>OX421886.1:38251229-39592726 GCA_949128085.1 Cetonia aurata | reverse complement strand
ATCCTTTCACTGTTTTTATCCCATCCCTCATGCTGAGGACAGCCGTGAAAACGGTTGGGATGTCCAATTTTCTGATGTGAGTTTCGTTCAGGGCAAGTTCTAAGTAATGCCGAAGTAATGTGTGGTTTGTGCTACATCCTAGCGCCTTCAAAGCCGTACGCTTCATAGCCGGTTTGTCTGTTTTGTTATAGTGAACCAACATGGTGTCCCATAGCGCCCTACTGCCATTTTTGATGCTGTTGCAATAGAAGACCTCATGTAAATCGTTGGACCACGTGACACTGCAAAATGTAAAGAAATGTTTTACCTATATGGCCCGGTGTACTTCATCAAGGCGGAAACTCACTCCGATTTATGAAAGATGTGCTCTCTGAGATTCTCGAGGTGCTGCACGACGGTATTAGTACAACTGGACATTTGAAACTTACAAGCGCTCGTTGTCACTTGAACGACGTGATGTATTTCTTCCAGGGTACTGACCTTCTTTAACTGCGCTCTAGACGCTTTGAAATAGACCGGGTACATGATTCTCCTGGCGAATTCCAGGAAAGCCGCGTAGATCCGGGTGTTCTTCACCAAGGCCTCCAATTCGTTCAGGCAGCGTATGGCCACCCTCCAAGGAAGGAACTCGTCCTCCAGCTGGAGGTAGTCCAAAAGCTTGAAGAAGGTGACGTAGGGTATGCGACCGACCCACGCCAAATTAGCTGCGCTAGCGATGAGGTGGACGCGGTTCAAGGTGGGTATCAATTTGAACGTGGGTTTCCTCATGTAGCGAATGATGAAGTCCCAATTCTCGTTGTCGTAATTGACCATGTACAGCCCGCTCGCTTCTAGATTGAAGATGACCCAGTCGACCAGCCCCCGGAAACCAGTGATCGTCACCGATTCCGCGTCAGGCGCCAACCATATGTCCACTTTGGTATTGTTGAAGGCTAAACCGCATTCCGTCGTGTACGTCAGCGGGACCCACCATTTTGTCTGACCCGTCCCTAGTAGCTCGCGATTCCTGAAGAATCTTTCCTTCAAGGCGAATGATATCAACAGAAATACTCCACCGCCCGCTCGTACACCAAAAGAAAGAACAATCCGTCCAGTTTGAGTGCGAAAGAAGATTTAGAGCTGTACCCCATCACAATAACCTGTAAAACCCAAGAGGCCCAAGCGAATCATTTGTGTAGGAACGCGCTAGGAGAGCACGTTCTGTCTAAAGTGCTTTTTGTTAACGAGAAACGCTTTACTGCATGCAAATGCTGTCCGGAACTTTTTACGATATAACCTGGATCCTAATCCAAATAATAAAATCTGCAGATGCATATATACGTAGAGATAATGGTTAGGAAATACGAAAACTTTGGAGACGGACACTAAAGGTGAATCAACATTTAATGTCCTGAGTGATTTTTTAAGGAAAAATCGATTCCATTCACAAACGTTATTTCGGTGGCAACAGATGGAGCTCCTGCCATGGCCGGGCGATGTCGTGGGTTTGTAAGCCATCTTAAAAGAATTATACCAGAGGTAACTGCAATTCACTGTGTCATCCACCGAAAACACCTAGTAGCGAAAAATTTGAGTGCTAAATAGCACCAATCGCTTCAATTTGTGATTAATGCAGTTAACAAAATAAGAAGCAATGCATTGAATACGCGTTTATTTGCACAATTGTGCGATGAAAATGATAAAGACTTTCAACGATTGCTTTTACATACTGAAGTACGCTGGTTGTCGAAAGGTGCATGTTTAACAAGATTTTCCTCACTTTTTGAATCAGTTTTAGAGTTTCTGGAAAGTAAAGATCCAGATTTAAAAGAAAACCTGATCAATTTGAAAGCAGACATCGCGTATTTGAGACAGATTTGTTGGGTGTAATTTCAACGTTTCTTGGAAAATTGAAATTTATGAAGCAAAATATTAGTCGGCGCGAATTTTCCCCGTTTCCAAACTTGTCACAGGTAGAATGCCTTGATGAGGATATTCACACATACGTTCAACATTTAATTGCCCTGCATGATGACTTTAAAATCAGATTTCAAGATATTCTGACGATGGAAATACCACCATGGATCATACATCCACTTGATGAAACGGACGTGGAGAATGTGATATTACAAGAGGAGCTACTCGAGCTTAGCACTAATGAGGAACTGAAGGTGAAATTTAAAAGAGGGTATCAAACATTTCGGCTGCAGGCAGAAATACCCGAAAAATATCCTGGACTGTGGGGAATTGCGAGAAAGCTTTTGATAGCGTTTCCCTCGTCATATCTTGTCGAGAAAAGTTTTAGTGTCGTTACAAACCTTTTAACAAAAAAAGGAGCAGATTGAATATCACAGAACGGGGAGATTTGCAACAATAATACAACACAAGGAAATATACTATTTTTCTTTTTATTTTTACCACTCCGAATGGGGAGTTTTCTAAATAAAATATGTGAGAATTGATTGGTTCCTTGTGCTGTGAGTAGATGTCAAAGGAGTAAAGTGGGATGGAATCACTTTTTTGATTGGCTAACTTTACTTTTTTGACATCCACTCACAGCACAAGCAATTAATTAATTAACCAATAACTCAGCCGTAACGCAAATTTCTATAGTTAGATCTAATCTGCACATTTTTTGTCGAGTTTTGGGAATATGGTAGAAATGTAGCTGCAGGGGGTCCACCGGCACCAGCAAAACTTTCAAAGTGGTCTATGAGAAAAAAAAGTTTGGGGGCCTCTGATTTAGACAAATACCTCATTAAAACAAATTTCTTTTAAATTTTATTTGCATCCTAATCTAGGTTATACCGCACAAAGATCGATACTACACCTGCATGCAGTAAAGCAATGTGCTCTCCTCTTTCGCTCCAATACAAATGATTTCCTCAGGCCTCTTTGGTTTTACGGGTTCTTCGCTCTAACTCAAACTGAACGGATTATTTTTTCTTTCGATGTACTTGCTTACCTGCTTCACTTTCGCGGTACCGCGTTTGTAATCCCTGACGACTGTTATTAAAGGTATACCCGGTTTCGATATCCAATTCTCTATTATGGTCTGCGTGTTCAAGGTCGCGTCCAGTAATCCGCTCCTGTGAGCTTCCTCCGTCATGTACGCGAACAGTTTATTCTTGTCTATGTGCGTTATAGATTTGGGGTTCGTCTGCATGAAAGTATGGATGCCATTGAGGAATATCTTCGCACTTAGGAAATGGGATACCATGCGGATGATGTAGGAACCCTTTCGCGTTTCGAAAGAGTTGAGGCTTTGCTCTATCTCTACGGGATGCGTGAACGATTCCAATAGCTGAAGATGTCTAATGTTAATTCCAAGATTAAAACCGTAGACCAGTTGATGGTTCATTCATGCATTAGTTTTTGTCTCGATTTTGGATAGTTATATTTGTTGACCACGTGCGTATAAAATCCACTTCACCAATTGGTGGGATGTAAACCGAGGCCAAACATACCTTATCTACGATTGGGTTTTCTTTACGATCAAAAACATAAGGATCCAAGAATATCTATCGCGACTTTCTACCATTTAAAATATATTTGTCCCAAGTTTTATTGGACAGCTCTGTACATACAAATATTTCCAAATGTTTAAACTTTGCTTTAGGGCAAATATAATTTCGTTTGATTTAGAGTTTTGTAGTATATTGAAATTAGTAGATATTTTGACATAAATAGCTTTCGCTATAACAACTGCCGTTTGCTCTCAGATATTTTCACACATAATTTTCTAAATAGGCACAATAATTAATCTAAAAATATCTTTTGATTACGATGCAATCAATTATGTTAAATTTTTATATGAAAGATTTTGTTTGAAATTTTATTGGCTAGAATATGTTTGTAGGCAGAAAAGCGGTGGAATAAATATAAAACTCTTCCATTAGAGTGAACTATCAACTCATCTACGCTAACACGCTAACGAAATTGGAACTAACTGGAAGCGAACGCTGCATCGAATCTCCGTGAAAAATTTCCATGTTATCATCGGTTATTTCTAAACGTGCAAATTTCCATTTCGGATAGACGTAGCTCAATGCCATTTCGGTTAAATACTTGGCGATACCATCAATCAACCACAAGTCAGTCCACCACCTAGGAATAGCCACATTTCCGAACCAATGATGTGCCAATTCGTATGCCACCATTATAGCGATGGACTCCTGCTTCACGATCGGCGACTTTTCCTGATCGAACAGCAGATATTCCTCCCGAATCGTTATCAGACCGTGGTAGGACATTCCCGGCGAGCATAACTCCGGCGCTGCGATTATATCACTCTTCGGAATGGACGCAGGCACGTTCAGGTACCTCCAGAGGAACTTCAAGAACTTGGGGATGATTTCACTGGCGTACTCGAGTTGATTTAGGGCGTCGCCTCTTGTCCATAGGTTGACGGGGAACGCGGTATCATTGTCACGAGGAATATCGATTGTAACGTAGCTGAAATCGGTGACTGCGAATGCCGTCACCCAGGTGGGCACTGATTCCAGGGTGGAGTAACGATCCCACTCCCAGCCGGGTTTATTTTCCCTACGAATAATCCCAAACGACACATATAGAATCTAACTGGGTAATAAACACGAGGTGTGTCAAAATTCCACCGACAAATTGTCAAAGTTGTGTCTTAGAGCTGCATTCGTTCGTGCTCTGGATTCAGAATCACGATTACTTGCTATCCAATAGAATTTACGTGTTTTTGAAATTCTCTTCGCTTATTGGTTACTTAGCGAATCCTGATTATAATCTCTGGCACGAACCAATGCAACTTATGTTGCTTAAAAAAATGAGTTTGCAAGTTTGATAAACATGTGATCAAAAACGCTTCGTTTCCGAGATTAGGTACAATTTAACAGTTAAGTTATCTTCGTAATTTGATTGTTTTGTTATATTAGATTAATCGACATATGTGTTTTGTCAAATGGGAAGGTTCCAGAGTGTAAAAATGTAAATATATCGTTTTTCCCGTATTAAAATTGTTTTCATTATTAGTAGATTTCCCTACCTAAGTTTTGCATGGAAAATTTGGGGCCCAACGTGGGACTGATATAGAAGGTTCTCCTCAAAGTGTTTTCGATAAAGATGTTCAAAC
The DNA here is from genome assembly GCA_949128085.1 of Cetonia aurata. Taxonomy (NCBI): domain Eukaryota; kingdom Metazoa; phylum Arthropoda; class Insecta; order Coleoptera; family Scarabaeidae; genus Cetonia; species Cetonia aurata. Next base: position 39,587,643 of record OX421886.1, on the reverse strand, counting down.
CGTAGGGTGTTCAAAGAGATAGAAACTTAGAAACCATTATGGTAGATGGATCTCGGAAGGAAATAAAGGATACGTTCCAGATGTTGTTTATAAAAATAAACTAGGAAAACGAGGGAAAAGATGTTGTACTACCAGGGTAATTAAGGAATAGCGTGCAAGAATTTAAGCAGGGTTTTGACAATACAGTAAATGAAAATACGAGTAAGCTGCGTGCATTGGGGCATTTGACTCTGCTCAAACTGTTTGTCCATTTATTTCGGCAATGTAAGCAGTAGTTACTGCTGATGATAAGACCTTTGTTATAGAAACGTTGGCGTACGTTTTAATAACAAAGTGTAGTGAAACTGATGGCGTACTATTTGTAATTTAAATACACTACGCAAGGTTTTTTTTTTTTTTTTTAGAAATAATTCGATATGAATTAGTACATACATCATCTCGGTCCTCTCCAGCGGCATATTACTGATCGAAGTGTATTTTTCCGACCTCCCTAAGCTGAGCGAGAACTTGTCGGCCGTCAGAGAGGGTTCGTCGAAACACGGGAAGGCTGTCCTGGCGTAGTACGGTTTGAAATTCGTCAAAGCCAGCCACTTCGTCTCTTCTTCTTCCGTTAGGTAAGAAGTCCTGTAGTAACCCACCAGATTTTCTCCCAACTCTCCTTCGAAGTGCAGGTCTATCGTGTATCGTCGCTCAGCTTTGAGGACCTCCGACAGCAGGATGACGAGGAACTCTTCTTCGGGTTTCAACACAGCCGCGACGACTGTAGGGACGCCCTCTTTTCCCTTATCGTCCGATTTCAAAGTTACCTTCTCCGTGTCGACTTTCAGATCTTTAGAGTGCATCGTGATGGTACTCGTGGCGTTAATGCATTCTATCTGCGCGTTGGGTGTCGTTATGTACAATGTTTCGCAAAAGCGATGTCGATTCCTACAGAGGCGATATCAAAGGTTTTGCCTTGTAGGAGTGGATTATAAGTCGAGTGATAAGTTCTATCCTATGACCTATGATTACCATCTTTATGGGTATCTATACATATTGCCGATTTGCAGCGATTTTGTAAACGATCGGTATGTAACTAAGAACGGTCGACGTGCTCATCCCCGTAAGGAAAAAAGTTTGACATCGCTTCCGAAGTGTACGACATCACTTTTGCAATACGTCGTGCATTGCGGAAATACAGGGTGTTTACGGTATTGTGATTTTATTTTTAAGGGGTGATTAAACGTCTTAAAATAAGGCAGCTAACGCAAAAACATTTTAACAAAAGTTGCATAATAAGAGATATTGATGTTAAAAAAAAATTTTAGTTTTTATTTTTCTACTTTTTTTTACTAAGTAGGATGCTCCCACCTGAGAAGAAAATTCTATCCAGGTCTGATTGAAGCACCTCGTAATCCGCAACGTTAGTTATGGTTTAAATCGTCGGCAAATAATAGTTCTTCCCATTATATGACGCTGGTAAGGTGGCTGATGAAAATTATGAATAATAAAGGGCCCAGGTTGGATCCCTGCGGCACGCCCGATGTAGCAATAAAGGAGTCCGAAGTATATCCATTGGAGTGGGCATATTAAGTTCTATCTTCCAAATAAGTCTCAGAGAAGGATGTCAAAAAAGTACTAAATCCAATAACTTGAAGTTTCTTTACGAGAAGGCAATGGTCGATTCTATCAAATGCTTTAGCAAAATCTGTGTAGATAACGTCCACTTGGTTGTTAGTGTTTACAGCATGCGAAAGATACTGATGGAGTTGGTTTGTAAATGTTGATTTACCTTCCTTGTTGATTTATGGGAAGAAACAGTAGATTTAACGAAATTATGCCAATTCATGGATACGTCGAGGAAGACTTTCCGTTCGACAACACGGCGATAACTTGGAACAACTAGTGTAAAGTGGATTCCATGAAAGACATAAAAAAATTGTTTAATATAAGATAGATAGATAGATAGATAGATAGAATTTTTTATCCAAGCGACACAAAAAGTGTATAGGACAAGTCAAGAAAAAGAAAATTAAAATATATATATATATCTAAAATACAATATTATTTAAAAAGTGCGACAAACTCTTCCACGGAGTAGACGCAGCGCCGAAACAACAAGGAGCGCACCCGTCTCTTAAAGAGTTTTTCATTATTCACGGACATTATTTCGGGTGGTAGTAAATTGAAAAGTGTCAACATAATATAATCACCACTCTAAAAAAAAAATTTTTTGCATAATATCTTTCTTATTATGCAACTTTTGTTAAAACATAAACACCCTGCATATGCGAAACTTACGGTGATCGAAACTCTTCCTTTAAAGTTGAATGTATCATCTTCGTCGCCTAAATTGGTTATGATTTCTAAATTATATTCCTTAGGAATGACATCGGTTTGGAGTGGGGTACCAAAAGCGGACACGAATAAACTGACGATCGTGTGAATTTGGAAAATGCTCAACGTTCTCATGGTTCCTGCAATCGTAAAACTTGTTTAGTAATCTTATCTTATTCTCCGGTTGATCGTATAATTCATTCATTCGTCCATCCTATACCTTACCTTCCTTAGCGACATAGCTGCATTATTGCGCACGCAATCCGCTGAGAAATTATCACCCAATCTGGTTAATCAGTAAACAACACATTCGTTTCGTAGTGATTGTTACGACTCCTAAACGATTTTCTACTTTAATAACATCGGTATAAGCGTCAGTGATACAATGGCAATTAAATCCGAGTGAATTAGAGATATTGGTTTTATGTGGGTTTTGTTGATGTTTGCTGGAAACCGGTTAAGCGTTCTCTTTCGTTAAACATCCGTTTTGACACAATAATTGCATTTCCGCGAGACTTCAACCTCAGATATATTATTATTAAGAATGCTCCTTGTGAATAGGGATTAATTTTCACTTATTTGTTCTAGGGAAATTGTTTGTCCTTGAGGGAACGATACCAGCGGATCAACTAGACAGTAAACAACGTTTCTATTTAAATACATAGGCCTATAAAAATGACATCTACTAGTGGCGACAAACGTGCGTCGTACGGGTTTGTTGTGTCTGTGTTATACGAAAGGCGTAATTAAAGAACTAAGAAGGACGTATTAGATCGGTATCAGTCGGTATAGTAGCTAATAGGTTTGTTTTGGTTCTAAATACTAGAACGGTTGTATTACCATTTACAAATTCCCCATTACAAAGATATAAATATACGTCTAGTAATATTTTATTCTCAAACATGCATAGGGATTTAGACATATAGTTTTCACTTTTTCTTATTTTAATGACAAAAAGTTAAAAAAGTGACAACCGATGTAAGTGCGTTAAGGTATTGTCAACGTATAGGCCCAAGAAGTTTATGGATACACCCGGCTCTCCGAGGCTCGGGGTCTGAGTTTTATTGGTGTTGAGATTTAGGTTATTGGTGTTAACCCATATTTCAGCCGATGTTAACGCGTTGTTCCTTCTGGTCTCTGTATTATCCCTTGTGCCTCTAGTAAGTAACGAGGTGTCGTCAGCATAGTTTTACTGCATAGGATGTTACTGGGAATATCGTTTATGTATATAATAAATAATAGAGGACCCGATATGGAACCCTGTGGCACCAAACTCTTTGCTCTCTGTTATTTATGTAAGATTTTAAAATATCTTCCCCTAATGTTCCCGTAATGCCAAAGCTTTTGCAACAAGATGGTTCACCGGGTTTAAATCCTATCGAACATGTGTGGGATATATTGGGAAGGAGACTTTGTCCACTTTGCACCATCCTCCACAGACTCTAGCACATTTTTTTTTTTCATTAAATTCTTAATTCTTTAAAAACCAGTTACCTTATTAATTTAAAACTGGCCATTTTTTAACCCGCTAATGATAATTATCCAACGTTTTACAATTATATAACTATATATACTAATATTAATGTTAGTAAGTAAGTAAGAAATATACAAAAACCTTAATCATCTAATGTTAGTAGTGTTAGTTTATTAATTTATTCTCTACCGCTCTTAGAGACCCCGAAGACCGACTCATCAGCCCATGTGCCGGAATTCCAGATCTTCAGGGCTCCCAGACGGCAGTTCGACCTTGAAGAGGTCTAAAGTCTATTATGTTAGTTCACTTTATTCACTAAAAGTCACGAACTGTAATTTATTGTCACAATCGGTAAAAAGTCATGATCGGTGATGTTCCCCTGTGCTGGAATTCGGTTACCCGGACCGGTTCGTCGGCGTCTAGAGTCGCCGGAATGCCTGACCCTGGACGTCTGCAACCCCGTCGAGAAGCACGCAGTGGAAGACCACGTGTTCGGGGGTACCCTCTGCTCCGGACCCACATTGATTCGTCTCCGACAGTCCTCTGACATGCAGGTATCTCCCATAAGGGCCATGACCAACCAAGAAGTGCACCAGCCCCCTGGAGGGTACGAAGTGTTCCATTCGCATCCTCTCTCTCACATCAGGCAGGAAGTTGTGAAGTCTTCTTCCTTTCAGAGCCTGACTCCACCTCTTCTGCCACAGGTCCAGCACCCTCTCTCTTATTTCTGTTGTTGTCGTCGCTCTATCTCCAATTAGCTCCGATATTCTCTGTTGTTGTCCCTTTCTGAGCCAGTATCTCGCCCCAGCTTGCAACACTTCCAGGTCCGTTAGTATCATGCCCGTGATAACCTGCAGAGCATCCGCCGACGTCGTTGCGTATGCCCCTACTAGACTCTAGCACAGTTTAATCTACGAAGTTCAACTTGCTTGGAATGAGGCGCCACAAACAGACACAGGAGTATCTACAAGAGTGTACTCAGCTACGGGGTCGCCAAACACATTATTAATTTTTTTTTTGATTATATGTTAATAAAATTTCTCACAAGTGTTATCGTTTTATTCTAGATGTAAGACTACCACTTTGCCAAAAAATCAGGTTGAAACAATTAATTCCTTCTGGGTGTCACACTTCCAATGTATATTTTGTTCTTTGTTGTCAATATTTGATAAACCAGTAAATATCTCATATTTTAAAGCCAAGGAGTTCCCTCAGACAAAAGCACTCCAGAATTCGTCTCTCTACTGAAGGTCGAGGAAGATTGGTATAAGATAAAAATCGAAAAATAGTCTTTGGAAACACCAGGTTGGCAATTAAAAAAAGAAGAAGATGTCAATAAATATATATTTTAACAATTTTTATTAATGTATTATGACTTTAATGGTACTGCATGTCAAAACTTCTATAATCATACGTGCGAGTAGAATATGCATAAATCTAGAGCGTTATCACTTATAATACATATATAATTTAATTGTACAATGTTATTATAGAATCGAGAGCTATTAATTTTCTTATATAGACTCGTCCTCTTCATTAGAGTCTATTCCTCTTCGTCCCTCTTCAATAATTCAGCGCGCATCTGTCTACCTAATAGAATGAGGTCCTTTTGATCTTCGTCTGTTTTCGGTTTGAGAGTTGAGGACATATATTGCTCAAAGGATTCGTAGTTCTCCTTGTGCCATTGCACGTTAAGCCTGGCGATCTCCACTACTCGCTTGAGGGTGTTGCTTATAGGATTTAAATGCGCTGCGTTGTCGGTGATAATAGCTTCCAGCTGCCACCAAAACGTTTATCATCTAAGCAGTCTAAAGAAACTAAAATGTAGTTATATAATACCTACCCACGTCAGTTCCTCATCGTTGAGCACATTGTGTGCTAATTCAGTAAGGATCGATGCTAACACGTTCGGAATGGCCATCGTCCTGAAATATATCGATAGTTTAGTTGTGTGCGTTGAGCCGTCAGCTGTTCATACAGCGACAAGTCTGTATAATACGAACGAAAAGCGTTTGGATCATTGCGCATGCGCAAACCGTCGGATTGTAAACAAACAGCTGTCCTGGACTGTTATTGGTTATGTTTTGAAAGGTTTGTTTTTTGTTGTCTACATTAATAAGCCCATACACGGTCAGTTTGTTTTGGCAAAGAGCATTTATTAGGTAACTGTCAACTGAATTAATTTTTTTATAATTAGAATATATATAGTTGTCTGCCCGTATATAAATAAATATTTTGTTTTGGAGTTATTTCTACTGATATTGGCAATTCTATCAAATAGAACTCATTAATGGTGCGCTCCTTCTAACTTTTGAAAGAAACGATATAGAGCTATAAAACAAACACGAGATGAAATTATCAAATATTATTATCAAAGCAATTCCAAACTACAATGTTTTTTTTTTCTCTTGAATCATGTCCATTAGAAAAAATATTTTTCAATTTACTGTGTAGGAGCTCATTTGCCCAGTGAACAAAGCGATTGTCATTTCGACACCATTGGCCTAAAAACAACGCACAAACCTGGTTAATATCATTTCGGTAAAATCCGTAAAGAATTGCCGGATGATATTGAAGCCTTTAGTATTAGCCAAAATTGCGTTGATGGCGGTATCCATATCCTGTACTCTTATTCTCGTCTCGTTCAGCGTCCATTCCGCGTACAGTTTCAGTTGCTTCTCGTCGTCGATACAACCACCTGCTCTCAGCAACATATTTTTCTCTGGCTCCATGTCAACATCTAGAATCCTAGTCCATAGCTGGTTCCACAAGGTGTCTCCCTCCTTACGTATGGCATTGCATATCACCACTTCGGTGATATCGGTCGACCATTCGGCACTGAAACATAATATATACTTGTATTATTCATAAATTTGCGTATCTAGCACATCTAAGGGGCAACTTTTGCTACAGGATGGGAACATTTCAGCTTGTTTTTAGGATTTGTTATTGATTACACTTTTTTAGTGCGGAAGCTAATGATGATCTATTTATGATGGAAATGGTATAATCAGCATCAAAACATGTTTTATATTTGTATTTTTAATTGTTAATCAAAGTTGTCACATTATCGATTGACGTCTCGAAGAAAATGCAATGCAAATATAACGATGCCACTCAAAATTACTGCTCTAGAAGTATTCAGCAATAGTGAAACCGATAATCACTGATGGGACAGTGGCTTGGCGGATAAGAACTAGTCCAGCCACCTCAACAGCAAAGATTAGCATGTGCATGCATAACTGGGGCAATGAAAACCGGTCCAAGAGCAGCTACTGAGGTGGTGCTAAACCTTACTCCTTCCCACATCTTAGTTGAGAGCACAGCCAAAAGGAGAACACGCAGAATGATCGGAAAAGGTTAGGCAGAGCTCTTAGCTTCCTGAAAGTGTCCAAACCTGGGACGATATGCTAAAAAAATTTAACGGCCAGCTGTAAATACAGCAAGACGAGAGGACACAATAGATCTTTCAGGTCGCAATGTGCTATCACCCTTCTCTTATTAAGAATAAGTGAATCCGAGCGGGTGCTGGATTTGGTCCTACCTGATGGTGTAAGTACGATAGCTTATGCAGACGATCTGGCGTTGCTAATGGCAGCTAGAGACAGTTTTGAGCTCCAGTGGAATGCAAACGGGGCAGTAGAATAGGTCTCGGGATGGATGAGATGCCATAAGTTGGAACTAGCTCCGCAAAAAAACCGAATGTGTTATCCTCCGAGGAGGAGAGAGAGAGGGGCGGAACAACTACAACTAGTATGCGAGAACACGGAAATTCGTCCGAAAAAGGACTTGATGTACCTTGGAATCATCGTAGGACAAGGCGATAGATACGAAGATCATCTGAGAGCTGCAGCCCTGAGGGTGGAAGAAAAGTCAGCGCAACTAATGCGTGGAACAGGAAACCTTAGAGGGTCTAGCTATAGGAAAAAGTTGGTATAATGTCCTGTGGTTCAGTTGATATGGTACAAGTGGGCACAGAAAGATACCTACGGATAGAAACTAACAAAGAATCGAAGAAAGTTCCTGGTGAGAACTGCCAGCGCTGATCCTAAGGGGCTATATCAAAAAATATATCAACGATGATGACTAAAGAGGCTGATGAAAGAGGGTGATATATGAAAGAATGAAACGGACCGTCTGCCTGATGCTATTCGTCCACGAGATTATGGAGCAGCGGAAGAGAAGGAGGGGTGGTTTTAGAGAGTACACGGACTCTAGAGAGCCCCGGAATCCCACACACTCGAGGATAGTAGGTTGTTTTACAGGCACTGGGTTTCCACCCGACCAAAAAGAGTAAGTAAATCAGAGATTCTAATAAGTTGCGGCTTATCCAACTAGAGACCTGCTTAAATCACAATGACGACAAACACATTTCTTTCCCACTGCAGATTTCTGGAGGAAATAGGTTATAGGATCATTTTGTGAAGGTTCCGTTCTTAAAATTACTTACTTTTCTTTGTCGTACAGGTGCTCTTTATAATTGTTTAGAATGAATTGGACTGCCTTCACGCAACTTTCCATCTGGTACTTACAACCGATGCTGGTTATATGAACGGACATATGTATGGATTCCGTGCTGTTTTCCGGGTCGGGATATAGAGTAGCGGCCTTCTCATAAGCGCTCGATATCACTCCCCTGATGTATCCCATGTACACGGGATAGGCTGCCGTCCGCTTGACCAAGGTGTCCAGCTCGTTGAAGCAGTGAATGGCGGTCTTCCAGGGCAGGTAGCTCTGTTCCTGTTCCAGGTAATCCAGCAGCGCGAAGAACGTCTGGTATTTCATCCGACCGACCCAAGCCAAGTTGAAGGCGTCGTGGATGAGGACCACGCGATTTATGACGGGGATAAAGTTGGGAGATTCTAGCAAGTGATCGATGATCAAGTTCCAATTTGCCTCGTCGTAATCCACCATGTAAAGGCCGACGGCTTCTACGTTAAATATTATCCAGTCTAGCAAGCCGATGCCTGTTATGGTCACCGAATCGTCATCCGGTTTCAACCAGGTCCTTACTTTCGTGTGGTTGAAACTCATATCGCATTCTGTCGTGTAAGTGAGGGGAATCCACCATTTCGTGTTGTCGGTTCCTAGTAAATCGCGATTCTTGAAGAATCTCTCCTACAAAATGAATAATAATGATACCATTACAGAGAGTGTAGTGTAGAAGTTTCTACAAATCTCAATAAATGTTAAACAAAAACACAATATAAAAAAATTAGCATTATCTGCTGTAATCGTATGTCGGTAGCGTATGCTTATATAGGAATTCCTCACTTGCTTTACTTCTGCTGTGCCTTTATTGTAGTTCCGTGTAACCGTTATGAGGGGGATACCACATTTATTGATCCAACTGTCCATTATGGTGGCGACGTTGAGGTTAGGTTCTAGCGCTCTGGTTCTGTGGCCCTCGGTTGTCAAGTATGTCATCAGAGTGTCCTTATCGACGTTTAAAAATATATTATTCGTCATATATTTGAGGATGGCGCCGTGGAAGCGCGTCGGATCTATGAAATAGGCCATCATTCGTAGGAGGTATGCACCCTTTTTGAATTCGATCGTGTCGAAGTATTCTTCGATGTCGGTAAGTTCTTCAATCGGGACCGATACCTGAACCGTCATAAGAATTAATATCGTGATCAAATTGTATAAAGAATATACACTCCGCCAAAAAAGTATCGCATAAACTAAAAAAGGGCATTTATGAACCAAGATATTTTTATACGTTCACAAAAAGTTTGCCTCGTGTATGTGAACTATAAAAACACTAACAAAATAATGGAACTTAGCGTTTTTACTTTTTTTTTTTCCTAAAAGAACACATTTAGAAAAATGCATATGTGTAAGGTTTGTTCAGTTGTTTATTGAAAGTCTTCCTATACGGACAAATTTTAAAGTGCGAAGTCAGAGTTCTGTACCAACGCTTTTAAAACTAAAATGAGCAATTTAACTTCAGAACAAGTGGCTGCTATAGTTGCTTTAATCGAAGATGGACGATCTCAAGCATACGTTGCTAATTTGATGAACATCAATCAGTCAAGTGTTTCTAGAGCCGTAGCCAGATATAGGGAAACAGGCATCTACAGTAGAAGACCTGTACCAGGTCGTCCAAGATGTTCTACTCGCCAAGATGACCGCTATTTACTACTACAAGCATTACGTCGAAGACATGTAACTGCGAGACAATTGCAGAACGACTTGGCTAGAGTCAGAAATACTCGTGTGAGTACTCAAACTATTCGGAATAGGTTACGACAGAGTGGATTAAGAGCTAGAGTAGCTATAACAGCCCCTCGTCTCACTAGGAACCACCGAGTGGCTCGCTTAAGGTTTGCCAGAGAACATGTAAATTGGAACATTAATGACTGGGCCAATATACTCTTCACAGATGAGTCAAGATTTGGTCTTTACACCTCAGATAGGCGTATCTCAGTGTACAGACGAGACGGTGAGCGATATTCGCAGTGTAATATCAGACCTAGACCTAATTTCGCTGGTGGCTCTATTATGGTTTGGGGAGGCATCTGTTTAACAGGTCGTACAGAGTTAGTACCAGTAGACAGAGGTACACTGACTGCCCACAGGTATATAACGGAAATTTTAGAAGAACATGTAGTACCATATGCGCCAATTATAGGAAACGAATTCATGTTAATGCACGATAATGCACGACCGCATGTTGCAATAATCGTCCAGGAATACCTTAACGATGTTGGTATTCCAGTTTTAGATTGGCCTGCGGTAAGTCCGGACATGAACCCTATCGAGCACGTGTGGGACCTCCTTCACAGACGGATACGAACCCGAAATGTTGCCCCAGCGGACCTGCATGGACTAGAAAATGCTCTCCGTGACGAGTGGGAGAATTTGGATCAGGCTTATATACGGAGGTTAATCGAATCTCTGCCAAACCGTATGCGAGCGGTCATAAGAGCCAGAGGTGGCAATACTCAGTATTAAAAGCTACTGTTATGACATTTTTCTTTCCAAAATTATAATTTCTTGTTTTAATAAAAATCTCAAGTATGAGTTCTTGTTTTTATTTGGCCTGTATTTTATTTAAACAATCATAGAAATTATATCTTAGAGCGCATTAAAGTATATTTACAACTTTATGCTACAAACAAAGATTATGCGATACTTTTATGATTCAAAACTAAATTATGCGATACTTTTTTGGCGGAGTGTATAATACCGGGGTCCAGCCTAAGATGCAACGGTCTCTAGCCGATTTATTATTGTCTTTTTGAAAAAATTTTTCAAATAAATATTGCCTCGAATCATATTCTACACATGTTAAAATTAGTTTCAGAAATGGCGGACTTCCGGTTGTACCGGAAGTAACTACTAACTTTATTATTTTAAATAGAACACCCTGTATATTATTGCACTTTTGAATTCCTTGTTAAATTTAAATAACAATACATTAGGGATACATTCGGGCTAAGTTGTACCGTTTCCGAATTACATGCCGTTTTTCGAAAAAAATGACATTTGCAGTCTTCGGTGTTTGGAAATACCTCAGGAAATACGAAAGTTAGAAAAATGCGGTTTTCGGTTTTCTCTTAACCATGAAACAGCACACGTCTTTTATTTTAAAATTGTTGCGTTAAAATTACAGCGTTATTAAATAGGGATCTGTAATTTTCGAACTCGAAAATCATGGATAACTTGATTTTTTTTAAATTTAAAAAAAAAACATTTCTTTTTAAATTTAAATTTCTGCGAATTCTTCAGCAGTTAGGTGAACTCACGGGATGCGTAGTATTAAGCGAATCGATGGCGATAACGGTTAGAATATCTTCAGTCAGTTCTATATTGAGTGTCCTCCACCTCGGGTAAATATCCGAGACCGCCTCAATGCCCATGAACCTCGCGAATCCCTCGCTCAGCCAGATATCCGACCACCAATTCGCCGTCACCAGATTCCCGAACCATTGGTGGGCCAGTTCGTGGGCGACCATGCCCGCGATGGTCTCCTTCATCAGCAGCGGCGACTTCTTCACGTGGAACAGCAGATACTTCTCCGTGAAGAAGATGAGACCCCAGCCGGATATGCTGCGCTTGGCCAACTCCGGCACGCCGACCATATCCATCTTCGGAAGGGGATAGGGGAAGTCGAAGTAGGATTCGTAGAAATCCGTGAACAGCGGTATCATCTCCCGAACGTAACCGGTAAATTCGAGCGCGCTCTTCCTCGTCCAGATCTTATATTTGACCGAATGGTCTTCGCCGCGCGGGAACATCTCGTGAAATTCGAAATCCGACACTATGAAGCCGAGCATGTGCGGAGACATGGGCGGTGTACTGGTGTAGCGGTCCCATTCCCAACCTGGTTTATCTGGTCTACGGAAACACCACAGATATTTTAAATTAAGCTTGACAATGTCGATTGAAAAAGTAGATTTGCACAGTTTTTGGTCACAATTACCTCCTAGATTATTTTTTTACGTAAAAAAATATTATAGGATAAAGATCCAAAGCAACACCTTGATCTAACTTACATTGGCTCGGTCAACTCCAGCGACATACTAAATAACGACCTGTATTTGTTTGACCTCCCAATGCTGACGACGAACTCGGTCTTATAGAACGGTGCGTCAAAACACGGGAAGGCTCTCCTCGCGAAGTACGGCTTGAAGTTTGTCAACGCCACCCACTTCGTCGTGGCGTCATCAGCTAGATAGGAGGTCTTGTATAGACCGTGAAGTTCGTCCCCTAGCTCACCTTCGAATTTGATCTGTATTTGGTAAGTGTTTCCGGCAGTGATCTTTCCACCGAGACCTATTTTGATTTCTTCCAATTGCTCGTCAGTATCAAGGCTTGAGACTGGGATAGCATCTGATAGAGAACCCATAGGCGTCACAACGATTTCCTCTTTTTCGATCTTGAGTCCCTTGGAATTCAAAACTATGGTCTCTGTATCTTTAGTACAGCGTACCTGCAATTGCATTTAGTGTTGAGGTTATAAAAGTGCGCTTAATATCTGTCGATGGATGAATTCAGAAGTGGCAAAATAGGCTTTATAAATTGTCTTTCTTAGTGACATTATAATAATAATAAGATATGAGAATACATGTGTAGGTTCCCTCCGGTGTATGATACCATAAATATTCTTTAACACAAATTTTAAATTTTTTGATATTTTCATATTCCTCAATTGAAACCAGCAGGGCATTATATAATTTCAAACTAATACACTCAAATGGTTTTTTAATTACATTAAATCGAGCAAGAGGAATGCGAAAATTCGATCTCGCATAATAATGATGAACATTGGTCCTGACGAATTTGCTCACAGTTTTAAAAAGATAAACACACAATTCAAAAACAAAAATAAACTGGTGAGTGTTAATACTTTATATTTCTTAAATATGTCCCTAAACGAACGGGTTGTACTCACTACAGTTATTATTCTCAAAATGCGCTTTTGCGCAGTGAAAACATCACTCACTAATGGTGAGTCACCCCAGAAACACTATCCGTAACGCAGTTTAGACTCGACCAAAGCACAATAAACTGCCACAAACTGTTCAAGTGTTCTCAACGCATTTTACATTACGGAAAAGGTATGCAATAGGTTGTTCGCGATGACATTTCCGATTTAAATACCCATCTAATACTAATCCTAAAAATTTACTCTCGTCCACCTAAGCAATGACAGCATTGCGCACCCGAAGATCCAGCGACGGAACGACCCTCTAATAATTATGAATAATCACAAATTCTGTTTTATCTTTATTAAGTAGCAAATTATGTCACGATGCAATAAATCATCACATTTCCTTTCTAGCGTATCTCGATCTTTATCAGATAATTAGATACCAGCTTTCGAGGAAAGAAAAACATTTTCTGTCAAATCAGTATATGTACATTTTGAATTTAATTTTTTAATGATGATGTTCGGCTTGAAGCTAACCTTGAAAAGATGACAAATAAATGACGACCGGCAGAACAGTCGGGTGAACAAGAGGATTGAAGCAATTTATGATCGAAGACGCGAAACTGGTGGTGCAGTTTATCAAAGGATCATAAGGAAATATCAGCTTGGGCAATGTTGATGGGCCGCCCAGGTGCTTGACTGGACGGATGTGGTTTGGAAGAATTAATCAGTTATCCTACCTGATTTAAATCTCATAGATAAGGCTATAAATTTTTGGGGCGCACATACGGCATCACTTTTCCACTTCTAAACTCATTTCATCGCCTAAAGACTTCAACTTTAACCTACTTGTATCAAGACCGTTCCTTTGAAATTGAATGCGTTGTCTTCATCGCCTAGATTCGTGATAATTTCCAATCTGTACACTTGAGGAACGAGTACTTCCGCTATAAGGTTCACTGCAATGACTATAGTAGATAAATATAAAATGACCAAAACTCGAAAAATAGGGCTTTCCATTACTGCGCCCTGCAAATGATGGAAGATACACTTTTAGGATTCATGTGTAAAGTTGGAGAACTTCCCCTACCAAAGTTTTTACATTTAAGATTATCAAATTCAATACGAAACAGCTGAAATTTTTCTTGGGACCTGTCGTTTAACTCACAGTTAACCAACAAGCAAAGCAAATTCGCAGAGTTTCCTTGCGATTGATAAACACACAATAAATTATTCATTATTTGCACAATAGGGTATTAATCACTAGGTGATTTAAGTTTAGCCAACATTTCTTTCCTTTATCGATAGAAGTAGTTCTTACGTATGCCATTACAACATAATGAAACACTTAAATCGTGTTTTCTTTCTAAAACCGGATATTGAAACGAAACAAAAGATATTGTGACGTTACTGTGTGGCAGTTATAAATATGTGTAAATCATCAACAATATTTTCAAATAAAAAAAGCACGCACCGTGGTATTGTTACAAAATGTTAATGGAACATTAAATGCTGTTTATGGCCAACCACTAGAGTGGCAAATATTGCTATCGCATATCATCCCGAACATCAATTTTCCGAAATATCAACTTATGGAAGTAATATTAATTATTAAAGCACTTTGTAACACTAGAACTTGCCAGATAATCCAGCAAAAATCTAAGTGATGGTCCGGCCGCTCGTGAACCGTGAGCAAGGGCGTGGGTTTTTAATTTTTATTCTTTTTAAAAGGGCACCAGCTGTGGCCAACAGCGAGGAAGCCAGGATTCAGCAAACAACAAAAACAAGAACTTCGTTCAAAATAAAATTTAATGAAAATAATGTTAAAGTTGCTTTTATAATAAATATATAAATTATGTAAATGTGTAAATATTGAAAATAGTTTAATAAACAGCGTGAAACGCAAAACAAATGATATTTAACTTACAAATAATTATAAACGTAAAAACAATTGAAAATATAAGTTAGTACTTAACAATCAAATGCAATGAGTTGACGTGCATCAATAAACATAAAGATGATGGAGTGATACTAAACTTAAAATACAAAGGTAAGTATTTGAATGAATTGGCTCTATGTTATTGTTTAATTAATAAAGGTACTAACGTTTGTTATCCTTTCAGATTTCACTCGGCGACGCGATAACAGCTGTCATCCCCCCACCAAAATATATATTCACCTAAGGTGTTTAAGGTACAAGAATGCACAAATAATATATATATATATAACCAATTGGCACGTCAGGTAGTTATGATAAATTAAATAATAATGAAGATGTACTATAAAAGTACATAAGTGGTGTCGTTTGAAGAACTAACAAAAATGTGTAAATGACTGAATTAAGGTTGAAAATAATTAACACTATTAAATTTCTTTTAGGAAACTAATAATTACTGATGAGTATTACAAATGCTAAAGTAATAAATATGCACAGCACCGTGTGACAAAATAACAAACAAAGTCTTAATAATTACAAAATAAACATACAAACGATTAATAAATATGTAACAAGGCAAATATAAACAAATGAGACAAACTAATGGAAATGTCCTGCGATGGTATTATGCGACGAAATAAAATAATATGGAGCGATCCTACCTCGGTAGATGTGTGCAAGCTGCAAGCTATACGTTCCCGTATATCGGCAAACGTCCACGTTCCTTGATTTGACGATTTGATGGATATATTTAGGAACGGTCCATAAAAAGTGGTGGCTCACCCAAGTACTCCTGGTGGATATTCTTCACCTTATAATATGTACGGGGTCCAGTAAATTTTGAAAATATGAAGTCCAGCTCCACATGGATTTAAATTAAAGTTTCCAACCAATCTCCAGGTATTACAATAAATTCCTCATATACTTAATACAGGACTATTTCCAGGTCTCATTAAATCGCTAGAAGCAAAAATCAGCAACCAAATCCCAAAGATAAAGGAACAAGTAAAAAAAAAAGCCTAAAATCGTAATAAGTAATTACCATGTGCTCTTCGTAATAAAATGTGACATATTAATATTAACAATTGTAAAATATAGTTTAAAATAATAGAATATGCAAAAATAAAAAAAGATTATTATTATGTGATTTAAAAATGTGAATTTACTAGAAAATATATAATTAATTTTAATTCGTTACCTAGATCTTTTAAGCTTTGCACTAAACTGTCCGCAACTTTACAATAACCAGGGCCGAAAAGAACGAATTTCTATGCACTAACAATAATCCAAAGAAATATTAAACAAAACCGCAAACAACTAAACTAACTTAAATTATTTTAAACTTATAAACGTTAAGTGAAATTACTTAACTTTTAAAAATATGAAATCAGATATTTAAAAATTAAATTGCAAGCACATGATAATACTGTATACACCGCTGCTCAACTAAAAATGACCGTTACAACTTAAAGCAGTGAGGCAGAAATTATCAAGCCAAACATAAAGACTATGAAATCTTCGTAGCTTTTTGTATTTAATATCCAATTTCTTTTACCCAAAAGGATCCAAAATCCTGGTCTCTTGCTGTTTGATCGGCATAATCCTCTGGGTTAATTTTTTTCTGCGTCCAAACCTTGCTGTGGTATGTTGTCTATGTGATCTCCAGTGGTGATTATTACTTACATAATTTGGTGTCGCAAACCTGTGTATTTGCCACTTGGGGTTTCTTGAAATTTAAGATGACAAATTCTTGTCTCTTCCGTTATCACCAAATGGAGGGGATGGACGTCTAGGTGGCACTCCATTGCTGCCCTAGGAATATGCATCATTGTTGCTGTTATTCCTAAACACGCGTTGTTTGTTGTGTATTGCTGAGTCTAGTCATAGCAATTTGTTGCTGGATTTTTCACCATCATATCAGAGATGCATACGTGGGAAGGTTAACCACCGTGTTGACGTCTTTCGGTATACTCTGCAACCCAACAAAAGTGTTGTGTTCCCCCTTGAACCATAGTGTAGAGAAGACCTCCAATTATACGAATAAGTCCAATTGACTAAGTTCCAGGTCAACATAAAAATGCATTAAAGTTAAACCTTTCTTAAAAAAATTTATTATGCAAATAATTTATGAATAAATATAAGTTTTTTCACAATACTCTTTAAGAGTCATTCATTTTCATCGTAATCCTTAAAATAGGCCTCAAATATCCCATAGTTATGACGACGCCATTGTATGTTCAACTCTGCGATTTCCAAAGCTTGGTTTACGCTATTTGGTACGTCCTGGAATAATTCTCGATTGGCTTCAATAAAATTCTCCAACTGCCGAAAATTTTGATCATTAATATTACTTTTGCCCCGATCGCAATATTTACCCATCCTAATCCTTCATCGGTCACTATGTAACGTGCAATTTCAGTTAAGACCTCCGCCAGCTTATAAGCGACAGGAGAAATTCTGAAAATAACCCAAAGAGTGCGTGTAATATTTTAGGTAATCTGGTTTCGGTTATAATTTCACCTATCGTATATAGCTTTGATATTTTCATTTAGGAATTTTGTAATTAGGCGTACAGCATCTTTATTCTTCGCCACAGTGACTATGATGATAGCTACCTCTTCATTCCTGACCGACTTTACATCTAGGGATCTTTCCAATAAAATCTGCAGCAAAGCTTGGTTCCTAGTACATGCCAGTGACCGCAAAAGTGCGATCCTTATTAATACTTCATTCGATTGCTTGTACCGATCCCAAGAAGAATGCCATTCTGCGTCGGCAGAGTGTTTGATGGCGGTACAAAAGAATGTTTCTCTCAAATCGCCAACCGCTCTACAAATCGGAATGAGAAACATGGTAGTTATAAGTTATCACATAGAGATCTTTATTTTATTTAATAATCTATACGTTATGAGCTAACATACGTTCAATACGAGCCTTGGTAATGCGAAACATGTCTGTTTGTAAAGAATTTCTCCATTTCAACTTATGTTTATCTTGGAACTTACGTGTTCGGGATATTCCTGGTTAAAGGGGATCGGTGAAATGTCTGGAGGATCCTTCCAACGCAGTCTTCAACCTCGTATTCGCACGCGGCACTGATCACTTGCACCTTGTGATGTATCAGTCGGGGGTTAACTTCGCTCGTACTTCCACGTAAATGACTTATGCCGTAGTTTCTGTAAATATTCGCAATTATTTTCCTCACGTAGCTCATGAACTTGCCGTGAATCGGCGTGTTTTGCAATAGGGTGTCTAAATCGTTGAGGGCACGCAGAGCGGCTTTCCATACGTGAAAATCCTTTTCCTGCGCCAGGCACATGAACAGGTCCAAGCAGATTTTATAGTTCAACCGACCGACCGAAGCCAAACTGGATGCGCTCTCTATAAGGAGGACCCGATTCATTGATGGGATTCTCTCGAAGAATGGTTTGTTTAGGAAGTTGATGAGGAGATTCCAGTTTTCTTCGTCGTAGTTAACCAGGTAGACACCTGACGCGTCCACGTTGAAAAGGACCCAATCGGCAGGCGACATGGGGCCTCTCATAATGGTAGAAGAAATAGTTGGTGATAACCACTTCCTGGTGATGGTGTTATTGAAGGCCAACTCGCATTCCGACGTGTAAGTTATGGGTATCCACCAACCTGTCGAATCCTTTCCCAGTAATTGGCGATCCCGAAAGAATCGTTCCTTTGAAACGAACAGCTTAAATAGAAACAACCGTTCAATTAATATTACCTCACCTGTTTCACTTCTAGCGTGCCAGTTCTATAATTTCTGGTAACCGTAATTAGAGGGAACCCCTTCTGCGAGATCCAAACGTTCAGCACAGTTTCGATATTTCGCGGAAGAGGGCTACTATCCGTCCACTCTAGCAGTTCTTCCATTCCCGCATTACTGTACTCGTATCTTTTCAAGTACTGACGAATGGCTTGGCGTAAATTTGAAAAGCCCAAGAAATGGGACATCATACGGATGATGAGATAACCTTTCTCGTGAGCAATTGAGTCGATCATTGTATTTATACCAGCGGATTGGTTGCTAGGAATTGATATCTAAATCAACACGAATTAGTATGACACATTTTTATAATTCCTTATGTTGGAGCAAGAATCTAACTTGTCAAAGATTTTTTTTAATACGCGGTCCGGCAAAATGTATTACCTATTTTGTTTCACTAATACCACAAGAACGGATTGGTTATTTTGAACAAATTGTGCGTTGGTCTACACAATATCTTGACAAATTTATTCAATTCAGTAATCGCTGTTCAAAGGTGTTTTCTAGGTCATTTTAATGACAATCGTTGTGCTCAATATAAGACTATTTTGACTTGGCACAATAAATAGAGGCAACTGGGATCTACTTCCATCTTTCTAATATAAGAATTTTGTTTTGCTATGGAAGTCGATAATTTTTTATGAGCTGTTTAAATTGGATAGTTCATTTTGCCGAACCCTGTATAAGGAAAATTATTTGGTATTTTTGCAGCATAATTATGTAAAATTAGTATTGGTACATTGCAGATAAATCTCTTTTTTAATAAGCAATAGTCATGTATGAGAGAAGAGATCAGAAATTAGATGAGACGAACTGAAAAGAGGACCCAGTAATTGGGTTTTGGAACCTTTGGTGTAACAATAACTATCACACTGACTATCACAATTGTGCATTGTTGTTTGGTGATAGTGGAAAAACCTAGCATTGACTTTTGTCAGTGTGATAGTTGAAAAGAGGACAACAGATGGTTGATGAAAACTATGGAAAATTAAGCAAAGCCACAGAGAATCAAAGAATTAAAGAAATTTGATCAAGAGGAAGAAGATAAGGGATGAACGACTACCAGCCTGACATAGACTAGAAGGAAGATATGAAACAGACGTAATGATGTGATAAGTTAAGGTGTGCAAAATGTTTCTTCTGCACCCCACTTATCTTTGGGGCAACTCACCGATTGCGTATGCTGCAAGGAATCACGATTAAAAACAGCGATTAAACTAGCTGTAATCTCCCTGTCCAACAGTTTCCATTCGGGTAAAAACTGGTCGATGAAGATCGTCGAGAGATACTTGCAGAAACCGTCGACGAACCACAATTCCTTCCACGATTTTATGGTCACGAGATTCCCGAACCATTGGTGCACCATTTGTTTGGCGAGTATACGCGTTGACAGCTCCCCAGCGATGGCCGTGTGCGTCAAATTATCCTGAAAATAGTAATCGTTGAGGACGATGAGACCCCAATTCTCTAGAGGCGGAATGGTAGCGCTGCTATCAGGTATTATGATCAAATCCAGTTTTGGGAGGGGATATTTCACTGTGAAATAGTTTTGGAAAGCGTATAGGAACCACGAGGTGACTACCGTGGCGAAATTTAGCACGTAGGAATCTTCTGTCCTGCCCCAGATGCTCAATCCGTACTCTAAGTCGGAAATTCTGAACGTTCTGTGACTGAAATCGATTATTGCGAATCCCACGGCGTAAGTAGGCATCGGAGGCGTCGTTTGGAAGTGATCCCATTGCCAACCAGGTTTATCTTCCCTATCAAAAGCGCCCTTGTCACCATCCAAGACCAAATAGATAGCATAAGGTATAAACTTACATGTCTTCAGTCTTTGACAACGGCATATTGCTAAGCGAATTAAATTTATCCGACCTCCCTAAGCTGATGGTGAAATTAGCCTTGAAACTAGGTTCGTCGAAACAGGGAAACACCCTTCTGGCATTATTCGGCTTAAAGTACGTCACTGCCACCCATTTTTGCTGATCGTGTCCAGTGAAATAAGAATTTTTGCAATACCCAGCCTTCTCTCCCCCTAGATCGGCTTCAAAATGCAGTTCCACTTCATATAGTACATCATCCTCGAGAGTTTCAGATAGTTTAAGTATTAGGAAATCATTCTCAGTGTCCTCGGAAATCTCCAAAATCGTGGGGATACTATCAGTTTCATTTGAACCCCTCAAAACTGCGGTTTCTCTCTCGATCTTGAGATTCTTAGAGTGCAGGGTGATGGTATCAGTGGGCGTGATGCACATTATCTGGGAAATCGCGATTTACCTTGGAAAACTTCGCTTTTAGGTGCGGTAAATATACGATAGATAACTTACGTTGATCAAAACCGATCCTTTGAAATTAAAGTTGCGATCTTCTAGATTTGTTATAATATCTAGTTTGTACTCCCTAGGAATTAAACTATCCGGCAATTGTTTACCGAACACATTAAGGAATAATTTTAAAATCAAATGGAATTGTATGAGACGATGCATTTCCGTGACTCCGGTAACATAAAAGACGAAATTATAAAATAGAACATTACGCAACTAGAACGAAAGAATGAGCGTATTGAAAACTGTTTTCTAAACAAGTGATAAGGTACAAAGCTTGTTCGGATGTAATCGGAAGTGGAACACAGAACAATGCTTGAATATATATGTCTAACAGTATTTCAAGCAATTTTTATAATTAAAGATGCCAGAAGATATTTTTTTTTGTCTTTCTCTACAACGGAGAATATAGAGGCATAGAATTCTAGAGCATTATAAACATATCCAGAGATATGGGTGATCATACATGAATGAGGATGGTAATGCGGCTTAAAGTAGAACAATGTGTTCTTACAAATGATTACAATTGAAACCTCTCACTTTAAAAAAGACTCGACGCTCCGCGTCTCGCAGTAGTGAAAGCTCGACGCTACGCGTCTCGTTAAAATATGTAATTTCTTAATTTTTTAATTTTTCATTTTTGGTTTTTTTTTAAAGGCGGTTTGACTTTGGAAAATTCCTGATTGGATATTTAGTTAATTTTTCATTTTTCTTAATTTCTTTTTTTCGCTTTCAAAAAAATTCGAAGCTCTGCGTCTCGCTATAATGAAAACTCGACGCCACGCGTCTCGTTAAAAAAATGTGAAATTTCTTAATTTTTGAATTTGTCATTTTTCGTTTTTTTTTTAAGGACTTTGGAAAACTCCTCGCTGGAAATTTATTGAATTTTTCATTTTTCTTAATTTTTTTTACAAACGCTTTTCGCTTTAAAAAAGACTGAATGCTCCGCGTCTCGCTATAATGAAAACTCGACGCTACGCGTCTCGCTAAGAAATGTGTAATGTATTAATTTTTGTATTTTTCTTTTCTGGTTTTTCTTTTTTAAAGGCGGTTTGACTTTGGAAAGTTCCTCATTGGATATTTAGTTAATTTTTCGTTTTTCTTAATTTTTTCTTTTTTTTTAATTTTTCTTCTTCTAATTTTTTTTTTACAAACGCGTTTCGCTTTCAAAAAGACTCGACTAATTTTTCATTTTTCTTAATTTTTTTTTTTTACAAACGCTTTTCGCTTTAAAAAAGACTGGATGCCCCGCGTCTCGCTATTATGAAAACTCGACGCTACGCGTCTCGCTAAAAAAATGTGTAATTTCTTAACTTTTTTGTTTTTTTTTTGTTAACGCTCGCTGGAAATAAATTTAATTTTTCATTTTAAAATATTTTTTTCCAAACGCCTTTCGCTTTAAAAAGGACTCGACGTTCAGCGTCTCGCTATAGTGAAAACTCGACCCTACGCGTCTCGTTTAAAAAATGTATAATTTCTTAATTTTTCTTTATTTTTCGTTTTTTCTCTCACTTTAAAAAAGAGTCGACATGTTTATTTTTGTTTTATATTTTCCTAAAACGCATAATTTTTTAATTCATTTATTTCTGTAAGTCATGTAATTCCGTAGGTAGTTATAATATCGTTTAAGTCAAGTTTTACCTCTAAAAGAATTTTTTTTAATCTACGTCATTGTTTCTTCTACTTTGCGCGCTTAACTTCTACATAAATCGGCTACCCGCACATAAAAATGGAGAGTCAGGGTTATTTTTGCGTCCTTGAACTATTTCAGGTCATTTCTCAATAATTATTAGGTATAGATAACATATATGAAGTTCTAAAACGGTTAGAATTGTTGCCTAAGCTCAGATTAATCAACAAACAGTGCTGACAATTCTCCCTACAATTTCTAAACAGTCGATAAGTTCATTTTAATTTTCAACTTACACAATGAAATATTAATCTCTAGGCAGTTAAAGCTTTTATCACTGTTTCTTTGCGAGCCATTGCAACATAATGCATTTCTTTTCTAAAGCCGGATGTTGCAACAAAACAAAAGATATTTCAACGTATTGAATGTACAGCTATAAAAGAATATGTGTAAATGAAGCTATTGTCAAAAAATTTAAATTGAACAATTTTAATGGTACTTTAATGATGGCCACTGAGAATACAGAAATTGTTATGTGAGATTTCGTATAACCATGCGTAAACCATTATGGAAGCAATATTGTGCTATTGTTGACATTTCGCAAGTTTTTTGTGGTAACACTATTTGTTTTTGTCACATTCATTTGCCATTGTTGATGACGTTTTTCCAGTGGCGGCTGTTAGTAAAGGGCACAAGGGCACCTGCCCATCTAACCACCAAGATACACACAGAAAGAAATTCGCATGTAATTCAGTGCATTATTTTGTTTTATTATTTTTACGTATTTTTATAACGATGGTATCAAAATTTCTTTCCGCATCACAGAGACTAGCGCATATGCCAACGCTCCAAACTATTTTCCGGGCCACAGTTTCCGATGTTCCTATTTCGAGCATGAATCGGCCGGCTTCGCTTGTCTTCGTCATATCCGTTTAAACGTTTGATTCGGGCACAAAGTCTCGTGTCTCGTGTCTCCAGTTAACATCGTGCATTCGTTGGGACTGGATTGTTTTCGGCGTGCACCGCGCATGCGCGATTTCAAAGTGACGTTTATTATTAATGACGGAAATTAAAATTGTGTACAAAATCTTTTACAAAACCCGCTATATCATTTGAGGAAAAACTTTTAATTCAGAAGAAATGACGGCCGATTCCTGATCTTCATATACACACTTGCACAAGTAAAACTACTTTACTTGTGGAGTATTCAATAAGAATATGAGTGGATGTTCACTAACAAATAAACTATTTTGTTGTATCTGCTTACTTTTTAAGAAAGATGTTGTGTGGAATAAACAAGGGTTGAATGATTTAAAGTATAGAAAAATTCCGTTTCTCACATCAATGAGTTTTAGTGTTAAAGTGGATATACGTGAACTGCTAGACAGTGCTTAGTTTTGAATTGGGGTTAGCAGGCCATAATGAGATATCGACGTCGAAAAATCCAGGTATTTATGTAGGCTTAATCAAACTTTGCTGCTGAATTAGACGCTGCGCTTGCAATACAAATGAAAGGTTTAACAAGTGTTTAAAGGTTCCTCAAAAACTATTCAGAAAGAATTGCTAGATGCAATGTTGCAAATTTGCAAGCAGGAAGTATTAAAAGAAATTAAATCTGCAAATTTTATTGTTTCGGTCGCTGATGAAACTACAGACACTTCTAATAATCAGCAAATGGTTGTTGTTATTATTCGATACGTGTTTAATGGACAATTTTTGAACGCTTTTGGTATTTTTTTTTATGCCGGGTGGACATAATCCTGATGTATTAGCAAAAACATTGCTGAATGAATTGTTTTCAATTCATATTTTAAATTCTCCTGAATCTTATAACAATAGTATGTCTTACAAGAGTTACGCCAAAAAATTGTTGAATGCCAACGAAGGAATCATAGACTAGATGACGTGTTAATATCATAATACTACATACAACGTGATCAACTCAAGACGCCCTCAGCTGATCGAAAAATTTAGGTTGGGAACACTGAGAAATTGGTAACACGACTCCTTGCTTCATACACTTCTGTCATTTTGACGTTATAGGTTACGTTGGAATATTTTCAATATATTATTACAAGTATATAAATCATCAAATTAAGTTATAACCTTTATTATTGTGTAAAAAATTGCACCTAATAAGATAATGAAGTCATAAAATCTAAACAAAACAGATAATGTATTGAGGATTTAACACTACAGAACACATTAGCATGGAGTGAACAATTTTAATATTTACAACCGCTGTTCAATATGCCCACTATCCTGTTCTAAGCATAAATTGATTCTTCGTTTCATGCTGTTAAAAACATTTTGTAAAGTGTCGGGGAAAATATTGTTTACTTCTTGCGTAATAGAATTTTCTAAATCTTCTACGGTATGTAAAACATTAGCAAACACCTTATTTTTCAAGTGGCCAAAAAGGAAAAAATGCAATGGAGTTAAATCTGGTGAATGGGGGCTGGCCAGCGGTCTCTACTAATAAATCGACCTCCATAAAATTCGTGTAAATAGTTCAAATTAGCTTGCGCTATGTGAGGAGTTGCACCGTCCTATTGAAAATAACCACATTGCAATTCTTTATCATTCAATTGATTAATAAAATTTCAGTTTGTACAGATAATCTCCTTACAGAAGTATTAGGAAGAATTTCCATTGTATTTCGTATATCAACAAGCACATTTTCTGTAACGATTCTTAGTTCACGTTTGCGTTTAACATCTTCACCTTCAATAGCACTTCGAAAGTGGGAAACCCCAATATAGTTGGTCCTGTTCAACAGGAAACAGCATTGTTTTTCTTGCTTGAAACACATTTACGATAAATATGAAATTAAGATTTTTAATTGTAATTAAAATAAAATTCCTTGTGCTTACCAGCATACAACAAAAATTAGAGCTGGAGCTGTATTAAAAAATGCAATTTCAGAAAAATAGCAAAATTATTGAAGAATTAAAATGTATACAACAAAATACGCAGAAATAACACAAATGACTGTATGTCATCTGTATGTAAACAATAACAAGAAGCGACAAGGTAGCCAATAATAGAATAGTAAAATACCCTAGTCAGCTGTAAAATTTTGTCACTAAAGGGCGTCTTGAGTTGATCACTCCGTAAGATTGATTCAATTTGAGAATAATAAAAACAAATCTCTCATATTTATTTTCGTTTATATTATCATAGATACATAAATAACTTATGAATTAATATTTGTAACCTTGATTTTTTACAATGATTAATTTTAACCAGGGCGGAACGGGTTCATTCGTCACTTTCATCAAAATCATTCTCATCAAAATCATTTTCATCAATCTGATCTTTATATTCTTTAAGGTAGCTTGCAATCGTTCTATAATTACGACGATGCCATTGCAAATTCAACTTTGCGATTTCCAAAGCTAGCTTTATTTCATTTTTAACGTCCAGAAGGTATTTCCGATGGATCTTCGTAAACTCCCTCAACTGCAAAACCGTTAAATGTTATTCTGTTATTATTATTATTATTAAATCTTCATATTTACCCACTGTAGTTCCGCTTTCTCGATTACGTAACGTGCCACTTCAAGTATAATCGCAGACAGTTTCTGAACGTCGGGCAAAAGTCTGAAAAGAAGCCAAAGTGTTCGTGAATCATTCTCGAAATTAGCGGTTACGATTTCACCTTTTGTATATGGTGCCGAAGTTGGCGCTTAGGAATATTGTGATCAAATTGAAGGAGTTTTTGTTTCTGACTACGGCGATGATGAGCGTAGCTGTCTCCTCCCTTTTTACATACTTATCTTT
The DNA here is from genome assembly GCA_949128085.1 of Cetonia aurata. Classification (NCBI taxonomy): domain Eukaryota; kingdom Metazoa; phylum Arthropoda; class Insecta; order Coleoptera; family Scarabaeidae; genus Cetonia; species Cetonia aurata. Next base: position 39,561,023 of record OX421886.1, on the reverse strand, counting down.
TATGGATCTTGTTAAGTAAATCCACAGCAATGTCTGGTTGTTAGTGCAGGCTAAGGAACGCAAGAAGGCGTTATCGATGGAGGAGGGGCTTTCAGGTTGTGCGTACCGGTTCCAAGAGTGATCCCATTCTGCGCTGGTAGATTGTTTGACGGTGATACAGAAAAATGTTTCTTGAAAAGCCTCTACCACCCTACAATATGGGAATAGGAAACATGTGGAATTATTTAAAATAGATAAGGAGACAGTATAGCTGTTCTTTTGAAAAAAAAAAAAAAAAACAGTGACTCTTTGTTTTCGAGAAGAGATTTGGATGCATCTTGATCACAGGCAGGCATCGTATATGGGATACCTCTCTGTGATCATGACCCACGCCTCTCTCACAACATACGAATTTAATATATCCGTGTTCATGTTGCGTTGAAAGCCACGGAGCATATCGGGCGTAGGGCACCGCTTCTCATCCTGCTCCATGCAGGTGGGGACAATCCGTGGGGTCGAATCACTCTTCCCCACCCTCCCTATGTCCTCGTCCATATCATCATCCAAAAGTGAGATGCCGTAACCGTCGAAATATGCGGCAAGTATTCTGCTTATGTAATCCACGAAGTCCTCATGCACCGGCATCCTTTTCAATAAGACGTTCAATTCGTTGATGCAGGAAAGAGCGGCATTCCAGGGATGAAAGTCGTTCTCACGCTTTAGGTATTTGATCATGCCCAAGAAGATCCTATAGTTCAGCCGGCCGATCCAAGCCAGATTCGCTGCGCTCTGTATCAGGAGGACGCGGTTCAGCGGTGAGATCTGCTCGAAGAAGGGTGTGTACAGGAAGTCGATGAGGAGGCTCCAATTGTCCTTGTCGTAGTCGACCATGTAGGGAGCTGACGCTTCTATGTTGAAGATGACCCAATCGGCAGCGGATATAGGGCCGTTGATGGTGATAGAATCCATATTCGGTGACAACCATTCCTTCGTCGTAGTTTTGTTGAATTTCAATTCGCATTCTGTGGTATACGTCAGGGGTATCCACCATCTCGTCGTATCCTTACCGAGTAACCGCATGTTCCTAAAGAATCTTTCCTTTAAAACAAACAACTTAGAAACAACGTTCAACCGATTAGAGAGATCAGAATAATACACCTGCTTCACTTCTAACGTCCCACGTTCATAGTCCCTGGTAACCGTAATTAAAGGAAAACCCGCTTGCGAGATCCAAGTCTCTATTACAGTTTTTACATCGACGTGTTCCGGAAGAGATGCATTATTGACATGGTCTAGTAGTTCGTCACTTCCCGCATTGCTGTATTGGTAAGTGTCCACGTATTTTTTAATGCCTTCATGTAGATTTCGAAAACCCAAGAAGTGTGACATCATCCGAACGACAAGAGCTGCCTTTTTAAGTGATTTGGGGCGTAGCATTACGCCCGAACTGCCGGATTGGTTGCTTGGAATTGATATCTAAATCATCACGAAGAAATGCGTATAGGTATATTGTAATAAAATCGATTTCATAGACTAGGAGAATTCCTTTGCGTTCTTGAGATCTCGAGAAAAGATGAAATGTTTGTTTATTTGTTGCTGGACACGAAACTTGGAGTTGCGAAATACACCTTGATACTTCTGGACAGTGACATCGATTGAAGTATTGTACAAATTTTGCTGAGCTATAATTGAGTATCAAAACCAACATTTTCCTCTTTGCCAAATCGTTTGCCCCAACCGTTTGCCAAACCGTTTGCTAAATCGTTTGCCAAATCGTTTACTAAACCGTTTGCCAAATCGTTTTTCCAACCCTGTGCCAAAATTATGTACTTGTGAAAACGCTTTGGCTACCTAGAACTGCATTTCCGACCACTGTGCGATGGATTGAAAGAGGAAACCATGTCCATTCGCCATTGGTTTTTGTCTTTTAGGATTATTTAAAATCTCGTGCTTTCAATAGCGATAAACCAAACAAGCGAAAACAATTGATTACAAGAATACTTTAAGCAGGAAATTTCGACATGAACTTGCAGATATTAATTGGGCAACAAAGAGTTACTCAAAGACCATGTTTAGAAAATATTCATTATCCAAGTAATTATTGCGTTAAATTCTTTCATGATTAAATATGTACACCGGTTGATGCACATTCCTTCTTTTGTCGAAATCGCAAGAACGTTAGAGGATTGAACTTGAAGTGTCCATGAAGTTTTTTTGTTCAGAATCATAATGTGAAGATGAAAATTAAGTTAAGAGAAGTTTTTATTTAATTGCGGGCTTTCCAGGTGTTTCCAGGAGGATTACAAATAAACGTTTGAACAAATCTTACGTATATCTGGCACAACTTACCGCATAGGAAATTTCCAACGAATCGAATTGGAACACAGAAATAATACTAGCGGTGATCTCTCCAAGCAACGATTCCCATCCTGGTAAATATTGGTCAGCGGCGACCACCGAGAGAAAATTGCTGAGTCCCTCGGTAAACCATACGTCCGCCCACGATTTCATCGTCACGAGATTTCCGATCCACTGGTGAGCGATCTGTTCAGCCACTGCGTTCGCTAAGATCTTCAGGGTGATCGTTAACGATGTCGCACTGTCTCGCAGCAAGTATTTCTCATCCAAGACGATGAGACCCCAACTTTCCATAGCCGGGACAGCGTAATCAGGTAGCACCAGCACGTCCAATTTTGGCAGTGGATAAGTCTTATTTAAATGCTTTTCGAACAGTAGCGTAAACCATCCGCAAAGTCGCGCGCATGTGTCCATGAGGCCAGCGGTCTTTCGGCTCCCGAAGACACTAAAGTCGACGTCGGACGTGGGAAGGCTAAATGTCTCGCGAGGATAATCGAATATAGCGAATCCGACGGCGTAAGTGGACATCGGGGGCGTGGCTTGATATTCGTCCACTTCCCAGGAAGTTCTGTTTTCCTTATTATTAAAAGCGTAACCTCATTTACAAGGGAAGCTCACGAACGTTGTATTGCAAATCCTGATAAAGCTTTGTCAGTTTGTAGATCCTATGAAGTGTTATTCAAAGACACACTGCAACTTGACTTTGAAATTCCCACCAAATTTAATTTATCCAAAATAACTAACATATCTCGTTTCCTGCTTATTGTAACACACTGTATATTAGTAGAAAGTCCTGCGTAAACGGTACAAGTCCATCATTGAAACTCTCTTTCTATCTTTTACCGTTTAAACGTTATTTTGGATAAACGAAATTTGAGGCGAATTGCAAAGTCAAATTGCGCCCACTAAAACTCAAATTCCCCCGCAACAGAGAAGGAAGGGTCTAGAAACTGACAACGTTTCATCAGAATCGGCCTTTTACAGTTGGTGAGCTTCCCTTTGTTAGTAATATTCAAAACTCACAAGCTTACATGTGTGTGGTCCTCAACAAGGGCATATTACTAACTGATCTCAACCACCTCGATCTTCCCAACCGGATGGTGAAGTTGGCCTTGAATCTAGGTTCGTCGAAACAAGGGAACGCTCTTCTGGCGTTATCAGGTTTGAAGTATGTCACTCCCATCCATCTCTTTTCACCGTGATAACCGAAATAAGCGCTTCTGTAATAGCCTACCTTCTGTTCGTTTAGGCCACCTTTAAAATGCAATTCCAGTTCGTAGTAAGCATTCACTTTGAGAATATTCGATAGTTTAAGAATCAGGAAATCATCCTTAACGACTTCAAGAACGTATAATACAGTGAAAGTAACGTCTGTTGCATTTAAACACCTCACGATTGTATTTTTTTCGTAGATTTTCAGATTCTTAGAATGCAGGATGATGACGTCAGTCGGAGAGAGGCATTTCATCTGTGGAATCATAATCTACACTGAAGAACTTTGATTTTTATAACTGGAGATAGCTGAATGATATATTTATATTAATTTATCTGTGAGCAGTACTTGTGTAGCCATCTAGCGGAGTAATAATAAAGCACAATAAGTTAGGTTAGGATTATTAGTGATAGCGTTAATAGATTTTAGTGCTAAGTGCTGTGAGTGAATTTTAACGAAATATCTCCCTTATTAAAACAGGCATTTCAACTTACGCGAATCAAAACCGATCCTTCAAAAGTAAAGATATCGCTTTCGTCGACCAAATTAGTCATGATTTCCAGTTCGTACTCTTTAGGAACTAAACTATTTGGAAGTCGTTTGGCAAATACAATAACAATCAATATTGAAATCAACTGCGTAAGTATGGGACGAAGCATTCTCTGCAACATTGATAAAATGCGAAATTTTCAAACAGAATATATTACGTAGGTTACAGCATAAACTGATCGGAAGGTATAACGTAACGGATTATACGTTTTTACTGTTTTCTAAACACCCGATAAAGCACAAAGCTAAATTCGTAGTTATGTGTATTTCATGTACTTTTTGCAAATGTATGTAGATACAAATTCTAAGATTGATTTCTAGGTACAGCCGATTTTTAAATTTTTGTAAATATCCGAAATTATAACAGATAGGTATATTTTTATTTTGTTAAAGTATAATTTCAAGTATATTGTATAAGCAAGGAGAAAGCGTATGTAAAACATCCGTTTAATAAAAGTTACGAAAAAATGCCTTATTTTCTGCCTATTTTTTTTTCATAGCAAATACGGTTTGTGGTAGTTCTAATGCGGTTAGAAAACGTTTGTTATTTTGACATCACTTTAGATTAAACCGATTAGACCTACGAAGCAGAATTTGGTTAAAACATTAAGAGGTTATGTTTGTGTTGTTATAAGCAGATACTAGTGTCTGTCGTAAAGTCTCTGTAATAATTAACAATTAGCATTTCTAAATTGTGTACACTAAAATTGTTTAATTGGGATTATTACATATTCTCATAATGCCTATCATATATGGCACAGAGTGGTTGACTACATATCTCTAATAAAACAGTTTTTGCTGGTATTTTGATAATTCTATAAGTGTTAATTGAATCGCACACAACTCTTTGCTTACCCTTTTTTGAAACTTAATCACACAGCAGACCTGAGCAAACGTCATCCTAAACTGTTCTAAACCATTTCTAACCTAATTATGTCGCTAAGAAATCTCTAGTAGGTTATTGACATCCGTAAGAAAAAGTAAACAACTGGCTAATATAACTAATATCTTCAAAAAGCACTTCCTGCGTATAGCCAAAATTCAAAAGTGCAAGATTTCCTGAAATATTATTGAGAGCGGTGTTTATTGGTGCAAAATAGCACTCTAGATGGCAATAAAAACGTAAAATTTGTATGTAATTTTGAACCATGTTTTATTATAGTTGGCAGGCGTTGTTTTTTACTTATGTTGGCAATATGTAATTATGTTTAGGTTGGTAGTGATTTTTAGTAGAGTAGAAATGGAAGTTGCGAAGTGATGCATGTCGTTATGTTATATATATATGTGTAGAGAATAGTGCTGAATAAATACGAGTTGTTTATTAAAAGAAAGACGTTTACACTCATTTTCTTTAACAGAGTTACCATTTTATCAATATTGATGTGCTATGGTTACCTGCTTTAGAGTTTTATAAGTTAAATGTAAAGATGAAAATAATTTGGTTTTGAAGGGGTTAATAGTAACCCAGCAAACACAGCTATGTATCGTGGATAGCTATTTTATATAAATGACGATCTTTAATGACCAAATGTTATGTATCATGTAACGCACATGTATGTTACATGTAATATAAAATGTCCGCCACAAAGTAATATGGCTGTAATATATTATGAATGTAACTATGTAACCACGAAGGAACAAAGCGTTTATGTAACATCTACATACACTAAAGTAACGCAAATGTAACTTATATGTAACATAGATATTTCGTTATATCTAAGTTACTTAGTAAACCTTTATGTTACGTGTAATTAATGTAACTTTTACAGCACAGTTACTATAGGGTTATATAAAAAATATATTATTCTTGAATTATCTTGGTTATCAGGTCCATTGAAGAGAAAAACAACAATTAATTAACGACGTTTCGGTTTATTTACAAACCTTTGTCAAGTTATAAAAGAAATAAAATTATAATTTTATTTCTTTTATAAAAGATTTTTAATTATAATTTTATTTCTTCTATAACTTGACAAAGGTTTGTAAATAAACCGAAACGTCGTTAATTAATTGTTGTTTTTCTCTTCAATGGACCTGATAACCAAGATAATTCAAGAATAATATATTATACAGGTCAAGAAAAGATTTTGTATAAAAAATATAGAGGTAATCCCGATCTTAATGCACTGAATTCACTTAGGAGCCCGCCATAATTTTGAACAAAAATATTTTATCAATCCAACGTCCACTAAATTGTTTCCAAATCAATAAGATTCATCATAAATTATGTTAAACATAGAAGTGTTTTTAATATAAAATTTGCAGCAAAGTCAGTTAGCGAATGTTTAGAGATATTGGTTTAATACGAAAATTTTTGTCAGAATTACGACAGTTGTTTCCACAGCAAATGAGATACATTAAAACACTAAATATCGGAGCTATTTTAAATTTAAATTTGTAATAATAGATTAATAAAATTGATACACATGATGATTGAAATATACGTCTTTATTCAGATAAACAATACTATAAAAAATAAAATATATTCAAAAAAGGTAACATCAGTAAATAACACTATTTCTCATTTTCTGTTATTGCCGGTCTCCCTAGAAAAAATATAGAAACTATTATAAATATAAAAACTATTATTCCTTACCTGTTTGTATACAATTATTTTGCACAACTACACAACCACCGGTGTCCTTAGCAAATAATTGAAAAATGTAAACAACGAAAACATTAAATCTCATTTGTAACGACAAATAACATAACATAACCTACACCACTACACGTGACTACACTAAACCGCGTGGACGACATCTGCAATTTAACGGTTTTGTACGTCGTACGTAAGTTTATTATCAGCGCTAAATTTAAAATTATATTACTAATAGATATACTGATTTATGTATCTTTTACATAGCAAATTAGATCATGTTTATAATTTTTATATATAAAATGGTTATGTAACATTTGTCCTCGCTTGCTACCACTACTTTATGGAACATGTATATTACTCTGAAATGTAGCACGTACAGTACATCAACATGGGACATACTCATCTATGTTATATAATTCGGTTACATAACGACGTACTCTCGTTGAGCTACCATAGAGATGTAACATAGAGATATGTGTTTGCTGGGAAGTAAAAATCCAATATGATAACCTAACCCGGAGCAAAATTTTACGTTGTTCAAATTTAAAATTTGAAAATTTATCTTGGAACAAGAGCTTGAAAATCGGTTAAAATTTATTTTATTAGGGATAAAATGTTTAATATGTATAACATTAAATTCTGTTGTGCTTACATGTTTTTTAACCTCTTAACTTACGTTTTATCATTTATATTGTCCTGCAATTGGATGTATGTTTATTGGACCATAAATGACTATTATTATTAATTAGGTATAAAAGTAATCATAAAGAATTAAGAAATATTGGGGTGATATAATTGGGATTCTTTACTTGTTAATTTTCTTCTCGATATAGCATTAGTGAGGCAGAAAAAAATGAAGTATTCAGAACAAGAAACAGCTACCTAATAAAATTGACAAAATGTTTAATAATATTTATTCATTGTTATTTTTTACAATAAGGTAACAAATAAATACGCTTTGGATGTTTAAAGTTATATATTTTTTTACTTTGTACATTAAACAAAAACGAAATATAAAAAAAATGTTTGGGACTACTGCTTTCGTACCGAGTTGGAATTAAATAATTGTGATGACGAAAAAAACTTCCTTGGTAGCACCAAATATTTCTATAGGTTTAATATTAAAATATATATTATATATTTTTAAAATATATAATACATATATAATATTTGATGCTACTTGGGTTCATTCTGAAAACGCTTATTCCAAAATCCAAAGTTAAAAGAGCTAATTTCTCTGACGTATATTATATAAAAAAAAAATCGTTTTTTCTATTTCATTCCAAAATACTCCTCAATAGCATTATAATTGGCATCGTTCCATTGGACGTTCAACTTGGCCGTTTCCATCGCTTGGTCAACTCCCTTCTTGATATCCGCGAAGTACGCTTCATTGCTCTGAATGAGTTGCTCCAACTGCGGACAGAAAGATCAGGATTAATACCAACGCATTAATCCCTTATCAAACGTTCTCACCCAGTCGTATTCTGCCTTTGTGCTTATATACCGCGCAAAACAAGATATGACCGAGGACAGCTTGCTAACGGTGGGCATGACTCTACAAAACAGGAACAATTAATCGGATAAAGCGAAAAAAATCCCCTTAGGTACAATCTTACTTGTTGTACAAGCCGGTTAGGTTATGCGTGAGGAATGCCTTCGCTATGAGGAAACCCTCTTTATTTCTAATGACGCCGGCGATCACTGTGACTATGTCTTGCGTTCTGATGCGAGTGTCGTCGATGGACCATACTAGGTATTGCTGGAGAAGCTGGTGGTTGAGAGTGCACGATAGGGAGTCTAATATGACGTTCTTCACCGCTTGTACGTTAGATTTCGTGTATTGCTCCCAGAGGTAATCCCAGTCGTGTAGGCTACCGTTTTTGACGGCGTAACAATAGATGGTTCCGCGTAGATCGTTGGCAAAACCTAGTCTGTAGTGATGTGGGAAGAGATTTTATTAAAGTCTCATTTCAATAAAAAAAAACATGCAAATTACTCTAATCTGTCAGCACTTTGTTGCAACTTTTCTTGTCTTGTCTCTGACACATTTCTTAATAATTAAACTTTGGGTCAAACTTGATCGTAAAAGTCCAATAGTATCTTTTCCAGAAGCGAAAACAATTTTTCTATGAAACATACGCATATAGCTTCAATTTGAAGTAGGATTTTACGCACTTTGAAAAATTGAAATTTTCTCTAAAAAATTCAAGGGGTGCCCCTTGAAAATTTGTCAAATTTTGCAATCTCTTGAAATCGTTTAAAACATCTCATTTCTAACGTAGTTTGACCTGGTAATTACGATAGTTAAAGAATTTTTGCCCTATCACAATTAGTTCTGCAGATATATGCATGTGGGTCTTCAATCTTTATAAGAATCTTTAAATTTTGAGTCAAATTTGATCAGAAAAGTCCAATATTATCTTTTCTAGAAGCGAAAACAATTTTTCTATGAAACATACGCATATTGCTTCCATTTGAAGTTAATATATTGATTTTGCCCTCCTTCTAAAGAAAAGGCAGTTATATATAATTTAACTTAGTAGCGATCAGGATAATACTTTAAATAGCCATTAATATTCAATTTTGTGATAGTTGGAATTTATATTTAAATGATACACTTGACAACAGCGCAGTATTTGGCGCCACTTCCGATCACTCACGTGCATCGATATTTATCTTGTCTCTACTATATGTATAGGCGCATTTTGATGTTGTCATTTGGTGAATTAAAGGACCTACTAAAACCAACAAAAAGAATTAGAGTTGTAAAAGGTTGAATGTCATATAGAAAAGTTTTTTTTTTTTAATAAAAATCGAATTGTCCGAGCATATCTTGGAAAAAATTATTGTTTTAGATTTAAGGAATTTATAATTTGGACGCGCATAATATAATAAAACGTGAATGCGGAAGCAATAAAAAGCTACAGTGAACCCAAAATGAGAAGTACATGTCGTCATATCCGTTTTGAGCGCTTGGAATCGTAGGACGAGTCTATTATATGTACTAACTTTAGGGATCACACATCAAATCTGTCAAAATAGAAGAATAATGTCTTTGAACTTACGCGATTTCGTCGAATTTTTATCTTGCAGGGTATTTCATGATTTTTTTACATACCCAAAACCGCCTTGTTGAAGACTATGTTTTACAGTCATTTTGAATAATCGTAAACAATATAGCAAAAATACAGTTATGTGCACTATATTGCAGTGTGAAATCATTTTAGGAAGTAATGCTGTAGGATCGTGTAGGATTTGAACCTGACACCCCTCGCTTACCGGACGAGCGTTCTGCCAATTCCGCCAACGAGGTCGACGATTCGTACGATTTGAATCACATCAAATATTTTTCATATAAAATTTCCGCTTCATTTAAATACAAGTGATAGCAGAAAAGCATTATTTCCTATAATATAGCCAATAAATCATTAAAGAAGGTTAAGTCGTCTTTGTTCTGAATGTTTTACATGAAAAAGATTTATAATTATTAAACAAAAAAGCTATTTCACTGCTTTCTTTCTTTTAACCTTAATCAATATAATCAAATAAATACTATAAAACCATCTTTTATTTAAACTGACATATATTCATTTTAACCTTCGCTTCCTCTATACAAATATTCCTTCTTCAGTCATATCTTCCTCTTCTTTGGTATGAGTGAACTCAAAGATCGGTTTAAGAATTAATATTTCCATTCTATTGTCAAAAATAATAGAAAAAATAAACAGGGTTCCTGTCGCCTTGACAGAAGTATTTACTGTGATTTCTATCGTAAAAGAATCTCGCCACCAATGACTTTAATTCCTCTACTCTACGTCGACATTACGATGGTGACCTATGTACTTCTCATGTTAGGTTAAGTCTACATTGTAGGAAAATTAACCTATGTACTTACTCTCCCAAATCATCCTCGTGCGTTAGCAAGATCTTGAACATTTCATACGCTTGGTGAACACAGTCTTCTATGCCGTACCTGCAAGCGATGTTGGTCACTTGGATCTTGTGCTTTATAGTCTCTAAACGTTCGTCCTCCTCCATTTGGAAGCCGCCGAACTGTTTGTAAACAGGCGTGACTAATCTACGCATAAAGTTTACGAACACGTCGTATACGGGCTGCCTCTTTATCAGAGCGTCGATGCTGATTAAGGAGCGGATGGCAGCATTCCACGGCAAATAATCCATTTCCTGCACCAAATATTCGCTCAGCTGGAAGAACGTGTCGTACTTCAACCGGCCGATCCACGCCAAACTGGCCGCGCTGTCGATCAAGAGGACCCGGTTTAAATCCGGAATCTGTCTGAAGTACGGCCCCTTCAGATATCTGATGATGTATTCCCAATTGTCCGCATCGTAATTCACCCTGTACAATCCGGACGCTTCCACGTTAAATATGATCCAATCGGCCAGGCCGGCGATACCGATATCTATGGTGATGTTCTCGTCTTGCGGGGACAACCACGTCTTCACCTTGGTGCTGTTAAACGCCATCTCGCATTCGGTGGTGTAAGTGAGGGGGATCCACCATTTCGTGTCGTCGCTCCCCGATTGCGTGCGATCCCTGAGGAATCGTTCCTTTAAAACGGACGGCTTGAACAACTGGGCTGCGCGACCAAACAGAAAGAATTATCCTCACCTGCGACACTTGTACGAGACCGTGCTTGTAGTCTCTGGTCACCGTGACTAGGGGATAGCCGGTTTTCGATATCCAATCTTCCATTACCGACTTGACGGTCAGATCTTGGCGCAAGGACCAGGTCCTGTGCGCCTCGAGCGTTAGGTGTTCCAAGAGATCGTCTTTCTCCGCGTTTCTATACTTGTAGGTGTTCAGGTAATTGCGGACGCCCTTCCTTAAAACCTCCCGCCCTAGGAAATGCGACATCATGTGCAGGAGGAACGAGCCCTTCTTGTAGGAGATTGTGTCGAAGATCTCCTCGATTTCTTTAGGGTGGTTGATTGGAACTGATACCTAGAGTACAGCAAAGAATCAAAAGTTTAGATGTGCGTTCCCTAGGTGACGCAAGCCAAACTCTTAACCGCCAAGACGACCGTGGCGTAAGCCCGTCATGCAGTCACAGACTTGCATACAGTTTTCGCTTCCAGTGGAATTATTTATGTATTGTCGAAAGGGGGTCAAGCGCCATTTTCTAGTGTATCGAGTCATTGCAAGAATTTTGCTTTCCTCCCATATCTGCATTGTTTGATGTTGAAAAGATGCAAATGTCGCTTGCGTCCTTTTAACAATAAACGATTCAAATGTATTTAGTCATTTTTTCTTTCATGCTTTTATTACGTCATGGCACGCTGTTTTTTCCTGTTATACACGAGTTATCTAGGGGGACTGTAAATCTATGAATGGTCCTGCGAACGCTAGGGTCGTACTGTGGGTTGAGAGTTTGGCTTGTGTCCCCTAGTTAGCGCATATCTAAACTTTTGATTCCTTAATAGGCGGTGGTGGATATAGCTTGAAGTGCGATCGCGATGAAAGTGGGTTACACTCGGTGTGACGTTATTTCCCTTTCATTGCTTTTAGACGACGAGCTTGACCATAGTGGCATTTTTCGATTCTGTTGTTGCATTGTCACATGCTATTCGGTTATTTTAAAGCCAGACACCAGACCCGTGCCAACTTGGCACAGCACATACAGAAGGGAAAGGGGGGGGGGGTAAACGCAACTAGATGCAATATTGCATTAAACTAGGTGGAGCGCAGACTCTCTGCTTTCTGTCGAGTTGGGGCGTAAGCATGACCGCTTACGCCCCAACTCGTACGACAAACGACTAATTAGTTGGCTGGGTGAAAGGGCCCGGCTTTCTAGTTTGATAAGTTCTAAACGAATCTTTACTTTCTTCTGACAAAGCAAATAAAATATTTGACGAAATATTGAGAGAAACGAATCGTCATTGATCGTCATTTTGATTATTTTTAAATAATAATTATTTGCGTCGCTTCTACGTGTATTTCAGCAAATAATGTTCCGTGGTTAAAGGATGTTGAGGTGAGCATGATTTCGAGTTAGGTACATTGTTTCGGGCTGGGGAATATTCGTTGTTGCACAACAGGCGTATTCTTTATTATCGCGAAACGTACGAAAATACCCTAGGATTTCGCACGACAGATGGAGCGGTACGTTAAGTAATACTATAAGTAATTTATTTCACTAGTGTGGGTTCTAAGTAGTGTTTTTTGTTCGTCTATGCAACTTTTCGCGATTTCGTGAAAGTTGCATTGATAAGAACCTCTTCGCCGAACGTCAATGAAGAGATCGCCGGTAAGCTATTATATCTGTATCGCCGCCTTAGTACAGATTCGGTACTTGCGCGCTCGCACAACAGATGGAGCGGTACGTTAAGTAATGATATAAATAATGTATTTCACTAGTGTGGGTTATAAATCATACACCTACTCACCGGATGCGAATTCTGCAACGAATCAAAATTGAACACCGTCATAATATTATTAGCCGTCTCTTCCGGCATGAAATTCCACTCGGGAGATAGATCCTGCACGGCGACCGCCGACATATAGGTGGCGAATCCTTCGTTCAACCACAGATCCGTCCACCATTTCATCGTCACCAGATTACCGAACCACTGGTGGGCCAGCTCGTGGGCCACGACGCTCGCTATGGACTCCTTCTCGATGGTGGGCGACTCTTTGGGGTCGAACAGCAGATACTTCTCCCGATAGGTGATCAGGCCCCAGTTCTCCATAGCGCCCGCGCTGAAATCCGGTACGGCTATCATGTCCTGTTTGGGCAGGGGATAGTCGATCTCGAAATACGACTCGAAGAAGTTGAGGATCTTCGGTCCCACCATACTAGCGTAGGCCGTCTGGTGGATCGCGCTATTTCTAGCCCAAATTCTGAAAGTGACGTCGTTGCCGAAAGGTTCCGACGTTTGGTAACTGAAGTCTGTTACCGCGTAAGCTACCAGGTAAGTCGACATGGATACCGTAGTCTCGAAATGATCCATTTCCCAGCCGGGCTTGTCTGCTCTGCAAAATTCATCTTTAAAATAGCGAAGATTCACGAATTAGAGTGTTAGTTTTAGATATAAACGCCGAAAAAATCTACTTATAAAGTATTTATAGAGGAAATCCTAAATCATTTAGATTATTGATTAAATTGGGGGCAATTCATCATTGTTCATCTAACAGAACCCGCCCAAGAACACCCCAAGCTTACAGAAACCACGACATGGACTCACAAACCACACTTACATTTCCTCAGTGTTAGCCAACGGCATATTGCTGATAGAACTGTACTTCTCCGATCGTCCAAGGCTGATGGTGAACTTGGCTTTGAACATGGGCTCGTCGAAACAGGGGAACGCCCTTCTGGCATCGTACGGTTCGAATTGGGTCACTGCCAGCCACCGTTTCTCACCATTCTCACCTAAATAATAACTCCTATAGTAGCCGGCCAGCACTTCCTTCAGTTCGCTTTCGAAGTAAAGTTCGATCTCGTAGTGTTCACCGGCTTTGAGTTGTTCAGACAGCGCGATGACGAGGAAATCGTCTGCCTCCACGAACGACAAGCCCGAGATGCTTGGGCCGCCCTCTGTGTTGTTCAAGGACTTTATTGCGGCTTTGTCTTCGGGGATTTGAAGTTCCTTCGAATTGATTGTGATGCTGTCGGTGGGCGTGACGCATTCTATCTGTATAGTAACGGAATATATTATAGAAAAATGATAAACGTTTTGATATTCAGTAATAGTATGCAGGAACGTTTACGAAAACTCTAACCGTTGAGTGAACGAATTGTAAAATTACACGATCCGACATGTAGGTGGCGCCTCTGGTCTCATAAGAATCTCATAAATCATGTGTAAGTACTTTATTTTAAAACCTGCTTCAATATTATAATGTCCACGTTGTATACCGTATAACAGAAATTGCGTCCAGTCAGTCAAGTTGATCTTAAAAGGTAATCAATCGAGCTTTCTCCACTACTACAATCTTATAAAAGTCTATAATGAAAAAAACAAATATTTGTCGCGTATTGTATATTCGTGTTCATAAATTTATAACTGCAATTACTATTTTAAAGATTTTAAAACAAAAATATTGTTTTGCATAAAATGTTTTGATGAAATAATTATTTTTCAAAAGGGATTTCTTGAGAAAATTTCATTCTAAAGTTTATCGTTAATACAGTACGTCTGTCGAATCTAACATGTGTTATTTACTGGCCGCATATAGAAAGTGAAATCGCGGTTGGTTTTTTTTTTTAGTTCTACAGTGAATGCTTCACCGATTGCTCGCAATTCAGAAGGCTTATTTGTACATATCAGGTCACATATACAATATAAAAGCTATACGCTGGTGTAAACCAACAAATAAACCTCGTATCGATACTGTATTCTTAACTTTAAATAAAACAAATTGTCTATCATCGTGTTACAACACCTTACAATTTAATTGAAATAATCCACGTAAAAAAAAAACGCAGTATATACCATTAATTATTTTTGCATTTATTTTATTTCATTTGGGGCCGGTATTTCAATCTCCTAATAAAATTCCTATATAATAACCTTACATTTTTGCTACACTTATTACCTGAATTATTATTAGATACTCTTATTAGGAGATTGAAATACCGGCCCCTAGTTAATAAAAAACTAAAGTTACATTATTTTAGTTTATTTTCTACGTTTCATTGCTCATTTTTTAGAACGAAAATTAAACAAAATCAACACGTCAATCACTTCCTACACACACACACACACAAAAAGAAGTTTAAGAGTTTAACTCACGTGTATCCAAACTGTTCCTTTGAAATCGAATTTCTCCTCCTCGTCACCTAGATTGGTCACAATTTGAAGCCTGTATTCTTTGGGTATTACACTGACTGGTAACCGGTACGCCAACACAACTACGAACAGTGCCAATATCACCTGGATCCGGAATAGATAAAACGTACCCATGGCACCTGCAATCGACGAAAATCTAGAAAGTTAACACGATCCATTTTCCAGGATAATTGGATAAACACCGATATCATTGGCGCTAAATAAAACTGTCATCTTTGACAATTAAGTTAATATTTTGACAGCACTGATAAAGTTCCATTGCCGTGACATTAGCGGGGAAAATAATACCAATCTTGTAAACACTTTTTAATGTAATATAATACTTATGGCCGTTTGTATCGACACGTCAAGTTTGGTTTAACTTAGAATGTGACATTCGCTGTATGTTAAACCTAGCTTTAATGTATCGGTGCAAACGGGCATTAGAAAATAAACTTTTATGCCATTTTTTCCAACACTTACTTTTTTACGCGACTAAAACACGAGCTAAAAAAAAAACTACTTCCTACACATTAAAGAGTGCGACAGCCGACAGTGTTATCAACTCATCAAACGTGTGGGATGTTTTCTATTGTATAATCTTCTGTTTGTCGAAGAAGAAGAAAATATAGCGTTTATAATTCGTAGGGTATGTCGGTTTTGTTTTCTCGATACAAGCAAATTTATTCTACGCGAAATGAAACTACTACATACGTAAGTGAAATTATATTGGTCGTTAAAAGTGTGCATTATGCAACGTTTTACACGCAATAAACCGCAGAAATAGATTAAGAAACATTCGCGGACAACATAATCTTTACATATAGGTTAACTTTTCTTTAATTAATTTTTAGTGCCTTTTTTTATGTATGTAGTTATCTGAGCGTTTTTATCTGAAATGGTGTACTTACATAGGTATATGGAGTAATTTGTACTCGTCATAAATTAAATACAAGAAATACTGTGTGTCTGATTACTCATCTGTCATTATCAGCGGTAATGCCCTATACATACCGTGCTGGTAAAAAACTGCTCGAGTATGTGAGTTTGCGTGAATAACCATAAAATATGAGGTAATGGTACGTATGATGGGTGTATCTCTATGTCCCTAGTTGTCCCTCATTGCTATGGTGGATGGAGGGGATTAGAGTCCGTTCAAAAGAGAATTGTAAATGTTGTCACCAAAACGTTTGACACTCTCAATCGGGTTACCATTGGTTGTTACCTAGCAACGACGACCGATTACCAATATTCGTTCATTGCACATGTGACGTCATGTACCATTCTGTATTGCAACGGACTCTACATGCAGACGCGCATTCCGTTATATGAGATTACACCGGTATATATACAAAAAAAAATTGGCGTAATTTTCGCTTTTATTACAAAATCGATTTGTCAGTACAATAAAAAAATTTGTATTATGTTTCCATTCGAAATTAATTTCTTAAATTAAAATTGTCGATTCCACAGATTTCGGGGTCGTTTGCCAGAAAGCATTCTTCGTATAAATAATTTTTTGGCAAAAGTGTATTTTGATTATAAACAAATTTACAATATTAGCGGTGTAAAATTGAATTAACATCGCCTATTTAATGGGATAGACAAACAAAAATCGCATTAAAGCGCCCGTGAATTTCGCAAATAGCAAATTTGTGGAAAACTTAAGTGATGATAATTCGATAATTACGTAAAAATAAAATGTTATTCTCAGGAATAAAATTCAACTATACCTAAATATGCCCTGTAGAGCGTTTATTCTATCATATATATTAAAAAAAAACTTACTTTTTTGATTTTGTCTTCTATTCAGAAAGAATTTTTTTCTTGTTTTCTAAATATTTCGCACCTACATATGTGCTGTTGTTTACGACAATATTATCTTATAATATTACCACTTTACACCATGTGCTACGTAAGATTTCACTTCAAAGACTGAGAGTACAATAGGTTTCCCTCACCTGTTAATATTACCACCTAAAATGCCCCACCTTCGATAATATAATTTCGCTAATGTACGGTCGCATTGAATATTCTACAAGGCTCTCCCTAACATAGAACATAGATATACCTATTTAGTCTCATGTGTATTGAATGTGGTCGCAACCAATTACTACTCTAAATTAATCAATAAGCAATACATTTTGTATCTATATGCATAATAGATGCGAATATTGATGGAAGCAGCATGTCATTAATTGCAAGTATTTCAGCGTCATAACGTAAAAGTCATTTCTTTCAAAGGCGAAAGAGCATGTGTTGTTTTTGTCGATAATTCTTAGAATTGTCTTTTTTTTCAGGAACATCAAGCATCATAGTTAGTTTGGTTAGAATCTACCAGTTTACAATGTATGGTTATTTCTTTTTGTCTGGCCTGATGGCAATACAATCCAGATTGATATAAATATGTAATAATCCGCATTTAGTTAGTTCATTATTCCATAGATACCGTTAAAGCTATCAATAAAATAGTATTTTAAAACACAAGTGTCACAATGACGTTTGACACATATTGAAGTAGACAAATCCGATTTCCCAGAACTTCAAAGCTGATCTTCTGCCTCCAAATTCTTCGCCAAAACAACACAATAATTGATATGGCAGTACATCAAAATAAAATATTTATAGAACAAGCCGAAAATCATTTTCTTCCGTAGGTACTGCTGGAAAGCATTCTTGAAATAAAAAAAATCAGTTTTGTAACCATATTTCCCTGTTCCAAACCAGTATATGTTATTTATATACTTAGGGGATCATTATACATATTTCATATTAATACCTCTGTCATGAAATGAAAATAAAACACATAAGTACTATCCTTAAAATTTAATTTTTATCACAAACCGCAGTGATAAACATATCACGCTTTACATGTATAGTGTAAGGAAAATCGGCAAATCGTGCCTCCGTACGCGTATGTGGTACAAACCTACGTGCTCGACACACGTGGCAACTACGCCTTTTTCGACACCCAAAGAAAAGTTGCCAGCACGGTATGTACTTATAGTTTCCACCAAAATTGGGTCGTTCCAGAGGTCAAGGTGGCAATAAAATGTAATATGACGCACGCAAGAATAAAACAACAATACGAGGACATAAAACTGGACGGTACCCGCATTTAAATAAGGTGCCGTTGCATTGAGAATGACATCCAGAAAGGAAAAATGATTTTTTATTCGTTCTGCGTTAGAATGTGTTTAGAATATTATTACGCTTTAATGATATTCTTAGGAATACTAAATACTTTGAAAATTCAAATCAGATGTTAATTTATTTATTTCTATACATTATTTAGTATACTAACACCTTATATTACAACTGTTTGAAACATCTTCCACACATATAATAATAATTTGACAACATGGTAAACAGAATATGAAAAAAAATCGATTAAACCCAGATTTATGCATAAAACGATTTTATTGTTCAAAATATAAAACACACAACTGTCATTCTTTTATCAAGCAATCGTTTTATTACTTCTTAAGTTGCAATTCTCACCGATTTGGGTTTAAATTTGCATAACGAGTTTTGCGAATTTTAAAGCAGATTTTCCACTAGACGAATTAACGGTTATTAACCTCACAAAAGAACATCAACTATTGCTTCTCATGCTATAAAAAAATATGTAGGTAGGTTTATAACCAGAAATCAAATGTTTTATTCATGAATGCCACTACTGCATAAATAAAATAACCAAATTATAAGCTTTAAACTATTAAATTTCTAATATTTTTTATTTGCAGATTTTTACAATACTGGTTTTTATTATAATAATCTATTTGATAATAAAAGAATCGTATGTTTCCGACGGCAAAATTAGTTAATGTTGAAGTCTTTTTCAGTATAAGCACTTGCTAATAAAAAAAAAAAAATGTTATCGTAACAATAGAGTACTAAAAGTTAGAAAACATCAAACATCATAAATTGTGATCAGCTTATCGCACTTCCTACAAGTAACTAAACACTTTTCCATTCATCAGATTTGCAAAAATTTTTATGGTCTTACTTAAAATACATTTCATATTTCAAATTGTTAGAAGTTGAAGAAATTATAATAATAACATTAAATTATTATACACTTACCTGAATAATTTTTCCGATCGGAACGGTATATTTACATAACTAATAAAATTAAAACATCAATATGACATAACCTATATTTATATTAAAAATTCTGATACATGCTAGGAATTACGCATAGATCTTACATTAAAGCTTCAAAAAAATAACTAAGTCTCAATAATGACAATCCTTTTCACGGCACAACTTCTCCAATCCACTTCAAATAAGCCTCATTCCCACCTTCGATAGGTACAGAGATCACCTCGCACACCTCATATGGGTGATTACTCTTTACAAACTCAGTTAATCGTTCGATTTGATTCGTCCTCGTCTTGATCATCATCAACGCCTCGGCATCTTCGTTGATTTTGCCTTCCCACTCGTATACAGAGGTGATCTTCGGTATTATATTAACGCAGGCGGCTAGTTTCTTCGATACCAAACCGTGGGCTAGTTTCTTGGCAACTTCTTCACTCGGTGTTGTGACATAGGCTATGGAATGGATGCCCGGCGCATAAGAGATGTTAGATAAAGCGGCTTCTGTCGACATTTGAGGTGTATTTGCGAATTGTCCGCGAACTAAACTATAAGTTTAAACCGCTTTCGATGTTCTAACCTCAAAATCGTTGATATTTTGTTAACTTACCCTATTAAAAGCGATGATAAGACGACGGAATGTTTAAAAATCATGTGTGATATTAGATCTTATTAGCGTTTGTTGGGGTTATAGATGCTATTTATACAGTTAGAATTGCTTTTATTTATATTTAGGATCAAAATAACTTAAGAGCTGTCAACAACGTAAATATCAGTGAATACAGTTGAGTACGTGACAAGGCAGGAAACCAGAAAAAAGAAACAGCGAATATTGGTTCAATGTTCAATATTTTATTTGTAATAAATAAATTCTTCGAAGAATTACTGATATAGCAACCACAGGTATTACTTACAAGTAAGATGTCATGCTGTAGGTTTATTGTTGGTAAACAGATAGCGTACATAGTTATTCCCCTTTATGTAAATCAAATAAATTATATGCTATAAAAGCAGATGCATTTCCAGTCACTTCTTGTAAAAGCACTTAATAAGTAACAACTGTTTTAGTGTAAAACATGGAAGTTAAAATTTTCTTTTCATTATCTATTTTACTCTTTGTCGCACTGATCGTAAATGGTAAGTTTCAAATATCTTGCTAACTCTCCGCCAAACAAAATTCAAATTTCTCACTCAAAACATTTATTGTCGTTGTTAAATTGCCAAATACCGCACAACCGAACCAATAACTGTTGTTTTAACAGAAACCAACTATAAAACATGAAATTCTGTATTATCCGAACTAAGCTTTGTGTTGAAGTTATTGAAAATGGCGGAAAATTTGATTTCTTCTGAATTTTTGACAATGTGAATGAAAATATTTTGTTCAAGGTGATACTGATGAAGATTTTGAACTGTTTTGCAATGGACCACACGAACACCCAGGTTGTGGTAAACCATGCGACGTGGACTGCAATTACTTGTACAGGCCGAACCCAAGTTGCAAAATTGAAGGCAAGAAATGTATGAGGCGTTGTTATTGTGATGAGGGCTACGCTAGGGAACGCGGTGTATGCGTTCCTATTGATAAATGTTGAACAAATCATTTATGATGTATCTGAAATGTAAAATATACTTATTGTAGACGATTTACCTGTCACATATTTTCTATTTTATTATTTTTCATTATATATTTGATATTATTGTTATTGTGAGTGTCAAATAAACATTACATAACTATTTTTAAGATAGAAATTTTGGCGCAACCGAGCTTAAAAAACCTGGCTTACATGCGTGCATCTTCTATAAATAATTTCAGCAAACACTCAAAGACACGCAGATATTGTAGTTACATGCATTACAGAACAAATTTGACGATTGCTATTCTAACGAAAAAGATCCCATGAAAAATGAAAATCGTGTTTAGTTTCGTGTTATTACTAATTTCCGCCGTTCTGGCTAGAAATAGTAAGTACACTTATCAAAATTATTACAGAAATATTAAAATATCGCAATTATATTATCCTTTCAGTTAATAAATGTCCCCGCCCGAATGAAATTTTTAAATGTGGCGGGAATTGTGACGTAGATTGCAAAGAATTGGACAAGGAATGTCGTGCGGTGACAGATTGCACTTATAGTTGCTTTTGCTCTGAAGGTTTCGCCAGGGATTATCGCGAGATTTGTATACCGCAAGAGAAATGTGAAGGCTACATTTTTATATAAGTAGTTTTTAGCTTTTAAATTTAATTTTTCTGTTTAAATAAAAATAATAAAGAATATTAAGCGCCATCTATATAAAAGAAGTGAAACTAGAGGAATTAAGTGTCATGCTAATAATCTGTATTATCGACTTTTCCTAAGGCTCCATCTTCATAAAAAAAGCGAGGATATAAATTGTATTACAAGGTAGTTAATTGCATTATCGACATCTCTTTCGTACGTAAATGCAGCTGATAAGCGTAAGATGGCAGCATATACGCTAATATAAGTATTACAATTATTGCAAGAGAAAACTATTTAAAAATAGCTAAAATTGTTTTTTAAATATTCAATAGGTGTAATAGGTGGTAATAGTGTTTGCACACATTAGATAATTGTAGCCAGCATAAAGGGGCTTCATAACAAGATCCAATACAAAAGTCATATAATGGTTGCATGTACTTAGGCTTGAAGAAGCATGCATTTATTATGCATAATAGTTCACATTTCGGTTTGTATGCTTGTATATTCAAATTAAAAGTCCTAAAATGCTTGTTTAAGAGAGCAATATATTTACAATCGTTTCTGCGAGTTTAGATAAACAGACAGCTTACTAAACGACTTGCAATTTATAAATAACCATTTTGCAAGTATGGTAACAACGATAAAATATTTTAAGAACAGAAAAATACAATTAGTGAAATGTCTAAATCACTTAAATAATACAGTAAATCAATTAAAACTTATTCCTGGAGAATTTGGACAAGAATTAAGTCAAGAAATTATGGCAGTGCTTAACAGAAACCTAGATTTACAAATATTGTAAATATGTATGTACCTTACCACAGATTCTAAAATCTGAAGGTTAAAGTCTATTCCATTGCCCGCTATTGGAACTGGAAAAAAACAACCAACCGAGCCTTGGTTTTTTGTATGATATTATCGTGCACGCATACAAAAAGTTTAGTTTAGTTTTAACGTGGTGTAGCCAGCTGTTTTTTTTGTTTCTTGAAATATTCATGAGGTATTTGCCGTTCTTTTTCTCGTATTTTCTTCTAATTATGCATATTTATAACGCCGGAGAGCGAAGTTACTCATCGAAATACTTCTTATTCCGTTGTTGTTCTTCCACTCAATTCAACTCTTCGCGCAATATCATCTCTCTCGTTCTATTTTACAACGTTACCTTCCGCGTTTAATTGTTAAACGCCCCATCCCCGGTTTACCCGCGCCCTGTCCGTTCCGATAAGAACCGCAAGTTGTGATGACGTACAACGTACAACCTACCTTCCTGTCTGGGGAAGCGCCGTACCGGCCAGAGCGATAAATACCGATTCGCAGGAGCTTGAATAATTCGTTAGGAGTAGTCGACAGCGTCGGGTTGGTATCCCTCAAGGATGTCCCAACGACCGACTTTATTACGGGCGGAAGTGGCCGGATATCGGCGTAAAAAAGATTATGGACCTTGGCTTGAGTCGATCGTATGGAAGTGAGGCCGTGGGGTGCCTTGGGAACCCTCTCTTTGGGTCGCGGAGGCTTGCATAAAATATAATACGACGGAGGACGGCAAGAGGGGTTTGTTTGTCTTTCGTTTCGGCAGTTACCTTAGGCGACACGCAACGGTTTTTATTCGTAGATGTGGAAAATCATATTGGAGAAGGAATGATTGAAACTGGTGTGATTTATATAAAATTCGGAATCCTGTCAATTGTCGTATCAAGTGGAACAACTTTTAATGATGGGTCGGACGATTTAAAAGCATTCCTGAGAGTGGGGGCTGCGATTCCTTTATTTTCTTTTAATATTGTTTATGAGCTCTATCATAGAAATTTATAGTTTACAATTATATGTTGCTTCGATATAAAAATAAGTATGAATAGAAACAAATCAATGCTACGCATGGCAGTTTGTTGCCCTTTTCAGTTATCAAATTAGTATTGTCTTATTATTTCCCTTTTCACTAATGCAAATGTAATATTCGATTTAATATTAATTTTACAAACTTCGTAAATCATATTTACAATAGCTCACTTAGATAATTGGTTATTAATTTGTTGTTCATAGCGATGTAAGAGGGAGCTCAAACGAGGAAAAGAATATCTCTTTCATTTTACTTCCACTGAGCTATGATGATTCGCCGAACGTTAACAAATTTGTGCTGCGACCTTGTGCGTAGTTACGCCTACAGCTGGAGTCTCTCCCATTTCCAGTCGCCCAGAATGCAATCCATAGCTCGCAACCTTGAATATTGAAATGGAGACGTAAGGGGTCAGCTTCCTGGCATTCTTGATATAAAATATGATTATCTCTATAATAACTAGTAGTAGTAAAGTATATTACAGTAAATGATATTTGTATTGAATTTTTCTTATAGCGTGCGCTTTGAAATTTTCGTTCTCTTTTTTCCAATGTGGAAATAGGTTGTAAAACGAGTAAGATGGAAGGGGAGGAGTTGACACAGACGGGTCATTGTACTGTGCTGATATTAGAAGAAGGCAGATTCACTCGCGAATCCGTAATTGCTAAGAAAAATTGTCGCTAATAAACAGCGTGTGGCGTAAACAGAAACTTCTGCAATCCGACTAGACGCTGGGGTGCACGGAAAGATTGGGAGTGGGGATAGATTTACATTCACTATGCTTAGAAAGAGGGAGATACGGCAATTTCAAGTTGCCTCGTAAAATCCAATCGTTTTACTGCCCGAGATAAACGGGTCCTGTACACAGAGTACAGTCCCAGTTCTATATCGGTTAAATTTTCGTCCTAAAACTTCTGGAACGGAACGCGAGCGGGCAAGAGAAGGGGGAGAAACAAATTGCCCTAACTACGTAACGAACGAATATCGGGCATCGATTAGAGGAATTAATTGCCAAGTTGAGGTAGTAATTCTGCGACGGAGCTATTGAATCTACACGGGCGCCGCGCCGTGCGGTACGGTACAACTTAAGCGATCTCTTCCATGATGTTGTTGACTGTTACGCGGTAAGTATGCGAGACCGGTCGCGCTTGTAATGGCTCATCCCTCCATTCATCAATAATGAATGGCCGAGGACGGGTAATTACCGAAACCGATCGAACACTTCGGGATAATGCCACGTCATCAGTTTGTTTACGGGACGCGTATACGTTTTGGGGGATGTACGTATACACACGCCCAGTGTGAGATAGCCGATGGGAGGGGGGTAATTAATAGAGATTTATTAATAGTGTCATCTGCAGCAACGTGGGAGAACAGAATGAAAGTAGGGCGCACAGATAATCAGATCTGAAAAAATCGGTGACTATGTGTTGGAATACGTTGTTGCTTTGAAAATGTCTAAAATTGATAACAAAAATCCCAAAAGGAAGGTGAAAAAATCCCTTACTACAAAATTAGATAACAAATCTAAATACGTATTTCGGCAACTAAGTTGCCATCTTCAGTAGAAACAAGTGAAAAGCCGTGTTAAACATAGTGTTTTCGGCTAAGGTAAACCTTGGAAGATATGCTTTTCACCAAATCACTAGTGGAATAACACTGACATCTTTTACAAACAACAAGGCTTATATACTATCTAAATCTAGTGGGACGTAACGACCTAGCAAATAAATTACAATAATTCGTATAAGCCGGACTCGGGTATAGGTCCTTTGTCGGCATTCAATAGTTTACCTTTGTTCTTAAGTATGTAAATACTTTCGTAACTATCCAATTCTCGAAAGTTATTTACAGTTTTAACTAGCCTGAGGCTATCTATAGGCATACCGTGACCTGTGTTTAAAATATGTCGAGCAACGCTAGATTTATCTGGTCTGTTGTATTTGAAATGTGCAATATGTTCTTTATAACGAGTTGAAATTGAGCGCCTAGTTTGCCCGACATATTTTTGACTACAGTCTCTACAACTTATTTCATAAATCCCAGATTTTTGATCTACCTCAATTTTATCCTTAGTGTTACCCAAAAGAGATTTTAATGAACTGCTCGACTTAAATGCAATTTGCAGATCCTGTTCTTTAAAAATGCTGTTTAACTTACGTGTGGTTGAATGATATGGCAAAGAAACAAATTTATTACCGCGGGTTTGTTGAGGTAGCAAACATGTGGAATCCTGAATATGATTCTTAAGTTTATGTTTCCTAATTATCTTAGTTACTATTTCCGAATTGAAACCATTGTACTTCGCGATCTTTTTAATTAAACACAATTCTTTTTCATATCTATCTTTTGTAAGCGGAAAACTTAACAACCGATGGATAAGAAAATTAAAAGAGGCCATTTTTTGCTGAAAACTATGATTTGCGTCCGCTGTTATAAACTTGTTGACATTGGTGTCTTTTCGGAAGATATCTATTTCTATGTTATTATTATTCCTAATAACCAAAGTATCTAAAAATGGTAGTTGATCATTGTTTTCCTTTTCTATTGTAAAATTAATAGTACTGAATTTCGAATTTAATTCAATTAGGAAATCATCCAAATCACACAAATTGGTATTAAAAATCGCGAAAATATCGTCAACGTACCTAATCCATACTTTAGGGAAATACTTAGCGTTTCTTTTAAAATCGGTTTCAAAGTGACTCATAAACAAATTCGCTATAAATGGAGACAAGCTGTTGCCCATCGCTGTGCCCTGTTGCTGTTCGTAGAAGTTGCCTTCAAACTGAAAACAGTTCTGGGACATGCAAAGAGTTGTCAACTTCAAGTATTCATCTATTTTCTCGCGTTCAACTTTATTTTTAATTAACAAATCGTCTAAATATTTCAATGTTTCTGGAATTGGTACCGAGGGAAACAATGAGCTTACATCAAATGAAACTAAAATTTCACCCTGTTCCAGCTTATGATTGTTGACTTTATTAATGAATTCTAAGGAATTTTCGACTGAGAAACTATCTGGTTTTTCGGGTAAATTTCTAAATTCATTCACTAACCATTTCGAAATTAGGTATGTCGGTGAGTTAATACCTGAAACAATAGGTCTCATCGAATTACCTGGTTTATGAATTTTAGGTAAACAATATAACCTAGGTACAAACGGATTACTTACATTTAAACGCCATTTTAGGGCGGAAGTTATTAATTGTGGACAACTTCTTAACGCGTCTTTTGTTTGTCTAATCATTTTAGGGAGAGGATTTTTCTTTAATTGACCGTAGGGTCCATCAGCTATTAAAAGATTAACACGGTTGAAATAATCGGTTTTGTCCATAATTACTAACTTGTTGCCCTTGTCGGCTTTAACGTAAAAACAGTCTTTGGTTCTGAGATTTTTAATTGTGTTCCATTCATTATTTACTTTAGCTAGGAAGCTAACGGGTTTCATTTAAAACCGTCATCAAGTTACCTGTGATTTTTTGACAGAATAAGACATAGGAAAATCGCAACTTGATCCTTGTCAGAATAGTTCCGTTTGGACGTGCTTTAGCGTTTCAAATATGTTTATTTCCTTAATTCTCTTAATTTTCGCCTTGGTTTACCATCGCGTGCATAGCATCTAAGGTAGTCATGTCAAAATTAAGAAACTATTTAAACTTGTCTGATAAAGTGTCAAGTTAATGGTTTTGTACTGTCATCACTAATGGAAGTGATGCGAATTTACTTCAATACAGTCTGGACACGATTTCCAAATGGTGTAACAACAATGGACTTAAATTGAATATTGTCAAATGTTTTACTGTGACCCACGCACGAAGAATGTCTCCAGCTACTAACGTCTATAAAGTGAACGATGCTCCGTTAGTGTCCCTTAAGACCATCTCCGATTTAGGCATTTTATTTGACTCAGAATTAACTTTTACTTCACATATAACTGCAACTTGCACATCTGCAGCGTCAGCGTTGGGTTTTGTTATACGTACTTGTAAGGAGTTTACGGATATCCCTCTAATGAAAATGTTGTACTATACCTTTGTTGTTTCTAAACTAGAATATGCGAGTATAGTCTGGCATCCCATGTATGTGACGTATTCTCAAACCATAGAACGTATACAACGCAGATTTTTCAAATATATAGCTTTTAGACTAACTGGAAACTATCCTGAGAACCTTGCGGTACGCCAGTAGAAGCTGCAAATGATGAGGATGTAAAGTCGTTGAAATGAACATAAAAAATGCGCACATCCATAGTAATAGAAATTACACGAGTCCCTTGTTAAGTGAATTAATTTCTCTTCATGTAAGACGATCAATTTGCCCTTTTCACACCCGCAAGGCGCCTATTAGCCACTCAATCTACTGTAGAACAATCAAGCCGTACACATTCCACTTCTGGAATCTTCTGCTAGTAATTTATGTTAATCACTCCTTCGGTGAAAGTTGCACGAACTGCTTACCATGTGACGCGCGATGAAAGAGTACCATTTCGGGAGTCGTTACTGCGGCATTTCCCTCATACACCGAGAAAACACCCGCGCACGCACACCGAAGGGGAATTCATCAGCGAGTGTGCCCCTCTTGCGGTAAACCTTGTAAATCTTCCAAAGCGCAGACTTCGTTGCCGGCATTAACTTTAACGTCACTCCGAGGTAATTGAGTATATTCCTCGATGTCTTCATGTGATATATGAGCCTATTATACGCAGATGTATTCGTGTGTAGAGGCGCGTTTTTTCGGCAAAATTAAAAAAGAGAAAGGACCGGGATCGCATGGAAGGAGCTCCTCGCTAAACTCCGGGTTCGATTCTCCGATTCGTTTGCCGGGTTATTTTATCAAAAGCGCGGCATGTGAAGGAAGGCGAGGCATACGGTCAGCGTATCGAAGCTAATAGCTCAGCCCTACGATAAATAAAGGTAGGGGCTCGCTACTCAGCGGATCTGACAGGGCGAATAAGGGGTACAAAGGGATTTTGGGGATATCCAAATTTCGGAGCCTAGTCCAAGGCAATTTTGCGATAAGAAAAGAACCTGTGCTTTAAATCGGGCATAAATAATCGTGGGGATGTATAGAGTGGATGGATCGAAACGCGAGGCAAATATCACCAGTGGCGGCTCGTCGAGATGGGTTCGGTTTTAAGAAATTTGTCCCTGCATTTTTGATGTGTTGGGAATAGCAACCCTTGAATCTTTGACATTTGCCAGTAGAGGAAACAATTACGCGCTAATAAATAAAAAATCACAAAAGTATCACACGAAAAAAACCCACATACTGTATGCATTGTAATAATTAAACGTAAAATTGTCACCTAGTATATTAATTTTTCTTAATTAGAAATTACACATACTGTATCATCGTTATTTTCCGTTGTAACACTAAAACAATCGAAGAAAACACAAAATTCTTATCTGCTTTAGATATCCGTCAACTATCGATAATTTATATACTTGGTAACCGACGTCTTCCGAATAATGGTTATTACATTAATTATAATGTTAATGTTTTACCATTTCTTCGATCCCCTTTGTGTTTATTTCACACCAAATTCGTCGTCGTTCAAGGTTTCGATGTTTTGATGTTCGGTTCACGACTACCTGCTGATCACCGCCGATATTACATAATCGGACCCTTGAAATCACAGTACCCTTGACCATGTCATTAGAAATGTCAAACAAGCCGTTAGCATAAAAATAATTCC
This sequence comes from Cetonia aurata, assembly GCA_949128085.1. NCBI lineage: Eukaryota > Metazoa > Arthropoda > Insecta > Coleoptera > Scarabaeidae > Cetonia > Cetonia aurata. Next base: position 39,531,673 of record OX421886.1, on the reverse strand, counting down.
AACAGATTTGTCAGATCGCTATGCGATAAAAGCAAACATAAAAATAGACAAACCAGCTAGAAAGTACAAACATTTTGAAAAAACGCAAAGCAAATTTCATAAATTAAAGAACACGAAATACTGTCGATTTTATTGCAGCAAATGATAGGGAGAACTCAAATTATAACAAAAATCAAAGGAAGGGAGGAATGTCCATGGATAGACGGCTGTTGGAACAAATAAAGAAACCAAAATGAGAATTATAAATATACGCAGACATTCTGCCAGCCTTCCTCCGTCTGGCAGTCGTGTCGGCAAAGCTTTCTGATGCACGCAAATTTCAACATGATGCGAGAAGATCATTTTGAAAGATTTTAATTTCCTTGTTTTTTCTAATAAAACTTTTATCTACAAGTAATAACAAGTAATAAATGGATCCGCTCCCAGTAGTACAGTAATTTTAAATGTTCCTAATTTAATTTCTTAAAAAGGAAAGAATAATAAAGGTCTCAGGTTAGAACTACGCGGGACTCCAGACCTTTAAGATATTAATGAATTTATTACTGAAGCCAAATTGATTGGCTTGGAGCATCCTATAGTACAAAAAAAGAAAAAAGGAAAAGCATTCAATACAAACTTGAAACGTCATACCATCTTTTATTCCATCATTAAATCGATGACTATCCGGAATATATTGATGGAATCGCGTTTCCTTTCTGGCTATTTTTATATAAATCCAAGCCGGATCGAATCGTCCTATAATATTCGCCGTTCCACGGGACTTTTATTGCCCCAGTGACTAATTGATTACTCTCTTTCGACGGGGATCCCCCGAAACGCGAACCGGACGAAAAAGTATTGAAAATCCAACCCGGCTAATAAATCTCATTCGAAAGTTATTATGCCCGGCGGTCGTCCACGGAGATATCATTCTTAATAAATCTCCCTTTCTTGTTTGCGACTCCCCACTATATTCCCCCCACCCTCGGTCCTTATTTTCCCCATAGAAAACCGGCGTTTTTCTTTTCTTTTTTTTTTCAAAGCTACTACAACGCTAGGCCGCCGCACAATGGATTCGGGTAATGACGGAATTTTTCAAAAATCAGTTTCACGTCAAAGGGAGGTAATTCAGTTTGAAGCGGCAAACCCAGTGGCGGCTCGTGTCTTATCTTGAAAGGTTCTGTTAAATAAGTACGTATATACTTATATAACAGAACCTTTCAAGATAAGACAGCAGCAACAGAATTTCTTGGATTATTAAAATATGGCTTTGTTTTTGTGAGATAGGTTCAGTATGTCTAACAATATCAGAATTTATTTCGACACGGTCACGTGACCATTATTATGGGGGTAAATTTAAAAAGCTTTACTATGAATCGGTGAAAACTAGGGTTAGATGGCACGATATCCAGAAAAGTTGTTTGGTTTAGTATTGGTGCAGTTATAGGCACATTTTGAGTCCTTTTCTGTTTAAACCATTAAAATAATACTTGATCAACATCCTCGTTAGCTAAATACCACACCAAACCATTGAAATAAAGCTTGATCAACATCCTCGTTAGCTGGTTGGCGAATTCGTTTTAGGTAAAATCTTTGAATATGCTTGATGATTGAACAACTTTTTTCTTATTTTTTCCTGCGTAACTGACAGAGTTAAAACTAAAAAATTGGTTTTAAGAACACTATTTCATTTACTTGTCTAACAGATGGCACTGTCTTATTATCTAGGGTTATATTGACACCCAAAACGAAATAATACACCTACCCTACCTATCAGAAATGTTTTCAGGTGCTTCTCCTCCTAAAGGTAGGATGAAAAAAATGCTCCTCTCAGGAAAGACGCCTTGGTAAGATAATATATATGTCCCGCCTCCGTCGCGATATGAATAATGGTGTGAACACTGTATAGGGAAGCTGAGAAAGCCAAGACGCGCGGAATATTTCGGGAGCAATATACATCCTCCCGCGTTCTTTTAGGGAATAAGAGCTACCCTCAGTGAAAGATATTAAAAAATATGTGCAATTACCAAAGCGGTAAAAGCAACACTTAGAATAAACAGATGCTTTCTATATTATTATTTGTCGTTGGTCGTTCGTCGTCTCGAATGAGGTATTTTGTGCAATCAACAAAATTATTTCGTGCATCAGGGAATCCTTTAAATCGTATTTTATTATTACGTAAACCTACATTTGTATACTGTTTACTACGTTTGTATACCATCCTCTTTTGTTGGCATTTTCTTGAAACATATTTTTAGAAGCTTTTTCTGAAACGTGAAAACGGGCAAGTATATAAACGGAAATCGATTCTATATTAGCATCTTGCAGTACACATGTTTCTTTCATCCTCAACATTGTATAACTGCCGGATGCCATTGTATAATTAAGGTTTTCGATTATATATATATATATAACTATCAGCAGACGAATAATATTACTTGGATTAATATGTACCATTAACAATACTTGAAACCCATAGCCTACTTTTATAGTAATCTGGTTACATGACGTTATTGCCAAATTTTTCTTTTTTAAATTACGCGCAAAGTTACGTTGGTTTGATATATTTTAGTATCGTTACACGGAATATACCACAAGAGCAATAGGGCATCAAAAAAATTTGTTCCGCCCTAGTTGCATTTAGAGATATATAATTTTATTTCTTTTATTGACTATTTCAGGGGTAGCTCTCACCCCTTAAACGTGAGATTTTACCCGAATGGAAAGCAGCAATCTAACATTCGATAGGTACAAAAAATGTGCCAAGTTTCAACCCGATGGATAAGTGTCACTTCGTAGCACGCTGTTGTAAGTTACCTGGATGTTTTTCCGCAATTCTAATTACAATCGTCCGTGGTAGTCACCCCATCTCCTGTGCCTCCCCCACTCCATTACCCCTCGCGCTATCCATTGATTTATTCCCAGACGTAGTTTGATTAGATTAGAAGTTGTACCGAGCTGCGGAGCTCCGACTTTGCGTGCGATTCAGCAGAAATGCGCCTCACAGCGGATAAATCGGAAAAGATTAGATCTTGTATTAGGTGGAATGGGCGTTGCTTTGGCTGTAAATCCCGGGCAAAGAAGAACAAACTAATTCTATAGGTAATGATGGAAGATATCCGGCAGTTATACAAAGTCTTGTATCCCGGAATAAATTAAAAAGATGATTAGTTAGGTAAACGCATTTGCAATGATATCAATGGATGCTATACATCGAAGATCCCATTTCTAAGATTTGTCAGTCCAAAATCTCGAGCGGTAATAGCAAAAACGGGATCCCACCGTCTTATCTATAACGAAATCGCCTCTGACATTTTATACACGTCAACCGGCTGGCGGATGGTTGCAAATCCACCAAGATAAACGTTTGTGATTCATCACCTCCGTCCTTTAACATTTAATAAACAAATTAAGCCTGGTTGTCAATTGTACCCAGTTTCTTCAACAATAACTCTTGATTCATAGTTTCAAACGCTCTTATAAAATCTATAAACACAGTCAGCACACTATCTTTCCCGAGTCGATAAAGTATACAAACTAATTCTACAGGCAATGATTGAAGATATCGATATAGGCATCAACTGACAAATATCGGTAAAAATATTTAAATATTATATATTAAGTTGTATAACAGCGGAGAAATAACATAGTAGTTTTTGTATGTACTAAACATATTTAAAGAATTCATTAAAGAAGTGACTGCTGCACGTTTATCTTTCAATAAATATACTAACTGTTTAAATTACTTTCATTCGAACAGTATTAAAAAAAAAACTCCTACAGATTGAGAACATCCTGTAGAGAAACGAAATACCGCCCGATATTCGCTCCCCAAATTACTCAACGCAATGTCACGAATGTTTACCATGCGATAACATTGTAACGACTCTCGCATCCTTCAACAGCAATTTACATATTCATGTATATTGTATTTGGTTCGCATGTGTTACTACACTAGAGCCGAAGTCAAAATTCCCCAACAAATAAACAATGCGCGTAGGTGGGCGATATAGTATAAAGTTGGAAATCACTTTTGATAGTCTTGCGTACGTCATCAAGCGATACACATTTATAATTCCGCTTTTATTGCTACGGCACGTGACACTATATATGTATGGTGTCGGCGTGCCGTTAAAACGCAGTAGTATAGATGCTATTTGGCTGGAGTGCCGTTGTGAGAGTCTAAAGTCGAGCGGCGCCCTCTATAAATTAATTTCGAACCTTTTTCAACGGGTCGTTAGTCATTTCGGCAGGGTTCCGCTGCTCGGGCGGCAACCGTCGGAAACTAATTTTCAGTTTGTGGAAATCCCTTTGTGTTCACGCGCACTTTTGTAAGCGTTGTTTGGAGAGAAAGAGAAATTGATTTTCTTTGACGTGGAAACAGTAGCCGAAAAGGTGATTTAATATACGGTTACTACAATCTAATCACGGAAAACCGAACAGATAAAAACTGTATAAAAACCTAGGTGACTCCATTTGCAGCCAAGACAAAATCACTAATCACAGTGAGGATAACCTCATAGTTATGAGGATGGCTAACTTTATCATGGTGATATATAAAACAAAACTAATATTAAACAGATTGCTGAGTTAAAGGATGCATCTGCAATTATACAGACTGTAAAAGCTGTATTGTTAAAATCCCGCCAGAGGCAATTAAAGTTGTGATTGATGCTCTACCTGAGTCGATGCTGGCTGTCATAAACGTGCATTTAAAATCATAAGAATTCCAATTCCTAAAGAGTGGCCAATCCTTAGATACACGATGAGCGAGTCATCAGTTTGGGTTTTAGAAAGCGAAATCGAACATTCATGATCTGGAAGAGACTCTTAAAATCAATCAGATTTTGGCAGCCCCCCTTGGCGTAAAAATGCTTTCAATTCAGCTAGTCACAGCTTAATTATTAACGAACTACGTGCTAAGTATATCTCAAGATGATATCTAGCTACCTTTGTAACAGAATGGTCGTAGTTGTTTACGATTTGTAATTGGCTGCCGTCTCTGGTGTTCCGTATTGGGACTGACTCTGTGGAACTCTTAGATCTAGAACTCGTGGTGGATGCCGCTATAATTGCTTTTGAGGATGACCTGGGATCGATTGTATGGGCAAACTGCAAGGATGTGCTTATGAAGAATGTCGATACAAACGCCTGATACAAATTAGCAGATGGATCGAGGAATACAAGGAAAAAAACTTAGATAGTCCTTATCAGAGGAGGAAGAATGATGAATCATGTTGTTTTTACGCCTAACGTCTGTAAGTCCCAAGAAAACGGTTAAATACCTCGGCGTTACCTTTGATAGTATGGGCAACTTTGCGTCACATGTCGCTGATTATCGGTAAAGGAAACTAGCTACCCTTATTCGACTGACGCCATAATAAGGGGACCTAGCAGTGATAAGTTTATTGTGTGGCGCCTCCACTTGATCTGGGGTTCTGGAAATGAAAAAATATCGTGATATCCTCGATAAAGTCCGGGGAAGTGCTGCAGGTGATCGATCATGCCCATGGACTTGCAGCCTGGTGTCAGAAGGTAAGTGTTGGAGAACGGTGCTTCAAATATGTGATCTGGTGCTGAAATGGTTGCTGTTAGGCTGCGGCAGATACGATGAGACGAAAATACCAGTAAGGCCCAGTGGACCAAGAGACTGCTTCCTGTGGTACGAATGCAAATTTCAACGAACCGATTACCATCTGACGCAGAAGCTGTCTGCATATGGGATGAGGTTCAAGAGGGACTCAAGAGGGAATCGGCTACATACGGGTGCCACCATTTAGATCAGAGTGGATAACATGATGAGTATCATGATAAGCGTTTTATAAATGATTTTTTTGGGGTGTCATTTACAAACACTGTGTATACACACTTATCGCTTCTCCAGTTAAGAAATTAAAAAATGCTTCTTCCACACTTAAAAAAACTGTTGCTAAAAAAATAATTCAACCCTTTATTCTCGAAGATCCATTACCATACCATAACAGTTATTTTTGTTTTTGTTTTAACTTTAGCTCTTAAATGCATATATCACCATTAAGAACTGCTAATTTCAACATATTTCGCAGAAGTAATTGCGCCCTAATAATTTGAATCAGGCTGTATACCAACGCAAAGCAACAGGACACAAATCCTAGCACTCCCATTTGATTTATAACACCACCACAATCACCTCCGAGCAGTTAGTCACGTATGTACGTATGTGTACATATACGCCTTAATACCAACACAAGGAACCGTGAGGTTTGTAATTTGTTCCGTGCCTTTCCGGTTAAGGCTTTCCGAACTAATGTTTTCCTTTCATCCCCATTTCGTTCGTCGCATGGAACTCCAATATAAATGTAGCAAGGTGGAAGTGGTATACACATTTACGCCCCTAGATGGCGCTGCGGTCGCTTTTTCCTCTACTCGACTATCATTTTCCGCGTAAACCATCAGGTGAACGAAGATACGTATTAAAATGTCGGACGCGGTATTATTACTTGACGCGCCGTCGTAAATCCTAATACTTCCGGTACATTACCCTTCAATAACGTCGGCGGATCTTACCGGAAGCGCTGGAAATAGAACGTAGGCAAAAGATGGCGATGTATTTACTCGAGTGCCGTTGTAACTGTCTCCGACACTCCAAGATTGCAAGGTGATTTTTAGGTACCATTTATTATGTGAGAGCGTCGAGTCTTCGCTAGTATTAATAAGTGCGCGACGATGTTGTTGGTAGTTTATAAGGGGGGGGGGGGGGAAGGGGTGAGTCGTTTGTTTAAGATAAATATGACAAGATTTCATGAAATGTATAATTCACTCTCACTAGAAAATTGTAATGACATTCATCGTTATTTTGACACGAACACAGCACTTCGAGAATCGCGGGTTTCTAGTACACTTGATTTTTGGTGCTTCGTATTGTATGAGAGCGTGTCAGTAAGATACACTCTGTGTTAGTGCATCGTATTGACACGCTCTCGTATATCACTATGCTACTATACGGTGGATAGTGGAGGTATATACGAGTCTGTGTCTCATCAGTTATTCAATCTATATTTATGTAGTTGCCGTCACGATATTTTAAAGTGAGCTCAATTCGTACTGGCACTACAAAATAATTAATTACCGGTTTTATTAAAGCCAGATTAATTTAATACCTGCTATTGTTTGTCGTTACCTCTCATGCTCTATCTGCATCTGTGGCGTTCATATGTCACCGGGTGACTGTACTCGTATCTCAGATATGGTATATTTAGGGAAAATTTCTTACTTTTAGCTAGCAGACGCTTCGAACGTATTGTTTGCCGCAAAATTTTGTGATTGTCGGAAAAATCGGTAAGATATGAAATAAACTGACAGTTATTTTCAAGGAAAGCACAAATATAATCAGGTAAATTAAACAATTTATATTAAAATAAGAATTCTTCAGAAATAATACACAAACACAATTGTAAATCGCGGTTCCAAAAAACAGTAAAATCAACTCTTTTAACAAGTAAATAGTCGACTTAACCTATAATTATTGAATTCGAGCTCTGTTTAATACTGTAAAACGTTGTAAATTAAATTAGTAAATCGTTTTAAAATTCTAGGTTCTGAAGAAATATATTAAAGAGGATCAAATTAATTGGAAGGCATCGCCAATCTAGTTTGAACGCTTTCCGGGAAATATCTAATTTCAAAGTAATATCAAAGGTGTAAGTCAGAACGACTTTAAAGCCATTTGCATATTATGAGAATATGTCACGTCCTTGCTTGAACCTTTTAAAAATTGAGCCATTCAGACTAACGTTGCATCAATTATCCTTCAGCTACCATTTCATCTGAAAGCAACATCAATGGTGCCAGTCAAAACGAGTTTAACCAGATCGGAATACAAGCAGAAGATACTAGCGACGCTTTTAGGAAGCATTTTCGGTCTCCAAATTGGAACGGCGCGATCGTTGATTATGTTCGCTTTCCGCACTTAATCAAATTTTTATATTTTCGGTCCCAGAAGACTGACTGCGCGACTGATTATCACCGCTTACATCAACCGGGAAGTGTCGACCGGCCGACGACGTTGGGACATCGCGGATGTAAAGTAATTAAAACTTCTAGATGAAATTATGATAAAAACGACCCACCGACGAAGGAGAAGCGGTGAAACGGCACAGCCATCCGCGATCTCATAAATTACCTTTGTTAACACGCCCGACATACGCCAGAGGGCGCCGGGGGACAAATGAGAAAGCGGCCGACTTTAATGAGAGAAAAACGGTAATAAAAGATGCGCGAAAGTGTTGAATCTGATGTATTCCTCTATAGAAACAGTTGTTTTTGTCGACTGCAACGTTTCAATGTTGCCTACAATAAATTGTTTAATTTATTCATCACCGATACGAAAAAATAAATTAAAATAAAAGCACATTCTTGAATTTATATACTTTCTGAACGTACTTATTTCTATTTCACTTTTTGAACATAGCTGTTTTGACATTTCAATACTTTCTGTTGTCATTCACTTGAATTTCCGTGTCTATAATTCCCTAACCCTTCTCTATGATAATTCCTATTTTGATTTGACAGCCAGTATCGCATCGATAAGACTGCTACATCAGTTTTTTCTAGTAGCAGAAGAGTTTTCAGTAATTTTGACTAAAGAAGTGGATACCAGAAGGTTGATTTGTTTGTATTCTGTTAGTTGCTTAGGTATTTAATTTACCAGCAACCGTTACACGACATAGAGATTTTAAAATTTATAAAGTATGATCATACTTTTTAATATATACAGGGTGTCTCTGAAATAAGAGTACAAAATATTAAAAATGGGAAACCCAAATTATACTGAATAAGTATCCAAAAATTCGTACGCCAATTGCAATATCGAATATACAATTAAAAACTCATTGAAACGTCACGAATATGCCGCCCATGGATCCACTATCTGTGTTTATACTATATCTTAAGGTCATTTGTAAATACAGCTGTGATATACAGATAATCATTGTATGCAGCTGATACGAGTCAACGACTCCAATATTATTACGTACGCGAAATTTAAAGCAAATTTCAAAGAAGATATTGAAAGTAAAATGTGGAATCTATTAATGAATAACTCTATTCACTTGTGCGTAATCTGATCAATGACAGCTGTCTGAAATAAACATCATTGCGGTGTGCCGTGCTGCGTGACACCCCCACTTGCCCTGCAGCATCACGTGTACTTACACCTGCATTTCTGTTCACAATATCCAGCAATTCTTCTTCGGCTCGTAAAATTCGACGTGGTCTTTCACGTCCGCGACCTTCGTAATTTGGTAGCAATCGACCAGTTTCTCTTAATCTAAACACGGTATCCTTTATACACGTGTAAGACGGGGTTCTACGATTGGGGTATCGCTGCCGGTAGATACGTAGAGTTCTTCGACAACTTCCTCCTGCTTCGCCGTAGACATAAATCATATCGAACAACTCGCGTGTGGTAAAAGCCATATCTGATGTGTTCATGCGTAAGGATCCAGACAGACTGAGACTCAGAGCGTAGTTATACGTCGCGTGTTGCCTGCCCTACCTTCGTTGGTTAGAAGTGTAGTGTCTCAAATACCAGTGGCGTGACGGATATTTAATAAATATCTTTGCCATTTTTTTCCTCACGTATGCGTGGGAATTTTGGAAAAATTAATTTAGATAAAAGGTGTAATAAAATTAGGGCTTCCCATTTTTAATACGTTGTACTCTTATTTCAGGGACACCCTGTATAGATGTTGTAGGTATGTATATCTTGAGTGTGTAATACAAACATATAAGATACATTTTTTTCTACCCTTTTCATCCTTACCTTCATCTAACAAATTTCCTCGGGGAGAACCCAGGTGGGGTGGCGTGTATCCCGAAGACAATCCTATTGGATTACGGAGTCCTGAAAAGCACATCTTTCCGATACCTAAAGCCGCTCTTTTTCATATTTCCCCGGCACAGCCAGCGCAGGAAATGAGAGGGTAGGGGTTATATTTGTTTCGCTGTAGGAACAGCGCCACTGTTGGGCCTCTCTGTGCACGGCTTCCCCTTCTGTTCAGAGTATAGACGCTGAAATGTGATTTTACCCACGCGAAAATCGGAAGCTGACCGGAAGTAAGCGATGCGCGAGTTATTTATTGGGAATACTGCTGTGCCTTGTTGGGGCATTGCATATTTAAGCTCTGAGAAAAGGCGGCTGGTGTTGATTTAAAGAGATTCGCAGAGGAATTAAAATTTTGACAGTTGCAAGAGATGGAGCGTAGATTAATAATGAGTTTGGGAGTAGCTAATTTTAACTTGATTAAGTTGTCCTGCAAAATAGAAGAAAATCAAATCAAAGGTAGAAACAATATAATAAAAGAATCAACTACAAAATAAGCGTAACCATCTGCGTTACTTCTTGTGTTTGAAACTTCAATTGAGCAGTGGAGTTGTGTATGATGTAGTTTTATGTTAAGAATCACCTTTAGATGGCAATGACGGCTCAACCTTTCTTGAACATGAAGTTATCAATTCCTTAAAGGTCTCGCCTTAAAATCGTACTTATGGCAAAAATCGATGACAGATTGTGTCATCCAGTGCAAGAAGCAAAGAAAACGAAGCACACCCAATTTGAATAAATGAGCGCACCTTTAGCTACAGTTCGCTTGATCCCCTATTGTCCAAGTGCTGCATAGCAACATTATTTCCTCTCGTATAACCCCATTTTTTTCGCATTTTCTTTTATACGTCTAAAACTTAGCACAAAAGGAGTTACGGAACAGAAAATCCTTACGATTATTCGAGCTTAATAATCCTAAAAATCAAATGGCACCCTAGTGCATGACCAGAGGGAAGGAACAGAATTTCGTTAAGAGTGGGAAAGTTCGCGAACGGTATTAAAGGAAAGAAAGAAGTTCTGTGTGACAGAATTTTAAGTACTTCGGGAAGTTCGCAGCGAACTTTTTCAATTATTTTTTTCACTTCGTTCCAGGAATATATTACTTGTTAAGGAAAGATTGAACCACTTAGTACATCTTTAGCATTTATATTACTCAAACGCTACAGTGCAGGTTTTGATTAGATATACAATGTGTCCCTTATGCGCTTAAATACGAGAGAAACTTTTAGTATTGATACTACAAACAAATTACATAAAATATAAATAAGTTGATGCTGTAATAGAAACTTAATACTATGTTAACAATTAAGAGTAAACTGTAATGTATTGCTGGTTATTATAAAATTATGCAAAGAATTTACAATAAATATATATTTAACCTCTTTGGTAACTTACTGCTGTGTACTGAAAGTACCAACAAAAATGTAAAAATGAAATTTTACAATGAAAAATTAATTTAGCTAGCTCAAATGATAACAATTTTATTAAGGCGCAAAAGAACAATTAATCTCAGGGTTTCAATTTCAAAAAGAAAATTGTGGGTTAAAAGAAAACTGACTTTCATTAATACTCCAAAAAAACAATTTAAAAGGTTTAATTAAAAATAAAACAACAGTAATTTTGAATGATATAAAAATTCTATAATTTTATTTTATAAAAAAAAAAAAGAAAAAAAATGTTAAATACAAACTTTGCAGAAAAAAACCTTGGATGTAAGATCCTGGTCGAAATAAAACTGCTGGTTTTAAATTACAAAAAGACAATTCAAAATCCTTTTACTAAGCAAAAGAAAACAAAAAGTTCAGGAAGATAATAAATTTCTGCAAATCAATCCACGTGGTCTCAAAATTAAAACACCTAAATTACACGTGGAAAATTCCAGTAATTTAAATAAATGAAAATAAAAAGCAATCACAATGCTTTTATTCACCCAACCCGAGGTGATTAATAAATAATTACAAAACAGAAAAATTAACAACGAACTAAAAAAATTACTCTTTTAAACTTAAACTATCTTCCTGCACGTAAAAATAATAACAGATCTTATATCTAAATTGTGTACACAAGAATACAATATCAATTATTATTAAATGAGTTCCATGATTAACGATATTAATTCGAAAATGTGAATTCAATGCTTGAAAGTAAAAATCTCAAAATGGCAGAAATGAAATACAAATTTTTATATATCTCTACTTACACGTGTTATCAGGGAACTGCTCTTACACGGTTCAAACAACCGTATAAGTATCAAGGTCTCCGATGCGTGCGAAAACAACGCACCAAGAGCTGTCCGCAAACATCTGAACTCGCAAAAACAAAACAATATATACAATACCCTCGAAAGCAAAATGTACAAATGAATGAAATTAAAATAAACAACTGAACAATAAAATAAACAAATTAAACAATCCAAAACATTAACTCTCTTAGACAAAAATAAAACAATTTGAAATTTCTCGCAACATTGAAAAACTCTTAACGGAATTAACAAGAAAAAGAAACTGAATTTACGCAAACCGGGTTGCCAGACCACAGCATTACGTTTAATAAATTTAAATATAGCTTATCTGTCGCCTTATTTAGAAACCTCCTACGTTGGTCACAATAAAATATTACGGTTAAATTAAAAATAATTGGTTTTTTGTCCCCAATTCTTGTGATTACCCGGAAAATCGGTGAGATGTCTATTAAAGCGATGGATAGCTTCAAGGAAACCACAAATATAATCAGGTAAATTAAACAGTTTATATTAAAATAAGAAATGTTCAGCAATAATACATAACACAATTGTAAATCGTGGTTCTAATAATAGTAAAATCAACTCTTTTAAGAAGGGAATAGTCGACTTAAGTTTATAAATTTAATTTTAATAATTTTAAATATTTTCAGTTAAAATATTCAACGTGACGAGGTTGCGCGAACTTACCTTAGCGAATTGACGGGACAACTTGTCCTTCAGCGGTCGACGCTAAAATTATCCCGCTGATTCTCGTATATTCGCGTTTTCCGTCTCTGCGGAATCTGGATTTGAACGTTATTAAAACCGAGCGAGGACCTATCCGAAATATTTATTACTTATTCCGACCGGTCCCATTTGCATCGTTAACCGGAATTGGAAATAAGGGAGTAGAAGACAAAGGGTCCGCAACGGACCCCCGGAGCGCCCATTAAGAGCCCTCCAGTCCGCGATCCCTTACGACCTAATGCGTCCGCCGATTATCGAAAATGGCGGCCGTATAATAAAAGTAACGTTTACGCGGACCATGGGGGGAAATAGAATTCTTCGGGAGCGTTTTCGATTTTCCGCTACATGATTCTTCGGTCGCGCCGCGCGCGCCTTACGAACATAACGCCGGTCCTAAATCAAAACAGCGTGCGCCGACATCGCTTAGTTCCGGGGACTCGGCGTCAATGTCGAGGCGTTCGGAACGAGCGACGAGGGAAGACCCCTTTGACCCGCCTCTGACCCGGCGAGTTGTCGCAGGGTCGCACCTATGCATAATAAATATCCCGGATCGTTTAGGAGGTCGTCCATCATTCCGGACAGGAGCTCCGAACTCTGGAAAAAAGGCGGCCGAAGGAACGCGTTTCAGATAACGTTTCCTCATTTGACGAATCTCTTTATTCCTACGCAGTTTGGTGGGGGAACATGTATGGGTTTTCCTAAACGGACGAAAAATGACATTACTTCGTATGCAGATAAACATCTACTTATATTCTTGGAACTCGGGTTTTGATAAGAAGGTTGGGATGCATAGGGCGGACCAAATTCGATGCACATGATAGATAAATACACTTTTCACAAGAAATAAGATTGGCAGTCCTGAGTGACTTGTTTAGATAAAATGATTGTTGAAATAAATTAAATTTGGAGGTTATCCTACCGTTTTCAAGGTATTTAAGAATAGTATATTCCTTCAACAAGCGTATAATGAAGCTTATTGTTCAGAAGGGTGAAAATTCCAATATGAGCCGTGAAGCGAGTGTTGGAACTTTCACTCTTTCTTCACTTCTTTCATATGATTGATTTAATTTTTTTAGCACTAGGGTGGGAGAAAAAGACGAAGAAAATGAGGTTCTTCTCATATAGATGTTCGTTTAATGACTCATTAAACATATTTTTAAATCTCTCTCGCTTCCTGATATGAAAAAGAAAAATAGTAATTCGTAATCATTAAAAAAAATTATACCCACTCTGTTATCCAAAAAATATAGTTCATTATTTAAAAGAGTTGCAACCACTTTTCCTTCCTTCCTCATCTTGTGAAAACAATTAATTTTTTCGTTAAAAAAAGATTTACAATCCCCTCTGGCCCTGTTTTAAGAAAAAAATTTGGTTGTGTTTCTTTTTGGTGTTCAAGCAAAGAAAGTGACAATCTAAATAGATGTATGCTGATATTCTATATACTGTATTGATTTAACATAGGAAAATGTTAACAAATGTTCAAAGATAAAGAAAAATCTCTCGATAGGGTAATTTTTTCAACAAGTTGTAATATTTCCCATACTAACTCACTGTACTAATTTTATTTTTTCTATCACCTTTTCCAATCTAAGGTTTTTTCATAATTTTCTCCTATAAACTCCACTTGAAGCTGTACGAATCTTTTCCATCATATAGTTGATCGTGATAACGTCGGATATAAGAGATCCTGGCCATCAAGGAGTGTAAGTAATGCTACGACGTACTTTCTTCGAAACTTATAGTTTATTTAAGAGGCATCCGACATACTGTCAAGTCATCCGATGTTAAGTATTTACATATTTCATGTATCTGGGCGCACCGAATGTGTTTTCCAGCGCGATCCATTAGCTGGATAGCAGAGGCAGTTGCAATGTTTCTTTTTCTGCTGTCTAGAGCGAGGATTCGCGTTACCGTGGTTTTCTTTTCGTTAAACTCTCGCTTATCTTGCTAGGATAGAAACCGAACCGACTTGTATATTTACCACAAATTGGTAATGGATAAAAGAACAAGGCAATAAGATGAAAAGAAAAGTGACACTAAATTGTGTATTACTAAATATTAGGTGTATTGTTTTAGTAATTATATCTCCTAATTATATTCGAACTTATCGAACATTATTAAAGAAGAAAAACATGCATGACAGTTTAGGAGGTGTTTTGAAACATAAAATTGCTTAGGGCACTTATACAGTTAATTTGTTTAAATGTTAATATAAAAACGAAAAATAATTTAGTTTTGTGACGAGCATCATTTAAATGGAAATTATTAAAGTAAATTGGAAAAAAGGAAACGTTACATTTTTCTGAATGAGTATAATTTAAAAATCCTCTCTTCAATGTATGTACACACATACTAGTCCTCACCAACTATCCAGCCTCCTCTATCGATCTAAACTTCACAAAACCGCATCTTCAACCAGAAGTACATCTATCAAGTTCCCAATAACACGTTTTGTGGCGTTAATCCCCAATGGACCTCGCTGTTGTCCTTCTTCTCTAGAAAGTATCCGCCGGCTGCAATAATTCAAAAGCTCATCCCTACAAAACGTGCGAGAACTTGTCAGTTTAGTTCCAACTCCCTCCTGCTACCCTCTTCCAGCATTCACCTGTCCTTTCGCTTGTAAATATTAGCGCGCGTTGAAATTATCGAAGCGGACAAGTGCGATCCTGTGGCTAATATCGATAGGGGACTGATTAATTGCCCTGGTATCAATATTGGAAGCAAATATCGCGAAATATTTGCTAAACGCTGAGTGGGTGTGTCGCTGGTCATTTCGAACTTTGCTGTGATGGGGTGGAGGGGGGAAAATATATTGGAAATTTGTATAATTTTGTTTTAGACAGACACAATGTTGTGTGGAAATATGTATATTTTTGTTTGCCCCTCTCGCAATAAAAAATATAAAATGCTTCGCCCTAATAATGACACATCAACATCGCCTGCACGGATTAGAAATGTTTTTTTTTTCTCCGGCAGAGAGCATTTTTATAATCTGACACATCGTTAACAGATCCGTATTGTATTATTCAAATAAAAAGCAGGATGTGTAATAAAGGATGATAAAAGGTGATTTAGTATAAAGAGTCTATTGTTAAATTTTTGAGGTAGTTCACCTTATCATAGACAAAACTAGGTCAAAATTCATATTAAAGCTCTTAGGATTCGTTAATGAATTCATAAACGCCTACATTCATTAGCGTAACAATTCTAATTGCACCGTAATTATTCATAAAATCAAATTTTCCGTCAGTGCACGCGTATCCAAATGGCTTATTTTACCCCTTTTGTGGAATTATTGACGTAAATTCGATAATAACCGACCTACGCGATAGATGTGTACAACATAACATAATAGCACCCCCAACACAGGGAAACGCATTGAAAGACTGCGGTTACACATTAATGGACTAGTGGTGGGGGTGGGCCGACCGTAACCCAAAACCTTAATGGAATATTCAATATATTATGCCCTAGCAGCTGCCACTCCGGTACACGTATCGTGTATCTACAATATGCATTCGCTGTAATCCCATTTAGGCGAAATAAAAGAAAGGTACCGTGAAGGGCACCGCTGGTATATGCTCTCCAGCGATTCCAGAAGGGAGTTTACGATTTGCCCCCAATCACAACATAGGGATGATGGGACACAGATGTTTGCTTTAAATTAGGATTACTCTAGCTGCCCGGTCGAGCCTGCTTAGTTATTGTTGTTGAGATGTGAACTGGTTCGATAGTTATATAGGTATCTGGTCGTTATGACTTGCTCGGCACTGATAAGGCAGAGGTGACCTGCGCTGGTCATCCTTGAAATTGGATTGTCGAAGCTAAATGGCGACGATAAACAGATTTGTATGTTGCTCAATCGGATACTATTGAAGGCCTTTTCCACTGTCCTTGGTATTTTAGCATTATGGATATTGGCGTCGATAAGAGGCTTTAGATATTATAGTATTTAAATTATAATTCACATTGTTTGAAACAGGGGAAATTTGGCCTACTTGATTCCTGGGGAGACTTCAATCACCTTCTGGATTTTAGCGCCCAAATTATTGATATCGCGTTCTATTAGTAACACTGGTTCTGCCCCATGCTCTGTTGGTAACCAATTTTACATCTATATGCGACCCCGTAGTTTGTGTTTAATTCAACCGGTCTTCAAAACGCTCCCCTATTATTGGTAAAGTAATGGTAACGCCGCTGCTCGATTAAGCAGTCATCATTCAGATCCATCGATTTTTTCTGGATTAGATATTGAAAATATTGAAGACATGAGATTTTTCCAGCCATCCGAAATTATATATCAGATATCCCATGAAGATTCCATGTTGAAATCTAGATTAGTCTTAACTGCATTGCTAGTTTTCATCCAAACATGGCAAATACTCTTGCATCATGATTTTAATTATTACATTTTAACTAGTGGCTTGATTGTATGGAAAATGAAGATGGACGGTAAAAAATATTTTTCTTGATGCTTTAACGGGTTTTCCATATTTGCCACAAACGCTTTCCCATTAGCTATTTCTTTCTTCGATAACTTGCAAAATACTAATCTAATCGTTTTAAAATTGGTACTAGGTACTATTTTTTTCTATTTTTTTTTTCATATTCATTCGTGGTATGTCATACACGTGGGAGTGCGTTTAATTTCATCTTAAACCCACCCCCACTGGGTATTTATATCGATGAAGAAGAAGGAATTGACATCTCTAGATATGTTAGAATAACAGCTGTAGTTACAAACCGTATTTTTGAAATTGATAGGTGGCACAGTGATGCCCAAACCCTCATATTATAAAATCCTTTAAATTGGCTTTGAATTTAGACGATTGGAGAATTAAAAACAGGAAACTGTGCTTCAAGCCCAAAGCTGACATGCAAATAGGTCGAAAAGAAGTGCATGTTCTGATGCTGGGATATGTGGCAATAAAGCGATGTACCATCATATATCTAACAAAATTAATTGCAATACTAACCTATGCTGGAAAAACTACCCCAGAGTGATTTCGGTCTTATCCGATAGTCAAGCCAGAAGATTAAAAGGTTAAGTTTTCTCCTAATATCGACCTTTAGAATAAGGTGATCTTTATATTCCTGGAACCGTTGAGTATCTTTGAAATTTTTGATGTTGGATGTAGGATTCCTCGTTTTTTTTAATTTTGAAAAGATACCATATAATAGTTTATAAATAAAATCATAAAACTCTTTGGAACATCGTCGATTTGGATCGTCTTCCATTTTCTCCCGAAGGCTAGATATTATTCGTCAAGATTCCATTTAAAATTTACACTCACGCTCCCTATTCAAGTTTCATATCTCTGAAGTACCATCTGAAATGGTAATTTCACAATGCAGCAATTTCCCATTATCGTTTCATTGCCTAGAAACAAGATTTCAATCAAACGAAAGCCGTATACTTCGTAATTGCTGCAAGGTTCAACGTACGCTCCCAATGTGAAAGGATAGACAATGCGAAATCAACAACATAAAATCGCATAGGTTATCCGCTTCTGAAATATGCACGATCTTAGATCACGCTACATGGATTGTAACGATGCAATTTCTACGATGTTAATTCAGTTTAGAGGGGTGGGCCTCGACTTTAAGCTTCAACGATGAGATATATTTGATGAGGGTCTACTGAAAGGTGATAAAAAAAGAAAAGTGCACTTTGCTCGACCTTAATGAGTAAATTTTGCTAAAGATGGTAACTATATGCACAGCAGTCATTTTTTTGTTAATGTCTCCCCCTTGGGACGATCAAATATCGGTACTATTGTCCGTGTAGGAAGGCCAGGTAGTTCAGCTCAGCTCGGATTCACAGGTAGAAAAAGAGCGGGTAGTAAAAGAGCAAAGAAAAACATTTCTTAACATATTTAAATGACAAAGGAATTTTACCGATGACACATGTGCATATAATAATGTCTTGGCTATTATCGCAAATTTAGTTTGGTAGGTGTTTTTTTGAAATTCTATTTGTGCCCAGTCTTTTTATTGTTCGTTAAAATCTATTTTTATGGTGTACATTTATTTCTCGTTTATATTTGAATAATATCGGAAAAATATGTAATTGGCGCTGTCCTAATACCTGCCTTTTTACGCCTTGGAGAATAAGCAGGTTCCATGTGGTGTCATGCAAAGTGCAATTTTTTTCTTACAGTGTGAAATCATTTAATAAATGCTTTTCTGCTTTAACTGTAATTTTTGTTAATATGCGGAAATTTTCTATATTAAACATTTTTTACCTCGTGTCGGACTTGAACCAGGCACGTGTGCCGGACGGGGCTTCTCCAATTGAGCTAACGAGGCACTGGTTCCAATGCGATTCGAAATGTCTCACATACAGATCTTAAGGGAGGTGCCTGGTTCAAGTCCGACACGAGGTTATAAACGAAACATCAAAACACATCGCCACTCTTATGTGATTCATCGAAGACATGTCCCTAGAATTCCATAATTTTTAACGTCTTGCTCTAAAGCGACCCCTAAGCGTAACTTAGACCTCCATTTTCGGCTCATTATTATTCGTCACTCGCAACTAAATAATCCACAACTTTAAGCTGGACACGTCCCCTCCTTAACGCTTCCATCTCTCCTTGTTCTTACCTGTTCGTGCGCTCGTCTCCAGCGCTATTCCCTCCACAAATCTGCGTCAATTCTATTCCCTTCTCTATCCGGCGGGCTTTCCTTTGCGATCTTCTGAAGCAAAGAGCATTTGGACGTCTCGTTTGGTATTGCAACCGCCGCCACTACATCACAACTCGGCGCCTACCCACCCTTTCTGCTTGATATTGATTTTGCTAAACCCTCGGACAATCGCTCCTCGAGCTAGCCGGAGACGCTGGGAGAATATAAACTACTCCGATTGTTGACGGGTAACAGAAATCTTGGCTGGGTCTCGAAAATGTTATTAATAACCGGCAAAGTTTTTGAAAATTGCTGTAACTACTGCTGATTCTACTACCTATAGGTTCCTTCAATCAGAAACTTTAAGCACAAAAAGAGATAATTATACAGGGTGAATCTCAATATATGCGACAAACTTTAGGAGCTGATTCCTGAGGTTATTTTGATCATTAAAGTTCATATGAGTATATGTCCAAAACGGTTTGGTTTAAAACTTATTGAATGTTTAATAATAAATTATGAACTATGAATAACACGATTAATATCACAGTTAGTTCTTCAAAATCAATTGTGTTGAGAGGGAATTGTTTGTCATTTCGATATTTGACAGTAGTTGTCGGAGGGAATTGTTTGTTTGTCATTTCAATATTTGACAGTAGTTGTCAGAGTATTTTTTTTTTATTTAGTTTTACTAATGATTAATTATTATTAATTATGTTAACTTACTATTAAACATTGTATAACTTTAGAAATAAGCAGTTTGGGACATATGTTCTTATGAACTCTTATGATCAAAATAACCTCAGATATCAGCTCCTAAAGTTTGTCGCATATATTGACATTCACCCTGTATATAGCGATCTTCTTTGTACCGGGTGATTCAGTAAGGGTGGCGACCGGCTATATCTCGGAAACTGCTATGCCTAGAGCTTCGGGGCAAAAAAATACATAACCAATGTGGCCACCAGAAGTATCTGAAAATTAATTTAATGTTTGAAATTTCACCCCTAGGGGGCGTACCTGCTATGTTCAATCATAAAATGAGTATTATCTCAGAAAATTGCAGGTTGAGCTATAGTTTTGAATGTACCCTTCGAAAGCTGAGTTGATGCCCCATCATTTTGTTTAATGACTTTTTTTCGTATCTGCCATAATAAGGAGCGGGGAAGCTAATCGATTGTTCAATATGTAAAGTTTAATATCTTCTGAACCGTTCAACCAATCTGAACATTTTTGGGTTCGTTCGATGCAACATTTCATGGGTTTCTTCTAGAGAAATTGTCGTTTTAGTATTTAGTTTGAAATAGGTAAACTAGAGGGGGTTCTCTGTAGTGATTACATATTTTGGTGAATATCAAGAAAAAATTTAATGTGACCATACTATATAATTACCAGTGTCGCAAGTTAAATTAAATTGTTGAAATTTCAGTGAAAACCGCATCTTAATATCTCTATCCATTCTCGATTTATCTCCAAAAGAATGAAATTTGTAACGAAAATTAAGTGCGGCCTTGCAAGTAGGCGACGCGACGGATGGTTTCCATGGAAACTGCGAAATTTTATAATTATTATAAAAATAGTCAAAACTGAATGAAATAAATTATTAACGAGAAAAAGAACAGCAAAAAGAAAACATCCAACTAAAATTTTAATTATAAATGTTCGAAATGTTTCAGGTGATGCAGGATTGGATTCTATAACATTTTTGTAGAAAAAGTTTCTTTCTAAAATGATAAATATAGCTGTAATCAAAGACCTTGGGGTCCCACCCAGCTTGTACACTTACTGAAATTAGATAATTATTGCCTTAAAATTTCAAAAGCTCATCTCGAGACGATACTGGCATGCCCACTTAGTCCCTTCGTACGGGAGTAGGTACTAGGTACTCAAGGCTCTAATCTAATGAGCCAAGTATGTGTCTCAGTCACATGACTCACATCGCAGCGTACACTTTCCAGCTTCGACGTTAAACACGAAACCTCGTTTCCATACCTAATGAATGCATGCACTTGAGTCGCTGTCTAGCGCTTGTATACTGAAATATATCGGTGTAGCTTCTACGGAGGAATCCTCTGCTATAGGGCATAGTGGTTCTAGAGCTAACCACGAGATTACGAACGAACCACTTACGTCGGAGAATGTCCTTTATATCTACATGTGTGTGTCTGAAGTAGTGATATGTTCCCTAATAGAAGGATTCGTGAAAATACATGGATATATATACGGTTAATCCAACAGCATCGTATTTTTACCAGGGAAGTTGTAGGATACTTTTGATTACTTCCATTATGTATGTTTTTTGAGGTGCTGAATCCGAATCTGAAGTTTGCTAACAAAATTTCGTAATGCAGCATTAAAAAAATTTAATAGTCTTATTCTTTGGCGCTTTTTGCCTTGCAACTCTGAAACGATTAACTTTTCGTAAATAACAGTCCCATTCAAAGTGAAATAAAAATAAAATTTCCAACAAATTTTATTATTTTGGCGTTTTTTACCCGGCGATTCGTTTGGGCTCAAGCGTTAATTGAAAATAGGCATATCTCGTCTATTGTTGAAATCAATTTTTTTCAGTCTAAAACTCTAATCTATTATTACAGGTTATCATTAGTGAATTCCGACACGAAGATTTAGACATACAGGGGTCGACGTAGAAGTAAGGTAGTAATAAGACTTTAGAAAATCAGTAAGTCATTGAAAAGCACGTACGTAAAAGAAAGTAGTAGTAAGTCGTTACATTGTACGAAGTTCCTTGACCCGCCGTCGAATGCTATTACGAGGGTGAAATAGTAAAACGCATGCTGAACTACCGGACTCTTATTTTTTAGGAAACCGTGGTGTCCAAAAATATAATACTCATTCATAATCATCCACGATGCCTTGGTCTTCATTGACGTTGTTTACACAAAATGTTAACATCTCACGAATCGAGCAAGATTTGCTGCAGATCGTCTCCCCATGTTCAGTATGTACTAGGTTTTTCAAAGCAGTTCGTCCTTCCTGTCGAACCCCGCTTAAATTTTGGGCAAATATAATTCCATTTTGAACACCTTTTCATTTTATTTATTCTTCCCTGACTTCCATAAATAACTTTATCACTTGGTTTAAAAGTCCTCATTTTGTCGTCCATTTGACTCCTTCACTGTCCTTCGCTGAAAGTTCGCCAGCAGGTGTATGATTAATTTTAACGTATCTACAATCGATGGATGCCATACCTTTTATGCCATGGGTATTCACTTTAAAAGGACAAAACCTGAAGGGTTAGCCGATATCAAGATGAAAGATCTCAAGGAAATGTATACACAAACTGAAACTGTGATTCCATCTGTGTTTTATCTTCTGCGACTCTATGAGGAAACAAAGACATTTGCTGCCCTCTCCAAACAGAATGGATTTTATGGAAGATGTCGCGGAAGACAGTTAATTTGTTAGTTAACAGCTATTTATCAATGTCCTTTCAAGTGATTATGATATTCACAGCAATATTGACTAAAGTTGAGAAGACCTTTAAATTAAAATAAGATAAGGAATGCATAGAGTTTAGTTAAACTATGAAAACAGGCATAAATCTTCAAACCAAGTTACCTGTCTAATGATATTTGACCAACCCCAAAAAATGAGATTTTTAACTTTCTTGCAAGCAGATAACTTAAGTATATATCACAACCATTTATTACTAAAAATATAAAAAGTTTAATTTCCTACGTCTACAACAAAATTAAGCAAATTAAAAAATCCCCACGGTCATCAGGGCTTCAGCATTTTAATGCTCGTATAATCACCCCTTTACACTACACCTTCTGTTGTCGCCTATCTCGAATTTTGCCTCTATTCCAAAATCTTCCTTCTCTGCTAATTTCCGCGAACAAGTCGCGTATTTTCCAGATAATATCAGGTCGGTCCTCACGGCTTTGAGCAAACTCCCTCACGGTTTAAATTTAAAATTCGCGCCCGCAGTATTTTCCTTTAATTAGTCGTTCAAACTTTCTGAACGTATACCTAGGCACTTGGCCGGTGTTTACCGTCGTAATGAACGCTAGCAACGACCGCTAGATGGGGCGATTCACTGCCTCACATGTGCGGTAGGTACTCTATGCGGGTTTTCTGAGAGGCTGGAGGTTTGATGAGGCAGAAAGTGTACTGGTAAATATTGCAACACTGCATTTCTGTTGGTTGTTTTTGTAAGTGTGGTTGTTGCACCAGCACAATGAAGCATATTTCGAATGTTTAATGATGTATTAGGGGAAAGATTTGTTTTGTATTTTGCAAGAAGAAAAAAATAAGTTTGAGTACTACTTTGAATAGTTGTTACATACATTTTTTCTTTTGTGGATGTTTTGGAACATTGGAAAAACATCATGTTAAATTTTTGACAATTTTATGTTTGTTCAAATTTTTTGCAGTTTCCAAAATATAGCCCTGATTGTTTTCAAAGTTCTGTCATACATTCAAAGCAGTATTTAACTTACAATTAGCCACATCGAGCAAATTTAATTGAGAGTGCATTTAACTGAAACGGACGGGAAGGTAACTTTGTTGATTCGGGAAAAACTCAAACACGAGACGAAATATTACTTTAATAACTAAACTTTTCTTTCGCAGTGCAGCGCACTGGAATTCCTATTGTTTTCTTAGACATCCCGGAGAACGGGTAAAAAGCGAAAAGGACCACCCGTTTTTCATATTCGCTAAACTGTTTTTATTATTCCACTTCGATGAAATGTAAAGAGAATAGAGGCAGATAGCGCGCAATAAAGAATTTTTGCGTTTTCCCGGCGCATTTTTCGAATATTTTGTGCAATATGAACGATGTTTATTACGAAATGGGCTGACGGAAAAATACTTTCTATACGTATCACCGCTAGGGCGGTGCTCTGAGGCGAGAGAGAGGAGAGGGTAGACAGCGAATGTGAGATGCAAGTCTGTTTGTGTAAGGCACGGAAATGAAATAAGATCGGCGAGATCTCGCGATCAAAGGCGGCGGATAAGGAGGAGTTGTTGTGCATAAGGAAGAGCATAAGCTTTGTAATGGTATGTGGTAAAAAGGAAAAAGAGTTTTCCGGGCGAGTAAAGGGTTTTTATGAAATTAAATGACTATAGTGAGTTTCTCTGAATGAAAAACGTTTTCAGAGAAAAATAGAACATTCAAATCGTTTCATTCTTGGTGTACACGAATGTGTACGTCTGCTTCACAATCTTTTCAATTCTAGATTTGAATTTCGATGCCACTTTTTTATATTCTACATTCTGGCGTAGGTTCTTACTTTAATTAAAAAAAAATGTAGGAGTGCCTGTTACGTGTAGATTTCTTCCAATCTGCTTTTCCTTATGTTTCGTCCATCGAGTTTGAGATGGCGCTGTATCGCGGCGTTTATTTTAGTCGCTTGGACGGATCGGATTAACATCTCGTTCGCCGTTTTACCATTTATTTATTTTACGGGGATATTTTGCGTTTCCACTATGTAACGCTTAATTTACTTCTTCTCTTGAGAAAAGGTACCCGCTAATGCGGCTATAATCGTTATTTTGGAGTTATTTTGGTAACCAGTTAACCTCGTTGTAGAGGATTTGTATCGTCAGGCGGTTTTTGTGCGCATCCTTGCACATAGAACTGATTTTATATTGGGTTTCACGATTAAGAGGAATATAAGCTGACTGTATACCGTAGTGGGTGGCGCCCTCCAGTCAATCTGCGATCACTTGCGTCATCCTCTATCTACCACCTTCGTCAGCCTGCGTACGAAAAGATATGCTAGTTTTATGTACAGGTATGTACACAAGGGGATTCTTTAGTTCTAATCTAATTACAACATGGTAACAAACGAATTTTTTTGTTAAAGGAACAAAACTTCCTGCTTTAACCTCGCAATATTGTTAACGTTTCCAAAATTTCGTTCATTTAACCCGTTTCGTTTTGTAAGTGAATGGACAAATTTAGAATTTTACATCAAACTATAAAAAATTAAATACCTCCTCCCCTCCACTCTCGCAGAGAATTTACATAGCACCGAGTATTAATTCCGCAGAAACACCTACACTCGAGATAAGTTAAAACCGTAACACTATCTCTAGGCCATACACCCGACATTCACCGCAACATATGTGTTTATAAATATACATTGCATATGCTACAATACCTGCGTACATACGTATGTATACACAGATACAACATAGATGGTGCTGCCAAGATCAACAAATCCATCTCGCGCTCGCATACAACATATTATCGTTGAGTACGGCTGTGTTGCCGGGAGACTACAAACATCCATGCATACAAAGTTGAATTATACGACTGTTGCGCTTTGTGGGTTGTAGGACGTACTCGTATTGCAATGAAATGTTTGCTTGCTCCGCATGTAGAGCTGCTCGAAGTCAGAGAGTTCAGAATTCTAACAAACAAACGGCTTATCTATATAATAGGACTATTTTCTATTTACCGTGCATTTCGTTGTAAAAATATTATTGTATTAGCAAAAACTTACATCAAATTGAGAAAAAAATAAAGTTGCAATAACCAAAAACTGTACAGGGTAATTCGTTAAGGGTGCTCACCGGCCATATTTCGATAACGGTTGGTCCTAGAGCTTATGGAGAAAAATATACCAGTAAATGTGGTCATGAAAAGATCTGCACCAAGCAGCTAAATATATTACCCTAAAAGATATAAATGAAAAGAGTACAACGCCATCTACCTGTGAAGGTCAGATGTCTGGTGGCCTCCACATCAGTAATAGCAAAGCTAGTAAACAGTAGTGAAGTACAGGCATAGCCATCGTCCACTAGACTGCACCATAGATATTAAATAACGAGTAAAATAAATGAAAACCAAGATTTGCCCTTGAAGTAATCGGGATTTCGCTTTGCTAACATTGTTGACGATCGATTTATTGCACGTATCGATGATAATCAAATTACAGTTTCGGTATTGTTGGATTATTCTCAGCCCCTTGATACTATTAATCATACTCTTTTGCTTACCATCTTAAAGTAAATAAGTTTTTCTCAAAATTCCGTAGATTTTTTCGCTTCTTACTTATACAATAGATCCCTACAGGTTTCTTATGGCAATCGTTTATCTTTTCAACCCCCAGTTATATCAGGCGTTCCTCAGGGCAGTATTCTGGGACCTTTACTCTATGTAATTTACACTTCAAACACCATTAAATGCTTGCAATATTGTAATTATCACCTTTATACTGATGACACACAACTATATTATACCTTCAATCCTGGAGACATACGTGAAGCCATCTCATATATAAATAGTGATCTTCAATCACTTGGAGACATGTCTGAAGAACATTTTCTCAGAATAAATAAAAAAAAAACAACTTCTGTTTTGGCTTTATGTGAATCGTTCGTCCTCTCCAGGCTTAACTTTTGCATAAACGTTTCTTAGTACTGCTTGGACACCATTGATATAACTAGATTTCAATGTTTGCAGAATTGTTGTCTTAGATTTATCTATGGGGTATGTAAATTTAACAGAATCTTTCATGCACTCGATTGGACTGGTTGGTTAAACATCTTTGCCAGAGCAGAATTTTCTGTTACCATCTTTTTCTATAAAATTATTTATTTGAAGAATCCAAATTACAGATGTACATAATATCAATATAAGATATAAAGGCTTACTAACTCCTTCAGTTGATCATCCGCAAGATGGCTTTTTTATTATTTTTCCTTAGTAAGGTAAGTTTAGTCAAGTCACATCCATACTAACTATACGCCTAAACATAATCAAGCTGAGTATTTCCTCCTCCGATTGAAAGCGCCTCGTCATGGCGGGACTGCGAGAGGCGAGACACCGGAACAACAAGACCAATTAGTCAGATGTCCCGAAACGGCGCTACGGGGAAGGCGCTACGCGTCGCAAATGGAACCAACATCCATCCGGCTAGGAGACCTAGAGCGTGCACGAGCAAAACAAAAGGTAAACTGCGAGATGAAAGGTCGCAAAGCAAGGAACGGCGTTAATGGCACACACTTAGCACTAATAGGAAATGAAGGCGATTTCGCGATGCTTGATTTTTTCCTGCGTTCCCGTTTTCCTCTTCTCCACTGCTTATTTTTTTTAATACCTATTAGGTGAAGGCCGGCCATTCGTTAGATCTCCAGCGTCCTCACCTAAATGAAGGTAATTACACTCCGCCGGATGGGATGAGACTAATTAGAAAACTTCTCTTCATTCCTTCAGCCTTTTTGCAGGCGAGGAGAAAATGGTATTTTACTTTTAAAGATGGTGGAGTTCGCTGGATATTTTTCTTTATTCAGAATTAGCTTGGGGTAATTGACAAATTGACGTTTATAAAGGAAAAAATATTTCTCCATCAAAAATACTTCTGAGGCATTATATTCAGTATCAAAAAAAGGATTTGGGAAAGCAGATGGAGCAAAGATAGATTCCTGTGGCACAACCCTTAGAATAAAATAGAATATAAAAATGGGATTTCACTTGAAGAACTAATTAAGTACATAAATAAATTGGTAATACGTTGCAAACATAGAGCATACTGACATAGTCAAAGCTAGAGCAAATCTGACATTTATGCAAAAGATTGCAATGACGCTGATTCCAAAAATCGGTAAAATAACGCCTATTTTCCTAACATTGTCTAAATTATACTAATTTTTGTATAAAATATGCTCTAGATAAACCAACTTTAAAACGCCATAACTTGGAAAACAATGATCCTGTTGTAAAAAATAAAGTGCCAAAGGTTGCTAATAACAGGACTTTTTCAACGCCCTTTCCTATTTGAACTTTTCGATATGATTTTCATCCCTGATTAGGGGTTCAAACTAAGTGCTCGCAGATTCTTACATGTGAAGTTTGTCCCCCCGTAAATCAAAATTGATCTATTTCATGTTAATTTCTATTCAAGGTATTTCAAAAGTTATTCCGAGTTGCTAATTTTGAAATGAACGCCCGATATTTCTGACTTACAAATACGCATCTCAACAATATCATGATTTTGCAGGTTAAGTTTCACATTGTAGTTATATATCGCACAATCTTACCTTTTATCAAATACTTTGTCGCTAATAGTCCCTATTAAATTATATCCGATTCACTAATCACTTTACATATCACATATAATCTTATAACATAAAATCACTAATAACCAATTCATAATGTCTGTATAGCAGCATAAATTCGCTAATTACTAATCACCACGCTAATAGTCCCTGTAACGTATAGATACCCCCCTAGTGTTACTTATTAATAACACCGTATCACCGCTAACAAATCTCTTCTTTCGTATTGTAGCTACTGTAATCGCAAATTCCACTGTTTTCGCCCTAAATTCATTTTTCGTGCACGGAGTGCAGGCTACGCCTCGCGTTTTTGTTTCTCATTCACACTAACCATGCTTGGTGCTGTAAAAATTCCGTAGTCGAACGAGATAATGTTGCTGTTGTTGCGCATTTTAACGTCACTTGTAAACCAAAATAACCCGCAGAAAGATACGCATGGAGAAACAAATATGGCACCTCTCAGTATAACTTTACATATCCAAGGTAATTAAAATTTACTTTTACTTTCACTTTAGGACCCATTGCCGGTAATATAGCATTTTCTTCTTGCTCTTAAGAAAACTTCATAACTCATTATTCCTGCAAACGTTCCAAAATTCCCATCAGAAATCGCTTCCCTATTTACTATTTTCCACCAGAAGTGAATTAAAGATTTCCGGCCTCGGAATAAATCGACAAACTTGCTAATTGCCGGAATGGCTGCCTGCCTACCTGCGAAAGGACGGGAACCGAAGTTGCCGACTTATTACTGGAAAACACCTACCTAATATTTGATGGAGTTTCGGATAATCGTTGTTTACGTCCCAAACTTTATGTAATTACCGACGGGTCGGCGTTGCCAATTCTTCCGGTTTCTGGGTCCACAATCGATTAAAGTTAGTTTTTGTAAGGTTAGCCAATTAGAAAAAGAGAACTTGGAAGTTGCGAAATCTTCGGTATCGCGGTGGTACCGGGCGATTTGCGCTTTTTGTATACTCAGAACGGTCTGGAAGTTTCCAAATGTTTACCAGTTATTGCCTTTGTGTTATTCGTTAGTTCAAATACACTGAGAAAGCTAGAATGCATCCTGTACAGAAGATAATGGAAATATTCTGCGCATCTGTGCGTAAACGCTTTAATTTTTTATGGTTTTGTTTAAGAAATTTGTTTGTTAGAAGCCTATATATAGAATTTTTGCGTTTTTATATTGTATTTAACCAGCACGTTGTTACAGTTATTTTAAAGAGTTTTCAGTTTACATGATTTTATTTTTCTTTCTGTTTTCAATCAGCATTTGTGGTTGTTAATAGTTTGAGTTTTATCTGTTATTAATATGAAACAATTTATGGGGGATTTTGATTGTTTTACGTCTGTCAAGGATGCAGGCAAGTTTATCGTAAAAGAAAAACAGAAAACTGGTAATCGCATGTCGAGTTTGCGTGCCCATAACACTTTACTTTTATCGTACTACTATAGTGTAACTGTGGATACTGGCGTACGTATTTTTTTGTGTCCATAATTTTCAGGACAAGATTTGTATGACAGAAAATTTTTGAAAAATCCACGGATAAAGTCAGCAATTTGGAAGGAGAAAAGCCGTTGGTGTTACAGCAAGTTTCCAACGTTTGAAGCCGTGGCTAATATTCATTTGGGGGCCCAGACTATTCCCGATTTTGGCTTGATCGCCTGCAATTTGAAACATATATTTTGGATGTGTTATATCATCCTACAGTAAGCGAAATGTTTCAATTTGATAAAATATGTAAATTAAAATACGTACAGAGTATTGGATTGAATTGATTAATATCAATTTTAAAAGATAAAAGAAATCATTAAATAAATCTGCTATAACTGTAATTTTTTTTTTAAATTACAGTTAAAGCAGAAAAAAGCATTTATTTAATGATTTCACACTGTAAGAAAAAAAAAATTGCACTATTGCAGATAGAAGAAATGTTTGTAATAAATTAATTTATATAGTATATGAATCTACTTACTCGAGATCATTTGTAGCATTTTGTTAGTAGGAGGGTAAGGGATATTATTTAGTAGGGATATTCCAATATCGTGATATCTGTAAAAAGGAATCAAATTTACGTATACATATATTTATTTAAAGGTTTTACAGATGATATTGAAGCTCTGAAATATATTTAAAATAAGGGAATATTGTATACGATATTGAAAATATAAGTACGGGCAAATTCAGCAAAGAGTTTCATAGCAATTCATATTCGCAGCTAGTATTTCCAACTATATAGATGATCTCATCTATTCGACTATATTTCGCTTAACAATTCAGTTTCCTTCGACTAAAAGTAATCGGAATCGTTAAAGAAAAGTTGAAAAGTAAAGAAAGAATTTTTGGTTCCGATTCGCCCGTTACTAGTAGCGATAAAAACTTTATTTCAACGCTGTATAGTTCAACTTTCCGTGTTTACACCTTCCTTCTAATTATCATTCTTTGCCAAAGTTATTAAATCATCCACTATAGCGTGCCATAGCCATCTATGTGTGTGCGTAGAGGACTTAAGCGAATTATCTATGCCGAGGCACTCGTAAATTAATTCAGGCTACACGAGCCTCTCATGTAATATCCCCCCAAGGCGCCATCCTCAGCCATGCCGTAATATCACGTGGATATGACACACGTGAAATAATGGTACGGGGTATATACACATGCTGTTGAGGGCAGGGCGTCAGGCGAAAGTTGGGACGCGAGTTTGTGCAGGTACCGACCTGGAAAACGTTAATTTTCCCTCAGAGTAATTAGGGCGAAATCAGTTTACCTATACGGGGCTGCGGATTGAACGGGAAAGACGCCAGTATGTAATAACTTTCTCGGCTCACCATTCCGCCACTAACCAACAGCCAACTAACAGAACATCGCACTATATAGGTGGCAAGTTTTAAGCCGCGAAACTGGAAGGCCCCCGTCGTACGCCGAATTAATAATATAAAATCGTAATTTCGCCTGAAGTTACGTCGGGTATTGTATTGAGAGGGCGCGTAGCGCTGATGGTTCCCCCCTTCTACGCCCCAGAAGAACCGCAAAGAATTTTCTTCGGGGGTGTCGCTGGAACGCTACACCAGCGACGCCATCAAGCATTGTTGAAGTTCTTTATTATACTTTATTGTGTCGTTACGAATACCAGGAGAACGCCAGAATATATATTTTCGGGTTACATTGTTGAAATACGATCCATTGTCTTTCTGTTATTGTCGCGCGCCTATACAATCACGTGTGCGCTCGCGCACTGGTTCAGAAGCTGTCTAGGGAATCCTGTGTGCGATTTAATCATTTCAATACACAAGGAAAGTCAACGTTGTTTCACCCACTGGGATATCAAGAAGGGGAAGCTTCATGTTCGGGAATGGCACGTGCGCGTTTCATTTTTTTTTCTCATCTGTTAAATACTTTAAAAGGCGAGAATGAGGTAGAATTGATGTTAGTGATTACGACGATAATCTTAATTTCTATACTTGTATTATGGCATCTTAAGTCTAAGGTGTATTGCACGCGTTCAGCAGCCTAACAAGAGTTACGCCAAAAAATTGTTGAAGAATGCCAACGAATCACTCCAGAAATGTTGCGAAATGTCAAGAGAGCATTTGAAG
This sequence comes from Cetonia aurata, assembly GCA_949128085.1. NCBI lineage: Eukaryota > Metazoa > Arthropoda > Insecta > Coleoptera > Scarabaeidae > Cetonia > Cetonia aurata. The sequence continues at coordinate 39,499,604 of OX421886.1, read as the reverse complement.
CAAGATTGTACTGTTGTTTAATGGTCATCATTTTGAACATTTAATAAACTAAGTTTTTTAATTCATGTTGCCGCAAAGATAATTAAAATACCTTTAGTATGAGTGCAGAAATCGCAAAAATCCTAAAATTGTCGAAATTTCAAAGGTAGCTTCTACCCCGTAAACGTAGGCTTCCGCTAAAATGAAAAGCAGTGATTTAGAACACTCGATGGGTGTGACAAGCGTGCCAAGTTTCAATCCGATCACAGCACAATATTCCCTTGTTATGAACGTCGAACAGCAGCGGTGTCAAATTCGAACCCTAGATCATTTATGCTTGTAGAAGCGATCGGAATATTTCTTCAGCATTTGGGCGATGTAATAATAACCTGGAGCGTTTAAATTTCCCTTCCAAACTGGAACACGACCGACTCTAAACCGAACTCCACAGTAAACTTCATAATTTAGGCCGAACGAAACCACGAAACTATCACAATGTCCCCGGTCGCTGTTCGAAATGCGCGACGAATCTTTCAACTTCGCACAGAGGAACTGTAATTTCGTGTATTCAACCGCTACAAACTGCGAGCGGCAACGAACGAGATCCCACATTAAACGCGCCGTTGTATCGCCTGGTCAGGAGTTTGGTGACGTGGCAGTAGTGAAGTTTCGAGGCGACGCAACGCGGAGATCTCATCCCGACCCTTTGTTAGTTTCGACTAACTTGTTCCCGAATAGGGACACAAAAATATACGATCACATGATAGCGATTAGAGTAGTAATAATCGATTCATAAAAATATCATATTTTTTGTCAAACTGTCACACTGTCACGAAGCTGATAGACCAATCAGAATTTAAAGACAACTCGTGTTAAACAGCTGGAAGTTAAAAAAGATTCTACAACCTTGATTGGGACGACACTATAATCTCTCCCACTCTGCGTTTGCTATTCCAAATTAAATTTTTCTGTAGACCATTCCAACGCGAAATTGGACATAATAAAGTTCGAACCGGCAGTCGTAAATTTAACTGTATTCCATTTTTCACGAACGCAAAAAGAGAATCGCTCCACGGGGGTACACAATTTGCATAATGGCCTGATAAAGTCCGTACCTTACGTCAGGACGTAATAGATTTTGCCTCCCTCAGCCAACTGCGTTATTAACGGACTACATCGTATGTATACAAGGGCGGACAAGAACGACATAGCGGGGTGGATAGTCAGCGCTCCGCTCCGGATAAAAGACTCCGGGACACATCTGCGCGAGTATTGTACCCCTCGCCCGCCGCTTTTTGAACGCCGGAGAATTGATGATGATCTCAGGGAAGTGTAATCTATTAGTCCCGAAATAGTCCAAGCTGGTACCCACGCTTTTCCAATCCGAGTGGCCAGGATTGTTAAGGAAAAATGCGGATAGCATCCACTTGAATCGAAACTTTGTCATTGTTTACAATCTACGGGTAGATGTGGAGTAATAACAACTGTATGAAGCTTGTACCAGTTGCATTTTCGACGGGATAAAAGAAATTTCTGGAATGTATTCAAACTCAACAAATACCGTTACCAAAACTTCGGAACGCCCTCCGTCTCCTCCTTCCAACGCTGATTTTGAGCGATGAACTTTCCCGGTAAATTAACTCTTCTCTCTCAAGGGCTCCGAACCGTAACGACCTTAAGGAACTTCAAAACTCTCGCGGAGATATGCTTTTGGTAAGGGGGTATTTGAAGTTTTCGGCATGAGCTTAAGTGCCAACTTTAGGGTACCTTAAAGTATTCAATCAATTTTTGTAAGGCGATGTTTTAATTTGATAAATAAGTTGGGTAATTAGTAACTGCTTACACACTGTTATGCCTATGATTTATGTATTTATTTATTTTGTAAACATATTGTAAAAATCTAAACTAAACACTTACTGTATCGTATCTAATTAAAAAGGGCAGGTTTCCATGGATTTTAAGGCATTAAGTTCCTTCGCTGATCGTTCGAACGTGGGTTGATTTAAGGTTTCGTATCGTTGGAAACGATATCTTTCATCGTTGCGGGGGTCCTTTTTGCCTAGGAGATATAAAAGTTGTTGAAAACAATTGTGGGGACTTTTTTTTCGGCATTTCCTGAGTGTAGTTGCATTTTCGAATAATATCTAGAAATTTATAAATTTATATCACAATAAGAGTCATTTAACTTAAAATTTACTTACAAGAATGAAAGTATTGCGTATTTAGTGCCAAGATGGAAATCCAGTGATTTCGAAGATTTGGGTGGCTTATTTCTAATCCTGGGGCCGATTGAAGAGTTTCATTCGAGCATTATTCCCTGTGACATCATAGAAACACTAATTGGGAGCTGAAAAGATTGTTGCAGAGTTGAAATCAGTATTTGGAGTATAGGAGAGCAGTTTGTCGTACTTGAAGTAAGAGAATATTCATCTTTTGAATTTATAACCGGCGCGTTAAGAGCGTAAATGAAATGTGAGGTTACAGTATCATATTAATAACAGTGATTCTAGGGATATTTGTATGTAAGCAAACGTAAGATGCTGTGAGAGATTTTCAGTTGGCATTTATTTGACAATACTTGATTTTATGATGGGAATTTAGCGGGGAATTTGAATTCTATTTTGGTATTTAAACAAGATATATTGAGTTATTAGTTTGGATTAAGATTCTAGAAATCTTATTTTTGTACAACTTAAATAGAAAAGAACTTACTTACCCTGAGAGAAAGAATATTAAGATTCATTTAATCGTTCATCACTTTTATTTAACTCGAAATAAACAAATTTATTTAAATAACATCGGTTTTTATTCACTATAATATAAGAACATCACGAATGAATAACTAGTACAGCTTTTAGTAAAGAGACAAAGAGTATAACAAGTCAATTAACGTAATAGTCGGAGGCTTATTTGGAGCGACACATCTCTTCCACGTCCCAAAGGTGACTGAAGATAATAAGCATACACGATACGTATTGCATGTGTGTACATAACCTAAAAGTGTTTATGTTTAGTTATTATATCTCTGTACAGTGCTACCATCTTATACGTGAATCTAGTTCATCTTGGAATAATAAGGATAGAGTAAATAAGCCGTGTATTAATTTCTAATTCGGTTGCTTTCCAACGTCTCATTTCTCGCTAAACGAATTCGCGTAGTTTGTGCCTCGCTTCTACCCCTCCAAGTCCACCGCTACGTCTTGAAGCGTTAAAATAAGTAAATAAACACCGAAAACGGCAACTTCCTCGGTGTACAGGGCGATTTATTCGCGAAAGCGCCATTAATAGCTCCTCTGTATCTTCAAGAGTAATCCCGCCTCTTTAGAATAACAAACAACTCGATAAATCCACAGCCAATTCGACCGCGTGCTATACAGACGCGGCTCGCGATGTTTACATTTCCATCTAGACAGAGTCTTCCGTTCTCTTCCCGGCGCGGAATAAGTGTTTATGTCGGAGTAGGTACTCGTCGTACATACATACGTCTGGAGTATCCATCGCTTTCCTTCTGTGGTATTTATTGGTTTCCACAGTGGTGTCACGCGGGGGCGTGCCGGATTTATGTTTGCAGTTACTTTAATTCGTGAGATTTAAGTGTATTGAGTCGCCTTACGGGCGGTTCTAGACCAATTGTGCGGGTGCACAGATTGATGTAGCGCCATTTAAGTGTCTCCGCTACTGTAATTTTATTTAAAAGTTTATTTAAAAGTTTAAGAATATGAAAGAACGAAATGCATTTTGTAAAATTATTTATTACCCTAAACATAGGAAATATTAGCGACTAAACCCTACATCCAATACAATCAACATAAATTATCATAATTCGGGACAATCCGGCGCTGAATTAATTTCCCAATTAATAAATAAATTCATTGCCCAACGCGCGCGATGGGCATTCGGATTGTTTATGCCCCGCAACCGGTGCCTTATATCAGCGTATTTATCGATCATAATTCGATTAGGCCAATACGCGTCGACACAATTTACTTAACGAGGCTCGTTCTGCGTTAATTACTCGCTCTAGCGCTTAGCGTTAGGGTAGGAGGGGGGATTATAGGATTGCGTGGGACATCGTTGCGCGCCGTACGCGGATAGATGGTGATTTTATTGGCGGTTATAAAGTCGGGTAAATTGATCGAAATCTACCATTAGGATTAAAATCTAATCCCAGGATGGTCGTACAGCAGAAGAGCGAATGCGTGTGTGTTTGTTTTGGCTAAGCATCGGACCTATCAACGCTAATGGACCAGCTGTAAATCGTTTCAGGTATTTTCGTTTAAAATGATTAGAACAACGTCAGTTTATTGCAATTGTAAATTGAATGATTTTTTTTTTGGAAATTACTGGAGAAATTTTAGTTACGGTAACTAATTTAGACGAATCATAGACGCATTTGGCTCGAATTTCGGCATGAAATGGTTGCTAAGGAACGATTAACTTAAATTACTTCCGCAATAATGAGCAGAAATTGTTTTAATGATTTTAATAAACAAGCAATGCTGTAAACATTTAAAGCTGCTCAAAATGGCGACCCTGTACTGCCAAACACAACGCTGCTCTTTGACTCAGTCCTCCTATCCAGTTGACATTTTCCATATTTCCACGAACTTCCTGAAATGCTCGTTGGATTTTACCTACCAGTTCTTCTTTGGTAGCCGGCTTCTCTTGTCCATAAACGATGGTCTTAACATGGCCCCAGAGGAAAAAGTCGAGAGGCGTCAGGCGAGCGCGGTGGCCATGCGACCCTATCCAGCGGTTTGAAAATGCAGTGTTCAAAAAGTCGGTTACCATTCTTCCATAGTGTGCCGGACACCCGTCATGGACAAACCACATCCTATTACGGACGTTCAAGGGGATATCTTCAAGAGGAATGGGAAACTCTTCTTCTAGGAATCTCCCGTAGATATGGCTAGTCAATGTTCCATCAAAGATTTTCGGTCCTAGGATAACATTCCTCCCCATACATTAACCGAAAATCGGTGCTGAAATCTACTTTCTGACAAAGCATGGGGATTTTCGTCGCTCCAGATGTGCTCGTTATGTGAGTTGTTAATCTCATCACGAGTGAATGTGGACTCATCACCGAACAAAGCAATTGGGAGGAGATCCTGGTTCTCTAGGATCCACGAGCAAAATTCTTCCCGTTTTGCATAGTCGGCAGGTAAGAGATTTTGTACTTGTTGTACGTGGTATGGATGTAGCCCATTTTCACGTAAAGTCCTGTGAATCGACCCTCTTTTCTGTCCTGTGGTGGTAGCAATTCTTCTTATGCTGGTTCTCCGATTCTCAGAAACTTCATGAAGAACAGCTTCAGTGTGGTGTCTTCCCGCAGGCTCTCGCTCATTAGTCTTTTTCGGGAAGGATCCTGTTTACCGGAACGATATGAAACAGTTCGTGATGGTTGTCCGACAAGGATGTCTTCGGTTCGGGTAGAGTTCTGCGTACTCTCTTGCCGCTGCTAAAGCGTTTCTTCCACAATAGCCATACAAAAATATCATGTCGGCGTACTCTTCCTTCGTAAAGAGAGGCATTTTTAAATGTTCTGCGAGCGAAATCCCAAACTGTAAAAAATACAACAAACCTGCTTACATGACAACTGTCAAAAGGGCTACGTCAATTGCATTGGATCTAAGTTACCAGTTCAGCCAAATGCGTCCATGATTCATCTAAATTAGTTACCGTAACTAGTGATTTTCAACGCTTTTGAGCACCCATATCTCGAAAACGGTTGAGAATTGGACTTATGCTGACTGGAAGTGTTTTGCTAATTTTGATACAAGGAATAACCCTATGAAGTTATGCAACTCAACGAGGAGACCGTCTGATAGTAGTCTAAGGATTCTAGCAGGTATTGCAAAATAAATTAAACTTTTTTTAAATTGTCCAAGCTTTCGTCAATGTATTGACATCTTCAGGGCCACAAGAATGTTTTACAAAATTGTTTACAATGGTCAACAATTAAAAATTATAGTTTAGAACTTACATAATTGGTGAAGTTCTTTTTGCAGGTTTGCTTATTTTAAGAAAGTTCTTAATTATACATATGTCGTAATAAGTTCCTTGAAGCGAAGTGTGAAAAAACATTTTTTTTGTGAGTTTATAATTTTCTTTTAATAAAAGAAAAGTAATAAACGGTAAGTAATTTTGATTAAAGAAAATGTTATAAGTTAATTTAGAATATAAGAATCCTTTTTGCTAAAAACCTCTATAAAACCAACTCCAAAGCAATCCGAACATTTATTACCGATGGTTTTTTTTCTTAGGTTATGTTTTATGTTAGTAATATGTATTTACTTTTACAACGTTGCCAGTTGAGCAGCCTGTCGGAATTTCTTGACAATGCTTAAGCTTTACCACTTACGCCAGGCACTTCACCATTAAATTTAACATTATTTTGCACGTTGAATGATATTGGTTTATTGATGACGCATTTTCTTGTTTGTTTTTACATGACAATGATTAAAAAACGAGTTTCTAGTTTCGATACATAACCCTGGCCGTACATTGCATGTCACTCTTAAGCCTGTTAGCTTCTAAATTTAAGTATTTCACGGAATATTACCATCATGCATATATTATTTGTGTGTAGCAATGAGCTCGGCGATAAATACACGTCTAATCAAATATATTGTGACGATAATTGCGTGCCTGTCGTGCGGCATCTAACTGACACCGGACGGCAATTGTAATTGAATTAATACCAGAACATCAGCTCCCGCACAGTAAATTCTCATATTTAATTAATTCGGTGCTATTGTACGGCGGGGTTTCTATTATGGACATGTAACGTTGATATATGTACAATACGTTGCTTAATGTGGAATTTTGTTGCCCCGTTGTGAATTTTTCGCATGAAATTTATATATATATATATACAGGTGAGTCAATAGTCCGATATCGGTCGATATTGACGTTAATATCTCTCTTAAAATTTTAGAGTTTAATTGTTAATGATAATGCCGGAAAACATTTTTAAATGAACATCTGCATTTTGAAAATTTTATGTAAAAAGTTAAATAACTTGGCAACCTAGCATTCGAAATTTGAAACGAACATATGTATTTATAGCATTCATTACAACAAATCGGCAGGCCTAAAAAAATAAGTATGGTTTCATTTGAAAAAATTAACTTGAGTACGGTCCTGAGAAATTGATACACCCCGTGAACGTGAAAATATTTTTAGAACGTGCACTTCCTTTCCTCATGTATGATGCCATATTGAAAAATCTTTTAAGAGAGATATTAACGTCAATATCGACCGATATCGGACTATTGACTCACCCTGTATACCGGGTGTCCACATTTAAGTGTGCACTATTGATAACTTTGTTATCTTTGGAGGTACAGAATCGGTCAAATGGACAAAGTAGTAGTATTTTTTATGGCGCTAACAATTGTGAAAACAGAAAAACAATTGAGCGTCGCGTTCTCTAGATATTCGTCCAAAATTATTTTTTTTTAATGGAACGCCCTGTATATTTTTTTGCAATTTAAAAGAAAATTCCAAACTGAACAAAAAAGTCTTAGTACACTATTATAAAAAAATATCAAATAAAATAGTTATTGAGAAATCTTTATCTTTGTTTTGTTTGCATGAAATCGATATATCCATGGAAAATTAAAGCGTCACATTGTTTAGTAGCTGTCAAATTATTTATATTTGTTGTTGTTATAGTTACTGTGCGGCAAAAGTACTGTTTTTACAATTTTTTCAACCGTAACAATGGCATTTACTCATTTGGAAAAGTGTGATATGTTGGAGTTGTACTTGCTGTTTAACAAAAATTCAGATAGAGCGCTAGAACGTTACATTCAGCAATTTCCTGACCGGGATGTACCAGATCGCCGCTATTTTTTAAAACTTTATCGAAGATTAAGACGCAACGAAACAATTTTTATAAAGAAGAGAAAAAAAAATGATTTTATATTATCACCAGAGATAGAAATAAATGTGTTGGCATATTTTCAGGTACATCCAAATAATTCTGTAAGGGCTTTGTCCAGAAAATCAGGTATTTCTCGTAGCACGATCCATAAAATTCTGAACAAATATAAATATGTTCCCTTTAAATATCAGCATGTTCAAACTCTACTTTTGGGCGATTATCAAAGACGATTAACTTTTGCTCAATGGTTTATCAATGCTTTTGAAGAAAATCACAATTTCTTTAGACACATTTTATGGAGTGATGAATCTAACTTTTCTAATCGCGGGATGTTCAATAAAAGAAATAATCATTACTGGAGTCGTGAAAACCCATTTGCTGTTTATCCTTGTAATCCCCAACACCGATTTAGTTTAAATGTTTGGTGTGGTATAATCGGATCCCGAATTGTTGGACCATTTTTCTATCGGGGTTCTTTAACGTTCATTAAGGAATACATCACACTGTGAACACACCATTACCCATCAAAAGGCCATCGCTAATCACCCACCGATTAATAATAATCATTACTGGAACGCCGAAGATCACCCGTAGACTGATGTACCTCCTAACATTCCGACGTTCGCTTTATTAATGCTAACCTCAATTTAATCAAGTCGGGGTACGTCAGAAATAAACTACCGGCACATTTTTTTTAGCCGTGCTACTTGCGAGGGATGATATAAGGAGGTATAAAACAAAGACGAGGGACCAACCCTAAACCCACTCATAAATTCAGTTAATTTCACCCTGAAGCGACTAGCGAGTTATTCCCCCCACCGTACCTCAAGATCACCCTGCGCCCTCCTCAACCCGAAAGCGGGGTCGCCAAATATGAGAGCGTGAAGGAAGATGGAGTAGACAATTTATCAGATTACAGACTAGATTTGACGTCGGGATGTCGTAGCAGACGCGCAACGCTGAGCAACGCGCCTGTTGTACCTATCCCCCCTCCACCATTACGCGCAGAGGAGGCTACATTAAACCCAGACCCGACTGTCACCTCGTCGGACCCGGTTATGACGCTCAGAGTACCCCGACGTGAAAATATCGTCGCTGGCGCTTTGAAATATTAACCGCCTCTACCTCCACTCATCCCCTCCCCCCACGCGGTGGTCGGGGAACACTCGGATACGGCGAGGATTTCGTCTGTCTTCTTTGTTGACTTTATTATAGGTAACTCTAATTAAACATTCACCATAAAGACGAATGCTGGAACAAAATATCTAGCGGAAAGTAAGGGGAGCAATACAGGAACTCCCATTTTACGTTTATTACTGAAAAAGGTAACTAGAGAGGTGTTTCGGTAATTAGTCGCAGACTTCGAGGGAGATTGGAAAAATTTAAACTCATACAAAAGCGGGATGTAAAGTAAAGGCAACTACAAACGCTCTACAGCAACAGTTGAAATACAGAATATTTATAACGAGATTTATTCCCCTGGTAATTCTTATGCAAATTAGCTAGAAGTTAAAACATTTACAGAGTGTATGTAAAAATCGCAAGCACCAATGGGAGAGCTAATATATAAAAAGCAATAGCTTCAAAATGTAATGAACAAAAAATTGACCAAAACCCCTGAAATACCCACATATTTATAGGGAAAAACAGTAAATGCCAAAAGGAGATAGTAGGATGATGGCTGCATCCAAAACCTGTTGGTAGAATCCGCGTTGTTCGACTAACCCTCCCATCCAACGGAGCCAACATGATCTATTGTAAAGCGGATGTTATCTTTATTAAAGTGCATCCAAGCCCTTGAGGTAGCTCAGAATCTTTTTAAATTAAGTCTTTTGGGGAAAGGTTAACCTTTCCCAAAGATTTCATACCTCATCCTCGTTGCAGCGTGACATTGGCAGAAGATGTGCTTAACTATCTCTTCGTCATACAAACACAGCTGTCATCTCCTCAGACAGTCCGATTATGTGTTGGTACTTTCTGAGGCAGGAACTACTTTGACATTTCTACGGTTTAAGTAATTCAAGTAGTTTATTGGTTCTAACATAATTAGGTGAAATCCACTCTTTCGCATGTACCAAACCGGGATAGTCGTTCCAATATTTTCTGATTTGCCCAGACATTGATTTGTTATTTAGCTTACCGTAATCAACCAATGTGTAACCAATGTGTAACCAACATTTTCTGAAATATCCAACCTCCTGAATGATTTCGCCCATATTACAAGCATTTATATCAACGATACAATCCCAGCATTAAACTCCAATCACGTTAACCTTTTCTAATAGGATCATGATAAAAAAATTTGCAACAATCAGCGCCCCCCCCTCTCCTCTTCATCATAATCAGGATGGAAACAGAGCGTTCAAAATGTTATGTATTTAATATTTGACTAGGGCAATTCATGTTCTGACATCAAACACTTCGAATATGGTGTGCTTCTAGGTACAATCCTTTTACCCTTACTTTTTTTTTTTATAAAAAGCGACTTACCAAAAATCCTGAATATTTTTTCCCTTTGTGTCATTGTTATTTTCATTAATACTAACAAACTCCTTTCACAAAGGAAAAAATATGTGATTGGATATTAAAAAAAAAAGTGATTTTGTATACTACCACCTTAAAAACAAAATATAAAATCTTATTACAAGCGTTCCATTCATAAAAATTTAGTAGTAACCACTTTTATTTGCTTTTCCTTGTCTTCTTGCTTGGAATTTTTACGACATCACTATTCATAATGCTTTTCTTTTTTTTTCATGGTGTACATTAAGAATAAACTATATTCCGTCACAATGAACTGACATTCGGAGAGACCTCCTAAAAATTATATTTTACAATCTGATACGGAGACCAATTTACCGACCGTTTCACGATGCGTCATAACACATTGTGCGCGCAGATTACTTCCTCATATAACGATGTCCTCAGTTCTTGATGGGGAGATTAACTTGAGATTTCGTTTTTAACTTGCACCGAGCGAATGGCAACAGATATTTTAACGATATTATACGAGTTTTTATTATTCTGGTTTGTAATTAAATTTTTAACAATCATTATAAAGGAGAATACAGAAATTATTCGGAGGATTTGTACTGTTTTACGTGTCTAGTACAAAGGAATCAATAGCACATCAGACAAAATCCAGTTTTCATTCTGAAGTAGTTTGATTCCAAAGATAAATCCGCTTTTACTCCGGCGCATCATTAATGAAAAGACGTACTTTCACAGAGATAAGGGGGGGGGGGGGGGGGGGAGGGGGAGGGGCACTGGGTTAAACGAATGTACGTTCTCGTGGATGAAAGACTGGAAAGAAGCGCAGCTTATAAAGTATGTTTCAGTTAAGCTGCTTATTGTAAGATTAAAAGAAACATGCCCTTATTACTCAAGCAATGTTTTAGGTAATGCTTCTTTTCATAAACTATATATTTCTTAATGCAGTTTAACAAATTATATTTCCTAAATTTTCCTTGAAAATATCAAAATGATGGATATTTTCAAGGAAGCCACAAATATAATCAGGTAAATTAAACATGTTATATTAAAAATAGGAATTCTTCAGCAATAATACATAAACACAGTTGTAAAACGTGGTTTAAAAACTCTTTTAATAATGACATCTTAACCTATAATTGTATTTGAAAATTATGTAAAAAAAAGAATAAGTTGTTTTTAAATGTTTTAGGTTCTAATCAAATGTATAAAAGGTAATAAATGTCTTTAAATTGTGCAAACTTCAAGATACGATAAAAAGTGCATTGCTTTCCCTATTATTTACATTAATAAGTTAAGAGATAGTAGTAACATGAATGTAATACAAAATTGAATTAAGAAATTGACAAAAGCTATAATGAAGATTTGAAAAATGACCATCTGAACTGCTAAAGATTGTAAGTAACATCATTTTTTCCAAATCTTTTTTTAAACTTTAAATATCTTAGAAGAAAAAACTAAGTCTTCAGTTCTGAATTGAAAAATAGAGCTATTATTAATGAAATTGTAACGTGGCGCTCCATGGAAAAATCAATTTTAACGTTTCAAGTTTATTTCGCATTAACGATTAATTCTTTTTCTCTTGAATGATTATCCCATGGGCACGGCCGCTTATTTCATTTGTTTAAGTTTATTTTATTTGTTTAATCTCGTTTACGAAGCGAGTATCGTCCCCGCAGACGGATTCACGAATAATCAACCCCTACCAATCGCGATCGCGGGGGGGAACCCACGGGGTTTGTATATAAACCGCGCGCTGAACACAAGCATGAAGACAGTCCCTAAGTCCCTCCTAATCCGCTCTGACTGTTGTGTTGGCACAGCTTTCTGATACACGCCGAGCTTCCCATTCAATTTATTGCCGGCCTGGCTGTTAGCGCTGGCACAGCTTTTCTGGTGTAACGCAGGGATTTTCCCAGTCCGCTTTGGCTGATGTGTTGGCATAGCTTTCTCGTACACGCCGAGCTTGTCATTCCAGTTATTAACTGATGTCTTCGATGTCTTTCGCACCTGTTGTATGGAAATAAATGTTTAATCTATAATACGCCTTCACTGTTTAAAGCGTTGCGCACTTTTAATTAGAACCTTGGATTACACGCACTTGCACTCACAGCTATCACTCTGGGGTTGAAACTTTATTGTAACGGCGTGAATAAGATGCAACACCGTTTAAACCGCCATGAGATTATATTTGACCGTTTGACAACCGCCGCCGAATGCGCACGAGGCGAATCTCCTCTTTCGACTTACGGGGATCGACGTATAAGTAATAACATCAGTACACCAAATCGAACGGAAAGTACGTCGCCGCCGTTACGAAATAATCTTCAATAGAACGATGTAAGTTAAGTGTTCCTACGGGTAGGTAAAATTCAAAGAAAACTCCCTCGAATCACAACCAACAACGCCCTCACATACAGCATTGAAGTAAATATGACAGGCAACCTCATGAACAGTTTTCAAAACCATTCCACGAGCTACGAAAACACGCAGAAAAGCAGAATCCATCGTTATGCTCCCCGTGGATATAATTGGCTTTGTCAGGAAGATTACGTTGGGTTAGCGCTCCCCCTTGTTTGTATAAACATACACTCCCATTTATCTACTCCGCACGTATGCAGATCTGAATTCTACGTAAGACGTTTCTACTTTTGAACCTGCGAGCGAACGAGAGAAGAAAGCCGGGGGTGGGCGCGCACACGAGGGATGGAAACTTCAAATATTTACGTCGGAATTTATCAGTTTAACAACGCACCCTTATTTGCGCTGGAAACGAGGCGGACAAGTCCGCAAACCGTAAACCTCGCCTTTGGAATTCTGGCCGTATTAAAATCGCGCGGATTACGAGTGCTGGCTTGGCATATACATATATATTTCGTATCTTTTATTAAGTCTTTAGTCAAATATTTACGGACGTAGAGGGTACGTGATTGCGGATGTTGTAATCCGTTTCCAGTTCTGTAAAAGTAGCGCTGTTAAATAATACTTAGTGTATGATATTTTCAAAGGCGTGAGCTCCATTAAAGTGAGAGAATACGGATTATGGCAAACAAGTAAAATTTATCCACGTGTTGCGTTGAAATATATAAATGAATCTTTTTCTTAAATTTAAATATACACTGTAAACAAATTATAATACATGTAAAAATATATAGATATTGTTATAGCTAATTTTCCATCAGAAATGGAATTGGCTGACTGGGGCGATGAAAATCAAATAGACACACGCACTCGACCGATGAATACGTGTAGCTGAAATACATCTGCGCACAGTGGTTGAACCCCATTCAAAGATGTGCCAAAAATGCTTTTTCTATATGAAAATTAAAAAGATCGAAACTGGTGCACGATTATTATTTTCTAACGCGTAAAGTAAATGTTTATAGTATATTTTAATGACATGTCATCGTACAAATGCGCACGTCAGACATTTCTTATCCCAATAAAGGTGATTATGGGGCAAAAAAAAATGATAAATTGATAGTCCGATACATGCAAACATCCCCTATCTGTGTATCGCCGAAAACTCCCCTGTCACTCCGCTACACGACTCGCATTTTTTTCGACGTGATGGGCGTTCTTTTTGCTACCGCCAGGAAGAGAAATGCCGTAATATGTCGACGACATCTGTCCCTAATGAGGGCCGCTTGTAATGGCAAGTCGGGTGGTGTGCCCGTACATGTTAAATATTAATGCCTTTCAGTGTCGCTGGCAGAGGCCCATACGGCGCGTAACCCGAGCATTGTGCGTGCGCGAAAAATGAACCGCACACGGGACAAGTGGGTGGGGGGGAGTGGCGGAGTCGAGAGGTCGCCTTTTTTCCGCGTGTTTGCGAGTCTCCGGGGCAAATGAGTCCTCGACAAAAGGTAGGGTGAAGGATTCTTTGTTATTCACCCGCCACGGCATACACGCGGCACGTCAGTTTCATATAATTATTTACGGGGCGACAGAAGGACGATTTGATGCGTGTTAGGTTGAAACATTTTTAATAACCGTAATCGTTTTGAGGGGTTATTTTCCGGTTTGGATAAGCAGAAATGTGTTGCCGAAAATTTGTGAAAAATCATTTATTTGAACATTTTCGGTCAAAACTACTGATGGTAAACGTTTATGATGGTTTGGGCAGAAGATATGTTGTTATGGGTATATTTTTTGATTTGTCTAAAGCGTTCGATATTTCGATATGGCAGATCATTTGCTTTTGTTGAGAAACTTGGATTCCGTTGATATATACGATGTAGTCTATGTCCTGCTTCATTCATATCTAACTGGGAGAAATGCAGTAGCTAGCGTTAGGAGTGTTCAAGATAATACGATAATGACATGTAGTTCCGATTTAATTGATTTGACATGTGGTGTTCCATTAGGTTCAGTTTTAGATCCCACCGTATTCTTAATTTGTAAAAGTAAATGATTGAAGTGTCGATTGCAACACTCAATTATTGCAAACTGTCACAGTATGCCGATGATACAATTTGCAGTATAGTATCAGATACTGTTGCGTCAGCCCCCAATTTAACATTATGTATGCCAGATTAGATTAGAATTTAGCGTGGCTTTGTAACCGATTTCACCGCGACCTCTTCAGATCTATTATGATCCCCTTTGTCCTTGGAGGCGTCCCCTAACTTTGCTTTCCTAATTAAACCTTGCATCTTTGAGAGAGGCTTTTTTATGCAGCTTTTGACTGTGGGGTTCTATACGCACAGCACTAGAAACCTTATCCTCGCTAGGTCCCAGCGCATGAACTGGGATTTCTTCCTCCTCTTGACAGAATCTGTAGATAGTGCCAAGCCTATGTTATGTTTACGCTTATTTAGTCTACAATGACCAGTCAACAGACCTGCTATCATTTTTTTGTGTTTTTACTCGTAGTTAAACTCAGACCTCTGTCCTCTTAAGAACTCATTTGCCTGTCTTTGTCCTGGTGACTGGTGCCACTATTCCTTCGACTTTTTAATTTGCGATTTGGTAATACCAAAGGCAGGACTAGCTCTAACGAATGCCTTTGATGAGCTTCGTCTGCACATATCGTCCATCGCCTCGTTTCCCTGAGCGCCCATGTGACTGGGAACCCAGGCTAATGTTAGTTTCCTTTGTGTCCACCTTATTTAGAGTGCTTACACTTAGTCTCAACACTTGCTGAGGTAATCGCTTTAAATGTTGCCTGGTTGTCGGAAAAGATAGCGACGATTTCACCTGACTCGATCTATCTTTTTACTTCTCTGACACGATAATAAATTGCGGCCACCTCATCCTGGAATGCTGTCGTGTCTTTGCTGGAGATTATCGAATAGACCTTTCTGGGCTTTTTTTTTTTATATATTCTGGCTTCAATGTCATAGTCAGTTTTAAGGCCGTCTGTACACCAATTTGAGTCCGCTTTTACTGGATAACTTTTCGCTCAGTCATTCTTATATCTTATCGATGCTCCCTATCCAAATTTCTGAACCATGGCGTCAGTTGGCACCCCAGAAGTTCATCTAATAGTTTTTTATGGTTACCACCGTGCGATTTACTTATCGATGTATATACTGCAGACTTAGCAGTTCCTTGTAAAAAAAAATGTAGTTTTGGCTAATATCTATGTTGGCCCAGGACATGATCGAATAGTGTGATGCCAACGACTTGGTTCTTAACCCCGATAAGATGGACCTGATGCGATTTTCTCTGACGGCACTGGAAGATGGTGGAGTCCATATGTACCATATAATAAAAATCCAACTTTTTGGATTTTACAGTTGGATTTTAGATTAAATTTTGACCTGCACTATACCGTCCTGTAGCGTAAACATGCTACAGCACTTTATGGACTGTGATTTTTCAGGGATACCGTGCATATAGACTCGCTTAAACTATTCTATTTTGCGTTTTTTTTTTTTAATTAGCTTACAGGAAAAGATTTTGCTTAAGTCTTATGAGACTTGTGCATTTGTATTAATCTGTTTGACAATGTCTATTTTCTTATTAACAGATCGATGACAATAATACACATAAAATTCTATTCTAAAACTACCACCTCACTAAAAAGAGGTGGTTTTAGGACAATGGGGATAATTTGCATATTAATTTGTTTGTGACAGTTCAGCTGTTTGCATTTGCATGCAGATGCTTTTATCTTGACATCGACTGATTTATATGTTAAAGAGAGGACTTTACTATTTACTAGAGAATCTTCCTTATTGTATCGACCATGGTAACAAGCCTTTCCGGTAACAGAACTTCGCACTTTAACTTTCCTTAACTCCTCGCATAAATGAGTCGTTACCTATGCAGTTCTTTCCTGCCCTCAAAATAAATAAACGTGTGAAAACGTCATATGTTCCAAACCAACTTTACACCGGAATAATCCCCCAGTCTGCGTTGTCGAGTAAAACATGTAGTTGCACCCGCAAATCAGAAAGAAAGAGATAAAAATGCTACACCACAGATGTCAAAGGAGGCAGCTTATCCTGCCGGGAATTGTTTCGGCTCGTTTAAGACTGGCGGGATTAAAAAGAAATGAACATAGTCTGAGATACGGCCGGCGCTGAAGTAGTAACGCATAAAATGAAACGGCGCGCCTAAAGTTGAGATTGCTCGCGATAGCGACATCTATCGGATGATATGCCGGGATTCCTCCGTCATTTCGGAATGGAAAGGCCGATTTGACGATTCCGAATTCGCCTTTCTCATTCAATTGGTTCGGTTTTATTTTATCGACGGCCCGTGAAATAAAATAAAATCCCCCCGTGGGGCTCAGTGTGAGTGTGGTTTGGCTGAACACATCTTAAACTTTTTTTTATCACTTTAAAATTTAGAAACTGAAGAATTTTAAGGTACTTCTATTAAAGGAAAGATTTTCGACGATACCCGGATTTGTGCGAAAGCGATAGTCAATCTCATACTGTTTTTATCGGGATTTACCCGGGCAATTCCCTAAATAGCGCACTAACTGCAGTTCTAATCCTGTAAAAACCCATAATACCATAATATGACGAACGTGAAGGTGGGAAACGTATAAATTTTACAAAAAGGGCTAATTTTTATTATATTACCATCATCGTAATTAATCACCCCAGCGGGGGTGCTATCATCCCCTCGGAATTAGATAATATTCGGCCTTTTCCGAATATAATTACCCTCGTTGGCGAAGCGTAAAAGGCCGTAATAAATCTTAATATGTTCGCTTGGCCGTATAATTCCGTATATGTACCCTGCCGGAAATGGCGTCCGCTTGAATTAAACTTCCCGTCGACTGGTCAGGACCGGGACCCCGCATTAGGGTAATTTTTCAAGCGGCCTGTTGCCCCGTTGACGCGGTCCATTTCGGTGTGTATTTATGTGCCGGCGTGTTTTTGCAATTTAAATTATGAAATATGGGTCGCATGATACTATATCTATGCATCTGTTTCGAAATTAAATATTTTACTGTGAGTGAAAAATCCATGAAGAGAACCTAACGGATGCTATTTGCATTAGTTCTAATGATAAATACAAACCGTCGGGTCAAACCGTCTACAACAGAAAGAAAATCGAGCAAGTGGATTACTGAATAAAATAGGTCCCATGACAGACTCCTACCAGATGTATTCCCATCATATCTGACAACTTATTTGCGGTTGGTTAAATAATTACTCAGCAATAAAACTGCACCGCTGCCCAGCCCAATATTTTGTTAACAATGGAAGAAGGAATGCTGTGATTGATTGTGTCGAACGCCTTAGTGTAGTCCAAAAGGATAAGGCAGGACATGAGCCCATTGTCCGTAGCAATCATCAGGTCATCACTTACTAACAGAAGAGCAGTCTCTCAATTGTAGCCAGATCTGAACCCGTAAAAAAAGCCGATAATTGGATGGTGAGAATCCGTACAAGGATTTTAGAGAGCACAGTCAAAAGACTAATTGGTCGTACATCCATCATATGACCAGGAGATACAACCTAGGGCAAAGAAGGACCGCCGCCAGTTTCCAAGACTCTGGGAAGATCGACTCACTTATGCAGTAGTAAATAATGTGAGTCAAGTACAGCAAAATAGTTGGACAACACATCTTGATCATAGAAACATTAATGCAATCATAGATTTAATACTTTTGATAACACTGCACCCACGCAATTAAATACATCTCTAGACCCCAAATCGGCAGGGACGCTACTGTTGATTAAGATCACGCAAATAAGAAGGCAAAACAACATTGTGATTCTCACAAATTCCAAACTGTTCTAGATTTCTCCCCACCAAACGAGATTTTTTTGTGCGAGCTATGTACACAAAAAGAGCTTTCTAAATTCTAAGCAAAATGAGTGGTGCTTCAATTTCGATGTTGCAAAGACATAAAGAGAATTACTATGATTGGAGGATAAATACTAAACTAGCATTCTTTGATCCTTAACTTATAAATCCAAACACTTTTCACCATTCATTGACCCACCTCAAGTAACCACTAAATTTGCTTATTACCCCCTAATACAATATTGGTCTTCTTCGTAGACACATATTTCCTTTATCTTCAACGATTCTTCCCGTTCGTATCAACGATTACCCGACAAAGCTTCTCCGTGACTCTTGCTAATTATCACCCCACTTAATCCGTAAAAACAAGGGAAAGTCACCCCTAGGAGCCCCCTAGGGTATCGACCATACATCACCACGTCAGGACGTGACAGTTTACAGGGGGCGTGCGATTTTAATTAATCGGATCTGATAAAAGATCGACTTCTCAGAGCCATTGTGAAATCATTAACGGGTTTGCTATCGACCCCTTCTGACTACCCGCTCCACTTCGGCACCAGGGATTCAACCCCGTCGCCAGTTTTAATTCGTCCATGTCGTAAACGTCTGACTCCAGCATAGGATATATTAGGGAAAGGAAAAAATCCCATTCATTTTGTAATTTGGCATGAAGTCAAGGTCGTGCTGTTTTTCTCGGGCTACCCAGTAAAAGTCTTTAACAATGTGGTGGTACGCTTTGGTAATTACAATTAATTTGCTGGGAATTGGATAAAGACACTTAAATATACTGAGGAACACAAATCTTGATGAATTGGCACTTGTTTCTGTCTAAGGCATATGAATCAAAAAATAAACCTAGTTTTTGTTTATAACGTTTATAACTTGCTTCGCATTGTCGCAAAAGTCATACACAATATGCAAGGAAAAATAAATGGATTATACTGTTCATAGGCAATAATTTTATTCGTATAAAGGCTAGCATATTCCAGAGTAATAAGCCATCATATGAGCATCCTATTTACTCTGATATCCATGCTTCCATGATCTTCAAATTGCAGAAAAGTGGTTATGCGGAAAATCCAATTTGATGCTCATGTTGCAACCAAGCATTTCAATCCATGCAACAACTATTGGAGGGTTCTGGTGAAATTCTGTGCTGGTATATTTCCCAGAAAGTCTTTGATAAGATTTTTGAGTGCTAAGCAAGCATTCTTTTGTAGTTTTGGTATTAAACCAATGAAATATTTATCTTTAACGAGGTACCAAATCTATGGATTCTCAAACACATCAGCCTTTATTCTTTCAAATGACAAAGTAGGAAATGATGAAATGAGATACTTGAAAGAGGCACCTTCAATTGCCAGAATTTGAAGGGTGGCCTACATTAGAGCTAGCTTCGTATGCCGAGGTGGGAATATGATTTTCTTTCTAACAAGTAGTTAACGTAGAATGTTTGGATCAGCAGGTTTGAGATCAGATCTTTCGATTGCACCAAAGAGGAAGCAGGCCATTTTGATTTGATGATGATCCATTTGCGCATGTGATATTACAACAAATCATATTCTCTTTGTGTCTTCATATTCTTCATGCAACAAACAAACTGAATGGGCTATTTGGACTGCAGCAAATGAATTTCCGTTGTGAAAGAGGATGACATCCTTCATTTGACTATATATGTACGTTATGACCATATACAAATCCACCATGACTTCGAAGAAATTCCAGAAATGCACTTCTTTGAGCTTTAGCACCTTTTTTGAACCAGGTTTTTTTCTGGTGCAGTCTTCACGACTAGGAGTTTATTCCAGTCATATTGATCAAATCTTTTACGAACGAAATTGTCTTCCATTTCAAGAGTGGTCACATTAAGTCGCGACACTTGACGCGATGGAAGAATTTTAAAATCAACATGCTTATTTAACTTTAAAACAGCTGAACAATTCAACTCAATAAAAAGTTATTGTTGCTCAATGAATATTGAAGGATTTTTTTTGGTTTAAACTGTGTTTTTTCGCGTTGCTTTGGAATTTTTCCATAAGCCTTAAAATTCTGTCCACTACAAAATCTATTTTGCATAGGTACATGCAACCTCTTCCAAATTGGACAATCCCAATCACCTCTCCATCCATTCTAGTTAGCCAACCGACACTACAACTCCCGCATTCGCGTTGTTAACATCCGCGTCGCACATCGTATTATCACAACACTCGATGCATCCTCGCATATTATTTGCTCCCGCACTGACCGACCACCTTCCGCAGCGCCCCCTGGTGCCCATTATCATCGGGCGCCTCTAATTGGATTTGGATTATGGCGCTTTAGACACGGAGGATATCCGCGAGTGTCATACCTTCCTCCCATGTAGTTGCTGTCCCCGTGCGCACTACTGTTTTGTTCGTAAACAGCGGAAACTACGGCCGAATTTCCGCCTTTGGAGAGCGCTCTGATTAGAACGTTCGGAATGGCGCGCGTTGTGTAAATACACGGTACTGCTGAGGTAGTTCAGGTTCGTGTTGTGCTAAGCGTTTTTTGTAGCGTTATTTACACCTGTGCCACCTTGTTATTTCTATTAGAGCGTGCCGTGTTAATTTGGGTCGTTTTGGTACTGCAGCCCGTGCGCTGTTCCGCGAATTAAGCGGGTATTATGCGACGGAGGCGGTTGGCGATTAACGCTTGATCTCGGTAAAATGCGATAAGCGCAAATATTTGCTGTTATTTCTATTAGAATGTTTGTACGTTAATTTCTATGGTTCGGTGCTGCGGTACGTGGCATGTTTCGCAGATTAAGCAGTTCTCAGGTTATAGAATTAATACTTACAAGTGTTGGCTAATTTATGATATGATAAAGTTTCTTTTTTATCAGATCCTATCGCTTTGAATCGAAGAAACACTCATATTCTTGCATTTTCCAGAATTCAACCGATTGGGATTGCAGTAAGTGCGCGAGTACGCTAACTAGCCGGAGTGGATAGTTGAGACCCGGTCAATGATTGATGTGTGAATTCGGTCAAAAATGTTAAATACTAAACAGATATCCATAAGATGTTTTATTGTTTATACTCTTAATAATTAATACTATCATCTAAAAATATCCAATTTTACTTTGATTAGTCTGTGTAGTTCGATTATTAATATTAGTCCAAATTTCCATAACTTCCTATGAAATTGGGCCATACGTTATCGCTATTTGAGCGGTAATTTCCTAACAGAACGGGTGCAGCACTTCAAAGGCGGTTAACCGTCCATATTTGCATCCCTTAAAGCGGAGCAAGTGCACATTACATGTATTTCCATATAAATTATCCTGCTTGTTGCTGTATAACCGTAGGAATAATTTTATTTGACGAAGATTTTGGGTGCAACCTGATTTTTTTTTTTAATCTACGATTTGTTACGTGAAAGTCCAAGGTAAGTCATGCATATAACATATTTTTCTAATTGGATGTTGTAATAAAGCTAAAACAAAAGACGACGCAGTGCTGATATGGCTATTACAGCATACTGTGCTGTAATGAGATATTAACGTGGGTGGGGGGGGACTTTTGCCGGAACGTAATATAGGCGATTAATGTGCAAATTAGAAAAAAATACTGTAAAAAACGTGTGCCACAATGACATGTAATGCGAGTACAAGTTTGAATTTCGAGCCGCGTAGCGGCGAGAGATTCAAAGTACGAGCAACTTGTACTCGCATTACATAAACGTCATTGTGACACTTGTGTTTTAAAATACTATTATAATCATAATATAAATATATTAATAGCAACAATAGGAGGTCAATGAAAGATGGCCGGTAAACTGTCTGTCTACTGTAAGGACGCGTTAGTACAGATTCGGTACTATCGCACTCGCACTACAGATGGAACGGCACGCTAAGTAGTAATATAAAAAACTTATTTAACAAATTATATAAATTATATTACTACTTATTAAGGCATTCATAATTAATTCAGAAAACCTTTTCGCTTGTTATTAAAAAAGAAGACGTTCGAAAAACATTTCCGAAAATTTGTATAGATTTAAGCCCCGTCCCAGGACGTCAATGACATGAGGTCAGTAGGCTATTATCTGTAAGGCCGCGTCAGCACCGACTGGATACTACTATCTGGCGTTGGCACGACAGATGGAGCGGTGCTTTAAGTAATAATGTAAATAATTCATTTAATAAATGATTTATTTTATTACTTATTAATGGATTAATGTTTAATTCTTATCATTTAGGCGTATATTTCGGTAAAAAAAGGTCGCACGGGATAGCCTCCCAAGGTAAGCGCGGTTTGGAGTCGAGGGCATTTTTCCAGGATGCTAGAATGTTATCCGTACACTATAGGTATATTTTGGATTATCAGGAGACGTTCGGGAACAACTTAGATATATGAAAGTCCCCACGCAGGACCCCCATGAACTACGGAGAATAGACTGTAATTAATTGTCGATAGTTGTTACCTGTACCGCCGCGTTAGTACAGGCTCAGTACTTCCTACCTTGAGTGATAATAGTTATCGCTTATTTTATTTTAGAAATTTTCTATATTATGGTCTGTAATTCGCTGTTTTTGTGATGTAAGCAGATTAATTAGATTTTTATAGCTCTTCGATAAATTCGATTAATCAGAATTGCGGTATGTGCGCGGGTAGGCAAATTAACCCGACGCAATCCGACGGAACTGGTCAATGTTCGTCCCTTGTGCCCGCACAAATGCACTAAACGCAGGTATTTATTACCGGATCCCATTTACTAGCGTCATATTAGCGTTTCCATTACCAAGAACGTTATTGGAATAATTCCGACTACGCTATTGTCTGGTGTACGCGCGTTCCTATACGTACAATCGGAATTCCGTACGGCACGTCCGCCTCAAACGTAATAGTGCAACACAATACATATTTTATGCATGACGCTATACCCTACCGGGTTATCTGTCTTTTTTTATTATTATCATTCCGCGCGCTAAATAATTTTTAATTGTCTCATTCACTCCCCTTTTAAAATGTCAACGCACGCCATTCGCGCTGTATACCGAAACAAAGGCCGGATTCGCTCGGATCTCATGTAAATTCTAAATAAATTCGGCTATGAATTAAATATTCCGCGACACGATGCTAGCGCCAGCGCGAGGCGGGTAATAAAAACGTACAGAGGGAAAAATAAAGCATGACACAATAAACACCTGCCCGCGGTCAGCAAAATCGATTCGGAATGAATTTGTTATTTGAGTTTAGTAACGCAATTCCGAAAAGTTGACACCGACGTGTGCGAATTTTCGGTTAAACGTGCGGTGGACACTCGCCGCTGCGGTGTGTGTGTGTGTGTGTGAGGGGGAGGGAGGGGGGGGAAGGGGGGAGGGGAGTCGGAGTGTGGGTATTTTTTTGTAATTGCTTAGCATTGTTTGACGGGAAAACGCATTAATAACAATCAGAGTTAATTTTAATTTCGCGGAATTTGGATAGGGTGTGATTTATTTGCTCTGATTTATACCTTTGAAATTGCAAATTAAAAAAAAATATTTTTTTTTTTTATAAAACTGGGAGATCGGTTTATATAATTTTTTTTTGTTATTTTCCTAAAATTTCTTCAATTTATCAAAATTGAAGTTACCGGGACCGCAGTTTGTGCGAAGGTACTCTAAGTAACTAAAAAAAAAAAATATTTTTTTTTTTTTATAAAACTGGGAGATCGGTTTATATAATTTTTTTTTGTTATTTTCCTAAAATTTCTTCAATTTATCAAAATTGAAGTTACCGGGACCGCAGTTTGTGCGAAAGTACTCTAAGTAACCGGGTTTTGATCGTCGCAAGCCGTTTACGACCAAATGCTTTTATCGATAAAATCCGCCAACAACAAAAGTATTGATTACTTCCTTTTCGTAACACTAGTCATCTCAAAAAATCTTTAAATATGCAAATTTATTCATAAAATACCGCAAGGGATTACTGTAGGTACATCGAATTAAAGGACATATGCAGACTATAGATTTTTGAAACTGCAAATTTATAGGATTGGAAGTTATCACGACAATTTTCACATCGATTTGCCTATTTATAGAACTGAAAGTTATCACGACAATTTTCACATCGATTTGCCTATTTTTCTTTATCAAATTCACAAATTTTCTGCAATTTATCAAAATTGAGAATTCAAGGATTGCAATTTGTGCGAAGATACGCTAACTAATCGGTTTTGTACCGTCGCAAGCCGTTTAGAACTAACTGCCTTTATCGATGGAATCCACCAACCATAAAAATATCGAATAATTCCTTTGTATGGAGCTATTCATCTTAAATAAGTTTGTAATATATAGATTTGATTTTACCGTATATTGAAATGCAATAATTTCGAAATTTGAAGCTAAATTTTTTATTTTTATAGAACTCTAATCAATTTTTGCCATTTAGATCTTAACACTACAATTTCCTTGCGTGTTGTACAAAGTTGTAATATTTTCCAACCCTTGGATTGCGACAGAATATTTCATCTTTCCTTTTTTAATGAGATATCAAAATATATCTAGTAACTTAATTTTCGTGTGCTCGAAAAGTGATCGTAGTCGAATTATCTTGTTGATTTTATCAATTAGTGTTCAAAATTACTGTTTAAACCGTCCCGACGTGTGTCATTCTAATTTTCCGGACCTATTAAATAATGAAAATTAATTCGGAAGTAAAACGTCAAGGTTCACCCTCGTCCTATTCAAATTTCATACAAAAACACTTTCATTAATTAAAATTATAATATTGGGATTGCAGTTTGTGCGCGTGTTCGGAAAACTATCGGTTATGACTGGTCGT
Source organism: Cetonia aurata (assembly GCA_949128085.1). Classification (NCBI taxonomy): domain Eukaryota; kingdom Metazoa; phylum Arthropoda; class Insecta; order Coleoptera; family Scarabaeidae; genus Cetonia; species Cetonia aurata. The sequence continues at coordinate 39,474,245 of OX421886.1, read as the reverse complement.
AAGCGGTCAAGTTGTAACACGTACACTCGGAAGTGTTCGATGAAATATTTCGGTAGTTTATTTATATATCTATATGGTTGAATTTTATTTTATGGATTCTGAATCAGGGAAAGTTATCTTAATCGATTTCCTTCGATAAATAATGAAATTATTAATGCTTTTACGGACAGGAAAACCTATCAAATACCCGAGATTTCCTCCTACACCTAGTACAAATACGGGCGCACACAAGCAAAAAAAAAGGCATAAGGACGAACGCATATGTTTACTTTGGGTTCTTCGCTGTAGGGTTGAGTTCTGCGCCTGTCTCGAATTTGTCCGCCGGGCCGCCCTGTCTAGGAACACGGTGGAGGCACACAGTCCATGCTCGCGCGCAGCGCACTTTACACGATTCCCAACCACCTTATTCCGGGGATATTTACGCGAAATCACGAAGTTTCCGAAAAAGTTTCGCAACTCCGCATCGCCGTCTGTGAGAAATTGAGAGGCTGCATCCACATTTTTTCCTTTGGTGGTTGAAAACACTCTTAGGTAAATACGCGTCGGTTTTGGGATATGCACGCATAGAAGAAACGAGAAAAAAACAAACTTTTCCGAGAGCGACGCGTTATTTGTTGTTTGTTTGGGGAGTTTCAGTAGTCGGGAAAGTGCCCTTTGAATTGACAAGTTGAATATTTCAAAAGCGTCGTCTTCAACTGTTTATTTGTCTCCTGGTAAGTGTGGGGTTGAAAGTGGCCTCTCAGATGTCTTGTAAATTCGTTGAAACGTTTATGGGTGTATATCTATTTTTAACGGTGTGTGTGAATGAGAGATTTGTTGGAGAATTTTGATTTTTTATCGGTAATTATTAATATTTGAAATTTTTTTTTTTGATAAATTGCATTGGATTAATAGCGCGCAGATTTTAGTAGTAGTAAAAATTACATTACCCCCACCATCTGTAAATGTAAGAGACAATTTTTATTAAGTAAAGTAACAAAAGTAATGTGTTAAATTGTTTTTGCACAAGTTGTTGATCAATCATTTGAGCGTTAAAAACCTTTTTTTATGGTGGTTAATCACTACTTAAAAATAAAAAAAAAAAATTTAGCGTTCTTGTTATGCAACTTTTGTTAATATATTTTTACGTTAATGATCTTATTTTAAGGTGTTTAATCACTCCTTGAAAATAAAATCACAAGACCATAAACAGCCTGTATAGGAGCAAGAACAATATTATCTGCCCAAGTACAGAATTCACACCTAATTAATTCTTATACCATTTAATCACCATGCAACTACTAGTGTTGGAACATATGGACTACTAGGTATTTCTTTTCATTCAACGCGTTTGTATTATTTCGTCTACTTCGCTTCCTGCTTCGGAGCGTCCTTAATTGAAGACGCGGGAGACGCCGCGCCGGCATCAACGTCCTCGTGTCTGCTGGCAGTGCTGCTCCGTACCGTCCTTTTTGCCTCCTATCTCGTGCTATTCAGCCTGAATCGGAAATTTCATCATACAGCGCGTTTTAGTTCAGACATCTCGGAGAATAAAGGAAACGAGGATTCCTCTTGTACGTAGGAAGGATAATTCAATTACGTCCTGTGCCTTGGGCATGTGTGTAGTTAAAGAAACGGTGCTGGAAGGGAAATAGGGAAGGTTTATTAAATGAAAGAATTCCCTCGCCGCGCCGGTTCAAGATACGATTTTTTGTTTAAGTCCATGTAATTCCGCAATTTATACCTGCCGAGGTTATTAGGAGTGCGGTCCGTGCGATTGTAGGCTAGGTGATCGGATTCGGAGCGTCAGAAACGATTTTAGACTAGCGATGCTCTTCGCTAAAATCCTGCAACTATAAAAATTCTCAAATAGCGATGGATTGTTTATCTATGCCGTCGGAAAACTACAAAAACAGAATTCCATAGGGGCCCAACAGATGTCTGAATTACCTTGCGTGCTTTGATTCCATTCGAATGCTCCCTTCTCGCTGCTGTTGAGGGAGAAACCCTTTTCCGTGTCGATGTTTCCCTAAACGTTTTTCCGCGATTTCACCAACTCCTACGCAAGACCCTTTTTCGGGTTTTCTTAGTCGGTGGCCGCCTTAACAAAAGAACGCTCTCAGCCACCCTCGGCGAATGAAACGCAACCACCCTTGGATTCAATATTCGCATATTCATAAAATTCTAGCTGGAGTGGCATATTTTTCTTTTTTCTGTTAGCGAACTTGAATTTTTATATCTCGCCATGTTATTATCTTTTTTTCCTGTTGGTACCAAGGGAAAGTTGGGCCAAACGAGAGTAAATCTGAAGATGGTTTTGCGAGCAAGGCCCAGTAATTTGTCTAGGGGTCGGATTTTTAATACTGACGAATTTTTTTTTTTGAGTTGTGTGGTTGCAATGAGAATTCGTGGAAATATTTTGACGTGTATGGGTAATATTTGTATAAGTGCTTTGGTGTGGGATATTGTTACCTAAATTTTCGGCACCGAAAGTGACAGAGTAAAAATCAAAATAAAAACCAAAAAGTTGCCGCGCTACCGCTTTACAAACCATCGCCTCAGTGGGTAGATATTCGGCAATCATGCAGGGTGCCAGCCGGCTCGTCGGCGAGGGAGTGGGTTGAACGAAACAAACCCAGGATGGAACAAAATTTCGGCGCCACCTGCTTAGGTTTACTTACCCTGTCATGCCCCCTAGATAAGCAGGAATCCAAGGTGTTATAAGAATGCCAAGGGGTAAAACCGTAACAATATAATTCGGAGGTGTGAAGTCATTCATTGCCAATTCCAATCTAAACGGATTCCCATAATACTATATCATCGTGTATTCCTGCAGCCTTAGTCCAAAGTGTAATCGACACCATTTCAGCTCAATCAATTCCAAGTCAGTGGTGTTAGAGCTCGAATTGCCATCATTGCTTTTATGATAAATTCAGATTTTGGACGAAATTGCTTATTGATAATTTTGATCTTGCTTTCTGTGAGATTCTTTTGACTAGTCTTTATGAGCTGGAACATCCCTTGATGTTTCTGTAAGGAAAGATGGTCTATTAGTTTTAGGTTTCCCGAACTAGTGTTTTGCTGTGCTTAAATACGTATATTACAAATGTAATAATTTCTTTTACACCAATGTCTGTCCCAAGCCAAGATGAAGAAGAAGGTGAACGCGTGCAGAGTATCAAGCTTGTTAAAAAAGTAGATTGAAAAATAATCTGTTAAAGGACCTCTGCCTAGAATTACAAATGACTTCTTCGTTCTAGTGAAAAGTAGAAGCCAGACTGTCAAAGCACAAAAAACCAAACCCAACGTGGAAAGCGCCAGCCACACCAATAAAGGTGATTAAGAAGAATATCAAGAATAAAGCAGACATCTCAAAAACTTTAAAATAAATACTGCTGAATCCAAAAGCCTTCCAAAGAAGTTAAGGATACTAGTCATGATATGATATGGCAATAACAACCCTTAGAGTAAAAATTTAGCTTTGTCAGATTGTTTTGATCGGTTAAAAAGTGGTGAAGAATGGAATCTGATTTTTTTCATTAATTAGGCTTCCTTTTTGGGTCTTCAGGAAAACCAATGGCAATCAAGTTATCTTTCAATATCTAAAAATATATTGTCGTTAACCAACTTCGGTGCAAAATAAAATTAAGGTTTAATTACCCTAGCCTACCACGAACCAACGATTCACTGGGAAGCTTATACTTATTGCAGAATTCCTGAATGTGCGGATTCCATGCAGGCCTGTCTTTGTTTAAAGTAATATTTAACAAATAACTCCTCATTAACTTAATAAATACATATCAAAACATGCAGTTTCCATTACGGTCCTCCCACTCCACGACTCCAGTCATACGCAATAACTGGATTGCGGCACGCATTGCCACCATTACGGACCGTCCGCAAAAACCGCCGGATTTTAAGCACATATCCATTCCGAGACAAACATACGGACGGCAAACATACGCAGCTGATAACTCCCTCGGGGAATGGAGGGGAGGGGCGGCAAGATGAACCGGGCTGGCGTTTGTTTGAATTCAAATGTTTTTTAGGCCAGTGGCGTTCCCTCGCTCTGGGCAGACTATGGGTTGGTGATGCGCGCGGGTTGTGAAAAATAATGACGCACCAAAACAAATTGGCCCGTTTCGTCTCCGCAAACGAGTCCGACTATCTACGGCTCCACGCCACCCCTCGAGTCCCGGATTATATCTCGGCAGTGGAAGAAGATGGACGAGTTAATGGCGCGGAATTCATTGGGACGAAATAACCGACAACATGACGGCGCGGTAGAACATGAGAACGCGATGTTGGGTTTTGAGTTTGCGCTCCCGGTGGTAATGGGGCGGGCGGGGGGTGAGGGATTTAAACGGATTGGCGAAAGTGTAGATGGCCGCAAAATCTTTGCTATGGGGAATTTTCAGTGTTTTATCGGAATGAAAATTTTTGAGGCATGTTGTAATAAAAATAACATATGTCTTTATTTCCCAGTAATTAGCAAAATTATATGAGCGTTACACTCAATTAATAAATTATTAAAAAGGAAAGGACATGGTGCAAAGAAGATAACATGGGAAACGTCAAGGTGATGTTGGAAAACTAAAGTATAATATAATAACTAAAAGCATAAAGAAACTTTTTGTTATAAAACTCATTAGTAAAAGTATTAACCAACATCTGATATTAAAAAACTGATATTATGCAATTAAGAACATAATATAGACATGTATAATAAAAGGGCATAGCACTGAACCTTGTGGCACACCTCTATCAAAATCCATCACATATCATTTTTGTCCTTGAATCTCTATAAATTTCTTTAAGAAAGATTTAAAACATACATACCTATATATAATATTGGATAAATTAATAATAAATAATATTGTAAGTATAATAGTTACGCCACTGGAGCTTTTTTGCATACCATCGATACATTTATCTTGTATTGACGCACATTTGTGCGATAAGGATTTTTTGCGGTTTATAGTACCTTACTATGCAACGGCTTTATAAATAGAAAACGTATATAAAATAGCAGTGTTGTATGTATATTTTTAAAAAATATATAAAATGCTTCGCCCTACTGATACTAACCAAAATACAACGTGGAATTTAAATATTTCCGATATCTCCTTTCATTCTATAATATAAAAGAACATTTTTATTATGACGATCAAAAGAGGTTGTATTTGTCTTGAGGCGGGGTTTAAACACTTGGACATATTTTTATGTACTTTGAATCATTATGTTTTTGAGCGTAAATACACCGTGATAGGTTCGGCTTCGACCTATTCAATTGTGATACTATATTTGGGAATCCCTGTTTCCGAAATGTTATAAAACTAATTCAGAAGGTTAGCACCATGATCACGGAACCAATTTAATTTTTTTTTCTCAAAATTTATCACTTTAAGCGAGCAATATCCCACAACTGTAACAACTCTGCCAAGAATTTCAATTATAGAATGATAAGACTCGCTCTACAATTCCCCTGTTTACGTCGCTCCCGTAGCTCACCCGAAAAAGAGGGCGCCCGCGATGACGGTGCACCCTTCAATATTCAAGACAGCATTTCGAGTCGGTAATAAAATTATTATTAAACGCTTATTACGTTAAGCGAAGCGCGAATGTTCATTTGAACGGGGGCACCGTCTCGAGTCGCTTTCGCGCAGTGCCATTCGACATTTTCGAATGCGAAATCCCACCTCGTGCTGTCTGCTCCTCACTGCCCCCTCACCTCCCATCCTACCCCCAAAACCGTACCACCACAGAAACGGCACGAATTTTGCAATTTTATTTTAATTCGCAACCGCATCTTGGGAGCGCAGAATCGCGGACCCGGAAGCAATATCGGGAAGATTAATTTTCGCAGTCCAAAACTGAGGTGGGGACTATTCCGGAGAATATCGAAGATGCCCCCTTCTAGCGACGGCGATGAGAAAAACAGGGAGCTCGATAATTAACTATGCAAATTCGCCGAACAAAACCTTTCAACAAGGTCGCGTCAGTATCTCTGCCTCCCACCTCCCTCCCCCCTCCCTTCTCCCATCTCTCACGAAGCATCTGTCCCCGAGATAACGACCCATGAGTAGACCTAATAAATTCATCTCCCGCGTCTTACATAATGAGGGGACGTAATTTAATATATACAACAAGAGTATTTTATCTCCAGAGAGACCTTTCAGTTCAGTTGTTGCCTGCCCCCCTTATCTACGGAGCCGTGGGGAATTGGGGGGGGGGGGAGATCTTGGGATGGGGGAGGGGGAAATTCGCTGAGCTACTCGCTCGTTTTCTCGGATAATTAATTTGATAATGGGAGGGCAGAAGGTGGAGGGACATCCGCCCTCTGGAAATCGCGACAAATTAGGGGGTTAATCTATTTTTGCCCCCCGAGCGTTTTCCGGTACATCTGTCGCGGATCAGTGTCCTCGCCGCGCGGGGGAAAAGATAACCGCAAAGAGGATAGAGAATTTTTTTTTTTTAGGTTCGTTGTTTCGAGTTTCTTTTTGCATCGGTGCTTCTTTTTTTTGATACCTGTTGCTAAAGTATGAATAGGTATCTTTTTATGATCGGTTTATGACCTTGTGGTTGAGCTAATAAAGTTTTTCCGATGAAACTTCTCATAACTAATACAAAAAAAAATATGTTTTGCTGAAACGGTAAGAAAGAGCTGTCGTATTAAATTAAAATAGCTCAACAAGTCTTAGCTCACAGATCCATCTATAATTAAGTCAATATACGTTGCAAACAAGTACAATCTACCTAATTCTATAATGACTGATTACCATTGAATGAAATTTGAGAAGGACAACATAGTGCAAGTTTTTGAGTCGTCTAACGTCAATATAACCTGCGGAGTACCACAAGGCTCCGTTCTAGGGCCCACGTTGTTTTTGAGCTACGTAAACGATCTGTTTTCTCATTTGTCATCTTGTACATTGTCCCAATACGCCGATGATACACCACTCTATAAACTCTTATTATTACCATTCATACTTTTAAGTTAAACCATCATATGCTACTTAGATCCAGATAAAGTCTTCTCAGTTCTGACGTCCAAACTTGCAAAATTAATTTCTCCTTTCCTTTTTTTCATCGCACATTTCTGGATATTCTAAAGACAGTTCTACGGTTATTCTTGTAAGCAAAAGAGACGATTGTAAAAATGTTTCTAACTATAGACCAAATGCGTTGCCGTCTTGCCTTTTCCAAAGTAATGGAGTACTGGATATTGGATCACCCAAATCATTTTCTCGACTAGAAAGGTCTACATCTGGGGCCTTAATTAATTTCTATTGCACTATTCTGGATTATATTGAACAATTAAAAAAAAGCATTCGATGACGTTGAATATGATGAGGCTAGTTGCAACATGGTTTGTTTCATATTTGTATGTTAATATGGGCGTACCACAGCGATCGGTCTTGGGACCTATGCTTTTTGGTCTATATATTAATGATATAGTGCTTTTTCAATGAGACATGTACGCTGATTATAACGATAGCACCTTACTATGTACTCTATCGAATTGGTTTGCTCATAACAAGGTATCATTAAATCTAGAGAAGATCTGTGATACGAGGCATAGAAATTCCAAGGTTGTTGGACCGTTGTTTATAACTCATTGTACACAATTTACAATTACAGAAAGCCAAATCCAAGTTCTTAGGCGAAAAAATTCATTTGTATCACAACTTTTATATTTTATCCAAATATTTCACCCTGAGCACTTCTTTATCATTTTGAGTTTCAATCCTATCTTGCTTTCGTTCAGCAATTTTCTTTTGTTTATGTTATTTTTACGAAATTCAAATCAAAATTTAGTGTATATATAGAAAGAATCTATCTAACAAGGAAATTTACCAGCAATTTTGTTATGTGTATCATCCATCTTGTCTAACCCACGAATAAGATTCCCTAATTCATATTTGCCGATATTATAGGCACCCACCCTTACCTAATTCAATTGTAACAGCTATAAATACCGAAGTAAAGGAACAGAGAAAACCAATCAGCTGTTAATACAATATTCAGCTGCCCCACTCCTTTCTAATCCTGATCCAATTATTAGGAAGCCGTTCCGGGCATCGGAAAATCTAATTGTTACTTAATGAGGCTACAGAAAAAGTCATCAGCTATCTAGCAGCGTCTTCCATTAATTACCCTGGGACAAACGAGATGCTATATTCAATTTTACCCGCCGCTGATATTGATTATCACTTATCATCTCTTTTTCCTCTTTATCTGCTGAGTTGGAGGCTTCGGAGAGTTGGATATGTGTATATAAATCCGATCCTGGGGGCCCGTGGGGTGCAGGGATGAAGGAAGCACGATATCCTAATGCCATCCCAGAAGATTATTTCCGAGCGGAATTTCAGACCAAGGCTAAAGTAGATGGAGATAAGCCCTAACCCGTAGATATGAACGCGTATAATACATTTTGTTTAACGAAAGAGTTCTCACTTGATCTCTCGGTCCGAAACAGGAGAGGTTCTGCTTAATGCTACTCGCATTTCACCCACTCCAGTGGGGGTAACAAAAGGACGACAGGACGGATAATGGCCAGTCGTTAGGACATTATCCTCGGCGAACGAGTGGTGGAAATAAAAATGTCCCAGACACTTGCGATTCTTGAGGAACTTATCCGCAATGTTGCCGGTGCGTTTTAAAAGATTAGGACTCGAGCGATAACGATGCTAGTAGCTACCCCTTCGCCTCCCTTCGAGAGAGGACATAAACGAGTGTGTACGACGCAAATGGAGCGAGAAGGGATTAAAAATCCCGTGGGGAGAATTGTAGGAATGATGCTCGTAAAAAAAGGGGTTTTCGGATCAGAAAACAAACTTAATATTCCGTTGGTAAGAGAATTTAAGCTGAGCTTAAGCAGATCATGGCTTAGTTCTGAAGTAATGTCATTAAATATTGATAAAGAATGAGCATGGTCTTAATAATTTTTACTTATGGACTTATCCTCCTTTGAACAGACAACATCGCTAACTTTTTCACTTTGTTTTTCTTTGCTATGCATGGTACAAGAAAGTGCAAACCCCCCAATGTTTATTATCACTATTTTGGTCTTTCATTTTCTGTTCAAGATCATGATTCTGAAGTTTGACTATTTTACGCTATCTTTCTTCAGTTTTGGATGTGGTGTGATTATTTCTGCACAATTTAAAGACTAGTATAAGCAGATTTGTAAAAAATAAATGTAAGGAATACAAATTGAAGGCTTATCCAAGGGCTTCGAATGAAATGAATAAAATAAATAAATGGAAAAAAACTTGCTTCAAGAAATGGCGAATGAAATTAGAGAAAAATTCTTATAATGTGTTTATCCTTGCAATTATGATTATGGAAAAAGATTTTGACAAAAATACCCAAAAACCGTAGCACTGATGATGCTACATACTTCAAAACATTTTACCACAAATTTTACTACGATGAATGCAGGTTTCAATAGCAAAGCTACCATCATCAAGAAATTGGTTCAGTATTACTAACAATGGTAGCTTAGCTATTGACAAGTTAAGTTAGTGTGTAGTAAAGAGGGCTTTGAAAACCGATTTATAATTTAGTTTTTGAGATTATTATCCTCAGAATGTTCTTGTACATATACCGATAGCCCAATTAATTTAATTACTTGGAAATGAATAGAATTCATAGCATCCCTGCTTCCTAATGATGTTCAAGCTTGAATTACCAAGCTTATTTTGTTGAGTCATTATTACTGCGGTAAAATATACTTCTAAGGTTATTGATAACTTCAAACTTATACTAGTTTGACGTGGTTAATGGTAATAATACCGAGGCCAAAACATTAAAAAAAGAAAAATTCAAACTTGGAATTTTAAGAGTATCTAAAGAAGATGATGGGTTGGAAAATCATAGAAAGAGCATATTCATTCAAACAACTTTATTTATTAAAATTTCATCACCAGTTTGTGTCGTATGTTTTGTTTTTAGTTAAATAAATATTTTTAGACTATAATCTTTTTATTATGAACTATAAGAACAAGACACAGTCAATACACACATCAGAGAATGAAAAAAAGACAATCAATTTTTATATGTAGGTAACTGTTTTAATGCATTGAATAAATAGGTCTGTATGATACATTTTTTCATATAGATAAATAGCATAGGCTCGCGGGCAATAAACTTTTTTGGAAGTAATAGGTGATATTTATACTTTTTCTTTATGCTGAAATCGAGAAAAATAATGAAAAAGATTCATCAGCTCCAATATTTCGTAGTTATGGATCAAAATTTTTATCGACTTTTCAAAAGTGATTTGAAACAAGATTATTAAATATACAAATCATAATTGAGTAGTTTGTTGTGACCATAAAATCTGCATGGAGGAATTACAAACTATCTACATTTTATTTTTATAAATCAGATAGCAGAGCAAGGAGTAAACACTGGACTAGGTAAAAGTCTTCATGGAAGCTTTAATCGGTCTTGCAAGAATTTGTCTTACCCCTCTTCATATAGAGTTGGAAGTGATGAAAAAACCTTCACTCAAAATAAATATCTTGGTACCTACTAAGTTTCCTCTTTTACCAAAGACAAAGCTATAACACAAGCATTAATCTAATTTTTATGATCACATGGTAACTAATTCTTTTGGGAGATGAAAAAGATTCTAAAAACATCAGCCCTGTTTAAGATCTTCTCAAAGAAATGAAAAATAAAAATGCCTGCCTCAAAGCTGCACTTTCTAAACTACTGGTGAAGGACAGGATGAACATTTTCTGCTACAGGCTGAAGAAGAAAAGATATCAAGGTAAATGGAAGGCCCATACGATAGGGGACTACTCATCGAAAGAATCCAGATATTTTGCTCACAAGAGGAAAAGCAACAATTGGAGATATTCAGAGAAGCGGCTTTGCTTTTTTGTATATAATCTTGTTACAAATACATACAACTTTACTTTCCAAATTACTCCTATTAATTCTATTAGATTCAAAATTTGAGCTTAGTTGATGGAGAGAAGCGTAGGGTGATTGGAAAAAACTGAGATTATTTTCAAAGTTATACATCATATTTCAATCTCCAAAAAAGTTTTTGCAGTTTTTTGCACGCCTATGCAATTTATCGAAAGGAATAAGTTTATAGGTAATTGGGGCTACACTTTTTACACTGGTCTGTAAGGAAAGCATAATAGATGATTCCTTCTTTGCATATTAGACCAAGGCAAAAACATGCGCCAGTGTTATTACTGTGTAACCCAAACAAACAGAGCATCTTTTTTTTTTTTAAATATACAATAATATCACATATAACTTTTGCCACTTCCACTCATTTTCTTCTATGCCCTTCCAATCTCTTCACTATCTTCAATATTTCCGATCTTGGAATCTTGTCAGCTTCCCGATTATGCACTGGGAACTCCTTGTGTCCAAACCACGACTCCTTAGCCAATCCTGCAGCGATTGTTGGGTTCTTATAGAAAGGATTTAACAGCTCTGGAGATAATTGGGCTTCGGCCAAAGAATTCTCCACTACCGCAGGATGAGGAGCGCCTCTCGGATCAGGGTTACCGCCTATGAGATTTTCCTGTGCGAATAAATCGAACTGGTTGAATATTTGTGCGCTGATCGCTGCGATCAACAGCGACAACACCAAAATGGCGGACGTTATCGGTGCGGCTCGCATCTCGCAAGCTGCAACAATAGAAAAACGGATATCGTTAGCATATTCCCTAATAGGGACGTCAAATTTACCGGCAACCGGTAATTTACAGGTCCTATATTTCCTTCCTGTCTCCTTATCTCGCCGCGCGCAGGGCGACGAAGATGATGAACTCGTACGCGATGATTTATGAAACCCTGGGAAGGGGTGGGGAGAACGCGGTCGCCCTTAAAACACGTCATTAATTACTGGGGTTGACGAGCGAGTTTCGCGCCAACCGCAGACGACTTTCGACTTGAAAAAAAAAAACGTTAAAAATTCTACGATATATATAATCGTCTTTGGCGTGGTGGGGCGGGGTGAGGGGGTTGCTTTCGCTCTCGAGTTCAGCGTCATAACCAACCGATATTATAAATTACTCGACGTAAAAGGAAAGACAAAAGGGAACACAATACTCTCCCTCATATAAGCGAGGGTGACTTTAAAAGATTTTTCTATCGCGTTGTCTTTTTCAAAGCTGGCTCGCACTATAATATTCGCTATAAATTAAAAGCCGCGTTTTTGAGAAGGGGAAACGAAAGAAAATTAGGCGAATAACAGAGCCTATTGTTCAGATACTGCCATGACGCAAGACAAGAATGAAAAATTAAATTCGTATGACGTACAGCTTTTTAAAAGGAGATATACCTCCTTAACGAAACGAGATGCGATTTACGTCCATATAATCATAATCTCAATATTTGCACGGCTCCTGTATAGTAATTTTTTGATACAAATAAGATCTTCATTGAATATTTTTATTAAATTATATGAAATTCTATTAAAAAAAAATGCATTTTTGTATACCGGTGTCCAACCTAAGATGCGACGGTTCCTAGCCAATTTATTACTGCCTTTTTGAAAAAAAATTTCAAATAAATGTTGCCTCGAATCATATTTTACACATGTTAAAATTAGTTTCAAAAACGGCGGACTTCCGGTTGTACCGGAAGTAACTACTAACTTTATTATTTTAAATGGAACACCCTGTATATTATTGCACTTTTGGATTCCTTGTTAAATTTAAATAACAATACGTTAGCGATACATTGGGGCTAAGTTGTACCGTTTCCGAATTACATGACGTTTTTCGAGAAAAATGACATTTGCAGTGTCTTCGGTGTTTGGAAATACCTCAGGAAATACGAAAGTTAGAAAGATGCGGTTTTCGGTTTTCGCTTAACCATGAAACAGCACACGTCTTTCATTTTAAAATTGTTTAACAAGGAGCGAACGCACAGACTTTGAAGTTAATTACTCGCAGGCTTTAAATATACACGTATATTTTTAATTTAAAGTAAAGTTAGCCCGAAATAATCTACATATTTATTTAAAACATAAAAAATTCGACCTATATGTAGCGAAAACGCAAGGTGGTAAACTTTATTCGAAATTTTACAGCGTCCAATTTTAATAATTACCTACTTTCTCCCGTTCACCTGCGCCCTGCTAATTACATTCAGAGTAGCAAATTAACGCGCGATGTAAATCCGGCGATGTTGGGTTGGGTCAATGGATTCTAAGCCGTAACGAACTGTTTGAATGTCGATGAGTTAATTAGTCCTTCGAGGTAACTGCCTGCGAGGAACGTCAGCAATGGATAACGACTTTATAATTGTTAATGATTAAGAAAATGAAAAAGGCAAAAAGAAAGAAATATTAATCCATAATAAAGCGCTATATTTTATCAACTCCTGCTGTGAACGATGAATGTGAATGTGTTGATTTGAAGCCATGATCTTATACTGCATGTCAGAGGAAAATAATCTCTCATTCTTAACTGTCAAAATTAGTTCCATAAATAAATGCAGTTAAATGAAAAATTGCTCTTCCGAAGTAGCATTTTTAGCCAAATTGAAAGTCACTATTGAGTACATACGTACTAGTGAACATTTCTGGAAGAGAACCCTAAAAAAAGAATGATTACATTGGCACGCATAGAAGCCATTACCTGAAAATATTAGGAAACTTAAGTAGGGTAGAAGTACTGGCTTTACATGTTAGGCATTCAGAAAAGTTGACAAAAACACTCAAAACCATGGTAATAACAACAGCGGCCGCTAGGAGTACTTTTGTAAAATATTAGTCATACCTAGACAGGCATTTCTTTTTTACGTTTATTTTTTAAAGGTTACAGTGGTCGATAATCTCGTTTTGTATACTCGAATACGAGATATGTTTGCAAGCTTCTAGTGGCGTAATCGAGGGCGTAATGGTAAAGTCCAGTGATAGTATGCGGAAGGACCATGGTTCGAATCCAAACGGAGCCGTTGTTTTTTCATTTATATATTTTTTTTTTTAATCGTTTCATGTTAAATATTAGAGTGGTAATAAAGGTACAAAAATATCTAATTAAATAATATCAGTATTTAATTAGATGTGTGAGAAAATAAATTAATCACGAATAAATGCTTTCGGTTAGACCTTGAGGCAATATTAGACGGCGTGTGTCGAATCGGTTTTTGGCTTACGGCATTGGTTTTAGGGGGAGATCAACGTAGGCAGGGAAGCTATTTATTGCACAAAAATGAACACACTTCTATCGGTACGTTGGGGGGTTTAAACACGCGAGAATCATGTAGAGACCGGTACAGACAATGTGGAGTATTCACACTTCCAAGTTTATATATTCATACATATTGAAATTGCTAATGTTATACACCGACGACAACAACAATCTAACGCGGAATGGACACATAAACGAAATAACCAGATTCGGATGATAGTCTAGTGACTTGCACGCTTGGTTATCAGTCGTAAGCTCCAGCGTTCAAATCTACCAATACCTGATGCACTTATAGGTCTATAGTAAATAAAACATTATTATTAAAATATGTTATTGTTTTTATATATTTCCATACTGTCATAAAAATTGTTTTTATATATTTCCATACTGTCATAAAAATTTAGTTGCATATATATGTAGCTGTTTACATTCTTATAACTAATTTTACATTGTCAAATTAATGATTTTCTTCAAAGATACGTAGAGGATATTGTCGAACCTTCTAAATTTAAGAAGGACCAAATGCTTCTACTAACGAATTTTGATTGATCTTTTAGTTTCTCTAATGTATACATTTAAATTTATGATTTTTCCAATTTATCTACTTGATCTTTAGGTTGTCCTAAAATACTTGTAAGACTGTCGAGATTGAATTTACATAAAAAAAATGTTAGGACTTTGTGTACTTAATTTCAAATATTTCTTATTCTTTTCGTCACTAATTTCTAAAAGTCACTATTAATGATTTAATAAAGTCCTGGAGTGTTGAATTTAATATTATTAGTTTAGCATATTTTACTTAACAGAATCAAAATTATATTCGTGCAATTTTTCAGAACAATAAAGCAACCAATTTCATGTTTAGAATAACTGCCAAATATTTTGTATTATATTTCCAGTAGCACTCAACCGAATATATTGTTTAACTGTTCAATATTAATACATATATCATATAAACAATGGTATTTTCCCATTTCTCTAATTATGAACATGAAATATAGATAACCCATAAAATCGCACCGTTTTATATGATATGTTTATATCGAATGCAATATAACCTGTGTTTATTATTTATATTTTTAATTCCAACGTATTATTGTATGCACCCCACTCCAATAGTCATGCTAATATACAAAATGTTCCTATAATAAATGGTATGAACAAGTAGGGAGTAATAAAAACATAATATACGAAGAGCAATATTGGAATATGTTACATTAGTTTACAACGTATTCCAGGTATGTTGTTACATTGTGAGTACCGGTAATCCGCACAAAAAAAAATGAAATATTATACCACTTTGAATCAGTTATTAAAAGTTTTTAATGGATATTGCGAGTCGAAGGAATGTAATGTAGTCATAATATACAGATTTAATTTGCAACGAATATCAGTTTTAGAACGAATCAGTTGATGTATGTAATATTTGCCGTCAATATTAAATTTTCTATTGTAATAGGTGTAATTTTTTGAAAATATAACGTCGCGCAATAAATTAGAGTATTGTTTTGGAATATCAATTATTAGACGGCATATTATGAAACCAAAATTATTTAAGGGCAAGAAATGAAGATTATAAAAATATGAATTAGGAGGAAAAATATGTAAAAAGAATTTTTTCGTGTTTTTCTATTATTTTAAAAGGTGATATATGTTTTGGATTCATTCCACAACTTTTTTATTAAACAGATTATTCACTTCCCATATGCAAGGTTATATCTCCTACCTAATAACTTAAAAAAAAAACTTTCTATTCGCTAAATTAATTAGACTTACATCTTGAAATGTATATCCCAATAAAATTTTCCTTATTTCTTCTGATTGCGATACGCGACAAAGAACACTTCCTATGTATGTATATATACTGTGCATGCAGGTAATAACAACTTTTTCTTTTAGTAACCGTACCGAGTTTTCTGTATATCGCCACTTGACTTCGTTAGTTGCAAGCACCTACCTAACTGTTTAACTTAAGAAATTGTGGTATCCGCGATTTTATATGCGGATATAATGATGTTTAGCCTTGCAGGCCTGTGCTGTCTAACAAGTCTTACAGACGCAAGATCTGACAATGTTAAAAGTTAGTTAGTTAGTATATATTACGTGTATATCTGAATACTTTCCCGTGCAGGAATATATGCGTGAGGCAGGCCAAATATTCATATTCGAGTTGGCCTTGCCTTGAGTAAAAGGAAGTCAAGAGCGTATGCTTCGGGCTAAATGGGTTCTTGAAGGAAATAAGTTTGTTATAAATTTGGTCGTAATATTTTTGAAAAGCAATGTGGGAATATACAAACAAGGTACTTACGGTCAAAATTTCTACAAAAGTTCACGTGTGTGATTTCGTAGCTCATTTTCTTTATTAAGAAATAATTATTGCATTGTGTTATAATTGTTTTTTCCATGGTTATGTGTGAAAGTTGTATATGTTATTAATGATTATTAGTAATCACATATGTTACGAATAAAAATAAAAAAAAAAATTAATACCGATGATAATAGAAAAATAATGTTCTAGAAGGGCTCGAACCTATTCCACTTACTAGTAAAATTCGTAATTCGTGCCCTCAACGGCAAACGGGCTAATCATATACTAATCAATCGTATATATATTACTATGAAACTGTAGATATTTTATTTAAATTTTATTAAATTGATTTTAGATTAACTCAACACTGTTTTATTTATATATCAAACATGCAGCGTCCTCTATTTAAGATAAAAAGACTCCACAGATAAGTATTGCATCAATACCTAGGTGACACTATAGCACACAAGTGAATGAAAAACTTCCCTCTCCCTGTTTTGAGCACACCGCCTACCACCACACCTAATATTTCACCAGTAACTCCTGGGACGTGGGTGGATGTAGCTCGTTAAACAAAGAAGTATATCATAGCTTAAATGACTTGTTATGGTCTTAGTTCCTTTAATAAGTGCTATTTTATTTCTTTAGTTGTGATGTTATTATGTTATAGTGAATAAAAACAATTTTTAATAGATAACTTTGTTTATTTTGAGTTAATAAAAATTGAATAACAATTAAGATGAATAATACTCTCTCTCAGGGTAAGTAGTAAGTTCATTTACTATTTAAATTACATAAAAATAAGATTCCTTGAATCTTAATCCAAACTAATCTCAATATATCTTGTTTAAAAAATCAAAATTGAATTTAAATCTCCCGCTAACCCCTCTCATACAAACGCGTATTGTCAAAAACCTCTCTACAACAGCAAACGTTTATTTAACATCAAAACTCCCTAACAAAATCACTGTTATCAAATCATTCTAACCTCAGAATTTATTTACGTTCTGAACGCCGGTTATAAGTTCGAAAGATGGATAAAGGCTTACTTTTAAAGTACGATAAACAGCTCGTTGATATTCCAAATACTGATTCCCGTTCTGCAATAATCTTTCTAGCTCCAAACCTGCGCTATCGATGTCTCAGCTACCCAAAGTTGTATCAGTCCCTCGATTGTGGCTCCAGGAATAGAAAATACGTCCCCCAATTCTTCGAAATTAATGGATTACCATCATTTTTACACAACACACACAACACTTCATTCTTGGCAAGTAAATCTTTAGTTAAATGACTCTTATAATTATTTAAATTTTGAAATTTCTAGATGTTTTTGAAAATAATACAACCAACTCAGGAAAATATCGAAAAAGAAGTCCTTTACAATTGTTTTAAACAAACATTCATCTCCTAGGCATTGAGATTTCAGCAACGATGACAGGAAAATCGTTTCCAACGATACGACACCCTTAATCGACCCACGTTCGTACGATCAGCGAAGGAAACTTTACCTAAAAATCCATGGAAACGTGCCCTTTTAAAATTATATGTGATATAGTGAGTGTTTAGTTTGAATTTTTACAATAAATTTACAAAATAGTTACATACATAAATATAAAAATACAATTTATTTCAATAACAAACGTTTGTTGCTGTATGCTGTTGACTTTATGTAGGTTAGGTGGTTTGATATCATAGCAATATATTTGTTCTTAAGCCACAAGCATTAATGTTTTTAGATAATATTCTTCATATCTAAAAAATTAAGGCCCATACACTCAAACCCAATTACAATTCTTATACCCTTAATTTCCTCTTTCAAATAATATACGACTCATTCAATTTTGTTTCGCACTTCTTGCCTACTCCTTGTAAGTAGGCTAATATGTCTGTAACTGTTCTCAACTGTCAATCTGTTTCATTAGTTGTCACTGCATTGCTCATTTGGCGTAATTTTTTCCGAATAATTCCTACTAAGGAAAATAAAAATGCTCCGTCCATCACTTGCGATTTATATTTCACATCGTCAAAGACAACCATTCAAAAAACACATACACTTTTAGAAATGCCGATATCGTTAGCATTCATCGCGTAGAATCTCAAGAGAGCGCACTCCTACACAGCCGATCGTGATGTATCCTTCCAATTTCCTTTTCCTATATCGAAACTAGAG
Organism: Cetonia aurata; assembly: GCA_949128085.1. Classification (NCBI taxonomy): domain Eukaryota; kingdom Metazoa; phylum Arthropoda; class Insecta; order Coleoptera; family Scarabaeidae; genus Cetonia; species Cetonia aurata. The sequence goes on along the minus strand of OX421886.1, from coordinate 39,455,614 downwards.
CGTTGCAACTGGATTTTTTCGAGGTCACACACGCCAAGAAATGCAGAGGTTGTATATCTTCGATCTTAAATCGCCCGACGAATCGAGAACTGATACCTCGACCTACTATCTAAACCACACACGGACGGTAGATATTTATTTATTATAACGGGTGAATCATTTCACCTGGAATTTTGTGATATCTCGAAAAATACGCAGGGGGGCAGATTTGAAATAATGACTAGAAACCCCTGTTTTTTCTTAACGTAGAATCGCATTCCAAGTCGCGAATTTCGTACGATTTGTCCGACTTTTTTTTTCGATTCGCTACAGATGGCGCTGTAATCGCAAGAAATGGAACAGTAATCAAAAGTGTCAAAAAACAAGAAAAACAGTGTTTCTCGAGTATTTAATGATGTTAAAGTTGCCTCCCTCCACCACCTGCTGTGGGTGGAGTGGTTGCTTAATAAACTATAAGTATACTGATAAACATAAAGCACTACGATATTAAGCAGCAACGTGATTGGTTTACAGCAACGAGAGAAGAAGGTAGGGCGAGCGCAGTTAATGGTTAACGCTATGCCACAGTTTTAGCAGTGGAGGTAAAGACAATCATTCCGCGTTTTCAAAGAAACGTATTATATGTTTTTGTCTGATTTTTGTTACGAACTTTTTATCGATATAATATATACTGATTTAACCAAGGCTTTTGACTTGATAGATCATGATATCTTGCTCTATCGGTTTTGTTCCGTCTGCTTTGAGTCTTTTGGGATCTTATCTAAAACAGAGAAGATGTTACGTCTCGTACAATCGATACAACTCTAAAGATTTCATTCTTACCTGCGGCGTGCCACAAGGGTTGAATCTAGGCCCATTACTGTTTGTGCTGTATATCAACGATCTACTTCTCCAAATTGATCTCCCCATTCTTGCATATGCTGATGATATTCTTTTCTGAAATTTCTTGTATCGATGATGTGAATTCAACGTGCTTTAAATGCTGTTTCTGGTTGGTGTGATGCTTTCAAACTGAAGCTAAACGTCGATAAATGCTGTGTGCTAACTCGTTCATCCTCACCTAACATTTGTTGTTATCAAATCAGGGATGGCAATTTGTCTCGTAAATTTGAATTTAAGGATCTTAAACTTTGATACCACGTTTTCCTTCAAATCGCATATTAGTCATATACGTTCTGAAGCTATCAAATCTCTTAGTTTCATTATGCGTGTCTCCAGATACTTTAAAGATACTTCATTATTGAAATCATTATATTTCGCATATGTATTAAGCAAGCTGGAATATGCGGTATTAGTTTGGAACCCTTTCCTTCAAAATGGATGGAAGGTACCCTGAAAGAGGTACACCTCAGGATCAATTATTACACAGGCACAATATGTTGGCCTTAATCATACGAAGGGTAAAGATCTGCGAAAAGTTCCTTTATAAATTACTAAAAAATTTCATCGATTGCCCTTTCATATTGGAACGACTGAATTTCCTGGTACCTAGGATAAATTCGCGACATGATTGTGCCTTCCTGGTTCCATTCGCGAGAACGGATGTAATGAGACGAGGTTCATAAACGAGAACTGGATATTTTTCTTTGATATTGGATGTAGTAGTAATGCATGAGTGCTGTGTAGTGTGATAGTTTTTTTTTTCCTGATGGCATACTAATTTATTTTCTTATTGTTGCACCAGCTTACTGTATTGTGTATACTCATGTTTTTTTTTTCGTATTATCCTGTAATTAACTAAAAAAAATTAATATACAAATGGCAAAATTAAATACTAAAACAAAAACGTCAATTCTTGACTCACAATAATTGAGTTAAACAACAATTAAAAACGCGTCTCGAACAAAATATGTTATGTCAGAAATTTAAAGGAATCCAATTCGGAAAAATATTTACTGATAAACAATATAAAATTAAAACACTTCTAAAATAAAACTAAAAACGGAAACAGGATTCTGAATTAAATTAAATAAAATTCAAAATTCTTGATAATTTATAAATAAATATTAAAAAAGAACTTTTCTTAAATAAAATAAATTCGAATTCTCAAACATCTATGAAAACTAGAAGCTGAAAAACTGTAAATAAAATTCCTATATCAAATGTTCGAATCGTCCTCCTTCTACTTTCAATAAACAATAATCTAGGCGGTTATAAAAATTATGGCGTACATTCGATAATACCTCAGGAGCAATTGAAAGCAAGGTTTTAGTAATTTTAACACATAATTCGTCTAGGTTATGAGCGCGTTGTTCTTCGAATCCGTAAATTTGGGACTTAACACAGCCCCACAAAAAAAAAATTCATTCGGTGCCAAATCTGGAGATCTAGCAGGCCATGGAATTATTACCTTGCGCGACACACCATTCAGCCTGCAGATTCAAACAGAAGACCAGCTGAACGTCATGCGTCATCTGCAAACCTAAGTATCTCGCAATCCCCATGCACTGGAATAGATCATTTTAAAATTGCTTACGACATGTGTGTGAATCCTTTCAATGTTTCTATTACTTCCTTAGCAGCTTATTCGATGCACATACCGTATGCGACACGTCCATAAATATCGAGGGACAAATTGAGTGGATCCGAGACTACCTCACCGTGTAAGATCAACACCGCCCAGCCTGGTATAAAAATTGAATATGCCGACCGCGTAATACCCGCTACGCTACAGCGTCACATATTTCTGATATCCTGCCACGTACGATTGGAAATTTATAAGATATCTTTCGAACGCAAGGAATGTGAGGCGATATTCGCCGGTTTGATGAAATATTAGCCGTGTTCTGTACGGCTTGTACCGCATAGGTTATATACAGTGCGTTTAACATGTCTCGCGACTTTAAACAAGAATGCTTTGAGACATTTATTAACGCCAATAAATAAAAAAAGTACTTTTACTAATCTCGTACAGAGCTATAAGAATTTTGCTTCAGTTACTTCAAGTTCGCGAAAACTGAATTTAGGTAAATATACATTGTTTTTCTTTTGGTTTTCTCTTTTATCTAATGTATTTCACTATTTCTCAAAACTATTGCACAACCACATCGTTTTGACATTAATACAGGCACCTAAAATGCCTCGGACCATAACTCAGTGGTGAGCCGTATTCCAGCGGCGTATCAAACTTATATTTTTTTAAATGAGACAATTTTATAGCAGATTTGGAAAGCTCTCGATGAGTAGATACTTTTTTTTTTTTTTAGCAGTTTCGCTATTATAACATTTTTTCCTCACAGTTGGACCATTGTTTGAAATTTTTTTTTGGCAGGAACTAAATTGCACCGGCGCTTAGGTTTCGAATTTAGAGATTACAATTTTACTCTTAGAGTTTCTTCGATATCTTGTATCATAGGGGAGCTCCGAGGCGTCTTAGATGCTACACCCTGTATATCGAATGAAATTCGCTATTTCTAATAACTGTTTAATTCTATTGAATACCACTCAGAGTCATCTGAGATGCTCTTCACCAATTCATAAATAAACCAGACTAAAATTTGCAGGTGGCCCTGGTTGTATATCTCCCCCCCCCCCTCTCAAGTGATTTCGCTCTCCTATAAACGACTAGGATGTTCGCACAAATTCGCCGCTTAATCGATTTCATTGCCCAAAAACAAAATAATAAATAGAACGGAATTCTATTTGGGCATGCGGAAAACCCCATAACAATGCTGCTAGAATCATTCCGCCCGTAACCGTTGCTTCGAACGAAACTTCCCGTACGTTTATTATTAGCAGACAAGGGTAGTTGTCCGCTCTCCCCACCCTCAACCCTCAGCGAGAGCCCTCAAAACCGTCAACTCGACAAACTGGGCGCTCCGGCTCAGACTCAAAAATTAAACCGGATCTCCATCTCTTAGCCCTGTAAATATTTAAAGTGCAAACCGGCTGCCTGCGAGATTACAAACTAACAGGGCCGAAGGGTGGATTGGCGCAGGGTGAGTGCGGTTCGTCAGTGCCGTCGCTTCGAGCCCGCGAAACAGGAAAAGGAGCACTGCGAGCAATTCATCATCGCGCCTGGCGTCAAATGAGTGTTTAAATTCTCCCGTTTCAACTTCCGGACTACCCGCGATGGTCTGTGAAAGCGCGCGGGTAAGAAGAAGCATAGACGGGTAGACAAAAGGCAAAAATCGCTAACGACTTCGAAATAGTAGTCAAGCAAGGGAAGCGCGGGCGGCAAGCTGACGAAATGGATACTTTGGACGTTGCGAAATTTGCAAACGACTCTTATGGAATTAGTCTGTGGGTGTTGCAAAACATGACGAGCATTTTAAGTTGTTTTAGGACAAGGCAAGAGTAGTTCTCGAAGCGTAAATTAGTGAAAATCTTGTGTATTACGTCAAATAATTAGAATTGTTCATTATAACGACATCCGGTTGATGATGCTCTAAGATACAGTACTTCCCATGTTGCTACCATAGATGAATTGATAACTCACCATTACACACAAAGAAATACAAGTACATAGTTCAGAGCGAGCGGAGTTGTGTCATTTAATATTAACACCCATGTTCCGGAATAAAATTTTATTTTTACAATATTGTAAACTTGCTTCTATCAGAGTAGGTGCTGCAATTAGTATGTTTTGGAATTAGTTTAAGCCTAACGCTGTGTTATTAGGCGCACTTTGCAGAGTTAATATGCAGTAGTTCCTATTCACTGAAGGAATTAACATTCTCTTTTCGGAATAATTCTAATAACAACCTAACGCAAATAAAATTTCGATAATGGTGTATGTATCAGAAAGCTCTGCCGACACCATATGCCAGAGCGAGGAAGGCTGGGAGAAAACGCCTGCGTGTGTTAAAAGTTATGCCGACACCAAGGGACAGAGCAAGGAAATTAGGAGCGAAATATCCGCATTGTATCAGATGCTTTGCCGACACCGACTGTCAGATCGAGGATAGGTGGGAGTGACTGCTCTTATCGTTAAACGCGCAGTTTATATATGGTGGAAGTTGGGCGTGCGTGAACGGATGTACCGGCAGAGACGATCATAAACAAGAATAAATAAGAAAAACTTAATTAAACAAAATATCATGTGGTTTATATATTTTGGTGTCACCATAACTCCATAGATGAGCTATCCTCTTCCGTTTTCCAGATAATAGGAAAAGCAGCCGATAGTAATAATGTTCTTGCCAGTTACAAATATCTACTTAATAATATCGATATAGTAGGTATTAGAGTTGGCTATGAAACGAAGCACTATTTTTACTCTTCAGCGCAGAAAATTGTGTCCGCGTTAGCTTAATATTATATACTATTCGTTTTTTATCATTTTTCAAATAAGGGTAACAAAATCTAGTATGATTTGGATACCGTAGCAGAATATGGCATGCCATGGAAACAATTATTTGACAATTGTTAAATTGTGACTTACGATACAATTTTACTTTGGTCCATCAAAGCTTGTCATTCACACCATTGTTAACAATTTTCAGAGTAATTAAGGAAAACTCTTATACTTGAGGATAACGCCATCTGGTACATTTCTTGAAAATTCACTGTTAGTACAGATTATGACGTTTAAAGCAGTTTTATATTATCTTTCAGATAAGCCCAAGTTTCTTAAATTCAGGTAAAAACTGTAGAAGTTATAGCAGATAAGTTATCTGTCACAACTTCTACAGTTACTTCATTTTAAAACTATTGGAAATAGTAACACCAAAAAAACCAATCAACTTCTTTGTAAGAACCCTATCGATGATGATCTCATCGGAGGATAGTGCATTTTCTTTGTTCGAGCTTATGACTCACGCGCTCTCCAATATACCTGCCCGTACGGTTTATCTAACAAAGTTAGTTTTTAGTTAGTTATTCGTCTTGTTCTTAGTAGTAAGATCGTGTTAATAAAACTGCGTTATTAGAAATTGTATTTTTAATTCCACAAGCACTAATAACCAACAAAAACAATATTTTTATTATAGGAATTGCTAGAAAATAAATCCAAACGTTCAATATTCTGCTAAAAAAGTTAAAAGTTTGATTTATTGTTAGTATTTTTCCTTTAGACTTATTTCCGAGCGCACGAGGCCACCTGCATAAGATCGCCCATATAAATCAACATCTGTTGTATTTTAAAGTAAATATATTTGTTACGTAGTTAAAGAAATTAGAATGATCTTGAGTTAAAGTAGTCTTTAGGCTTTCACGGCCGTCGTTGCTGGCTGCTCTTCGGTTCGGCTCTCTGCCGTGTAGAAAGTTTAAATTACTTGACGTTTCGATCATCTTGTCGTGATCTTCTTCAGAAGTGAAGTGAACTTCTTCAGAAGTGAAGTGAACTTCACTTCTGAAGAAGAAGATCACGACAAGATGATCGAAACGTCAAGTAATTTAAACTTTCTACACGGCAGAGAACCCGAGAACCGAAGAGCAGCCATCTTGAGTTATTATATTGGTTTTTTTAGTAAAATCAACATTAAAATTTTACCTCAAGAGTGTACAAAAATAACAAATTTTAATCAAAATTTCAATTTTCAGCAATAGAAAATAATATTAAACGATTAACTACAAAAAAACTGAGTGTTATAATTTTTGCCAGGATTGTACATGATGGCAACATTGCATAATAACAAATATAAGAGAAAATGACATTTATCCAATGAGGATATGAGAAGTAAGAAAGAAATTCTTACATACTTACTCATTAAATACCACTTCTTTTATAGTGAAAGTTGATGCCAGTATCCGTTAATGCATAAATTAAAACCACTTCACTTAAACTGCTGTCCATTAAGACTTCTTAACACCTCTTTATTTCTCAACTTATTTCTTTTATCATTTGCGCCAAAGAGCACGCCACTAAACTGAGTGCTTAACTAACCGTCCTAAGCAGTTTTGATATAAGTAAAAAACCATTGCAAAACCCAGTGAAATAGCGGTTGATAATATACCTATACCTGGTGTAACGTATTAGCAGGTATTATATTCTAGGAAAAAGGAAGCAAGATTTGCCTTTGGTGTCGCGTAACGTAGCGTGCAATGTTCCTATGTTAATAAATGCACTGTATGCAAGTACATAAAAGTATATAATACATAATATAGGAAGGAATTACGAGCCTTGCGATACGGTACATGCATATGGCCGTAGCTTTCTGTATAGAAATTAACGTGCGAAACGCTCTGATAATCTTCGAGTATTTCACCTTGTCATGAAACGTGTTACTTGCCCGGTACATTACACGCAATGTAGTCGTGCTGTTTTGTCCGCTATATCAACTGGAGACTTCGTAATTGCGAATAATAATGAAAGAGGCACGTGCAGTATAAGTTGCGTATGATGGTGTCACTCAACTACACTCCGCCAAAAAAGTATCGCATAAACTAAAAAAGGGCATTTATGAACCAAGATATTTTTATACGTTCACAAAAAGTTTGCCTCGTGTATGTGAACTATAAAAACACTAACAAAATAATGGAACTTAGCGTTTTTACTTTATTTTTTTCCTAAAAGAACACATTTAGAAAAATGCATATGTGTAAGGTTTGCTCAGTTGTTTATTGAAAGTCTTCCTATACGGACAAATTTTAAAGTGCGAAGTCAGAGTTCTGTACCAACGCTTTTAAAACTAAAATGAGCAATTTAACTTCAGAACAAGTGGCTGCTATAGTTGCTTTAATCGAAGATGGACGATCTCAAGCATACGTTGCTAATTTGATGAACATCAATCAGTCAAGTGTTTCTAGAGCCGTAGCCAGATATAGGGAAACAGGCATTTACAGTAAAAGACCTGTACCAGGTCGTCCAAGATGTTCTACTCGCCAAGATGACCGCTATTTACTACTACAAGCATTACGTCGAAGACATGTAACTGCGAGACAATTGCAGAACGACTTGGCTAGAGTCAGAAATACTCGTGTGAGTACTCAAACTATTCGGAATAGGTTACGACAGAGTGGATTAAGAGCTAGAGTAGCTGTAACAGCCCCTCGTCTCACTAGGAACCACCGAGTGGCTCGCTTAAGGTTTGCCAGAGAACATGTAAATTGGAACATTAATGACTGGGCCAATATACTCTTCACAGATGAGTCAAGATTTGGTCTTTACACCTCAGATGGGCGTATCTCAGTGTACAGACGAGACGGTGAGCGCTATTCGCAGTGTAATATCAGACCTAGACCTAATTTCGCTGGTGGCTCTATTATGGTTTGGGGAGGCATCTGTTTAACAGGTCGTACAGAGTTAGTACCAGTAGACAGAGGTACACTGACTGCCCACAGGTATATAACGGACATTTTAGAAGAACATGTAGTACCATATGCGCCAATTATAGGAAACGAATTCATGTTAATGCACGATAATGCACGACCGCATGTTGCAATAATCGTCCAGGAATACCTTAACGATGTTGGTATTCCAGTTTTAGATTGGCCTGCGGTAAGTCCGGACATGAACCCTATCGAGCACGTGTGGGACCTCCTTCACAGACGGATACGAACCCAAAATGTTGCCCCAGCGAACCTGCATGGACTAGCAAATGCTCTCCGTGACGAGTGGGAGAATTTGGATCAGGCTTATATACGGAGGTTAATCGAATCTCTGCCAAACCGTATGCGAGCGGTCATAAGAGCCAGAGGTGGCAATACTCAGTATTAAAAGCTACTGTTATGACATTTTTCTTTCCAAAATTATAATTTCTTGTTTTAATAAAAATCTCAAGTATGAGTTCTTGTTTTTATTTGGCCTGTATTTTATTTAAACAATCATAGAAATTATATCTTAGAGCGCATTAAAGTATATTTACAACTTTATGCTATAAACAAAGATTATGCGATACTTTTATGATTCAAAACTAAATTATGCGATACTTTTTTGGCGGAGTGTATATTTCTGCGAGCAAGGAGTCAAAACACGTGCAGCGAACTACCAAACTGATATTTTGGAAAAGATAGTAAAGCTACCGAATGACTCCTTATTCTCAGGAAAGCACTGGGTCTTCCAGCACGTTAAATATTCTTCTCAAATAGTGAAAAGTTTGTTTTATTGTTAGATTTTTCCTTAAGATATAATTTCAAACGATTTTTAATCCTTAAAAAGACATTCTGTTTATTTCCGGGCGCCCGAGGCCACCTGCATAAGATCGCACTACTGCACTTAAATTTTATTGGCTAGGATATGTTTGTAGGTGGTACCAACGGAATAAATTTCGATAATATTAGTTTGCAACTAAATATACGTGATCTATAAGAAATGAATGTCATTTTTCTTTACTTCCATTTGTCAATTTACAAATGGCGCTTTGCATTGACGCGATCTGCCGCCAATATCACTAAAGCTGAGAGTATCTGCTGTGCAATAGCAGCTGAACCGATTATTTATTCAAGAGAGAGCTCGAAAAAGCGGCTCACTGCTGTGACATGCCCGCCTGGAATAGCGACGCAGAGTTAATTATTTAAATTCGGCAGCCAGCAGAAAAGGATTATTTGTTCGGTTTACGTTTTATTATGTTTTAAATCTGCCGTTGTTGGCCGGTGGACGATGCTGTTTGTATTTTGTGTCGGGCGATCGCTGAATAATTTATGTTTACCTGAGGCCGGAGCAATTATTTAGGAAATTGGAGGGAGGGGGGAAGGGGTCCGTATTTGTGTATTCGTGTTTGTTTGAGGAAATTTCTGTACAATATCCTCGTTTGATGAGTATCGGCATAAATGGATTAGATCATCTTTGTAAACCCCTTTAATAGATATTGCTAATGAATCGCGTTTTACCGTTATAAAAGTATTTTACTGTATGTATTGTCTAGATTACGTCAGGATTGGAGTGGCCATTTAGGTTTGAGAAGTATTCAGATAATGCTTCCTTTCTATTATCATTAACTAATGACTAAACGGTTATAACATCGACTTCCATGTTAATTAAACCAACCATCTATGAAAACTTTAAGATAATAGAAACTTTATCTTTTGTGTTATTTAACATGTCATTTATATTATATTTAATACATGCCAGCCACTGGGTTGGATAGCTGGGAATCTCTGCGCGTATCAGAAAGCTTTGCCGACACCATCTGCCAGAGCGAGGATAGCTGGGAGAGAATGCTTGCGTTGTGTCAGAAGCTATGCCGACACCAATTGCCAGAGCAAGGATGGTTGGGAGAGAATTCTTGTGTTGTGTCAGAGAGAAATTCCCGCATTGTATCAGATGCTTTGCCGACACCAACTGTCAGATCGAGGATAGCTGGGAGTGAATGCTCTTATCATTAAACGCGCAGTTTATATATCCTACAGCGGTCTCCTACGCGGTCGCGATGGTGGGGGTTGGGCGTGCGTGAACGGATGTACCGGCAGAGACGATACTCGCGTCATAAACAAGAATAAATGAGAAAAACTTAATTAAACAAAATATCATGCGGTAGTAACGCTACCGAACTAGGGGAAAATCAATCAAATGAAAGAGAATTAATGATTAATCAACGATAAACTCAAAATTTATACTGACATTTTTTTTTCAATTTTCACAGTATTAAAATGAAATCTACATTTAAACTGATGCTCTTTTCTATGTCTGCACTTTTCTATACTGTTAGCGAATAAAACAGCTTTTTTAAAAAAACTAAATGCTCTTAACGCATAATGCATTTTTATTTCGGCCCTATTAGTAATGTTAAAATCATCAAAATCGGTTTCGTCGAAAAAATTTTCCCCCTGTATCTTCGAGAGGAAGCGACTTCTCAAAAATCATCAAAGAACAAAGCATTCTTAGAATAGTCCAGGGAACAAACACCAACAATTTTTACCGTATGTTTAACAAACATCCTGTATACACTATAACCATCGTAACGTTCGAAATCTCGTTCGAAAGTTATTTGCGAATCCTATGAAACAAAACGCGCACCTGAAACAATGCATCGTCACATCGAGACAGATATTTCCTTTTTCGTTTTATTCCCCCTTTTCGATGCGGACCAGTGCAGTTAACGTTTTGCTACCCCATGAAATATGCATGAATCGAAATAAGCCGTCCACATTCGCCATGTAAATGCATCGCTACTTAAAAAAAAAAAATTGAATAACGAAGCGTCGGTTGAGGGCAAAAAGGATTTAGGTGCGGACGGATGCGACGAACGTAAAAATTGTTCGAACGATAATACTGAAGGTGAACACGAAATAAAAGTTACTGGGTATAGCTGGTATGTACGCGGATGATGTTCCGAGGATTCTGGGTTCAATCGTTCCGAATAGTATTTGAATGTAAATCGCGTCTGTAATAAAATGCAGTTGCGCTACCGCGAGCAATATGTAAGGTGATCCGATTTTGATGAGGGGCATTAAATACTGATCAGAATTATTTGGCTGGTTTTGTTAGTCTTCGCTAAAAATGCAGTAGCTCGTTTTTTTTCTTTTCAACAGAACAAATTTTATTATGTAATCTTAATAAAGCTTCAGAACCAACTAGAGCAATTTTAGTAGAAGTTATTTTGAAAATCGTAGAGATATTAAATTAGTATAACCCCACAAACTTACTTGAAAATGAAATAATGATGAGTTATTTGATTTGTTGTTGCAGGAGGAACATATGTCCATTTCTGACCGTCACATATTGATCTCTCTAAATGGCAACAATGGATAGAAATGCAACGAGATAATGTAATGGAGGTATGTATATGCACCCGCATTTAATTTTTATTTTTTCACCATTGTATTCATTCAATAAAACGGTTGATTGGTTTTGGTTTTACATATGGGTCAATTGTTTCTTCAATTTTATCCTGGCAATTGTCAAATGTTTACTCAAGAAATTATAAATAAACACAGGGCAGACGATAGAATAATAATAAAAAGCAAAACAAGATATCCATTTTAGATATTGAACTAATAAATCTGAATTTACGGTGTTATTAAATGTAATAAATCAGTTAATATTGCATCGGATTTCTTTATGCGGTAATTTACGGTCTATCGCGTCGAAAGCATAAGTGAAATTCATGCGCGGAATATAAATTTTAACACTACATTTAATCCAACATAATCCAACTATATATTTTAAGGATGAGACACCGATTTTGTAGTATTAAGCCGTTCTTATGGGAATTTGATGCTAACTAGGCACATCTGCTGTAATTTATTATACATTTATGTATATTTGAAGCCGATTTACAATTCCTATACAAAAGAAAATTATGACAAGAAGTTTTGAACGGCAAATTCTGAAGGTTGGGAGAGAATGCTTGCGTTGTGTCAGAAGCTATGCCGACACCAATTGCCAGAGCAAGGATGGTTGGGAGAGAATGCGTGTGTTGTGTCAGAAGCTATGCCGACACCAAGTGCCAGAACAAGGAAATTATGACAAGAAGTTTTGAACGGTAAATTCTGAAGGTTGGGGGAGAATGCTTGCGTTGTGTCAGAAGCTATGCCGACACAATTGCCAGAGCAAGGATGGTTGGCAGATAATGCTTGTGTTGTGTCAGAAGCTATGCCGACACCAAGTGCCAGAACAAGAAAATTATGACAAGAATGCATTTTTTTTATTGAAAATTTTTCACTGAATTAGTCGTTATGCTTTACAAGGTGTATCGTGATATAGTGGAAAATGTTGGAGTTTCAACAGAAATATATTGATAAGTTTGCTATGGAGTGAAATATGTCGTAGCTGGTAGCTGATTCCATTCTTTTGATATAATTCGGATGCAATTGTTCATATTTGTCAATGTGTTTTCTCTCCCCAATCTTAAATAGTCGGCAGACAGATTGGCATACTGCCAGATTGCGTTAGAGAGATTAGCTCTCGCAATGGCCAGATTAGTTCTCTTGCTCCAAGCCACTGCCCCATAAGTGATCATTGGTCTCACGATTGCTGTATATATCCAGAGCAGTATTTTTGGGTTGCAACCCCAGTTGTTGCCTGCAAAGTTTCTACAAATCATCAGGGCCTTCTTTGCCTTGTTAGTTACTTCAAGCTCATGCTTATACCACAGAAGTTTATCATCCAGGATGAGTCCTAGATATTTCATCTCCTTCCAGTCTATGTCTTGCCCATCTATATTTATGGTCTTGAGGCTGGGTTCTCTTTTCCTTGTGAATGCTATTAAGGTAGTCTTAGCGGTGTTGATGTTAAGGCCCACTGATTGGCACCACCTTTTCGTAGTGTTGACTCCTCTTTGAACGATGTCACAGAGGGTATTCTCAAACTTCCCTCTTGCAAATATGACTATATCATCAGCATACACTCGACATGGTATGCCTAGATTAGTTAGTATCCATAGAAGTTCATCTACTGTCAAGCTCCACATGAGTGGGATTCTCAAAGTTTTATATGCACTACATATTTTTTAATTTTTCTAATATGAGTGAATTAAAACCGAATTACATCACAGTATAAAATCCCCTCGCAATAGGTTTAAATTAATTCTTCTCTGTTAAAAACGAGAGCACAGGTGGCGGAATGAGTACCAACGAGAAAAACAAAAAAGCATTCACGCCAGTAATACAAACTAAAATACCCGGAAAAACAACAGAGACCGTTATATGCAATCCCACCGGACGTTACCGCCATAAAAGCAACATTATGTAAAACAGACATTAAAACTATAGCCAGGGGTGGAGTAGGTAACTCGACTGCGACCACATGAACGGTGGAACGGCGGCGTATAGAGGTCGAGGTCGCCCGTACATATTTGATCCGGGAGTATGGTCTGCTGTGTTGTAATACGGCAGGACGCGTGTCGTTACCTCTCCGCATCCCGCCACCCTCCTCACTCGCTCTTCCGTATCCCAATCGAGGGAAAAGTAGCAGCGGAAGGGGTGGCAGATGAAACTTTGTCCGGAGGTATCTTCAGCGGCCTCGGTACACATTGGGCTCTTTTAAAATTCATGGCGACTTGTAAAGTAGGTTGTAGTCCGTACTCTTGACGATAGGTCGAAACGTGGCGGTGGATTTTAGGTAAGTCCTTCAATCCTGGTACGTTTCCGGGGTTGTATAACTCGTAATCCTGTGTGGGACGTGAAAAAGTTTCCGGATCCGAAGGTGAGCTCGTGAGTTCGTTTGAAAACTTTATGATATTCATCTGGGGTTTTCAAAACGATCTGTACATGCTATTTCTTGGTTTGGATTTACTTTTATTTTTAGGAGACCTCGTTAATAACCCTAATAACAGATGCTGCATGCAAATTTTGCCAAGATGAGAAAGAAACCCCGCTCCAGCGCAAGAGCTGCGTAGCACTGTTTTTAAGCATAATTGATCAAATTAAAAAAGCAAAATCAGAAAGCGTATTCTAGGGAACGAGCAGGAGTGTCTGTTTGCTGCTGGACGGGGTGGAATACAGCTTGACATTTTGAGGAGTTTAATTACTTACATTTTGACAAGAATCTCTAACGCTTTCATCTCGACATTGCCTGATTTATTAGTGAGAGCCAGGACTTGACAATATCTACTGTAGAATCTTGCTTATTACATTGACATAGCAACTTAACTAGGGGCAATTCACAAAAGCGTGATTCACCTACACTTCCTCCAACTTGTAATAGACACGAGACTTACATATCCGTGTATCAGAAATTTTGCCGAAACTAGTACTCAACACTTCAATTAATAATCCCCGCACTAACAATTTCATTGCTTTCTCTTTCACTATAGGTAAATTAAACGTTATAAAAATGATTATATTTTTATTTTTCAGAAATAAACTTTTAAATAAATTAGTTATGTTTTAACACCTCATAGTCATTTATCATAGATTTATAAAATTATAAGCTAATAGACCCAAATTAGTTGATGAAACTGAAATCCGACGATGTGCCCAGAAGGAATGTGCCTCTCCTATTTAATATTCCTGCATATATCCAGGCAATAGTCAATCTCGAGACGTATGGAGAGTTTTACTCCTGATTTAGTGTTTCATTAAAATAAAATACTTGTTATGCTAATAATTCATTGCTATATTTTAATACCTCAAAGTCATCGCCCTTAGATTTATGCATATTTAAGCAAATACCCTAGATGCACATTAATAGATGGAACTAAAATCCAACGATGTGCCCTGCAAGTATGCGCTTCCCCCATGTAAGATTCCTGCATATATTGAGGCAGTAGTAAACTAAAAGTTTTAATTTCTCTCTTTCAAAATATTTCTATTCCTTGCAAATCATACCTGCAAAATAGAAGCACCGTTAGACCTGAAAAAGTCGTTAGGAATATTGATCTGTACAGTCAATTCTAGATTTTGTAACTTTGTTCTATGAAATACCATACCAATACTTTATCCTATAGGAATCAATCATAAAACTCTGACATAAAAATCACCGCTCACTTAAACTGTAACATGTGACACGATAATTCATAAAAATCACCTGTTTCTCTCACCCGTCCACCACTCATCTGCATAAGGTATACGACTTTACCCCTTTCAAAAGCGTAGAAGAAATGTCCAGGTACAAATGTTCGCCACCAAGTGAGTATTTCAGCCCCATTAAACGCTTTCCTTACAAGTAGTTTAAGCGTTTAACGCCAGTTGGATTAGTGACATGCGATATGAACCCGTACGGGTGCCACGAACGCAAGATCGACATTCTGTTCCGGCCTACAGGGGGGGAGAGAGAGACGGGATAACATCAACACGTGAGGCTTTGCTACCCTTGCTGCGGTATGGAAGGAACGATGCCTCGGGGTTTGCGTGAATTGTATTGTAAATTTCGCGAAGAGGGGATTAATGGCTTGAAGCACGTCATCGAATAATATCTTGGGTTAATTAATGCTGGAGCGTTGCGAATCGATAAAATACCTAGGTTAAATAGACAAACATACTTACATATTGCAATAGTTTTATCGTTCGTATGGTTTCTTTAGGACGCCCTCTATCAGATAACACTTGAACTTCAACCTTTTACGTAACGTGCACTATTGAAAATTGAATATACAAATCCATTTTCATTATTGTTACAGGTGAATTTGTTCCTGTTTGTGCTGGATTTGTACTTCGTGATCGTGGGACAAGCTGTGCATCCCGGTAGGTAGTTTTTTTTTTTTCTGTTTTTGCGAGGCTTTTGTTTCGCGTGCATTCGGAGTGCTTTACATGATTGGATGTAGGCGAGAGCGTTTTAACGGATTAAAAGTGAATCAATATTAAAACACGTGGGCTTATAGGTTAAAATCACTTAGGTAGTTATACAAAAACTCCCCCAACAATACGTTATATCCTAGTATTAAATATGAAACTTTCTATGCGGTCGTTATGTAGATACTATATAAAGTAAATAGTTTAGCAGCGTGCAATACCCGCGGGGAGTCATAAAATCGAAAATAACATGAAAAAATTGTACTAATACATAGGATATTACACAAGAAAAGTAATACTCGCTACAAATAATTCCCGATGTGGAAAATACGTTTAGAAGATCTGTAAAAAAAAATGTTATGACTCACATAGTGATCAGAAATATCAGAATTATTATATTATGCTTTGTCATTAACATAAAACATTTATGCCTAATATGTAAAAATGTCAAAGCAATCAAATTAATAACTCCTAAGATATTTTATTAAAACTAAAAGTTTGATCCCAAAACGATTTATTTTTACAAAGTTTGAGACATATTACAATTATTGAAAATGGCGTCAGAATGCTATGTGACTCACCCGCATCTTCTGCCAAAAATGAAATAATCTTTATGCAAAACCCATAGAAAAGTTGTGAATTTATTTTCAGTAAATTTTAAAACGTGACTCCCATGACTCGTCAAAACTATATCCGAACATATGATGCAAAAATCTATTAGTCGATGCGAAGAATTGGGTGCGAAAACTTCAAAACAGTGACACTTTGATTTTTCAAAAAAATATTCCAATGAGAGGAACGACGAGCCATAGACAAATTTAAAATGATAGCAAATAGTTAAATTCGCATTTTCCATTGTATGTAAATGAAAATTTATAGTTTGACTAATTTGAAAAATCTGTGGCTCATATAAGATTGACACATTCGTTGGTAGGTGAAAAGGAGTTCGATTGCTCGCCTTTGTCATAGTATGCTTCTTGCTGCATCTATTATTTTGTTACATTCCCTTCTGTTGTTGATGACTATCCTGCTCGCATCCACTATTTTCAATTTTCTTATATCCTGCGTTAACTGCTCCTCCCATTTTATTTTCCATCTACCCCTTAGTCTATCCTGTATTGGTCTCCAGTGTTTTACCTTTTTAAATAAGTCCTAATAGTTCCCTTAAGATCTTCCTTTCAAATATTTGCACATTTTCCTAATCCCTAGCTGTCAATTTTGATTTGCACCTCTTTAAAATCATAAACGTTTAAACAGGCAGTTTCCGCATCGCCGTTTCTATGCCCATTTTCTAGCAATGTCGAAATAATATGACTTGTGACTTGCCTGTGTGTGACAAAACGCCATTTCTAATACATGTATAATATATATCATGTTTTCCCATTCGCTTATCTCTCATCTGAAGAGGGGCAGAGCGACAAAACTGACTTAACGAGTAAAGTTTGGCGTATCCCCATATCGTATAAATAACAGTCGTTGGTTGCAATATTGTGGTTATATTGGATAAGTTTAAATTACCCCCTATGACAGAAGATAAATAAAGAACATTAAATGATGAGTAAACACAGCTAGATAAATATATATCTCTTTTAAACATTTCTGTAGGATTACAGGGATCGACCCAAATAAGTCTTTACCTGCTGTGAATTATATAAAATTGAAAAGGGAAACTCATTCAAAGGATTAAATATATACTGTAATGGGTCAAACACAACTCTAATTTAGAAATCAATCACACACACACCGATCGATTGTATCGTGCGGACGGTCAGTCACACGTACTCTTGTATTCGACAAGGACGGTCGGATTTCACCAGCCACAGAGTCGTATGAACGCCTGAAACCGATCAAGAGATCTAAGCCATCCTTAAACACACACACTCTTGCGACATCATTCAAAATTTTAACATACCGAGCATCCAGTAATCGATTATTCATTTTTTTAAGACCTGCAGTCAAAACAGGCACTAATATTATAGAAAATCACAAATTACTCACTTTGATAATTAATAAAATACTTTTTAACAGCGATTTTGGCTAAGTTTTATGTCATTTCTTTCGGAAGCATGAAAAGAGAATTTTTCTTCTTTAAAATGTTTAACCCTTTGATGGGTGGAGACTGTGGCTTGAAAACTATAACAAAAATCCAAAAGAACAAGTGAAAAAATCCCTTGCCACAAAAATTAAAAGATACAAATCTAAATACGTATTTCGGCAACTAAGATGCCATCTTCAGTAGAAAACAAGTGAAGACACTGCTCTACCAGTGTTATTCCACTAGTGATTTGGTGAAGAGCATATCTTCCAAGGTTTACCTTAGCCGAAAACACTACGTTTAACACTGCTCTTCACTTGTTTTCTACTGAAGGTGGCAACTTAGTTGCTCACAAATCACCAATCAAGTATTGTAAATTCATCATTGTATGAAACCTCTGGAAAAAGTGAAAATTTCACATTTCTTGTCAAGCATTTTCGAAAGTGCACATACGTGATAACTTTACAGAAAACAACAATCACATATGTTATATTATTTTTTCTTTGTTGTGTTGTTAATGAAAAAAAAACCACCTTCCCAAAATTAAGGGACACGATCCCAGATAAGACCCTGAGAGAGAGATAATTTTAATTCGTAAATGTATTAGTCCTACACCCACGCGACTTTATACAATACATAAGTACAATAATTACAAACATATACACTATAGCATCCTAAAGTGTTAGAAACACTTAGCAAGTACAGAAAACATGTTTTTCTCTGCTTATTCACTAACAGGGAACTCCGTTTACATCCCACGATAACGGACATTATACTAACACAAACGACAAAAAAGAAACGACCTAAAATCGATGCCTTGTAAATCCACCGTTAACTTCTTCACTTCAGTAACGCTCCAACTGAAGCTGGCCACGTTGGCGTGCGCATAATATTAATGAAAATGTATGAGAGCCCGACATCTACATTTATATAGACCGTTTTCGCGTTATTTGCGCGAAGTTTTCGCGTAATTTCCATCATATAAACAAGAATGATGATAAACGGAATTGGTATTTGCAAGTTCGCTCCCGTGGGAACTGCGTTCGCAGCGCGCCGCTGTACAGATTGTGCAGGACTGGCGCCATCTTCATTCGATTTTATGGAAACGTGTTGTCGTTTTGCGAGAGAACGGGAAAAAAAAAAAGAACGAGGAGGCGATGTTTATGTTCTTGTAACATTCCGATAGGAATGAAAGAGAAAAAATAGTTTGCGTGAATTTAGAATTTGTCATAGTCGTACACACATGACAAAAAGCTGATGGTCGCACTAATTTATATCTCCTTCAGAGTAAAAATGTAATAATTATCAATCAATAATCAACTTTTCTTAATACAAATATAGTTCGTACAGTATATAGACACACCTAATAATTCTCCTACATTTTCATTATGATACTTATCCAGTTGATTTTTGATTATTTCTGTTAAAACTTTATATGTTACGTCCAAGAGGGCTATTGCGCGATGATTCATACATTCTTCTTTGTCACCTTTTTTATGTATAGGTCAAATTAAGGAGGAGTGCCTCAGGGATCCGTTTTGGGCCCTTTATTATTTGTTATTTATTTAAATGATTTATTAGACACAATTACAAACGATGGATTAGTAACATATGCAGACGATACTTGTCTCTTAGTCTCAAGCCTAGAAACATTAATTGCGAATACACAATTTATGATTAATAATAATGGAATAATAATAATAATGGAAATATATTTGGCCCAACAGATACAATCCAAACAGGCATATAAACAAAATGATAATACATTACTGTAAACCAAGAACAAAATAGCAAATTTATGCAATTGAACTATACATATAAAAAGAAAATAGAAAGTAGAAAGTAGTGAGTGAAAGACGTTAATTTTTGAATTGACATGTGAAAATATCCTCGTAGATGTTGTTGGCATCCCTTGACGAGTGGATAATGGGTGCTCTCATCAAGAGAGTTTCAAGAGAGATTAATGTTCTGATGTTGTGGTTCAAAAATACGAGATTGTATCTAAACGTCAACAAAACTGTTTTCATTCTTTTTACACCGGGCAAAAGTAAGATAAATACATTTACTACGCATCAAATCACAAACAGTAACGTCAAGTAACACACACTGAATTTCTCGGTCTCCGTTTAGAAAACACCCTAAATTGGGAATCACACATAACGAATTTAGAATCACAATTGCCTTCTTCGGCGTGTTATGCAATATATCGTCTACGCAAACATGTAAGCATAGATGTATTAATCACATACCATTATGCAATATTCCAGTCAAATATGACCTATGCCATTTTATTTTGGGGTGCGTCAAAATTTACCCACAGAATTCCAAAAATTAAAAAAAATGGCACTGAGAAATATTATGAGTATATCTAAATATAGCTCTTGCAGACCTATTTTCAGGCAATTGCACATACTTACAGTTTTGAACTTGTATATTCTAGAGGTAGCAGTGTTTGTTAAAAGTAAGAATAAAAGCTTCATTAGTAATAAAGACTATCATTCTTATAATACTAGAAATAAGGATTGTCTATGTATTCCAGCTTATGGACCTTACCTGTTTTGAAAGATCTCCTATGTACATGGGGTATAAAATTTTTTAACAAAGTTCCTGAGGAAATAAAAGTATTACAAGCCATACACGTATTTAAAACGAAATTAAAATCATTTTTGCAACGAAACGTTTTCTATTCCTTAGAAGAATTCTTTATATTATAAAATTACAATTGTTCTACTTATTTGTTAGTGTGATGGTATTGCTCTAATTTCACAATTATTAGATTTATATATAGGTATTTATAGGTTACTATTGTTTTTTCTTTTTCTCCTCCTTGTTTTAGCATTACCGCAAAGATATTATTCTCGCCTGCACAGAGGAGTTTTTTTAAGCCGTGTATGTAGTCTGACGCCTCTTCCTTTGTTGGTATCACCAGGGTTGTCTCCTCCTCTATATCACCTTCCTCTTTTTCTAATTCATATTCGCTTTCAATTATTACCTCTTCATCTTTA
Organism: Cetonia aurata; assembly: GCA_949128085.1. NCBI lineage: Eukaryota > Metazoa > Arthropoda > Insecta > Coleoptera > Scarabaeidae > Cetonia > Cetonia aurata. The sequence goes on along the minus strand of OX421886.1, from coordinate 39,434,581 downwards.
TTCTTCAAAATACTGCGGGAACCTATTGAGTTTCCCATCCTTATCTCATATTAAATGACCCTCAGTATTTTTTTAGATAATATGATGGTTTTTTGCACTGCCCTTTACCTGTCTTTATTTCCTGGTAAAAATTCCTTAGTTGCTTGTTTTTGTATGATTTTTCCAATTGCTTCAACTAATTCTCTAGTAGATTTCGTTTCGCCGTTCTGCATATTTTTTCGCCATTCGTCTTGGTTGTTGTTTTCCTCATTACCACCTTCAATTTACTTTAAACCTAGTGCTATTTCTATGTTCTAGTGCCTATTCTTTCCCTTCTTCTCGGAATATCCTAGTACTCTTTCTGCCATTTTTTTCATCACCACTTCCATCTGTGTCTATTCTGTATCTATTTGCTCCGCGTACGGTCTTGCTTCTAGTTCTTTTGTCATTTCTTGTTGGAAGTGTCTTTCTGTGACCGCGTCTTTCAATTTCCCCACATCATATTTTCTCAGTTCTCTTTTTGCTTGTTTATTTCTAGTTGGTCTTTCTCGTTTCATTTCGATAATTACTAGTATATGGTCGCTAAACAGATAAGATGAGACAACAGCACGAAATATAGAAAAGAATGAATTTATACAGGTTAAACGAGATAGCATATGAATAAATGTGGCGCATAAGAGCGTGTGCTGTCTAAAATAAATAGGATGAATCATCTCCCCATCACGCGAAACGTAGTACCTTGTTCATAATACGCAATTTATCAAAACAATTTCAGGATGCGAGTGCCTCATCTACTCCACTACCCACGGTAAGGAAAGAGGCGTCTTCAACAGTCCAGACTTCCCCAAACCGTACTCGCCGAGCATCGACTGCGTCCTCTACACTTTCGTCGGCAAGAGGAACGAAATCGTCCAGATAGAATTCGTGGATTTCGACGTGAGGAAAACCCATTTGGAGTGAGTGCCAGCAGGACGACTGTGTACGCTCGACGATTGACAGGTTCAATTTTCCTTTCGAGGGAAGAAGAGGGGAGGGGGTAAAAAGTTGGAGGGGGGCAGACAAGGAAGAAGGGGCAGCTAGGGTGACGACGCAAATTCTTCCTTTGTAATTTAATAGCTCGATTTTAATATCTTTCGCGTGACGAAGTCTTGACTAAGGAAAAATGACCTGTCAATGTTTGAGATTTTGCCGGGTTGAAAATAAGAAAAGATGATCGATTCGGAATTTTTAAACGTCAAATTGAGAAACCATTTTCTTTTAAGTAATTAATAGGGATTGTTATTATTACCAGAGGATCAGTTGAATGATTTTTCTAAGTGTAATTGAATTATAACGATTATTCCAGGTGACAAAATCGCGAGGGAATATTTTATACTTACAATAGCATGCGGTAGATAATTTGTCATCTGTGTCTATTGGGAGGTTGAATGCTCCTACTATTCTAAGCGTCCAAATCGTATATAAGAAGACCTAATAGTTTATTTTATTTTTATACATCCAAAAACGTGTAATGTACACTAAATATGCAAACACAAAACATATGTTCATTTTTAGTTTATTATTTTTGATTTTGTACAGCAATAACACGTTGTTAAGTGTTATTAATTGATTTATGTTCAGTTCTTTAGTTTCCCTATAAATGTTTTTTGTTGGTGTTCCATAGTTCATATTGTATAATATTTTAAGCACTTTATTTTGCTGTCGTTGTAGTTTCGAAATGCGCTGTTTGTTTGTGCTTCCCCAATTGTTCATGAGATAGTTATTGTTTGCAGTTAATAAAGCATGGTAGATAAGTTTTCTATACGGTTTAGGTAACATGTGCTTGATTTTATTAATTGTTGCTATTGATCTTGCATTTTTCTCTATAAGTGTTTGAATATGCGTATCCCATTTCAGGTTATTCTGTAGTCTCAATCCTAAGTATGTAACATTTTGCACTTCCTTTACTTTCTGTTTCTTTTTTTTTCAAGGGTTATTTGTAAATCTTGATGTAGTATCGTATTTGCGAAGATCATAAATTCCGGTTTGGTTTCGTTAATAGTGAGAAGATTCTTGTAACACCAGTTTTCTAGGATCTATTTTTATATTGCTCTCTATTTGAGTTATGTTACGTCCACTATACATTATGGATACGTCATTAGCATAAGCATACATTTGTCCATGAAGAAGTTGCTCTATTAAATCGTTCGTATATACAGAATGTACAAGCTTTGGAATAGAGTGCCTCCTTGTAGTAGACCATACTCGGCGTACACACTGATACTTGTTTCTGTGCCTATTTTTGTAACTTGAAGTCTTTCATATAAATAAATTTTTATCAAGGTCAGCTTTTTTTCCACAAATCCATACTGTTCTATTTTTACAATTAGTTTATCTTTAGATATGTTATCGAAAGCTTTCATTATATCTATAAAGACTGTTACCACTGTTTTATTGTCATTAAGTTCCATAATTCCATAATTCTACTTTGAATGACTTTTTCAACAATTTTAAAGCCTTGACGACTTCCTATAATAGTATTGTTTATTTTCATTTGGGACAAAGATAACCTACTTAGTATACATTTTTTTCTGATGTGTTCTTTTGCATTTTCCTTTTTAATTTACATCTCTGAGTATATTTCCGTTTATGTACAAATCTGCTATGAAGTACCTCCAATGGAAAACAACTGTAAAAGAAGTTCCATTTCTCAACTTACAAAGGTAGACAGATATACCTCTGCTAGGATCTCTATCTTTTTCCTTTATCCGCATATCCGCCCGGTTTTAACAACTTCGCAAGCCGTCACTGAACCACCTCAGAGATAAAACTAGAAAATAAAATAAAATCATCCTTGGTCTTCCCCTCGCTCCTCCACTGCACCGCGTTGGCGCACTTTCATTCCATCCGCGTTGTTCACGTTGCAGTTGCGTCAGAGGGGATTACCTGAAACTTTTCCTGCATCTAGACGACGGACAAGTGAACGAGTACACCCCTTGGGAAACGCTGCTCTGCGGCGGCTTGGCCGATATTCCCACGGTCCTCTACTCGTCAGGACCAGGGCTCGTGTTGGAGTTCCACAGCGGTGCCAAGACCTCCAACGCCACGGGGTTTTCGGGCACGTTCCGTTTCATGGACAGACGTAAGTTTCGCTATATTGTGAAATTAAATAATATTTTTTCGTCGTCCCTAGTGATGCCCATTTTTTCCTTTTTTTAATCGCAATTAATCTGAATTTGTTGGGATGCGGAGAAATAACCGGACCGGGCTATACAAGAGAGTACCGAGCATAAAACGAAATTTTCTTTTTGCAATATTCCCGGTGAAGTTAAAAGGGCTACACCTACATTAAATTTATATTGGGGGATGATGTGAAGAAGCGGCGAGTACGCCAGTACGTCAATAGCATAATGTCTAAACAAGAGGTTTAACTTACTCGTAGACTTGGTCGTTTTCCATGGTATATACCGGGTGTCCAACCTAAGATGCAACGGTCCCTTGAAAAAATGTTTCAAACGAATGTTGCCTCGAATCATATTCTACACATGTTAAAATTAGTTTCAGTAATGGCGGACTTCCGGTTGTACCGGAAGTAGATACTAACTTTATGATTTTAAATGGAACAGCCTGTATATTATTGCACTCTTGGATTCCTTGTTAAATTTAAATAACAATACGTTAGGGATACATTGAGGCTCAGTGGTACCGTTTCCGAAGTACACGATGTTTTTCGAAAAAAATGACATTTGCAGTGTCTTCGGTGTTTGGAACTACCTCAGAAAATACGAAAGTTAGAAAGATGCGGTTTTCAGTTTTCGCTTAACTATGAAACAGCACACGTCTTTTATTTTATAATTGTTGCGTTTAAATTACAGCGTTATTAAATAGGGATCTGTAATTTTCGAACTCTAAAATCATGGAAAACTTGATTTTTTTAAATTGAACGTTACAGCAATTTTTACATACATGGATGTAAAATTTAATTTTCTTTCGATTTTATATGGGTATCATTGTGTCTATCTCCAACGGTTTTGGAGATATTCGCAATTTTTCAATTTCTCACGATAGATACGTATTGCGAAGCGCCGCCGCCGGCCACCTTCCCCTCGCATTTCACCAGGCTTAGGACTGGCATGCTTAGAAAGTGGCCAATAGAACACAATAGGACGGTAATAAATCGGCTAGGGGCCGTTGCATCTTAGGCTGGACATCCGGTATATACAATCCTTATGCCCTTCTACCCAGATTGGGTGTAGGGCGTGTGGTTCTCATATTTTCTTTTCAAAGATAAACATCCTCCATTTCCTCTTATCGTTAGCCAACTTCCTTGCTTCCTGCCTATCAATTCTCATACGTTCCAAAATTTTCTTGATAGTGTTGTCCCATGTTGTCATTGGTCTGCCCCCCTTTCTTTTTATAGGTCATTTTGCCTTCCATATCTGCTTCACCGGCTGTCACTGTTCATTCTCACCAAGTGTCCGTACCACCTTAGCTGACTTCTTTCAATCGTTTTTGATATTGGTTCGACCGCCAATTGTTCTCTGATGCGTTCGTTCCTTATTCTATGCTTTCTTGTTACTCCCCATTTTCCATGGTATACACTCCTAAATTATACGGTCAACCTAAAATCCACAAACCCAATATTCTTTAAGCCCTATACAGGGGAGGGGAGGGGGGGGGGAGGGTAGTTACTACAATCAACAGACCCACCTATAAACTCCCCACATACTTCTCCAATATCCTAAAATCCTACACTGACGCCAATAAGTCCAAAATTATCCAAAACTCCAAACACTTTGTACAAAAATTAAGTGAACTGACAATAGGGATTTACTTTTAGTTAGTTTCGATATCGAATCCTTATTTACCAAAGTTCCTATATCGTATATACCATCCAATTAATCCTGAGTGAGATCTTCCAACCTCCAACCTGAAAACTCGGTGGAAACCTGTCCTCACCTCTATCTATTTCCAATTCCATGGCTGCTACTATGAACAAGTTTCAAATGCAGCTATGGGTTGCCCTCTTTCTCCTGTTGTAGCCAACATTTCTATGGAGGCATTAGAACAACAAGTGCTAATCTCTTGTCTCCAGGAATGCTGGTTATTGATGACACCTTCGTAATCTGGCGTGATTCCTTAATTCCCAACACAGTTCCAGTAAATTCAACATGAAAATCGAGTCGGAAGCTACTCGTTTTTTCCTAGATGGCTTAGTGAATCGTCGGTCTGATGGTTCGTTGGGACATTTAACCGCAAACCTACACACTCCGACCGTTACCTAAATGCCCGTAAATTTTAGATGTTCAAACTTCGGTGTCAACATTCTATCCAGAACCATTACAATCCCGTCGAAGTTCAACTCGACATAAGTGCGACAGCTTATTAGTTTCGCGAACGCAGGTATAACATACATCAAAGTTCCTTGTCATAGTCGCAACCGTAACTTGCAAACTACCTCTACGTACCCGAGAAAATAAAGGAATTAACGCCAAAACGCGAAACTAACATTCTCTTGAACTGGTTGATTGTATAATCAATCGTAAGCCTGTTACGGTACGCCGGAAAAGGCGGTTGTGGGGGCCTACGGCTACTAGACTATACGTAACTTCGCAATTTGATTAATTACGACGTCGCAAAGTACTGAACGCAACGCTAATGCATGCGCGTACAATGCATTTCAGGTTTAGAAGTTTAGAGATTTAGCGTGAATTAGTTGGGTGTTGTGATGCAAACTTTCCGGGCGAAGTTTCCGAATTAAGAACAGAAATATGTACTTATAATTTTGCGTGCGTAATAATTCGTAGGAAATATAAAATATATTATTATAATTTACAACAGTTTTTATAGATACTAGATCTATTAAATTTTCATGCATGTTCACGTTTCTGAGACGTCAGTTTTTTACGCACTGAAAAAAGTATTGCAGCTGTATTAAAAGCTTATATAAATGCGATAAATTATCAAGATTCTTTATTAAAATACTACACTCCGCCAAAAAAGTATCGCATAAACTAAAAAAGGGCATTTATGAACCAAGATATTTCTATACGTTCACAAAAAGTTTGCCTAGTGTATGTGAACTATAAAAACACTAACAAAATAATGGAACTTAGCGTTTTTACTTTATTTTTTTCCTAAAAGAACACATTTAGAGAAATGCATATGTGTAAGGTTTGCTCAGTTGTTTATTGAAAGTCTTCCTATACGGACAAATTTTAAAGTGCGAAGTTAGAGTTCTGTACCAACGCTTTTAAAACTAATATGAGCAATTTAACTTCAGAACAAGTGGCTGCTATAGTTGCTTTAATCGAAGATGGACGATCTCAAGCATACGTTGCTAATTTGATGAACATCAATCAGTCAAGTGTTTCTAGAGCCGTAGCCAGATATAGGGAAACAGGCATTTACAGTAGAAGACCTGTACCAGGTCGTCCAAGATGTTCTACTCGCCAAGATGACCGCTATTTACTACTACAAGCATTACGTCGAAGACATGTAACTGCGAGACAATTGCAGAACGACTTGGCTAGAGTCAGAAATACTCGTGTGAGTACTCAAACTATTCGGAATAGGTTACGACAGAGTGGATTAAGAGCTAGAGTAGCTGTAACAGCCCCTCGTCTCACTAGGAACCACCGAGTGGCTCGCTTAAGGTTTGCCAGAGAACATGTAAATTGGAACATTAATGACTGGGCCAATATACTCTTCACAGATGAGTCAAGATTTGGTCTTTACACCTCAGATAGGCGTATCTCAGTGTACAGACGAGACGGTGAGCGCTATTCGCAGTGTAATATCAGACCTAGACCTAATTTCGCTGGTGGCTCTATTATGGTTTGGGGAGGCATCTGTTTAACAGGTCGTACAGAGTTAGTACCAGTAGACAGAGGTACACTGACTGCCCACAGGTATATAACGGAAATTTTAGAAGAACATGTAGTACCATATGCGCCAATTATAGGAAACGAATTCATGTTAATGCACGATAATGCACGACCGCATGTTGCAATAATCGTCCAGGAATACCTTAACGATGTTGGTATTCCAGTTTTAGATTGGCCTGCGGTAAGTCCGGACATGAACCCTATCGAGCACGTGTGGGACCTCCTTCACAGACGGATACGAACCCAAAATGTTGCCCCAGCGGACCTGCATGGACTAGCAAATGCTCTCCGTGACGAGTGGGAGAATTTGGATCAGGCTTATATACGGAGGTTAATCGAATCTCTGCCAAACCGTATGCGAGCGGTCATAAGAGCCAGAGGTGGCAATACTCAGTATTAAAAGCTACTGTTATGACATTTTTCTTTCCAAAATTATAATTTCTTGTTTTAATAAAAATCTCAAGTATGAGTTCTTGTTTTTATTTGGCCTGTATTTTATTTAAACAATCATAGAAATTATATCTTAGAGCGCATTAAAGTATATTTACAACTTTATGCTACAAACAAAGATTATGCGATACTTTTATGATTCAAAACTAAATTATGCGATACTTTTTTGGCGGAGTGTATTTATAACGCCCTACTTTGATTATTCGCAAAGAATATTGTTGTCTAATACATTTGAGCATACAGATATGCTCTATTGTACTTTACCTCGTAGCCGCCGTAAAAATGTTGTTAATGCAATAATGTTTTTACAATAAAATCATTTTTGTTGGCGGAATGCATTCTCTTCTCTCAGTGTGGAATGGCCAGTTTTTACGTGAATACAAAATACGCGTGTCACTCTCATTTCTTCACAGTTATGATACCTCCCCTCACCCCCCTCCCCCCCTCCCAAATCCCCTTCTGTCCTCAGCAACCGGAAAGAGCCCCTTAACCCATTTATCTTTTTATATCTCAACGTTTGCCCTCTTTCACGCAGGCCTCTTCAAGACTGGCGGACAGAAAGTGGTTGGAACGGTGTGCGATTACCAATTCTCCAGCGCGGACTACATGGTCGCCTACTACGGTAATTTCTACTCGCCCAGGTATCCCTCCAGCTACCCCAAGAACATCAAATGCTCCTATCATTTCAAAGCCAGGTAGGTGCAGCGCCACTTGCCTCCCTCCGCGCCTTAAATATTCAGACTCCCAGTTTACCGCGTTCGCCTCCTATCGCGCGCCCACGAACTCGCTAGAGGGTCACGAGTTTTTGGGAATTAACGTTATTTGTTTTAGCCACCTCCCACCACCGCCTCGGGCGCCTCATAACGCGCTTTACGACGGCCAAGTCCTCCCCGAGAACCGCCCTGTTCTTTCTGATTATGTAAACTGTGAAATATTTATTCGGCTTGATTGAATTTTTTATCGTCAGTCGGCCGGTTGCTTTCGACAGAGTGACCTTGCGCCTTTTTGGGAATCGATTTTTTTTTTTTCGGGGCGCGGACATAAGACGATGCCCCGAATGGAAAGCGCTAAAAAGTCGCTGTCGTAAAATGTTTAGATGGCGTAGTAAAATTACGATCGATTATTGATGGGTGAAAGGTGACGGATCTTGAAAGCCAAAATAAAGTTATCACCGCTTCGAGTTTATTTTTGTGGCTCCCCTGTTGTAAATTATATTGCTTATCGTTTACATAAAATATAGGGAAAGGAAAGTTTTGCGCGAGTCTTAAGTCGTTACCCTGGAAGCAATAAATCAGCGCAAAGTGCCATCCATATTTAAAGATTTCAAGTTAAAATTGGCTCATTTCTCATTTTCAATTACTAAAATGACAAATGAAAAAGCCACCTATATAGCAATTAATAAATGCTTTGCAATCTTTGGTATAGTCATGAGGTCTTTTACTTCTTATTAGGATGCGCCATCAGTGTGTCGGCGGAATTTAGCACGTAAAACACTACGAAACATAGGAAAGTGAAATTTTCTGTAATTGTTAAATATACAGGGTGTTACAAATTCCCAGAGCCACTTTCAACTTTTTTATTTTAAATGGATTGCTATATTTTTTATTTATTATTTCGATAGCCACCTAAAACACCTTTGCAGTGATATATGGTTATGTGCGTTTCTGACTGTTAGTTTAGGCTATATTGCAAATTTTGTCAAAATTTTGGCAGTTGCGACTTTTGAGATTTTAACTTTTTTCTTAAAAACTGTTTTAGTGTCGCGCATGAATCTTTTGTTATGGATTTTAAGGCTAACAGTTAGCATGTTTCAAGGTGGTATAACTTAGAAAGATATACAGGGTGTTAAATATGTCATGGAACATTTTTCGAAATTCAAACGCTTTTCTTTCGATTTTTTTAAATGGAACCTATATTTTCCAATATAATCAGCAAATTCCTTGTAAAATTGCCTTCAAAATAGTACCAATAACGTAATACTTATTTTCAGTACTTTCGAAGATATTATGGAAAATATGTTTAATAATAGCAATTTACCTCTATTCATTTGTTCTTTTTTATGTAAGTTGTTTAGATTATTTATAACGTAACGAAAACAAACCGTACGTGACACACAAAATTATTTTATTTTTTACACTTTTAGATATATATAATAATTTTAAATCAAAAGATGCTCAAATATGTCTCTATTCAGCTCCGTGTGTATGGTCTGCCTTACATTTTCAAATATACATATTATCCACATTTAACTGAAGAGAAGCATTTCTTATGCGTCTGTGCATGTTGTCTGCCGTTGCATCGGGTGTCATGTATATGATGGTTTCTAATAGTAGGCCGTAGGAAAGAAATCACAAGGGGTCAATCTGGTGATGCGGTGACCAACTTAATGAATCCCAATCCGTCTATTAATAAATACCTTATAGGGTGCGCTTTTACAGCAGCACCCTAATGTGTGAATGCACAATCGTGTTGGTACCACAATCTCTCCATAAAGTTCCTGTGGAGGCCTTCTAGCAGTATTGGTAAATTATTGTAAAAAAAGTTTCTATAAGTCTCACAATTTAAGGTATTGTCAAAGAAGAATGTATCCACAAAATCTGGCATGGCCAATCGAAACATCAAGAATTAAGAAACGAGATATTTGTTAATTTCTAAACTACATGTTCTAAAGAATCTAATGGGTAGGAATTTAGACCGCCACCTCATGAGTATCATTTACCAAACAGCCATGAAACACCGCTAACAAAATTTATAGTTGGGCTTGGTAAATTTAAGTCTCCTGTATTTATATCCCGGTATTAATTTACTTCGAACATTCTGCAACTCTCCAGCACACTATAAAAACTGCTAAAACTCTCAATCACAACTCCAAAGAAATATTGAGAAAAAACAGTTTGGCTGCCTTCCCAATAACCCTTCAAGTTTTGATAGAATAAAATGTTTCCCTTTTAAATGTGTAAACTTTCGTAATTTCTATTTGCGACAAAATTTACAGATTCAAACTTAAAACTTGCTAATCCAAACTTATAAAAACCATAATTTTCAATACTAGCAATAAGTTACACAATAACTGACGACTAAACCCAACTCTTTAAAATACCGACTCAAACACATTAAATAATTCATTTTATAAAGTTAAATGATCAGTTCGAAGCGATGTTGCCACAATAATTGACACGTGGTGAATAATAACAAAACTAGGTTATCTAACCGTGTTTCATCGCTTTCACTTGCCTCTGTTTTTTATCTATACATTATCTCTGATGAAGTGGCAAATAACACTGACGAAAGCTTGGATTACTTTATTATAGTAATATCTTCAGAGGTACTTATTACATGTTTCGGCCGAATTTAGCTATCTTCAGGCTGTGTTACTAAAACGTCATATAAAAATAGAAACAATTTAAATATAAGTAAAAGTATTGTCAACAATTATGTGTATAGTGACGTTTTAGTAAGATAGTATTTCATTGAATTTTAAGTTTTAATATCGTTCCCTAGCATATATGTGTTTGTATTCGCTTGATACCGTATGAATGTGTGGGTCCAATATGACTTTAAATTGTCGAATTACTTCCCTATCCTAATTATGGTTGGGAATAATTGTTATACTTTAAACCAGGTACCGGTCATTCTTCCTCACACCACCGAAAAAGGCAGACGTGTTTCTGTCGGGGGAATTTGGCATTATTCAAAATTGTTAGTACGGACAATATTAAAGGGAAGAGTATAGCATTATATTGCGCAACTTTGTTACCTAAAATTTTCGGCACCGGAAGTGACCGAGTGAAATCAAAAAGAAAACCAAAAAGTTGCTGCGCTACCACTTTACAAACCTTAGACTCAGTGGGTTGATAGTTGACAATCATGCAGGGTGCCAGCCGGCTCGTCGGCGAGGGAGTGGGTTGAACGAACAAACCCAAGATGGAACAAAATTTCGGCGCCACCTGCTTAGGTTTACTTACCCTGTCATGCCCCCTAGATAAGCAGGAATCCAAGGTGTTAACGAGTACCAAGGGGTAAAGCAGTTTGCAAGTCAATACAAAAAAAAAAAAAAACAAGGACAGATATAAATGTAACTCAGTTAAACGTTTATTGTAAACAAATATAGAGTGAAATAAATATGCAATTTTAAATACGGACAAGGAATTAAAACAAAAAGCCCCACGATAGGACTCCAACACCGAACGCTATGGCCAACGCAATCAGTTTCACATCAATAATATAAAGGAAAATCTTATCCTAAGAATTAAAATTAAATTTTGAAAAGTTTTAGAGTTACCAAAAAGAAATAGAATTTATTGAAACAAAGTTGAAATTTTGAATTAAATATACCAGCGGTGAATAAACCACCCTGTATATCACATGCCGATAATTAATCGGTTGATGTTATAATAAAGTATTAAAGAAATAATCGGTTAAACTGTTTCAATTATACCCTCCGATCTATAATATACAAAATTTCTAGACTTGTTGACTAAAGCATTAAAACATTAAAAAAAAAACTAATTGATCGGGGTAGTTAATTAAGAAAGAACATTTTAATCGCAGTTAGAATTTAGTAAAAAAATATAACGTGCAACTTAGCTTGTGTCCCTCAAACGGTTGTTTCGGGGCTTGGATGTGATGTTCTATCCGAAGAAATCGTGATCGGGCTCGACTTGGTAAGCAAACGAAAGCGAGATGTCCGTTGAATTCCCCGAGGGCGGTGCAGGAACAAAGAAAGCCGCAGAAAACCTCAGCCAAACGTGGGTATTCGGATCCTCACTTGAAACGACGTTAAAATTCCAAAACTCCAAAAATAATACGACGATAAAACCTCGGTAATAACGGGCTTTTCCAATGTAGCGAAGAAAATTTCAAAATGGCGTTGCAGACGCGTGGGTTCTCAAATTATCTCGAATAAATCGAATCCATCAGCCGTGGTAATCACAACAATTCCACACCAAACATAAGCGAAGATACGGTCGATGATTGATTTCGGTAAACTTCCATTTAAATCCACATAAGTGAGAAAATATCCGAAATTCCAAAAACAGGAAGAATTTACTCTTGAGAATACGTCTTACACCATTTTCAAGACCAAAAACGAAGATGATGCCGGAAACAGGAAACCAAGCGGGAGCATACGTCACACGACCAATCGGAAAATAGGAAATTAAAATTTGAAAACTGACAACGTACAAGAGGTGCCATCTCACGTCGAAAAGATGTGAACACAAAATATGAAGATCTATCAGAAAGCAATCAATAGCAAATCGATGCCTAGAAATCTATAAACGGATGAATGATACAAACAGAACTAACCTTAAAAATTGAACAACTGTCAAAACATAGAAAATGAATTACTGGAATGGAATAAACGAAATTAGGACCGAAATTTAAGTGAAACAAAACAACATCTGAAGGTGATGAACTAAAGATTCTCAAATTCTAGCAATCAAGAGGGAAGAAAGGACCAAAATAATTCGATAACGATACCCGATGAGGAAAAACAATACATAAAAGCATCTCTGAAGTTAGAAGGCAGATAGAAAAAGGAAATAGAAAATACAAAAGCTTGTCGAAAAGACTGGCCGAGTACTACACAAGGTAGGTGAAGAAAAAAAAAACCGTAACAACTTCTTTCGTCAATTAAAAATTATCCTCAAACAATATCTTGAATGAATTAATCACAATTGTGGAATATGACGTTTTGTCTCCTGTTCGAACACCATAAATTCCCTTTAATAGAACCGTCATATCATAAAAAGACTCCCCAATACATCTTTAAGAATCCCCAAAGCGAACAAAATTTATTTCAACCCCAAAATTCCCCAACAATGTCGCCGATAGCAATTGAAATTCGCCAAGCATACCCGGAGGAAATGTATCGACAAATTGACGCCGTGCGAAAGAAATCGTCCACCGCCACCAATGGGCCGTGGTTGATTTACGAAAACCCTGCGGCGAACCCTCCCACTCGTAACGGCCTTGGAGAGATCGTAACTCCCACCCCATCCCTATTATCCACCGTCCCTACTTCAATTAAATTCGGCTCCCTCTATTCTGTCTCCATCTATATTCGATAATATCCAACGGTTACTTGAAAACCGAGCCCCGAAGATGTATCTACAATTTCTATTGTTACCTTACAATAGGCCAGGTGTAGTCATCCGGTTGTTATTGTTATTCAAAGATGATTTATGGAATCCAGTTAGTTCCGAGGTAGTTAGCGTGCCGGTTTTTGCGCTACATTTTGCGGAGGAATGATTAAGGGAAGACGGATGAGGCCTTCTGGGAAATTCAGTCGAGGTTTGGCGGGAAAAGCGTGAATTTTAAACAGGCAGAGTCGCTGCAGGTAACCAAGACGGAGAAAGACGTAATCAGTTTATGAATTACTTAACTGTAGAGCGGGGACTGTCAGCGCGTAGTCGGTGGTACCGTCTCAAGGGGGCAGCGATGAATTAGTAGCGCAAATATGTATGAACGTAGTGCAGTCTCTGAGGTGACATTGTCATAATTAAAAATTCCTTTGTGCGATTTATCAAGAGATATCGTCTAGTTTGGATGAAACTGGAGAGATGATTTCGAGGAAAGGGTACACACCCTAGCAGCACAAATCATCGGCTAATGATCGACGTTATATAGGGCCGATATCCTGATGTCGGGTCGATATCAAAGATATTGTGCCGATATCGGCTTTCTACCAGTATACGATATCACTGCGATACAAAAGATCCATTATCGGTAAAATATCGGTTGAACGTTTGATGTATCGACTGATCATCGGCTGGAAACTCAAGACATATATCAGGGCGATATCATTAATAAACGCCGCTGCGATATTGATAGAAATGAGGTATATGGATTTGACTATTGTCATTTTTTTGACGATAGGAAGTCGGCTAATATCCTAAATCTATACGTACTAGTTGATTGAAATATAACCGCATTACAAGAGCGTTCAGATATAAAATTTCAACGTTTGAGACATCAATTGTGAAATTAAAATTAATATCGACTATAAAACAGTTTTAGAAGGTGAAGCGATTGATAACTTAAGAATATGCAAATGCAATTTTCTAACTCCGCCGTCATTATAAAAATTGGCATCTAAACGCAATGTTTATGGGAGTTAGATCTACGCGCAATATCTTACCACCACCACCTACCACAATCCATCATATAGCGTTCCTTAGTGCAGTGTGAGCATGACGACCAGGTGAAGTGGTTGCCATTATTTATTTTGTCGCTGCATTATAGTAAGCGTTGTGCACATTACAAAATGGGTGAATGAAGCTTATAAAGGTAAGGAAATTTTTATGAATAATGTTTTATGTATGTATCAAGTATATAATTTAATGATTAGTACTCATTTATTGTGTAAATATGCAGCGTTAACAAAATGGAAGACGCTTGTAAATTTCTTATTTTACGTGAAAGCATTGTTTCTACAATATGTGTAGCGTAAAAAACGTTTCGCATTAATAGAATAAAATAAATTACAAGCGTACTTCAGACAAATTAAAGCCTTTATACGATGCTGAATATATACACTAAAGAAAAACACTTTTTTTTAGATACGTATGTGGTGCTTAATTGGGGGAAGTACAATATACATAGTATTTCTAGGTAATGTTACATGCATTACTATTTTATTTGTAACTCTATATCAAAACTGTTATTTTTATTTACAGAAGCAATTAGCGTCAAACAGCCGGATGGGACAGAGACGAATATCAATAGATGAGATGGGGGCAGAAAAGAAAAGAAGAAGAATATAACGTCTTTAGCGAACGAATAATTTAGACGACTGGATTTTTTTTAGGTATTACTTAGAATTTTTGTTGTTATTCATTTGTTAAAAATTAAACTGTAACAAATGTTAAATTACTTTTCGTTTAAAATATGCACATATTGAGTTTGTTTTCGGTTTCATGTTTTCCTAGTTATTTTCAGTTTTTGTTTTTATTAATTATGTCGTTAAATATTTGTGTCAATTACTCATAAATAAACATATTAAGTATTTTTATATTAGTACTTTTTCTTGAAATTTATTGCTTTATTTACTTTCTATTACATAAAGTCTTTCCTTCATTATGTATATTATTTTATGGGCATAATATTCTATTTTGTCATGAATTATTATACACAGAAAATGGTGGCAAACAGTTTGAAAAACATGACATGTGCAATGTGATTATGAATCTGATATATTTTTTCCGCATTGTTCAATATGAATATGACTATAGAGACTGCCCCGAAATTAAATGTTCAAACACAAAGGTGTTATAGTGGGTGTCATTTCCAGTCGAACTAATCCTAGGTGTGATTATTATTCGATGCATAGTTTACGAATCATTTATTTTTTCTAAAAATCTTCGTTCATATAAACGTTCATTAAATTATCAACAAACAAAAGAGTACGACAATAAGAGTGAAGTTATTTTTTAATGAAGTTAAATTGAAATTAAACATTGTGATATTATCAAAGGTACATCCTTTTGTTTAACGGCTTTGATATTTCAGAAGACGTTGATGGTTTCTAATTTCTTTCTAAATTCTAACATTACAAAAAAATACTGTTTTTGTCTATAATTTTATGAACGTTTTTTGTGGAAGATCTTTATAAAACTCGCAAAAACCTTATCAGATTGAATAATCACATATGGGGCTAATTTGACTCGAAATTATACTCTTTATAACCCTTTTCCGTTTCGGGAACTACTTTTGGGAAAGCCTGTATAAATATCCACTATCGTGGATAGACAAACTACATAGTTATATGTAGAAATTAGTCATCACACCAATATCGGTGCGATATCTAATTTTAATTGTATTGATATCGGATAGATGTTGGAATTTCGATATCGGATAAGTATTGGAATTTCGATATCGAACCAATATTGCAAAATGTTCACATTTTGTATCGGTATGATATCAGCGGCCGCTAGAATTACGACATCGGTCAGCAATATCGGCGAAGCTTAGCCGATATCATGCCGATTCTTGTGCTGCTAGGGCAATTTCAAAATTAAATCCTTGTATTCAGAAGGGACGTGAATTTAATCAAAAAGAAGAGCTAAAATATGTTCAAATTGAACAAAATATTACGTTTAGCATATGCAAGGAGGCAAGGAAATTTGAAGCGCCCTGATGGCTTGCATTTCGTAGTTTCTATCAATTTTGAACTGGACACACCTTTCAATAGAGTGTATTTCCGCCTGGACGATACTCGGGTAGATCCTTAAGCTTTCGAAATATTTAGTTCTAGGCCCATATATCCCCATTCTAATTCCCTCTTCCGTTTTGGAACCATTCGTGTATCATTTCATGGAACAGAATAGTTGGACAGTTTTTCATCGCCCCAATTATGCAAACACATGCTAATCTTTGCACTTTGAACAGATTAGCTCTGGCAATGACCAGGGGGTGTGACGTCAATCAAGGCCGGCGAAAAGAAATAAGCAACGTGATATCCGTGTTCAAACACGCTTTTCTTCCATCGGAACTTCCAATAACACACAACAACAACAAAACGGAAAGAAAATCAGCTCAAAGCTTAAGTAAAACTCAACGGGGGGCGTAGAGAAAAATCGTTGTTTTCTTAACTAAGGGTGATCGACGTCAATCGGATCTAATGTTAACTGAATGATGAATGACCCCGCGGGAAAGCTGCCGGTCCCTTAAATAACCTCGGTCGGTCACATGCTTCACTCGGAATAACATGATATCGAACGCCCAATCAGAGGGTGCATGGCATCGGAATGCAAGCGAGCCATTGGTTGACGAAAAACATTTGATATGCGTAGGAATATGCAGCAGCAATACTAGGAATCCGAAATAAAACCTTAACAACTTATACACGGGGATCCAAAAGAATGGGTACAAATGAATATTGTGTTTTTGAAGTGTAACAGTACATAATCTTCATAAAAGCCTTTTGAATTATCGGAGAATTTACAAAAATCTTTCTAAAACTAATTATTTACTAATTTAATTTGCTCAAAATAGATTATTGTTAGATGCCGTAAGTATTAACCCTCGCGATTTCGTCGAATCCTACCAGATGCGTTCAGAAAAATTTAATCAAAACAAACTCCACCCTCCCGCACCGATCCCAATCAATTTCGACTCGATCGTCTAGATTTGAAGACGACACAATAAAAAAGAAAATCATCCAAAGAATGCTCCAATTTTCCCCGAAAGCAAAGTGGCTGATGAAAAAACTTTTAAGTTACCCAAAACGAATTAGAAAGCCGTAATAAAATCAGTCTTCTGGGCGCGCCCTATCGGCCCACCAGCGCTCGCCAAGAGCTCTTAAAGATGCACGACGTTTTCGGCCAAGTTTCGGAATGGAAACGTACAGTCGCAAATCCGTGCTGTCGTGCAAGCCGGGCGCGTTTTTGAGATTCGAATTCCTGGTGGTGGCGTGACGGTGGCGGGCGGACAGACTGGGAAAGTTCGGCGAAGTGAATTAATGTAATGTGATTGCCTGGTGAATAATAATTTGAAATTCCGTTTGTTCGTGCTGTTCTCACGTCGATAGGAATAAGGAGAGGGTGCACGTGCTGTTCGAGGAGGTGTCGCTGCAGAAAGGAGATGTGAGGTGAGTTGACGTTGTTAGGTGTTTAAAGAAAATGGTCGAAGAATATCGGGTATGACATGTGAAATGTATGTTTTTAAGATATTTACACCATCTCACAGAACTGCAAATGTTTTAAAATAAATTATGGCTTATACAGAGTGTTTATTAAACATACAGCATAAATTGTAGGGGCTATTCCCTGGACCAGTGTTTTTCAACCTGTGAGTCGCGACACCCTGGGGGGTCGCGAAGCATCTGTAGGGGAGTCGAGAACTGAGTAAAAAAATAAATTTTAAAAAGTTAACAAAATGATACTCGGTATGTTATTTATTTATACAAACACATTAACAAAAAAAGAATCTTCGAGTAGTCGTTCATTTTAATGTGAAGGTTGCGCTAGAGTTTGTTCAAAATTGTTATTTGAGCCATTGATGAAAGTGCGAACCTGCAACAAGTACGAGGTAGAAAATGGAATCAAACACTTCAAAGCTTCGCTTGTTGATTCCGGGTATTCTGTTTTTCTTTTTAACCAAAAGGTATTCAAATTTTCAAACTTGAATTCCAAGTGTACCATCCCATCAGCAGATAATTCCAGCAGATTCTTTTTGAGCTTAGTTGCTAAATTTGCCTCATTTATAGCTGCATTTAAAAACCCGATATCTTATCCGATATCTCTTGCATTGAGAAGTAACTACACAATTCTTTCTTCAAATTATCTAACACCATTTTCATACCAGATATATATGAGTTGATGTTTATCTCTCTTCCGACTACTTCAATGAAAGACTGTGTCGACGAAAATGAATCAAAGTTGTTTTGATTTATAGATGATGACCACAATTCAATTTATTTTATAAAGCCATGGACTTTGTCTTTTGATGTAATGACATTTTCATCCCGCCCTTGAAGACTTTTATTCAAGTTATTTAAATGCTCAAATAAGTCAGAAATAAAAGCCAATTTCAAAAGGAATTCCGGGCCAGAAATGAATTCAGCGTAATGTGACTTGGCTTGCTGTAAATATACTAATAGTTCAGCGCTAAGTTCCATAACTCTGGTCACTGCTTTGCCTTTTGATAACCACCTAACCTCTGTATGGTAAAGCAAATTGCGGTGTAGTGCCCCCATATCATCACAAATGATTCGAAATTTAATAGAATTTACAATGTTAATAATCATATTTAGAACTTGACTGTATTCTTGTGGCAAGGTTTTGGCTGCAACAGCTTGGCGATGGAGAAAGTAATGCATCCAACAAGCGTTCAGCATCTGTTCTTTCAGTCTAGCAATAAATCCACTCTTCGCACCAGTCCAGGGCCTAGACTATTCTAAAAATATTTTGTACCTTGATGATTTTGATTGAAGACACAGGGCGACAACCTCTGGCAGAACGTTACAGCTTAACACATTGGTTATAATGCTCTTGTTAATAATAGTTTAGCACCTAAATTATATTTTTAAAACTATCACGAGTATATCAATTTTCTTATTTTTATTAAACATTGATTTATATGTATCGAGCGTTAAGGTTGTTATAGCAAGAAAAATTTAATGCCCATCCTGGTGTAGGGTCAGTTCCGATATTCTCAATGGGTATAGGCCATAAAAACTACTACATCGAATAAGAAAATACACTTACGCAAATCACCATTCTTTTGGAATAAATTAGCAAACTCAACAACCCAACAATTTATTGTATTTAGGTTAAGTTTTTCATCGGATAATGAGTTTGTCTAACAATAAGAATATATGTATCATTCTATAATCTTTGCTTCACCAATAAAATTATACGGACCATATCACATACTTTACATTGCAAAAATACTTTCCACATGCTTAGCCAGCAGGTACTGCAATGTACTCTCTGCTTTTTTTTTACAGCTGTTTAAATCGTGAGGACATAATCCGCGTTTACGATGGCTCTACCGGTTCAGATCCTGCGATCCGGTTCCTATGCAACGAGGGCACTGAAATGGAAATTTTCTCAACGGGTGCGAACCTATTCATCGAATTCGTCGCGAACTCCGATTGGCCCGGGCAAGGTTTCAAGGCCAAATATCAGTTTCAGACCGCCAGTGACAATTTTATAGGTGCGATAAGTGACTTTAAAAAGCAATTAACAATTAAATCGTCTTCACTTCTCCCCCCTTCCACTAAATATCCATTCCCCCACCTCTTCATCAACAAGAACTGCGTTAATTCGCTTTGACACCTTCGAATTTGATAGTCGCCTCACGTTACGTATTTGGCTGATTTTGCCGCGTGCCTCTGCGAGCCGCCTACCCCCTCCTCACCTGCCTTTCCGCATCCGCCCTTCCTCGCGGATAATCTCGTTCGACTGTACGCGACGGCTCTAAATTCCTCCTCAATATTCGGCGTTAGGAGACCTTACTACGATTTGGTACTAATTTCGTTTTCAACTCGTTTTTAGGTGTGCGCAATTTGTGGTCCGCGGGAATCCAATTAGAAATGGTAGCTTGTTTGCTTTTGTACCGAGAATTCAGTTAAAATCTCTTTCTAACGACGTAATGGAATTAAGAGGAAACCGCTTCGAAATTTCGGACCGGTTCAGTGAGCGGAATTAATGGAGACGCGTTTCGAATATGCCACCTGGCAAAGTACTTTCGGGAGTACAATTTTGTATTATGCTTATATTGTAAGTGGCGTCTTATAATTAGTACTTACCGCTTCAGTTATCAAATGGATGGATAGAAAATCGAAATTATTTAATCTTACATCAGAATAAAGGTTATATTAATGATAAATGAATTATCCATTTTGATTCTGCGTGAGTTCATGTTCATAGAAGTAAAATAAAATTCAGACACTCATCCATGATTTATTTGTTTAATAATTTAATAATTTATCTATAAAATCTAGTAAATCAGCTTGGTTAGATACAAAATATTACTAATTGTCTAAACAGGCAAAACTATCTCTAGCTCTTAATATATTGACTCTCGAATAATGAATATGCATCAAATATGTCATATTTACTACATACCTAGTTTTGTATTGGAATATTTATATAACATTTTTTGTTATTTAGTTCGTAAATAGGAATTCTCAATTATTAATTAACTCCATCGAAAAGCAGAAGAGGTATGACGTTTTTTTAATAATTAATTTTTCTACAACATTGAAAATGAGGAAAGATACAAAACGTTTTAATTGATCATGATGACACTTAAAGCATTTATTAGTTTAACACTGTGAGGACGGAATATTTCTTTTTTGTTTATGATTAAGTTAATTCTTAATTATAACACTAGGGAGGGGAGTGCAAAAGAATTTTAAACCCTTAAATTTATTTTCTTTAACAGTGGTGAATGGAAGGGTGAAAACCAATTTTTTCAAATTTTTTTACTACATTTTTAATCCTTTCCACCCCTACAATATTGTAAAAAATAATTTAAGCATTAAAAAAATCATCCCGCATTTTTGTTCGAAAAAAAAAACTGAATTAATATTATTACAAATATATTCACCATTACTCGGAGTTAAAAACAAAATAAGTGTCATCATTTAATATAAATATATTTGTAAATCTTCTTGGTATTTAACAGTCGGATAGTTAAACACTATTTCAATAAGTAAAACGTTTCAAAACCATCAAATTAAAACAAAATACAAACTGATTTTATCAATAAAACAAAAAAAAATGTTATATATTTCTATATAAGTACAAAAAATTTTATTTTATACATCTTTAATTTTTTAAAAAAATGTAAATGATTAAGGTTTACAAATAAACCGAAACGTTTTACTTATTGAAATAGTGTTTAACTATCCGACTGTTAAATACCAAGAAGATTTACAAATATATTCATATATAAAAAGTCAAGAAAATTTGGAAGAATCATTTAATATATTTTATCATTTAAATTATTTTTAATGCTCCACCCTCATCGAAGTTGTAAAATAAAGAATATAACAACGTCTTTAATAAACGTGTACCCCTGACCCAGCTCACCCCCCAAAACCCCACCCCCTGACCCTAATGAAGAATACTGTGAAGAATGTTTATAGAACAGCTATAATAGTTCTGGGCAAAATCCCGTAAGGTAGACAAGCAGTTTAGGCAGGTAGACAGACACCTTAGACAGGTAGACAGGCACTTTAGACGAGCAGACAAGCAACTTAAACAGAGCCGCTCAGACTATCTGAGCCCTCTGTCTACTTCAAGGTCATTTGTCTACCTGTCTAAGCTGTCTGTCTACCTACCGCAGCAATCAACCTGAGCCGGTGGAACTGGTAACTACTGTAACTGGAGGGCAACAACACAGAGTGATTAGACATCCGGAAAAAGCAGCAGTAAAGTATTTTCAGACTCTCTATGTAAACCAAAACTATTATAGCTAATTTTACTTCTTCCTTTGGAAGAAGAATTCACCTCTCATTCTCAATATAGCATTAAAGAAACCCCTTCCACAAATCGATGACCTTTCTCAGTGTAGCAGAAGAATATTTAATTATTATTTAGAAAATTTGGATTATCAAGTCTCCGATCCTCCTGGGAATACTTTTTTTTTTCCTACGCTATTGCAGAAAAGATTATCCTTCGGTGGACACCCACCAATAGTATTGGCAATAATTTCATTTTATAAAATCATAGTTATAAATAATGACAAAGTTGGCATGGTGAAAGTTTAATATGAAATTGATCTGTCATTTTGACAGAAATTCTATATTTTGATGCTTTATGCAAAATTTACTTTGATCAATGAATCTACAATGAATTCCATTAAATTATTTTATAATGGCAATACCTCTCATGAGATGTCGTTGGTATCTGATCATTTTACTCATACATGGGAGGATAATGTTTTCAAGCGACAATCTTTAAACATTCCATTGGGAATCTTTGTTCATTTCATTATCCACACAATGGTGATTTCCTTTAAATTATTTGAATCCATTTATATCCTCAATCCAATACTTTTTAACGGCATTTCACTTTATTCTCACAGATTTTTCCTTTTAAGAATTACCATTGATTATGGACCTTTTCCATCAGCTAAATTGTTTATTTAACGTTTGCAGACTACGACAGATCCGACTCGTCCTCCAAAGCCAAGATAATAGGGGCTAACGTCAGCGAAACCCGTAAGTATCCCAGAAAGGGCTATTTATCTCAGGATCCCCCACCCTCCCCTACTGCATCACCGCCAATATTCTCACACCTGGACTCCAGGCAAATAAAAGAACTCCAACTTCGAGTCGCTTCTCGCATTTCTCCGTATTCAGTATCTCCTTCCTTTATTTTCCTACATTCTGTTTTCTTTTTTTTTATGTACCCTACCTTGCAAGAAGTTTTATAGCAGTTTCTCTCTTCTCAATCGATATTATGCGAGGTCGGCCATTCCGGTCAGGTATATGAGAGTGGCGGCGTAATATACTCGATTATTCTTTCAGGGTCTAGCTGTGATTTAGTCCTCGGAAGCGACGCGTCCAGGAACGGCAGCATCTCCAGTCCTAACTATCCGGGTCCGTATCCTGCGAGGACGACTTGCCGGTACGAGTTCGAGGGTAGGGGAAGAGAGAGAGTACGAATAGTTTTCCAGGACTTTTACATGCGCGCGTCCACAACCCCGAAACGGGACGGGAATAAAGAGTAAGTTTGGAGAAGGAAAAGATTTTTTTTTTCTGATTCGGCCAGGATTTGAGAACGAACATTCGCTAATCAAGGAATCCTTGGAAATGCACAAAAGAGTTTTTATCAATGGCCATTGAAGATATCAAAGCCCAATTTGCACCATACATGCCAGTTATTTCTTTCGTTTAAGAAGGTAAATACTTTTAATAAAAACAGATTTCTAAATAACTCGATTAAAACCTCTCACACAAGTACTTTAACTATGAATTGGTACTTGGCAATTGGTTAGAGCATGATCTTCAGGTTCACCCAGCAAATTTAAATTAACAAAGGAGCAGAAATGGATTTGGGAAGAATATTCAGATATCAGCAATGCTTTTTTGACCAACTAAGCTTGTAGAGGTGTTATGGAATCATCATTTTGTGACGCCTCAATATTTTTGATATATCATATCATCTCACCTCACTTACTGTCGATCCATGAATGGTGATAGAATCTCTAACATTAAATGCTTAAGGATTTACATTTGTATTACCGAAATTATCACATCAAAGCTTATTTCTACCTTCAGAAGGAGATACGTCGGCATTTTAAAATGAAACTTTTTAATCTTTCAAAATACATTTAAAACGACAAAATAAATAATAAAATATTAAGAGGAAAAATAATTTACTGTTTATTATAATTAAATAAAATCAATTCTCTCAGAATAAAATACTTAAAAATAGTAAAATTATAGTTTATAAATTTATCTGTCAAATGGGCGCCATCTATAATGAGAAACGTCAATCACAGGTAATACGAACAGAAAGAATTTGAGCAAACGTCAACGTCAAGACACCTAATAAATAAATAAATAACAAAATATGAAGAGGAAAAATAATTTCCAGTTTATTATAATTAAATAAGATCAATTCTCTGAGAATAAAATACTTAAAAACAGTAAAATTATAATTTATAAATTTATCTGTCAAATGAGCGCCATCTATAATGAGAAACGTCAGTCACAGACAGTACGAACAGAAAGAATTTGAACACACGTCAACGTCAATACACATCATAACATTTAGACGACGGAAAACGTAACAAACATTTGTAAAAAGCAAGTTATTAATAAAATATTCAAAATTATTATATTAACATCAAGAAAATAAAATTTCAAAATCTCATGTTTGAAGAACGAAGAAGACCACATGACATGATGTTAAAATATGATTGCTTATAAGCCGAATTCCAAAGCAAGGGTGGAATCAATAACACGCAGTCGGTTTGAAAATGAGACGTCACCCAACTACGTTGAGGCAAGACACCAAAAAGTTCCGTCCGTTTATTATTGTAGAGTACAGTCGAAAATTTCCTATTCTGTTAGGTATTACCCTTGTTTATATATATATAGTTATTCAACCGGTTTGAAGTACCTTTGGTCGGCGTTCAGATGGCGTGTCAATTTTGGCGTGCCCATTCATAAAAATTTTATAGTATTTGTGACGTATACAATTTTTACTACTAGTGTAATATAGGTTGCATAATCTATAGTAGTCGCTTTTGTAAATACAAATGCATGCATTTATATAGGATTTAGGTGCGTACCAACAAACCACAAATGCCGATTAGTCATCCATTTGTGGGTGTGATTGAGCTGTTTTCCGAGTTTTCGCAATTGTTGCATTTAGTGTGAGCTTAGTTCCATTGTATAAACGATTTAATAAAAGTCTCTGAATCACTAACTCGAAATCACTGAACAATTATTCTAATCTCTTAATTATGCTGATCACTATTGCATATTAGAATGCAGAATAATTGCCCATTATATTTTGTTTTATTTTAATAAATGAGGGCACAACGCTAATGACGCGAAATTTTTATTTGCCACAATTATTTTCAGTGACTCCAACGTAATTACCAAATCTAGGTGAATTGCTGGTCTATTTGGTGTATTATTTTTCATCCCCATTTTGGATACTTATTTTGCTGTACCAGGGTTGGGCAAAAATTATTCAGATTCATAATAAAAATAAATGAATAATGTCGTTATTCTTATTCAGAAATAATAGATAACTTGTTATTCATTATTCAATTATTCAATAACGAACGGTAACATTCATTTCATTCATTATTCAAATAATTATTTCGATAATTATTCTTCATTCAAATAATTATTCTTCATTCGAATAATTATTCATCATTCAAATAATTATTCTTCATTCGAATAATTATTCATCATTCGAATAATTATTCTTCATTCGAATAATTATTCATCATTCGAATAATTATTCTTCATTCGAATGATCATTCTCATTCAAATAACCCCTGTTATTCAAATAAATATTCTTATTCAAGTAAGAATTTTCATTCAAATAATTACTCTACACTCTACGCTAACAACAAAGAGATGGTCTGAGTTTGTTTATGTATGTATACAAATATCGGTTACGCTTACGGTGATAATATCGGTCCTTTTTCGGTCGTATACCGGTTATTTTCGGTTTTGTATCGGTATTTTGGATAATTTGTTAATTTTGTTTTGTAAAAATTACAATTATATGTATATTGTCGTTTCTGAAGCCCATAAACAAATCCTCAAACTTATAGGACATTCTTATAAGTTTAAGGTTTTTTCCTGCCAATGGATTTTCTAACGTTAGCGGGAACTTTTATGTTAATATTAGCCGCCATTTTCGAAGGACATTCGAAGTTGTAGGGAAAAAATATATGTGATATTCATAAGTTTGAGAGTTTGGTTATCGGTTTCTAGAACGAAAATACGTAAATCTTGAAGGATGTCCAAGATATCGGCGGATACAGTTATTACTGCCATGTCGTCTTGTTGGTACACTTCCTAGCATTAGCAGACATTTTTATATAAATATTACCAGCCAGTTTTGAAGAGCATTGGGGGTTATGGGAGATAAAATGAATGCGATTTTTATAAGTTTAAGGGTTTGTGCATCGACTTCAGAAATGACAACTCATAAATCTTGAGGGATGTCGCAGATGTCGGCGGATATAATTATTACTGGCATGCCGTCCTACCGATGCACTTCGTAACATTAGCGATAGTTTTTATATGATTACCTTTACCTGCACAAACAAGAAAGGCATATACCTAATCTAAATTTATTTCGGTGTTATTCAGTAATAAATTATTAGTTATTGAATAACGATTTATTTGGTGAAAGAATCATTCCAATAATGCTTTATTCAAATAACGTTTTATTGAAATAATTCTTCATTCAAATGATTTCCCATAATTTTATTCAACAATAACTTAATACGGAATAAAGAATAACAGATGAAAATTTTATTCCAATAATTATTTGAATAAAAAATTATTGAATGATGCCCAACCCTGTGCTGTACCCACACGCAAATTACATTTAGGATGTCAATTGGTGGACGACATATTCAAGCCCAACCTAGCTTATTTATGAGTCATGTAGTCTAAAACTTAGTTCGATGTTTGACTACAAAAAAATGTTCTGAAATATTTACCCAAGGCGAAAGAATTTATTTTGATCATAATTTTTATATGGATTTTTTAGGATTTCAGGATGAAAGAAAATATTCATTAACAGTTCACGTTGTATATTAGACGTTAGTACTAAATTAAACTGCCACACTTCTACACTCGTAATCATTGAATTTGAAATGCAAATATTTCAAAGTAGAGCGATGACCCGCATTCCTTTACTTAATGTGCGACTAGCAGCGTCAAGTAACTATGTTTTTGCAATAGCCTACGCCGCGTTTTCAGTTCTATTAATTGTTATTAATATTGCAAAACCCTCAGATGTTCTCCTTCAGGTTTTAATTGAAAAGTACTAATTTGTGAAATAATTTACAATACTTATTTTAAACACGGTTTATTAATATAGCAACTATACATCTAGCACAAAGTATGTACACTGAGAAAAGATTCTTGAAATCAAAGAAATATTTCTTTGCCACTATTTAAAAGATCTAACTCTTTCAGTAAAAATATGTTTATACTAAAAATTTTATTGAAATAAGAAAATATGTATTAACTGAAAGCAATAATTCTAAAAAATAACGCCACAAAAATATTGCTCTTATTTAAAGAATATTATTTCTCTCTGTGTTCATATTATTTTATGTTAATTTTTATTATAATTTAAAATTTCTAACCATAAGCATTATGTTTGATGCAATGAGTTTTTTTTTTGTTGATGCAGTATTGCAGAATCTGCAACCAACATAGCTCGCATTCCAATGAATATTTGGCGGTATTTAATTTCATTCATCAGTACTTTTATACTATCGCCGCCAGATATCAGCACCTTACGGGGAGCTCGGTTGAATAACTATAAGATATATAAACAAGGGTATTACTTCATTATTATTTATTTATATGTATTGCTAAAATATTACAGATAAGCGATTAAGCATTTGAAATATGATGACTGTTTAATTAAGATAATGTGCAGGGTTATTATTGTATAGTACGAAATAAAAAAAAGGGGTGAAAGATATAAAGAAATGCGATTATATGTGCATGTTGTAGTTTTCCTAAGTTTAGGGCCCAAAATATAGTTAATTTTACATCTGTGTTCACCGTATCTAACACACATAAATCTGATAGGAAATGCATTTCAACCATCTGTAGGTAAACATGGAAAACATTAAATGCTACCCATAGTGAATTCATTCAAAGCAGATGTTATTTACACAAGATTTAAACTGAGATAAGACGGAAACACCAGAATGCAAAGAAAGCATTCAACAACGTATTTCCAAGTAACGCATTTTCTTTTTTCTTATCTTTTCACACGTTTTATTTCTCTACGTTATTTCGTTATAAAATCAGCTTTCAAGCGACTTTCAAATTACGTAATCCAACAAATAATATAATTCACATAAAATATCCCAGTTCTGCAATGAAAAGAAGAGAAAAAAACTCTCGAAGCACACTCTTAACCATAGGTATCTTAATAACAAAAAAGAAATTCATATCTTGAAACGTTGTACCGGCCAATGTATAAAAGACGATTTTTTCACGTACTCAAACACAAATCTGAACGAAATAAACTTTTTATATATCCATCACCTGGCATGATTAATCACTCGCCTCAGAAGAAATATCATTTTCGCCTACAGGCACGTAAAAATATTGTCGCGCAAGTCGTTACAAACTAAACACGACTAGAGAGACGAGCACGAGACGAACTCGACATTTCTCTACATATATATATAGCATCATTTCGCTGTGAAGGAATGATGAATTTTAGATTGAAACTTTGGGAAATTGCTACATTTGAATACTCAAACGTAAGACGCAGATGGGCTGCTTCATCGCTGCAATATTTCCGCGTTGAAATTCATTCCAATGTTAGATACCTATATATATATATAAGAATATGCCGGTTGTATTTCCGTAGTGTTTCCTGTGATTCGACGAGATAAATTTCCTATGTGATTTGTTTTGTGTATAGTACTCGCCAAATCGGATGGATCTTGCGCAAATACCAATTATCGTTCTGAATAGAGATAGTGTAATGATATGAGAGAGAAGCGATGTCATAAGACCGTCTAATAAACATAGTGTTCCGCCATCTTGTTTATTTACATTCTGCATTACGTTATTATTTACTTCTGTCGCTCGGTTTTTCCTTTATTTTCTTGTGTTTAATTTCCCGTTGTTTATTTTATATCATCAAAGCTTTTCTGAAAGCTACTTCTGAACGGTTTGTAGTGTCTCTCTAACCTATAAGTAAATTGTAAACAAACTGACGTTTCAGGTCAAACATAAATTAAGGCTAATTCACCATATGATAAAGGTTGTGTGGTAATTAATATGATGAAAAATAATAAGAAAATTATATATTATCGTATGTACAAATAATAAATGATTCCTGTCGAACATTTAAAAACAAAAGGTTGTCCTTTTATTAAACATTATTTAGCATAATTCTTAACATGTGAATTTGCCTTTACTGTGCTATATTTATTTGACGAATAGTAGTTTGTGACGTAAGCACTTTCGCGCAGCTTGGCCCCATCCGATTTGGCGAGAGCTCTAAATGTGTATTTCGTCTGGCTCTCAACGTATCGATAGAGGAAATGTTTCGAAGCAAGAATTAATACATCATTGAGCAAATTGGGTGTAGAAAATGTTGAATGAATGTACCAACCATTATTTATATCAGAGTTTATCACTTTTTATCAATCAAATTAAATTGTGACAATATGGTGTATTTCGAAGTTAGTTATATACGGTTTAATTGGGAACATTTCTTAATAAAAGGATCTTCTAAAGCCAAACATTGAGATGCTTTACTTTTAGTGTAATTTCAGAGTAGTGTTACTCTGATATTACTTCTTGAGAACACCTTAACATATTTTCTTATAACAAACTTTTCTTTCTTACTAAAAAAAAAAGTCCCGCGAAGAAAAAGTAAAAAATAAAATTCTTTTGACAGTTTTCTCATTCCTACCCTATAACGTTAATATTTCACGTTATATATTTTTTGTTCGCACGCTTTTGTTTTTTTTTTTGTCTTCCTTCTCCCCTTGCGATTTGCTATAATTCCGGTCACGCGCTCTCTATTCGCGCCCGCAGCTGCGACAGTCAGGATTCGGTGATGGCGTTCGTTCTGGTCGACGGCAGAATGGATAAAATAGACAGCTACTGCGGGATCACCCCACCCCCACCGCTGATGTCCAACGGGCCCAGGTTGCTCCTCGAATTGCAGAGCATGTTCGGCTCGCAGTACTCCAGAGGATTTAGAGCCACGTATAGCTTCGTAGAAAGTGAGTATGAGAGTCCGATAATTATTTCAGTAATACCGCCATACAGGGTTGGGCATCATTCAATAATTTTTCATTCACATAATTATTTGAATGAAATTTTCATCTGTTCAATCCTTTGAATGACGAATTATTTCGATAAAACAGTATTTGAATAAAGTATTATTGGAATGACTCTTTCACCAAATAAATCGTTATTCAAATAATTTATTACTGAATAACACCCAAAATAAATTTAGATTAGGTATATGCCTACATGTTTGTGCAGGTAATCATATAAAAATTATCGCTAATGTTAGGAAGTGCATCGGTGGGACGACATGCTAGTACTAATTATATCCGCCGACATCTTCGACATTCCTCTAGATTTACGTGATGTAATTTCTGAAGTCGATAAACAAACCTTCAAACTTATAAAAATTCCACTTATTTTTTCCCACACAACTTTAATCTCTTTAAAAATTGGCGGGCAATATTTAAATAAAATCCGCTGATGCAGAAAGTGTACCAGCGACACGACATGGCAGTAATAATTATATCCGCCGATATCTTCGACATCCCTCAAGATTTACGTATTATCGTTTTTGAAACCGATAACCAAACTCACAAACTTACGAAAATCACATTTATTTTTTTCTCACAACTTCCAATGTCCGTCAGAAATGGCGAGTAGTATTTATATAAAAATTTCTACTAATGTTAGGAAGTGTACCAGTAAGACGACATGGCAGTAATAATTATATCCGTCAACATCTTCGACATCCCTCAAGATTTACGAGTTATCATTTCTGAAGTCGATGCACAAACCCTTAAACTTATAAAAATCGTATTTATTTTTTTCCCACAACCCCCAATGTTCTTCAAAACTGGCGGGTAATATTTATGTATATAAAAATGTCCGCTAATGTCAGGATGTGTACCAGTAATAATTATATCAGCCGATATCTTGGACATCCTTCAAGATTTACGTATTGTCGTTCTAGAAACCGATAACCAAACTCTCAAACTTATGAAAATCACATTTATCTTTTTTTCCACAACTTCCAATGTCCTTCAAAAATGGCGGCTAATATTAATATAAAAGTGCCCGCTAACGTTAGAAAATGCATCGGTAGGAAAAAACCTCAAACTTACAAGAATTTGCTATAAGTTTGAGGATTTGTTTATGATTTATATAGATTTTTCATAACTGTTTGGAGAACCGAAACCGTTATCATAGCTGTTTTGAACCCCTGTACTTAGGTATTGTTTTAAATCCAGTGTTTACTTCGTACAAACAATCAAACATACACGGACGTTTTCTTTTGACGGCATGATTACACAAATATTTGCATCATATTGCTATCGTATGCTGAACACAACTGTTTCTGAGATATTTTAGATATCGTGTTTATGCAAACAAAAAAACAAATTCTGGAAAAAATGCACAAAATGACCACTACATAAGTTGTGGAGAAAAAATCCAGTTCAAAACAACAATTTAACAAAATAACTATATGTATGTGATAGATCATGCGTTGAACAGTTTTTATGCGATTGTGGATAGGATGATTCCTTGTTACTGGAATTTTTTTTTATTGACTCTTCAAAGGCCTTAGATATGGTGTAACACTGTTTATTATTAGAAGAATTAAAATTAATGGGCATATAATAAGTTTAATTCTTTTTTAGTTAATAGAAAAATAAGAAGGCAAAACATATAACCAAGGATCACTTCTCTTCTGTTATGAAATTGGGGTATGGCGTTCCTCAGGGTTCAGGTCGTATCCTTTTCGTTGCATAAGTATCTAAATGATTTAGCGTAAACACCAACTAAATGTATCTTAACGCAATATACCAACAACATCGTCCTTAATATGAAAACGTTTTGCATTTCCTCGCAAAATTAGTGAATGACACGAGCAATCGTTGCAGCGATAATGACGTGGTATTGAATGCTGAAAAAAATGTGTAGTAGATATTTTTATCTACTCAAATTTCAAGGTTATTGCAAAACGTTGATGAGTAAGCTTTTCTGGAGAAGATATGAGATGGACTAGATGTTTGACAAGTTGTCAGTTTAAATTCAATCCTTTGGGATTAAATTCAATCACTTGCCTCCCTGTACATAATTGAAGTGTCAGTATTTTTTTTAACTTAACTTGAATATAAATTTACTACGAGTTCTAACGGAGATAGTATAAAAAATAATTATGTTGAAGCTACTTTCTTCTACTACAATGTACAACTAAAAATGGGGTAGACTTCATATTAGGCAACAATAAACTTACGACTGTTTAAACGTGTTGATATTATATTTTTCCTTATTGCATTTTATATATTACTGTACCTATATCAGTGTTAAAATCTTATCAACTTGTTAGTATAGCTGTATTTCCTTGACAATATCCATGTTCAGTTTTAGAGCGATGACAATATATAACGTTAGATACATATATTATCCAGTAGCACACATACGCTTTATTCAATCTAGTAACAAAAGCCGACGTTTGATCCATTCCCTTGTCAAGATTATATATTGTGCGTTCCAAATTAGGATCAGAATTCGGAAATGCGCATTCAACCCGAGCCGATCGACTAATTTGGGCGCTCAAAATTATACCCCATGGCGCAAATTCCGAGATTTCAGTTCGAAGAAGCGACGTTAACGCTCCAACCGTCAGCGGCGTTTATTATTTGATACTAAAACGTTGCGCGATTAATTGGCGTCACACGCGAAAGGATCAATTAGATAGGAACCGCATCCCCGCTGCCTGTCTCAAAAGGATAGGAAGATATTGCCGCGAATTTTGACTTTGTATCGATGAAACCGTTCGAATCGTTGTAACATCAAACGTATAGTTTCTTCGTCATATTATATAATTGCGAAATATTAATTGGAATTCATTCAAGGCAAGGATAATACCCATAATGATGTCGTTCATTTTGTCTATACAACGAAGATATTTGCTGAAGCAGGAAGGAGTGGAATTTGTCATTATTTTTTGTTTATTTTGAAGGGAAAGAGAAATAATGGTTTAACTATTTTTTTTTATTATTCTAGAGTGTTCAGCTAAGCATGTATATGCAAACTTGCAGTTCAAATTTTTTTCAATATTAACGAAAATATGCCCGTTACATGAAAGCCGCGTATATTCCACAGTGTCGTGTTGGGAAGAAACGTTTGCCTTTTAAATATTACGTTTATCTCATTCCGTTCGAGAATTATATAAAGAAAAGCGAGCACTAATCAAATTTCGAGGGGCTATTTCACCCCTCAAAATAATTTAGCGTGATTTATTTGCTTTCACCCCCGATCGTAACCCCGTTTTTTTTTTTTTTCAACACTACGTTGTTTCAGGCTAACATTTTATAGGTCGTATTAATCCGATTTATTGTTGTTTATATGCAAGACAATTTTGCGTTGACTTGACACAATGTTTTTCTCACAATCGGTGCAATTGCCTACTGTCAAATATTCAAAGTAAAATGTCGAAAAGTATTGAAGGTGAAAGTTTTGAAAATTCGCCGGTAGAGCCTTCCAATAGTATCTCCAATGCGTCTTTTAACGGGGAATCGATTGGTGAAGAGCGAACATCGATATCTCCAACTCTTCCCGAGATTTCGGATTAAAGTTTTGACAAATTAAGTTTGCCCTAGAGCATTCGAACATGACAAATTTATTTTTTAAACTCCATTTTAAATTTAAATCAATCGATTTTGAAATTTTACAAAATTAATTTACTTGATTAGTGTCCCATAAAAATAAATGAAGCCACCTGCAATAGTTTTGACTACTTAAAAAAATCAATTTTTTAGACCCCCAAAAAGAGGATTATTCTTGTAGGCAGAGCAAACAAAAATTTGCAGAAGTACTTATATGCCTGCGCTTACGAAAAAAAAAATAATAAAGCCCATTAGAAGACACTATGGCACAATTTCAAATTTTGTACATCCCATGGTGCGAAGCATGTCCAAATGACCAAACTTTTAACAGAGAATGTTGGACAATAAAAAGTTTGTAACTAAAATTTTGTGGAAGCACACTATATTTTCCGGTAGATAATTATTCAACTTGAATCAAAGGAAACATGATTACACTTCAAATGGTAAAGCTTTTCTTGGAAATGTCAGGTTATTGAAGGTTAATTGATTATAAGGTTCAACAGTCGACGTGGCAGCTCTAAATGTTAACTCGAGCTCTTTCTGAATGTCTTCCTCTACTGAACTACGTATTGGAGCGTAAGTATTGATTTAGTACCGACTCTAACAGTCTCGTTTATTCTTAATGTTTAATTATGTACCTCCAGTTTCATTTAACATTTCCTACATTAATGACGATTTCACTGAAGTTTACTACCGCTATTTTCAATACCTTTCCGTAGGCTTCGAATGAAAATACGACAGGCACATGAGTTGGATGTTTATGCTAAGAGTTAATTGCCATTCCTTTTTAATCCCCGTTTGACGCACGATACCATTTTCAACGCTGAAACCCTGGAACGTGTTTATTCGTATGTTTGTTTTACAGATATCTACAAATTCAGTTTTATCACAGTCGCCGGCATTCGGGGAAACGTATTTATTTTACATTATTTGCATAAACATAAGATCCCTCCAGAAATATACGCACTGGTTTAGTACAATTATTTACTGTTGGGGAAACCCCGCCCTCACGCGTAGTTTGCGTCACGGGCTCGAAGAGGCGGACGAAACAGCTCGCTGAGTGAACAGCGTTCAGCACTGCAGATAGTTAGATACATATTACAATAAAATCTGAAATTAAGCACTACTATTGAGTAAACCGGTCAAAGATGCAAATGAAAAAGTTAAATCAAGTTTACGTAGTTTTTATTACTACTTCATCAGGATGACACTGTAAGATATTTACAAATTAATGAGACAATCTAAACTAGTAAACGTGAAAATAACTCACGCAAAAGTTGGTCGTTAACAATCTAAAACATTTAGAAAGGTTCGACAATTGTTCTTTGGAATAATTGTTGAACATTTCTAATGTTTTGGTGATTTGAGTTTACATTTGCATTTTTAAGCGGTTTCCGCAATATTAGTGCTTAAACTAGTAAATAAAATCTGAATTTCGAGAAAGTGAGTGTTCTAATGTAGGATTTATTATGTTTCTCCATATTCCTTCAGGTGTGTCTCACTCTATTGGGCACTAGCTCTTGCTACCGCGCATCCGCCAGCTGAAAATAAATCATTGTACTATATTTACCATTGCAACAGATTATGGTGTAACCGTCGGGACCCAAATACCGGAATACCCATGTGCCTTCGTCTACAGCTGCAACGCATCCCGTACAGGATATTTCCACAGCCCCAACTATCCGGGACCTTATCCCAGGGACACCGAGTGCCACTATTTCTTCTACGGCAACGAAAACGAAAAGGTGCACCTGCATTTTCACTTCTTCGACATCGAAGGAGTTAAGCCGTAAGCTTTTAACACGTTTACCTGTCAAAATATAGAGATTTTGACTTGAATAGGTGCAACACAATCTCCGCCAGCGACTACGTGGAGTTCTCCAATTTCATGACCATCGATTCCCGCTACTCGAGACATTGTGGTCACCTGCAGCAATTCCACATCGAATCCGATAGGAAGTTCTTCAGGGTGACTTTCAGGTCAAACGATAGATTGGATGGGGCGGGCTTCAACGCGTCTTATGTATTTTTAGATAAGGTGCAATCGTATAGCATCCCAACGTCGGAAGCAAGCAAAATCTTAGTCGGTAAGTCGATTGTATGTAATTATTGCTTGATCATCTATTTCTCTAATAGAAAAATAGATTTAATGAACGAACTCCTTTAAAACCGCAACTTTGGGCTGTGTTTTTTGAGGGACTAGTATTGTGCTTCCCTCCTGCAAAAGTGCCGGAAATCACCCGGCGTTTTGTGCATTTGACGCATTAAATGTCAGTACTTTCCTCGCTATTTCCCAATCAATCTGTTTAGTACATTGGATATTGGGAGTTGTAGTGTCCTTTGAGAGGTTATTCATCATCCAGCATCTTGGGAAGTGGTTCTGTGCCAGAAGTTCTAAAGTTGCCTTCCCCCAGTCTGCTAATGTGCCATCGACTTCTAATATTTGCACCGGATCTCTTGAGAGTACTTTGTGGATCCTTGCTGTTTCAGGTGTATTTGACAATCTCTGACAAAAGTCTTTTTTGAAACATAATGACCTGAAATAACATCATTCATACATAAAGATTTTGTCGTTGTGATTCCAACACTCGCCTGACGGCTTGTGTTTGGGATTTTCACCCTCGTGATTAATAAGCCTCGTTGAAAAAACTATACACCGAATTTTCTTCTACAGATCGAGCGATATCAACAAGTCTGGTTTTGCTTATGTGGATGAAAATTGGAACTACGTTATGGATATAAAAGCGAAGCAGCAAGTCCCTGTCCGATATGAGAAGTCGAAAATTCATTACGTGTTCGGCTACAAGAGAGCAAATATACTTAATAAAATTAATAAAAATTGAGACTGAAACGTTTAAATTCTTTTATAGGAAATATGAGATACAATGTGTGGACCAAATCAACTATCAGCACCATTTTAAAGTTTCTTTAACGTTTTGGAGTAAATTGATGTTTCAAATGAGAAATTATTTATTAGTTGATTAAGTCCACATCGTGCATTAGTTAATGTTTTATTAAATCAAATTTATTATACGTAATTATACGTAAAATTATGATTTACATATGTAAATGAAAGGATTATAAAGAAGCGTTGTGTTTTTTAGAGATTTAAATACGTTTTTTGAAATAATGCAATTAAGAAAAAGGAAACAGAAAAACTTGTACATATACAATACAATCATCAGATTGATTATACACTATAATAAAATTCCAAACAAAGAAATATTAACAAAAAAATATATGTCTAACTATTAAACTGTATGTAACAAAAAAAGATAGTTTAAAAACATCCTACCGTTGTATATAAAATATTGTTTACATATCTCCCGTATGAAATTCTTTATGACTCTAGTTTATCATATTTCCTTTCATTTTATTGCCTGATCGAATGAATACCCAAATAATAAAAACACAAATTAAAAAAGGAGATATGAGAGACAGAGAATTTAAATATGTTATATGGCAATATGCGACGTAAAAAATAAGAAAAACGACTTTATATGTGATTCACATAATTCATACTTATAAGAATAATTAATGTGTGTACAAACGATTATTCATCTGTGTATATTTGTTGTAAATAAAGAATTTGTATTTTTTTATACGCTGAAGTTTTATTTTTAATTAATGAGAATATTCTTTAATAATCATAATTTGAAAATAATAAAAAAAAAATGTTAATCGAAGCCGAACTTGCGTTTCCTAGGACTGCGATTTCTTTATGCTCAAAAACATGAGGATCCAAGAGATATCTTTCGCTTTCATATGTGTGTTCGTGACATACAATCAACTTAAAAAATTACGACATAGGTAAGTAAATAGAGTATTCTGATACATCTACGAAATAAACATCGCACATATGCAAAAAAATGTTAAATAGATTAGTGAGACCGAAACAGACACACGTGCAGTTTGCTAAACGAGATGTTTAGCTGACCATGAATTTATAAAAGTTCAGATATGTATGTTGTTAGAAAATAACGTTGATGCTAGGGATGACAAATAATGTTAAGTTATTTAGGAGAGCAAATTGAAAGTATGTATCTCTAGGTTACTGTTATTTCTTAACAGTAATGTTATTGTTAACATAAAACCTTGGAAATTAACAAAAAAATTTTACCATGAATATAAATTCTAAGTAGGTATCAGATTCTTTGCTGTTAAACATAACGATAATGTTATAATTTAGGCAAAATATTAGCAAATCATATTTGTAATTAACTATACAATTACCATTTCTTGAAGATGGTGTTCTAAATTTTAACTTCTATTAGCTTTTTAAAAAAATTCCCAAATTTGCCCAAAAAAAGGAAACCTGTTTTGTCATCCAAGATCCTTCTAGTACTTGCTCCAGCGATTTCAGGTGCTACTTCGCGCCAGTGGCGGCGCGTGGACTTTTATTTTGGGAGTGCACATGTGGGTAGGTACCAGGGAGTCCGGTTTTGAAAATTAACCTTCAAAACTCGCATTTTAGAGCAGTTTGTACGCACACACACTACATTATGAGATGGAATGCTACTTCTTTAATATTAATTAATTAATATTCCCTGCGGGGGAATATGTGCGGGAACAATACAAAATATTCTAAATGAATTGATATTTGTCTCAAAATGATGATTCGATGGTAGTTCTGGGCTAAATCCTTATAAACAAATACTTAAAAATACGTACTGTTGCAAACGATACAAGCATGTTTATATCCAGCTATAACAGCTTCAATAACCATCCTATGTGCAAATATAATCAGAAGATTCGCGATAATCTTACAAGTGATTACTACAGGGTAAGAAATTGATTGCGAGAAAGAACAGCTGAAAAATTTATAAATGTATATGGTTTGTACTATATGCTAGCCCCCATACATAAAATTAACATGTTACTATAGGCAAACTTTCAGAAGAAGCTGCTGAAACTCGAAATAAAGACCTCAAAAGCTTCAAGGAAAAAATAGCAGAAAATGCAGCCGTTCAGCTACTAACGAAGATATTTTGAAACGACTACTTATCACATTCGATTTTTTTATTAAATGCACTGATTTCTACCCGGAACGATGATTTTTACTTTTGCTTTAGTTGAGAGGGGGGAGGGGGGGGGGGGGAGGGGGAATTTGCCTCCAGGGCCACCTGCAAATTGAGGTCTGGCTTATTTATGAGTTTGTAAAAGGGTGTCACAGATGACTCTGAGTGATATTTAATTGTAAAAAAATATAACTAAAATTTAAAATATTGTCTACAAGTTCCGCAGCAATACATATATACATATATATATAGGTAAGATTAGTGGATCTAAAGCCGCTCACAACACTGGCTTGTCCTGTTTATTTTAATTCTTTGATTTACTGTTATAATAACAGAATCAAATTGACATATGTATATGACAAAATTTTAAAGTTTAATAGTTAAGTGTAAGTAAAATGTTAATTGTGCTTGTAATTACCTTGGTTGTGATAAATATCCTTTTAGGTCTGATGAAGGAATAATAAAAATTCCGAAACGTTACCTAAAATACAAATAGTATTTATTTATTATTAAAACCCGTATTCTGTTATTATAACAGTAAATCAAAGAATTTATATATATATATATATATATATAATCTTGCAGACATCACAAAAAATAAATTCCACGAATAAACCGTTTCCAATATTTCACAATAGGAACTGGCTGTCAGACGTCATAAAAAAGTAGATAATATAAGTGTTATTGCCCTCCCTTTTCTTAACCTCGATCAAGACAGCAATATCTAAATTCAAACTCCACATATACGCAGTTGAATAGCTACATTTTGTCTCCATTCAAGACGACACCAGCTCGAAAACTTTCCAAAAAGCGAAACCTGTGACATCGCCTCCCAATTTTCGCAGCGATTCAATTTGCATTCATTCAGCGCCATCTACGAGCGCCGTGGATTCTATAATCGAATATCGAATATCAGGTTCTGGTGGTGGTGGCGGTGGAGGTATTTGCCAGTCGACTTGTCGGAAATCAGATCCCCCACCAGTCGACAGAATCCGAGAGCGATCTCCTAGTTGGAAATGATAACTGGAATTGTGGTGCTGGATCATATCCCGGGACGAACAGTCGCGTCGCTGTATTGTTAGAGACGCGAGTATTGTGTACGTTCCGGAAAGGGTTTTCGAGTGAATTCGATACCTCTTGAAGAGGTATCGAATTACGCTAGATTCGTGTGCGTATGACGAAACTGAATGTTTTCATATTTTTAATTAATTCACCCGACTCGGTATTACGGCGAAATCTTTCACACAATTACTGTACTGTTAGTGATTCCACGTGTATAGGTTTCCCGGAAAGTTATTCTATTAAAACTTTGCCGAAATGGAAAATAAAACAGCGGAGGAACAATGGAAATTAAAACCCTCCCGGGTGTATAGAGGGGACGTTACAAACCAGAATTCGTTAGCGGTATCACGGCGCAGAAACAATAGAGGCGAAAAATAAAGGCAGAGGAAAAATATGATGGCGGAATATTAAGATTTGGATCTTAATCCTAGTAAAAATGAAGATTCTAGATAAAGGACATAGTAAAATAAGCATAAAAATAAAACTTTATAGAAGCAAGGACGATAAAGTTGTCATATTAACATCGAAAACTTTCCAGCGTAGTTTTTAAGAACTATTTCATGAGTCTTTCTTCTGCGTTCTAGTGGCGGAGCTTCAAATTTTAGACCCCCAAAGCAAATATCGAATTGGGCCCCCGCGTAATATGCGAAAATTTTCTGTATATTTATTTATTGAACTATTTCATAATGTTCAGAATATTTTTTATTCTCAATGCTTTTGAAAAAAAAAAAAATCCCATGACAGCAGGGAAAAGTACAAATATAAAATTTATGATTATTAAACATTTTATTGGTGCTTATGTTTACATAAATTGATTAAAATAAGACTAAAAGTAAAACACGTTTATTATAGATACTTATACATATATTTTTTGAAACAAAATAAAACAATTTCTCTCAAATACATCGTTAGAACCCACTTTTAAAGGCAATGAAACGGTACCCAATTAATGTTCGCTGATTCAATCATTCTTAACCAACAGAATTAGTTACGTGTTCTATTCATTCACCTGAATTTTAGTCAACAAAATGGTCTAAGGAGTGGTGTTCCACAGGGCTCTAACCTCGGGCCATTACTTTTCAACATATTCATTAACGACCTTCTAAACACTCTTAATTGTCCCGTGTTGGTCTACGCCCAGAATGTCGAACTGTGTTGCTGTGTATCTGGTGCTAATTATGCAAACGACTTGAGATTCCTTCACTCAAATTAAGTGGCACTTATGCGGATTGGTTTATTTCCTATGAAGACCTGCTGAATCTACAGACGAATCAGATGCGTCATCTAACTTACCGACGTAATATTCATAGTGCTCGCTATTTGCATAAGCTGATTAATAACAAAATTGATATGATATGATGATGATGATAGATGTTGTCCACCATAAGTTTCAACGTTCCACGATTTCTCACTCGTCATTCAGTCACTTTCAACATCTCAACGCTAAAGACGAATATGTTGCTTACGGCACCGCTTTACCACATTGTTATAAAAAAAATAATTTTAGCATTAAGACAATGTTTCATCCCTTTCCCCTTCCCGCTGCTAAAAAGCAACAAAATAATTTGATTATTTAATGTATTTTTTATCCCAATCTCTCCCAACACAAAACAAAATTAAAATAAAAATTTATTTATTATTATTATTACATAAAATTAAACATACCACCGAAATAATTAACTAAGAACCACCCCTTTTTCTATGTATACCATTAGGAGGGAGGATTATAATTTATAATCCCCCCTCCCCGGCATCGGCAAAATCTAAAGCGAATATTTGGCACGTGTTCCCACCCTAGTGGCACTGATTAAACCCATCCGCATGATTTACCGTTTCATTCTGGCGATTCCCAACCCCACGCGCCTCTATTTCATCCCGATATTAACCGACGTAGCCGCCGCAAGGTCCTTCGCGACCCACATCTTGAGGTATTTTACGATTCGCACCTGCGCGTCTATAAAAAGACGAACGGCGCCATCTGTTGCGGTGACAAGGACGCACAAATCCTTTTTGCACGGCGCCTCTCGAGCACATAATAAATTTTATTCTTTTTTATAAATCGGAATGTCCGGTTGACACGCTTCAAACTTCCCCATCCGCGTAGCAGAAACTTTTCAAAAGTAATTAAGCCTCCTTCCCCTACCCCCCAAACAAGGATTTCCATCGGATAGTCCCGCCCGCAAAAGTGCGTGTCACGACTGACTCGGAAAAATCTTGCAGGTCAAGCGGATCCAGTACAACATTGTGGGGGGGAAAGTTTCCCAATATATTAACTCCGGGAAGGGATTAAAGGTTTTTCTGCCCCGGACGGAAGGGTATTTCTGCCTTTGTAAACGATCTTACCTTTTCCTCTCGGTTAAGTTAAAGTTTTTAATAAAGACTCGACGATAAATTCTGAACCGTGCACCTTTTTTTTTTTTTTTTGGAGGAGTTGCTGCAACAGATAAAAACTTGTAAGACCGGAGCTGTGTTTAGACTGAGAAAATGAAAATCTTAAACTCGTTTAAACACTGTTAATCTGTACGGAGCCCCGTGGCGTGAAATTAATAAATAGAACTTGTGTTTCGCGCTGACTTTAGTTCAGAGGAAGCTGGGGAATCGTGGGTAAACTGAAATAAGTTGATGGAAGTAATGCGGTCTTAAATGATGAAAAATTAATCTTTAGAATACGGAAAATATTTTGTTGATTAAAACGACTTTCTTGTGGGAGATAGGCTTTAATAATATAATTGTGAAGATTCTTTCACATTGTTATAAAAATTATTTCGTGCATCTGTGCAACAAAAAAAAAAGCATATTTTTTAAATAAAAACAACTAGAGACTCGGTTCTCCTTCAACACTCAACCGTCTGTCTCGGGCCGTACACCTTAGTATCTTATGTTTCATAAAATTGAAATATTGCACCTTTGATTTATGCAACCCGCGTGATTTGGCCAATTCTGCTACAACAATACAACACGGTCCTCTACAGTGTTGTTTGCACGTTTTCTGCCGTGAGATTATCATCTCCTGTGATCCATTGCTTCGTTATTATGTTGCAGCACTGTAGAAATAGTGATATGAGCCACCTCAAATCTTCTACCAAGATGGCGGAAAGTATATCCTTCACCAGATAAACTAACAATTTGTACATATTCCTCTGGTGTCAAATTTCGTGCATTGTCGTTCAAATGGTGTCAGTTGCTTTACATTTCCAAAAACATATAAAGAATACTTAATGCATACAAATAATGCTGATGAAAGCATATCGCCTTAAATACGTATCCTCGAATGAGTAAACTTGTATAGTCTGTCCATATTTCTAACGATTTGCCTTTAAAGGGATTAAGAGTATTACCTGGGACTATCCACTACCTGGTGCCGCCAAATAATGCAAATGAGGTAATGGGCCGTATTAAGAGAAATTGGATTTTTTTAAAGTAGAG
Source organism: Cetonia aurata (assembly GCA_949128085.1). Classification (NCBI taxonomy): domain Eukaryota; kingdom Metazoa; phylum Arthropoda; class Insecta; order Coleoptera; family Scarabaeidae; genus Cetonia; species Cetonia aurata. Next base: position 39,391,203 of record OX421886.1, on the reverse strand, counting down.
AAGTAATTATGTTTCGTTTAATATAATCTACCGTTTACAATTTAATCTAATTGGCTATACTATTTATTTAATTATTTCCCAACAATGTATGTATGTTTATGTGTGTATAAATAAATATATTATTTAGTCGAACATTAATCTTTTTATAATACACTTTTAGTATTATAATCTTAGTGAATACGACCCTGTTAACCACCCGTGCTCGCAAGGGATTATAACGGTCGGTAAACATTTCTTTTGTGAAGATGGAGTGCTATTTAAAAAGGCAAATCGTTAGAAATATGGACAGACTATACCTGCGGATGTTGTAGTCGAAAAGGTCGATTTTATAAAACCGTTGGGATATACGCAAAACTAATGATTTTGAAAATAATTTGGTGGTAATAAAAATAAAACCAAAAAATATAATGATGCGTTAATTTTGCGGTGCGGTGTATTTTGTTCATGGAATATAAAAAAGAAAAGATTTTGCAGTGAGAAATTTGAAATTTATAATGTCGAAAAATCAATAATAAAAAAACATCGCATTTGATGCGTACTTTTTGACGCGCACGCTGCAAAGCCAAACCAAATAAATCCACCTATTTTCTGGCCCCATTTGCTTCTTCATTCATACTAGAGTTCCACGCATTTGAACTTGCTTTCTCGTTAATTCTCATCCAATCTGAAGATGGACAAACCCGCCACAGCGAAAGAAGAGGGTGTAATAGGATCAAGGGGGTGGAAAAAAGGAAAAATTAATTACACTAAAGATTTCAGTAGAAACTTTTCTTAGTCAACCCCAGAGGAGTCCCCTCAGATTATAGAATTAAGCCAAACCGCCTCTTGGTTTTTGCTTTTCTCCCGTGCGCCCAAGTGGGGAGTTTCTCTCGACCTTTTTCCTCTTAGGGGGGTGAAACTCGGGTGAAACCGGGTAAGGTGGTCGCCTGAAAAGCTCCGGTAATAGAAGTAAGAAAAGACCAGCACTGTACTGAGATAAATAGGTGACGAGGAACTGGCAATTTGTTAGAGGCCAGATGATGGTCGGTAATGGCTGTCGGGGTGATTTCCTCCTTGGTATTTTTTCCATTCTTTTTGTGCTGGAGGAGGGGTTGTCAAAGGAAGGCGAGGGTGGTGGCGTGGCGTACGAAGGAAAACGTAAGGCGAGGATGGATGCCTTTTCTTTGTCGGCTGGCGCGTACTAGGCAAGGTGTAATCAGATAAGGAACATTGGACCGGCGGTTATTAATGCTTAAAAGGACTCCATTTCGCTAACCTGCTTTCTATGCGGAAAGGGTCGTTTATAAAAAGGTTGTCTCCTTCTAAGGGCGCGTCAATATATCTCTCTCTACCTTACTTACACGTTTCTGTGAGCATCTCGCTGTCTGTGTATGAGAGATTATTCATTTAGCGTTTAAAATATTCTTTCTATGCGTTAGCTAAAATTAATCCGCTCGAAAAAAGTTTTTCTTTAATTCGCGCTCTACTCCCAACTCATAAGGAGTAGAATATAAATGCGAAACACAAAACTAAATGAGTCATATATTATTTGAAAGAGGAAATTAAGTGTATAAAAACTGTAAATGGGTTTGAGTGCATGGGCCTTAATTTTTGAGATAAGAAGAATATTGTCTAAAAACATTAACGCTTGTAGCTTAAGAAGAAATATATGTATACAATGGAGCAGTGTATGTGTAGCTCAATTAGTTGAGGGCACGAATTACGAATTTTACCAGTAAGTGGAATAGGTTCGAGCCCTTCTTTAGGACATTATTTTTCTATTATCATCAGTGTCCATTTTTTTTTTAATTTTTATTCGTAATATATGTGATTATTAATAATCACTAATAACATATACAACTTTCACACACAACCATGGAAAAAAAACCATTGTAATACATTCTTCCAAATTTTCTTGACTTTTTAATATATATATGTGTAGATCTTCTTGGTTTTTAAAGTCATATAGTTAAACAATTATTAGAGTGAGTAAGACGTTTCGGTTTATTAATAAAACCTTAATCATTTACATTTTTAAAAATTAATAATGTAGAAAATAAAATTTTGATGTATAAAAATATATTTTTTGTTTTATTGATAAAATCAGTTTGTTTTTTGTTTTAATTTGAAAGAGTTTTGAAATGTTTTATATAAAGATTGTTTTTGTGAATTGTGTCAGTTGTATTAGTTATGGTAGGTTATGGTTAAATATGAAAAACGTTACTAAATTTTTATTAAAATTTCATTTATAGAATTAAGTTATAAAGTTGAGTGAAAAATTGTGTGTCAGTTTTATCATTTATTTCTTCGATTTCGACTGTAAATTTTAATCTAGGGTGATACGAATTAAATTTTTCTAATAATTTTGTTATATTTTTCTCTTCTAATGCTGTTATGTGCTGTTATACAGTCATCAACATATCTTTTGAAAAAAATAATTTAAAATAAAATAGATAGAAAAGAAAGAAGAGCTATATGTTCAATAGCACGCACGGAAGTGGCAGTGGTCGTTCTTTTTGTTTTATCTATAGGCATATTTAGGTAAGTGACTAGTGTAAAATAAATCTAGTAGTTAAATAATACATTCATACTACTGAGGGTGACCTGCAGCTGCATTTTCATAATTTACAAACGTTGAAACATATAAGTTTGTGCATATACAAACACACAATACCTACACTTAATTGTGTTCCAAAAAAACACATTAATATGCATCGACAAGGTATGTAAAATATATTTGTAGTTTGTGTATTACGGTAATGTTAAGTAAATGGTTATATGTAGATATTGTTTTTTGCAGTCATATTTCGCTACTCTGAAGTAGAGGTTATGAAAGTATTATTCAACTTGTCTATTTATACTTAGAATATTATCTTATACCTATCTATGCATTTGTTTTTATGGTTAAGAAAGCGTTTAGGTAGAACAACTAAACAAGCACATAACTATTATACGCTTAGTAACATTAATGATTTCTTCTACCAAATTTCGAATGCACAATATATATAATACAGTTAGCCTTCTTCATACTTTATTTGTTATATTCTCTTCAAATAGGTAATTTAAAACCTATATTTTACACACGTTATATATTGCATCCTAAGATACTAATTGATATCTAGGCACAGGGCTGGGCAAAATACATTCCAAATGTATTTAAAATATAAAATACAAAATACATTCCCTATTAGTATTTGAAATATCAAATACAAAATACATTCATTATTAGTATTTGAAATACCAAATACAAAATACATTCATTGCTGGTATTTCAAATACAGTACTATAAATTACTACAAAATTTAGAAAACATAAAGCAGTTTAGTAACCTATTATTGGCTGTGAATGCTGTTATAAGGGAAAGCTTTACCTTTTCCTTTATACTAATCTAAGTAAAATATATTGAATGCTAAATAATAAAAAAAATAAAACACTAAATAAACATCGTTCGCGCGATGTGGTAGTATCCGCTTAATTTAGGTACATTATCGCTATTTTCAGGTTATGGTAACTAGGTACTATGATGACGTCATGATGCCTATATGCGTAGTAAATATATAAAGTAATTTATATATTTTTAAGTACACAAAATACTTTAAAAATATATTTCAAATACAAAATACAAAATACAGAAGAAAAAGTATTTGAAATATAAAATACAAAATGTATTTTGTATTTCAAATACGTATTTCAAATATTTGTATTTTACATATGCCCAGCCCTGTCTAGGCATTCATTTTTCATCAAAGCTTACGATCTTGTAAGTATATCAATAATGCAAGATCAGTTGTTTGTTGCAGTTTCTCCAGCGTTACATCATGAAGACGCATCCTGATGCCGACACAAAAAAGAAAGTTATATGACAGTTGTGTATTACAAATTAAGGACTTGTCGACCTTTCCTGTTCCTCAATCTTATATAAATTAAGAAGACACTCGTCCATTCCCTACTTAATGCTAGCGTTAAGCACAATAAAATCTCTTTAAATTTATATAGATCTTATATCCAGGAGTGGAAACGCCTCCTTCAGGCCGCGAAAACAATTTCTAAAGTTTATACCCGAGAACCCCACATTTAGACGTAATAAAAGGCTGGATAACGAAGCCCGAAATCACCATATAATCTCCATAATTTACGGAGGAAGAGTAGGTCGACATACTCTACTATATCCAGGCAACAATCTAGTCTATTTCTCTTGTCTTCAGACAGATAGCGCTGACACTTTGATCGCGCACTAAACTCGACCTACTTTCGCAATACTAGTGCGGTTGCAAAGTTATGTAGGTATTTTTTTTTCCAGATTACAAAAATTTATTTTCATTATCACACATCTTGGATGAAGGCAACTTTGTCAAACTCTCTTCTAGCTAGAAATGCAACATTCTGCCTTTTATATACCGTTAAATTTTTACAGGCCAATACCTCGAAATCACGCATCGCTTCACTGCGTCCCAAATCGGGAAAAGCGAACCCCGCGCATACCGAAATCCACATGCAACCACAGCCGAAAGAAACGAATAAATAAATAACTCAGCATGGACGCATTAAAAAAAAAAACCTAAAACTATAGGTACCCAATTCGGCTGTATTTTCGCAAAGCGGATTTATTGTTGCATCTCCGTTAATGGACTTGTTTTGTAGTTATGTTGCCACACCCGAATGCAATGAGAACTCGAACAATTGTGGATCCATTTACCCTATTTTTTTGTGCTGCGCTAGCAGCCATCGCAATTTTCAATTGTTCGTCGATACAATGAAAAAACAATGAAGTATAATCAAATCATTTTCAGAGCCAGGGTGTTTTAATGAACAAAAGAAAAGTGCGCTGAGTATTGTCAATTTTTTTGAGAGATAATTTAATAGTAAATTGCTCTGTTCCGGAAAGATTGTGAAAGAATGGTTTTAAAATTGTTTTGGGGATCGAATGTCACTTTAATTTTAACAGCATATACGCCATGTCATATTGTTCCTGAGTAAAAATTATCGAAGAGGAATGGAGTGGTTATAATTATATTCATCCACGTCTTTCGTACCAAATTTTCAAGATCTATATACCCATGTCTATATGATTTTTATTATTTACAAAAATAAAAGGCAAAATTTAATATCAATAACAGAACTCATATACAATCAAATCTCAGAATAGGAAAGAATTTCCAATCTTGAGATATGCGTTTGAGTTTCCCCGCCCCAAGTTGGGCGCTAAATACTTATATTATTCCTAATATATTTGTTGTCTAATGTTTTCAACATGTAATTTTATCAAAGTGTGTAATATATGTGTGTTGAATGGTCTTTTATTGGAAAGAAACTCTTTTCTAGGTACCACTGAAAATCATATCTATACAAAATCATTCTTTAGCAACCATCCCTAACTCCAAATTACCCGTCACCATTTCTTTCCCAGAATTAGATAGTACTTTGCAATTCAAATTTATTTATTTAGATATAATAATTTTCCTAATAAAAAATTCCATTTAAAAAAAGTGTTACGGTTGGTTACTAAAGAATGATTGATTCAATTCACACCCTTAACAAAAATATAGCATGTTAACTTAAACGTATGACACTCATTGTCAGTTTTGGTTTGACAGTGAAAGCCTTAGATTTTACAACCAGTATACCCTAAGTGTCTCCTAGAACTTCCGGAGAATTTGCATTTATTTGATGGACGAAATTTTGAAATTAATTTTTTTTCTTGTTACGTCAAAAAAAATATTTTTCACAGTTGTATTCAAAATATTATTCTAAATCTAGATGAAATATTTAAAACACCCAAAATCCAAGTCTTATACCGGCTAAATCAGACGTGACAAAAAGTTATAGGTTAGGTAGGATTATGTCTAAAAAAAAGTGTGAATTTTTTCTCGTGCATTCTTTATAACGATACTTTAAAAGTTATGTCAGGTGAGTAAATCTGCATTATACCTATATTATGCATCTCTTAATACAGATCATTTACGTTAGTAGACGAAATACATCATAGTTATACTAAATGACATATTACTAAAATAAATAATTAATGTATATTTTTTTCCTATTAATTTGAAGACACATCGTTGAAATTGCAATATTGTAAATTCTGATATTATTGTTAAATTTTGACAGTTGATGTTAAGTTTTGCAATTTATTCACCTATCAATAGATCAATCCAAACCACGTGACCCAAGATGGCCGTTGCGGGCAAATAAATTGCGTTCAGTCACTGATCGTCAGCCATCTACGCAAGTTTTTCCGTGCATTTATGTCAAACTAATTTCACTTTGACAAAAGGAAACAAATATTGATGTCAAATCTGCCTTGAAACTAAAAGCCGATATTTGCCCTCAACGGCCATATTGAATTTCATTTGACAGGTCGCTGGATTGATCTATGATATCGTTTGACAGTTATATAACCTAATATTCCCGAAAAACTTCGCTCGCTAGAATCAAAAATATAATTGTAAAAGCTGTCAAAACTACCTACATCATTGTTTAATGATCTTAATATAAATAATCTCAGATATAATATAGGCGTTTTAAAATGGTTTCTTCATAATGACGAGTTTATTAAAATCAAACGAATGTCCAGTGGTGATAATATGATTAGGTAGGTGAAATTGGAGATAATTTGTGATGTTTTAACTATGCACATGGCTTGTAAGGTACGATGTCCATCCGTTTAAATGGAAAGTAAGTTCATTTTGAAGATATTTTCATTACTTTTACGATAATGTAAACAGTTTTATGATTTTCTAAATTTCTTCTGTCTAAACTAATCAAGTAAAACCGTAAAACTTAGGTAATTACCAAATCCCAGGAAGAACTAAAATACAACGACAACCCTGATAAAGATCATAAACCACAGCACCCCCACCTCCGTACACCTCGTTTTCATTCCCGTCCAACAAACTAGCGAGTTAATCCGTCAAAGCTTGACCAGACAATCCTGCTAGATCGTCGATGTTTGCCCAGCGCCCACTTATTTTGGGTCGGCCCCGTTATACGTCCGTGTACCGTTGCGGACCACGTTACAGTAATTACTGTATCCACTACCACGCTCGTATTTACAATCGGCGGTAGCAGGATCTTGTGCCCGTGGCGTTCCCCCAATTATCGGAGCGGAGTATTAGACAGAACTCGAGTTGTCGACGACGCGATGGTATACGTTCTATTTGGACGGATGGAACGGGAAAACGAGCCGTTTTAGCGCGCGGTTGGGAAAAGAGTGACAGAGAAACAGATATGGTGAAAATGACTGGCGCAAATTGAAACCACCCCGTCGTGCCAGGAGGACGGTTGAAGTGTGGAGAATGTAATTTGAAAAAGCGAGGTGAATGGAAGCGTTTTTAATTTTGTTTCGTTCTTTTGGCAAGGCGAACAGGGGGTCAATTTGTCCGTGGTAGTCTGCAATTTGCGAAAGATCGTTGTTAACTAAGAGGATAAACCCGCTAACTTTACAACTCTTTGCATATGGATGATTCTAGGACGCTTTTCGTCCAAGTTTAAAATTATTAAATAAATTTTAGAAATAATTCAAAATCGACGAACTGATGGTTGCAAATACATATATCTATTCTGATTAGATAAAAAAAAAAAAGTAGGAGGTCATAACGCATTGACTATTCAAAATTGATTACAGAGTTTATTATCAATTTTGAATGGACAAAAATATTAAAATGTTTTTAGTACCTACAAAATTTTTATTAAATTTTTTTTTCAATCCTCACTTGAAATAAATGTTGATCCCAAATAAATTTTATTATTCAAAATATATTTAAATTTAAGCCATAATCTAAAAAACTATTTAAAAAAAAAAATTACCTTCTCGATCATTTTTAATCCCACCTCGAATGTAATAGAAAGAAGTTCATCAATCTCTCCCCTTCGCTATTTTAAACAAATATTCATCTCGGTTAAAAATTAAAAAAAATTAATTCATTGTTTCTCCCTCACCGGCAATAAACAATAATCATATAAAAAATATCCACGCCCACCCCCTTCCTTCTCGATGTAACAAAAAAAATTAATTATTTGAAACATTTTTAAATATGCCCTCACCCCCTCTGCGATTGTCAAATTAATTTAGAAAAAAAATTTATGCTTCCCCTAAATATTCGAAATAAAAATAATTTAATCATTAAATGGAGAGTAGGCAGGAATGTCTTCCTGCCTACTCTCCCCGCGCCCCATATTTTAAAAAAAAATAAATCCTTTTCCTCTACAGTCCCGGTATTTGAAAAAAAAAATTAATCGTGTAAAAATAAAACTCCAAAAAACTGATGATGCAAAACATAAGAATATTTCAACTATTTTATATCTGCCCCCAGCCCCAATTTAAAAAAAAGAAAATATTCGCTCCCTCGTCCCAGTGCTTAAAAAAAAACCGTTAAGTAATTTAAATTTTGTTTGATTCTGCCACAGCCCTAAACCCCCTGCTTGCATTTGCCCATTTAAAAAGCATTTATTTACATACTGGCGCGGTATTTAAAAAAAAATTATTTGAAAAAATTGTAGAAAAATGAATCCACCCCCTCTTCGTCCGCTAGGTATTACAATAATAAAATTTTAAAAATGAATGAATAATCAATTAAAACATTTTTAAAATCCTCTCTCCCCTTTCACTTTGTTGTGAAAGAAAATTATCTACCCCCTTCTAATTTTATTATTATTAATTAATTAACAATAATAAAAAAAAATTATTTAAAACATTTTTCATATTTTCACCCCCACTTCGGTATTGTGGAAAAATAAATCACTTACTGCACCCCACCTCCGCTCCCCGATATTAAAAAAAGTTGAAAATGAAAAAGAAAATCTATAATCAATTAAAAATGTTTAAAACCTTCACTTCCCGTCCCCTTATATTATGAAATAAAATCACCTACCCCCTTCTAACGTTTACCCTACCATAATCATCAACCCATCAACACATAGTACCACATCCATATAAATAATAAACAATATAGGACCAAAAATCGGCTCCTGTGGCACCCCGAACGATTAGCGTAAAATAAATTTGGAGTTGCAAAAAGAACTTTATTCTCGCATTAAGGGAGCCTTATTTTATATTATATTATTATCCTATTTTCCAAATAATATCGCAAAAAAACACCAAATAATCTATTTGAACATTCCTCTTACAATATCCCAAATATATTTAAAATAACTTATAGAAATCACTATATGTAAGTACTTTAAATGTTTAAATGTATATTTAGTTAGGGATTTTCCTTCACATGCCATGGAAATGAACAGCAAAATTCGCTCATCTACGTTAAAATAAAACCAGGACTATCGCAGTAGTGCACCTTTTCAATCTTGCACGTCGTCCAATTTCACATCTCGAAACACTTGGGCATTTCTCACGGCGCGCGGAATTATGAATTACTGGCGAAGAGAGTTGCCAAACGCTACACACGCTCAACAAGTAGTACGCGAGTATTCCGGAAATAGGTACAGGTTATAAAGCCTAAGGAGGCGTGCAGAAGCGGTCTACAAGTTGCCCTTTTTAAATCGTCAGTTAAAAACTTCAAAAACTCGGTTTGTATAATCGCTGAACCTTGAGTTAGTACCCCAAACTTGTGTATACTACAATTTATTGTTCATTCAAGAGTAGATGCCGGTAAAGCAGTTATCGCTAATATTTGACGTATGCAATGAGGAATTGCACAACTTTTTTTTTATGTCATAGAAACGCGTAGATGTAACCTGTGACTTGTCACTACTTGTGTCACTGTGACAAACATTAATTGACAGTTTGTTTAACTTCTTAATTTGCAGGTAATTAATTTATTTTTATCATATTTTTATACCTTGCGTGTGTTCTTAAAAACATGTCAAAACACGATGTTATGTGGTTAACCCTTTAAGTACCGGTAGTAGAAATAAATAACTTTGACATCTTTATTTTATTAATTATTGATCTAAGGCATATTTCAAATGAAACTAAAACATTAAATTTAATTTTTTTGTTTTCTTTTATTAGAAAATCGCTGTCCTATATATATGACACCGGTACAATGTGTATAATACGCTGTATACTTATTAAGACAAAAACATTATTTAGTATGATATGGTTCAAAGCAATCTACACATAGTGTTATATCACACTTACTACAATATGTTAGAGGTTTTTTTTGACACTTTGGAAATTGACACCTTCGCTGTTTATTTCTTCGTCTTATCCAATGATTGTTTCCGTCGTATTTGATATCGGGTACTACGCTGTGTACATTATGTTTTCTTATAGCTCCTGTGTACCCAACTTTCAAATAACTGGTCGCGACACTTCTTCTAAAGTCTAAACAAGATAGAGAACTAGATCCGTGAATTTTTCTGTACAAAATCCATGCATTTGTAATGGACATGTCGATCATTCTTGTAATTAGAGGCCAATACCATTTTTTGCCCCTAATTTTTATAGCGTACTTTCCCACCAACCAATCATGGTGATCGACACCTCCCATGTGTTGATTATACATTTTGATTATATTCGGTTGTGGAATGGAAATTTTCTGCTGTTCAGATTTAGACCATCTAGAAGCTTTGCCCAGGGGATCAATAGTGTCAAAATTGGTGCCCATTGTAACACATTTGTTGTCATTCCATTTCAAAATCAGAACCTCGCCGTTTTGGTCAAATCTGTAATCGTATTCTCCACGATTTTTTTTAGATAGTTCCTTTGAATTTATGAGTGGACACTTATCCGTTCTATTCTCTCGCATTGTCCCTGATTGAGGAAAAAGTACTTTTAGTGCACAACAACAGTGACCCCTACCTAATATTACCTGTAGCTCGAAATCCAATTGATTTTAGATGAATGAGTATGTCTCTGTTCGTAAAAAAGTTATCGAAAAATACGAAGTAGTCGTTAGGGTTTGGAATGTCTTTCAAAAGATTTATAATAACTTGAGAACCCTGTAATATACCAGGAGTAGCATTGATATCTTTGCCTGTGTATACAGAAAATTTATAACAATAGCCATCTGAACTACATAGCGACCACAATTTGTAGCCAAACCGAATCGGCTTAGATTGTATAAATTGCTTGAGGCGATTATGTCCATAATATTTTACGATCATCTCATCAATTGATAGGTAAGTAGAGAACACACCCCACTGTAGAAATGCTTCATTCACTTTATTTATCAGCGGACGAATTTTGTAACATCTGCAACATAGTATATATGCCAACTAAAAATATACCTGCAATTGAGACAAATCATTTTGATTACCTGTCAGTTAAATCGGGTTCAGTGTTATTGCAGCAGTGAAAAACAGATTTCAATTTCAAATAAGTGTTTCGAGACATCGCTTCTTTCATTATTTGTTGCCCAGCATCTTCATCTACACTCCAGTATAATTTTTCTGAAGGTAAAATGTGATAACCAGAAAATAACAAAAAGCCAACAAAAACTCTTAATTCGTTAGAAGTTACTGTAAAATCTTTCAAATTTTTTGTGCATTTAGCATATCGTTCAGTCTCTTCTTGTAAAAGTTTATAAACATCATCGGAAAAGAATTTTTCAAACAATTGCAGCGGTGATAAATCATAGATATCTTCACTAACTTTTTTTATTTTGTCTTCATCTGTGTGCGCTATTGGCATCTCATTTGAATAGGATGGATGTGATTTGCACCAACGCGAAGGAATATCAGTTAATTTTTTTGAACCTCTAGTTTTAGAACAGCTTTTACCGCGCTTTTGTTTTTGAGTACAAGAACTTTCCTGTTCGCTAACTATATTAGATCCTTGTAACTGAATTTCTACATTTCCAGGAACATCGCTAACTTCATATTCACCCGTTTCATCATCATCTCCTTCATCACAATCACTTAGAATGTCCGGATCCGGTGGCAAGACTGTTATGTCAACGCTATCCGCACTTTCCAAATCTCTAAAAAATTCCTCGTCTTCAAATAATGCTTCAATGTCTTTCACACTTAAAAATCGCTTATTATCCATATTTTCCACAAAAGAAAAATATTCAAAACACCGACGGGACGGCTGAGAAATTACGTTATATGCACAATGCGGAACAAACGTGTGAGCACCGAAAGTTAGAAATCAGACTGCACACATACGTATATGAATTAGACCAGTGTCCTATAAATATGACATCATAGTTTATGCTCAAATATTCGTGTTTATAAACAAAAATCAACTTAGGAAGATTATGTGCTTTTATAGACTAAACATTCCCTTTTTTACTGCCGTACCCCGCAAAGCCGTAAGACTGCCGCATTTTATATAAAATATGTAAAATCTAGAGGGGAACAAATAGGTAAAAATCGTTCCATCGATTGGAACTTTTTTTGTAATGACAAACACTTATTTTTAACAATACTAAAATACATTTTCAAACTTAAAAATATACACTGCAACATAGTATTTGAAAATAGTAATATTTTTTGTATCTTCACACAGAAAAAAAATCTTATTTTCGGTGTACTATATATATGACACTGGTACATAATGGGTTAATATCACTTTAATAGCAACCCGATCCTCATTGACGCATATACAGCGATAAAACCACTTGCGCTGCTCCAATAGATCAAAGAATCACATTCCCAGGACCCGTATAAAACACCATCTGCCCCGTTTTATTAGCATCTAAAACCTCTTGAAAGGAAAAAATAATAACTATAACGGTCGTTTTACGGTTTTATGTATTTAATAAACATTGCCCGAAGCGCAGATGTTTCTTTGTATCCCCCCTTTCGGGCTTTATAAGGCCATTCTCTCGCAACGATCATAACGCCATCACGATGGGTCGAACTATATATTTTGCGATATTAAAAGGTTAAGCCGCGGCAGTAAAGTAAATATATATGAAACGGCACACGAGGTATCTACACGCCGCGCCGTTCCGTTTTATATAAGGTTTAATATCTGTATAATCGCTTTCCGAGATCATCGCGCTAAAGGTGGTGGGCCGATATTGAGAGTAAGTTGTGTTGTATTTTAACTTTTTAACAAGAAATAATGCGCGTTGAAGGTCCCGAGGTAGCGCTAAAAGCTGCGAGATTACCAAGTACGTGAAAATTGCGAGAAAATTGTTAATAATGTGTGTACTAGTATCATTATCAGCGCCATCTTAAACTTTTTAAAAGTAAATGTGAAATGACGCGAAATATCAAATTTATTTCAAATTAATCTTTCTTTAATTGCTGACGGCAATATTATATATAAAATAGACGTATTGAATCGATATTTGTCGATATGTATACACATCTTTTAAAACTTAAATTGCGAGTGAATTAAACAATTGAGGTTATGTTTTATTGTTTTGGTAAATAGCAACGTTTCTGTTTCTAAAATTAAGAAAAAAACAGCTATAATACAATAGATGTCAAGAAAAGTAACATAACCTTATTTATTAAAGATGCAAGTTAACTCACCTGCACCAATTTACACATACTGCCAATTTAGATTTGATTTTACAAAAACCTATTATTTCACGCATCGGTTTTATTCAAATTTAATTAACTTCGGCAATTCTAGAAATGTCTAAGTGGGCGTTCCAAATCCAGAAACGTTAATAAATTTTAAACTAATTTATTATAGGTGGCTACTATTTTTATTTATTTATTTAGAAACGTGTAGTTATTTGCCCAAGAAAAAACGACAAAACCTGACCTGTCATAAGTGTCACCTCTCTCACTTATGGATATGTACTAGGTACTAATTTAAACTTGAAGAATCAAAATCACATTGTTCCAGACATCGATTTAATGCAAATTCGATTAAATCTAAATGTTGACATTGTAGAAATGTCAAAATTTTAAACTTTCTAAATAGTAATTTTTTTCTCATTTATTTTGGCAGATAGAAATATTCCACGTAATTATTTGCCTAGAAAAGCAACATAACCTCACCTGTCAAAGAATAGACACACAATTAGAAGTTTCACTTTCTAGTGCCCGTTTGATCTTTTAATACTTTATTTTGTGTCCTTGGACGCCATCATCCCAAGATAAACTCCAAGTCCGCAGAAATTCGCTGTTACCAGGACCGTAGCAAGTCAATTGCAAAAAACTATTAAGAATGATTTCCGTTAAACTCTTTTCAAATGTAAAATGTAACTAAACCAAATAACTAAACCGTTTGACATTTAAATATAGATATTTATTTACTATTTTGTCCTTTTATAGCTGCTGCATCAGTATATTTGTATAATCAATATTATGTCAGATACATACATGACAAATTTCTAATCATTTACATTACAGCCAAAGTGTCAAAAATCTCGCTCAACTATGCTCAAACTTAAGTGAAATTAGCCGTGTAGTTGGGTGTGAAGTTGTTGTTATCCGAAGAACATGGCGATTTTATTATACATGCTCGAGTTTTCCCAAGAAGGCCGAGTGAAACTTCTGATTGTTAGTCTATTTTGTGTCAAACTGTGTAGCTCATTTATAAATGTTACCAACTTAAGTTTTGAAGAAACAAGATCGTGTTGTTTCAGGCACTAAATCAATTCGAATTTGATGAACATTATAAAATGTAAAACCGACTTTTCAAGTGTTGAAATATGAATAAAAAATTAAACTAATTTATTGTAAATATTTTTTTTTATTTATTTTCACAAATTAAGAAGAGCAATCTAATCTCTTTTAATTTAACTTCACTTTATACAAGAAAAAAAAAATTAAACTGAAATTTGAAGAAACACATTCTACTGTTTTAGTCACTACTTTAATTTTGTAATTGATGACATTATTTACAGAAATGACAGAGAGCAGTTTTTAACAAAAACAGATAGAAACGCATCCATCTACAATTTAAACCTTAAATTTTAATTTTAGACAAAAGTGTGTCAAGGTGAAGCACCTAAAATTGACATTTTCATAATGTAAGTATGATTGGATTATCTAAAATTAATTGAATGTCAGTTTTAACATTGTAGAAATATAAAAGTAACATTTCAAATACATAAACACCGATAAAACTGTAAATTAATACTCGTGCTGTGGTATCCCATGGAATATATTGTTTGCGCCCGTCGATTGTCTACGCAGATATGAATCAACGCATGATTTATGTAGTAAGCAAAGAATACCGACCCCTGCATGTATGTATGTGTGATTAGGGTGATAGTACACTGCGACCTAAAAGATCGTGTCCCCTCTTCTCGCTGTATTTACAGCTGGCCGTCCAGTCTGATTCCTTTCAAGAAGTGCAGAATGTCCGAAGGCCCCAGATTAGGTAACTCTCCCTCTTCGATTTCACATGCTCCCAGGTGCAGCGCCCTTGAGTTGCACAGTGCAACACAGTTTGTGAGTAGATGAATGGACGTTTCGTCCTGTTCCCCACAAAATCTACATTCGGCTTCCTTCGCTATTCCAAGCCTGCTTAGATGTCCGTTCAGTTTACAATGGCCTGTAAGGATCCCTGTCAATATCCGAATATTATTTTTACTCAGGTTGATGCATTCTGCAGATCTCTTCTGGTTATAGGTACCCAGAAGAGTTTTAGCTTGCCTCATTCCCTGGAGATTCTCCCAGTATTTGGATTTTCTCTGCTCTACTTCATCTTTCAGTTTCTCCAGTGTTATGCTGCTACTTATCCCACAAAAAGGTTCTGGCCCTACAAAAGGTGTTCTAGCCCCTCTCTTAGCGAGATTATCTGTTATTTCGTTTCCTTCCACTCCCGTGTGTCCCGGAACCCACAAAAGGGTTACCTTGTTCTTTTTGCCTAGCTCGTTTAGTTTTTGTAGACACTCCCAAACCATTTTGGAGCTGATTATGTTTGACCTCAGCGCCCTAATGGCTGCTTGACTATCAGATATTATGATAATCTCCTGCTTTTCATAGCTTCTGTCAATGTTGACCTGGACACATCTTTCAATGGCGTGTATTTCCGCCTGGAAGAT
Organism: Cetonia aurata; assembly: GCA_949128085.1. NCBI lineage: Eukaryota > Metazoa > Arthropoda > Insecta > Coleoptera > Scarabaeidae > Cetonia > Cetonia aurata. The sequence continues at coordinate 39,375,361 of OX421886.1, read as the reverse complement.
ACTTGGGTACATCCCCAAGCTTTCGAAATATTTGGTTCTAGGCCCATATATCCCTATTCCAGTTCCCTCTGCCGTTTTGGAGCCATCTGTATACCATTTAATGGCGTTTCTATTGAGTTTCGAAATGGTATCTCTATCCCATTCACTCTTAGTGCTAAGCTTCGTGGTAAAAACTTTCACAAAGTTGAACTTCCTTGGCATGTCATCTCGGGGCATGTCCCAGATTTGGTCACCTGTAAGAGGCTGAGGCCTATGCCTAGCCGTTCCTTCCCTGATCATCCTACGTGTGGTCCTTTTAGCTATGCTCTCCACAAAAATGTGAAGAGGAGTGAGATTTAGTACCACTTCAATAGCTGCTGTTGGGCAGGTTCTCATTGCACCAGTTATGCATACACATGCTAATCTTTGCACTTTAGAGAGATTAGCTCTCGCAATGGCCAGATTAGTTCTCTTGCTCCAAGCCACTGCCCCATAAGTGATCATTGGTCTCACGATTGCTGTGTACATCCAGAGCAGTATTTTTGGGTTGCAACCCCAGTTGTTTCCTGCAAAGTTTCTACAGACCATTAGAGCCTTCTTTGCCTTGTTAGTTACTTCAAGCTCATGCTTATTCCACAGAAGCTTATTATCCAGGATGAGTCCTAGATATTTCACCTCCTTCTTCCAGTCTATGTCTTGCCCATCTATATTTATGGTCTTGAGGCTGGGTTCTCTTTTCCTTGTGAATGCTATTAAGGTAGTCTTAGTGGCGTTGATGTTAAGTCCCACTGATTGGCACCACCTTTTCGTAGTATTGACTCCTCTTTGAACTATGTCGCAGAGGATATTCTCAAACTTTCCTCTTGCAAATATGACTATATCATCAGCATACCCTTGACATGGTATGCCTAGATTAGTCAGCCTCCATAGAAGTTCATCTACTGTCAAGCTCCACATGAGTGGGGAAGTAACTCCCCCTTGTGGACATCCTCTGGTCGTGCTGATCGAGATGGTTTTGCTTCCCACCTCCATTTCCACTGATCTAGTAGAAAGCAGCTGCGACAGCCATCTAGACGTCGCGCCGTCTACTCCTCTTTCAATTAATGCTTTCTTGACGGCCTCGTGCGGAGTATTGTCAAAAGCGCCCTCTATATCTAGAAAGGCGCACACTACAGTTTCTTTATTCATCAGTGCATCCTGGATTTGATCTGTCAGCTCCACTAATGCGGTCTCAGTGGATTTGCCCATTTGATAGGCGTGCTGACAGGGGTGCAAAGGCACCCGCTCCAGGATATCTGTCCTGATGTAATTATCTACCGCCTTTTCCACTGTTTTCAAAACAAATGATGTTAGGCTGATAGGTCTTTGAGATTTCGGATGTGTAGTATCCTTCTTCCCTACTTTTGGTATAAAAGTAACTTTGGCCCTTCTCCAGACTTCTGGTATGTATCCCATTTCTAAGCTATTCCGGCTAATCCGAATTACGTGTGGTAGGATTACGTCCTGCCCTTTCTGAAGTAGCGCTGGAAATATCCCATCTACTCCTGGTGTCTTGAAGGGCTGAAAGGTGTTTATGGCCCATTTCAGCCGTTCGCTACTACATATGTGCTTGGCCATTATTGTAGCTTCCTTGGTTGGTCTTCTGTGCTCCTCGTGTAGGTTTTCCGAGGTGACTGTTTTTCCTTCAGGAAAGTGAGTTTCTAGAAGGAGAAGAGCTCTTTCTTCCTCACTGTCAGTAAAGCTTCCATCCGCTTTCCTTAGTGCCACTCCTGTATCGACCCTGCCCTTTGCCAACCCCTGCATACTCGTAGACCCACATATATGTAATGGTGCTAGAGTTGGGGTATCGGGGGATATGAGGGGCAGAGTTGTTGTCATCCATTTATTACCAACGCTAAGAATTTTCGACAATCCAACCCATAAAACGCCATCTGACAACGCCTACCGTGATATACAACCGAGCATGCACCGTTACCGTAGTCAGTGTTGTGTGTATCGGCGAAAACCGCTTTTTCCACCCAGGCAACGCGACCGGAGGATTCGCGGTCCGTGTTATCAACGGCGCGTGGTTTATTCGCAACGTCCGCCACCGCTGGCAGAGAATTATGTCATCAACATCACGGGAGACGCAACAAGCAAAACCGGGAAATGAACGCCCGACTTCCGACGCCTATATCAATTTATTATCTCGGATAACGTTTCTGTGCGGATGTGCAAACGCGAGCAGTTTCTCGTTTTTTTGAGGGAGGGGGTGAGTAGGGCGGGGGGGGCAATGGGGGGAAGAGCGCGGAAGGAGGAGCGGAGTATGGAGAGAACATACACTGGGAACGCTGCAATTAAATGGAGCGTGATTTATATAAATGATGGAAGTTGCTGTAGTGGATGAAATTTTGGAATTTAGTCAGTTGACGCCATTTTGTTAAAGGGATTTTAATTCGAATTAGGTTAGCTTCACTACGAGCTAATCTGCTAATCTTCCAACATATGCCATGATTTGTTTTTAACTCTGAACATGCAATATTAATTAAATAAATGCTTTTCTGCTTTAACTATAATTTTTAATATGAGGATATTTTCTATGTTAATTAAAATCCGACACGAGGTAAAATTTTTAACATAGAAAATTTCCTCATATTAAAAATTACAGTTAAAGCGGAAAAGCATTTATTTAATGATTTCACACTGTAAGAAAAATTGCACATTCCATGCAATATTAATATTTTCAATTTTGAAAAAGGAAACTGAGGCACATAATTTTCCAACTGGCCAAAGAATAAGCTAGTAATCGACAAGCGAATGGAAACCACACAAGTTGGAGAATCATAAAGAACTAAATAGGCAGACAGTGGAGTAGACAGAATCATCCGTAGGAGCGTAGCTTAACTATGGGGTAAGGGAGGTGACTAACCTCATAACAGAAGCATGTAAATGTAGCAACGTCTCTAAATAAACGAGCAGTTGAGCTAAGAAAACGATCAAACAACGAAATGGCAGAATGAAGCTAGAATAAAATGGCTTCGCAATCAAAGAATTCAGTCAAAGTTAACAAGCGGGTGACGAAACCACGAATAGAAGCTGTCCCTGATAGACCTTTTACTAGTGGACTGCTCATTCGCAATAATTAATGAAGCTTGTAATGTGCCATTCTGTGGGAGAATCCATTTCAGTATTAATTTTGAGTTGATCGTTAATTAATCAATAATTCTTTTCTTTTCATTAATTTTCAAATAATTCGGTAGAGTTACTACCGCATAATATTTTGTTTGTTTAAATTTTTTATTTATTCTTGTTTACGACACGAGTATCGTCTCCGCAGACGGTAAGTCCGTTCACACACGCCCAACTCAACACCGTTACGACCGCGTGAGGGACCGCTGTAGTGCATATAAACCGCACGTTTAACGGTAAGAGGGGTATTCTAGGCAGTATTCTCTCCAGTCATCCCAGGTCTAGCACTTGGCGGCGGCACAGCCTCTGATACAACGCAGGCATTCTGCCAGTTATCCTCGATCTAACAGTTGGCGTCGGCACAGCCTCTGACACAATACATTGACATTCTACCACCCTTCCTCGCTCTGGCGGTCGTATCGGCAAAGCTTCCTGATACACGCAGAGATTCCCAGCCGTCTTCGGTCTGGCAGTTGGCGTACGCACAGCTTTTAACACAACACAGGCGTTCATCGTACGTTAAAACCGTTCGCACGTAAAATTTGCATTTTAAAGCGTTTTTATTTTGCATCTTTACGTTAATATGTTAATTTTATTTGAACGTACGTATTTCTTTGTCATGTGAAACGAACTATCCAAGCCGTGTCATTACCAGAGCATACCTGATACCGTTGTATCGTGCTAGATACCATTGTCAACCGCTCTGGAAAAATTTGATGTTCTATTGACAAATTTGAAAAGCGTAGAATGGTTACCACAAGGTCAGTTGCAAGGCGAAATTAATATTATTATTACGAGAAATTCAGATTATTGTTAAAATATTACAACAAATAACAAAGAATGAATTTACTACTGGCAGATACTCTATAAATTGTAATTTTCTATCCTGATGGCTCCCTACTACACATTTCTGCACAAAATAATTTGCGATGTAGAAAAATCCTTCTTAAAGATATTTTCACATCGAGAAAAAAGCAAATTTAAGAAAAATTCACGTGTTGCCGGCTAGAATTGATTTCTGCCGCTGCTTGAGCGTTTTTTTGTGCCATTAAAACCCCTGGTCTATGGTTATGACCTTGTATTTGTTTATCTTCAAGAGGAAAGGTATTCAATTTTCCTTTATGTATGTTCTAAGGTTTCTAACGACGAATAATTGTTCCTTTCGGTGCAAACCTTAAAGTAAAAAGTACAATTTCAATCATTTGTAGGTATAAGTATTTTAAATTTCAGAAATAAAATACACACCTTTTTATTAATAAACTTCAAGAAATAAATATATTATATAATGGTTAAATGTTTCAGAAAAATAAAAATACAAGCACTATAACTATTCAAAATTACTGTGATGTGAAATACTTTAATAATATATCTATGTGCCGAAGATACATTTAACAATATTTTAGCGAAAAAAAAAATACACACAGAAATACAATAAATAAAGAAATTATGGCACATTCTTTCTAAATACATCCCCTAACATCTGCGCCCCTTTCTCGTTGAGTTCTTCGAACCCAGACATGTTTTCCTTCGCCCGGTTATACCAGCTTTTGATATTCGGAAACTTGGACAGCTCGAAACCAACCACCTGTGCAAAAGAACAACGATACATTGACGCAGATAAGTTGGCCTCATCGAAAAGTCTGGCTTAGTTAACTTCACTTTTGTGAGTTAAATCCCGAGAGACTCACTCAAGGCGAACTTATTGTTAGATAGATCGCTGCTTTCACCGCTCGTAGTGAATGGTGGTGAATGGATCGCATCTTGGCTCACAAAAGTGAAGTGAGCTGAGCCAGACGGTAAAACGAATCCTACTACTGCAGTGCGTTCAGATTTCTACGTCGGGTTACCTGATGACGTCAATTTGACGTGAATACACCAATCACAAGTTATCGTATACGTAATTTTGACGTCAGGGACGTGGTGGGACGGACAACACTCGGTGTTAAATCTGAACGCACCCCTATAATAATGAATTGCGGCGCGAAATTTAAAAATAGAAGTAAGAAATAGATATTTAGAATATCACTTATAAATAATGAAAAAATTGCAATATCATCCTGAGAGCTACGTGACCATGAAAATAAGCAAGTAAAATAGCGGTAGTTTGCTATTCTGATTCGTCAAATTCGGCGCCAGAACACTAAATTTTCTCATAAGTCTTATAAGTTAAATGCAGCATCAATAAGGCGACATAAGCTGTGATGGATTTACCTGCGCTGTACAAATGGTGGCTGCAATTGCGAAGTCTGCAATTGTCATATAGGAACCTGCCACCCAGATCTGATCCTCCAAGTAGATGTTCAAATAATCCAGAGCCTCTTCGAATTCGGTGAATTGCTCAGGATTCGCTGGTTGTTTTTTGAAGAGTACTGGATACTGGGAAAGTTTCGTTTGTAAGTTGGTTTGTAAAGGCATTGTACAGCAGGGGAAGAAGCAAACCTAACATGTAAAGGAAGAGCTCCCATCGGCACAGTATATGTGTACCTTATCCAGTAGTTTCGCTTCTTCGAAATATTTAATTCTATAACGGTAACTCGCAAATTGAACTGCGCAAGTAGAATTCGGCAGAGCAGAATTAACTGTGATCACTTACATGCTAGTTTTGCTTTTTATCCCTGCTGTGTAGCTCCTCCCAAAAAAAAATTTATATGTATATGTAAATACACCCAATTCTTTTTTTACACGAATTTTTTCACACGAATTTTATTTAACACGAGTTAAAAAGAAAAAAAATTTCTCTTTTTACACGAATTGTTTTGTTTTAACACGATTTTTAATATTCTAGGAATTTTTGTTGAATCTCACAGAGCAAATAGAGCGAGATTTTTCGACGCGTGTACGAAGCGTTTAAATTATTCTCAGAAAAAGTCGCTGAGACTCTTTTATTTGTTCTGTTTATAATATCCGCATGGGATTCCCTGAATTATGCATAGAGTAAAGACGTTATGCATTTTGACGCATTTTTTAGTTTGATTTTGAGAGTTGAAAAGAAAACACGTTTAGTTTAAGGATTCCCTGAATTATGTATAGAGAAAAGTTAAAACATAAGTAAAATAAAGTTAGTGCTCGTATAGATTTATTAACTCAACAACAGGTAAATTTTAAATAATTTTCAAATCTTTGCATTATTAATATGAAAGATATTTTGGTAGCGCTAACACAATGTCACAAAATTCACCTCCAATAAAAGCGAAGAGGAAGGCAATCAGTTTAGATACAAAAATTAAAATTTTAGACGAACCTGCAACAGGACAAGGTGCAACGGCTGTAGGAAAGCATTTTGGTATTCACGAAGCTACCATAAGAACTATCAAGAAAAATGAAACTGCGAATCAGAAAATCGGTATGTTCTGGAACGAAAATAAGTGCCAAAACATCGTCATACATAAGAGATGCTGTCAAAGAAAAAATGGTAATGTGGATTGAAGATAAATCGCAAAAAAGAATACCAGTAGATGGAATTGCTATCAAGCAAACTGCATTAACGTCTTAAAGAAGTGAGCCAGACACATCTCAGTCAAAACAACCTGGATTTGTTGCAAGTACAGGTTGGATGACAAGTTTTCTTAAATGACATAATATAAAAATTAAGGGAGAAATTGCGTCTGCTGATGAGTTGGCTGCCAAAGAGTTTCTTAGAAAAATTATTGAAGAGGGAGGATACACCACAGATCAAGTTCGGAATGTAGATGAAAGCGGTCTTTTTTGGAAAAAAATGCCGAGCAGAACTTATGTTGCAAAATCGCAAAAAACTACCGGTGGTTTTAAAGTAACAAAGGACCGTGTAACATTATTGTTTTGTTCCAATGCTTCAGGAGAACGTATGTTAAAACCACTGCTAGTAAATCGTGCTTTAAGACCACGATCGATGAAAGGTGTAGATTTCAATAAATTGCCAATTCACTGGACAGCAAACAAAAAGGCCTGGATGACTAGTGCAATCTTTACAGAATGGTTCCAGAAATACTTCATCCCAGAAGTTAGACGCTACTTGAATGCAAAATGTCTAGAATTTAAAGTTCTTTTAATATTAGACAATGCACCTGGCCATCCCGTCTTGGAGCACCCAAATGTGCAATTTTGCTTTCTTCCGCCGCACACTACATCTTTAATACAACCGCTAGACCAATGGATCATTGCTACTTTTAAAACATACTACATAAAACGTTCATTCCAATACGTGCTAGATAAACTAGACCATAATGAGGATTTAACGGTCATTGATGTGTGGAAAATTTTTTCTATTTTGGACTGCATTAATCAAGTTGGGTTAGCGTTAGCTGACTTAAAGCCATCAACCTTGAACTCATGTTGGAAGAATATTTGGCCAGAATGTGTCAAAAGCAAAGATCCTGATCCTGTCATCCATAATAACGCTGTTTTTATGGATTCGATGATCTATCATTTGCCGATATAGAGGAATTATTAGTTGATAAAAGCTTGAGCGAAAATGAAATTATAGACCTCACCCTTGAGACTCATCATGACAGAGAACATAGCGATAATGGCGAAGAAGATCCTCCCATTTTAAATGCCACCCTAATTAAAGAAGGTCTTGATCTTGCCAGGAAATTAGATAATCATTTTGAACAACATGATGCTGATGAGGAACGAGCTGCAAAATTTCAACGTGAACTGAAATCATTAATGGCATCTTACAGGGAACTTTATAACGGTTTATCACGAAATCAAACACAATCTTTAATGACTGATTTCCTCCCAAAAACTACTGAATTATTAACACAGGAGACTAGAGATGATAATTCAGAAATAATTTCACAAGTTGATGAACAAAATAATTCTGGTGATGGCACTGATATTCTAGTCTTACGTAAACGTACACACATAAAATAGATTTCTTGTGTCAAGTAAATATATTTCTTTAAAACGTTATACTTCTTTCAAATATATCTGTATGTATTTGAAATAAGAAATTATACTTGTATAGAAAAAAATATTTCGGCGGCAATGAAAGAATGGTGTAGATACTTGAATTAAGAAAGTATATTCTTTTCTTAAGGATTTAAATATTTGAAGCAACCCCTTTGTATACTTCTTTTAAGCTAAAAATCGTTTTAAAAAAGATGGTGCAATTTTCATGGTGGGGTGAGCGTGGCTACGTGACAAACGAACGATTACCAATAATGCAATAGTTTTTAGCGTGCATCGAAGGGTATTGTGTAATAACTGGAAATCGGAAAAGTATATAAATCGAATGGGCCTTTGTACATCTATATACATATCAAAAGAAACATTACATTTTCCGACAGTAAACATCTGGCTCATTTCTTAAAAACATTTAAAATATTAAAAGCAAAGAAAGGAAAGAATATTTTGGAAAGTCAACTTATGGTCAGTATCATACTAAAGCACCAGTAGGGCGCCAGTATAACGACATCGGAGGCACTGTTTATTTTCCCATCGTAATATTTCCGTTCATATATATATCAACGGAGAGGCATCAACCAGAGGATGATGATCATGACGCTAGTGGTAGGTTTTCTTATAAAAAAAACACATTTTAGGAAAAAATAAAACTGGCTCCTTGTGAATAAATACACAATCTTCTTTCAAAATAACAAACATTTCGTTCAAGTAAAATGCCTTTTTTTACCAAGCAAAGTCAATCTCTTCAATCAAAAATTTAAAGGCTTTATTCAATTATAAATATTCTTTTACTAAGAATATCTATTTACTTAGGCTGAGATTGGAATTCTTATTGATATTATGTTATGATTTGATTCAATGAACGATTTTCTTGAAGTAAGACATTCTGTTCTTGAAAATTAAATAAATATTATTTTTGATCCAAGAATATATTTATTTGCGTATATATGAAACAATGATATTCTTAACTCAAGTAAAATTTCTTTGAATTAAAATTTTTTTTTATGTGTGTATGCGTTTATTGTCAGAAAGTGAGAATGCATAAAAAATTTTTATGTCTATATTATTTTAACTTTTTTTATATTAATGAATTTCACATATTATTTCCTTTTTTCCAAAGTATAATTTATTTTTTATAATATATTTAATGAATTAAAATGTGTAAGCACGAAATAAATTAAGTGAACTCTAACAAGAATTTTTTAATATTGTTTACACCTAATTCTTTTTTTACACGAATTTTTTGCAAACGTATCTATCGTGTAAAAAAAGAATTAGGTGTATAAATAAAATAAAATAAAACACTAATCCACCCCTGTATATTACATATGTGCGAAAAATATCAGTTTTAATGACAACACATAACGGACGACTTACGATGTACGCGCGCAATCTCGGAAACAGCGTGCAGGCGTCGAAGTAGAGTCTCTGATTGACCGCCGCCGCTTTCTTGGCGGCTTTCGGATTCAACGTGTCGTCTCTGCCGTATCGATCAGCCAGGTATTGCAATATGGCACGGCTGTCCGGGAGCGGAACATAAATTATCGCAATCCCCTAATAAAACAGACGCCGCCGCGAGCGTTCTCGATATACCTTACCTCTCCCATAAAACGAATCCCTTGTCGTCCAGAGTTGGCACGGTGTGCTGCGGATTCATCTGAAAATTGAATTTTATTGGCTGGAGATCTGGGCAGGGCTGAACAATCTCGGTCAATTAAAGTATCGAGAGAGCGGAGATAAATTTCATGCGGCTGTCCGGGCGAAGCGTATGAAAATGCAATAAAAGTAACGAGAAAATGTACCTTGTCTTGCGTTATACAGGGTGTAATATAATAAATAATAACATTTATCTGTAAAATTAGGTTTAGAAAGCAAAAGTATACATGTTTACGGTCTTATGTGAATCCATTCAAAAGAAACGTACTTTGACAGCTGTCAAATTTATGATAGAATTGTCAAATGACGTGTTTTCAAAATGCCGCACAAAAGATTTGTGCATGAGCATTGTTGTTAAATGTTAATGAACTTGCAAGCATGTAGTCGGCAAATAAAATTCCAAGGTATGAAATTTACATTCTCTATTTATTGAAATAGTAGATAATAAACCTGTAAAAGATTTTGATATTTGCAGTGATCCTTAAAAAAAATTACGCCAGGTATCCCAACATAGATTGCATATTAGAAATACATATTTGAAAAAAAAAAAACTATCACTCGATAATTATATATTGATAGTATCTTGGTTTTTAAGAACTTTTTGTAAACATTTTTTTTTAATGCGGTAGATAAAAAAACCTAAATAATGAACGCAGAGCCAAATCTTTCTCCTAAACATCATTACGACCCCGGAAAAAACTGGTTAGCGCAATTGATCAGAGTAAGATTTGAACCCGCGACCCCATGACTGATAGCCAAGCGTGCAAACCACTAAATTATCAGCCGGTTAAACTAATATTTTGAAGATATTTGTAAAACTTGTCGGTTTTAATTAAAACTTATTCAATTACGATTATGATAAAGTTAAGTATAAAATTAAGAAATATTTGACACATTTTTTCTATTCTGTTGATAAAATCAATAGTTTTTTGTTTAAATTTGAAAACTTTGTGTTTTATATAAAGATTGTTTTGTAAATCGTAACAATTTTATTTTTATGATTAAACATGAAAGACGTTATTGATTTTTAGTAAGAAATTTTTTTTAGTCAATTATAGAATTAAGTTTAGTGAAAAATTGTGTGCTTATAACTGAATTTTTGTGTTTATTTCAAGTGTTTCTAAATTTTGTTCTACATTCAAAATTGTTATATTGTTAAAATCAAAAGAATTATTTTGTGTTATTTCGTGTTTCTTTTTAAAGCTGTAAAATTTTTGTTATATTTTGTTTATAAATTCGAACTATTTCAAGTGTTTCTAAATTTTGTTCTATATTCAAAATTGATATATTGTTAAAATCAAAAGTATGATTTTGTGTTATTTCGTGTTTCTTTTTATTTTTATACGGATAAATATTTTACATAAGGAATTTTTATATATTTTGTAACTGTTTGATTATTGTTTTGTTGATTTATTATGAAAACGGAATATTCTTTGTGTGCACATTTTATTGATAAAGCTATTTGGATAATTATTTTGTTTCAGTATTTTTTTAATTTTGATTTCATGAAATTTCCTTCTTTGCAAATATATAAAATATTATTTTGATTCTGTTGTTAAACAAAAAAAAAACTATTAAGATCAAATGTCTTAAGTTTGAAACATTGCAAATTAATTTTTACATTAAAATTCACAACTAGATGATGAAAAAAGTAACAAAAGTTTTATTTATAAAAAATGTGGTGGGTTCTTCAATTCTTTCCCTATTTGAAAGTGAGTAGTTTTTATTTTCTTTTGTTTATAATCCAGATCGGCTTCCTTTCTCGTATTGATTGATTCCATCATTGACCTTGATTGATTTTACTTAAAGTCCACGTAAGCTAATCAAAGCAATTAATTAGTCTTTTTCCGTACTCTCTTCACATACCTATACATCAAAACTGTGATGCAATCAGAAATTTCGTTTCCCAAATTTCCCAAACTCAAGATTCCGTCTTCAATAATTTTAAGCATCAAAATGAAAATGATGAAATTTTTTTCGAAATACCTTAACGAATTCTGGCTTCATCTGTTCCCCGGCCAAAATATCTACCATCTTCATGTTCAACTCCACCCCTAGAGTTCTGGCCAAGAGCATCACGGACCTGCAAGGTGGACTTGTCGGAATGTAATAGAAATCCAAGCCTCCCGAATCGTTGTTTTGCATCTCTTCGGATTTTGGTGCACTGCAATGCCCCCCCAACAAAGAAAAGAAACAATAGGGGCACACTATATAGAGTTAAGATAACTCTCAAACTTAAACCGATTAAATTCTATAATTTCTACTGACCCTTTGTTCGCTGTGAAGACCGGAATCACAGTGTCATGTTCCATACAATTCCCCAGCTTGAAATTTTATCCAAGTGCGTGCGGTTAGAGGAACAAACAGCAATCTGACATCGCGACCGCTTCGGGGAATTAATGAAACGTTATAGGTATACGAAAGGTCGCGCAATTGACGCGGTTAGATTGTGAAGGCTTTTTCAGTGGATGGGTGTTGCTAGGTTACAGTGGTAACAGTTCAGCGGTTATGGAATACAAACACTACGTAACAATGAGCTTACCGTTTGGATCGTACAATATTAATGAGATATTTTCTAAGGGGGATGAGTCAATCGGTTCATATACAAAGCGTTTTTTTTATACGTCAGTAAACTATTGTTTCTTTTAATTTTATAATGAAAAATAATATTATTGAGGGTATACAGAAAATGTATGTAAAAGTTTTTTCGAATTGGATAAACGCCTTTTAGGAGCGTTTATCCAATTCTTTTATATAAAAGAAACACACTATTTTTGGTAAAATTTACCAAAATGGTTTGGTAAATCCTACACTTTAAAACGTAGTGTAAGACACTTGCCAGTGTAAACTACCAAGAGATGATGTATACCTTTGGGTGTTAGTTAGAGGTACACTACATGGGTGTAGCTTTTACACTCAATAACGTAAATGCAATTAAGATGCTTAGCTGTAAACGAAAGCATATCTGCGCGGTAGTACGTTCGTGCAGATGGCGGAAGTGCTCTCAGTATGCAGTCACTAGTCTAGTTAAGTATTTTATATTAATTTCCAATTATAGTGTAGTATAAAAACAAGAATGAAAACGTTGCTTTTCAAACTTCACTCTCAATTTATAAAACTCCAAAAAATGAGTCACCCCCCATTTAGCGAAAGTAAAAAAATTTAATCAATGCCGTCCAATGTAGGACTTAACTATTAAAAAGAAGTTGCTAAATTACCCAAAATTATTTTTTCTTACTTCAGGAACGTTTGTAAATTGAACATATATTTTGTTTATAATGACATCCTATTTGTGAAACTTTGAAAATTGAACCATCACTAACTATACTAAAATATTAAACAATTTTAGGTGATAAATCAACAAAACCAAATGAGCCACCATAATGCAATTCTAAAAAAAATAATAATAAGTAACTAGTTAATGGAACTCAAAAAAAAAAATTGCAGAATTCTCCCAAAATGCTCACAGTTTCTTTTTTGGATTGGTTTCGAAAACGACTCCCGAAAAAGTTAGGGACATTTTAGAAAAGTAGGCCACATCCTTTGATTGTACTCAATTTACCGATATTTTGACGTTTGTGCGTAAGCACCAATTCTCTTTATTTATATTATATTTCCAGATGACCCAAACGTTTGCAAGTTCATACGATGTTAAAAACTGCTAGTGTAAAAAACTACGCGTCTTATAAAAATTTAGGATTCTGTCAAAATATAGTGATATTTGTTCTTAAAAATATAATATTTTTCATTTTTCCTTGAAAGTTTTCCTTTTCATCGGGAATTTTGTGTATTTAGTTCTTTATGTATGATAAACTGTGCATTAGTCTAAATGGATGTTTAATGAACCTATCTGGTTAATGTACTCTTTTTCTAATGGAATAACTCGTTAGCAACAAAACAAATGTACACAAAACTATTGATTATCACAGAAAGACAAAGAAGAAACTGTTTGCTTGAAATTTTATTTCATTATCCTCATCAAAGTATTTATAGCGTTAATATTAACCGTAAATATATTGAATTTGTCACTTTAATGATATTTGTTATTTATTACATTTGGAAAATCGTGAATATTGAGGGAAGAATTCTTTATTTGTAACTGTAAAACAAGTAAAAGTGTTTTGCATAATAGAAATAACCTTAATGTTTGACATCTGACACTTCTAGATTTGACTGAATCATATAATCTGTTGTTTTTACTCAATTTTTAATGAAAATAAAACATAAATAAGTCCACTTAGCTTTATTTAACATTATTCTTAATAACACTTCTATAAAATATAATACATTTTACATCAATGTACATATACAATACATACACTACTTTTCTTGAACGTCTACTACACGTTATAACCTATAAAAAAATGATTTTAATAGTTTCTCACGGCCCTCTGCAATCGCTTATATTTTCCGATAGCGTCTTCTACAAAATCCGCTGCTGCAGACAATTTTTCAGGAGTTACATATGAACGCATCGTTTCTTTGTTAACCCCACCAAAGCCAGCGAACGTAATGGTGCATAGCGGCGTCAGGGAACAGACGGCTGTCGTGAAGAGGCCCCCTACGAAAAGAAGGGCAACACCGCCTAGTAGAAATAAGCCAACTTTAGCGAACATCCTTAGAGAAGTTTGAATGATTGCCTGTTGAAAAAAGGAAATAAGAAAAACGACATTTTATCACGTGTTAATATAGTGAAAGTATGTATATACGTTAGAAAATCGAAAAGCAGATTTCTTGATGAACAGACTCGTAAATCAATTAATACTTCGGGTTTTAGTGAAATAGATCAAAAATAATATGAATTAAATCATTAAGTATAAATAAATGAAACTTTATAACGAATTAATGTTATATCGCACAATATGATACATAACCAAAATTGTTGCAAAAGCTTGCTTGAAAAACAATGAAATACGGTTGAATTTCTTTAATACTCACAGGTGTAGTTGGCACTATCGAAGTCTCTTCTTGAACACCAGGATATTGAGGCCCGGAGGGCCCCAAATACTCATCGTATCCTACAGGATTCGGATATGTTTCGGCAAACGGGAAAATTGCATGCGGAATATATCCTACAGGTTGTTCTACGTTGCTGGCAGCTCGTTCTGGGGTTTTGGTCGGAGCTACGGTAGTTTCAGCGAAAACTCCACTGCATAGAAAGCACAAGAACACGGCTAGCGCTTGCATTTTCACTTATTATCTCGATAGGGCACACCGCGATACAGAAATAGAGAAGTCGCACGAGCACTTGTTGCCAAAAATAAATCTTCCTCGGGGCACTGTGGGCTTTTATAAGGGTTGCGGCGGACGAGGGAGGGTGTTGTTTATCACTGGTTTCTCGTTTTTATTACCGTAATGCTGGTATTTTGTTTATTCCGTACCTGAGTTAGCGTTATCTTATCTATAGGGGTAATTGCAACCGACTGTACTCGTTCGGTATGAAGGTGGTTACAATTGCAAATATTTCCAGGAAGCCGGGTTTTAAATGCATGTAAACTTAAAAGATGTTATCGGCGATAACAGAAGCCTTGCAACCTCAGAGATATTATAAAAAGCCTACTGAATTGTTTACTTAAATGCAAGACAATAGGAGGTAAAACCCATATATTTCATCAATTTTAATGAAATTGCTTTTACTTCGCGTTTTATAAACCATTTATTTTTTCTAATTCGATCACATTTCGTCACACACACTGGCGTAGATAAGGCGCCCGCAGAGCCCGCAATGCGGGGGGGGCCCCAACAGTTCGGGGCCCCGCACTAGTAAAGAAATTTACAATAATATTTCTTCTTTATCCTTTAGGTATAAAGAAATGTATAAGTTTGCCTTCGTATCATAAAAACAAGATCTTGTGTGTACTTAGCTTTTAGTATTGAAAATTATAACGGTACCTACATGTATTTGTGTTTTTACTATGAAAACTTCCGACCAGTTTTATTCTTTTATTGCCCCTATCGTTCTCTCAGTTTCGAGAAAATAATATCGCATTTGCTTTTTTTCAATGGAAGTAAATAGCTCGTAACATTCAGTGACCATCTGTGCGAAATAATAAAAGGTTTGTTAAGTATTTTACGTAAACCTTTCCTGGATGTTCAATTTCTTGATTACCCCAGATGTTATTTAATATACCACTGTAGTGTTTTGACTTTGATCGTATCTTTATAAGTTTTATAACTGTTTGCAGTTATATGACTGTGCTATGCATGTGTACATAAACTAATAAATAAAACCAGCAATTATGAAGAATCACGTTCTTTTTACAAAGCTGTATTGTATTTGCATATTTATTTTTAATTGGTGTAAGGGCACAATTAATGACTGAGGGGCTTAAGTAAAAAAGTTAAAATTCACGAAGGGAGTGATGCTCATTTGCAAGCATGCATAATTTATAGTACCTACTTGGGAAAAAAACAAAACTATTGATAGTCAAATTAGAGGTAATGAGAGAATTAAAGAAATTTTAGTAAGAATTTGTGATGTGATAAGAACCTTATCTATTTGCAATATGCCGTTACGAGGACGTCGAGAAAATAAATTAAATAAATAAAAATTAAAATTAATTAAAACCTATTTACGCAGCACCATTACACAAGTTCGTTTAAGTGCTTTGGCTGTTATAAATATTGAAAATGAGCAGAGTAGGTCCGTCGATTTGGAAGAGCTAGTTGAAAACTTCATACTACTGAAAAAAAAGACGCTTTTGCGTTTTATCTTCTAATTAATTTCGATATGATACTGTATTTTTATAAAATAAATAACTTCTTTAGATTTCTTTTATTATAACACAAAATAATTTATTTAAAGCAGATATTTTTCAAAACTTACTCTCACGTACAAATGACTTAAAATCTGTAAATATTAATTATTAAATTAAATATTCGCAATTTGTGCTACTAATTCCAAACATTTTGAAAGGGCCCCCTAAACATTTTGCGGGGGGGGGGCCCACATTTCTTATCTACGCCACTGGTCACACATCAACGTCACAAAGACAACCCAATATACAGTGTGCGCAGAAAGTAAGGAATGAAATTAATAGGTAGCTAATTTTAATTTTTTAGAAAGTCTATAATCCCACATTAATTTTTATTTTCAATTCCACGATTTGCTCTAAAGCGTTCAAATATAAGCAGAGTTGAGTCAAACGGCTTATGTCATCAATGACGTAAGTGCATACATATGACGTAGCAGTACCAATAAGTAAGTTCGAAACACATTGATAAGCATAATCACTTAAAACGCCTGTAGGGAATTTAGAAATAAATGGAATCTGATAGGACAGTAACTTGCAACTTATTGCAGGAACTATTGAGCATATGTATGTACTCCTCATTACATTTACCACCCGTCTGAAAATATTCAAATTCCCACTTCTAAACAAATGAATTCAACTCAATGAAATGACTACGACAGAATCTCTGCGACAGACAACTAACAACGACTTGGAAGTAGTTCATTTCGCCTGGATTGTCTCCGCCATTCAATTGTTCTCTCCACCGTGCAGATTCGCATAAATATCAGAAAGCGTCGAGTCCCATTGTTTTGGGAGTAGACGTGGATGGTGAGGGTGGGGAGAGGGGATAGGGGAATAAGGGAAGAGCAGTTGGGAAGATTGGAGTTTGACGTGTTATATTATTTACTTAGTATGCACGACTCATTCAAAACTATTAAGGTAGATGTCGCGTCAAGCGAGAGGATTTCATTGTTAGTTTGGTTGGTGTGTTTTGTGGCAAATTTCGATGATGAGAAAGTCTTTTTTTGTGTCACAAGTTTAAATTTAAAGTTCTCACATCTTTTACCTTAAGTTTTCGACGGCATTGTATGTACGCATTAAGCTTAATATTGTTTTAGCAATTTACCTTCTACTTTCTCGGAAAATAATATAATAATAATAACTGACACGGAACCATTTATGTACCGTGCAACAACTGTCATTTCGCACAGTTATAATAAATTTAAATCTGTATTCGTAAATACAGATGTCATGTATGTTGTTTAACCAATAATATAGATTATTTTGTATTTATCTTTTTATGTTGGGAATTATGGCTTAAATTGGTACTTCTAAATACCATTTTACAAAACGTTTTTTTATGTAAATTTTACAAAATTTGTGGTTTAGAAGTTTTATTTACTTAATATTATGAATTAAAGTGTACCTACTATATTTTAAACACGACCTTCTTAATGACTGACAGTTTTGCTATGTGTAAAAATATAATAAATAAAATGTATGTTAAAAAATGTATTATCTAAAAAAACAGTTTCAAAAGTTAAACGTTTCTTATTACCTGGCAATCAGCTGTCATTTATCGTATAATACATTGAGATTTCTTTGACCTAGTAAATTCTCACAGAGACGAATTAAATATTCGAATAAAAGCGAAGAACTAAACAACGGCACAAATGAAACGGGACGATTTAATTCTATGTATTTTCTTAATCAAAAATCCAATTTAAATTTCAATTTAATGTACCCACCTATAACTCGGGGCTACTCACAAAGGTCAGCGCGAACGGGGAAACGGTTCTTCGTTCTGAAAGGACCCTCGAGCCCTTTGCAATTCCAATTCAACCTCTTCTATAAATATATTTAAATTAATTAACTTGGAAAATTACATCCAATATATTATTATGTACAATTTAATTAGTTTAAATACAATGCCCGGTTGTTTTATTAGGGTTTCTTCTAAAAATCTAAAGCTATAAACTTGGACGCTAAACATAACCTCAACTGTCAAGATATGACAGCAATAATATAAATGGTATAAGCTTGCCATTGCAACAACAATGAGCACCTACTAACCCAAGTGGCACACAATACTTTTAAAATATGTATTATATATTTATATATAATACATATTTTAATATTAAAACCATATGTTAAAAATATTTTGTGCTACTAGGAAACTACCTAAAGTAATGACATAATCTGTTGAAGTAAATGACCTATATTTTAAGATTACTATTGATTTCTTCTAACACAATCTCGGAATATAATAACGACGTATTATCAGGTAAAAGTTTTAGATATTTATTGCAACTGGAAAGTAGGGTTTGGTATCTATTCAAAGAAAAAGGCTTTTAATACCGATAAGGCCAAATGGATCTGCAATATCTGTTCGTGACAGGTACATAAATAGCCCAGGTATGAGATACAGACCGTTCAACTCTCTTGTAGATAAGATACTTCCGGTTTCTTGTAATAAATTCAAAAGGGTCTGCCTATATCGATATGATGCGATGCAGAGGGGTATTTCCAATAAAAATAAAAGAGAAATAACATTTAAAAATTTTATATGGGACAAGAATTTTACTTGTTTGGTATAGAGGATACGTTTAATAGAAAGTAACTATACTACTAATACATTTTTTCTTTACATTTAGAGCGTTTGACTTATCTAGAAATGCTTCGATTGTTAGGGGGAAATCATTAATTTCAAATATAAACTTTTCTCTTTTACTGCTTAGGTATTTATATATTTTTTATGGGCACGCTATAGTATATAAAATAAATAACTTCCGATGTTGCATTTAGATTTCATACTTTTAAATAGTTACAGAATGAAAGGACATCAAATTATCACCATTTTCATAGCACGTATGGATCAACATTTACATTAGTCTTTGACATCAACCATATTTAATATACCTACTGTGTCTTTAATAAAAAAAAAAAGCGTTTTTAGACTAGAAAAACGTTTCCAATGCATCCATCGTTCCGTGATCTGATACAAGTTAAAATATATTCTATTTTTATTCTGCTGAGTTTAATTCGGGGGTTGTAGTATAGTTTTCTTCTAAATAAGACTTATATTTGGGAAATAAATCTTTATTCATATGCCATCTGGTTTTAGAATAAATAAGATCTGGATTGGGGGATAGTTATGTATGTTGTAGGTATGTTCATGAGAATATCATTACACAATTTTGAATTTAAATTTAATTATTTTGAATCACCCTGTATAAATAAAAATTCATATTCCCCCGGAAAATCTCGACTTTTTACGCTTACAGCGCATATATTGGATACCAATAATACTCTCCCATATAAAATTTACTCCAAAACATCCACGGATGAGCATCGAAAACAAAATCCATTCGAATTTTAATTAAAAATCCCTGACCAGACGGAACTAATTGCAAATGCAGTTGATACTCCACTGTGTAGTGAACACATGTGAAGGGTTTCTACTCCCCTTTTTTTTATTTCCGATGCCACGCTATTTGTCAATTAAATACTGACCCGTTTAGAACTAGGTGCCCCCACCACAACTCCCACGGCCTTCCCATTTCCACGAAGCTCACTGCCAGTGATATTAAGCCACCCCAATATCCGGGAGTATCCGGTTGAACTGTTGTTGAAAAGTCTGATCGCAGATTTTAAATTTAAAACGACTTTTTGCGCCTGTTGTAGGTGTAGTTTTGTTTGTCAGATCCAACTGTCACTAAATAGATTGAAATGGAGACAATTAATTTCGCTTGTGTTTAGTGTATACATCCCTCTCTTCTGCTTGTTTCAGAGGAAATTGAAGTAAACAAACACGGGTATATTTCTACATAATACAATGGAATTGCAGTTAAAAATGGCGTAACTAATATACATAATAAAATTTTTAATTAAAAATTAATGTTCAACAATATTCAAATATAACCAACCCTTTCTGCAATTTTTAGCTTCAATTCCAAATAATACTCCTACTAATATAGCTGTGTTACGTCATTATAAATACACAAATTTATTAAAAACATTCTGCGTAGAAATAATATTTATTAATTGTTTATTTATTGATTTTAATTTCAACACACATACATTAAAATTTATTCTGTGTATTTATATTTCACTAGCAATAATGAGGAATTGCACAACTTTTTTTTTATGTCATAGAATGATAGAGAATGTTGTAATATATAGCCCATCATTAAACCTTCTTTTAAATTGTTTCTCATTAAGGCATAATTAATTTTCTTAAAGTGCTCTGACGTCACAAGTTCTTTCATTCATAAATTCTTAGTCGGCATGATTTGGCAATGGAGCGATAGTCATCGTAGTTCGCATCATCATCGCAGATAAATAATTTTAAGTTCGCTGTTCGCATGCTTTGCGCGTACAGATGGCGTAAATGTATTATTACGATATTCTGTGTTTATTTTACGCGGTTTGAAGGTTATAATCTTTGAGAATTCGTTCTTTTCCGATAAATTGGAGAACTTTAAGCGCAAACTAAAACAAGATGCAGAAATAATGCCGAATCCCAAATTCCTTTGTGACCATAACCTGCATAGCACCTTAATAATAATCGTATTTCGCAGCCGGTAAATGACTGCAATCTGTGATTATTACGGGGGAGTAATTTCTATGTTGCCATATATCCACGTTCATTCATAAAATTTTACTACGTACTTGTGACGTATAAAGATCTTAAAAAATTTATATTTCAAGAACTAATTTACAGAAAACCGTCAAAATTTCAGTGTAAATACGTATATATTTAGGCCATATACAAAATAACGTTATTTTAACAAGAATTTAAAAAAAGTGCAATTCCTCATTGTTTTGTAACTATTGTTTTTTATTTCCTAAAAATCATCCAACCCCGGTTACAGTAAAAAAATCATTTAGAGAGATCCATAAGTTCAAATATCAAGCATATTTCAAGGATATTCATATAATTTCAAACAGTCATTCTGTAATAGAAAATCCACAGCAATATTTGTAATGGGTTAATTGATAAAAATTTCCTATTAATTAGATTTCAAACAAGTAAAAAGAACACTGCATAAAATAAATAAACAAAATACAAGAAATAATAAAATTCAAATATAAATAATAAACAATATCACAATATTAATACTTGAAAATGCATAATTTATGATTACCAGGACATCTATGAATAAATAGGCTAATATGCATGACTTATAGTAAAACAGAAAGCTTTATTCTCTCTAGTTGATACTACCAGCCATAAGATGGCACTACCAATTATAAAAAAAATTATTTATCAAATTATTTCAATATTTACATTATTTATCTAATTTTTCTCCGGTAATTTCTGACTGCAACAACCATCCACCCCAAATTTGATTCTAACAATGTTTTAAAACTTAAAATTATCGATAACACATGGAAAATTTCAAAATCATCGTAAGGTGCAGAAACATTTACGTGATGTTATAAAATAATTCCAAAAATTACGTGTACACAAATTGAGATAATTATTTTTGTTTGTATCCAAAGCTGCTTCCTCAACAAAGTTTTTATATTAATTTAATTGCAGATTTAAAACTTTTATTTCTATCTAAACATAATTCATTAATTTGAACCAATATCTGATTCATTTCTGCACATAGAAACTCATTTTAATTCAATGTTACATCTGTGTATATATTGTATATTGTAGTAGTTATGATCAAATAAACTAATAATGAATAAATAGAAGAATATATTATTTTGATGCAGTAATTATATATTAAAAATAATTCAAATTTAATATAAAACACATATTAATTAGCGACATCTATGGGTAAATAGTTTAATTTGTGCTATTTACAATAAAACAGGAAACTGTAATTTGTATAGTTATAGCTGTTAAAGGCCAGATGCCAGAACCTCTTTGTAAATATGAAAATATTATAAAATACGATTTTTATTTTGTTCAATTGAATATTTTAAATTTAACTTTTTTTTTAATAAAACTAACTATACCTAATGTGCACAGAATGTAACACAATACGTCTATTTTTTTTTATCTCGTTACACATATAAATATGATAAAGATATAAACTTTAAATAAATAATTAAATCCATACAAATTTTCTAGATTTGCACAACAATAACGTAGATATGCCATACGAATTCATCAGGCACGTCAGCTCCCTTATCTAAAACACGTTTAAAAATACGATACATTAGATTGATAAGACACCGTACTCCAACTAGACAGACTAGCACGTAGTAATCACCATCACACCCATCAGCACATCGCAGCATCTTTTCAACCGGTGAACACCATGGACCTGTACGTCACCCCCTTCAGTGCACCCTGTAACGCGGTCCTTCTGGTCGCTAAGGCGTTACATCTGAAGTTAAACGTGAAAGAGGTGGATTTAGCCGCTGGTGATACAAGAAAACCTGAATTTCTGAAGGTATACATATATCATCAAAGTGTTTCCCCAAACTAGTTTTTCTGATGTATTTTTTGTCCTCAGATGAATCCGCAACACACTGTTCCGACTTTGGACGATAGCGGATACTATTTGTGGGAGAGTAGGGCGATCTTAACTTATTTGGTTAACAAGTACGGAAGCCGAGATGATCCTTTGTACCCTAAGGACCCCAAACCGAAAGCACTGGTCGAACAACGTTTGTACTTTGATGCTTTGACGCTGTACCCGGCGTTTTCCAGCTGTTATGTAAGTTTCGCTCGGTTATTTTGGCGTGTGTTACATTAGCGAGTTGCATTACGTCATTACCCTATGAATATATGTTTTGTTTCATTCTAGTTTGGTATTTAAAATTTTTGATGTTCAATAACAATTTTGCTTTAATTGAAAGAGCTCACAAAAGGCTATGCATTCACCAAATCAGAGATGGTTCCTAAATACCTGTTAAAATGCTTGGAGTAATAGCCATTTTTGTTTTTAAATAAATGATACCACAACGAGAAAAATGAATTATAGGAATTGTGTTATAAGCCTCCTTAGATCCGTTAGCAAGAAAGAGAATATGCAAAAGCGACATATAAATAAATGCCTGTGAGTTCAAGCAAAGTGTAACTGACCTATAAAATCACAGATGCTTTGTTTACTTTACTACACGCCATAACTATGCAATTATAATGCAAACTATAATAGATAAATAATAATGTGGCACTCTCACGTAAGTTCTGAGTAAATATTTGCCCAAAATCTTACGATACGGCAAATTTTCCAAGTACGTCTGATTGCGAGTTGAATTTATACATTACAAGTATCTATTCCACAGATAATCATTCGCCACGTACGACGTAACAAAGTCTATATCTAATGCATTTAATAATTTCAATGGAAAATCAAATCGGTTTACTTTGTTAGAGTAAAAGGTCCACTACGAAATTTAACAATTTCTACTTGTGCTAAAAAACATCCGGAGGAAAATTAACACAATAGGGCCAACCAAATTACTGTAAGAACACTCCTTTTGACAAAAAAGATAAAGCAATTACTCGTTTACTAAATAAGTGGTACTCAACAGAGATTAACACTGAAAATACCAATTTGAAATCAAATATTACTGGATTTAGTATGATTCATTGATAACAGCTGATAGTTTCATAAATCTTTACTTGGAAAAAGGAATTTCACTGGCTTTACTAAATATAAAAATTGTTGATTCTTTATAAATAATTAATCCTACACAGCAAGCGGTAACATCAATAAAACTATAATTTGAACCTCTCAATTTGAACCACTACATATCGTTTGAATCTTTTGAGTGTCCTACATAAGTAGATAATATATATAGGATGTGATTTTCATGTTTTGGCACCTAAATTAACACTTGAAGTGGCCCGTTATGTGGACATGTTCCTTTGCTAGCGTATAATCGGTAGATCTTCAAATTAAATCAATGGTTTGTGGGTTGATATAGGTTATACTCATTGAGACGAAACCAAAACTTTCATTGAAATCCTCTATAAAATTGTATTCTGCAAGGATGCAGGTGCAGATCTTTCTTAACAATGTTTCGAAAAGTAATAACGATCCAACATAGAAAATCCAAAACAAAGAAAGTCAATAATCTTATAAATAAATGGGAAAACCAAAAGAATTAACCAATAAACTTAAAATAAATAATGCCCATGCTCCAAACATTTATGGTCTTCCAAAAATTCATAAAGAAAACATATCATTACGTCCAACAATATCAAGTACAGAAAGCCCAATATACAATTTCGCAAATTTCTTATCTGACTGATTAAGAACACAAAAAATACCTGTCAACTACAGACTAGTTAATTTGGTTGTCAAACATTCTTATAAATTCGGCAATAGAAACTATTAAAAAAAAAAATGGAAATTTTACATAAAAATTGCAACATATACACAAATTGGTTCATGAAACCTGCCCCTTGTGGATGACATTTAATTTTTTTTTTCACAAACACCAAGCAAGTACCGTGTACCTATTACTTTTTCAGAAAAAATGTTTAGATCAAAATATAGCAAATGTTAAAATTAAATAACATCTATCCTCTAGAATTATAATAAACAATAATGTTAGTTAAAATTTTATAAACAAAACAAATAAATATGTTTTTAGTTTTTAGCATAAAGTGAAAATAAGAAAAAACCTAAAGATTATAGTAAATATTTGTGTTACAATCTCAATATCTTTTTCACTAATGTAATGATGTTTCTCAAAATGATTCTGTGATTATTTCCGCCGAAAATGTATCTCTAAATTCGTTGTGACAAAGTCCTTGCACCGAATATGTTCCAAACAAGCACACATAAATGATTGCAGCATTCAATAAGAGGTTATGTTGACTTGACAGGTCCTTCGATATGGAAACTTTACTCTTATTCAGAGCACACAAACAATGAAATTCAAGAAAGGGTTCCAGCACATTTCTGCAACCAGATATGTGTAGGTATATCCTTTTAAAACACCTTTTGAAAATAGCACATATATTACAACAATAATTTCCGTCCCTTTATCAATCGCTTATTGTCATAACAACAACACTAACCAGGCATTTATTGTTTATTCTCTTACGTTAAGTTCTTTATAATATTATATATCGCACTTACTTACAATTTGCTATATGGTAAAGCTAAAAGCACTCGAACGCTACACCTGCACCAGTACATTTATTACTGCTAATTCTTCTCTAGGTTATGTTTTATGTAAAACAGATTTAATAAAAGTTTTCTTTGGCAGTATCCAGTCTTGCTTAAGGGAGAAACTGAGGTCAACCCGGACGATTTGCAGAAAGCAAAAGAGGCATTCGAACTCTTCGACACCTTCTTGGATAGTTCCGAGTACGCAGCAGTGGACACTTTTTCAGTCGCAGACATAGCCTTGCTGGTAACTGTGACAGGGTTCCAAGCCTGCGGTTTCGACCTGAACCCCTACAAACGCGTTCAACTCTGGTTCGGGAAGGCCAAAGAGGCCTGCGTCGGGTACGAAGAAATATTGGGCAAGACCATCGAGCTCTTCAAAGAGAAATTTATCGCGAAGCCTAGTGAAAATTGAGAATGATGTCATGTCCTATATATCGCTTTTTAAATAATAAAAATTATTGAACAGCACTACAATTTTTTTATTTATAGGTTAAAAGAAAATGTAGGTACTAAATGATACAGTGTGTATAGTAAATTCATTTATGTGTTTGTAGACTTATCGTGCGTCAGTATCATTGCGTAAGTTATGCAATTGTTAGCTGTAAAGGTTCTGTAATCTCAATCTAGATAACTTGATATATATGTGTGTTTATGAAGTGTAATTTACAAAATTAGTCACTCGTAAAAGTACGTATTTTGTACAACATATTCCTATGCAAACAGGATTAATTAGAAAGAAAAAAATATTTAACATTAGGTAGTCCTCCATCCTCTTAACTTACTATTTGCAAGTAGTCGCTACTCTAATAATGTAAGGGTACCTACTCATAACTCAATAGAAAAGATACAAGCAATAGTTAGAAGAACTACTTGTACCGACTACTTATTTATCTATATAAGCAAACAAGCCGTCAAGTGCGAGTGATAAAATCTCAGATTAACGCTAAAAACAATAGAAAATCACTATATACCGCCGTAAGTATAAAATATTTATCTCTTTAGAGAGATCCACTTTACAACTCTATCATTTTTATCACACACAAACATCCCGCTCTCATATTTATATTCAAAGATTGCTATCAACACATTTATTCTAAATAAAATTCGCTTTCGTGGAATTCTAAAATTCTACCGTAAGTATGTATTACCTATACTTAACCGGAGATAGCTGAGATATAATTGTATTTTTTTATGTTTTCTTAAAATGCGTCAATCAAAGATCTTGTAACAGAATTATCGTATATTTAAACTAAATAGGTACAAATTTGACAATAATTCCTTTACGTTTTTTTATCTAACCACAGTGGCCAAATCACGATAAAACTATTTAGTATAAAAGCAAACAAAATTTCGGTTTTTATAACCATCGATAACTCGAAAATCCAGCCTTGCGAAAGTTTCAAATAGCTTATTGTATAACGAGTCGTAATAAAAAAAATTCCGAAAATATTTTTAACAGGACTGTCCAACCAGACGTAAAACGCTAAAAGCACAGCTAAAAGCTTCCAGATGCTCTGATTAATATGCTACGAAACCACCAGAATACTTTCTTAAATAACTCTTTCACCATATTTCAACTATTTCTCGTGCATTTAGGTAAACTTAAATTATTCTAAAAAAATATGCAACCCACGTAAATAAGCACATTGCCAAGATTGCCACAAAGTTTGCAGTCTTACAGCATTAGTCATTGGTCGATTGTCTCCATTTACAATCAAGTCGGTCGTCGTAATCGTGAAATTACCGTCCTTCGATAGTTTTTGCAAGTCACCGTTAACTCTTACTATTATATAGTGTTTAAAACATAATATAAAAGTAAAAAACATGCTTTTGCAATGTACGAATTTCTTATACCAGTCTAAAACTGTGTAGAAACGATTATCGGCTACAGTTGAATTTATTTGCTCGTTTTTTCTATCATCGTATTTATGGTACGATAAATTTATAAATAACAGAAAGCGATATACAGCATTATCAAAGTATTTTAATGCAACCGAAAAATATTCAGTTTGTGTATTATAAACATGAATGATAAAAACATCAAAGTTATATTTGTTTATCATAATAATTATACGACGTTATAAAGCAATATGTTTTATTAGAAAAAGTTATTATTAATAGTATTAATACATAGATAATTTCTGTCTTGTGTCAGCTTAGCAAAAAAAATTTTATTGATTGACTTTATGATACACACAAAAGTAGAAAAACGGAGGATATTGATAAAAGCTTACTGTTTCTATGGAAATTCTTCAACAAACAAACCATGAAATATTTCTTTTCAGTACAAAATTCAACAACACAATTTCGAATCTTCTGATAAAGTACACAAGTTATAACTGCCGTAACTCACTATTTATTGTTCGAAAAACTGAGAAACCCACTTTTCTTAAACTGTCAAATACTGGACAGATAACTACTGCTTTAATGTTTCAGAAACCAGGAATTAAACAGGTTTTCATTAAAAATCCTTGCAATTGCTAATAACACTTTCAAATAATTTTTTATTTATGTATTTTCAAAACTAAGTATTTGTTTGACACTTGAAAACTGTGACAAAAATGGCTGATTAGTACTAGTACTACCAAAATAATTTTTTTCGACAATGTAGGTAGTATTTTTGCTTAATTTTTGGAGAAGTCCTTTATTTTTCCCGATGGCATTGAGAAATTTTTTTATATAATGCTGCTTAATTTGCTTAATGTTAAAATTAATGCAAACTAGCAACAATGAAGTTGTAGGTACTTACGCTTCGAAAAATCACAATATTGCATTCTTAATAAGCAATTATAATTCCATAATTCAAACCAATTAATAATATACTGACAAAAACCTATATCTAAGAAGAAATTATCACAAGACCTTGATGAATTCATTACGCGTAACGTGACAGTCATCTACTTTTACGATACTGCTTTTTAACGACTTCCAATTGAATAACAACAATAAATCAAAATCTCCAAATCATCCTCCCGCATGAAACGCGGGAAATGAAACAGCAGAAATCGTAGTTCGTCACGAATTTCGGAAGTTCTAGAATAAAAAAATCTCGTTTAAAATAGCATTTGTCGGACAAATAGAGTTGACCTTGGTTTTCCATGATGTACCGGCATTCTACATTCTTGTTAGTTCAATGGTTGTTCCGCCGCTGTCGTTTGTTAGTTGGTTACAGCAAGAAGTGAGCGGGTGCAGGGGGGTACGCGGGCGTTATTACGCGACCAGCTCAAGAAGAATTGCGTTTCACGTTTTATTATTTAACCGGCCGGCGAACGCTGAGGACACGAAATAACACTGCACTTCATCTTGTCGAGAAAATCACTTGAAAGTAAGTACTACTTGTTCACAAATAACCTATAAACGTTACTTTATTTGTGTGTTAGAGTACTAATTCTATAAAGATGGGCATCGACTTCTATTATGTACCGGGAAGCGCTCCTTGCAGGGCAGTTTTGTTAGCGGCCAAAGCCGTGGGAGTGGATCTGAATCTCAAATTCACGGATTTGATGAAGGGCGAACATCTTACGCCGGAATTCATCAAGGTGAGTCGTGACCACTTTTTTTTTATTTATGTTTTTCAACAGAAGCTGATCTAGGCGGCTGTCGCGATATTAATAGCATAGTATTTGTGCGGAATTACGGAAGGTTTGATCTGTTATTGACTTTCACTGACATAGATACTCGATATTTTCTTATAAGGTATCGCTTTCCGATATGATTAAACAAGATTATATAGCAACCAACACTTTTTATATAGGTACTTATTGCAATTACAGCAACTTATAAATACGAAAAAGTTAAATTTGTTTAGCCAATGATTAACTTGTCCTTGCAACTATATTTCTAATAGCCACGTAAGATAATATTCAGAGCGATTAATGACACAGTTAATTAACAATTACCATCAAATTACATACACCTACTTTTCCAGGCAATTTCGTAGGATTAAATAAATTTATCCACCCGTCACTTGTCAATAACCATTGGTGGCGCATTAATTAAATTGGGTTGTATTAAATAGAAGAAATCTTTTTAGATTAATCCGCAACACACTGTACCAACAATTAACGACAACGGATTCAGCTTATGGGAAAGTCGTGCCATTATGACTTATCTCGCTGATCAATACGGCAAAAACGACAAAATCTACCCAAAAGACCCGAAAAAACGCGCCCTGGTAGATCAAAAACTGTACTTCGACATCGGTACACTCTATGCCCGTTTCAGCGATTATTACGTAAGTTATTCATCGCTTGTCTTTTGTTGATACGTCTTTCGAGACTTTTTTGTTCACAGTATCCCGTAATTTTCGGCGGTGCCAGCTACGATCCGGCAAAACTCACTAAATGCGAGGAGGCGTTTAAATTCTTGGATGTATTCCTGGAAAATTCCGAGTACGCCGCTGGTAAAGATTTGACGTTAGCCGATTTGGCACTTGTGGCTAGTGTCAGCACTTTCGAAGTGATGGCGTTCGATTTGTCTCCTTATAAGAACGTCACGAAATGGTTGGCGAACGTGAAACAGAACGCCCCTGGATACGAAGAGGCCAACGGAAAAAACGTCTTGATCTTTAAACAAATGGTCGATTCGTTAACGAAAAAATAAGGAGGATCAATAAATCAAATGATTGCGAACGAGATAACTCGAATCTTTTTCTATGAGATTTTTGTCGATTGTTGGAAAAAAATGTGAAATTATTATATACCTAATATATACTTGCAATATAATGGATGCGTTTTTGATAAGCTTGGGTGCAATTTATGAAATAAAACACTTATAAAGTACATGTTTCTTTTTTGTTTTTTTTACCGTATTATCAGTGGAAGTACGAACTAATAGAAAAATTTTATCGGGGATATGTAAATGGCCATCACCTAAAGTTAGCTGTACGTCTGTAGTATTAAATCTTCAATGATTCATGATAATTTTTACAGGCTATAAGATATAAAATTACATAATTAAAATATACAAATTTCATAAATTTTTTTAGTCTTATTTATTATTTTTACTTAAAATTTCAACAATAATGTTTCACTTAAAAATTAAAATGTTAATAACCTAGGCGCCATCTATCTGATAATTGCATATTTACACTGAAATGTCAATTGTCGAAATGACATCTATTTTGTAAAATACCCAATAATTAACAAAATTTTATGTAATCGCGTGCGAGAAATTACAGAAAGCTTTAAGATTCGTAAATAAGTTACGTATCCTCGTGTTTCTTACGCTACTGATATGAACTGTTAATCCGTAGTGTAGTCAAATTTTCGTCCTCTCGTCCCGGTGTCACCTTGAATCCGATAACGGCTTGCTAATTGACTAATTTCGGGAAAAACTCGTTCGCTACATCGAGATCTATACGAGAAACACTCAGGATGTCAGCGATTTCGCCTATAATGGCCGGTAAATTCGCCAAAATCGTGAACCAGCGCGCTTTCTCCACGACGTCGAAATTATTGGCAGCGAAACAGATGACGGTCAGAGATGCCTTGAATTCGGCGATCGACGAGGAAATCGAACGAGACGAGAGGGTTTTCATTTTAGGGGAGGAAGTGGCCATGTACAATGGTGCCTATAAAGTGACCAGAGGCCTTTGGAAGAAATACGGCGACAAAAGGGTTATAGACACCCCCATAACCGAGATGGGTTTCGCAGGTTTGGCCGTGGGGGCCGCTTTTGCGGGCCTTCGACCGATCTGCGAGTTTATGACTTGGAATTTTGCCATGCAAGCCATCGATCAAATAATTAATTCTGCCGCTAAAACCTTTTACATGTCCGCCGGTAGGGTCAATGTGCCTATTGTGTTTAGAGGGCCCAACGGATCTGCTGCTGGAGTAGCCGCTCAGCACTCGCAATGTTACGCCGCCTGGTACGCGCAGTGTCCTGGGTTAAAGGTCCTTTCCCCTTATAATTCCGAAGATGCAAAAGGATTGTTGAAAGCGGCTATTAGAGATCCTGACCCAGTTGTGTATTTGGAGAATGAATTACTATATGGTGTGCAATATCCGATGTCTGATCAGGCATTGTCGAAGGATTTTATTTTACCAATTGGAAAAGCTAAGGTGGAGAGACCTGGTAAGTGTTTACATAACATTTACAAATTTATTTTATATAAATATATATCGTTCGTAGTTTTTTTCACTGGTCAAAATTCTTACAAGGAATTTAAGGAATCTTAAATTTATTAATTTAAATCATACATAACCTAATTTAAAGTAAATAGAAACTAGGGTTAAATTGACATTGTGGGACTAGAAAAATCTGTTAATAAATTATAGTTTTTCTGATATTGTAGAGCACCAAATTAAAAAAAAAAATAGCAGTCATTAGTTTTAGACTAATAGATATTTTTCTTCTTTAATTTAGAGTTTGGGAATGTAAATCTGATTTAGACAGAGTTTCAAAAAATTATTAGACAATCGGCGGCAGACATTTTCCTCTAGACAATGTTCCAAATTCTCCTAAATCAAATACGCCACCCCCAAAAAAATTTAAAACCTACCTCTCACCCTACGTTAAAGTAAGGCAAATCGGCGATCAAGATCAGGGACAGCTGTATACAATTAGATCGATAAAAATGTTGGTTGTCGCATGAGACTAATTGCAAGTGTGCATTTATAGCATTTAAAATATGGATGTCAAAAACAAACGCTAACTACGCCTCCTTAGACAAAGTTTTAGATTAGGGTCATTTTTCTATGATAAATAACAGCGTTATTATTAAAGATAGACATATAGTAATTTGTATAAAGTCTTTTTGGTTTTAATCGTAGAATTCAGAAATGGAATAATATACAGCGTGTTTTATTTAAAATAGTGAAGTAGGTATACTTTTACCTACTTTTGCGACAGTCTGTTTAGTCAAAAATTATTTTCAGTTATGCAACATTAATTTCTATAAAACTATTATAGAAAAAATATCGGAGATTATCGCAGCTGAAACTTATCAGTATCTTCTCTTTGGAGCTTATACTAAGTGTTTTAAGAGGTTAGAAGCAGTTAGAAGGCCGCGCAAGCCCGCACTTAAAAACTACGCTTTTTTAAAATTATATTTATTTCAGCGCATATTTTAAAAATTATAAATTATTTGTCATTTAATAATATGCCACAAATATATAAAAATATGTATATTAATTTATTATATACATACAATTATTATTAAAAAAAAATCAAACAAACAAAAATTATCATTTCTAATCGTAAACATTCAAAACAGATTAGCGAAATAAAAAAAAAAATCCATGTCTTAGGCAACTGAAATGTAGTGGCACTGAAAATAAAAGCCGTTTTCCATTGGGGTAAGTTGAAAAGATTAAGGTTTTGTCGTCTTCGAGACCACTGTGCGCCGTATCTGAATCTCCCGCGGCCATTTCTAGAAATTTCTCGGGGCACCTCATTTTTACCTGGCATTAATCGCATTTCTTTTATTACGCGTTGTGTACAGAGCACAATTCCGCCCTCTGATTTTTCATACCTAAACTTTATTGTTCAATTCATAGTTCGTTAACGCCATCTATGTGTGCCCATCGAAAATACAATTTAAATTGCGACAACCTTAAAGTAAATGTTCAGAAATTTAAAATATGTCGTTTAAACAAGTTTCACTCTTCTTTTAAATTTATTTATTTTGCTTTTAGGAAAACACATTACGATTGTTGCACACTCGAGGGCGGTAGACACGTCGTTGGCCGCCGCGAAAGAATTAGCAGGGAAGGGAATAGAGGCGGAAGTAATCAATCTACGTTCGTTGCGACCGCTGGACTTCAACACGATATCCCAGTCGGTAGCGAAAACGAATCATTTAATCAGCGTGGAACAGGGATGGCCCACTTGCGGAATCGGCGCGGAAGTCCTGGCTCGAATCATGGAGAGCGAGGCGTTTTATCACTTGGATCAGCCGGCTATTAGGATTACGGGAGCCGATGTTCCTATGCCTTACGCGAAATCATTAGAAGATGCCGCCGTACCCAGACCGCCAGATGTCGTACACGTCGTGAAGAAATTGCTCAGAGTGAAATAGAACGCGAGCGAGATTGTATATTCGGCCACTATATTGAACAAATACGAATCGTGTCGACCATCGAATTTACAATTTAGTAAATACTCGCTGATATTTTACGCAACGGTAAATTATAAATAGCATTTTGTATAGTGTCGATTATGAACAATCGCTTTATCTCCTTGTACAGTTTTATTTATACATACTTTTTAAATTATATTGTATATTTCGTCTTTATTCCATTGTAAATAAATCGACAATAAATGCCAAATTACGAGGTTAATTATAATTGAGTTTTCATTTAAATTATCCGGGAGAAATAAAAGACATATGTTCGAACGTTTCCATAAATTTAATAAAAAAACTGAATAATATTTATATCCGATATAATAATAGAGTTAATTGGTGCTACATTCAAACGTCTTCATCATCCGTAGATTCCTTCTTACTATCATCGCTGTCTGAAGAAACGTTTGGATCAATGCCCGAATCTTGCAGCCTTACATATCTACAAAATAAGTAACGCAACATAAATTTTAATATTTATAATTTTTTAATATGTGCGCATAAAAAAAAGCATTGGCCCCAAATTAGATCCTTGCGGAATGCTTGAGCGTCGGACAAATTAATAACACTACTTCGTATAAATCGGGGTTGTCACGATGCTGCAACTGCCGCCTATCAGAAGTTATTTCCCATAGAAATAGATTAGGGAGAAGAAAATCGATGAGCCATTCTGAAGGGTGCTCGTCAAATAGAATCATCATTGTGATATTGAAACGAGTTTCTTGTTCTTTCATAGAGATACACCATGACATTTTTAAGATGTCTCAATGCAATTCCAGATCGAAAATTAACCCTTTTTAATCATCAATTCAGACGTAGATAATATAAAAACTTGATTTTCGTGTATCGAGAATGTTAATTCAGTGTAAAATTAGAAGCCAACTTCCACGTATCTTAAAGTAAATCTCCATACACTGTTATTTTGTGATACACTAACCTAATCTGTTGATTTGTTATTACAATATGACCTTGATTAACTGGCATGAAGGTTTGTTTCAGAACAAACAAAGTTTCATATAAATATTCATACATTAACATTTGTGCTATTCAAAATGTAATTTTTTTCTCCTTTTCTCACTTTTAACAATATTTTGAGCAGTTTGATCATCATCCAACCTTCAAAATGGCATTCTCTCCACTCTATTCCTATGATTATTACATCCCCCAAAAACCAAAAAAACCGGACGCTAAAAAAAATACGGGTCAAATATTTTTCGGTATTTTGTGTCCCTACCAAAATTTATCAAAATCGGAGCTGAACACTTGGGTGCCAATATAGTCTTTAAAAAATAAAACTGAAGGAATTTATTTTATGAAAGTGGTGCAGTAACCAAAAACGCACATTTTAAAAATAAGAGGAGACAAAGAAAACATAATTTTTTATGTCGCAAATGAAAAACGCAGGACATAAATATATATACGTAACTCAGAGAAAATCGCACTTACTTTTCACATATTTCATCAATTTTCGATCTAGCTTCTTTGGAGTTTGCGTGCAGTTTCATCTCGAGTTCCTCATTTCTAGAAGCAGGATCATCATTCGCCATCAGGTATGTGGTATGAATGTTCAGGAGGTCCATTTTCCTGCGCCTTTGCAATAAATTTCCCAAATTCTTGAAACATTCCCTAGCTGTACAAGTTTAAATCATAAAGCGTTCGTTGTATATATGCATATACACAAAAAATTCACATCGTACCTTCTTCTTTAAATCTGCGATCCGAAATATTCATGTTTTTATCCTTAACGGTTTTCTGTAAACAGCGCTCGAGATCGTAATACGTGGGAAACACCGAGTTGTTCTTGAATTTCTTATTGATTGCATGATTAAACTCGGGATAATTTGAATTGGTAAAATCTAAACGGTTATATAAAATGTTGCCAGCGTTGACGTCTTCTTTTCTATATTTACAGATTTTTTCGTATATTTTGACCGCGCGTTCTCGATATCTAAAATTTTGGTACACTATTGCTACCTATTATAATTAAATTGAAATCATTAACAAAAAATATCATACTAATTTCGTTAAATAAAAAACAATTAAATGAAGTGTTATTAAAAAAATTAAAAAGTACTTGACTGAATTGTTTTTTTCTTATATTTATTTTCCTTGCTTATTAAAAAGAAATTGTACCATAAATACTAAAAAAACATAACCTCACCTTTGCATTTTTATATAATTCGAATCCTCCTCCTCATCAAAATTAACTTCTGCTTCTTCGAACCCAACGATTCTCTTTTGCACTTTCTCAAGGGCATGTTCCAATTTCCTGATTATGACTCTATGTTTATCACTTATTTCCACATTCGTATCTTCACTCCTCAATTTGCTTTTAAAATGTTGGTAAACATCATTAAACGAGGTTATAGCTGAAATAGAGTTCTTACTACCTAATGTGATTTTCTCGTCTAGAAAACTCTTAAACTCATCGGAATTTATATACTCGTCCTCCATTTTATCCAAAAGTTTTTTACAGATCGGGATTTTCGACTTAAATAGTTTTTTTGTATCGTCCGTGTCGATTTTTGATAGGCACAAATTAATAAATTCCAACATCTTCTCCGATCGTTTAAACATCGATTGCAGATCGTTTCGATGTTCTGACGTTCCAGAGCAAACTCCCTCATCCTTATCCTCCAATTTAGAATCTGTTACTCCTTCAACCTCCTGTTGATCATTGTCAGAATCTATAATGATATCAAAGCTGGTATTTTTGCTTTCGCACTCCATTGCTGCTTGATTATTTTGTACTTCGATGATGCTTAAGTCAGCCCCATTTTGCGACAGAATATTTTCGTTAGTTTCATTCAATTTATTTTTTTCTTCGTCGTCGTCCAAACATATAACGAGTTCTGCCTTTGCTTTCTAAAAGCAATATGATGTTAACGGTATCAACACCCCACAAGTGTTTCTTTACCTTTTTAGGATTTTCGACGCAATCATCTGCTTGTTCTTCATCAGATGAAATTGATATTACAGTGGCCATATAAATAAACACGATCAATAAAATCACAATCACATAAAATGAATTATTAAAAAGCTACAATTTGGTAATTTTCGGTAACCTCATTTCAAGTGCTTGTCCGAAACTATTTTAATTAGCATATTGTCAAATGCGAATTAAAATTTAATCCACTGTTGCCATATTTTCCCGCTCGTTTTAAATACCTCCAACTGTTCCACAATTTCTCTGAACAACAACTATCATCCTCAACACTATTTTCAACAAAAATAGTTCAATTCAAGACAATTTTCAAGTAGAAACTTACAAAATCCCATTAGGTAGATTCCGATAGATGAGAATAGGAATAAAACAAACACACTGTTGTGTTCAAACAGGCTGTTTAAAAGTGTATGAGAATTGGTTATTTCTTACTGCACGTTACTAAAAATAATTGCGGGAAAATTGAATTTATCGCATTAGAATTTAATTAATCTAACTCAAAGGTTATACTTGTTAAAAACTAAATAATAAAACAAAGAAAGTAGTCTCACGTAATATTCTCTTTATTATCACAGAAATCTACTATTTTTTCAGATAATGACTTATACAAATTTGCGGTCAGACTCTGTGGAGTTTTGACTACAATAGGTACTCCTGCATCAGATCCATCAGAGATATCTCTCTCCAGAGGCATTCTACTCAATAATTTGATGTTCGCAGAAGTAGTAAAATTTTCAACTACGTTTCCAAAAATCTGTACTGTATTAGCACAGCTCGGACATGTAACAGTACTCATATTTTCTACCACTCCGATTATGGGTATATTTAGTTTCTGGAACATAGTAGCTCCCCTTTTAGTAACTTCAACAGCCACAGTCTGAGGTGTTGTGACAAGAACTGCTCCTTTTATAGGAAGATTCTGAACTAAAGTCAAGTGTGTGTCACCTGTCCCAGGTGGTGTATCTACAATTAAGTAATCAACATGTCCCCAACTGACTTGGCGCATAAGTTTATCCAAAGCCTGCATCACCATCAAACCCCTCCAAACAAGAGCTGACCCTTCAGTGATTAGGAAACCCATCGACATGCTAAAACAGTACTTTTCGTCTCTCCCCAAAATAGAACACCTATCTTACCATTTAACTCCATAATTTTCTAAGGGTATCATTAAATTATCTTTATTCAGTAAGGGTGAGTCATTCAAATTCATCATTAATGGCACAGATGGACCAAAGACATCCGCATCAAGAAGACCAATACTTTTTTGTGGATATTTTGATTTTAATGCAACAGATAAATTGACTACGAAAACCGTTACTTAGTTAATACTAAATCACTACCTACATAAATAAATTTATTGCAAAATATACCTGCTGTTGTTGTTTTTCCTACTCCTCCTTTGCCGGATGAAACCAATATAATATTTTGTACCCCTGGTATTGGTTTCACTTTTGGTAATCCCCTTGCCATTATTTCAGCTTGTCTTTTGTTTAGTTCAGTCTTTGATGTGGTTTGAGATGAATATAAGGTTATATTTATAAAGTGTTTACTTTTTAATAGAAATACTTTCGCCAAATTATTCATTATTACGAAAGAATGCTTGGCTTTTATTATACTTTGACTGGCATATAAACAGCAATAGTTTTAGGGATATCTTAATAACCCATACTAATTAGTGTGTAGCAATTCTGAATGTTTTGGATCGCGGTATATTTATGGCATAATGGCATAGAATAACCTGATTTATGGTGTATTTTTATTTGATTGTCTCTTTATGTTCATGTTTGTATTCGTAGTGATATTGCGACGTTGCCAGATGGTTGCCAGTTCGACGCCAGCATGTGCCAGTATCGGATCTATCACCGGATGACATTTTCAACATCATAAAATTAAAATTTACTTTAGAAGAAATAAAGTTATTGGGATGTACGTTAATTACGATTACTTTCGATTAAATATAATTTTAAAATATAATTTCTTCCAAATTTTACTGTCAAACAAGAATTACATTTTTGCAGTGTAGATCATGTCAGCTGTCACAGCTGTCATCTTGACGTCAGTAATTTCGATCTTCGAACGCAGTTTCAGTGAAATTTTATCACTGGAATTTTCAGTTACCACAGATGAATTGCTGCGATCTAAGTCATCCTCACACAGTTCATTTAATGGATGGAAAAAGTTAGCGTTGAAATATGGGTTACAAAGCGGCCGTTCAAGTTTTAAAGTAAGTGTTGAAAAGTTTTGCGTACAACCGAGTTTATTATCGATGCTTCTGTTTTGCAGGCAGGCGGATGTTTTAAAGGCCAAGCTCTGCAAAAATTGCGACCTGCTGAACGACTCAGAGATATGGGTCAACCAGCAGCAATTGCAGACCATCTACCATCAAGTACTCGTGTTAGATTTAGAGTACGCGCTGGATAAGAAGGTAGAACAGGAGCTGTGGACTTTGGGGTTCAAGAATCAGATATCGACGTTGCAAGAATTGGCTAAAGACAAAAAGGTACGTAATTTCCATTGCTTTTTATACTTCATAAATTTTGACACATTTTATTTTCAAACCTATGTAATTTCATCAATGTTTTTAATGCTAATTAAAGATATAATTAAAAGAAAGGCAATTCACGACAATTTGGTAATAATGCAGTGAAATGATTTATTACAGAATCCAAAACGACAAGACTCGCAAGCACTATTATCGTGGTGTTTAGAGTCGGCGTCTGGATTTTATTTAACCCTATTACAAGAATTATGTACAACATTCGACTT
Organism: Cetonia aurata; assembly: GCA_949128085.1. NCBI lineage: Eukaryota > Metazoa > Arthropoda > Insecta > Coleoptera > Scarabaeidae > Cetonia > Cetonia aurata. The sequence goes on along the minus strand of OX421886.1, from coordinate 39,336,070 downwards.
AGATTTACCTTTCCGACGAACGGGAACTGTCTATGGGCAACTAAAGACTCCGTATAGTAACTGCGAGCAAGTTACAGCGCCCCAATCCTCGTCGTGTTTATATATATGTCAATATTGTTTAGTACACTTAGGGGATATAGCCAGGTATCGTAACCAAAGGCAACAGGCGGAGAATTTTTATAAGTAAGTCGTTTCTTTTAATAAACAGAAAAATATAGTTTTTCTTTTGTGATAGACAGGCGATATTAGTTTCTCCAACAAGCGGACAGCCGTATAATCAACTAGCATTATTAGAAGCTAGTCAAGGTAATAAATTATCGACAGTTTTCCATTATATAAGAGCAATAGCTGTAAAAAACCCATTTCCCGTTTCTTCAACAAACTTATCGACTACTTTAACTTCCGCCATGGATAAAGATGAGTAAGTTCCATCCTCTCCGCGATATTTGCACATTTCATAACGTTCTTTTGCAGCCCCATTACTGAAGTTCAAACTAAGATGTCTGTTAACAAATTAATACGTTTATTCTTACACATACATGGATTGTTACGTACGACGACGGATTTAAATCAAGCCGAGATCGGTGTGAAGAGCATCAACGCGACACTGACAGCATTGGTCGCGACACAAAGTTTTACTTCGGACAAACTGATTAAGATGGCCGTTATAAACATGTACGCTTTATGGAATGTGACGGGAGTACAGGTGATGAAGTTCGACGAGCTGACGAGTGATGAGAGGAGAGTGTGCCAGCTGATATTGGATTTAATTGCTGGATCGTTGAGTGCATTTTTGTTACCGATTTATACATTGAAGAATGACGAGACGCTTTTGGATTATTATGCGTTACCAGCAAGTAAGTTTCTTCTCGAGTTGGATGTGTGTAATACATGTTCTGAGTGCACATATTAATGGTAACGTACAGTTCTTTTGACTTGTAGCTGATAAATCAATTGGTTTTAATCGAATTCTTTTGACTTTCATTTATGAACATCCTTTATGTAAATTAACCGTTTGTTTTCAGTCAAATTAATCTGCTGTTGGATCGAGAAATCCCCAGAAGTATTGAGTGATGCTGTCTTCACCAATCGCCTGCAAATATGGCCCAGTTTCTGTAAGCTGTTGAATAACATCCAAGAGCATTTAAACAATTTCCAACGTAAGTTGCATGTTTTTGAACCGTCTCCATCGATGTTACCTTCTTAATTACAGATGATGAAACTGTACCATTATCAGAAGATAGGGAGTTAGAGGGATTCCTCCCGCTTTCACAATCCTTCAAATTGCTCAATTTCAAATACGAACCGTCTCAAACGGAATCTCCAGGTGAAGAGAAGCAAATCCGAGCGAAGCGTTTAGTGAATTTTGGAAATTGGCTAACGTCGTACAAAGTCAACGGTAGCAATTTGATTATCAGGTATGAGTGTTATTAGGATCATCATCTTTTATATTTTAATTTTACATTTATACAATTATAGCAGAACAGACGACTCGAATGGTGTTGTCGCTTTTGAACCGGGATGTATACAACCTGATCCGACCGATCAATTATTGGAAATGATGAAATCGGTTAATGTGAATGATATGATCGAACCGAAAAAGCCCAAAGGTAAGATCAATACTTGGTGTCCGGTTCTAATTTCCTCGATTTAGTGATTCTACTTTGTACTGTAGCTGCGAATGAGAAGCGAACGGGTATATTGAAGCCGCAGGGGTCTCTAGAAAGGTCCAGGGAGGAACGGGAACAGATACAGAACGTCGACACCCTGGATTTATCTTCTGGAAATGCGGTTTCGAAAACGGATCCGAGTAAAATGAAACGGATGAAGCAAAATGTGGCGTTGCAGTCGATCTTCAAGAAGATGGAGGAGAATAAACAGGTGATAATAATAATAATATTTATTTTGTTGTAAGACACACAAGCGTATAACTGACGTCAAAATAAACAAAATGAAGTAATAATAGAACATACAAAGTAAAAAAAAAGAATAATCATTCTTGAAGGTAGCAGAACAAAAATATCTACGCATATTCTAACATAAATCAGAATACATAATAAAATCATAAAGAAAGAAAATAAATAAATAGTAATTGTAATTAAGTGATGGCTAATTGTAAATATAAATAACTAAGACTCAAAAAACTTGCAAGACAAAACAAAGAGAAAAATTAAAACAAAGTAACGGTTATTGAACACAACTAAAGTGAGAAAAAGGACTCAAATCTAGGCTACAATAGAACAAAAAGAAAAGAAGAAAACTTACTTATTGCGCAAGGCAAAGAACTCGTCTAAATTATAGAAACTGTGCAACAGGATAAACTTCTGCAAAGCATTGCGAAAGGACGCAAAATTTTCCAACAGGACAATTTTACGAGGTAGATGATTGTAGATCTTGACTCCCATACCTTTCACCCTTAGACTAGTAATGTTTAGAGCGTAATGATATGGGCATTTTATACATTCGGTACCATAAAATGTTGTCAATACTGATTCTAGAGGTTTACTTATCATTTTTAAAGATCTTTAAAAGCAAGTGCACCTTATTTGATTCTTTTTTTTTTTCTTCTAAGAATGTTGTTTTCATATTTTTACTCTGTTGCGTTTGACTTAGTTCTGTTTAGTATAATATTCCTAAAATGTTTGTATGTTTATAACAAAATCACATATCTAAAACACCATCCCATGCAGCTTTCATTTTTTATTGGTAATATGCGTCCGTGTTTTTATTTTCTATTTCATTAATTCTTATTCTAATTAAATCTTGAAGAAGTACTTACAATTAGAAATGAAATAGAAAGCCGGGACCGTTCACCCACCCAACTAATTAATCGTTTGATGACCGCTTACGCCCCAACTCGACAGAAAGCAGAAAGTCTGCGCTCCACCTAGAACGTACCACTTACGCCCTAACCCGGCGGCCCAGCCAAACCGCATCACTCTCCGCTAACCCCCATCTACACCCGTGACAGGTCGTTACACTCGACGTTACGCGTCACTTTTAAAGACTTTGCAATTTCTTGATTTTCAAATTTTTCTTAATTTTCTGCTCTTTTTGTAATTTTGCGTGTCAGTTTAAAATGATTTGCATGGCATTCTCTGGGAATTACCTATTTTGCGCAGGAATGCAATACAAATGTACTAAATTCCCTATAAGCTGCCTACAATCCGTATTTTACTTACCCAATCCTTAGAAAGCGTTTATGAATCACTCTAAACCTACAACTAAAGCTAAGCTTAAAGCGCGTTTTTACTAATAGACGTTTAAAATTTGTTTTAGTATAGTTTTATGTATAATGCTGATAGACTATATGATATATATACACTTAAGATTCGTTAGCTGGGGCTAAATTTCTTATCATTTTTTAAAAGGATATCAAAATTGTTCTATTATTACTATTCGGTATTTTTTTTATTGCCAGAGACATCTTCTATTATGTGACCCTCCATTTCTTTAGTTTGAAATCGTTGGGTATTAATTTGGCTTCATTTTATATGTTACAGGTTAAATTTAGCGAAGAGACGACTGATAAAGCAACCGAAAAAGTAAAGCTACGACAACAGCAACCACAACCTCAGCAGAATCAACAACCTCCGCAACAAATACCACCACCACCTTTAAAACAGCCCCCACCGATAGCGGCGCCACCCATGTTACCCCAGCAACAATACCGGACTCAAACGTTCAATCAGAACCATCCGGGTCTATCTACGAATATCCACCAGGAATTCTTCTCGCCACCGGTGCAAAATCTACCAAAAATACCGGAGTTACCGCCCGCTCAAAATCTCTACTTCCAAAATTCCGATTTAAAAAACACTTTAGCGAATACCTTAAGTAAAATCCCCCAAACGATGCAGTACACCGTCCCCCCGCCGGCTCCCCAACCCGTTCGAATCGTCCCCAATCTCCCCGCGCAAAATACGAATCAATACACCCCTTTATCTTTCCGCCACGGGTCGTGGCCTGACGAGAGGGGCCACCCGCAGAATACTTGGTGGTCGAATCCGCCGCCACAGATGGCGCACCAACAGAATGATAACTTTCCACAACCGCCGCTCCCGCAACAACAACAAGGGCAGCAGCAACAGGCCCAACCGCCTCAGAAAGATAATTTCTTGAATATGCCGTTCGCGGCGAACAATTTGAATTTCCCGCAGAATCGCGTCGATTACAACCAGCACACGCAAAACGCCGGGGTGTTTAATATGTGGGGTAACGGGCCGCCCCCTAGGGCGCCCCAGATGGGCAGTTTCGGTGCGGTGACTCAGAGTATGTCGATGAGGCAGGCGATGTTGAACGAGGTGAAGCACATGAATCCCATCGGTACCGCGACGGCGTCGATGGTCGGTCCGCAGATGGCCAAACATCCGGACGGGAACTTGCAACAGCACGCCAGTACGCCGGGATATTCCCTGTTCGACACGAATTGGCACCCTTCCTTACCGATCAGGCAACACGACAATACGTCACAGCGGACGGTAGCTAGCCCGCATCATTCTCTGTTCTCCGGGCCGTCGCATTCGTCCTTGAAACAGTTGCTGGAACAGCAGAATCAGTTTCAGAAGAACGATAAGTGATTCGGCGCGTTTTTTTTCTTTCTTTTTTTATCGATCGTATTGTGTAAATGTTATAAAATAAATATTTATATGCGTATTAAATAGAATTTTTGTGTTTTATTTTGTTTCCGCGTGTAAATTATGCAGAGAGCCCTCTTAGAGCGACATCTTTAGGAATAACATTGCACAAGAAGGACGAAAAATTAATTATAAACGATTGCAGTACCCCCATCGGTCTTTTTAACACTTTTAAAAACCCCCTGGTATTAAAGTTAAAACTAAAACTATCGACGTTAAAGCAAACATTGTTCGTTGGTGTTACACCTTTATATAACACTGGTGCATGTTTTATCTTTCTCTAATATGCAAATAGAAGATCGTCTATACCGTTTTTCTTCCGAGTCAGTGAATACATCAGGGAACAAACCTTATGTAAAACATCCAACCTCTTACAGCCCGATCCAAACTATATAGATGATACTTGAGATGCACCTAAACTTTGTACTATCCATGATAAAACTATCGACAGTAAAGCGAACGTTTAAATTTGCTTCCTCTGAAGATCAGAACTTCTCAACTGGGATGGGGGCACCCGAGAGATCCTATCCTCTTTCATCTCTCATAAATAGCAGCACGATCAAGCCGCGGAATGGGTTCGATAATGGGGTCTTTTAATTTCGAACGCTGAAAAATTTTATCTCATTTGGTGCTATAGGCGTTAGATTTTATTATTCAATTCAATGAAACCAGCTAGAAGTTTGATTCGAATGAGAAGAGGTGGACGATCGTCTAAAGACGGGGGTTTTCGCCGTTTTGGGCTTGAGCCTAGGCAATGTTCAAAGTCTGCTTAAGAGAGTCTCGGAGGAGTGGAATTTGCAGAACACGATGATTCTGCTGATTCCGAACGAACCAAGGAGCTCTCAAAAGTTAGCCTGCGGTGTCCTGTTTTGAAATACCTGAGGGGGTTTAAGTTTGAGGGTGATATCGGCACCCACACAATATATTATATCTCTTCGTCGCTTCAATTTAACCGCGTGCACTCCCTGGATTCAACTAACTCCTACCCAATTGCAGCGTCGTATTTAAATACCGCGCGACCCCTTCGAGAAAGTTCGAGTCACATCTCGGCGCAACTAGAATCCAATCTGAAACAATCGCGTGTTGTACACAACAAACTGCTCCGCCATCTGACGTTGCCTATGTGAACTGTGGATGCATTGACCGTTAGCGCCATCTCTGAGCGGTCAAAGTAAACTGAACAATATTAAAGTTGTATGAATGTATGAAAAAACCCTGAATCGTTCTACGCCGTTGAGTATTGAAAAAAAAAACTGTCGCATAAAATATAAAATGCTTCGCCCTACTTATATAGTCCTTTCTTGCCTCAGATATTTTTGCGTAGGTCGTTAACTTTATTTTTTTTTTTGTAAGAGCCGTGTACACATACATTGGATTGATGTCATACACAAGAAACGAATTAAATTAATACTGTACTTATTCAGAACTTTATTAGTACACAAAAAATATACTATACAGTACAAATAATGTTCTTCCTGGATGATACGCAACATATAACTAACAATAAAAATAATAATATTTATAAACGATAAATTAACTAAATTAAGACTTATCTTTAATTTGTTTATCAATTAGTTTATTTATTTATTATTTTCCTTTTAAGAAATACAGACCTCTGTCATAAATAAAATTGTATCTTCTCGAACTCAACGTTTGCCGTTGTTATAATTCAACGTCCGCAACGGTGCCTTGAATGTCTGCGCTGCCTGTTGCTGTAGCTGATATGCTAACGGGTGAATTTTAAAACCGAATAGTCTGAAAAGAAAAAAAAAAACGCAAAATATTTCAAAATATGTAAATATGCGGAAAGTGTACCTTGGTACAAATTGGTTCGTAGCACGTTTTGGCCTATATTCAGGATGCACCATGAAGAGCATGTGGGGGAAACCGGTGCCGAAGTACGCGCCATCTGTGTGGTGATGTCGGGACGATTTTGGGGTGTACACATCCATGCATTTTGGGCAATACGATTTTACCATTGCTTCGCCAGGAACATCCGATAAACCTGCATTGTCAAAATGATATCGAGGACTGCTAGTTTCTTTTTTTTTATATATAGGGACGTATTGCTGTCTCGGAAGTTATCAGAGATAAATAGTTATATATTTTGGGATGAATAAAACACATAGCAGAACAAAAACATTCCAAACGATTACAAAGATCAATTCATTTGAAATTGCCAGCGTCATACGATTCAAAAGAAAAATATACACCACAAACTAAAAAAATGTCGTCAAGGTATAATATGTCATTTTCATAAACCCAAATTACCGACAGATGTCAGTGTCAGGGTGCCGGACACACCGAGCCGCCTAGGCAGAAGTTTTTATTGAAATCGTCACCCATCCAACAACTTGTTATGCATATTGCTGTTTGACGCACAAAACTGACAATGATGCAACGTACCATTAAGCCGTGCTGCTGGCAGGTATAATACGTATTTAATTAAATTAACCTTTCAGGTCTGGCATTGACCCTTCTTCAGACCTACGTAAGATGAACATTTAACATTAACCAAACAATAAAAATTAGAATTGTTATTTAAACAAAAAAAAAAATTGAGAAACATTAAAATTTAACAGAGTTTGAAAAAAATGTTCTGTTCATTACCTCCATACAATCAAATTGGCAAGAAAAAATGATTTAAATATTGTGGTCACATCAAACTTTGAATAATATGTTAAAGTAATAGACGAAACAAATTAAAGTTACGAACACAACAAATTGAAATCCGAATCAAGTCTAGCACAAAGTTCTGTAAGATGTCTTTAAAATATAAAGTTATATCAGAGATATCAATAATAAAAATATAACTATCTTCTATATCCGATTTTATGAATATTACAGCAAATTCAAACTCACCTAAAGGTAACATTGGCTGAGATTCGCAATAAACCCTAGGACAGTGACCGAAATCCCCCGATTGATATTTTTCTATCATCTGGGCGATCCCACGATTCGTTAAAATATACCTAGCGTGTATTAAACCATATAACATTTCAGCCGCCTGTTCTATTAAATCTGACTGGTTCGGATTATCATCTAGTTCATCGTCTGTAAGAACGACGAGCGCAATTAATACAAAAATCGACTCCGATACATTCACTTACCTGGTTCTAAATCTAATATCATGTCCAACGCCTGCCTGTAGTGGGGCACCTGTTCGTTTAATCCCGTCAAGTTAAATTTGTCCTGAATATAGTCCTCATCGACCTGCGAACACAGAAACGCGGACGCGAAATCGTCGTAACGACCCACGGGGAAGTTCGGCACTCACCTCGCAAAAGAATTCGTTCCCCCGCAGTCCGCAAAACCATGAGATCCAGGAAACCTCCTCTGAGCTACTCATTTTCCTGCGGATCAGATAATTCACATCAAAACAGACAATTTTCAATGATGGTGGGTGTTGCGACCCGATGTTTTGAGTTACGTTTTATTGACGTTTGCAATCTACGCGAATTGAAAATCGTACGTTCCGTGCGTGGCGGACGCATTCGACCGTCGATTTTCGCTTTCGGGGCGGTCGGATTTTCGCCCCGGGACGCTAAAATTCTAGTGAAAATTACCTTTTTGTACCCTGATTAGCCACGCTTACGCTACCTACTTCATCTACACGAGAAGGAAACCGATTCCACTGCCATCTAACGGCGCACACTAGGAATATATTGAACCAGAATTTTAATTAGAATTTATTTTCGGTTGCCGAAAATATATGGCATGTAGATGATTCTAACGTACTAATATTCTATATAAACAAACAAGCGATTCATATTTTGTTTGAAATCGGCAAATATATACTACACATACGTTCATCAGTATTGAATTAAGTTTCGCTAGCGATTGCAATATTACATACATAAACCTGGCATTGACCTGCACGAGAAACGTAAAAATCATAATACATTTGAATCTAAATGCTAAAAAATAAACCTTTAACCATGACAATATTCTTTTATACATTCAAATACTAATTTACGAAATTTAAAATATAGAAATTTTGAAGATTAACTTGATAAAGTACTAGTATCATATTTATAATAACGTTTAGAAATTAAAAATAAATAATCAACAATAGAATATTATGGAATAAGTAGACTTTTGTGTCTTAAATAACATAGGTAATAGTATTTATATATGATTGGTAGTGTTTGAATTATTAACATTTGTAATATTTATTTATCCCGAAGTTTGGAAACCGTAATCTAGCGCTGAGATGATTTCATTTACAATTTTAAGGTTTTGTATATTTTCTTTTAATATATTGGTGTAAATAAATTTCCATGGTACTAATTGCGGTTGTTTTTGTGAAATTGTAATCTCCCAATCAAACAGACTTAAATTTCCATTAGTTTATTTTTTATTCCTTTATGTTGAAGTTACTCAGAAACAATTGCGGGAAATTTAAATTGATTAAGATGGTTGTCCGTTACATATTTCTAAAATTTATTTTGTATGTTTTGCAGCCATATACAGATTTATTTACAATTTTTTTTTAAATTGGAAATAAACCCAAGCAAAAAAATATCCGAAACCTAACTATCCCATTCTCCCCTGACTTTGTGACAACCCTGCTGTACATGTGTACAATAGAGAACATTGCATGCATTACAATTCTGTGTAATTATGATGTATAGAATTCAATTTAGATAACTATTTTGTCTTTATAATTAAATTTAATTCTGTTGCAAACTAATTTAATATTATTTATATAATCGCAGACAATTCCATTAAAATAAACAAAGCGAATTTAAAAACAGCGACAAAGCCTCACGAGTAATTAAACTTATTCGCTTATTACTTTTCGTAGATTGGATTTTAGGACGTCGCCCTTCACTTTTAGACACCCAGACGTGTGTATAAGTACCTACTCATACCTACTGGTGGATGTTAAGGACCTTTTGATACCGCGTCTGAATGTCTGCTCGTCTATCGCCGAACTGTTTGGTTATGTGTTTGTTTGGGTGCGCGCAGAGCAAAGAGCCGTTTTAAAAGAAAATACGAGAATACGAGCGCAGTAAAATCAAAGCTTGCTAGTGAAACGCACGTCAGCTGTTCGTGTTATGTTTTTCTGTGTGATATTCGATACTTGTTCAGGGTACGTCCGCTAAATGCAATGAAAGAGTTCAAAAGAATGAATTTCTTTTGTGTTACCTATTGCTCGAGGAAGGACACACAGGGACAATGCATCTTTATCGTTTTTAATACTATTAATTGACTTTTTGTTTGAGTGCATTACTTGCATGTCGAGCTGCACTTATTTAATTTAAGAAGTGCATAATAAAATGTAGCGTTGTTGGCTGCATGTTCGAAGAGCGTGGTTGTTAAATTAATTATATTTTCTTTTACTGACGCGGTTGTCAAGGAGGTGAAAGTTGTTCGTCGAAGAATACAGAATGTTTTCAGTCTTCAAGAGGAGTTTTTTTTTTATAATCATTAACATCGCGATGTAAATTTAACGCGCGTGTTTAACAAATTAATATCATATAAATAGGTAAGTGGAACTTAATAAATACACATTGACGTTGTGTAATACACATAATTTTACATTTTAAATGTGAGTTTAAGGTCATTCACAACATCGTTTTGCTTCCTTCAATAATAAAATTGTTTTTAATTGATGTGAACCAAAATAATTTTAAATTGCCCGGGTTTTTTGCTTGGAATTTATTATATATATATATAAATATCAGCGAAAATGGATAGTATTTATAAAAGAGGCGGTTTCATCAGTATGTCGTTTATTTTTAACCAGTACCATCCGCTTTATAAATAGATACATAAATACAAATTAATAGTGTTTAAGAAGTTGACTGTGTGAGGAAATTACAATTGGTTTTAGTTTCTTGCTTTAATAGTTCGAAATTAAACGTGTACATACACATACTTATATAAGAATGCAGTTGCATCTCTCTTCAACGTTATCAAAACAAGTTTCAAAAATGTCAACATTGTCCTATTGTTCGAGCGATATGTGTAACAATTGACGTTAATTTTGTTTGTTTTTTCTATCCTTGGTTCCATTTCTGAGAACGAACTAAATACTTATTTATTATTGTCTTATTTCTGAGTCATACGTCATACCTTTTTTAATTGTTTTTTAAGGTTTTACCAGTGGCGTAACATATATTCGAAGTTTTAAATACATACCTCTAACAAAAATATTTTAAATTCATTCACTTTCACCTTGAAAACTCGAAATTTCTGTGCTATTTCCAACATATCTTCTAATCAAATATTAGTGGGAGTCTACCTTGCTATCATGCAGTTGCTTTTCTTGACATTATTTTAATAGGGACAAAGGGGAAAAGAGGGCGTAGTTTATCAAAACCACACTCCCTCCGAATAATATTGTAGTTTTTCTGTTATCAATCGCCGGTATAATCGCCAATAAGTTGTTGAATGTTGATAAGGATACCTACATAATTGACTGTAGTTGTGTGCGCACATGGAGTCGCCAAGTTATTAATGTTGCTGGGCTTGTAGTTGAGTGAAGGTGCACTAAATAGTCTAAATACTGAAGTAGGTGATCTTTATATTGTGCTTCCAAGACCGTGCGTTTTTATCGGAAAACAAATTTTCGTGAAGTTTGAAATGGTTTGTTGTTACTGTTATAATATACATTTTTGCAATTCAAAATTCTGAATATAGGTGTGTTGTCCTTCCTTTTTTTTAAAATAAACAACTAAAATCAGTTGTCAAGTAGCTGTAGTAAGTAGTATTTGTTTGTTTCGTACGTCTACGAGATTCTTACATAGGTAGATAGCAACATTTCATTATGATTAATGTATGAATGTATGCGGTCATGTTTGTGGAAATTTTCCCGTTTTGTCGTTTTACGTAAAACCAGAAAATTTGGTTTCAAAGGTGTGAAAATAACCCAAATAATCATTTTCACCTAACAGATAAATATATCTACTTTACAAATAGTCATATGTTGCATATATCATTTTTATCACTACAGTTTTTTATGAGATAATGATGTTTGATTAATCCATTCATTATTATTCTCCTTCTAGTTTCATTAAACTATGGCACGAAGTCCCGTTTCGAATGACAAGCATGGTAAGTACTAAACAATTAATTTGAATTTTCATAATTACAAATTTATATTATTATATATTTCCTTACGTGATTATTGTGAATCGAATATGCAACTGAATATTCAAAAATTCAAATTTACCGCTATAATAGCGATATATTGAACGTTGCCAGTTCCAAGAAGTATTTATTTAAGTTATATCGCGCGAATTTTGCATTTCCAAGTATTTCTGAATTAAAATCTAATTTAACCTCTCTAAACACTCCTATAACTTAATTATTAACAATGGAATTATTACCAATCGCAGCAATATCTATTTTTTAATGATCGATTAATAGTAACATATGATGGTATCGCTTATTAATCGGACGATATACTCGTTCAGACAATCGTAAAGTTGTTTTCTAATGTATTTTAGTAGTAGCTGCTTAGAAAACAGGAAACGACTCATTATCTCTGCCACGAACTCCAGGGATATAGATAATTTAATTTGCTCAAGAGGATACACTATTAAATTCACCTGACTCTCACTTGAAAACAAACAAACTTTTTTAAAGCCGGGAAATTTGATACTGGCAAGTTAAAAACTAAGATACATCGGTTTGGTTAACAATAAAGGTAATCAAATTATAAAAATTCGATATTAAATTATAACTAAAGTTTCAATTCGTTGGAAATTTGCGTCAAAATTGGAGCGGAAATTGTGATAAAATAGCCCGGCATCCTGTTGCAAATCAGTAGGGCTTATTGAGTTGATAATTTCTATCGATAAAAGATTGTGTTAATCCTTTTAATATATTTCATATCTTTAAGATTATTGACAGGCAGATCGCATTTAAATTCTATATTTATTTTAATATAAAACTAATGTTGACATATGCTTTAAGGTTTTTAAATTTTCAATGTAGATGTCGCAACGTGTGATTCATTTTTACAAAAATTATTCTTTTATCTGAAAGTATAATTTAAATAATTACATTTTCGACATTTATTCAATTAAATATTGCAATTACTTTTATTTTACAATGTCGTCGAGCAATTTGGGGCGATAGAATTTTATAATATTTTGACAGTTTAACAATTCGAAATAATGTATTATGTCAAAAGACAATTTCGAAGATGACATTGTTAAAGAGGATCTTGACCGTGAAAGTCTGCAGATATGGGATGAGTTTTTCGGTGAGTGTTGATTTTTGTACAAATCCGTTCAAATTCTTCGTGTGGAAATATTCGTCAATCGGATAGTAGAATTACCGAGAAATACGATTCACTGTTTGTTGTGGATAAATCTCATACGCACATACATATGTTTAAACGGAGAGATAAAGAATAACTTCAGGAATTGAATAATTTTGTAGGAATTAACTTAATCAGACAGTTCATTTCGCTTTAAATAAATCACCAAAATTAAACCACATAATTTGCGTTAATCAAACATGGAAAAAACACAAATTTATTTATTTATTTATCTCGACCACCTTGTTTTTTTCTGTGGATAGGTTCGATCCTTTCTTACGTACATTAATAGTATACTGTATACACCTTACAAGTCAGTATGAACAATCTCGTGCTCAATTTTAGTTTTTATCAGTAACATCGCTTAGATGTAGGTATTCTAACCTATAACAGGTAGTTACATCTATAGATAAATTGAGTCAATAAACAACAAGTGCACGTCTTTCGTTTCGTTTTATATGCCTCGTTATAAAAATGTGCGGGGAAACACGACGTATGGATGAAGAAGAATATTATCGTGAGTACTACAGAATCATTTTTAACGATAATTACCTGTATAGATCAATTATTGTTTAAATTCAGTAGGTGCATCTTTGTGCTATATGTAGTTGTTCCAAGGAGTTCGCTCTATATCGTAATAAACCGCTTTTTGTATAGAATACAATCCTGCGTATTAGGTGGTAAACTCGTTGGCCTTCCACCCATGTAAGGCAGTTTGAATAAAGATTATTTAATACGTAATATACCTTACATTTATCTGAATTTCTACGGGTTTCTAGTTATAAGTGGATTATCTAGGTTTTATCAGTTGTTTTATGATGAAAAAATAACGACGTGGTATACGAGATAGCTGTTATACAGGTGGCAACGTAGTAATTGAACGACATTGGTATGCAAAATTTCTGAAATTGAATGACCCTGAAATATGTATTACACTATAGATCCATAGCGTTGTTTTTTTTATTTAGAATATTAAGTTAAACAAAAATATATCCTGAAATATTTTATACAGACATATGATTTTCAATTTGGCTATACTTCCAAATTAACGGGAACGATTTTGCGATTTATAGATATGCTATCGGGTAAAGCATCTCTCCCATAGTACATAATGGGCATTCATTATGTGCGGAACTGAAAAGAAAGTACTAAAAACTATGTTTGAAAAGTGCTATTTTCAGGTTATCTTCGACGCGATTTTGACGTTTATTTAGTGTGGTACTTGTGAAAGTTACTAAAAGCGATGAAATAGGCGCGAAGTACAAACTAGATTTATAAATTACATATACTGTAAATAAAAAAATAATAAATAAAAATGTAATAACTTGTTAGAATAAATAAATTTGTTAATGTTATGAGTTCTGAACTCTTTTTTTTTTTTCTTGTTTTGTGGTTGTAATAATGAAAGTAAGTAAGAAACACGAAAATGACTTCATTGAAGAATAAATTTTGATTGAACCGGAGATGTTTAGAGTGGACAGAATTCACAAGCTTGTTGATATAGTGCGTTGTTATAACAATAATAATTAGAACACGTAATATTACAAAGCGTAACATTGAAAATTATTATTAAAACAGTTGTTGACGAGATTGGATTCCATTGTTGTGCTATTCTTGAATTACAATTATATAACTTATTTTATATACTCGATTGTGCATGATATACAATGCCGCCCACGCGTGCATGAGCAATATCTGTTCAAAACGGTGAACAAACAACTTTTTTTGTAAGTGTAAACACTATCGCCCACGTAAGTTAGACCAAGAAACAAATGTTTAAAAATTAAAAAAAAAAAATATTCTAGAAGATAAAATCTGTTATAATCTAACGAAAATTGTATTTTTCAATTTTAATCTTTTGCATTGATGGCTGCTCGCATAACTCCCGACATTTTCTCAATTAATTTTCTTGGTGTGGCGCCCTGGATATTGTTCCATTCTTGTTGCAGAACATTCCAGAGTTGTTCCTTTGAAATAGGACCAACAATTCGTGCCACCGCTAATTCCAGAACAGTTGAATGGGGTTAAGATCAGAATTCTGAACTAAATTTTAACGGATTTCTAATTCACTGGATCTAAAATTAGATATAGGAAAAAATACTACGAGGAAAATTGGTGTATTTCAATATGTACTTATTAACATTATTACAAAGGTGTTTAAAAAATTATTTTAATGATACTTATCCAACGAAAAGCGAAAAATATCCTTCTTTGCTCTAACATCCGTGGACAGTAGTGTATATTTACATGTACTAAACTAATATGAAAGATGTTTAAAATAGCCAAAACAAGTACTACAGCGTTAAATGGAAAGACTGTCAAACGTTCTATTTTGAAACCTATCAAATGTCAAACTAAACTAGCATGAAAGTTGGTAAGATAACCTATTTATAGAGCATTCTAACCTTAGTATGCAGAACTGTCTTTTATTGGTTATATACATCCCTTACTATCTTAAGCAATAATAAATTATCTTTTTTTATTTCAAAGCAATGGTGTCAGATCAATTAATATATTTGCAGTTGGCAGTGTTGGTGTAACTCCACAACATAGTGCGGTTATATTTGTCATATTGTCATTTAGTTATTTGACGTTAAATTCCATGAAAACTTGTCATTTCATAAATTTAATCTTGGAATAAAATTCGAACCAAGAGGTATTTCAAATGTCTCGTTATTCATAATCGGTTGCCAACCTAAGTTAGTCGTGACAACAATGTCGTCTGCTTCCATAAGACACGTACTGCATACTAATAGCGTTTTCGACTTATTACACTTTTATCCACCGATTGTATTTCCATCTTATTTTAATACATAATATTAGTAAGGGAGATAGATATACACCACGCGTAATGTGCAATAAGTCGAAAACGCTATAAGATTGGAACGCTGTATAGGTTCATATCTTAAATATACGTCCAGTATACTACAGATTACTGTTTTACCGGTAGCTTATATTGACGTTTTTAAAATATATGCGCCAAATTTAAATCTGAAACCGACGTAAGCGGTAGCAAATGTGCATCAGACACCAGAATACCTACCCGAGGATGTAGGCGAAGGGCGGCACGCTGTTCAACTTCGATCCTGGCATAGACGACGATCGGCAAACGTTTGAGGTGCACTGGCGTGATATATAGATACGTGCACGCGTCAAAATCGTTCGTAACTTGACGGGCGGCGGGTTTCGCAACAGTTCCCCGAAGAGCCGGTCGCACCATACTGCTGTGCGCGCTCTGACAATACGGAAAGCTCGTATCGAATATAAATAAACGCTAACTAGGAAGTGATGGAGTCGTGTGTCCGCGGTTGCGGGCGTGTTGGCCACCCACACTTCGAACCGCCAGAATTTGTTGTGCATTATTTTTATACTTTGATATATATATGTATGTATCTACGCCCGTTCAGAATCGTACGTGTTTTTTTTGTAATTCGACCGATGTAGGTTTTATGTTTTTATCGTATTGGATTACGTCGAGCGTGTATAAAATACTAATATGTAATGCAAATTTTTATGGAGCTATAAATAATATTTACATGCAAGATTTATAAAACCATGAAGGATCGTGGTTGCTTACTGATAGTGGGTACCCTTTATTACCATATTTATTAACACCAGTTCGATGCAGGGGATCATGAACCAGATGAAAGATATAATGGGGCTAACATCCGAGCTAGAAATGTAATTGGTCTACTGAAAATACGATTCCGTTGTCTTATATAATCAATATAATGAAACATTAATTAAAAACCAATTCATAGTTACTACACGAATAACTCATCAGTTTAAATGTAAAGTGCACTATTCTAAAATTAATTAAAACTCGTAGCTCCTTCAGAATACTCCCCGTTAGACAATAATAATCGTAAACGGATATCCTTCACAGGTGAGCACAATAGCGAACCCTTCTACTCATTTTAAAATATCCTGACGGCGACTATAAAACATCCTGACGGCGGCTATACATGCATGCAACTTACATAAATAATAAAAGAGTATTTTTATACTAAATACACTCCGCCAAAAAAGTATCGCATAATTTAGTTTTGATTCATAAAAGTATCGCATAATCTTTGTTTGTAGCATAAAGTTGTAAATATACTTTAATGCGCTCTAAGATATAATTTCTATGATTGTTTAAATAAAATACAGGCCAAATAAAAACAAGAACTCATACTTGAGATTTTTATTAAAACAAGAAATTATAATTTTGGAAAGAAAAATGTCATAACAGTAGCTTTTAATACTGAGTATTGCCACCTCTGGCTCTTATGACCGCTCGCATACGGTTTGGCAGAGATTCGATTAACCTCCGTATATAAGCCTGATCCAAATTCTTCCACTCGTCACGGAGAGCATTTGCTAGTCCATGCAGGTCCGCTGGGGCAACATTTTGGGTTCGTATCCGTCTGTGAAGGAGGTCCCACACGTGCTCGATAGGGTTCATGTCCGGACTTACCGCAGGCCAATCTAAAACTGGAATACCAACATCGTTAAGGTATTCCTGGACGATTATTGCAACATGCGGTCGTGCATTATCGTGCATTAACATGAATTCGTTTCCTATAATTGGCGCATATGGTACTACATGTTCTTCTAAAATTTCCGTTATATACCTGTGGGCAGTCAGTGTACCTCTGTCTACTGGTACTAACTCTGTACGACCTGTTAAACAGATGCCTCCCCAAACCATAATACAGCCACCAGCGAAATTAGGTCTAGGTCTGATATTACACTGCGAATAGCGCTCACCGTCTCGTCTGTACACTGAGATACGCCTATCTGAGGTGTAAAGACCAAATCTTGACTCATCTGTGAAGAGTATATTGGCCCAGTCATTAATGTTCCAATTTACATGTTCTCTGGCAAACCTTAAGCGAGCCACTCGGTGGTTCCTAGTGAGACGAGGGGCTGTTACAGCTACTCTAGCTCTTAATCCACTCTGTCGTAACCTATTCCGAATAGTTTGAGTACTCACACGAGTATTTCTGACTCTAGCCAAGTCGTTCTGCAATTGTCTCGCAGTTACATGTCTTCGACGTAATGCTTGTAGTAGTAAATAGCGGTCATCTTGGCGAGTAGAACATCTTGGACGACCTGGTACAGGTCTTCTACTGTAAATGCCTGTTTCCCTATATCTGGCTACGGCTCTAGAAACACTTGACTGATTGATGGTTCATCAAATTAGCAACGTATGCTTGAGATCGTCCATCTTCGATTAAAGCAACTATAGCAGCCACTTGTTCTGAAGTTAAATTGCTCATTTTAGTTTTAAAAGCGTTGGTACAGAACTCTGACTTCGCACTTTAAAATTTGTCCGTATAGGAAGACTTTCAATAAACAACTGAACAAACCTTACACATATGCATTTTTGTAAATGTGTTCTTTTAGAAAAAAAAAAAAAAAAATTAAAAACGCTAAGTTCCATTATTTTGTTAGTGTTTTTATAGTTCACATACACGAGGCAAACTTTTTGTGAACGTATAAAAATATCTTGGTTCATATGCCCTTTTTTAGTTTATGCGATACTTTTTTGGCGGAGTGTACTTTTAGTTATTTGTACATTTAACTAACAATGAGTGTCTCGCGCCTATAATTTTCATTAATGATAAATTAATCCTTTTCCGTCTATTAAAATGATGATAGGAAACTTGAACCCACTATAACATAAATAACGAAAAATAAAACCCCTTGAAGATGATCAAAATTAAATACATACATGCGTACTATGTATGATTCATTTTCAACGAACGCTTTATGGCATACGTATTTAATCAATCACATTTCCAAAGCTACTTGCTACATGATTATATGTGCGTCATACATATGGTAAAATAATCAATTACTTACAATTCCCTGATAACGTCAAATATATGTGCTGCGGTTTTCGTCCAGCTATTTTAAAAATTTTAAGTACGTAGCATATAAAAGGATTGACATCGATTGAATATTCGTCATTCACATGTTAACAAAACACTTTTTAAAGTTGTAAGAAACAAATCGATCATTAAAAAAATCTTTCCGTCTCAGGGTGTTGCAGAAAGAAGGGAACGATATCAGATAAATTTCAATATATAAGCCTATAAAAATGACTTCTACAAGTGCCATCAGCCACATACGGAGTGATCAACTCAAGACATGACAAAATTTTACAGCTGACTAGGGTATTTTAGTATTCTATTATTCTGTTGCTTCTTGTTATTGTTTACATGCAATCATTTGTGTTATTCCTGCGTTTTTTGTTGTATACTTTTAATTCTTCAATAATTTTGCTATTTTTCTGAAATTGTATTTTTTAATACAGCTTCAGATCTAATTTTTGCTGTATGCTGGTAAGTATTAGAGAATTTTATTTTAATTACAATTAAAAATATTAATTTCATATTTATGGTAAATGTGTTTCAAGCAAGAAAAACAATGCTGTTTACTGTTGAACAGGATACCTATATTGGGGTTTCCCACTTTCGAAGTGCTGTTGAAGGTAAAGATGTTGTTAAATGCAAACGTGAACCAAGAATCGTTACAGAACATGTGCTTGTTGATATACGAAATACAATGGAAATTCGTCCTAATACTTTTGTAAGGAGATTATCTGTACAAACTGAAATTTTATTAATCAATTGAATGTTGAAGAATTGCAATATGGTTATTTTCAACAGGACGGTGCAACTCATCACACAGCGCAAGCTAATTTGAAGTATTTACACAAATTTTATGGAGGTCCACTTATTAGTAGAGACCGCTGGCCAGACTCCCCCCCCCCTCCCCCCCCCTACCATTCGCCAGATCTAACTCCATTGGATTTGTTCCTTTTTGGCCACTTGAAAAATAAGGTGTTTGCTAATGTTTTACATACCGTAGAAGATTTAGAAAATTCTATTACGCAAGAAGTAAACAACACTTTACAAAATGGTTTTAGCAGCATGAAACGAAAAATCAATTTATGCTTAGAACAGGATGGTGGGCATATTGAACAGCGGTTGTAAATATTAAAATTGTTCACTCCATGCTAATGAGTATTGTTAAATCCTCAATACATTATCTGTTTTGTTTAGATTTTATGACTTTATTATCTTATTTAATGCAATTTTTTACACAATAATAACGGTTATAGCTTAATTTGATGATTTATATGCTTGTAACTTGTAATAATATATTGAAAATATTCCAACGTAACCTATAACGTCAAAATGATAGTAGTGTATGAAGCAAGGAGACGTGTTACCAATTCCTCAGTGTTCCCAACCTAAATTTTTCGATCAGCCGGAGGCGTCTTGAGTTGATCACGCTGTACATTTCTCATTAATATCCTAACTAAACTACCCCAATGAACGACAGGGTCGACAAAGACACACGCTCGACTCATACCCGATGAATTGGATTTATTTTTCACGGCGAAATAGACGACGCATGGTAAATTTAATTTTCGGCAAACGTACTGCGCCGGCCAAGGAATTCTTGTAGAAGGCGCGAAAATATTGAGATTCATATGAAATTTTGCTGGTTTTCTGTTTTTTACTGGACGTAAAATTACATACAGAAAAAGATACCACGAGGAAAATGAGTACATTTAAATACTTATTAACAAAGGTTTCTAAAAAATTATTTTAATGATACTTATGCAACGAAAAGCGAATATATTAACATTGGTGTGTATCGAAATCAATGACACATATTTATCGAAGTTTAGTTATTTATTAACAACCGTAAAATATATCGGCATAAAATCATATGGTTATAAAAAAAAATGGTATGATTCATGGTTCATGGACATATTTATCCTAAATTGATCTTGACGACATTGTATTAAATTATTATACATACATTGCATATTGCATGATTGTGTTCGCAATCTAAATACTCTATAGAACACTCTTAATAAGTTAGAAGGAAAATTAAAATAATTATTTATTATTATATTCTTGATTTAATTTACAGGAGAACCCATTAAGTACGACCCTGACTTTCACGGGCCACTGAAAAATCGTAGCTGCACCGATATTATATGCCTGCTTCTCTTCATCGTATTCATCGGCTGTTGGATTGGAATAGGAGCCTATGGTAAGTTTTTGCTGCTTCTAGTTTCCTATATTATTTTCTTCGATAACCGTTACAGCTTCCCCTTAGCGCCTATTTTTAGATCCTCAGTGCTCCTACTTATTCTTTCCACAATTATGTTTAGGGCGTTTCCTTCAACCGGCCTCTTCAAACACCTTAGCTCAATTAGAGCGCTAGCACTGTTCATGCGTTATTTAATTTGTATTTGTCGTTTTCACTCACACATTTCGTAGTTGAGGTTACCACTTAAACACTGACGTTCAACAAAAACATTTTAAATGCACGTTCTAGACAAGTAAAACCGATACAAAATCTAGTAGTTATTTTTAACAGATCTTAGATTAGGTAACTGCAGATTTCCGAACAAAAATCATTCATTATTGTTACACGTTGCCAGATCTTACTTGAAGAGGACAAATCGAAACTCATAATTAATTATGACATGTTCATTTCGGATATGGTCCATTCGCCAAGTCTACTCCTCATTCAGTTCGAACGGAATGGAACGGAAATAATGTATTGTTTTTAATTCCAGCATTTGCAAATGGAGACCCAGTCAGGATGCTCATACCCAGAGATTCGCTGGGCAGCAGGTGCGGCTATGATGCTCACGTGAGGACGAGGCCTTACCTTTTCTTTTTCGATCTTACGCAATGTGCCAATCCGTCAGTCGCATTTACCGGATGCCGAACTCCACAGGTGATTTTTTTTAATGTTAGATATTTCTTCCTTCATATATATCGTGTGTTCCGATTTGAAAACCGTCACCTAAAATCTGTGGAAATCGCTACAGTCGGATCTTTGCATTTCTTTCAGGTTTGCGTCGAGCTTTGTCCATCTGAAGAGTATTACTACAAAACGCTCAATAACCCAGACCAGCTGATTTGCCTCGATGACGTCAGAAAAGACGCCATGTCCGTTCCCGACATTGTAACGTTCGTAGAGCAAGGAAGATGCGCCGCGTGGGCTTTACCCAGCTCTCCAGGTGAGTCCATCTTGAAACTGGTGCCGTTCCAAAACCGTCTCTTTGTTTCGATGTTTCTGTCCTCACAGTGTTAAAGAGGTGTTTATACGATACTTATGCTAGGAGGTCGTCGCGATCGCGTGACCTCGCCAGCGCCCCGGGGGACGAGATAACCGTGGCGAAGAAGTTCCTGGGGATGGCCAGGAGTTGGGTCTCGCTATTCGTACAGCAAACAGTCCGAATGTTCTCCGACACGTACGACTCGGAGAAGGTAGTCTTCCGATACAATTCGCCTGGAAACTCCACGTAGAAACCTTTAGTTCTCGGGGTGAATGCGGTTCTTCTCCTGATCTCACTATTCTTGACGTTCATAGATGTCGCTTGGTGTCGCTCGAATAAAAAAAATGCCTAAGCAATTCGATTATCTCTTGTTGGAAGGGGTTCGAAGTTCGATGATTATTTAAATTCGGTTTTTTATTAGCCAGTCGCACTTCCTGAAAGGTCAGGTACCGGTTAAGCAAGCGGTTTGTTCAAGAATTTCGCCGAATGACCGCCCAGAGGTCGCCACAGTAGTTTTATTTTAGATTAGTAAGGTTTCAAACCAATTTCGATCAGAATGATTGTTGATTTGCATAGATGCTGTTTCGTAGGCACGAACGAGGAAGCTTGGTCACTAATACGATTGGAATATTCCCACTGAGACGGTACTAATGAGGCGAGATCGCCAGATGGTGCAGCTCAGTTTTGATCCAAGTTTTGCTAGTTCGTAGCAGGGACCCCTTGCTCGATTTATATTTTATTTATTTATCAATTTTAAAAGGTACGAGTGGCATAGTAGTAAAGTACAGTGATAGTATGCGGAAGGACCATGGTTCGAATCGGGACTAGTTTTTTTTTATTTAATTTTTTTATTTTTTATTCTAATATTTAACTTGAAACGGTTAAAACAAAAAAAATACGACATAAAAAAAAAGAAAGCATCAGCTCCGCGTTGGGATTCGAACCATGGTCCTACCGCACCTATTTTACCACTACGCCACTAGAAGCTTGTAAACCTATCTCGTATTCGAGCGTACTTAAGTGAGACTATCAACCACTGTAAACTTTAAAAAAATCGTTAAGAATAACCGCTTGGCATATTTTACAAAAGTACTCCAAGAGCTCGCACTGCCACTGACAAAGCCGGGATCAAAACTGGGGTTAACTTCTGGCGACCTCCCCTTGTTAGTACCTTAACCAGTTGCGTATCACTTTATTTGTTTTTGTCATTGCAGGGGTGACTTGAAAAATCGTCCCATGAAAATATGAAAAGCGATTTCTTAAATTGATTAGCATTTTTATTAATTCATCCCATTTTACGGTAATTAAAACATATTTCCATTAATATAATTATGGTTGGTGTAACACATTCCTTGATTCTTAAGGTAATTACTAATTTAGTTTGTATAGTGTTTGTGCACAAGACTGTCACGGCATCTTTAAAAGCCCCTTTCAATAATAATAATTTTTAAAACCGATTCAAGTTGCACTAGCGACATCTACACGCATTAACATTTTTCTTCCTGTACCCACTTTTAATATCGCAGATATGGTTCGTGATGAAACTTGTTGTTGGGTGTTGATTTCTCCCTTTCTATGTACATCAAGTCGGCGAAGGACAATTTCTGGCCAAATTTTCCGGTTCATAGAATTCCAGTACTTCCGTAACTTGGCTGCATAATGTGGCATCTCTATTTGTACATTGCAAAGTCGTTGTAATTGGATGTTACAAAATATTTATACAGTTATGTAAATCCACCACATTAAGAGGTATATTATTTCTTACAGTACTCAAAAGATGTCTACCAAAATCGCCCAATTTTAATATACCGGACCTTAGTAATGACACTATCACTAGTGCCAATAGCTCGTTAGTTTTGCTGTCACAAGCTGAACAGGTATAAATTGGCCGCTTTGCTGGATTATTTAACTTGTTACGGTTGCCTGGTCATCTTTTTTTGCCATCTTCATCGTGGCTATCAGATTTTCTTAAGAATTATACATATAAGAATGACACCTAAAGATGGCATTAGCTGAATCAGGCAACCAAATTTGTTTAAATATTCACGGCCGCTTGTTTTGGAGCATTGAGGAAGGCCTATATTCAAGTTTGTTTGTATTAAAAAAAAAATACAAGATATACATCCGAATTATAAAGCTTCAGTGGGGTTTCTTATTTGATTTAATCGTGTAATATATATCTGAAAGGTTGTACATAAACTGCTGTCTATATATATATATATATATAATAGCACACTTACACCACTTCACATCTCACAGTTTTATAATAGAAGGATGTGGTCTTGTTTTTCAGTAGTAGTATTTGTTTTTATGTGTGGGTTTTTATTATTTTGGCTGCTGTAATTTTTTGTTTTAATTATACAGCACGATCATGCACAATTTCCGCACCTCATTCAACGTTTTAAACCTCTTTGTCCTGTTGTTGTTTGTTGTAGAACTGTTTGTTGGGATCGCATGGTTTTACTTCGACTTGGCACTGTTTGGGCTTGTCGCATTTACGTGGAAACTATCTTAGTGTGAGCTAATCAGAGTCTATCGTTCAGAGCACTTTTTAATATTAATCATCCACTGCATCTGTGTTGTTTTCTTCTTTTTTTTTTTGAATTTTCGAAAGTCGATGTTTTTATGTTATGCTTATTATCCGTTCGAAAAATATCGACTATTTCAGGTGGGTTACGATATCGTAACCGATTTACTGAACTCTTGGAAGGAGATACTCCTCGGCGTAGTCATCTGTATCGTCGCCGCCATCTTGTACATCTTGGTCTTGAGGTGGATAGCCGCGGTTTTGGTCTGGTTATCCATAGCCGGCGCTATAGCCGCGCTGTCGTTTTGTAAGTACCTCAGCGCGTAGTTTATAGAGGGTAAAGGTGGGTTAAAACGTGGTGTTTCAGGCGTATATTGGACCGCTACCAACTATAAATACTACCTGGCAAATTATACTGCTCACGAGAAAGCTAAGAATTGGTGGGAAAGTTTATTTATGAAATCCGGCACTTGGTTGGGTCTGCTCATTGCCTTCTCGGTGATTTTGGGGATTCTAGTCTTGGTGGTGATATTCCTCAGGAAAAGGATAGTGTTGGCTATCGCTCTGATAAAGGAAGGAAGCAAGTAAGTGGTTTTTTTTTGGTTTTCCGCGTTTAAAAGAAATTTTTAAAGATTTTTAAAAATCCAAAATTTCAAAATTCAAAAATTTTAAAAATGTTTCATGAGTGGGGGCTGCTGCGCCCCCAGGAATGATTTTAAATCTTCCGGGTCCGTCATTAAAACTTCGGAATTTTATAAAAATCACAGCAGGTAAAAAGTTATTTGAGGTGGCTCGTTCCGATTGAAATTATAGGACCAAACATGTTAAATTTTGCACAAACAAAGATGCCACACACAAAATCTGATCGCCAAATAATTTCAGAGCGGTGGGAGCGTGCACTTCCGCGCTATTCTTCCCCATATTACCGTGGATAATGCAATTGGGGGTCATAGCCTACGTTCTAGCCGTCGCTATATATTTATCGACGGTAGGGGGCCCCCTATATGAAGTTAGGGACTACAATTCGGCTAACTGCGACTGCAACGTCGAAAACGTCCAGGTACTCAACGAAATCTAATTTATCGATACGCATTTTAATTCTTAAATCGCAGAACGGTCAAACTTGCAACGTCGACGCCTTCCTATGCAACAACAGCCCAGGAGCCAATTGCGCAGCGGAATGCCGGTTCATACAAGCCAGCAATGACACATACGTCATTTATTTGCACAGTAGGTATAAACTCGCGACGCCCCATATGGTATCAATTGAAAAATCACGATTGCAGTTTTCAACGGCGTCGGATTATTCTGGGGCGTGTTCTTCATATCTGCGCTGTGCGAGATGATTTTAGCTTCGACGTTCGCCACGTGGTATTGGACGTTTAAGAAATCCAAGGTGCCTTTCTTCACCGTGACCGTGGCGGCACTGAGGACCGCCAGGTGCGTTCGAATTACTGGATTCGGCCGACAATTCGGCATATAAAACTTTCTTTGGCAGATACCACTTGGGTACTTTGGCGTTTGGCTCGCTGATCATCACGATTTGCCGCATCATACGCGTCATTCTCGAATACATCGACCACAAGCTCAAGAAATACGACAATCCCGTCACCAGAGCGATCATGTGCTGCCTGAAGTGCTTCTTTTGGTGTTTAGAGAAGTTCCTGCGCTTCATAAATAGGAACGCCTACATTATGTGTGCGATACACGGCAGGAATTTCTGCGCCAGCGCCATAGATGCGTTCAATTTACTGATGAGAAACATATTACGGGTTTTCGTCTTGGATAAGGTTCTTATATAAAATCTTGTTTGATTCATTTTTCTTGTAACTTTAGATTTTTGTAATTGACCTTGGTTATCCTATATATATATTTTTATTTTCAATTGGTTTGGAAATAAAACTATTTGTTCATTTTATTTTAATTGAAAATTAGATAAACGAACACAAGCAAAGTTAAGCTAAGGTACCCAGTTTTATTCTTATTTTGATTTAAATAGTTTTATTTCCAACTATAAACCTACAGTCCCGATTAAAAATAAAAAAAAAATATTAATTTTTCCAGATAACAGATTTTATATTCTTCCTGAGCAAAATAGCGATAGTGGTGGGGGTATCGGCTTCCATCTATGCCATATTAGCGTTCGTCAGCACCAGAGAGATTACCTACATCTTCGTTCCGGTTATATTCGTGGCCGTATGCGCGTATTTCATCTGCACTTGCTTCTTTAAAGTATACACCATGGCCATTGACACCCTCTTCTTGTGTTTCCGTAAGTACACGATCATTTACGATTCGATCATCGTCATTCATACCGAGTGCGGCGTAAATTAAATTTACCTGCATCCGTTTTTCAGTGGAAGATTGTGAAAGAAACGATGGCTCGGTAGAGAAACCTTATTTCATGTCGAAAGGTTTGATGCGGATATTGAATAAGAAGAACAAATAAAGATCCTCCGTTTTTATTAATTATCATTACTATATTGATTACTATGTCTCATAACCTGTAACTTTGTAACTGTGATATGTGAAAAAGTTGTATAATTATTGTAATTTTTTAGATATACTGTAAGCGTGTAATTTTTATAATGTATACCTGAATATTATTATTACTATTATGTATTTTTACAGTTTACAAGTAAATAAAGTATTAACTATATTCTACAATTTAAAAAAGGTCGTTTTGAATTTATTTGCTTGCTTATTTAGATTAGAGTATTGGAAGTTACATTAAATATTATGTTTTTTTATATTGGTTTTATTTTATTTTATAGGTGTAAATTAAAGAGAGCGCCATCTTGTAGGGAAGTACGTATACTAATACTTCTAAGATATTTTTTCAGTAAATTATCTTATCTCTTTTAAAAATGCAATGTTCTCATATTTATTTTGGCAATTTATTTAACTGTTGTGTATTTGTGTGTTTATGAGTAAAACACTGTCATACACCATTTGAATTCATAACTGAATGGTATAATACGTCAAATTGTTGTTATCAGTCGCTCAAATTTTTTCATTTCTGTAAATTCCAATAAAATTGTTAAAAGAAATGATGACCACTCAACACTACAACAATCAACAATTATTATATTATGGACTTAATGGAAACGACCACAGAAACGACTAAGAATTCATATTTTAAAAAGGGATCTATAATTTTTGGTTCAGCAAGGTGGCAAGAGATGTCGCTTAATGCCGTAAAAAATCTGCACTATAGATGGCAGCATTAGTGTTGAAATCATTACAAATTTTAAGGAAATAGAGAAATAATATGATTTCTATTCTATTTTATTTTATTAATTTTTATATTTCGACGTATACCATCTGCAAGTTTTGAAACGTCAATCAGAGTTGAAATTCTGAAGATGGCATACGCCGAAACATAAAATAAAGTAGAGTGGAAATAATTAAAAAAAAAACCTTATTTATTACATTGTTATTATAGACTACGTTTACACAAGCTTGTAATTAATTAGCTTTACGTAAATCGCTTTTCTTTAAAGCATGGTAAAATATCGTGTAAACAACAAATTACACTAGTTTTAATAAAAACACTTTAAATCAAACGATGTTAGCAATAGCCTTATCGTAATAACATCTGAGAAAACATTTTATTTCCTTGGTACCAACATAAGCCAAAGCATGAAATGCTGTTCAGATATGATCAGACATATATTATGGTGATAGATTATGTGCATATGTGTACTTACACGGTCCTTTGTGGGTTATTTAAATTTCGATAATTCGGCATGTGTTCTTAACTTTTTTTATTTTGAGAACGCCACATTTTATGCCTAAGTTCATTACAGTTGGTATTATATTAGGGTAATTTATTAGAGTGGCAAGAACGTATTTTCTTTTTACTAATATTAATTTACAAGGAAAGCGATTTGAAATTATTAAAATTAGCTAAAATCTTTCGTTTTGTATTGTTCATTTCAAAATTTTGTTTCCAGGTGCGTTTCTTAATATACACAATTCCGGTTGCGTAACTTCCCTTAATAAGAAGATCCGTTTCAATTACATGATCCTCCGTGAGCTTCTAATGAAAACAAGAGTTGTTCGCTTGGTCCTGAGTAAATTAAGAAGGCGCGCCGCCCTTTACTGCACCGGGTCTTCCTATAATAAACCTTGGAATTGTTATTTTTTTTACTGCGTTACTTCCTGCGAGATTAAACATTTAGGGAAAATCCTTTAACGGATGGACGCAGGAAAATATTTTTTCCGTCCCACGCGTCGTTTTACCCCGAAAGAATTTCTTCCTAACTTTCTCCCCAGCCCACACGAACAATTTGCTTCATCAGGCCCTGATTATGTTTGATAGAGGAATAACGTTGTTTTTCCCTGGGCAGTCCGAGAAAACTTTTTCTCCTTTAATTAAAGAAGCCCCGTTGCTACCCTCGGGAACTTGCCGGACAATCGAATTAGATACACGAAGGAGGGAGGCAGATTCTATAGGAGGGGGTTACATGTTGATGATGTCTGTTCGGCCGAAAAAGCGGTTCGGGTTTATTGATTCCCCAGCAACCTCTCGGGATTTCGGTAAATATTCATCTCCGCTAAATGCTAACGGTCCGAAATTTACTGAGGCGTGTAAGATTTAGCGGGAGACGACCGGTCTCGGCGCTGACCGTACGCTTTATTTGCGTTATCTGCGTCGCAGATACTCCGAAGAGATAATAATAACTGTCAATTGGGACGATGTCACGGGCAGATAGGCGAAATTTACGCACGAAATGCTTAGCAGGGACGATAGGGATCAGGACAGACGCGGTACGTATCAATTACGGATTGAATTACGGTCCCCTGAATCGCCATAACGTTGAATTATTTGTATTTTAGCTGCTAAAATGGGATCCTTTGTAAATAATATCCCAACACTTTAGATATTTATTTACTACCAACGTAAATATTAAGTTGGTCATCTTGACAATCATGTCCGTTCAAAAAATGTCAAAATGTTTTTATAAATTGTGCAAAATGCCGTGCGGCTTGTTTATTACACTATCAATAATGGATGTTGGTGAGTTGTTGCTTTTCAATGTTGTTCATGTACTTTTCTGAACCTCCAACATTGCGAGAGTGCGTATTTTAATGGTGTCGTTGTGTCGTATCACTTTTGTTGTGTATTGGTGTGGAAAAGTGATATTGCTTGTAATGTTTGAATGATCGGGTTTGCGTTATCTATTTTGCATGCGTGGCAACCGAAAATATCTGCAAAAATTTCAAAATAACCTCACATGACATTATTCACATCGTGTGCAGTGCGCATATTGTAGTTATGGAACGATTATATATTTATTACATTTTTGTTTGTTGTGAGGTGTTTAGTGTTGGGAGTCAAAGGACTACAGTAGACAGGTAGATAAATATTACAATTTAGGCCTATACATTATTCTCTACAGAGTTTTATATATTATGTAGCGTAAATTCGAATGTACTTCTCGACAGTTCGATTTTGAACAAAAAACATGTTTCTAGGTCGCATTTAGTTGCATTACGGAATCATAAGTACCTACAAGTAGGCAAATAGGTAAAAAATGTAGGCACTAAAAACTGGGAACAACTGTTTTGTTCAATGATTCATGGTATATTGTTAACTGTTTTAAAAAAATACGAAAAGAAATACGAAACTCAAGCATAATTGCAGTAGTACTATTCAAATTCTTTATAGAAAAATAACCTTGAAAACTGTACATGCATGAACACGCATACAAAAAAAGCATATCGGCTCAAACCTTCCTTATATAGATCTTTATATCTGTGGAGAATATTTTATTACATACAAAGATATAGTAAAGACTCTAGTGTGGTTATATATATATATCTTGTGTCTAAAAGAAAACCTAACCTATAATCTGCTATAACGTCAATTACAAAAACTGATTGACTTTGTTGTATTTTTAATTCACATAAAGCTCGAATTAAATACATCATTTAGGTTTTTTAATTCGTAATTTTAAAGCAAATTTTCACGACATCATCTTTGCTGCAAAATTATGTTGGATTATGTGTAATCTAGGGTTTTTGCAGCAGATGGTTCGAGTTTCCAGTAGGGAATATATAATACATACATACATATGTCGTTATATCTTAAACGTAATGTTTATAATATTTATTATATTAATATCCTCTGATTGGTTGATGTAAGCGCGCCAAATTCGAATCATTTTCTTGTATTTCTTTGAACTATAATCATTTCTACCGTCAATTTAGATATTTCCACTGCGCAAAACATGACGAATATAAACTAAAATGACGCTTACATACGTCGACTCGCTATAACAACGTTGTAATCGCTCTCATGCCACCCTCGCTAGCCGACTTTCTCCGCCTGATCGTTTCGCGGGCAATTTCTCAGCGCCCGTTCGCCTGTCTAAGTGGAATTAGATTTCATTTTTCATTTTTAGCCGCCGTCGCGTTCAAATTGAATAATCCCCGCGACGTAGAACAAATTACGGGACGAGTCCGCGCGCGGGACTCCCTCGGGCGTTAGAAAAGACGAACGAAAGTGGTCTTTTTTGAGATCACGAGACGACGAAAAAAAAAAAAACAAATGGCGGTCGTCCCGTTTTTCCCTAATAGGCTGTGTGAAATCCCGAAGAGGTTTGTTGCCATGTCGTGTATTTAAAAAAAAAAACGTTAAAAAATGGGTGTTGGCAGGGGTACAAATGGAACGCGATTTTATGGGATTTGAGCCATGCGTGAGATGAATGGATAAGTTGTAAAATTGAATAGATTAAGTGATGGTAAAGTGTTTTGCGTTATTTCCTTATAGATATATTTTTTAATGGGGTGTTACTGTAAAATTTATTACGGAAACAGTAACATTAGTATTAAAAACCATGAATATGACGTCTACGTACGCCAACCAAATCCTAAAGAAATAATTGCGAAATTTTTATGTTAAAATGAAAAAAAAAACAAAAATACACTGTCTAACACAACTGGCTAATATAATGTTCTTTTTGCGCGTCGTTAATTACATAGAATACGTAATAAGAAGCGTTCGTTTAAAAATTCATAACCTCAACAATTATGGTACGTGTTGAAACGCGCTAGATGTCGCTGTCGCCGTTGACACGTCTATATGCTCCCTTCTGTCTACCTCGCACGTTTTTAATATGTAATTCGTAATCTGCCGCCGTCCGCAAATTAATATTTAACGGGCAAATATCGGGGTGAGTTAACGGGAGGTGCGAATCCAGACGGGGATGTCCCACAGGGCCGTGGGTGGCGCCCCCCTCTAAGGGGATTACCGTCCGAGATGAAATACCGTAATCACTTTCGTACCGTTCGGTGGTATGCCACGAGCGATTTTGTTTTTCATCAGAAACTTTCCTCACAACAGACTAGGGGTGCGGGAGAAGGGATTATGTGCCATTAAATATTTATCCGGTTTAATGGAGTATTTTCGGGAGTTTTAATAATGGCGGATAAAGGGCCGATTTTAAATACCTACGCGTGGAATCTAAAATTCACCCAATTAAAGCCGAAACAAAAACAGTTTCGCACCGGACGCAGGTATACTTTAGCGCTGTAATAAAATTAACATCCTCGCTTATTTGACGGAGCTTCGCATAGAGGGCGCTCCCCGGGGAGTCGGACGGTGCGCAGCGCCTCGCTAGGTGTCGCTTTCATATGTGCCATGCATTTCTACGTATGTAATTTCATAATTTACGTATTATATAATTGGATTCTGCGGCCGGCTCTAGATAGAATCATTTCCACAATATGTGACTGGACTGTTTGGCCAGCCTCAACCTCACCACGTCCCGCCTGTCCCTCTATTCACCCCCCACCTTTTCCCACAGCCACTGTACTGCTTCTGTACAGTTGTTTTGAGTGCAGATGGCATTGGGATCGGTGGACGTTGAAACGCCCTGGAAATGGGAAGAAAAATAATAGAAACGCTTATGTGGTATTTGGGGTTATGTTAGTGTGAGAAGGCTGGGATTGCTCGATTTCGTTTGGAATCTTTTTTTTTGTTTGGCGATGTCAAAGAGAATAATGACAGACAGATACATCAGATAGCAACAAAACCCCATTTGTTCGTAGCATAGCAACCGCGAAATAAATCAAAATTTGAAACGTTGTGAGGTGTTTGACTTTTAAAAAAATAATAATAATACTATTTATTGTCGTTTGTCGTTAAACATTGGCAGTGTCGAGAATTTACGAAAAATAAGGCCCAGAGAAGGCACTAATAAACTTTAAGTAATTAAAAATTAAAAAAAAAAGAATTTAATGTGGAGGTTATAACATGAAAAATTTGTTGAGACTACAAAATGACTTATTTAAAAGAAAGTTATAAATGGCATGGCACCAACACCAGCCAGGCATCTCAAAATCTTCTTCTGCATTAGAAACAGCTGCGATGATGATGACAGAAAATAATACTATAACGCAAACGCGATTCCACAGAAGCGAAGAGAAAGGATCTTAGAGCTTCCTGGTTTATAGCAGTGCCGTAAATTTCTAAGAGCATAAAATGGTCTGGATTTATTTTGACTACTGAGATTCAACTGAGATACTTAAAAACTTTGAAGAGGATGCTCCGGGGATTGATTTGCAAATTGCATTTTATATAGAAACTACGAACAAAACCTTGAATAAATTTTGTTTTACATATGTTCAACCCCTGACTGTCACACCAAACGAGCATGTTATCGATTACCGAATTTGCCGCACCCGAAACGTGTTCGGAAGGGCTAGAAATGACACAGCTAGTATCGTCGGTATATTGCGTCACTAAACGTTGGCCGATCGCGGAATCCAAATCACTAACATACAGCGGATATAGTGTTGGTCCCAGTATTGAACCCTGTGGCACACCGCTTGTAATATCCCACGTGTTTGAGTAAAAGTTCTGTATTGTGCTGTTTATCTCTCCCAGCAGACATATCGTTGACTTTATCTGCGATATGAAAAGCTTAAAAAGATTGTGGGTTATACCTCTTACACCGTAAAAAAATAACTTTTCAAGTAGAATGCTGTGGGATTCATGATGTCAAATGCCTTGCTGAGATCAAAGAACAAGCCAACAATATATTGTTTCCGATCTAGACTCGCTATAACATTCGTATTTATGTATGTGTGACCTGATGGACTGTACATTGCCGATGCGAGTGAATCACACCTGCGACGGGATACGTCGTTTCCGCACAGTGGTTATAACGTTTCGCCATATTGCCTTGGGTGTGTTGTCTCATTCCACCCTCTCAGTATACGTTCGTTGAAGAATATACCTACTATTTTCATGTTCATGTAAAACAGTTATTGCGTGTGTGAGTTGTTATTAAAATAAATTGCCAGATAAATTACGAAGTTCAATTTTATTGAGAAAATCGTCAAAGTGGATGCTGTATAGCACCCTAATATAGGACCCTTTTATGTCCTTCGGGGTTCCTTGTTATTTTCATCCGGTTCATACATCACAAATAGACTGATCCACATGTACGTGGATTAGTCTTTTGTTGTCTGTTCTCTACCCTCTCCCCTTTTCAGCAAAAAAAGGAGATTAGCGCGTCTTTCTCAAAACAACTCCGTACTACTCCCTTACTACGCGTTCGCTATATTTGAAATTGAATACCCCTCCCTCCCCCCCACACACTCCGCTTCCCCAATTCACATATTCTCTTCAGCGTATGTCAGCCTCAGACCCAGAGTCGTTTCAGTACGACGAGGATACGGCCAGGTCTGACACGGTCCCTCATTCAATCGGGGAAACAAATTGTTATCTGCTGCGCGTCGAGGCCTCGTCTCTTCTTTCTGCGGCTACTACGTCGTACCGGTTGCGGTCGCATTAGCAGTTCGACTGGGAAACGACCCCCCGAGGAGCCAGGGAAAACGGTGGCCGTTCTCTACCGGATTCAAATCCACACTGACAGGTTGCAATGAAATTAATGAGAGAAAGTCCTGTATACGGTTTTTCGTTTCTTCCATCTACTATATGGGAATGGTCAACGTCGTTGGGACCTTTTTTTTTATGCGTGTCCTTGTCGTTTTATGGCGGGAGGTTGGAGATAAATTTTGAAAAGGGAAATGTTCGGAAACTTTTTATTTAGAACTGTCACGGTTTTTGCATAAACAACATTTTGGATGAGGTCATTTTAGCATGCAGTTAATCACGTTTATTAAATAGTCTCTCTAAATCTTTCCTTCATTTCCCTCGGCACAAACTTTAACGATTCAAAAGATAAAAGCGTAAATCTTTACAGCCTACTACAGAGAATGGCGTAATTAACAAACGCACAGGCGACTTTCTACTGTCTCTCGTTGAGGGCGGCACGTGTTATAGTGCTAAGTTTTACGTCTTGTTTATGGCGGCATGTCAAACTTCTCCGCTGGAAGTTTATCTGCGACAATGGAAGACTTTAGTGCGCCCTTTTAGCGTACCGATGTGCCTCCGTTTTCTTTTGTCTGATGCGTCCGTCGTTGACGATAGTAGATGACAGCGGTAAACAAATACGCCCTCCGCCGCCCGGGGTGTTTGCCTCTGGAGACGTATTTAATTTATTTTTTCCACTGCCGTATCGCAAACGATGTCTCCCTTACGCGGAACTCTGAATAGTTTAAATTCTATCTTCGTGGAGATCTTTCAAGCCGAGAGTAAACTATAGAATTGTATGAGGATTATTATGTAAGTAAAAACTCCAGCCAGTAGCTAAAAACAAATGAAATACGATTAGATGGAAGCTTTGTAAAAAAATAGAATTAGGCAAGTAAAAAAAAAAGATTCATCTATTTGATAATTAATAAAAGGCTGGGACAAACCATAGATTCAATGCTTATAGCAGGGTTCCTGATTTTATGATATCTTTGAATTTTGGAAAGAAAAAGGAAAACTTACCCCAAATATAGTAGACGCGCTGATCGGAAACAAACCATAGATTGTAAAATCTGCATTGTGATGGTGTAATTGATCAGAAAACATTAAAATCTGAAACAGAAATTTGTGCCAAACTAACGAAAAATCAAAGATATGACAAGACCTACCACCTTCTCCAATAATAATTCCTGGGGGCGATAACTATGTAATATATCTTTAGTTTTATGTGCCTAGATCAAAAAGAAACCAAAGTTAATATGAATTTGCATATTTTTCCTCCACACAACAAACCTCGCTTGATATCGTGATCGGATACATCAAAATTATACCAGTGTGAAATAAGTTTTGTGCAAGGAAATATAGCAACAACATGTACCACATCCACTTAGGGAATTTCGAGCGTACATTCCTCTCGGAGAGCAAAAAGAAACAAGTGTACACGACGTGGGTGAAACAGAAAAACATTTTCAGCAGAAGCTGTGCTCGAAATTTGTGCACTATTGATTTTGATAGTTGGCAGAGGGTTAAATGTAATTTAGCGCATTTTAATAACTGCTTTGATTCTATATTATTGCTTTTCATTATGTCTAAAATCCTCAGGTTTATGATTTGGAATCTTATTTTGACTTCTCCGAATAAAGTAACAGATAAAATTTGGACAATCGACCAAATTACTTGATCGAAGTGTAAAATCACGGTGCAAGGTATTGGGCGTGCTGCCGAATACGATGATGATATTTCCCAAATGGTGAACAGCAAGAAAATCCCTCCTAGCACCTTCAGATTTCGCATCAATCTCTTTCTGATGTCTACATGATGTATTTTAGTGCAAAATTTCTTTAAGTCCTCATCCAAATTGTCGTAGCCTTTCAAGATGGTGAGTAATTTGTTATTGTTGAAGAACAAATTAGTTATCAGCAACAGAATCACCGCTATTTCATGCGTTACCCTTGCAACTAGTACGAAACCAGATCTGCTTTCGG
This sequence comes from Cetonia aurata, assembly GCA_949128085.1. Classification (NCBI taxonomy): domain Eukaryota; kingdom Metazoa; phylum Arthropoda; class Insecta; order Coleoptera; family Scarabaeidae; genus Cetonia; species Cetonia aurata. The sequence continues at coordinate 39,299,735 of OX421886.1, read as the reverse complement.
AACACACTCGAAAATACCAAACGCCCAAGATAGTTACAAGCGTATGTGGTAATCTCGTTAATGGCAATAGGATTCTTATAGTCGGATTCCGAACCTTGCTAGGGATGGAAAAGCCAAACATTAGAACGCATAGATACAATACCGGCTTGATGGCAGTAGCGAATTTCATGTTAGACGTTAGGAAATACTACAGAAGACAACTGCATCCGCTATGTTTGCGCGAAGAATTTATTATAGTAAGTATTTTGTATCAATCAAACGGTTTGAAGTTGCTGTCTTTTCTATTGGGTTAGTGCAGCGGAACCTTTCAAAATTATTAAATTTCTCTGGTATATTTGTGTGTAAGGACGTTTTAAGTGAATTAAAGGGAAACAAGTGCTTAGAAAATAACATGCGATGTAGGAGTTGTTGGTATTAAGAAAATTAAAATGGCTTTGCAATAATATTGGGATTTACGACTACATATGTGCATCTAAAAAAAAATGTTTGCTAAAAATAACTTACTTCTTTAGTCACCAAGATGAATCCAATAAACATTACAACAATTTCGAATGCGTTACCTAAGGATACTCCCATTGATATAATCAGGTGAAAAAATCCATCTGCAGCTATGAGTTCTTGTCCACTGTTGAGGAAATAGAAGATATTGAAGATGATGTTTATGGTGCAATGCACAGTCTTCATCAAAATCTGAAATTCAAACAACCTGTTCACCTTTAAAGATACTGCACACAGGTCCATATGGATCCGGCTATAGCCTTTCATGTCTCCGGCCATGTTACTGTAAAGAGTGAGATTGAATCTGCTCTCCGAGCAGATCCGACGGCTTATGAAGATGACTTCCTGGATTTGATTGTTCAAAACAGCAAACCTATTCCTTATCTGCTCTAGTAGGATTATCGAAAAGCACTCAGTGATGATTGAGTATAGATAAAAATAATAATATATGTAAATGCAGAACTTCTTAGTGCTATTGTCGATCAACATCATGGTGATTGGAACCAGATATATTAAATACGCTAGAATGAAGTAGGCGACGGTTCTTGAGATCTTTCTTCTTGTGGTTTTATAATCGGCGAAATTCTTGCTAAATTTCCTTAGTTTGGAGTCAAGTCCAGTGAAGCTCAACAAAATATTCAACATTACCGGATTATCGTTGACTTGCAGTAAATTCCTGAACAATATAATGCTGATCGATAGTCTGTTTATGATTTTATTGATGAACAAAACTGCTCTGTCTAGGGTGCAGCAGATAGGTAAGCTCCAAAGAGTGCTTGCGGCAAAAAAGAGTAGAGGCATCTTGATTAATATATGCGAAAGTTTCCGGCACAACGAATTATTGCTGGGCATATAGAAGAAACACACTGTATATCCTGCGAAACCAGATAACAACAGCATCGGTTTTAAAGCCTTTAAAAAAGTCATTCTACAACGATGCTTTTAACATGTCTAGTAAGTACAAGGACAATTTCGAAACTATTTTTGGTGTATTGGAAGAATCGATAAATAGAGTCGAGTTACATCACTCATTTTGTAAGTAATTTGAGTGATTGTTCTTATAACCGGGTTTGTCTCTGACAACAATTGATTTCAAGCGCTTGTCCATTCAGCTTGGGTTGATTTATCAAGCACTTCACGATATTAAATTGTCTTTGTACAGTAATTCCAGTGGTAAATGGTACAGTTACGATTTTATCATGAAAATTATTGATGAACGATATTTTCTTACGTTGATATTATTTTTTATATTTGGGTTAGTGTTTGCGCCGTTTATCGCTTGTACCGTTTCTAATTTCCCCGACTGTACCGGAGCCATTCGAAGACGAAATATTTACGCAACCGCAAAGCAAGGCTAGGGTACGCACTTGTGTTTCTCGGTCTCTAATTCAAACCCAACTCGGATCCACAGCAGATGGTAACGTCCGCTATTTCTACGAATGAAGATACGAAAGGGAGGGGATCCTTGTATCACCGCAAAAGCGCCCCGAGTACCCAGATAGGAATTCTGGCGACGGGATTTCAAGAGTTTATTAGCAACTCCTGGCAAGTCTTGCATTGTCCAAGTTTTGAATACAACTGGTGGGATTAGAAATATAGGATTAGCGATGCATTTCTCTTAGTGTTTTGAAATGTGAAAGAGCTGTGATTGGACACGCAGTAAGTACTTTTTTGGTTTCACTGTGGTATAGGTATAATAATATTAATAACTTAAATTTATAATTCAAAACTTGTTCAGCTCAAACGACTTCAAACAGTATCTTCGGGGAATTTTCCGGTGAAACTGTTCACTTTGTTGAATTATTGTTCCTTTTTCACTAATTTTGTATTAACTACGTTTAACAAATCAATCAATTACAATATTTGTTTGACAATTCAGTTACAGTTCTCTATTCAAAATGATAAGGTTTAACTTTTCTGTTTTTCTCGCTAGATGTCAGCAACATGACACATGTAATTTAGTTTAATTTATTTAAGATACTAGAAACATTTAACACGAGTTAAAATAAATGAAAGAAAACTAAATTCTAACCTATTTATATTTATATTTATGGTTTTTTAAGTAAATGTTTGTGTTTAATTTTGAAGGTTAGTTTGTTTTGTGTTTGTATGATTAATTATATCACAATTTTAGCATAATGAATTAACAAAACCAATATCAAACTGCAATGTTTGTTTTTTACTATTTATTTATATTATATTATGTCTCTGTTTTATATGTATTACTTAATATTCTGGTAAATCAGATGGTTCTATATTCTTGTTTGTATCCCCCGAATGAAATCACAAAATTTACATTCGTAAAAAATAAATATGTCATAATAATAATTTGTACCATCAACAGATGTCTGTTTTCGATTGTATATGGCTGATAATTTCACTCGTATAGGGTAAGAATTTGCATTTATATGAGATTCCAAGCGAATTTCGATCATAAAAACGAGTTTCCTTCATGTTTGTACCAGTAGATATGGGAATGTTAATTTTGTTGGTGATTTATAAGATTACATCGACGAATGGAAACTAATAAACTAGACAGAGGTATCTTTCTCGAGTGGGAGTCAGTGGCGGTTTACTTTGTCAATCGATATAATTATTTTGAATGCAAGCGATTGATGTGGTTTTAAATTGTACGAACAACCGTTTGTGCATATAGGTATACATATTGAATAACTTAAACCGCGTTTTATAGTATATTAAGTATTAAGTGTAAGAAAAGGAAAATTAGTATATAAGAAACTATTGCAGATTGGTCGTTGAAAATTGCAAATTTTCTAAACTAATATTCAACAACGTATCAAGAGACTATTAAAGAAAAAGAGTGAGGAACTACTAAACCTTAATAGGAATCATCATAGTTGCACGTTTCCTAGGAAAATGGCGATCAACACCTCTGATATCTAATGCAGACTGTGGAATAGAATAACAGACCTGGATAGCACATCCTATCTGGACATTCACTAGACTTTATTGAAAAGAAGAATTTGACAAAGGAAAGAAAGTAATGATGAAACAAATATTGAATTCAAAAACACTTTCTGTAGATTCCAAGATTTACGAACGAGGTAAGGGAAATTATGTTGAATGCAGTAACAAAAAATTGTTCGACCACATCTGAAACCATAATCTGTTCTTGTAGTCGTTTTTAATTTTGGAAGAGGGTGCATATCTTTGGTGCATATGTCATCTATAATCGTATGATGTGACATTGTGACATCGACATAAGATAGTGGAACAAGAAGCGATATCTGTCACACAAAAAAGCAGTTGAGCAAACATCCACTAGATGTCGCCCATACCCATAGATGTTTGCCCGCATATATTTGCGTGTATACTCTGCCTTGATTAATGATTCTACCATCCACGGATAATGCGATATTTTCGCGAACAAATGCCGATCGGGCTTTGTCATATTTCATCGGAGTAGGAAGTGGAGGTGGGGGGCGCAGGCGATTGATAAGTTGTTTATTTATTAATGCCAAACGCAATCATCATGGCGGAATTGGAGTGTGATGCATGGTCCTGCATTTGGGGGATTAATAATTGCAATTAACGGTTGTCTGAAACGAAAATAGAAACATTCGTCATGGCTACTATGCTAATATGGTAGCATGATCGACGTTCTCATCGTATATAGTGGAGAACCAGTGGCGTGCGCGCATTAACATCAAAATCGTTTTTTTTTTTCTCAGAAAATCTATTTCTCCAGATATTTTGGCAGACTTCCCAATATCGGACGTTCTCTTCGGCGTTAGAGCTGTGCTAATTGATCGTTCTTATTGGGAGTGGAATTAGCGAGTGTTAGATTAATGGCTCAGCTATCCGTACCGATCTGGGTATTCTCGAAAACGTCTGAATTAAAACAAAATCTACGCGTAATCAATTTAAGCTCACCCTAACTGATTCGTCATTTTGACAGTTGACAGCGCGTGAAGAATTTTACTGAAGAAGCCAACCTCACTAATAACTATTATAGAAAACTGCTACTAGCGAATTGCATTAAGGGAAAATCGCTTTAGATACGATAAAGAAACAAGAAAATCGTAAAACTTATAAAAGGAAAGCCTGGGCGCGCTTTAATTTTCACCCGAATCATTCTAATAACTCTCCATGCCTGTTTTCCCCATTTAGTTTCCGATCTTGCTTCGGCCGTAAGGCGTCCGTACTGGCGCAGTATCCTTGGTCCTTCTTCGCCCTTCTTTCTAGTTATTTTTTGGCGAATTTGCATTGCAGATGCCGACGCGCGGAGCGCCATCGCTCTAATGCCGTTCGTAATTGAAAGTGTCGCGTTTCTTTATTTGTCTTGGCCGAAACAAAAGCGCAGAGGGAAACACGACGCTCCGGGAACTTGGGTAAGTGCTGGCAACAGTCGTAACAATGAATTTCCCGAGTGCGGGGAGCGGTTACCTCTGGTCTGGTTTATGTGCGGATATAGTGTTAAAGTTGCGCCCTGGAAAGTGGTTATAAAGAGTATAGTAAAACTTTCAAGGTGTTTCTTTGTGCGATCGTTTGTTGGGTAGGCTTCCATCGAACGCTTCGCAAATCAATAGACTTTAAATCTAAGCCTTAAATATACTGGCGAGTAAAAAAATGAGGTCGCATTGACATTATGAAGTATCATAAGGAATTTTCTGTTTTAACCTTATATATTTGCAAATCGCAATTATAATTGTATTGTATTTTGTAGATTAAATTAAAGAACGAGTGTTCAATCGCTAAGCATATCGTTTAGTTTCATAATGTATTCTGCAAGAGTATAGTAAAAATCCAAAAGAAAAAGTGAAAAAATCCCTTACCACAAAAATTAAAGATAAGAAATCTAAATACGTATTTCGGCAACTAAGTTTTTTCACTTTTTCTTTTGGATTTTTGTTATAGTTTTCAAGCCACAGCCTCCACCCATCACAGGATTCTGCAAGAGTAACAATTTACATTTTAAACGTTAAAGTTTTTAGGACTAAAATGGAACCAAGAAAATTAAATGACTAATAACGTGTATGCCGCCTTCTCTTGTGTTAGTGACTGCTTGAAGTCAACCAGGTATACTTTGGATTGAGTATCATATTCTGATTCTGTCACGAGGGTAAATATGACCTCCGTAACTGGGGGGTAACTGGGGGTAACTCGCTTATTAGTTCTAAAATAACTTAAATAAAATAAACTTAGAGGGTACCTACCTTGATCTACCCTGATTGGATGGGGACAACGAACTAAGTTACAACTATTTTTCTATTTTCTATACTCTTTATTCTACTCCTATATCTCATGGCTCCGCACTCGCCGCTACTACTACTACCTCTTCTTTTTCTGATTTACGTCCACTCCTCCCCACTTTTAACGTAGCGTCTTTGCTGAGTGGACGTAAATCGGCGAGCTCACACAATAACAATAATATTACTTAAAACTACTTAAAATATTAAAAATAATAATTTCGTGGCAATATTATCCCACTCTTGCAATAGTAACTCACTTAGCTCTTGGGCAGTTCTTGGAGCTGCTATATGCTTTCAGATACGTCGTTCCCATACATGTTAGGGATTCATGTCTGGATTGATGGCTAGTCCATTGTAATTCCCACTTCATCTAGGTATTATAGCGATATATCATAGCGATCATGAAGGGCATAAGATGATCTGCTCATATCATGATAGAACCTCCATTATGTACCTATACTTGAATCGCCGAACAGATGCAGCTGTTAGTTTTTGATATTTGTAGTGAATACCTAACCTTTAATATAATGTAAGGGATTGATTAGTTACAATATGGTTAGAATGGAGTCTCTTTGAATATCTGACAAGTCAGTTCACAGAATCTTACAATTGGACCAGTATTTCCACCCATATAAAATTATAATTTAGATCGTCTTCACAACAGTTCTTCTCGGTTTCACAGGATTGATGTAAAAATTGCTGAGAAACGATCTTGGTTTGATCATGAATGACGAAGCCCACTTTTATTTATCGGGAACGGTAAACAAACAGAATTTATACTGGGCATCCGATAACCCACAAGAACTTCATCAGCGGCCGTTGCATTCCGAGAGAGTAACAGTGTGGTATAGCGTATCTTAAACCTGCATTATTGGACCTTATCTTTTGCGAGAACGGACGAACAATGACTGTCAACACAGATCGCTATCTGGCTATGTTGCGTGATTATTTCCTACCAGAGTTATTATTTAGTCGGAATGAAGTCCATTTTGATTTTTAACTCAAAATGCTTATTAAAAATTCTGACGGGTTACAAAATACAATAATGAAACACATAATATGGAACTTCTTTGATTTTTTAACAGCCTCAAAGCGTTTTTTATACGCGGAACTCATTTTGCCAATCGACGCTCTTGAACGTTTCGAGCAACACTGACATGAATTTGTAATGGCGTCGTAGCCAATCAATACCATGATCGCGCCGAAAGAAAAACATAGAAATATCTTTCCTTTTGCTACCAAAAACCTCGTCTCCTTTCTTGTGGAACAGACTGTACATGAATTGATGACTGCTTCCAGGATATATACCTGAAATTGCAAGAATGAGCATGAATTTGCTCGAAATCACATGTTCCTCTATAGGTTTATTGTTTACTTTTTTTTTTTACTAATAATAAGGTATATTCTAACTGAAAAATAGTATATTTCAAATAAAAAATTATTGTATTAAATAAAATTAAATATCATTAGTGACATGATGGCTATTTTTTGTTTCCTTCTAATCAAATCCAACGACTAACATATTAATTATCATAACCACCCTATCTGCTCCCAATTGATGAATATCCTCCCAGCATCACCCACCACCCTTCACTAAGACGTTTGCTCTAAGCAGTTTATCACACACTGCACGAAGCAACGTTACTGCAGTATTAAACTACAATTTACAGGGTCTGATTCTAACCCCATCTTCATCGATGGAAAGACTTAACGCGTCCATCCCTCGACACCCCTACTTTAGAGTCAGCATCCCCCTCACCTTCCTCCGCAGTGTGTTGTAGCCCCGCGACGCTACGGCGAAAGATCCGCAAAATACAATTACCAGAGTCGACGGGCGAGGTGCCAGTGGAAAAGTAGCGAGTACTAAGCTGGCTTCTGGCAGAAGTTAATAGGATATGAATACTAATTAGCAATATACCGGGAGTGCGTGTTGCCCGTGAGCCGAGAGGGCGTTAAATGTGGCCGCAAGGGGGACGTAATTGAGAAATATTGTTAAGAAGAGAGAGGAGAGCGGCTTTTGGAAGGGTGTCGGCGACTTCAGCGGATTCTGGGGAAGGGTTGATGGGCTTTGTTAGCCGTTGGAAATGTGGCGTAATAGTGGCATAATCTTGTATACCCTTTGGCGTGCATTTTACTGATAAGGAGATCAATATAGAGGGCCATCCGCTAGTCTTTAACGCGGAAGAATATATGCTGGAGCTGATGTATTCCCAAAGATTCGATACGTCGAATCAGAATCTTTTTTAATTGGTTTTACAAGAACTTGAATTTACTGTCAAAAATCCTGTCTGTGGCTTGCCTGTACTAAAGGGTTTATTTTACAGTAAAATGTACAGTAATGCCAAACATCATATTGCTCCTGAATCTATGGCTTTTATTGGCTATTCAAGAAGAAGTCATGTTCTGATTTTTATCCACGATTATAAATCCACTATTTAGACCTGGAATCGAATGTGCCCATGGGGTAAAAAGCTGTCTTATTCATTATTGTCCATCTTCACAAGATAGTAGTTCTGTGAAAGATTAATTTAGTATTAGGCGATTAGTATCCAACCACCTTGATGTGCACATACGTCTAAAAATATTGTTGAAGGAACAATATAATTAATAAAGCCTTTAATAAATATTAAAAATAAAGTAGGACCCAGCACCGAGCCTTGAGGAATACCCATATTTACAATATTATAATCTTAATGAGTATTATAGCAAAGGACTGATTGCTGACTATCTTGAAGGTATGATTTCAACCAATCATTTACCGATCCGCGAATTCCATAGCGATTAATTTGTAAAGTAAGAGTCTGTGGTTCACACAGTCAAAGACTTTTGATAAGTCAGTTCACACTACTAGATCAAGGTGTTTTCCTGTGTCAAGAGTTAGCAGCATTTTTTTTTAAGTAAATTAAAAACCACAGTCTGCAGTCAGAAACCACCTGTATAGAACCTAGAACCCGAATATCTGATGATATGGAATGCCAGGCGTGTTCGGATGACAAAGAGATAGTAGGGCACATCATATGTCCAACTACCACCAAAATTAAGTAAATTCTGTGGAAGAACAAATTCTTGTTTAATAAACTCTAAGATAACATCGTCCCATGGGGCATTTGAAATAAATCACTTGCGTTACCAATGTTTCTTTCTTCTCTTCGTATGTGGCTCCGACAAGAGCTTCCTATTTTAAAAAATTCGACGTTTTACAACTTCCCGTTAGTTCCCAATACTGTCCTTATTTATGCCCTTTTTCAAGAAGTTGTTGTTCGACTGCACGTTGCTTTCAAACCGTAGTTTTATTGATTTAAGTCCCGTTTCCCGTGTAGCGTACATTATCTGAAAATTCCACGTCGAACGAGACACTAAATCACTAAAAACTACACATCCGCCCACAAAAGTTTCCCCTGCGTTCCGATACGAGATAGTTGTATTGATCATCCGATTAAATATGCGGTATGTCTTATCGATTCTAATCATGGCTTTAGTTTGTATGATATTCTTTTAGTTTTGATACATATTCTAGTGTCGAGATTGAGAAACTTTTGATGTAATACCTCACCCCCGCACTCCGGCCAAACCTCTCGCGTTGCGGTAAATGGGGATTAGGATAACGCAGAGTGCGACAAGGGTGCAGTGAAAGCTGGAAGTAGTTAATTAAAGTCGGAATAGACCGAGTAGGATCTGCATGAAAAGAGACGGAGAGGCGAGGAGGCGCAGAGCAACACAGCAAGCGTATGTGGAGGATATTGTGCGGTATAACGGGATATCTGAGGGCGTAAACGGAATTTACGATGCTGGATGATGTCTCTTTAGGAGTAGAATTGCATGTTTTAAACTGCTGGGATCCATAAAAAGCTGAAGGGTTCCGAGGCGAATGACGGGTGGGAATTAGCTGTGCGGTTTCGGTTACGAAAAAAAAAAAACGAGATATTGAGAGATGTTTTGCTTGTGTGTGCCATCCAAAAAAATTTCGCAAGTGCTATGGATTTTCAATTGAAGAAAGAAGCTCACGAAGAGCGCATTTTCACTGATAAAATAAACAATTACAAAGGTTTACTTGAAGCAGAGATGGATAATCCAAATTATCTGCTGGACCACTTTGGAAATGCATTAGAATCTAGCCTCTCATGCATCCGTATTGTGTATTGCAGCAATTCCTCCCCTAATTCTAGTTTTCAATTTAGCGATTGCTCTTGGGCTTTTCTCACAAGAAAAAATCACCCACCGACAAATCTGGTGATCTTGGGGACAACTGGATTTTATCACACGGCGAAATTACCTGGTAACCGAAAAGCCGTCGAATGGCTGCAATTGACGCTCGGGCAGTACGAGCTGTGACTTCATCTTGCTGGTACAAAATACTATGAAGATCATTAAAGTTTTGAAGTTACACAGCTACAAAAGTTTCGAGCATATGAACAAACATATCGTTCTGATGTTACTGGCTCTGTGTCATCTTCAAAGAAGTATGGCCCAATCAAACTTCGTGTCGATATGGAACATCAAGAACTGTAACCATTTTGATGTGTAATGGTTGTTCATGCAATGATGGGAGTTGTCCGTTGCCCAATACACAAATTAAATAACCTTGAAAATAATTGTTCTGGAAGCATTTGAAATGCATAACATTATGGTGTTTTTTTTTTTGCATAAACTTCAAATATCGTTAAACCTTTACTCCATAATGAATTCTGTGTAATTCTGTTACTATACATTTGCAAACAAGAAATAATGGGTAGAATCAACATATTTTGTGTTATCCTGTTGAATCCTGCTGGTTGCAAATGAAAGAGATGCAGATCCTGTCTGGCTTGTTATGTGCCATACAGGGAGTTTATTTTACAAACTTTGTGTCAGAACGAAGATTTATGTACAGTTAGCAAAATAAGTAATGTCGCCTTGTATCGCTCTTGTGAATATGTCATTAGATATAAATAAACAATTAAATGATTTTAAAGAGGCTGTTTACAACAAACAAAGTGAATTTATGAAAGATATAGAAACTAAATATACTAGGGGCGGTGCTCACTGCGAAAATAAAACATATGCAGATATTGCGGAGGACATAGTAATTATTAAGTCAACCAACGGGCGGAAGATAGTATTGATAACCGTTGGTCGACTTTTTTTGCTAATTGTACATGCTCCTTCAAACCCGGGATAAACAACCAACAAAAAAACATCGACTGAAAGCCAATACAGTAACTTGCTGAATCAGCTTCGAGTCTGTTGACATTCTCCAATCAATTAGAGACCACCTACATACATACATGCAGAAATTAGTCGAGTAGATACGCAGCGTATGAGCCTTGGTGGAAGCGCTCGCCTATCCCTGGGGCATCTGCGGATCTCATCGAATAGGAAATACAATCAGAGGTACACGATGGCGAATATACGCTCGCAAATATGGATAGTGGAAGTGTTGTAGCGATTCTAATTATAACTGGGAGTGGTGGGAGGTGGGCAAGAGGATTTGCCGTTCTGAGTACGGATCTAAACCGGAGCTTCGCAGCGCTTAAACCCGATTACTGAGATTCAATTTTGCGTTCGCAAATTCGGCGGATCGCCGGTCGAAAGAATTTATCGTGCCGAAATTTTCGTTGGGGTAGTGCCACTTCGACGAAAATCTTTGGAGGGTGAAAATTGAAGTTGATTTATGAAGAATTGTGATAACAATGATAATGTTAGAATTATTAATAATTGTGTTTCGGCAGATTTTGACAGCTGTCAAACGTCAATGTGTCAATAGTTTCAAATGGATCGAATTCCATAAAGTTTTTTAAAGTAGAATCAATCCCGGACACTGCATACATAACTTAATTTTCTGCTCATTTTAACTGGAACAACCACGCGCGACTATTAACTCCCGGACGACAGAGGGCGCCGTAATTTTGATTTACACGTGTGCCACGATGCATATAGTGCGAACAGTGGTGCTACCACATCCCCTCGTATGCACGGGTCTCAAACTTCGACCAACCCCATTTTCAGCCTTCTCCCTCCACTAAAACCGCCGTCTTACCATGATTTATGACGTGCAGTAATTAAAGCGGACATTGTCGAGAGAATTAATAGTATAACTGTCTTGGTTGTCGATTTGCGTTTCTGGTGTCTTGTTAGCACAGTTATGGAAGAGTTTGGTCGCTGAAGGAATGTGCTTGTTTAGGGCTGAGGAAGATTTCTTCATGGGAAGATAAATTTTTGTTATTTTGTCGAATGTGGTGGGAAACCAGGTTTGTTGTTGGGCGAATCTTCCGAAGGAATATGCACTTCTAGGCGCTGATGTCATCAATTGATTTTACCATTCCCATTGAAATTTTGCCAATTTTTTTTTAACGTGCCAAACATTGCATTGACATGTGACAATATTATTAGGACAGAAATAATCCGTAATACAAATTTGGACAAGTCAGTGATTAACCATACTGACGAGTATTGGTTTCAAATCGTACGTTATATATAACACCTGTTGTAATCTTTTTTTTTTACAAGTGAGAGGCAAGAATTGAAAGAAAAGGAATATACAGGATGTACCGACGATCCCAAACCAGTCACAGGTGTAGACGGGAGTTAGCGGAGAATGGTGCGTTTGACTGATCTGCCGAGTTGGGGCGTAAGTGGTGCGTTCCAGGTGGAACGCGGGCTTTCTACTTTCTGCCGAGTTGGGGCGGTAAGCGGACATCCAACGACTGATTAGTAGGCCGGGTAAATTGGCCCGAATATCTAGTTCGTTACGCCATTCTGCGTATTTGCTGGAACCTTTTATATGACTCAAATATATTGCTTATCTGTTTATTTCGATTATTTCGATCAAATGGACCTTTAAAACAACCCACGTTCGGTTGTGAATAGCCGAGACCCCATAACACATGTCTCTGCCCTCATTGTATTTGTATAGGTGTGCAATATATATCATTCACAGAATTTATCAGTAATTGAGACATCAATACTGTTAATAACACAAGACATTTAAAAAAGTTGTGCATTCCGAAGCATCGTAGTTCTCTGTTTGAGAAAAGTCCAGGTTACGCTTGCATTAAAGTTGTCAAAGGACTGTCGATATATACATAACAATTAAAAACCTAACCGCGTCCGAACCAGCACCTATGGAGCGACAGGCAAGCTAACAAATTACCAACATGGGTGGAATCTCAAGTTAAAGAGGGTTTATTTGCTGGCTGAATGCATGAAATCAACAATTAATGCTTGCAGCCAATCTAACAAGACCATATAGTAGTGATTTGAAATCTAGCTAAAATATTCGATAAACTTACACGTAATCTGTTCAGACACGGTCGTTGGTTACCTGTACTGGATACCTGCTTAATCATGCATACTGTTGTTTCAGGTCAACAGGGACATAATATATTACTTATGTCGTCGTGAAGATGTCCCATATAAATAAAAACGAAACGTCCGCCAGAAGCAATTTTAGAACGCGTTCAGTTAATATAGTGTACAATTGACGCAAATGTATTGTTTTGTTTTTTTCAGAGCCTAATGGTGCCACTTCGTAGTACAGTAAGAAACATGTACTGTTTTTTCGACTCTTCGATAGAGCTTGGATATATGTATAATGATTAACAAGGAAACAATTCACTGAAATTTGTGTGTTTAATATTTTTTTATTGCAACGCCTACTGTTATCTATAGAAGTAAATTTTTTTTTTTTAATGTTGATTTGAATTTAGTAAATCTTTAACACCTCCATTCAAATTTAGACATTCTAATTATGTTCCTACGCTCCATCCATATAACGGTTTAAATGGAAGCAATTCCCTGCCAGCATCAAGCACATTTCCCAATGAATCCTCATTAATTCTCTTAATCGGAACTGACCAACTCGTTAAAAAAAAAAATCCGTTTTCACCGATTTCCAAAATCCAATTCGCCAACTCTCCAATCGAGCATCCATTTGTATAACTAACTCTTAATTCGCTCAACTTGAACAGCTCGTCACTCTGCGCCATCTACGCTCGCCGGGAGCGCCACCTCCTTCCCCACATTACAACTACAACTGGAAAAATCGCAGCCCGGTTCTCGATGACGAAACAGTAGCGTAGAACAAATCGGGGGAATCAATTAAGCCAGAAGAGCCTCTCCCCGGCGGATTAAACCCGACCGCTTTTTTGCACACCCTATCCGTTCTAATTTGACCCCTCCCCTCTCTCTCACCGCGGGGTGGGCAGAGGAGGGAGGACGCCGCGAATAGAAAGGAGTGATGCAAATTCGACGCCGGGGTTAATCGACGGAAAAAATAAATCGAAGAGGTTTAAAAAAAAAAACGAATGCAGAGAGCACCCTCTACTTTGCTTCGGGCGAACGGCACTGCGAAATCCCATCCAGCGCATCTCGGTTTAAAGTGTAAAAAGAAATTGAATTTCCGTAAATTGCTTTACATTCAACCGTAAATGATGTATCTGACTCTTCCCGTTTTCCCTATCTCTGCTTTCTCTGTGTGTGGAGGCAGGGAATCTAGTGCCTAGTCGATTCCGTCGAGGGGTCGTCTAGGGTCAAGTAATTTTTTTTCTCTCCTCTGCGGTGTTGGTAGTGAAGGCACGAACGGTTTCTCTGAACTTGTATCGAGATTGGAGTTGTAAACTGACACGATAACATGAAAGATAGTAAGAGAACATAGATAACTCAACTTTTTTTTTTTTCTTTTTCATCGTTAATTGGTATAAATTCGACGTCAGATATAAGAAGCAATTTTCACGAAGATTTCTATTGAGAATAAATATAATCTATCAATTTGACTATTGGCTTTGATCTTTAAGCTAGACACTTGGATAAAGATCAAAATAAGATATATAAGTATGCGCATGCCCTACAGGTTCCATGTTTTTGTAGGTAAAAAGACATCCGAACATCACCAGATTTGATAAACGAAACATCGCAAGAACCGCCTAGATCGTCGCTTCTGGTCTTGTTTGTCTACGGCAGAATTCCTATTCCACAAAAATTTACCGCTCTAGTAATCCGTGCGCGAGAAACTGTTGTACTGCAAATACGTCAAGGTCCAGATGGTGGACCTGGCCAGCACCAACGAATTTTGGATGCCGAAGGGGAAGTCTAAAATCTTGTCGAATAGGATCCCTCTAGTAGCACTCGAAAAATATCTCGCCTAATCGAATTGTCTGGCGAACACTGCGCGAGAATCAATTGTATCCTTTCCATGTACAAGAAATACGAGCTTTACAACTTGAAGACCATCCTTTACGCGTACAATTTTGCCGATGGTTTTTACAAAAACATACAGAAATTACAAACTTTTCTTTTAATTTTTTGTTGGCGACTGAGGAAGCAACGTTTACACGAAACGGCATAAGTAACTGTCGTAATAGTAATATTTGGGCTGTGGAAAATTCACATGCTGTTTGTCGTAATCATTTCCAGCATAGATTTTCGATAAACGTTTGGGCCGGACTGGTCAACGGACAGCTTGTAGGCCCATTGGCAACGATTCGACGGAAAGATCAAGGACTAGTAAATTATGCCAATTCATCGAGCCAGATTTTGCGTTCAACAACACGGCGATCACTTTGAACAACTAGTGTAAAGTGGATTCTATGAGAAACAAAAAAAAATGTTTGGCCACCCATCCAATAACTTACTATGAATTATGTAACTTTCATATTCCCTTAATATAAATTCCCAATTTCCAATTAACATTTGATAAAAAGATAATATTAAAAAAGCCTCGTCTAACCCCCACCTCGCATAATAATAATAATTACCGCCAATAATAACCCCTCCTTCCTCACTAGAAAGTTTGGCAGCCTTCCAATTTGACGCGAAAAACCGACTTCGCCAACACCAAATCCGATCTCTCCCATCGACTTCGCAGCGGCAGATTCCAATTGATAGGCTCATTAACGAGCCCTGGCTCTTCCCCCACTCCCCAAGCTAGCTAACTCTGATTTAAATTCCTCGTTATTACGCCCCGGTGCAGCGATGAGTTAATTGGTCGAGTGATTGAAGAGGGTGCCTTCTCCTCTGAGACGGGGTAAGCTCCCTGTCCACCCCCTCCCGTTTGGGGGTTTTTCTATCGCCTCTAGGTGGCGCAGGTGGAAGTAGGGGGTAGATGAGGTGAACGCCTGTTGAACGCGATTAGGACGAGAAGATTTCGTGTGCGCGATGATTTTTATATTTGAATTTTGACGGGGAATGGAAAACCAAACCGGAAAAATAATAATAAGAAATATAATAACCAAAAAAAGTCGGTTTATAAACTGTTGAAATTGTGAGAATTATTAGAAGATATACTTGAGGTACCTTATACTTGTAAATTGTTCAAAAAGGAGCAATTTTTATATTTAAAAAAGGTTATGAACCATGAAATTTATGAAAATAAAGCACAATAATGGAATTCTAACAAGTATCATGAAGGCATCTGTACTTAAAGGTGTGTTTTAATAAGCAACAGCTTTGAACAATGTGTTTTCTGTCCGGATAAGCTAAAAATTGTTTTAATTAAACCTACACATAAAAAAAGTCCAAAATACCGTAAAGTTACACACAGCTTTTTCTAAATTATTTGAGCTGGCTATTTGTGGACGTCTAGTACATTTTTGCTAAATGATTGTAACTTATTCAGTAGTAGAGACGAGCCGATTCTAGAACCTTGACCCAACTTTCTGGTTAGGGTCAAGGCTACTGAGCTGCGGGCCAACAAAAGTCGTACTATACGGAGGGGTTAAAAAAGTTGCAGCACCGCTGGGAAAAGTATATCAAGTTGAAAAGGGATTATATTGAAAAATAAATTGTCAAAACCTAAAAAAGTTGCGTTGTTCTAATCCGGGTATTCATCAAACAGCCCTTGTACTATATATGCGAAGGCTGCTTAATCTATTTTACACCGCAAGAAGAGTTAACTAGACTCCAAGATGAAGATTTTAACCAAATAAAAGCTGTACTTCCTGGAAACGAATTGAAGATAAATAAATAGGGTAAAATTACGCCTGAAGATATACTACAATTTGATCAATTCGAAAATGTCTCTCATCATTTATGCTGACTTTGAAACATTACTAAAACCTGTACACACATCTAGAACCGGATCCTAATAAACCTTTCACAGTAAAATGTTTGCAGTACTATTTGAAATGTACCTTGACTCAAGTTAACATGGTGAACTACCTTGAGGAACTTTTCATTAATATATTGTACCAACACCCTAATACTATAAAACACACAACTAAACACACGACGTAAAAAAACTATTGATTGAACTAGAGCCGTATATCATAGGTGATTTTTGTCAAAGATAGTATAGTTAAGAATGTGAAATTTTTGTTTCTGTTTTTTTAAATACTAAGTCATTGTGTGTTACGAAATACTATGATGTACGCTTGTAACTCATTATGAAATAAATACTATATTATTATTATATATTAAAGATGTACACCCCTGGATGAATAATATGTTTATATGTTATATCAGCATCCTTCGACTATTCTATTGTGTCTCCTATTGCCCATTATGAGCCGGTAATCCTTCTATTATTAACGCGGACCGCCGGACATTCTAAAGCCCGGGATAAGGTCGCTATTTCATTTATATGTATACTGGCCAAGTGTACGCGTATCTCTTCCCAGCTCGGACAGGCGATATAGTTGGTAGTTAACAACTTCGCCGTTACCAAACTCCACAACTGAAGTTATAACCGAGTTAAACTGCACCGGTTAGTTCAGAGCTCTCGTCGAATTAATAAATCATTCTCACGTTTTGGGTAGGGTCCAGGTTTTAGTGCTTTAATGGCCGTGGGTTTTGCGGGGTCAACCTCGTTTTCGTGATTCGTTTTCAAATATTCAATATCTTATTTCACTTTTCCTTTTAGCCCTTCATAAGATCTACGCAATCTGGGCGGCGTAAAATTTACCAAACCCCTTTTATTACATTGCTGACGTGAAACTAATTTCGTTAAGTTAACATCACTGTTGGAAATCTTCATCGGGTAAAACGAAATAAATTAAAAAAGTTTTTATTGCTATCCTATTGCTTTCTTACGCTATAACTGCAGAGTGAGGGCTAAATTATTTCTAAAATCGAGTTTCTTCTGATAATTGAGCAATGGAAATGATTGAGTGATAAAAATTTTGTTTTTCAGACACATTTCTCTAAATGATTTCCACTACTATTCAAACAAATGAATTCGAGATAAGTAAATGTCCTCTTAGAAAGGATTAGCAAATCTCCTAATTTGCTCGGTTTCTCTATGCGAATATATACTCCTAGCTAGCAGCGTCAGTTACTAACCGTGAGTATATATGTAGATGCGGAATGTGCGCGCGTTGTTTTTAAATTGTAATTTTATTAGTTGAGTTTAAATTATACAAACTCAAACGATGTAAAATTCTTTGAACAAGCCGGCCAATTGTATCTGAATACCAGGTAGGAATGGGAATTTGATGTAATATACTTCACGGTTGTTGAGACCAATATGCAATTTTATTGTTGGCCATTGAATGAATCTATCGTGAGGTTCTCATTATATAAGATGCGGTTAACCGTATTTGCAGGATAACTATTATTGGTAAAAATTCAACGGTTAAGCATTAAGTATTTAGCCTGTATTGTATATATATCGAGATATTTAGTCATTTTTTGGTAATAAGATTTGATAAATAAACGTTAAATTTATTTTGTTTAATTGAAAAGTGGTCGAAACGTTCTAAAAATAATTGAATTCCTTTATTTATCAAGCTGTATTAACAAAAAAAGGACTAATTATCTCAACATTATTGATAAAGAGATGGAAAAGAATCCCCAAGTTTTTTCGGCGAAACTCAAGATCAGATCAACATATTACGAGGTCTCGGACATAACCGATAAACCTATTTGATTCTCTATGTCAGGTGTTAGGAAAAAACCGGCGAGTTCACAGATCGGTTCTCATGAAACATGTAGTTTTTTCATTTAAAAACTATTAGCGAGATCAACACCCTTCTTTTTCTAAATTGTGGTGTAATAAGCGAAGATGTTTTGCGGCCTGCGGTTTATAAAAACATCTACCAGATCTTCGACAGCAACAAATTTATTTATTATTATCAAGAATGTCGTAAAATTGTTTTAACTTACCTTTGTTTTGAATGTTCTTCATTATTTTCTGGACGTACATGATGTAGAAATTATATTAGTAGAGATATCAATACTATTGCAAATGTAAATAAAATTTTAAATTTTAGTAATTATTTAAAGGGGAAAACATTGTACCTCTGATCAGTTTTTAGCTTTTCACCCTTCGAATTGTGTTCAGGCAATTTAATGAGATTAATTGGTATAATTGTAAGGCATTTGTAGGGGTTGGCAATCGCCATTCTGGGTTGGCAGCACTTAACTGGTTCGGAACAGGAACAGTGATAGACAGACAGTGATGAATGTGGCGTAGATTGTCGTTGGCATGCATTTTTGTTCACCTATTATTAAATAAAGTATATCACCGAAGCAAACATGGGCTCTACTATACATAATAAATATTATTTTGTATAAAAATCAATTTTTAACTTATTTTTTTTTTGTTCTTGTAAAGAATTGCATACTTACCTTTTTCACTTGAATTTAATATTATACCGACCATTTCTACGTTGTTCTTTTTTGCTTACTTCGTAATATAAAAGGGTTTGGATTAACATCAAACAACAGACAGATACAAATATAATTTTTATTAATTTTTTTTTTGTGTTTATTTTCAGAGTAGAATAATACATACTTGAGCTTGACAAAATCATTGTTTTACCTTCTCTTATTCAATTATTTTGTTTCTCATTAAAAATCATCATTAGTATTTACTTAAATTTACACACACGAACTATTTTTAATATATAATAATTATATAAATAATGGCAGGAAGAAAGACAGAGTAGTTGCGCGATTGGAAGAAAATGACAGTAAAAAAAAAATTCTTAAGGGAAGAGAGTTGAAAGGGAGAAATGTACAATGACTCTTTATGTATGTACAACAAACACAGCTTACTGCGATTCTTAAAGATCTCTAGAAGCTAATTTTCAATCATTTTGTACCTAAAACACTTTTAATCTGTATTTACACGAATTTTTTGCGATTCCTTAAGTTTTTCTTACGCAATACAAGTAAAGAAATTGCCTCTTATAGTATGTATATAAATATCTATAGTAATTTTCGTGAAGTACACAATTGTTTATTATTAATATTATCGTTATCATTAGTATATCACACTCATAGTCAAAAAAAGTAGTTTTACTAATCGAGAGAATAGATTAAGACTGAGTTGAAGAAGAGAAAAGGAAAATAGAAAGGTTGTCTTACTTCTAATGTTTTTTTTTTTACGTTAATTTTAAAATAGCTTTGGTTTTGATGAAATTCGAGGAAATAAATGTTAGATTTTTTATTAAATAATTAATCATTAATACCGCAATTTAAAAAGAATTTAGCAAGGATCAAACCTTGTCGGGTCCAAAGAAATATGGCAAATTTTGATCATCTCAAAATATATCTCGTCCATGATGTACGATAAAATATTGTTTCATTATTCACCTTTTTACATATTTAAATATTAAAAATTTGGCTCTGGAGTTTATTTTCCGCATCAGAACGGCGACACCGCGACGGTTACAACTGTCAATTGTCAAGATGTAGGGCGCGCGCGCACTCGACACACATTCGCGATGTTTCGTCCATCTTCGTTCGTGTTCGTACAAAATCGTCCGTCGGTGCAAATTCACTTATTTCGCTTGCTTGTGTATAATATAATACTGGCGAACTCTGGTAGTATAAACGTTCTATTTTATTCTTATTTATTTATTAATTAATTATTACTTGCAGATGCTGTGTGTGTGTGATGTGTTGCGTCGGTGATAATTGTGATGATAATGCATTGGACGTGGTAGCACACATTCGTAAACGGATCCCTACGGAACAGCTACCTTTTACGCTACCATCCATATCATTCGTCTTTTTTCATCCTCCCTCGTCTTGAACGGTTATCCCTTTTGATCGTCGCTGCGTCTACCTGGTTAATTTATTATAAAAGTTTAATTAGATGGCGTGCGATGTTGCCATTAGCTCTGTTAGGGTGAGAGTTGTAGGTGTGTACATTGAGGAAATTGGGTGCAAGCGCGGGCGCAGGGGATATTATTAATTGCGTTCGACGAGATAATGATTAAATTTATGATGTTATTTTTATATCATTAATTGCAAGGGTAAAATAGGGTCGAGGGGATGGTGATCCACGTTTGACGTTTCATCAGAAATTGTTTTTTAATTACTTTCGGTTGGTGGAGTGATTTTAACGTGGTAAATATTGTATATGTCATTTAGCTGAATTGATAATTGATGTAAATATGGGGAAGGGGGGACATACTTCGGATAAATTAATCTGGTAAACATTTAATTTACTAAATTTACAGGCGAGTAATATTTGTAGTAGTGTACTTTTATTATTATTGAATATCGCGTTTTGTGTTTAATATTTATAACTAGAGGGGAGGTAAGTGTTCTTCAATTGAACTGCATAATTTTTTTCTTTTTTGAAGAATCAGAAATATGGTATTTTATAAGCAGTAGATGCCAGTGTTGCCACCGCTGAGAAATTTTACGTACTAGAACTTGCGTCCGAACCGTAATAGAGTTTCTTCCCAGCGTAACCATAATTTTTTGAGGTCAAAATAAAAGAAACCTACAAACGTAACACAAACTTTGTCGCCTTCTTTATTTTATGTATTACCTCACAGTTATTCAAGCAACCGTTTAGAAGTACCTTTGGGTATGTCTTAGATCAGTTTTTCCAGCAGTTTTTACGCGACCGGAAACTAATTTACTAGAATCTTTGTTAAATGAACAATGGATGACTAAGCTTGCATATATTCTTAAAGAACTTAACACTTTCCTTCAGGGATCTTGTACAAATATTTTTACTGTGAGAAATACAACGGATGCCTTCAAAAAGAAGTTGAATCTTTGGAACAGTCGAGTACATAAGAAAGATATTGAAATGTTCCCAATTTTTAGCGATTTTTTAATTGTAGCTGATATCAACCAGAAAATAATATTAAAATTAATAAGTGAACATTTAGGGGCATTAGCTGAAAACCTCAGTAACTATTTCCCTGAAAGTGAGGATCCTTGTTAGGGAAACCTTTGGATTCATAATCCTTTCCTAGAAGATGTCCAGTCATGTGCACTTGATTTTCGTGACAAAGAAAAACTTATAGAACTATCCACTGATGTCACTCTGGATTCAAGACGTGAAACGATGTCATTGCCACAATTTTGGATATCATTACAAAAGGAATATCCAACTTTGAGTGACAAAGCGATCAAATTATTGATTTTTCGACGTCTTATTTATGCGAGAAGACTTTTTCTACCATGTCAATAATAAAAACTAAGCACAGAAATCGAATGGATGTTAGCGGAGCTCTTCGTCTCTCCGAAACAAAACTGCAACCACGTATAAATGATTTGTTAACAAACAAGCAACAACACTAAATAATTTTATATAAATTTTGAAGATCTGTCCAATTAATAAATAAAAATATTATTCACCTTAGTGTTTATTTCACTCTTGATAGTCTGCCGGTCCACAATATAATTTTTTGTTTTTGGCAATGTAAAATCTCATTTACATCGTACGCCATATAAGTGACACTCAAAAAAGTACTTCCAAACGGTTGAATAATAACAAACATTGTACTATCGTATACACAAAGCACAGTTCCCTTCTTTTAGTTTAAATGTTTATTATAACACATACTTTGTAACTACATACAGATATATATAAATAAGGGTAGTTAATTTGTTTTCTTATTTCCGTAAAAACGCTGCTCCGATATGAAGAACGTAATAGGTTTTTCGCTTAATGTAACATGGTAAAAGCACTCTGTTACGAAAGTAATAGGGGTGGCAACACTGGTAGATGCTCATTTATACTAAAATTTGCAGTAAATGTTTTCACTTAAAATAATTGCAAATCCTTTGACAATTAGCCCTGACTTATTTTGCATCTCTCCCCAAATTTCAATAAAACAATATTAGTAACGTCTCGCCAACCTTTCTCACCTCTTACCATTGATAGAATGCCCGATTGCAGGACTTCGCGGATCCGCACCATTTCGTCTCCAACAGCGGCGGACACAGCCGTCCGCCCCGTCTGGCGTGCTTGATGACCTCCCGCCTGCGTTGCATCTCCCCGATTCCGCACGACTTGCTGCAACTGCTCCACGCGGACCAGTCGCCCACCTTGCAGTCCCTGGGCGGGCCTGCGGAAACGAATCCGGGCGACAGGTGAGACGGGAAAGATTTGGGGAATTCGAGAGGATTACTCACGGATCTTTTTCTGTTTGCGGTATTTCTTCCGGCGATGGTCTCGGGTGTGGCTGCTCCTGTACGAGTCCACGATGCTATTCATGATGGCGTCCTTGTTACCTCTCGGTATCACGTCCGGTATCGATACGATCGTCGTGTATTCGTCTTTGTGTTTTCTAGGGATCAAATCAAATCAAGTATTGGAATTTCTATAAACCCCTTTTCTCTGTTTTTCCCCAAAAGTTTTGGAGTTTTTATAGCCATAGAACTGTAGGAAAGTGTTTAACTCCTTTAGAGCAAGAATTTGTTTTGAAAATAGACCCTATTTACGTAAAACATATTTTTTGAGAAGCAAATTTTAGTTGCTAACTGTCTCTGCACACTGCAGTATTATTTTGAGAAGATTTGTGTGCTCGGGAAAACGATAAAATGTTATAAACTAATATAAAATTTCGTTTTTCATTTAAACTACTGCAAAAAGTAATCAATTGCTTTGAATATAACGTTGAAGATAGGTGATTAAGCTTTTGGGCAAAAAAACGGATTTGTTCATGCCCACTTCATAACCTCTTTGTTCGGGAAGGCGTGCGCGTTAGTCATTTTATCACTACGCCCATATATTTCAGCTACACGTGTTCATCGGTCGAGTAAGTCTGCTTATCTGATTCTTATCGGCCCAAACGGCCAAATCGACGAAACTGATCGAAACTTCGCTATGGGATACCGGCTACTTCTACGGGCTACAACGGTAGATATATGATATACATATATACAAAGAGCAATCGAAAAGTTTTGCATCGTAGAACTAGGATTTGTGTGTGTTTATACAGACACGCTTTTTATAAATGCTTCTCGTATCCCGGCTATTACACACGCTTCAATTTAATGATTATATACTAAAAACAAGTGGAAAAAAAGTTATTTCGATACATCAAATTCGTTTTTGAGGTACGGGTGCATAGAGAAAATACTTTCGTAGTAATATCGATTTTTTGTTGGTATATAATATAACACTACTATCGACAGGGTTAAATTACAATTTCCGTTACACGAGGCGAAATCACTCCTTAGAGTAAGTAGAATTGCCCAAAAAAAATTTGGAAGATAAGGAAAAATTAACTTTGAAATAGATTTCATATATGATGTAATATACAGAGGACCGCAATACAAAACAATTTTTTACACTTTTACTTGCTGCACAGTGTGAGTTAAAATTAAATACTTTTAATTTTTTTACGTGATTAACTCGATCAATGACGTCATTTTCTGAATGACAGTTGTCAAATAAAATTCCTATACTGTTATATTTGTCTTGGAAATAAGAAATGCAATTTGCTATGCGTTTTATTCACTCACATCGTATTCGCTTCTCTGTCATCGTAAGCTGCCGTCGAATTCCACGGATTATTATTAGCGCCCCCTGCCGACGAAATGGTGGTATAAAGGAACTGCTGTAAACGGGGACGCGTCTTAGATAGTGGATACTGCTGATGGACTTCCTGTTCCTTTATCTCCTCCTCGATGGCCGTCTCTATATCGCTGTTTCCGTTATTCAGGACGCTGATGCTGTTCTGCGTGAGGTGCTCCATCTTCAGTACCTCGTAGTGATGATCGTCTTCGGTGTGGTGGAACACTTCGCTCAGCTCGTACTCCTTAACCTGAAAACGGTACAGATATTTGAGGCACAGTGGCGGAAAGCGACTGTCGATATTAAATCGAGGCGTACGTGGAACGTATCCCCCGCCCTGCCTTTCTCGGTTGAGAGATATTCGTAAAATTCAGCGCTTTATCCTATCCGGGAGTAATAACTGCGGGAGCAGCTGTCCGCAGTTCTCTCGCTGACAATGCGAGAGTTTTCGAGAGACGTGTAAAAGGAAACGGGTACAAGGTATCGTTTTAATCTGGTTTATGTTCTCTCCTGGAGAGGAATGAGATTCTTACGTCTGAACGAGTTTTAAGATTCGGAGGGCGTTTTCGCTGATGGCGTGAGTATAATCCAGAGATGCATGTACATATCTCTATTATGCAAAAAGTTTTTGATATAAGAATGAGAATTTACTCTTAAGTTTAATTTTTTTTCAGAGGCAGTATGGAAACAAAGAAGGGGGTAAAAGAATATCCAAATATATCAGGAAAAGAAGGTAGGAAGATTGTTTCACATCGCTCACTACACCTTTGGGAATTCCAGGGAACCCTCATTAGATATATCTTCCGTTGTTTTCGGCTATTCGACCATATCGTCTCTTTTACTCTACCGATATTCGGCGACAAAATCCGGGACAGCAAGGCACCAAGGGAGGTCGTCCCTTACGGATATTTTCTCCTCTTTTTATATAAATGAATTTACCATGTTGTCTTGGTCCACTTTGCATTCATACTGCGATGTGTTGAGGGATGTTAAGAGACAAATAATAAAAAAGCAGTATCAGCCAACACCGTATAACGTATAGTCGCCGTCACGATATTTTAAAATGTGTGCATATAGTGCAATATTATATAATGTAATTAAAACTCGCGGCTTCTTTTAAATTTTTCCGAATACCGTCCATTAGACAAATACTGTAAACGATTATCCTTCACAGGTAAGCACAATAGCGAACCCTTATAATCTAATTAGTACGAATTCATTTTAAAATATCGTGACGGTCACTATAGAAGAAAAAATCTTGGGCGATTCATAGCATTTAGAGGACTGCTTAAAGCACCAATTTCCATTTCGGCTAACGAACGGTTTTAAGGGGTGAAGCCAGCCGTCGAAAATCTAGAAGTATATGAGTATTTCGTCATCTATTTCCTGTCACACGTTCATAAAAAAAAAGATATTAAGCGTTTTTAAGGGGCTGTAAATATATACAAAAACCAAACTTGGTTCAGTAGAGGTTTAACGGGCAGCGGCAGTGGCGTACTAGAGGGCGGAGAGTGGAAAAGACAGAATAAAGATATTTTTTTGGATTGAAAAAAAAATTATGACATGTAGTAGTGGGCACTAGTAGGAATTACTCTTGCGTAGAGCGTGTGTCAAAAAATATGCACCACATGCGACTTTTGAACAATTGTAATAATGCAGAATATTTCAGCACCTTTTAAAATCAACTTGAAACAGTTTGAACGCAATTTATATTCTACCGTATACAGACTAAGCATATAAAATGGAAATGACTTAAGAGTAAAGACCTCTTATTAATAGCTATACTCGAATGTAAAGCTATCTTAAACACAAAAAAATGCCTTTTTGTCTTGATCATTATATATGCATATTACAATATAATAAATTTCGAATGAAACTATTTCCGGAAAAATTGCTGATTGCCGGCAAATCTGCGAGTGTAAAAAAAATGATGGATATTTTCAAGAAAACCACAAATATATTCAGGTAAATTAAACAATTTATATTAAAATAAGAAATCTTCAAACAATGGTCGACTTTACCTATAATTATTGAAGAGTACAACTCTTAGGACGTTTTCATTTTCAAAGATTGCATTTGACGAATCTCAAGTGGACAAAACACAAATATACTTAACCGGAACCAGGGTTCGTCGATAAAAAAATACACTATTAAGTCTTATTTATACTGACATCCTCAAGAATTTCTCCCCGAAGATTTCGAGATACAACTCATCCGTCGAGAGGAATTATGATAATGCGAGGCGATCTGAACTTCCGGCCACCTCCCCATTTTAACGCCCCCCAAGGCAATGCTTCTGGCAGGCAACTTCGGTAATAAGCCTAACTCGGGTGACAAACTTCGTTTTACCGACCCGCTTCAAAACGTGCTGGCCGTCAGAGTGTTGCGTAAAGCGCATGTGATAATGCCGCGTTTGCTTAATATACCACCTGCTAGCCTCCAACTAGAAGATAACTCAATTGAAAGGGTTTCTAAGGAAACTTCGGGCGCGCGACGAGGCGGGTGGTTTCTTGTCAAGTCTAGGATATGGTAATTATTTACGGAAGATGTTATAGAATATAGAGTATATATGCTGGATTTTATTAAAGAATTTGGTGATTTACTTGCAGAATATAGTATTTTCGCATAGGACGTCAAACGTTAGATATTTCTGGTTCTAGTTTGCAATTTTTCTTTTATTATTTTATATCCACAGACATTTTTAGTTTGCTCTCCTAAGGTTTAGATTATTCAATAGTGACTACTCTAGTAATTAATTTCACTCATAATTATTTAAATGCTTCAGACAGACAGAGTTAAAACGTAGCGTGTGTATTTGTGAGGCGCATTGGTTGAACAATAAAATATGTTGCTCATAACATTTTGCCTGTTGTTTTTTCTTTGGTTTATTTTAATTTCTAAACATACCTCCGTTCACCCACTCCACTTTAACATACACCTCAATCATCCCACGTAATTCGATTCGCCATGTTCGGTTCACCGTATACGCATTGCCCTCTGGGGCCGTCTATGATTTAGTTTGAGTGGAGAAATTTTCCAATCCAACGGACTACGAGACGATCCGTTTTGCTAGCGCTAGTTTAGGCCGACTAACGGCGGAGGTCGTAGCCCCGGGCGTACTGGGGCTCGTCGCCCAATCCGTTTTGCGGTAATTACCCGGAGAGAGCCAGCCGGCCGGGGAAATTACCCGATTCGTTACCTCGCCAGATTGAAATGCCGCCGATGCCACGAATAAACAAATAATTCCGATTAGGCAGTGATGGTGATTTTAGGCTTTGGGTTGGTACCGACGGAGAATGATTGATTTTTTTCGTATTTTAGGTTTGTTCTTGTTAGCTGAACTAGTGCTGCACTAGCACTGTACCAGAACGAACTGGAACTGGCCTAAAAATGAGCGAGGACCTCCGTGTTGCAGTTTTACATACAGGAGTTAAGAGAACGCATTAGTGAAATGATGAAAATGGCGACTTTATTATTGCGATTCTAACGGACACTGCCATATTGAACTGCATCTGTGCGCCCAACTGTTCTACTAAATACTGATAAAAAGAACAATGTATCTGACGACTGAAAACAATGCTCCAGTTACAGAGTTAAAAAGAACAAACTTTTGATATATGCGCGTCATATTGCTTAAGTACCTTAATGAATTGGAAAGTACCAATGGCAGGTAAGCGTTTCATATACGGGTAAAAGAAAGATCCAGCTGGATGTGCCGGATATCGTGATGTAATCCTGTACGCCACACCTTGAGGTTCTGTCGGCCAATTCGGAGCTGTAAAGGTGAATCCGTTGTCAGTACCGGCATCAATCGGATCTACCTGCGAATTTTAAGAAAACAGAAGCAGAAATAAGTCTCCGAAAAAAAAAGAGTTCTTCCTTTGCAAGAAAAAAGTACTCACTTCTATTGTTATGCTATCCAACCAATTTCCATTCACGCAAAGGTCGAAACTGTCTATGCCTATGAACCAATCGGGGGACGGAATTATCCGGGCCATTAGTGAAACCTGTAAGGGAAAAACAGGAAAATTTGCTAGATTCCAAAGCTGAGATTATTGGTATATTGGAAGCATACTGTTTTAACTAATTCTAAGTGCGGTCTGATTTTAATTAAAAGAGAATAATGTTCAAGGAATTCGAACCCATATTTTGCATGTTTAGGGGCATCAGTCCTTTGTACTACTTTTGACAAAAAAAAAAACGTTTTTTTCAATACAATTATGCAAAATAAAGTACCTATTGCTATGAAACTCGTAGACAATATTTCTTAATTTTAATTATATATTTCAGAATTTAAATACTTGTTTAATTCAATTAAATACCTCCCAGAATCATTTGCGATACTCTTTAACAAATTCACTTATAAATCAGACCTCAATTTGCAGGTGGCTCTAGCTGTAAATTCCCCCCTCTAGATTGACTTTACCCTCCTACCAAGGAAAAGTTTGTAATTTAACCCAGTAGTGATCAGGATGTGATAAGGGATGTATCGCTGCCAATACTGCTCCCTATAAATTCTATAAATATTCATTAATATTCAATGAAACTGAACTGTGATTGTTCCGTTGTCGTTAAGTGAAGAATATACCCCCATATCCCCGGTTACCTTACTAATTAAAACTATACGGCAAAGTAGGTACAAATCGGAATTACAAAAATCATCAATGCGGTTGAATAAAACATTCTATAATAAGATAAGAATTTATGGTACTTAATTCTTGGCATAATTTAACAGTCAAAGAAAGATATCGTAGTACTATATCTGTAAAAAGTTGAGTAAGTATCGGTTTCTTCAAACCATTTCTAGAAGAAATCTTATGCATTCTCCTTCTATTTATGAATTCTTTCACATCGCCAATCCATATATAGTAAGGCTCCTACAAATGCCGTAGTAGTTGTCAATGATAAATCCTCAGTATTTTCCAGAATCTTCAACGAAGGGGATATTAGAAAGAACTGTGCATTATCGCGTATATGCAGGAAGATAGGATGCAATAAATAAATCTCTACACTCGACATTCCCGGCTTCCCGCTGCAATTTGAAACGAGCGTGCGAAGCACGGATGTCAACTAGGGGATGTTTAACCGGTTGAAGCAAAAAAAAAAAGAGAAGTTTAAGAAGCCCTGTTGTTACGACATGGAGCGCATTAAAGTGCATAGTCAGTTACCCCATCCTCTTTTCGACTAATTTCCCCTGTCAGGTACCGAATGCGCTGGAGCGCACTCGATGCCATAGTGGCCCCGTTATTTCGAGTGCTATCCGTACATCGCCGGCGAAGCTGTACAACACATCGTCCGCCTCTATCGATCTCGTTATCGGGACGTAGCTCACTGCCTTTGTTCCCGCCGTCACCGTGGCCGTTCGAGTAGTCCCAGCGTGCTCCTTCAGGTCTTGTTATTGCTTCGCCAGGTCGTCCGCTTAGGTATTCAGTGCGAGCGCGTGTTGAACCCCCCCCCCCCCCCCCCGTGCTATACGGAAAGTTCGCTCTACGTATTCGGGTTCCGTACCGGGAGATGGAATCGCGGAGATATTGCAACGTTTAATTGGTCGCCGTTAAAAGTTAGATCCAATTAGAGAGCGCCCCCGTTCCAGGGCCGAATACGACGAGATGGGAACCGTGTGCTAAGGTGACATGTCAACGTCCCTGAAAAGTCTAGTTCGCATGTCTCCAGGGGAATATGCAGGATTTTCTGAGGTTTGACTCGAAAATACTGAGATTCATATAAAATGTTGCAGTTTTCTTATTTTATTTATTATACACTCTACCTATTTACAACAAAAAATTAATTCGCATTGCATTTATATATTTATCTATAGTCTACACCATATCCTGGGGCATTAATTCTACATTGTCAATAAATATACGGAAATCCTTGGAATTCTGTCACAACGTTTATCTTTGGATTGTTTTTATTAAGAACATACAAACGATAACATACAAGAAGGCAATACGTTGCAGTATACTTCTGCAATCAATGTGTACATATATCAATTTACTCCACCTTTTAAAACTAGCACAAACATGACAACAATAATAGGTATGCACCTTTTTATCGAATAATTATTCTCTTAGATTAAGTTCTTTATAATGTTACATATCACACTTGATTACAATTTACAAGATCGCTGAAAACTGCTGTAAAACCAACTGGATTCATTGCACTAATATTAAGTAAAAACATCCGAACTCTAGAAGTAATAGCGTTGGTTTTTTTCTTACGTTATGTTTTATGTTTGTGTTGCGCGTTTATTAGTAATATCCCAACGTTGCCAATTGAGTACGCTCCTGAAATTAAAACTACGCAGACACTTTTAATACCTCCCATCCTGGTCTTTCATATATTCCGATGTTCCGCTTTTTAAATTACTCGACTAACCGAATTCACGCCATCAACTTACCCTTGAGTGATTTCCATCGACGAAAAACTCGGCCTCAGTCCTGCCAACCCCAGATGTGATGGGTGGCGCGTTGAACTCATCGTAAATACCTCCTTCGCCTTGACTCTGTTGCTCCAACAGATCTGAACGAGCAGTCTCCGCGAAAGCCTTCACCCCAGCGGAGGAACGTTGCC
Organism: Cetonia aurata; assembly: GCA_949128085.1. Classification (NCBI taxonomy): domain Eukaryota; kingdom Metazoa; phylum Arthropoda; class Insecta; order Coleoptera; family Scarabaeidae; genus Cetonia; species Cetonia aurata. The sequence goes on along the minus strand of OX421886.1, from coordinate 39,268,766 downwards.
CAAGACGGAATAGCGAAAAGGATCTGTCGTGACTTCGTCCTGAAATAATAAAAAAAAAAACTAATGTCACAAGGATCATCCTCCTCATAGTCTATTATATAGTAGTATGATCTGTTTCTTTTTATTGTCATGGTGAAAGTTTGAACGTTTATCGAAGGATCATCTCTATATATAATGTATATAACTAGTTATTGCAGCTATTTCAAGGATTTTCCGAGTCGGAGTGTGAGGATATTTGGCGGAGGAAAGCCGAGAGAAACATAAATTATATATTTACGGAGTAAACAATTTTTTTATTACTGGGGAACATTCTCGCATTCAGCACACGAAAGATGTATTTAATATCAGAGTAGTCTGAGGGGCCAATAAAAAGCGGGAATCAAATTTTTACAACCGCCAGCGGTAAAAGAAATGTTTCCTCACGTGGAACAAGACCGCGTTTCTTAAAATTTATATTTAAGGCTCGGCAGTTCGGGTGGGGCGTTCCCTTTTTATAACTGGCATGCAAAGTTTATCCAATTTTTTTATTATACCTATTCGGTGTGCGGTGGTGCTTGAAAAAAATACACGTATTATATATTTTGATCATGTAATAGGATAAAAATACAAGCCGGCGTCTTATATTTTTATCCTATATTCGGCGCGAATATACGAATCGGCACGTTAAAATATTTGCCCTGGAATTTGGTTTGAAATGTCGGCGCAATATATATGCAATTTTTTTTCTGTTTTAATTATGAAATAATAATAATAATAATAGCTATATTTTCCCATACGTGCAGTAAAATACGCGGAATAACTCAGCGTTTATTATTTTATCGAATTTGAAACTCCACAATGGGCGATAAATAATAAAATCCCTTGTAACGTAATTGGACACACCGTAGGGATCCGAGCGTCGGCTTGGAAATTATTCGCCCGTTTTCGACCTAATGAATTCGACAAAAGCGACCGCATTATAAATAATTGAATCAAATCCATTGAAAACAGTGTACCCACCTTCGTATGTTTATTTAATTCCTCACGTGCGTATATATACTTAAAAGCGAAGCTTTCAGGCGTATGCGTATTTGTTTTCGTATAAAAATGCAGAATATAGGTGTTAATTTGACGATCGGATTATTTATTAAACAAAAATTGCGATTATTTCTTAAACTAGTCGAGATACGATATTTGTTTAAATAATGTTTTTTGTTCGCAATCATATCAGCTGTCGCCCTGCCGAGTTTCAGTCACCATTTCCGATTCACCCTGTATAGTGAAAATTGGAAAATTTTATAACTCTTAAGGTATTAGAGATAGGATATTTGTTTGCATAATCTTTTTTGATCGAATTGAGGTGAGCTACTACTCTATTCAATATGAATTCATATGGAAACAAATTTTAGACACCGCGTGACAATGCTGAAGTCCTTTATTTTACCACCAGATATTCGTATCAGTTTTCATTGTCTTTTAATGCAATGCTGCGCGTTTTTCCTTCTTTTTTTTCTAGTTTTCTATGCATCTCACTGGCATTTTTAATGGGTAAAACATGTACATGTGACGTTGAACGCCCATCGGTGCACATTTTGTTTTAAATCTTTTACGCTCTGTCGACCAGATATCTGCCCGAGGAGGAGTCGATACTCCGCTCTCCACCGACTGCACCCACCGGCTACACTTTTATGGAAATTACGCTCCGGATAAAAGCTCTCTTTAGTCCGATAATAAAGTTAATAAAAGTTGCCGCGAAGTATTTTCGCAGTCGGATAAAATTCGAACGGCAAGCGGCTTATCGATTCTCTCCGGCGGATTTTCCGGTCACGCGGACACGTCGTCGGGACGAAACTTGGCGGTTATTTTCAGCGTTCCTCCGTCAAAGAAGTTTCTGATCGGCTTGGCCCGAGCGGAGCCGGCGGGCGCCATAAGAAATACCGAAACTATCCGCTTTAACCGAGAGGAGAAAACTTCGTTAGCTATTTTCTCGGAGTTTTCGCAGTTAGTAAATAATTCAGGAATTCGGTCATTATTGTTTCTGCAAGAAAATCCCCAACTGGAATTACATTATGAACTAAAACGCAAAAAACATCGGCACATACTACCCAAAGCTTTCCAGGGGTGTATGTATTCTTAATTTTCATTATACAGGCTGTATTATAAATGCTGTATGAAATTTAGCAGGCGGATGGATTTTATTATTTTGAATAAGAAATATCCCATGAAGAAAACTTGTATCTCTAATACTGTAAGAGATATCCCATTTTGAAATAACTATTATACATAATGTTTACGGTCTTGCGATATTTTCAAGGGGTGATTAAAGATCTTAAAATAAGGTCATTAACGTAAAAATATCTTCACAAAAGTTGCGTAATAATAGATATTAATGTTAAAAAAAATTTTTGTAGTTTTTATTTTTTTTTTATTTTTAAGTGGTAATTTTTTTCTTAATTAATATCTCCCTTATTATGCAACCTTATTTTAAGATGTTTAATCACGCCTTGAAAATAAAATCACAAGACTGTAAACACCCTGTATAGGATGTATCACAATTACGGCATAAAAAATTGCAGGGTGATAGATTGTGATATTTTAAACAAAAAAGTTTATATGGAAATATGTTGTATCTCTAATACTTTTGGAGATTTTGAATTTTTTAGTTTCTCACTATACAGAGTGAATTTTAAATGATGTATTAAATTTTACCGGGTGAAGCTTGACATTATTGTAAGAAAAAAAAGTCAAATAGACATACATTATGTCTTGCTTAGTTTCGGAGATAATCGCATTTTTTCTCGTTTTCTCTATATCTACTAATTTTATGTACAATTAACTAGTCTGCGACGTTTAATGTGAAATAAGAACGCTCGTAAATACGGAATCATCATAATTCGCTTTACCCACTAAAAGGCGCGGTGACATATTTTACGGTAGCGTATCCGCACGTATAACTCGCGGTAATTGTAAAAGTTCCAGGTGGGGCGACGGTCGTATATCCCGAAAATAATGGAATTATTCGGTCGCCTCTAAATTTCTACCGCAGCACCATTGAAAACGGAGCGCCGGTCGAATTAAAAAAAAAAAAAACAAAAAACATGAGAGAAGCTGCATTCGTCCGTACTCCGCACATTAATGCACAATAATTCCTGATTACCGCCGGATGGAAATTTACCGCCGCACGCCGCTGTAAGTCGTCGACTGTCGTGTGCATTTCCTAGATGGCGCTGTAAAAGTTCAACGTTGCGCCTTTATTATTTCGAGTCCCGTGCAACGAGAGAGGTAAAACTCGTAATACCGTCGGTTGCGAATGCATATAAAAATGTTATTATCTTCGCGACGTAGGGAAAGCGATGGGGGGAGGAGAGGGGGGGAGGGGGGTATATACGTGTTGAAGTAATAATAGAGGGAGGAGAAACTGATGAAACAAAAGAGGTTATTTCTATAGAATGACGGCGGCCCGAGTATGAAGAATCAATATTTAGAGATAGAGCCGGCTGCAGCGCGAAATATAACATAAAATTTTATTAGAATCATTCTACGATGTGGTGAGGGATAACGGGGTGGGGATTAACAGCGCGATAAAGGCGGTTTTATCGCAACTCCGTGAAAACGCCATTACTGCAGTACTGTGGGGGCACTTGATGGCTTGTAAAGACGGGAAATATTAACGTAGTCGAACATCTGGCGATGGTAGATCATAAAGTATTAAGAGAAACGGGCGACTGCATCCATCTCGCGTCCTCCGCCCATCCCCCTCCTCTGTTTTTATGGCACGTAATCATAATATAATTATACGACATAATTATGTGGGGCGCACATAGAGCGTGTAAAATTGCGTGTTTTACACATGTTACGTGTCGCCGATCGATTATCTAAATTACATCGTTGTTTTGTTGTTGGCTGTGAGCAGCGCCGCCACCGCCACCACCCGGCCCCCGACCGGTGGTGGGCAGGGAAAATATTTTTGTTTACGTGTGCGCTTGACGTCGCTCACGCTACGCGTAAATTAAATCTTCATTAACGAGCCCGTCCTAATGACAGTGCATTTATCATCGACCGACAAAAACAGTTTGCTGATATTATATTATGTATACATATATGTATGTATACTGAGAGACGGCCAAAATGTCAGGTGCTAGTCACAATCGAGCTTTACTTACTCGGGGGGCATTTAGGCTGCCTAGTAGTGCACACAACGTTATAAAAAAATGTAACAGCGACATTTTTTAAAATAAATCATACTGGAACGCAGAATGACAGTTACGTCTTAAATCTTAATCTTGTTGCGTCGTTACAATAATGTTTCAACCTCAGAGTGGTAGCTGTTGGTGTGAGAGCGGGGTAGCCAAGGGTTACGGCCAGGGTGTGCGCAATAATTTAAACAGTGAAAGCGTGTTTTTAATCAAGAATTTATTACCATAAAGTAGATGCGAAAGACATCAAGTATGTACAGCGACAAAAACGGGTGAGTTATATCAAAATGTCATGATCAAGTCACAATTTCGGCATTTTGACGTCTCGTAGTGTACACAACTTAAACGTTAAAATCCCCAGAACGTATACGCAACATTAACGCGATGTCTAACACAGAGATCAACCGAAAGGAACCGACGCTATCTTAAGATAAACCGATTTGGAATGCACAAAGCGATGGCAATTCCGCCGATTAAATTCCTTAAAACAGAATGGGATGGGAATCAATTTATTTAATTAGTGTACGCCGAAAATCTGTCAGAATTCGCAGAACAATTAGCTGAGGAGACACGACGACGCTCGGCTAATTAGTCATATCAAATGACAGATGAGAAATAATTCAGGTTGGAGGCGGTCGACGTGGCATTATTAATGACGCAGCGAATGCCGTATTTAGGGGTTAATTTCATTTCCTGAGATGGAGATTTATAAACGGTGTCGTTTTAAAAACAGTCTAATGTTTTTTTTTTTGCGAATTTAGATTTTAGAGTATCATTGACACCTGTTCATTCATCTCACACACCTTATATTATCACGTATATCGTTAATGGTAACTTAATATTTCGTTTTTTACTGTAACATCATTATCGCAAATAATGTACGTTTTTACCATTACTTCGTAACTTTACGATTGACCCTTGTATATCCACTTTGTTCCATTACAAGGTGTTACTTTCCGCAAATGATCCTAATAATAACAATTAAGGATACCCGGTGTGTTACGACGTCGTTGCGCGTTAAAAGCACCTTCCGGTAAGAGCTCCATATGCCACCACATTCCCATCTTACACCAGCGCATTATGAATTATGGTGAATATCTTGCGCAAAACCTTCTACTCAACGGGCCGGACGCCCGTGTAAAGCGTGTTTTATAGCGGATACGTTTAATTTAGGCGAACAGCTAAGGGTCAGCGCTTACTACTCCGTTCCTTCGGTATTTATTACGGGCCGACCTCTCTCCCGTGGTACGCACAAATTAGGTTAGTTCCTAACGCGTCCGAGGCATACCCTCGGGGTATAGCAACAGTAGCGTTCGCACTACATTACCCGCGACCCGCCGCCTACTTACGACGTAAATACTCCCTCTTTCCGGTCTTGTTGTTGCGAAGATGGTGATGGGCAACGAGGAAAAAAAAAATAAAAAACAGAAAATACCGTCGGGAAACCGTTGGGGCGTAATTTTCGTGCGATATGTTTCTGTATGGTCAATTTGCGGCTGAACGATCTATATTTTTATAGTAACGCGCTTCATCCGACACCGAGCCTATAAATAAAACGAATATCAACGCAGCAGCAGTCGTAAAACATCGGAGATGTCGATGCGTACCTCCATTTTCGCCAAAAAAAAAAAGGGAATCCCCTACAAAGATCACACCAATGCAGTGGCGGCGGTAAAAGCGGCCAATAGAATTAACACAAACAAATAATATTGAAAAAATTTCAATTTACGACATTGACAAGTGACGTCTTCATTTAGAATTTGATCCATTGATTTTGAACCACGTTGGCGTGAAAAAAAAAACCACATCAATTCAGTGGCGGCGATGATAGTTGTGCAGATGACTTAAACACTTCTAGAGAACAACTGATAGCATCAGAAAAAATCTTTAAATTACATAAGTATATAATTATAAAATGTTGACATTCACAGTTTTTTATTTTAACCTATCGATTTTGAACTATGCAATTTTACTCGAAAAAAAAAAAAAAAACAATATTAATTCGATAAATACTATATTAAAACAAACCAGAATTTCAATGAATTCAAATTTTTAAAAATTATACACGTACTTTAAAACTGACGTTTCAGAATTTAATTTAACAATCCCGAAGGAGTTACGACGCAAAAAATCAACACCAAACTCAATAGCAGATGAAGTGGTTAAAAAAACAAATGTCAAACCAGTGGCGGGGGTGTGAGCGCGGCCCATAATGCGAATACGATTAAAACGATCAAATAAATGAAAGAAAAAGATATTTATTATTAATAATTGCAAGATTTATGTTTTTGAGAAGAAATTTTTGAATAATTTTAATTTACGATTTTCACATTTTGACATTGAAACGTCACCTTTTCGATTTAAGGTTTAATTTATGGATTTTGATTCAAGTTGACGCGAAAAAAATCAACACCAATCCATCCGATGACGGTGGTAAGTAAGATTGGGGTGGATTATTTGAACAGGATTATGGGAACGATTAATAATTTCAGAAGAGACTGACGTTCTAATTTTGAATATTGACAGTTTGGAATCGATTTACACTAACCTAATACATAAGACCTATTAAAAACAATCCATAATCTCAGAAAAGATTGAAAATTGACGTTTCAGTCTAGAACTTAATCTATTTATTTTGATGATGAATTTGATGCTAAAAATCACTATTAATTCAGTGGCAGCGGGAAGGGTGCGGTGGATATTGACAGTTTTAAAATTGAATCTCCGGATTTTAAATCACTTTGACATGACGGTGGGTGAATGCAACGTAATAAAAAGGTTAATATCATGGATAAACAGATAATGCACACCACTGCATTATAGCGAGGCGGGGGGAGTTGAGGGGGGAGGGAGGGGTAGATATAAAAGTAATTTTAGAAAAGGTGCTTATCGGTATCTTAGTTCAGATCTGAATCTAGCGATTATAATAATAGTTTTGATGTGGAAAACACAAATGCAGTGGCGGTGGTAAAGGAAGGACAGGTAGTGTAACTGTAAATGGGAATCTTGATTAATTTGTGGATAAGAATTAAAACCTCATTTAAAATTATCTTAATTTTGTAGGTTTACATTTTTTTTTTTAAGTTTGTCCTCATCTTTCTTTCTAACCTGTTTTTTATGTATACCAATATGTTATATTAACTTAATTTACGTATCAACCTTTCAGTTGAACGAGACGCCACTGGCTCAATCCCAAACTAGCAGCAAATAGCAACATCGCAACCTCAAACCCTCTCCGCTGTGGATAAGCAATGTTGTCCGCCCTTATACATTTTTCATAATCATTTGGAAATATTACCTGTGTTATTGACGTTCGGCAATATTGAATATAGATTGCTTTCATTAACACCGCCATTGTCGTATCTCCACTCCCACCTCTCTCTACCTTTTTGGGCGGTATAACGAGCTGGGACGCACCGTTAAAAACGATCACGTCAACCGTGTTCGCATGCCGATGATATATTCATGGGATGGAGGAAGTCCGGGTGCGGAAAAGGGGAGCCCTTTTTCGGTTACAATGTATTTGTGTATATGTGATGCCCGAAAAAGTCGTAAAGAATCGATATTTTTCGCTGTGGAGGCGTCCCGGGAAATAAACGGATAAATAAAGGACTTTTATTAGGCACTGTGGGCTTTCGAGGGCTCGTTAGATTGGCGATAAGTTGGGAGAGAGGGGCAAGAGGATGGTTATTACCAAGTGTGTTCGTCGATTGGGTGTCATTTACGTCTAAAATTTTCTGTTGTTTCTGGTGAAGGGTTTTTGAACGATTTTTTCGTATAATTACGAAAATATCTTTATGTCAGTGCACAAAGTTTTCTTCATGTCCCCGAACTTCCTTTTCAATCAATAAATTCGTAAAGTTAAGCAACACAATCGACCTGGAATTTGTAGCGGGGCAAATCTAAGACGTACAATGGCCACTGCTCCATGGTAAATAAGGGAGTCTCCAGGAAGGTATCCTGGTGGAACAGTAACCTTGAAAACATAAGAAAGGAAGTCGGGAAAAATTTCAGCTTTGAGAAATTCTGGAGGAGGCATTGTGAGGACATTTAGCAAGCTCCAGAATTTGCCAAACTCACTAGGAGATTATTTAAAGAACTTCAGAGCTCGACACATACTCTGAAAACAGAAAGTGGAGGCTACATCAAGACGGGAGATGATATGACGAGGTTTCGGGTTTATCTCCCAGGATCTAGAATTACCCATTCAACACTGCTAGATTGCAATAAGGCAGATCACTTATGCACCATTGGTATGGTAGACAAAAATTTGCAGCAACCAACTCCTATAACTGAAACTCGGTAAGATTCAGAAGCTTAGGCGTTAGGATGTTTAGGAATAACAGAAGCAATGAAGACTACTCATACAGCGGCAATGGAATACCTCCTAGATCTCCCCCCTCTCCATTTGGTGATAGTGGGGGAGGCAAGAATGAGGCATCTCAGATTGCAAGAAATACCAAGTAGATATGCAGGATCGGAACGAGATCAGACCACATGATTTTTAACGAGAACTTCGAGGTGGAAATCACGGATCGGATCACCTGGAATACATTCAACTACAGAGGTAGGTCTGAACTTATCTAGTTTACAGACGGATCAAAAGCCGAGATTGAAATTGGAGCTGGAATATACAGTGAGGTAAGAAATACATGATCATAATTCCACTAAAAAAATATACCAGTGTATTTCAAGCGGAGGTATTCGTAATATTGCAGTGTGTAACAAAAATCAATTAGAAGGTTTATAAAAATAAACTGATTTGCATTGCAGCAGACAGCTAGGCGATACTGAAGGCAGTAGTGAACCCAAATCAAGACTGGTTTATAATACTGCAATAAAGTCAGCTTGCTGTGGGTTGTTGCCGTGGAATGGTGATCGTCTCATTTAGCTTTATATTGCTGCATTTCTTGTCATTTTCTAAGTTGAATTTTTAATCCTATAGCGCCATCCAGTTTAATTATCATCACTGATTGGAGGAGGGATCAAGAGAATGTCCATTTCGTGAGCCATTTTGCGTAATTCCTTAGTTATTCAACGGTAAATTTTTTCCCTGCTTAAATTTTCTTTTCATTTGTAGTCAGCCACTTTAGTCTTTTATTTAAGGTGTTCACTCTTTTAGTTCGTTGAGATATTTCCGGAGAAATATTAACTAAAGAGACTCTTGGATAATAAAAAATTAAGAAATCTTTTCTTATTTGTTGGTAATGAATTGTTACCGTCAAAACTTGTGTTTCTCGATAAATCTGTGATGTGAATGGATATTTTCAAGAAAACCACAATTTACATAGCATAATTCTAAGTTGTGATGACGCACAATCGACAAGAAAATGTCTTAGGTCACCACTCGAGCTGGACTTTCCCAAACTCTCTCATGTCGTCTCGAGATATTACAACGATAGCAATAATTTGCGGAAGGTTCAACTCGATGCGGCGTCCTAAGACTTCGTTATCGTTTGGAATGTTTCTCAGGCTTAAATGTTATATAAATTTGTATATTCTACTCCCCCAATAACAGTCTATAGCCATAGGAATGATTATTTTTATATACCGCGGATACGTAATTGTATACATCTGTTCTTTCTCAAACAACCTCAATACAAGAAATTCCTTTCCAGAGAGGGAAGCAAATATAAAATAGGAAACACAAATACGGAAGCATCTGCCGGAAAAGCAAATATTTTAATATACAGATGAAGCGCTCCGATATAACTTACAGTGGGCTGCATGTAACGTTGTATGAGCCAGTTCTCTTTTTCCTTCGGCTTTATGTATATTCATCTTTTTTTGCGGACGGGCGAAGCAGAGGAATACATTAAAGCAGCATTTTTTTAGATTTATTTTCACATATTTTTGTATAAAATGACGGTTCATAATAATATATTTTCTGTTTAATTTATCCCAATAATATCCATGTTTTTAATTAAAGGATACGAACCCGATATGTTTTTATAAAATTAGAAAGGTAGTTTGATCAAAGAGAAAAGAGATTAACCCGACCGAATTTTATACCTATCGATTTGAAGATGATCGTAGGTAATATGCTAAAGGTTTTTCCGGTATTAATCATCCTATAATAGAATAGGTAGAAACATTTATTGAGGGATTCGGTCTTAAATGAAAGGAATAGTTAATTGGATCGTAAAACCGGAACGATTCAGTGCCAGTTGTTGCCAGTTTTACCATTTCTAAATTTAAACGTCTTAACGGCAGTTCAATTTAGGCCACACGCATGGGTTTAGACGCACGCTAAATCGACTGTATTTTCCGAGTTAATGTATTTAAACATCGAAATGAATAATTTCTAGTTAATACTATGAAATCCATTTGAATTAATTCTGTTTAGTTTCAATCTTAAGCTCAATTATAATGTATTTAACTGAAGGTTTCTAATGAAAGAGCAACTATACCACTAATAAAATCAATAATTGAAAATTCTCAGGGCTTTTTTGAGGTTCAATTGGACGATACGATAACGCCCTACTTACCTTATTTCATCTTAAATCTAGCTTATTTGGAAACTTATTTACGTTGGACACATTGAGAAATTACGGTTAAAATTTAACTTGTTGGTAATGTTTTTTATATTTTCAAGAAAACCACAAATATTCAGGTAAATTAAACAATTTATATAAACTAAGAAATCTTGAGCATTAATATATTAAGCACAATTATAAGCCGTGATTCAAAAACAGAAAAACAATCAAAATTAACTCAAGGCAACAAGGCAATGGATATCTTAACCTAAAATTTTCGTTTCTAGCTCTGTTTAATCGTATATCTAAATAAACTTAAATCAATCAATTGAGCGTTTTAAACTTCTAGGTTTTGAACTAAATGAATATAAAGCAACACTGAATATATATAAAACATACATAACTTCTATTGTTTTGTTGCATATATCTTGTCTTTAAAACAGAGTGCGAGAATCCATCAGTACCGTACAGAAATGTAGCAATTTTCGTAAGATTATCAATTATGTCTCTCCCTACATAAAACAATATTTAATTCCTCGTAGTCACCTCCACAGATACACCTCCGGGTGGATGCAAAACTCATAAAACTCACACCACGAGAATCTTCGCTCACCTCACCTAGCGCCTGTTCCGTCTATCCTATTTCGCATGTAAATTTCATTAGAGTACCATGGAACGAGCTCGGGCGACAATGCAAGTTATTAGCGGGGTTGTATGTCGACCCAGGGGTGGCGCGATGGGGTTACTAAGGTCCGTGGGCTCCACTCGGCGCCGATCCGAATCGCGAATATTACTCTTATAAACGGTTTCAGTGCGACGCGCTTCACTTGTTGTTAAGTTTTAATTAATATTGCGTTTCGAGCGTCCCCTACCGGACGCAAGTGATATTAAGCGAGAGGCGGACTTCTCTCTGTCTTAAACGAGATGAGATATTGGAAAAAAGCATTACAATGATGCAATTTGTACTATAAGTTTACAAATAACTTACTGTAGTTACCTGTGCTATATTTATAACATATATTTCAACCAAGAATATAGCCCTGCATAGCAAGCTTCTAAATAAGTTAAAAATATTTGCTCGTTGCTTCACTGATTTTGTTAGGACATAGGATTATTTGATCGATTTTCATGAAATGGCTTCAAATGCCTTCCCTATGTGCTGTGTTGGTATTTTTGGCGATCATCTCATAGGACTCATATTCGTTGATGGCACTTTAAGTGGCCAAATGTAGTTGAAAATGCTGGACGATACAATCAATTCTTTGATCACAAGATTGGAGCAAGATCCATGTTTGTTGGAGAATGAAATAGTATTTCAGCAAGATGGAGCTTTTCTCTGTGGGCATCTTAAGTCAAAGGTGTATGCCACGCGTTCAGCTTCCTTACAAGAGTTACGCCAAAAAATTGTTGAAGAATGCCAACGCATAACTCCAGAAATGTTACGAAATGTCAGGAAAGTATTTCAAGCAAGATTGAACTATTGTATGGAGGTTAATGGCCACCATTTTGAACATACAGTAAAATCCAAGCCATTTCAGTCTAATCGTGTTTTATCACACAGATTGCAAATTATGCACTTTTTTCTTCCTCCATCTCCTTTGATATGACAATTGACAAGTTTGGAATTTTATATAAAGGGTTATTTGAGTTGGCTGCTTTCAATTGAAATTCATGTGCGTCTTTTATTAGAGAGTATGGTTACAAGGAATCAAAAACCAATGCACTGAGGATTTTCATTATTTCGCGAGCAAATAACAAAAATAAACTTCATAGAACCTCTATTTTTGTATCCCCCGTCTTAGAATATCGATGCCCATTAATTAATGTTCCCAAAGACCTTTTGTTTTTCCTCCATTAAAACTGGATTAAAAGAAAACATCGCCGCTTTTTTTTTTAGCCAGACCAACGCGGATTCCGCTCTTCATTCATTTGCCTGATGGGCAAACAGGATTTCAGTACCTTCCCGAATGACGAAGGGGGATTATCAAAAGCGCCCTAATGGGAAAGATACCTATACATGGCCGTGTTGTACGTATCGGAGTTCGAAGTAAAAACATACAATCCAATTAAAGCCCTAACGACGCCGCTTCGATTTTCGGGTTGCCTCCCTCTGGAAATGGCTTTCCCATCGGCATATTTAGGAGAAAATCATCGAGAATTTGAAATTCGAGACCGGAACCGCGAGCGTAGGTTTATTAGATGTTTAATTAAAACCAATATTAAATTGGGCGTATTTTAAAATCTGGAACAATAGATTTCGTTTAATTAACTAATTAGAGTTTCACCGACTTCCAGTCAGGTTCGTCACAGGTATCAGGATTTCTTTCATTCACCCACGCAGACGAAAAAAATGGCCCTCACGGAACACGTAATCTAATTAAGGTGAATCGTCAGTGCGGGTTCATGAACGGTCTCTACAGCATAATTGGCGGATCATGCACTCAACAACTGCACTCCGAAACATAAACAGATGTTACTGTGTACGTTCGCGGATTCCACTTTCTCGTGTGTATACCCAGACGCGCGAGTGTTGCTTTAGCAAGTGGCGATGCAGACTATATGAGCAAACCAGATGACCAATTATAAGTTATAATGAGGCTGCTTCGCGAGAGGAAGAATCGTTAATTCTATTTCGGATTTTGACCTCATTCGTCGTTGCAAATCGTGATGGTGCTACACTTTTTTTTGCTGTTAACAATTTTTGAACGTGTTTACGTGCAGGAAACTGAACTGCATATATGCAAATTAGTTTGGATTGCGTACGTCAACATTACACAGGGCATCGACTGCACGATAGCATTGCAGGAAGGTTCTACAGTTCTACAGAAACGAATTTCTTGTGTAAGACGAAAATATCGCAGCGTTTCCGGAAACTTCTGTTGAATTTGGCCAATATTAGACGAACAATTTGTGGCGAAAAGTTTTCTAAAGCAATGTATTTTAAATAATAAAAAACAAGCCATGAAAATTGCAATTTACAATGCAAAAAAGACATTTTGGTTCTAAAAGCAGAGTGGTTTTGAAAACAAGAATTGCAAATTGTAATTGTGACTAACTAGTCTCTACAATCGATTGATGATGACATTCTACAATATAACAACGAATACACTCAGCATATAGTACAATAAATCTTATATAAAATAAAATGAATTATCTATTGATGTCTATGTCTAATTTTTCAAGTTCAACTCTGCGAAATTGTTCGCATAAAACAAATTAGTTGTCAAGGATTTGAGCCACAATCGTTTAATGAAACTTCAGTAATTTGAGCCACCTCATTTATTGTTAGTGACATCTTTGGGATGTCATTAAATGGTGCCACTCAAATTTTTCGAATTTTTTAATCGAAAATGGATCATTTTGAAGTTTTATCAAATGGCTGGTGGCACAGTTTCTTCTGCAGTTCCAGTAAATGGGAGTGGTTTGGATTTTTGGAAACTTAATAATAAGCGAGAGTGGCTTAAATTTTTGAAGCTTTATTCTATGGCTGCGGCTCAATTTTTTGGAATTTTATTAAGTGAGGGTGTCTCAATTTTCTTTTTCGTTTTGTTAAACGATAGTGGTTCAAATTTTTTGAATTTCATTAAGTGGGAGTGGAACAAAATTTTTGAGTTTTATGAAACGGATGCGGCTTAATTTTTTCAGTTTTTTTTTATTAAATGAATATGGCTCAGTTTTTGGTAATTCCAGTAAATGGAAGTGATTAATATTTGAAGTTTTATCATACGACTAACAGCTCCGATTTGTGGAATTCCATGAGGTAAGAGTGGCTCAAATTTAATAACTTTTATTAAGCCGTGGTGGCTCAGATTTTAGGAATTTTATTAAGTTATTCAAAATATTGGAGTTTTGTGAAATGGCTCAAATTGTTGGAGTTTTGTTAAATGTTTGTGGCTTAGATTTTAGGAATTCTGTCATGCAGGAAAGGTTCATTTTTTTAAAGCTTTTTGTTTTCTCAAATCATTGCGACAGGTTTCTGCAGTTGGAGTAAATTGGAGTGGCTCGGATTTTTAAAATCTTAGTAAAGAGGCTTAATTGTTTGAAGTTTTATTATATGGTTGCGGCTCAGATTTTTGGAATTTTGTTATTCAACGGCAGTGGTTCAGATTTTTTTAACTATATTAAGTGGACCTGGATCAAGATTTGAGTTTTATGAAACGAGTGTGGCTTAATTTTGGAGTTTTTTTATTTTTGTTTTCTCTTAAACGAATGTAGCTCAATTTTTTGAATTTTCTCATGTAAAAATGACTGAAACCTTTGAAGGTGTAAATTAACGGTTGTGCCTTAAATTTTTGTAATTCTAGTAGATGATGAGATTTTATCATACGACTACGAATTTTCAGAATTCAATTAGGTGAGAGTGGCAAAAATTTTTCGACTTATATCAACTTGGAGTGACTCAAAATTTTTGAATTTTATAAAATGGATATGGTCCAAATTGATTTGTTTTTAAATATGTGCACTTTAGATTTTCGAACTTGTATTATTTTATTACGTGAGAGTGGCTCAAATATTTCAACTTTCATTTAGTGGGAGTGGCTCAAAATTTTCGAAATTTATGAAATAGATGTGACTCAAATTATTGGTTTTTTTTTAAAATAGATATGGTACAGATTTTTGAAATTTTATTATTTCATTAGGTGAGAGTGGCTCAATTTTTTTTAACTTTTATTAAGAGTGGCTTAAAATTTTAAAGTTTCATGAAATGGATGAGGCTCAAATTTTTTGAATTTTTCTCTAAATGAGTGTGGTTTAAATGTTTGAAATTCTATTATGTAGGAATGACTAATAGAATTCCAAAAATCTAAACCACGCCCATTTAATAAAACTCCAACAATTTGAGCCACATTCATTTCGTAATAAGCTTTATTAAATAGTTGTGAGGTCCAAATTTTCTCTCAAAATCCTATTTATTTTTCTTTTCATCATAGCAGGTACATTTTATCAACGATCTTTGAACACGACATCTTCATAACATAAAATCTACCAAACAATTTTTTTTCTGTATAAGTATTTACTCCGTTGCTGGCAAATTTTCACCGCAATTCCAAATTCCCTTCATCCCCTTTCTCCACGATTTTTGGTGTAGCTATTAAATCGATTAATGATCCCACACTAAACCGTCGACAACCACATCACGTGTGCACGCAGACAAATTACCCGAACGACAGGCGACATCCATCGACCGAATGTTCGACGACTAGCCGTGGCGGTAATGAAGAATGACCGTCTATTGTTTTTCAACGCTTCGCGTAAAGCAAATCAGTTGGATAGACGTATACAAAAGCTTCGGCGATTTTTCATTTATCAATTGACAAAAAAAAAAAATAGTTTGATTTTCGAGGGTCAAACCGTCCGAAACTACTACTGCCAGTCGCATCATGGTAGTGTGCGAGTGAATTAACGTTGTACGCGGCAGTTACCCCGGGATACCTTTGTGCACTGGGAACAATGGTCGCAGTAATAACGGGCCGTCGGCTGCATTGGGACCTTTCCCATACCCTAGCCTTGTATTTAATTGTTTGTGCAATACGCGTGCCGATATAGCCACTCTCAACACGGCTGTTTCAGATTCATGGAGCGCGTCGTAGTTTCGAGAATACAATGGGAATGGATGGATGTGCGTAAAGTGCATAGAAAATAACGTGCAATCCACATAGAGATTTCGTTTTATTTAATAATGAAACCTATAGACTGAAATTGGTGTCATGAAAACGGAGCTTCTTCAGTTGACACTAGTTTTATTTTGTACGCTTTGATGTTATTGCACGAAATTGCATGTCTTCAAGGTTCGCTGTACGAATTTGCATTGCAGAACACGTAAAAAGTAATAACAAGTTTTCGGTACAAGAGGATCTGTAGCACTTATTTCATTTCCTGGACGAGATGGTGAGACTATTGCGTCTTTAATTTACTGTTAGTTATTTTTCGTCGAAGTAACTATTGGTCACAATTGTTGTCGGTTTTTTCTATATAAGAAATCGTACATTATACCTGTTAAGACCAGCTTTATCAGCAGCTTCCAGTTATGGATAGTTTCCCGTCTTTAATTTACTGTTAGTTATCATTTTCCGTCCAAATAACCATTGGTCACAATTGTTGTCGGTTTTTTCTATATAAGAAATCGTCAATTCGTATATTATACCTATTAAGGCCTGCTTTATCAGCAGCTTCCAGTTACGGATAGTTTTCTGTCTTTAATTTACTGTTAGTTATCATTTTTCGTCGAAGTAACAATTGGTCACAATTGTTGTCGGTTTTTTCTATATAAGAAATGGTTAATTGGTACATCATAGCTGTTAGGACCTGCTTCATCAGCAGCTTCCAGTTACGAATAGTTTCCTGTCAGTGCCGGCTCAGATGGGGGAATTGGGCAGCCGCCCGTACTCTGAAAATCTACCACGTATTGAATTAATCGTAAAAATAATATATCGGCAAAAATGTCACAAGTACCTAACTGGAGTTTAAATTTTGCTGCTAAATATGGATGTACTATGGAATATCTATATGAATTTAAAATATTATAGATTGCACAGTCGTGGTTTATACGTATGGTGAGCTTTTTACAGAAAGCAAAAGTTGCTGAAATTCCAAAGCACTCTACGGCTTGGCTTGTGCTTGTTATTCGTGAAAGAGGTTTGGACAGTTCAGATTATGCTTTTTCGTCATTTTCTGTCCCCATCCATTCAGCTGGATTCGTTAATAATTTCCTTCTTCGTTTGGGTTTGATACCGCTGCCAACATGTAATATTCTTTATTGTTTACTGGGAAATATATATCATAATTACATAGGTACATCATTTTAGTATAATTTATTGTAATAGCAAATATAGTACTGCGTGTTCATGTTGCTGCCATGATGCTCAATGGTGCCAAAGAAACTTATTATATAAGGAAAACATAATATATTGGTTGCTCTCGATGTCATTCCTTAGCAATCTCATCATAATCCAAGGGTTGTAGTGGATAACACGTACTACTCAAGAATCTGGGAGTCATTCCGTCGGGATGTCATTTTGCATGCTACACTTGAAGAGCGACTTCATTAAGATCGCGAGAAGGAGGTCCTGTCCCACAGTCGTGGCAGTCCAATCTACCGCTTGATACGTCCTGGGACGTTCCAATTTTAATGAGGACCCGTCTCTGCCGGAGACCTGGGGCGCAGCCACACGCCACGCTGCATTATCGATCAGCGATGGCTGGATGTAATTACGGTAGCGTGTTGTCTGGCCCGGAGATGTTCCCCGGGCGCAATACGGTCCCCACACACCTCCATCCGAAAGCCGCTCTCCATTGCTGAGTGGCCGCGCGGTGTTCGTATTTAGAGAACGGTATATCGAGAGAAACACAAGCGGCAAAAGGGCGAAGGGATCCTGAGAGTCGAAAAACTAGTCGCCGCTTCACATCCGGTGATATGCGGAGAACGCGTGGATGCGCATTCCACCGGCGACGCCGTCGAACACCTGCCGAGTTGTCGCGAAACCGGACCGACTAGAGCAGAACGTGCAGTGGTTGTCTCTTCGGTATAATGAATGAGATGAAACAGGATTGATTCCAGAAACAATGCCCTCCTGTACCGTTAGTCGCGAACAGTTTTATCGTAGTACGGCTGATGCGAGCTCAGCCGGTCGAACTAGGTTCGACAGACGTGAAGCAGAAGCAAAAAAAAAAATAATAAAAAACAAACGCTGTTGCACAAACGAGACCGTTGAAAAGTATAAGACGCGAGTACAGTTTCTGGATGACCATAGAAAATTTGATTTTGTAGATGTCTAATAATATGTTTTTAAGCAAATTCAAAATGATGTATTAGTCCAGAAATAGTTATTTGTATCACTAGGCCAGAAACTATAGTTTTGCGAGTGGGAGTACGGTTTGTGGTACCGAGGCGAAGCCGAGGTCCCATAAGCGCGAATACTCGCAAAAGAGTTTCTGGCATGTACTTTTGGACTGAAACATGCAATTTTGTTTTTCTGAAATTTTTTTTTAAAAGCAAGTCCGCATATATATACTTGCCCCAGCATTTAGGGCAAATTAGTGGTAGTGTGCTCTAATCTAGCTAGTGCCGAGACTGCACTACACCCTCTCAATGTAATCGGATGCAATATCCGTAAAGTAGACATATAGATATATCAAACGATATCCAAAAGCCTTGTTGTTTTTACCAATTAAAAATTTAGGAACGAACCGTGTTCAAGTCACTAATTTTGTGTTTCTGTACCGGTAATCTGCACTTAGGGTCATTTAAGATGGTTTCTATTATTCTAGGGTAGCCGAGGTAGTGTGCAGGCATCTTAGGAAAGGTTTAAAATATCTATCGAGGTCTTCAAATTTTGATTGTGAAAGGAATCGTGGTGCCATATTCGTAGCATAAACTCAAAATAAGAATCTGAAGTTGTCTAATAGTTTTCATCGAGAGAAACAAGAGGAAGAAACTATAGTATCTAAATATGGCGGTGGTGTCTATGCAATTCACTTTACAGCAGCAATGATATTGATCCAATTTTTTTTCCTTCCACACCGTAGGAGTTAGTAACTGTAGTTAGCAGCTGCCCTTCTTGTTTTTTGAATGCTTGCAACATTTTATCACCGAATTACAGAACCAAACCTCAAACCAACAACATTATATAGCAGACTTTTTCCACATTCCTCATACTGGTTGCCTAAATGTTCTTTCCATTATAAAGATCTTCATGAAAATAAAACATAATTTCTCATTGATAAAAGACCCTGTTATATGTAAGTATAAAAGACGGCACCAACTTTTTAATCCGCTTGTATACATTCCTACTGCACTTATTTCTTTCCCGTCGACAGATCGCATCGGCTATTTCTTTTTGCTCGTAATTAACTAGTTACTCGCGAGACGTAGCATTCTTTCGTTCTCTCTGAATATATGCACGCGTGCAATATAATTGGATTAAATCAGTTCGTTAAAACTAAAGCTGAAGTATGATAGCGGGCGACGAGACGACAAGCGTGTTCCATTGCTTCAATTAAATTTTCCAGACTATATGGGAGACGCGCATACGTGTAGATGTAGACTAATTGGTGAGCAATTAACGGAGATAGGGAGGCGAATCGCTAACGGTTACTCTCCTCAGTTCCCACTCCTGCATTTAATTGGAAAGCTAAGGGAGATTTTCGCGTGATATTACGGAAATAAATAGTTGTCCCGATCTTACCTTCTCATAAAATATGTAACCTTGTACGATGTGTTATCATTAGAGTGGTCGGACGCGTCTGCTTGCATGGGCCGCACTTAGAACGTATCGCCGCGCGCTATGCAGAACGTTTAGCAGCGTGTCAGTGTTAGTCGAGATTCGATAATAATAATATTTATTTGTCACACCATCAAAAGATAGATGGCATTGTCAAACAATAAATACTAAAAATAACAATAAAAACAAGATGCACAATCAAGAGTTATTCTCAATTTACAGACACAGATCGGCCGAACTCAAAAAAGTCATTAAGTGAGTAAAAGGCAGTCGATAACAGGAAACTTTACCTGTACCTTAACCTTACAATAGTTAAATGAAAATTGTCGTTGATAAAAGGCAGTCCTATGCTGCTCGGGTACCAACGCGGCCCTCGACCTCGTACCATAATCGTGATTGCAATTCTTCGATGACACAACAGACCCATTACCGTATCCAAAGCAAAGTACACTATATATGTACAGAGAGGGAAGCGTAAGAATACCCAATTCTATAAACAAATCTCTACACGACACCCGTGAGGATACACCCGGCATTGTTCGAATTGCTCTCTTTTGCAGTACAAAAACACGGTTCATGTCAACTGAGTGACCCCAAAAGCAAATGCCGTATCTCATAATCGACTCAAAGCATGCAAAATATACGGATTTGACTACTTCAATACAACACGTTTGAGATAAAATGCGTAGTCCAAACACAACCGAAGATAATCGTTTACAAACATCATCGACATGAGCACACCAACCCAGATTTATATCAATTTTAATGCCAAGCATCTTAACCGTGTTTGCAAACTCAATGCCATTTACATTGATGCACACCGGAGAATGTCTGAGGCCGACAGAAAAAATTATCGCGCAAGTTTTTTTTTAAATTAATATGTAACTTATTTTTATTTGCCCAATCTGCTAGTTTAAGCACGGTTACATTCGCCTGGGACTCCAACTCAGAATAGTTCTTACCGGTAACTAATATGTTAGTGTCATCAGCATAGTTAACAATAAAGTTATTTTGAGTACTAATGCATTTGTTAAGGTCATTAATATAAAGTAGAAATAGCGTTGGACCCAACACAGACCCCTGCGGTACACCAACATCAACCGATGGGAGATAATACAATTCTCTAGTATGTTGAGACAGAACTGCATGCGATTGTAGTTGCCTTGTTCGAAGTTTTCATTTGTCTTTCGTATGTGATAATTTTTTTTTTTTGTATTATCCTGTAATTGAGCTTTGCGCCTTTTGGATAATAAATGTGTATTATTATTATAAGAGCGGTATTTCTTCTAATTGCTTTTTAACACTTAACACAAAATCACTTCGCGAGGGAAAGCTTTTACTTCCTGCTCGAGTTTTTCCGAAATTTTGGGGGATTTTATAGAATCACAAAAAACAAAAGAATTATTAAATTTACTTTAGAATGTAGATTCGCCCGGTAACGAAGGGAAACGCGAGCTTTTCAAAGGCTGATTCGGACTCCACGAACTTAAAACTGACTAACTCCAACAACAATGTCAGAGTCTTTATAAACTAATCTTCCGCCCGCACTCGGCAGCGGTGACTCGTTCTACTTCTCTCTACAAGAGGGCGCATCAATGCCGTTTTTTTGTTATTTTTCTGAACTTCAAATGCCCTTTCGGACGGTATCGTGGGATTCGCTGATCAGCAAATTTAACTTTAGTTAGACCAGCTGAAGATAAGGATAATACCGAGAATGCAGTACCATGGATTAGCGAAATTTGAACAACATGGAACGTCTTTCCCGTGGAAAGAAACTGTTACCGCAGATCCCACGGTACTTATCAACAGCTAGTTTCAAGAAATGAAATTAAATATTTTTAATCATACTTTAAGAGTTTTGAATTCTTACAGCATTATTTGGGACTTTTTAATGAAGCGACTGTGAGACACACCCAAAGTCTTCGAAATTCGACTTTATACGGTGTACAGTATTATAACAAGGAGCAGGACGATTGTTGAAAGTGTTGTGAAACAGACCTATAATAGATAACAACCAGTGACCTTGGTAATGCTACTTTATTATTTCTACTTTTTCATCTTTTGTATACTCCATCTGTGCCTCTCAACGATTGATATAGAACTGATAATTTTCCGTCTAACCAAGTTAACGCTTGTATACGACTGTTATAATTTCAATTTCTAACACTTAGTGGGGCGTGGTCAGTCACGGTGTTACCCATCCCCATTATCGTTCCTCTATAAATTCATTATCGCACTTCCACGAGTTTTGCTGTATAATAGGTATGGTTATATAAATAAATTGGCTTTGCTCTTTCCCGATACTGTACTGTTTACTTGCATTAAAATGTCACATATGAAACTTAGTACCGGCCTGGACAGCAGACGAAAGTTGACCACTCTAGTTTATCATATCCTTAGTACATATGGATTTCCTTTTTTTTTCAGACGGTCAGAGATTCTCTAGGTTAGGATAATATCTCGATTAATTTCACATAAATAACTCGGATTTACATCCGATCCGCCCAAACAAAAAACTGGAGCAAGCAGATATCGGATTGTTAGCAAATCTCTAATTAACGTCAGCACCACTCGATGGCGCTGCGGTCGACGATAAACCCTATTATAACGTTTGGAGAGCTCTAATGGCTTTTTAATCTACTTTTAATGAAAATACGCTTAATACAATAATATGCTCTTCTTCTTCCATGGCATTTAAACCTTCCACATGTATCCTATTTGCCGTCTATTACGTTACGGAGCCTTTAAAAAGTGTAATATCTTCCGTGAGGAAAAAAAGTTATAAGAAAAGAAACTTTAATATCGTAAACTTGGGATAACCGTTAAAAAAAGGATTTCCGCCAAAACGTTTTTGAATTTAACACGGCCGTAATGCCGCCTTCGGGGTCGTGTAAACTTCAGCGCCGAGGGTGGCTCGCCCCCAAGTCTCACGGAGGTGGTAAGGGGGGCTCACGATGGCTGCTGGTAACTTTTTAATATTGACAGCAAATATTTATTATCTCTCTCTTTATATTGGCAAAGTTCTGGTGTAATATTCTAAAGTTCGATATTTGCAAATGTAAAAAGTTTCTGTAAGGGTGCAGGGCGGAACTCGTGACTTGCAACCCCTATCGCGTTGACGGCCGCCTCGCCGCTCTACGCTAGTTTAAGACGCCTCGTTCTGCATACCGAAAACGCGGGGGTAATGACAAATAAGTCTTTGTTTGGTGTCGTACGGGTTGGTATCGATTCTCAATATGAAAGCGCGGAGAAGACTTGTGAAGCACGTCAGTGTCGTGAGTCTAAACTCTAATGGTGTAATATAAATATACTTTGCGTTAGAAATAAAGTAAAAAAACTCTTTTCCAATATTTCTTACCGTGCACTTATGCGTCCTTTGGATTATTGATTGTTTTTATAAATGCCTTTTGTTTGTATATGCTGGAAATGGCTGCATTTATAGCTACAGAACCTGGTCTAGAAGTGTCCAAAAACACAGGGTCCAAGAGAAACACAAAAGAGAACACTGGAACAATACAACCAGGCAAACTAAAATAAAGACCTTTATTTATCAAGCGATGATTAAAGAACAAGAGTGAAGAACTACTAGGAAATGGGGGACGCAATACAAAAAGCCAAGAGGATGCAGTGTTTCCGGAAACTCTATGTCAGATGGCCCCACAGAAAAAAAAAATGTTATGGGCATATTTTTATGAGCATAATCATAAAGAACAAAATAGGAATAATAAGATTCCAATAGTTCAGGTATTCAGGTACCATGGTGCAAAGATGAATCTAGACGATCGCCGCCGATAAATACCGTACATATCGGTCAGGTTTACCTTTGTGCCATCATGATATCTATGGATCTGGGGTATGGACAACAATAGAAAGTCAAAATAAGAGATTAAAAAGTGTAGAAATGAAATTCCGAAAAAATCATATGTTAAACCAGACCAAGAAATCCTCAACACCAAACCAATACAGAATATTCTATATAGAGGCATCTCTGTGTCTGAACCCGCAGAACTTTTATTTTACAATTTAAAGATGTGAATTTAAGTCACAACAACCTGTAATTCCAATAGGCTTTAGTTAGTAAAACTAAAATAACCATTGCTACAGGTAAGATAACATCGCAGATCCCCTATGCAGATCAGAATCGATTTTTGTTTGATTTCTTTACTTTACCCTGGCGTTTTTGTTGCCGGCTCGACTTAGGAATATATTTTTCTCGCATTCGCGAAGAACACTTGAACCGGTTCCCTACATACCGACGATTCTCCTCGTGAATATTTGCGTTGAGATTAAAACCATCTCTCGCTTTTCGCTTCCACATATGCAGAGAGTGAACGACGAACAAAGAGCTCCACAGATACGTAGATACGCAGTCTGTAACTACTGCATATCTACGTATAGGTGGACCTCTGTGTGGAGCGCGTGTCATGCCGTCCTATTGAAAGCGCTCTCCGAGGCGACACCGCCAGCCAGTCAGTCAGTCAGTCATGCGGGGTAGGAAAGTTGTTCAGCTCGGTTCATTCATCTTATGCGAACGCATCGCGGTTCCGATGGCGTCGCCGGCTATGCATTGCGGAAAATGCAATCTTCACGGTAGGCATGGCAAAGCGGTTGTCGCTTTTGCAGTGAAGCCGGAAAAAAAAGAACAGAGAAAACGGAAGCGAAACAGACAGGAAATTATGTATATCCGGACATGTCTACACGGATAGGGGATTCGAGAGCAAAAGAGTAGAAAAAAAAAACATAAATAAAGTAAATGTAAAGCGGTGGTGATACATAATTTTATAGATAGATAGATAGATAGATAGATACTTTTATTTCAAACAGCCACAAAAGCATAAGTGGGTTGAAACAAGTCAAAGAAACAATTTACAAGTCAGAAAAAGTGACCAATTGAAATGTACCTATTATATATTAACTGAAGAAAGCGAAGCATTATTAAAAATTTTCTTTTTTTTTAAATAAAACCTCTATGATTTGGTAATAATAGTTAATACTTAAGCTACAATACAACCAGAGGTAAATATATCTCTTAGCAGCAAACTTAGAAGCTACATCTTGAAATAATCCTCAAATTCATAAGGTTCCAAATTAATTAGCAAATTAAAACTATAACAAAAATCCCAAAAGAAAGGTGAAAAAATCCCTTACCACAAAATTAGATAACAAATCTAAATACGTATTTCGGCAACTAAGTTGCCATCTTCAGTAGAAACAAGTGAAGAGCAGTGTTAAACTTAGTGTTTTCGGCTAAGTAAACCTTGGAAGATATGCTCTTCACCAAATCACTAGTGGAATAACACTGACATCTTTTACAAACAACAAGGCTTATATACTATCTAAATCTAGTGGGACGTGACGAGCTAGCATTTAGATTTGTCATCTAATTTTGTGGTAAGGGATTTTTTCACCTTTCTTTTGGGATTTTTATTATAGTTTTCAAGCCACAGTCTCCACCCATCACAGGGAGCAAATTAAAAGTTTCTTTCTTGAATAATTTCAAGTTATTTATATTATATATTTCTTTACTATACAGCGTGGCTGGTATATAGGTTATGCAACCAAGTTTGAGGACATGATAGTAAATTAGTCACCAAATTCAATATGCGTTTGAAAAAAAAAGGAAAATAAAAAAAAACAACAAAAATTAAGAAAAATTATGAAATTGCAAATCATTTTAAAGTGTCGAGTTAGGGGCATAAGCGGTCATCAAACGACTAATTAGTTGGCTGGGTGAACGGGTCCGGCGTTCTAGTTTTATTTTTATTTATTTATGATGTACTCACATAGAGTCACCACTGAATGTATGTTAAAACAGGTGTACTTAAAAAAAAAAAATACAACTGGAAGGCTATAGAGGTATATTATCTAGATAGGTCTTCTTATAATTCACACAACAATACAATAAGTACCTACCTTTTACCGCAATAATAATTCATATAACCTAACACTTCAAAATTAATTCATTTAAGCCACTCACGTAGATTAATTAAAGTATTGGTCCCGACACTGAACCCAGCGGTACCCTATAAATCGAAGGGGCTCTTTCCATTCCCATGCATTTAATTTGGACGACTTCTCACATGCAAGAAATGTGACAATTTATTATGTGCCTACAATAAACTACGTCCGTTTCAAAGAGTACATGTTGCCACTCGTTTTTTTCAAATCCATAAAAGAAACTAGGCCCTTTCTTTCCTCAAGAGAAAAATCATCAATACGGCACTAAACACATCTGCAAGCACGCAGAAAAAAAATTATACAAAGAATTAATGACGAGCGAGAGTTTCGCAAGCAACGAAAAGCGTTCGTACCGCGAACATCGATCACGGAGTGTTCAAACAGCGTCGCGTTTTGTCCGGGCCCACTCCGATGCGGTGGCAAGCATCAAAAGGGTCCTTCAATTGAAATAAATCGCCCGACTTTCATTAATCCTCTTACCATCCGACCTAATATCCATCGCCGACCCGCAATACCCCCCCTCCACCGCGCTCCTTTGGATGCGGGCGAACTGAGGAGAGAACCACTCTGAGCAGGCGATTATTTCGGGTGGCACTAAGGAAGTCGATTTGAAAAGTCGCAATTTCCGACGTATACTCGCCTTTGTTTGTATATTTTGACTTTGCAATAACGTCACCTTGATTTATTACACTTTTTATTAAGGTTCTATATATAATTAGCTGATCAGATACTAAATTATCTTCGTCTAGGGATTAAGGAAGCGAACGCGGGTAGATAAGAGGTAAATAGCACAGCTGAGGGATTGTCTCAGCTGCAGACGTTGCCGTGAATCGCGCCCTTTGTTACCTACCTCCTAGCGGAACGCCATTCGGATTACTACGTACCGGAGTTTTCCATTTACTGGTGCATGCAGACGAGATATTACACTTCCAAGTTGGCTGGATACTGCATACAAGCTGGAAGGCGTTTCTGCACAAAGTGGAGAAGGCAATAGGGTTCATAGGGGCTTCCCAGCCAGTAGCGTGCGCTCCTTTGTGTGTGTGTAGATGCGCTATAAGACGTGAGAAATGCGATCCATAACACTTCTAAATGCATATATACCAACAATGGAAGCGAGATTTCCCATTGAGGAAACTCTGGCTTGGTTCAATAAAGTTTAATGAAGTGGCTTAATGGATTGATATGGTGCATTTTCTACCTGCACTTTTAACAGTTAGAATATGACGCTTGTCAGTGACGCCATAAGAATATAAGTTAAGAGTTACAACGAAAAGCGAGAAAGATCCAAAGGTACTGACGAAAATGATAAGGAGGCTGATTTATTTCAAGACGACTTACCTGTTAATTACGAGAAAGCACTAAAGGGAAACGAATTACATCAAAGACCAATAATAAAAGTAAAAAGGTTAGGGCAAGCAAATCTCGAAGTCTAGTATCCAAATTGCGAGGTCATGCCAGATGGATGAAAGCAGTGTTGAGCAAAAGAGAGGTTGAATAAGGAGAAAGTGATTATCCGGAGGCATCATTGAATATTGAAAGGTGGTAGAATTAAACCATGAACAGGGAAAATAAAAAAAACTCAATGAAGAAAATTGAAACCATGGGTCATTAGGGCATGCCAAGTGCATCATCCACATAGCAAAAATGGCGTACCGGACCTGCCAAAGACCCTTTGGAAAAATCTGAGGTCTACAGTAAAAATAATATATTGGCTATATCAGGCTGTAATAAGACCCATGGTGACCTCCATAGGGGGCGAATATTTACAAAGATATCACGCATCCAATCGGGTGCCACTAGGGTCTGTTGTGATCCCACTACTCTTCAGCATCTAGACGGAAGATACAGTGTTGGGACTAGGAACCTCAATCTCTTCTATATGTGTAGATCTTCTTGGTTTTTAAAGTCATAGTTAAACAACTATTAGATTGAGTAAGACGTTTCGGTTTATTTATAAAACCTTAATCATTTACATTTTTAAAAATTAATAATGTAGAAAATAAAATTTTGATGTGTAAAAATATATAACATTTTTTGTTTTATTTAAGATCGTAAATTTAACGAGTATTTGATTCTTGGCACAATTTTTTTTTTAGTGTTGGTAAATTGCCGAGCCAAGTATGGTGAATCTCTAGTTCATCAAAAGCACAATTATGCATCGTATATTGTATTGTCATCTCTTTAAAAAGAAAATTGACGAGGCAGGTTGTGAAGAATAAAACAGTGGTTGTAACCACCACCACCACGTTGCAACGTATGTCACGAATCATCCATTGCGAAACACCATCGAAACAGAGACCGCATCTTATGAAGGATTCAACAGGATCTCTCCTCACAGGAAACGGTAGAAATTGCTGCGACTGAGAAATCTCCAACCGGGGAGCGTAATAACTAAAGCTCGCCTACGATACAATCTCCGGACTCGAAACCGGATCCGACAATCTTAATTCTACCCCCTCCTCCATCCCTCCCGCCGATCGTCGGCCGGGGATGAATTATTAAGCCTTTCGTAAAGGCGGAAAAAGAGAATCTACTAATTAACAGCTTTCCGCTGCGGGTTTGTACGCTTTAGGGATGTAACAAGAGCGACGGGGGAGGGTAAATATTTTATTTATGCATCCCTAATTCGGAATAAACGCAGTCGATTTTCGCAGCACCGACGCGCTCTCGTGTTCCCCGGCGGAAAAGAACAGAACCGGGAATATTCCGAGACTAAATGTAACGAATGCCATGAAATTTTTAATATAATCGTCGACGGTTTCAAAGATTGGAGCAACCGAATGCTAGAATTTATTAAATTCAATTCGGATTCGAGTCTTTGAGTTGTCAGTATCGCCTCCGGATGTGATTTGAAAATTTAAACGATTTCTTTACGAATTTATGTGTTTCATAATCTTTAGTTTTGATATTTATTGATTTCCTTTCAATACACACATTCGACTTCGGCGCGAAAGAAAAAAAAGAGGGAAATTTTTCAATTCTATAGGCCAAGAAAGGTTTAATTAAACTAGGTTAAATAACTTATTGACAAAAAAGCCGTCCTCTCAACTTTCTGCTTTCTGCTGAGTTGGGGCGTAAGCGGTCATGAAACGATCATTTAATTGGCCGGGTGAACGGACGCGGCTTTCACATTGGACAGAAATATTGAATCAAAGGTATTTTTATTCTGTTTAGTTGGAAAAATTAAAAATAACACTGATATTAGGAGTAAGACGGGCAAAAACTAAACTCTGAATCGATGATGAAATATGCATATTTTCCCGTTAGAGAAACTCGAAAGTAAGCAAGATAATAAACAGGATAAAAAAAATCGGCAATTTCTCCCCTAGCGGTGTTGCTTGCGCCAAAACAAAACCGTCGACTTTAAAATTCATAGTTCGCCAGTTAATTTTTTCTTTTTTGCTGCGCTCTGCAGCGCGACCGCCAGCAGTTTTCTCATTCACCACATTGACTGAGTATGCCTAGTTCCCTCCCCAGTTCCTTCAAAGGCCGCGACAGACTCCGTGGGGCAAAGACGCAAATTGAAAATGAATAATTGATCGCGGACTAAAGAATTAGATGCAAGCTACCGGACCCCAGGCGGTGACTCATTGCCGGTACAAAAAAACTTTTTCTAAAAATAAACAAGCAACTCGCTGGATATGGAAATTACCACCGAGCCAGATGAGGAGCAGGATTAACTTCGCTCGGGCTCTTTAAAAGTGAAGTTTGGATGGGGTGGGAGAAGTCGAGCGAACGCTGTGATTTTGAAAACCTAAACACCTTTCTTGTTGTATTTTCATGTATTTGTCTTACTCTGTTTTCTGTTCGTTAAACTATTCTGAAGTTTGTTCGTCGCTTTATTGCTTATTAACCAGTGTTGTTTGTGTTCTTCCGGATAAATAAGTTTGTATCAGTTTTTTCTAATTTCCAAGTATTCCTATTTTTGTTATCTTTTGTATTAATCTTGGTTTGGATACGGTATCGATGAAGACAGCTATTACTGTATTTCCCTTTTCTACTTTCTTTTTAATGCAATTCAGCAGGTCGATAGCACCTGAAGCAGTTCCTGAATGTTTCTGGAAAGCATATTGATTTTCATGAATTACTTCATTTTTTTTATAGATAATCCGATAGTTACGTTTGCATACTCTTTTCTAATATTTTATTTATTATGGTTAATAATGAGATTGTTCTGTAGTTTTCAGGTAACCTATTATCTCCTTTCTTGTGTACGGGAATCAACTTAGATCTTCTTAAATGTTCTGGGTACGTTCCTTTTTCTATCACATCATTTACGAGTTCCGTTATTATTGGTGTTAATTTTCCTAAGTTTTGTTTAATTTATACCAACTACAAATTCATGCACGTGAAATCGATTGCTCGACAAACAGTTATTCGCTATAAATTTGCATGAAGGCCTCATTATGATCGTTCACGTGCAATAACTAAAATTTAACATCGATTTAACAATATCCTGTGTACCTACACCAAAATAATAGAGGCACCGCACTTCGGAAATTAATACATTCACGACTCTAAATATTTTCATTAATTGAATAACATAATACGCATAGATACACTATAAATATTAATTGCGCCTGGGTGTAGTTAATACATGAATGAACAAAATATCAAACGGATTTATATTTAGTCGTCAAAAGCGCCCACAGACGTCTCTAGTTGGAAAATGGTTAGAACGCCACCTGTGAGTAAAGATTTGTATCGTTACATTAGTAATGAATTCGTACATGTATATAAGGGAGAAAGAAGTGTTTCCTTTATAGAAATCTTGGTATAACTGAATAACAAATAAAGCAGGCTAATGTTTTGCCGTGACCAACCAGTTCACCGGATTTAAATCCCATCCTCACGATCAATATTGGTGTTTTCGTCTAAAGTATGAAAAATAAAGACCAGGTAGATTGAAAATATGTTTCTAATTTTAAAGTTGTGTTATTTTTTTCTGCTATATGTTGGGTCGAAATAAAACCGTCATTACATTGTTACGTCCAGCATCCACATTAAAATTTGTATAGGTCGATAGAGTAAAGATTTATAATGATAATCTTGGTTGAAATAAATTATGAGCAGTGTTTTCACCTATTGCTTTTGAAAAATTTCAGATAAATCGAAACAGATATTCTTCAGATGTTCCCTTGACAACCACAGACGTGGAGTAGTGTCACGATGTCTGTTACTTTAAAAGAAGGGAAGCACAACACCGCCGTGTTGACGTGTCACGTTTCATCCCTTTGTCCTCCGATATTCTCCGAAAAAAAAAAAAAAACCTCGCCAAACCCGCCGAGCGTCATGCATCATGCATTACCGTCCACGTATCGGAAAACTCTCCAGAATTCCACCGGTTTTTACAACTTCGCCGCTCGTACTTCGCTAAATATTCGATGTATATTCAACCTGAAAGTCCGGAGAGATGGTGACGAACATTTGCCGCGTGCTTACCGGAAATCGAGGCGAAACGAGCAGGGGTGAGGGTGGTACAGTGGGAAAATACGGGGATAAAAGCACGTAATAACCGCTGTGGTGTATTGAAACTCCCCCCTACCCCTCCAGCTCCTTGCTCGTCCCCGTTGGGTCGTTTGGTGCGATATCCTTCGCCACTTCTTCCACCGTAACGAAGCATTGAACTCTAAAATTTAATCCGTGCTTCGGCGGGATATTCTCGGGAGATGGGCGGCCTCGAGGGAGGGGAGGAGAGGGGTACACGGAGGGTGGGGGTGTATGTGAATGGGTAATTGTGTCTATTGTGTTCGTTCTGCGGCCTTTCTAGCAAAGTCGACCCGTGTGCGCTGTTGTTGTTCTGTTTTTCTTTTGGATTTTTGGCGAATGATGAGGTGGAATCCTTTGTGTCATAGATTCGGTATTCGGGGAGGTATTATGGGAAAATATAGGGATGAGGAGTGAGATAGGAATTATGTATTAGTATCTACCCTTGCTTGGTACTTACGTAAAAACCGTCAACATTATTAATTAGACGATGATCACTGTGCGGAAATGACGTATCCCGTATCACATTTGATTCACTCCCAGCAGAAATCCAAAGTCCATCAACTATATTGAAAGGCGTAGGATTTTTTTAAATTCTTTTTATTTACTTGAAAAAAGATCCATAACAAAGTTACCTTTTTTTAAATCGAACACCCTGTATAGAATGACATATTTGGGATCTAAAGACGAAATTAGGGCAAGTTTATGTAATACTCCATATTCCTAAAGCCATCGGTTTTTGAGATATTTTAAAATTAATCAAATTGCAGTACAAAATTCAAGTTTGATTTTTACTGTGTAATCCAAATTTAAACACATCTACCTACATTCATCATTCAGCTAAGAGGCTAAGCAATGATATGAAGTGGAATTTTAGTCGCACAGTTATACTGAGTGTTAATAAATGCTAGTTTAAGTTTGATGACCATTTGCAGTAACTTAACTTTCTTATCTTAAATAGAACACCCTATATCTGATGATACTATCCAACGTAGAATTTACTTCCCTTTCAAAATATATTAGGGTTCCCTATGCCTAACATGAATAGTTTTCTCGTGGTTAGCATTTCATTTTTTCCAGGACCACATTTAATAGAATTTATTTAAATTCAGTTGGCTTAGACGTCGCGTCGTTACTAAGCATGAATAAACAATTTATCATTATTTGATAGCAAATACATCCGAAATATATGTCGGGTTTTGCTTAAAATTACAAAGAAGAGAGGTCTCACATTGAAACCCTACGGAGTTGCATCTACTATAAAAATAAAATTGCCAAAAATCTGGGTATAGTGAACCAAAAAGAAGATCTATGGATTTATCCATCTAGTAAATATTAAGCCCAGTCTTAGTTCTAGCTATGTCAGCTTTTTTTTGGGCCTAAAATAGTTTGACATACGACTTGCCAATTACATTAAACAACATGTTTAGTCCGATAATTCACTTGAACATTCTCACAGATGGAATTGGCAAAAGACAAACCTTCTCAGAACTATACCTAGAAGGATCCGCCACGTTGAATTTATACAATCCCACACGAAATGGAGATAATCCAAACATCAACAACGGCACATTTATTTTTTTATTGCAGCATTGGCCGCGTTCATCAGAACAAATAAATGTTTATGTTAGGTTTGTGATTAGTTTGCCCTCAGCACTACCAGAATTGTTTGTGGTACGCCAGTAATAATCCTAGCAGGAGAACGGGAAACATTGATGAGCATACTTCATTCTGTGCACCTAGCTAAAATGAAGAATTTGATCGTACGTTTGGTGGTCCAACGTAAACAAACAAGTTGAAGATACGGTAAATAGGTATTCTGAATGTCATCGAGCAAAGAAAATACCCAAAATATCCATTTTGCTTGTACTTCATTGATGCACATTCCAAATGGCTAGAAGTTATACTTGTTCCTGGACCATCAGGGGCTGCAGTGTGAAAGTCTTGAGGGAGTTCCCTGGAGTACCTCAAGGTTCCATACTGGGTCCCATTTTGTTTTTGTTATATATGTGGCTTACTGATTTGCGGCGTAATTTAACACAGATCCACAAGTTATTTTCCGTGCTGATGATAATAACACGATTAAGTTCAAAGATCCGAGTTTGTGATAAAAATTGTTATGGGGTGATAATTAACCATTTAATTATAAATAAAACTAGAAAATTTTAATGCCATAACAAAACAGACAACCTTCATTAGCAAGACGAAAAACCCACCGAATCTTAGGGTGACTAAAATACGAAGCTGTGCGTATCCCACTCTCCTACGCGTCTCCGAGATTTTATCTTCCTCCCCTTACCACCCGTCTCTTCATCTCCAACATCTCGTCTCGGGCTCCATAATAGTGCCACCGTATCAGACACTTAACTTGATTAAATCGCGAAAGGAAAGCCATTCGCGAACGCACGCTCCCTTTCTTTTGTCGAGTTGCTCCATTAGAGAATTAATATTAAAGTAATTACGCGTGGGCTGACTTTAACTAGGCGGCGTAGGTGGGGAGGTTACGCGTCGAACTGCCAGTACACTATCAACGCGTATAGATGGCGCTCTGTTGTTTCCATAGACGAATATACGTCATAATTCGGCTTAATTCTTAATTTCTTCGCTTTCTACTTCGTGACATCCTTCGCAACTCCCAGCCGATCTCCTATAATGAATGAAATAACTGTCGGGTCGTTCGACATCGAACGATAGATATAGCGGGGACGAGTCAGCTCGTATCGGAACGATTTCTGAAGACGCCGTGGCAGATCAAGCAGAAAAAAGTGCTGGTCGGTAATTGTCTCGTCATTGACGATACGAAAATCATTGGAGTGTAAAGGAAACGATTAGAGGACGGGCCCAAATCATTGCCTTCACGTTTAACGAATATTAGATTAGATGTGAATGGAAAAAAGATGATCCTACCAATGTTCATCAAAAGCAGCTCATTTTTAACAATACTAAAAGGCATTCAAAAGCAGTACGCTATTAGTAGCGTGGATGCCTCTACAGCCGGTATGTTTTGTTACAAAGGATTCGATCGTAGACTGCGAATAGGGACCGGACTATTTTTAGAGGGAGTAGACGGTCGGTGGTCTGGTACTAGGGATATTAATGTAATAAATATCAAATCATTTCCGCTCTTTTCTATAACACCATTCATCCTAAACATCCCACTCTTGCTCCAACAACTGGAACAAACAACACGACTAGAGAAAATTTAATAAACCTCTTTATGCGATTCATTTTCCCTTTCGGAAAGCGTAAATAACGACTTTAAACCCAGGTCCTAACCCTTCGCGTCGGAGTTGCTGACCCTTTACGCTGTTCCGACCGGGTACCGAAATTATTAAACTAAAAATTCGTCGGTTTTCATGAATATGCAATGTTGGGGCCGACCTCGCGAGTTCATACGGGCGCGTCCGGCAATTTTTACTCGACGCAGCGGCGATTATCAGATTAGTACTTGGCGGCTTTTTCTCTCGTCCTCCACCGGCTGGGGACACCGGCGAAGATATATCGCCTCGAATACCGGAGCTGAATTTATGACTTAATTTTAAACGGTACTCCTCTTACGAGGAAGGGATACAATGCCCTTATACGGGGGCGCGGGACACGCGTTTATGGAGCTTAAAATGGTGAACATTTCAACACGAGGGGTGTCGGGTTGGTTTATCTTGGTGATTTTTGCTAATGACGATCTGGGGGTTTGATATAGGCGGTATGGTTTTTGTAGGGTATTAGGAATTTAGCTCAAATACACGGCGAGGATTGTAGGGGAGAAGCGGATACATGTGAACACATTTAAATTTGTCGGTTATAAATTCCCCAAAATGTTTGTAAAGAATAGTGTTATTTTATTTATTAAAATTCAAAGTTACTAGCGTTAGTATTGAAATTCTTATGCGCAGAAGTGAGTTTGGCCAAGGGCAAACAAATATTGGATAACATTGGAAGTTAGTTATTAGGGTAAAGTACTTTCAAATAGTATAAGTTCTTATTGCATGTGCGTTAACTATTGTTAATATTTTAAAATACGGTAATATTGTTTTGTCGATACGACTCACTAATTTCCTTGCAAATGTGTTTTAACCTAAAACTACGACTTGGGTCACATGTGAGCACATAAACACGGCGTGCGCATGTGCGCTGTCCAGATGCACACCATAGTGGAAGTATTTGTACTTACATAAGTATCTTCGGTTTTAGAATGGCACGAACACATAAGCGCAAAAGACTGGCTAGATATTAATACAAATAATGTTTCTAAAGCAATTGCCGTAGTGCATCATAATTGGATGTCAATTCGTGTCGCAGCAGTAAAGTTCAATTTAAAATCTATGCTGCACAAACTATTGAAAAAATTTAATAGTGTCGAAGGTGATTCGATTGCAGAAACTGAAGTGGAGAACTTACCGAAAAAATTGAAAGATGCAAGTAATAAAGTTTTTTCAATGGAGGAAGAAAAACAATTGGACAATTGTTTACTTAAATGTTCTTCTATTCACATAGAGAAGAAAACGTTAGTGTATTTTTTCCAAAATTTGAACCATGTTTCAAAATCACATAATTTTGAACCAAACCGAATATTAAATGCTATCTATAGCGAGTGGTATTTACACCGCGTCAGCCCTTAAGTCGATTACGATGTACAGCGAAAACGGTATTTGTGCCGTGTCAACCCGTAGGCCGACTATGATCTGCAGCAGACCTGGTATCTGCGCCGTGTCAGCCATTAAGCCGACTATGACCTTCAGAGGGTGATGGAGCCAGTATACTTTGATTGTCGTTAAACGCGCTCTTTAAAGTACACCAGGTTATCCCTGTAAAAGTAAAGTTAAATGGAAATATAGTCAAGTCCGTTCCAAAGTTAGTTGAAAGAGGTTTGCCACAGGGTAGCGTATTAGGTCCTATATTATATAATATTTATATCATTGATTTTTTTCTGACTTGTAAATTGTTTTTTGACTTGTTTCAACCCACTTATGCTTTTGTGGCTGTTTGAAATAAAATTATCTATCTATCTATCCCCACTAGTTCACAAGTGGAGGTCAGCCGAGCATTGAAGTTTTGACAAAATTGATTGGGATTACTGCATTCACTTTCTAAAAGTTTCTAGAGATTAATTTATCACTCAATTAATGAGTTATTCTCATTTTTATGCCAAAACATGTTGTTTCTTTTTGCTGATGCTTTCTGTCTCCTGCAGGAGGCAGAAATGGTACCTAGTTAAATGCAAGTCACTTTATACTGCATCCATAGTACTTGAATATGATATTTCTACGCAGTACACTGCCTCTCAATTATCCTGACGATAATTGCTAGCGAAGACAATTAGAACGGTGGCAGATTACGTCCGGCAGGACGAAACGTGACAGGCGAAATGTCGAGGCGATGAGGAAATGAGCGATTATCTCTTCTGTATTAGTATTCGCCAATGCAAAACGTTTTCAATGGACGCCACAACGTGCATTGTAAATGCTGCGGTATTGCGTGCGTCGGAGCGCATCGGAGCGTAGTGATAATGCGATTCCGAATCGCTACAACACACACTAGAGCCGCTATCGATCCGCTGGTAACGTTACCTAAACGGTCGCTAATACAACGTGAATGCGGGCGTTAACATCCACCCATCGGAACCGTCCCGACAATAGTCCATATTCGATATAATGGCTCCCCGATGATCGCCATGTAGCTGCATCGAATTCGGCACACGCAAAGTAAGCGCGTCATTCTAGGATTGCATGCAGAATAGCGATTGTTCCAAGTAGAGACGTCTCTCGAAGTGAATATAGGGATGAGTTACAGGTAAACGCGCTCCCTCAAGATATATGTGGACCTGTATAGGACGTTACGTCAATATTGGTTCATAAATTTAAACGTCCCGTTTGCTAATGATGAGTGCTTACACGCAACGGGGACTAAACGCGACATATTGCAGAGAGGAACAGTCGCAAACATGCCAACGTGTACGAATATTTAGGTGTAGATGAAATAAAAATCGTACTACCGTAAACCGGAATTACTTTGTACCTGCAGGGTAACTTTGACGTTTGAGAATATTTTCTCACCTCATAAATGAGAATTCTGTTATATCGACCTGCGAAGCGTCGAGTCTTTTTACAAGTGAGCGGCAAGAATTGAGAAAAAGGAATATACAGGGTGTATCGACGATCCCAAACCAGTCACACAAATATACCACTGCGAGACGCGAAGCGTCGAGTCTTTTTACAAGTGAGAGGCAAGCATTGAGAAAAAGGAATATACAGAATGTACCGACGATCCCAAACCAATCACACAAACAAAAGACTGCGAGACGCGAAGCGTCGAGTCGACAAGTCAGAGGCAAGAATTAAAAAAAAAAAAGAATATACAGGCTGTACCGACGATCCCAAACCAGTCACAGGTGTAGACGGGGGTTAGCGGAGAGTGGTGCGGTTTGGCTGGTCTGCCGAGTTGGGGCGTAAGTGGTGCCTTCTAGGTGAAACGCGGATTTTCTGCTTTCTGCAGAGTGGGGGCGGTAAGCGGTCATCGAACGACTGATTAATAGGCCGGGTGAACGGGCCCGAATATCTAGTATTGACCCAATATTGGACTTGGTGGTTAAAGGATAGTTTCTGAACGTACTTCTTGTACGATCAGTAAACTATGACAGTGATGCGTTCTGGCATTGTAGTTTATGTGTTAGATTAGTGTAACCGTGAAATTATACTGTGTTCAAACTTTGTATTCCAGCCAAACTATTAGTGATTCGAAGTCAAATTAAGGTATATTTATGGTTATTATTGTTATTTAGCATGCTTTTTTTTTAAGAAAAAATGATTATTATATTTTTAAAAATTTCGTAACTTTGAGGAAGGATTACTTTGTTACACATGAATCATGTCACCCTTGAATATTAAGGAGCGGGTTTCTGGAAGTTTTCTGAGCGAACAGTTATTAATTAATAGTTGTTACTATTATAGATTAAAAACCATGCAAGACAATACAAAAAAAAAGCTGGGCTCGCGGTACTATAAAAATTATACGGAAGAAACACTTTGCAGTGCCTTAGCTGATATAAGATCTAGAAAATTGTCTTTCCGTGAAGCTTCGGCGAAATATAAAATTCATAAGAACACACTGTGGTTAAAAATCAAAGGTCGACATGAGAAACAACTTGGCAGACAAAAAGTATTCAGCATTCCAAAACAATGTTGACAAAAAAGAAAGAATAACTGCTCGTAAAGTCAAATCGCAATAAGCCACTCGTATTCTTCAATTAAACAATAATAAGTAATTATCGAAACATGGGAGAAGCAGTCGATATGGACGAATGATCTCACGACGGCTTTAAACGAGACTAGAACCAATCGTCGAAGCGTAAACAATAGGGAGAAGGAACAATTGTATTAGTGCAAACCCATTAAGGAATTATTTATGTAATTGTTTAATTGGGGATCTACTAAATTGATGAACCGGAGTAATTGGACGTCCCTAAAAGGCTTATAGGTACATACATAACAGAATTTGCCAAAGTGAATAATCTATTCAAATACGAGAATTCACCGAATCACATCGGCTTAAAACATCGACCAGTTTTAAGTGAATTACCTCTGTCTACCTATATACCTTTCAGCCTTTTACCATATAGAAAATTGAAGCGACGCCGATGACCGCTCGCCACCGTTTTGAGGTATACAGGTGGACAGCGGACGAATATGCCGCCGGAATTGCCAATTTAGCGGCAGTAACTTTTCTTTATTACCCTACTCAGTTAATGCGTGGGAGTTTCGGAGTTTTCGACAACACCGCTCCGACCGCCAGCGCGATAGAGAGCCCAATGCGGCGTCGACGAACTGGAGTTAATATCGTTAAGGTCCGGCTCGGATAAACCTACCTGAAAGTTGGGTAATTGAGGTGACACGTAGAAGGAAACCTTTTGCTCTGTTTGTGTGGTGTTAGAATTGAATAGGGAGAGCCCACTCCTATGGATAAAAGAAAATTTTGCCAGAAGGGATTTTAGTGCTAGCTTTTTTTTTTGTTCTCTTCGCCTTATGTCTAGGTTATAAAAATTAGTGGGATAAAAAAAAAATTAGAACGATGTATATCCACCGTTAGTCTGTCCAGCAACTTTCAATTCAGTATTTTTGTGAGTGTTTTCCCAAATTTGAAGCATTTATTATAATAGGACGCAATACCAATCAAATAAGTCCATAATAAGAACATTCTAAAGCTGAAAAACAGAAGCCAAAAAAGTGAAGTAAAAAACATTAAAAATGAAAAAAAAATTGCTAAATGTTGGGAGGGAGGACATTTGAAGCCATTTCATCCTAATCGTGTTTTATTACATAGGTTTCTGCTTACTGTTACATATTATACCAAGGAATTTACGAAAGTCTCCTCCTGCTTAAAGAAATATCCATAAATCTGTGTGTATAGTATGAAAAAACATATACTTCGTTTTTTCTAAGCTCATGGATAGCTTATTTGTCTCAAACCACTCCGTTAGGGTGCAAAGCAGTGTATTTGTAATAAATTCAGTATCATCATTGGTAGTTGGTACAGAAATATCATCAGCATACAATAGTCACATAAATATCAGATAGAAAAAGCACAATATCATTCATATACAAATTAAACAATACAGGCCCCAAAACGGAGCCTTGTAGAACACTCATCATAACCAGCAATGCATATGATCGAGCGGTTTCAAACTCCCCAGAGTCATTAACGTATTTAATAATAATGTGCAAACCAGTTTGCTACGGTCACCCTAATACCATTCAGCTGTAATTTCTCAATCAGGTTTGGGGAGCCTTTTGCAAGTCACAAAAGATACCTAAAGATAGAGAACCTAAAAGATTTTCTGTTTTCAATACACTCGTACGCACAGTACGTTGTCGTAAAAATTTATGAGAGCAGTGGTTGTCGAGTTTCCTTTCCTAAAACCTTGTTGAAATTTGGTCAAAATATGGTGCTTAGTCAAGAAACTGTTAAGCCTATCCAACATACAATAATTAAGAATTTTTGCAATGCACGAAGTCACATTGCTGATAATTGGAGGGTACTTTGGCGTCCACTTTTTTATGTATCGTTCCGCATATCCCCAATAATGATTTTGCTTCTCTCATAACCTAATTATGTATGTATATTGTATAATACTGTTCAATTTGAAGAGTGCATTTTTAAATTTAACTCAATCAAATTATATTGATCGACCGCTTAATTATTAAAATCTAATTAACTCCAAGGTTTTCCAGGGTTAGAGAAGTTACCTAGTGTAGGAACCCAAAGGAAAGTTCCCCCCTCTCCCGCACTAACGTCGCAGCCAACTCCACCGGATCGCTGCATCTGCTACTGGGCCCTACCACGACGGAAAGAGAGATCTATAATCCGGAAGCAATCAAGCGGCAGTGCCGATCGTTGGGCTCCAGCCACGGTTAGCGGATCCGGCTTGAAATATTTAAGGAGGCGATTCGAGCGATAGGTAGGTATGTAGGTGAAGCGGCACGAGGTTCCACTCTGCGTTCGGGAAACGGGAAATGAGGTGCCCGTTTCGATTCAGTTATCGCGGGGATCTGTGCCGGATTAGTTTCGGGAGAGACGCGGAGCCCTAGTTTGGGAAGTGAAGGAAACAAAAAGGAACGAAATTTTTACTTTTAAAGAGGTATTATTTCCGCTCTCCATGGTTCGTAGCTGATGATCTATCGATGGGATATCTCGGTCTTATTTTGTGTTAATTAATTCGGTTCTAGTTTAGGACGAGGCAGACTAAAACCTACTGTAAATATCTGGAGTGCAGTGGAGACGAACAAAAGGAATTTCCTCTTCGCATTCATATGCTTTTTCAAAGTACTTTTTCCATTTTCCTTCCTTAATATCTACTGTGGCTTTTTTCTTTTTACCGATACTCATATTCAGATATGCTCAGATGCAAAAAGACGAAATTAATGGTAAATCATAGAGATGTTGTGACATAGAGATGACATTTGAGCTTAGCTGTATGTATAAACTCAGTAACACATTTAATTCCAGTAGAAAAGTAAAAAAAAAATACAACTATGCTCAAAAGTAATAGTCATCTCTATGATTTACCATTAATTTCGTGTTTTGGCATTACATCTGTGGCAGTTAATTTAAGTGTTTTATGATTTTACTACAGTTTTTATAGATACTCTTCCTAGATCTATTAAATTTTTATGCATGTTCACGTTTCTGAGACGTCAGTTTGTTACGTACTGAAAAAAGTATTGTAACTGTATTAAAAGCTTACAGAAATGCGACAAATTATTAAGATCCTTTATTAAAATACTATTTATAACGCATTTAAATGAAGAGTTGTAAATATAGGTGTCGCAAAAAATATAGGTGTCTAATACATCTGAGCATATCTGTATTTGTACATCGTTTTAGTATTTCTATTGTTGTAATCTTTTGGTATTCTATCAATTTCTTTCTCAAGGCAATGCTGTTCTTTTTTTTGCATAGCTTTTTGCGTAGCTACTTTTCTTTCATTTATATCAACTTATATCTGTCTTCATGTTTCTTGCTTCTTTCTCGTTTCATTTGTTATTTCTATTCTTCTTTCACGTTCTTGATAGAACCGGTAATTATATTGTTGTTTTGTTTTGAACCCTATCATTCCTTTTGCTGTTTCATGTATAACATCTTTAATATTTTTCCATTCCTTATCTACTGGGTAAGTTTTTTATCTTGACACAACGGAATATCTCTAAAACACTACATCAAAACAAAAAAAGATCTGTTATAATGTAGGGGGCTTACTGAATGGTGCCAAACTCGATCCCCCACCTCACCCTCCCAGAGTGGCAGGGGGAAACACCTTTGAAATCTTAGAACCCCCATTTTGTATTGCAAATTCGGATTCTATGCCATCAACTATGTAGTTTTTGTTTGAAACTTTTTTTCTTTCGATTCGTAACAGATTCCGCTGTAATCGCAAAGAAACATGATTATGAACGTCTAAAAACAATACACAAATAAGAGAAGCAAGCAAATATGATTTTCTTTTTTCTTTATTTTAACATAAACTAACATTTCAGAAAGCCATGTGTTCGAAACTGTGCCCCTTTTTTTGGAACGCTATTCAACGATACAAAACCGTACTTTATTCAGTAAGTACTTGACAAGCTGTGAATACTATATTGACATACCTTATGCACATTTGCAAAATTAAATGGAATATATATTATTATTACTTACACATTGTCCGATACCCATTTAGATTACCCCCCATTACT
Organism: Cetonia aurata; assembly: GCA_949128085.1. Taxonomy (NCBI): domain Eukaryota; kingdom Metazoa; phylum Arthropoda; class Insecta; order Coleoptera; family Scarabaeidae; genus Cetonia; species Cetonia aurata. Next base: position 39,226,224 of record OX421886.1, on the reverse strand, counting down.
GTTCAAATATTCAACACTAACTAATTTGTATTGGATGAATAATTAATAATCAAAATGGGGATCGGGCAATGTGTAAGTATTCACAGCTTGTCAAGTAGTGAATAAAGTACGGTTTTGTATCGTTGAATAGCGTTCCAATTGCGCATAAATAAATGTATCGAAGTGAAGGGGCACACAAATCTTATTAAGATCTTGTTTTGATTTGATGCAGTGTTCTAGAGATATTCCGTTGTGTCAAGATAAAAAACTCACCCGGTATATTAATTCCTAAATAGTTTGACTGGACAAAAAATTCTGCAATGTTTGATATATCTGCGCTAGTTGCAATATTTCCCAATAAAAACAATGCTGATCCGGCAAACAATAACATTGCAAACAATAATACTCTACTTATTTATATAAATATTATAGAAAAAATAAAAATAAAACTAAATTAGAGAAATTTGGCAGAGTTCGGAGCCAGTTGAAGAGATCGTAAAATAATTAGCTCACATTCTTTCATATATAATTTTGAAAGAATCGCTTCAGTCTATCTTAAATAGAAAACTGAAAAAAAAAACACAATCACTTTCGATAATTCCCAATATGTTAAGTTACCAAGCTAAACCTATAATAACCCCATGTAAGTAATTAATCGCATCGTTACGCGTACACATGTTTCGGCACTGTTATGACGGCATTAACATAGTACACTCGGCAGATATCATATTTATGCAAATACGGCTGTTATTATTATTCATACGCAGCGTTATTGTAAGCGATGTTACGAGACTGTGTCGTACATTAACGTCTGTATTGCCGAAGGGCCGACGCGACGTCTCTTCGAATGAACCGACCTCTGCGTACGTAAGCTACATATACACATTCGCAACCGAGCATGCATGTCATGTAAGCGCGTACTGGGACTCGTAATCTACTCCGTCCGCGTGAGTCAATCGCATTGTTTGTCAACTCGACCTCGCTCCAAGTTTGGTGACAACAATAGTGGCGATCCGCGTGTAGTTCTCGTGTCTGTCCTGTCTAGAGCTGATAACTGTGTCCCTGTATTCTTGTTTTGTCAATTAACTTTGTCAGGTCCTAACGTACATCCTCGTAGTACTCCTAGCAATAGTAAAACTTTGAAAACGATTCTTCTCCGATACGAGAGATAAAAGGCACTTCAAACGAAAATACATCGTATCATCTTCAAGAGAGTCATGTGAAAAATGTTTATAAGAAGTGGGTATTTACATTTCCAAGAGAATTACTTCAAAATGGAGTAAAAAGCCATTAGGTGGGAGAAATAGTGAAAAATATAAGGGAATTATCTCTTAAGCAAACTCCTAGCAAGAGAACCAAGTTTTTAAGAGATACTGAACACCTAATAAAAGTTTTTACAATAAATAAAAATATTAGTTATTAATAAAATAGTCATCCGCAGTTAACAGACAGGGGAAGGTGGGGTAGGGGTAACCTTCCGATACTTGGTGAAAACTAGGTTGCAACTCTTCATGTGTGAATGAAAAGAAACATCTTTATATAGTTACTTTTAAGTACCTCAAACTTACCGTATAATATATTTTTTTTTTTTAGGACAAACCGTCTTTTTCATTGAATGATGAAGTAAATCGTCACAATTGCAGTTATTGGAGTGACACCAACAGCCATTTGGTGCGGGAAACAGATGCACAAGGACTACAGCAGCTTAATGTATGATTTGGTATCTTTAGCGATCGTCTCTTAGAACCCCTATTCATTGACAGGACTTTAAATGGTCAAATGTATTTGGAAATGCTGGACAATACAATCAATCCTTTGATCACAGAAAAATTGGAGTAAGATCCAGATTTGTTGGTAAATGAGATAGTATTTTAGTAAGATGGAGCGCCTCCACATTTACGATAATTTCTGCATCATCAAGGGGTCGTATAAAATGGCCTACAATGGAAAATGAATATACAGGTCATTTTTCTTAATTAGAAATTACACATTTTCCGTTGTAACACTAAAACAATCGAAGAAAACACAAAATTTTTATCTGCTTTAGATATCCGTCAACTATGGATCAATTACATACTTGGTAACGACGCTTCCGAATAATTAACATTATAATTAATGTAATAACATTAATTATAATGTTAATGTTTTACCATTTCTTCGATCCTCTTTGTGCTTATTTCACACCAAATTCGTCGTTGTTCAAGGTTTCGATGTTTTCGATGTTCGGTACACGACTACCTGCTGATAACCGACAATATTACATAATCCGACCCTTCTCGCCGGCGCGCGGGGATCCGCCTTGGGCATTGTCGGTCCGTTACCGAAAATCGTGAAAAATGGAAATTTCGGAAAAGGTTTACGCGTTTTCCCGACGTTTTTAGACGACCGACCGTCTACGCCCCCTAAAAATACTCCGGCGCCTATTAGCTAGAGACGTTCACGCTACTAATAGCGTACTGCTTTTGGATGCCTTTCAGTATTGTTAACAGCAGGTAAACAGTTATTTGAGGTGGCTCGTTCCTATTGAAATGCTCTGTATAATTCAGGGGAAGACAAAAAATCAAACCGAACAACGATAATAAGTTTAGGAATTAGGTCGACACTCAGCGCCCATTGCCGACGCCCTCATCTCCTCTCTAAAAGCAAAAAAAAAAAGACGAGAGATTTCTCTCGAACAAGGTGGAAGGGCTCCGATTCGCCCTCGTTATATATTTGTTATATTACATTCTCGTTTGTCCTGGCAGCCGTGAGAACGGCGACAAAGGGACCCAGTTCCTCTTCTAATTACGCTCCCGCCGAAGGCTACGCGAAACTGGAACAAGGGAGCGCCGGTAACGAACGAACGAACTGGGAAAAATGCGTACCATTACTCCTAATGCATTCGTAATGAACCCCAGTCTACGTTTCTTAAATATTAAACTACTTTGCACTTGCCCCGGAAAGCGGTCCTCGCGCTTCCTTCTGATGCGAATATTCCGCTCCGTTCGGTCGAGTGCGAGACGTTTATGGGGCGGAGGTGGGGATAGGGTGGGTGGGAGCGTTCGACGAAGAATCGGAGAGTAGGGAAGGCGAATCTTCCTTTTTCCGATGATATTTCTATATTTTCACCTAGACGCGATTTCTGTTCCCGTTTCGAAGATTACATTTCCTCTCTTGCGCATCCGGTGGCGAATTGAAAGTGGCGCTTCGATTTTTCTCGTCGAATTTGACGGTATAGTGGATTTATATACGCGTCCTGAAGGCTTGATCAATTTGTCGAACTGGTGAGACTGGCTCATAACTTGTTTGTGCCGTACGAATGAGCTGAGGATAAATGTTCACTTGTTAGCTGAAAACGGTGCTTGGATTTAACAAATTTTATTGTTGAATGTATCAAATTCCGCAGCCTAAGTGCAACACGCTAATTCGGTTAATGATCGCCAAGAAATATCTTTTAAAATAAAAACATAAGATAATCGGATATCATTCCGATATTACCAAGAACCAAATACAACAGCACGTATAAAGACAACATTGCTGCAACCCCACGTTGGGCGCCAAAACCGTGCAAGCACAAAATTTTCTCGTTCACAGCATCAGACACTTGAGATTCGTTCAAAGTGGGGTGGCAAGGAACTAAACGTAAGAGAGACGATTTCAACTTAAATGAATTTAATTGTCAAGATAAAAAATAGAATTATTGGTTTCCAAGTACTTAAAAATACCGAGAAACAAAGATAAAGGAGCACCTGACAACGGGTGAAAGTTTAATGCGATGATATTCCTTCAAAATTGTTATAGGATGCGGGAACAACGACTTGCTTTATTACATGCACAGCATTATTATAGGTACATTGCTCCTTCGCCGCATATACAAACGGTTAAATTTCTTAATTAAATCCGGCAGTAAAGTACACCGTCGTGTAGGTCCTATCCTCTTCCACTTTGAACCCTTCTTCCGTCCGACGTATTACAGTACGTAGGTAGTAGTCTAGATGCTTATATACCTTAGTCCTCTACAAAAGGGGATTACAATTTCCCCGGAATCCTTCAATCTCACCGGGAGCGTACCAGAGATGCTGGAATTGCGACAATCAGTTAAGCTAATGATAAAGTTTCCTTCTCTCCGACGCCGCCGAATGAAACTCGAGCATCCACGGCGGGCGTACGCTACAGGACTCTTGCTTCCCGTGTCTCGGCACTACATAGTAGCAGCGTTGTGCGTGTGTTTGATTTTAAAGTTTAGCCCCGTCTCGGTAATCGAGTTTCGTCATTACTTAAATACGTGTTTGCGTTTCGGATATTCGCCCGAGCCGAATCAATAAAACAAGATCTTTCTCCCGTCCGTTCTGTGTGCTTGTGTCTGATTGAGGTTAAGGCCTAATGGGATGGGCGCGGGAAAAAATAAGAAACTTTTAATTGTAAGGATAAAAGAAGATAAACAGTTTTTCAGTATCTAGTAATTATTTGATGAAGTTGGAGATATGTCTGTTTCTAAACTAGAAGGAGCGTTTTAAATTCTCCATCTGCGATTGTTTCTTTAGCAGACAGATTTACTCGGACGAAATGCGAAATATTAGGTACAATATGAATCTTTCAAATATTATATAGTTTTGGCGCCCAATGTGGGTATATTGGAAATATTGACCACAGAATCCTAACTAAAGAAGAATAGTGTATTGTTCGTGGGTAAACACTAATCAAAGAGGAATAGCGTTTTAGTCCCACGTTGGGCGCTAATTGAGATTAGGGGGTAAATCTTCGAAATATCTTAATTTTCCGGTTTGGTACATATTTTTTTTGAATTTGCCGTTATATAGTTTTTGTTCAACCTGGAAAGTATTTAATGATGAAACAAAGAATACTATTTTGTTTATCGCCCCACGTTGGGCGCCAACACTATGTAAACGACGAAGCTTTCTCCTTAATAGTAGATACATTAGATAATTTGCGAAATCCTTCATCCTCGCGCCCACGATATCAAATTTCAATTTACTCGAAATCTACATTGATCAAACTCGAACCGAGGACAAAACCTTCTGTCGCCCACACACATCGATAATCCAATTACTGAAGTTGCACAGTCCGCAAACGAGACGCCTCCGCCCGATATATGAAGCGAGCTATGTACATCCAACGCCCCCCACCTCCTCCTCCTCCTTCCTGTACTATTAAAACTACCACTACACGGCGGTCGTCTAGCAAAGCCTCTTGAAGTATCGAGACATCATAGAGACCGTGGGTAGTATCGGCAGCGCCCCACCTGCTGACGTAATACGGCCGGCGTTCAGTTTCTCATTCGCAATTTAATGAATTTGATACTTTTTACGGGATACCGCATAGACGTCGCCGTGTTCCACTCCGCAGTCCGGCACAAGGCAAAAGGAAGTCCAAGGAGATGCACGAGCACCGCTGCATATCGATCCTCGAGGCTGTTTGTACGCTTGAGAAGTAGCGGGACAATTACCGAGAACGGGCACCCGAGCTGGTTAAGTTATAGCTGCTGCAGACGTGTCGCTGTTGCAACAATTAACACCCTCTGTTTTGGGAAGGCGTGTGCGGCAGGAGAGGAAAGGGGGATATGTTATTTTAATTAATTGCAGTGCATAACTTTCGCTTTACGAGCGAACATGTCCATATAGATACGACACTGTTGGGTACCATTTTTTTCTCTGTCTGTTTAATCAATTAATTCGTCGAATTCAAAACTGGTATTTTGTGGTGTTACCAATCTTTTTTTTTTTAAATTGATAAATAAATAAATAACAACCAGTTTATCAAAGTTGATCATACTAAATTTTTGGAAATATGGGTGTATCAGTTACTCAGATGGAAAGTCCATTGTGAACATCTCAGTCCCAAACTTAATTCTTTGCGTCTTTCATTTCGAAATTTAAGATCCGTATTGTCGCTCCACCAGTTGTTTTGGTATGTATTATACATCTTGAGCAGGCTTAGTTATGGTATTATGTTTTTAGGCTAACTCTACCTTGTTTAATGACGTTTTCACTTGTCAAAAACGGATCGCACGTTGCTTAGCAGGCTTGAATGCCTTTACTCTCTGCAAACCAGTTTTCATTTCTCATAATTTACTAACTTTGCCTTGAATATATATTTTCGAATTTGCACTTTACGCATATGATAATAGCGCTAAGTTTCCAGTTAACAAAAACAAACATTGTCACAATGCTAGATATAAGGATGATTTGGCTATCCCCAGGTCTAGACTAACATTGCATCAATAGTCAGTTCCTACAGTTTCTTGCGATTAAAATAAAATTCACAAACATTTAAAAAATCTTCTTCGAATACGTTTTAAACAGGTGACCTTGAAAGGTTTCTATGCTCCTCAAGGATTTTTAAATTTTAGATTTACTGTGAATTTCTGAATTGTTTGATATTCTTTTTGATTATTAATGGCTATTATGTAATTCAGCTTAGATAAATTTGAAAAAGTAAGTGTAATTTCAGTTATTTCTTATTTATACTACTATTACCAACGAATATTTCAAGGGGAAACAGATCGTTCAGATTGGACATATGAAACCAACTTATTTCAAAGAAAATTTGATTCTCCTCTCATCAAATCCCTGCTAACAATACCGCAGAACCTCGACAACGATAAATTACCGAATTAAAATTCGGTAGCGACTAAAAAAAAAAAATTTGCAAACCGCGTCAACGTCAACGAACAATATTATCGAAGCCCGAAGGGTAGAAAATGAAGACGACAGAGTAGGGAAAAACTTAGAGGCTTCAGCGCCCGTAACTACCTCGCAGTCCCTATCAAGTTTCGGCAGGAAATGAAACATGTCGTGTATATGATATCGGTTGACAGTTCTCCTACTTGATGAATAACGGTCTCCCCTAACCTCGCTTTTTTTTTTTTCGTTTCCACAGCCAGTGACGAGATGAACGCCCACGGCCAGGTTACAGTTTTTTCTGGATCGGTTTCCATACTTCACTGCGCCCACACTGGGGCAACTAACCAAACGACTCGAGAGTGAGAAAGAAATTGAGTAATCGCTCTTTTTCCGTCGGTGTTATTGACGAATACATTAAGCTAATAGAGAGTTTGTTTTTATTGTTTCTTTTTTTAAATAAACCTCATAGATCATCAGCTTTAATTCTCACAGATTTCAGTTATTATACTTGACTTCGAATTTTATCAGAATGTTTTATCAAACGGCTGTTACACCATCACTACAGTATATAACAAAGGATCTTGTTCTCAGTTTCAAGGTGACCGACACGTGGTGTTGATAAACACTCCTGGTACCCAAAGGTGTTCATTAGCACCCGTCTATCTTATAACTTTAATAAAAGCCGACACATTTCTCGATATAAACCAGTGGCGTAGCGTGGCAATTGAGGAAGAGCAGAAGGCGACCATTATTTCCCCGCTAGCGTGAAGCGAATCCAAAAACGGGCGTATAATTTCTCACCCCGGTAGATTTATCGTAAGATTTCAGTAGTGCGCAAGTTGGAGGGGAATTATTTCCAATTCCTCCCGCATATATCGAAATTGGAGAATCAGAATTGGGCGGTGGGAACTGTACCTACAACTTACAACACGCCGAAACGATGGCAGAAATAAATGAAGTAAAATCTATACTCATCCCCCTCCACACGCCACCTTCTTCTCCGACCAACCTAACCTATTGCCCCGCGATTGGGAAATCGATAATTTTGCCAAGAACATCCCCCGTATGGTGGACGCGGAGAGGTCTTACATCCTACAGACTGCGCCAAAAAGTAATTTTACGAGATTACCCCTCAGTTAAAGTCATTAACTTACACGCTAATGGGGTAATGTGCGGGGAGATGGAGGGGAGGGGGTATGTGTTATCCCTAGACTTTCAAATAGCTTCTACCATCCCTAGCGGGAGTCGGGAAACGTTTTAAGCGGTCATTTTAACTCCGCGAAAAAACATAATAAAACGTTATGTTCTGCTTATCCGATCCATTAGCATTGGGGGCTTTTAGCAAGGGGTGGCGACGCCGCTTCGTTTTTTTCTTGTTCTTCCTTAAAGATTAAACAACGGCGATTCATATTCCAGACATTTATTTTTAATTATGACCCCTCAGACTTTCGTCAAAATCATTATTTGCAGATTGTAGCGACATCCACTAACGGACCACCGTCGCAGATTCGTAATTAATTCCGTTACCGCCGAAGGACGACGTGATTCTTTTTTGTTTTTAAAGGAGAGAGGGTTTCTACCCTTCTTTTGTTTTTCTTTCATTTCGGCAGCCTCGATTCGTTATATACGGAACAGTCTGACGTTTCAATTAAATTTTTGAAGGGTTGATTTCTTCTTGCTGTTCAAAAACGAATGTTCTACCTTGTTTTGCGTCTCTTTCTTCTTTTGTTCTAACTGTCGTTATTAGACTTGACGGGGAGAGTTTTGAAAAGCAAATTAAAATATATATTGCTATATTTCCTTTCATATTTGCTTAAACTAACAATTTTTTATTTTTTTCTTTCAATACAGGTAAATTTAATGTGATAAAATGCTAGCGTCCATTCTAATAAGATACGCCAAAGCTCCTGGTTTTAAGCACGTAAAACCGATTTTGTTATTGAGAATACCTTATACACCATGTTTCAAAATGATGCATCATCTGTTCTTGCATTCATCTGTACGACGAAGGACGAAAACAGTGAAATTTGCGATTACAGTAGCTACCATTTTGACAAAATTGCAAATAACTCACATACTATTAGGTATACAGATAGGGAACATTAATACGAATTGATCACAAATGATCCGAGAAGTACATTGGGTGCATAAAAAATGCACCATTTCATTTAAAATAAAAAAGGGGATATCAACACCCTGTATATCGGATTGGCTATAAAACCGAAAATATTTTCTTTAAATAGATCATAGTCAGCCATGACTACTCTGCAAATTTCAAAACAAAATTGCAACTGGAACTTCGAAAAATTCTAATGAGCTAGTTCGGTGATACAGGTTGTCTATACAAAGTTATAGACCTGGTAAAAATGATAAATAAGTACATAATTGACATAAATAAATGCTTCACTACTCGTCACATTTCTCACTTAAAATTCCTAACGGCGTCCCAGATAGTTCAGAAGAAAACTCGAGATTTCTCTGTGGTGCTTTGACAAAGTCGGGAAGTTTGTCTAAGTAATTCCGCTCCTTCTCCAAGGCTCTCGCCCACATCTGCAAGCACCCGAAACAGTTTAAAGACAAAGGGATTCTATGCAAGCAGAGTGGTTGGGGGAGGTATTGTAAGGAACAGATTTCCTTTATACTGCGGGGCATAGAACCTGACTGTTCTTGGATATCGGAATTCTCACCGCAAAATGTACGGCGTGAAAATGAGCGATGATAGAGACACCGCCGTCTGCTCGCAGATAAGGGAATTAAAGCAGCGAAGGTTGGCGAATCGCTGTGACGCAATGCGGAGGGAGGGACGCATAGGTGGATGTTATGACTCGCTCTAGTTAAACTGATATCGAATATATGACATTCGCCGGATTAGCTGTTCGACTCTGGCAGGCAGGTTGCATATTTACATAATTTATGTATTCTCTTTGACGTTGCATATACTCTCGTCTTACTTGTCTCAAATCTGAGTGATAAAATAAGTATATGTACCAACGCCTACTTGCTTTCAGGACGCGACTTATGATAATTTGCATGCTGTTACGGAATGATGATTTACTGTGTGATTGATTCAACGGAAAACTGTATCTCGTTTAGTATCTTGAGTGCCAATACGTCTCTACATCGTGTTATTTACAGAAGGAAGAAGAAAATAATGGAATAGTAATGATAAGTCCACAGAGAGTGTCACGTAAATTACATCAACAACAAAGTAACACCAATCAAATTCTGATTTCATTATTCATCGGGACCAATTTGAATGTTTCGCTTAAAACTCGGCACTGCGGTCCATTCTAATAATCCCAAATAGACACAGGCGATGTTTACTCGTTAGGGTTGAAGGGAGTGTAATGAGTAGGGCGAAGCATTTTATATTTTTTAACGCGAGATCGGCAAACAAAGATATACATATAACTAGAGCTGAGGACGTTTGCGGTAAGCCAGGGACGTAGTAAGTGGACCAGCGTATAAACACGCTGCAGTTTCACAGTCGGTGCCCTGGTATTCCCCAACCACCAGAGCCAATCTTTACACGTTGGGGAACTTGGTTAAAGGCGGCATTTTATTATGCCAAGTATTTCCAACAAATAAAATCTGTGGTTCTACAATTCAATCCTGCCGAAGCTGTAGCCATTAAGGAAAGCCAGAGACTCTTTCAAATCCCTTCCCTTGATGCAGATTTACAAACTATTTATAATAATCATATAGGATTGTTTAACGCAATCGAGAAATTTCAAAATACTGCATTATCGTTAGCGGAGTCACTGCAAATACTGGACGATGTACACGCGCAGCTATGCGCAGTAAATGACAACAAAAATGTGAATGTAATAGCAAAGTTCGAGAGTGCGATAAACAAAGATTCTGATTTTACCAGATTAAAACAAATTAGTAATGGTGCAATTGTAGATTCGGTTTCTATCTATAAAGATTATTTTAATTGTGCGTGTGTTACATCCGTAGATGTCGAGCGGTCTTTCTCAAAATATAAAAAAATTTATTCATCACGGCGTACATCGCTCACCGCTACAAATATGGAAACCTATCTAATGCTACAAACTTACTACGAGTCTTATCCACTTGGCGCTATGCAATAATAATCGTAAATAAGGTAAGTGTGTTATTTATATACAGTACACATAACTGACATACCTAAGTGATATAAATAGCAAATGCATGTAAAGCAATAAAATCACGCATGCTTCACCGATCGAAACAAGGTCATAATATTCGTGCGTTTACCTGAATACTATCCTGGCTTACCGCAAACGTCCTCAGCTCTACATATAACAGTAATATTTTATATATGTTTTCTAACGTATTTATAAAACCGCTACGTAACAAGGTACTACAAACCGCAAAAAATCCTTATCGCACAAGTGTGCATCAATACAAGGTCAATATCTCATTGTATTCGACGGCTCGAAATTACGTCATGTATTGATAGTATGCACGAAAGCTCCAGTGGCGTGCTACTGTACTTACAATATTATTTAGAATATGCAGATGTAGGTAAATTTATCCAATATTATATATGTTAATCTTTTTATTTTTTTTCTTGAGTTAGCCGCTTAATTTTAATATAAGAATTAATTAATAAAACTCTTCATTTAACGTTTCGACAATCTAATTTTATTGTTGTCTTCTTCAGAACAAATTTATATAATCAAAAATTTTTTTTATAAATTTAAGGACAATCACAAAACATTTTAAAAAGGTAATTTAAAAATTTTTTTTATATTTTCTTAAAAATATAAAAAATGTTAATAGTAATAAGAATTCTTCGGCAGTTTGCATTAAATTGTTTCGCCATGCATAGTTAATTTTAAATGACTATTAAAATTTTTTATATTTTTAAGAAAATGTAAAAAAAATTTTAAAATACCTTTTTAAAATGTTTTGTGATTGTCCTTAAATTTATAAAAAAAATTTTTGAATTATATAAATTTATTCTGAAGAAGACAACAATAAAATTAGATTGTCGAAACGTTAAATGAAGAGTTTTATTAATTAATTCTTATATTAAAATTAAGCGGCTAACTAAAGAAAAAAAAAAAAAAGAAAAAACAAAAAATTACAGTAACGGCTACGAAAAAATCCCCATCAAATATGTTAATGTAGGTTGGTAAAGGTAAAATTGTCGGTTGTTAGATAAAACATTAAACATGAAAATAAATTGTAGAAATTAAATTGAAATCAAACGAGCACCAACTTTTACAGAACGACAATGAAATGTGAAAACTGTTTGGAAAATTTTTAGTATGTGTGAATGTGTGTGTGTTTTGTGTGTATGTGTATAAAGTTATTTAGGTTGTCTGATTATGGGATGTTTGTGTTGTGTTAAACTGGTTGTCAAATCTAAATAGGTAAACATTGGTTTAATATTGTAATCTATTTGTTCATTTAAAAGGTTTATATCAGGTGCTTTCTTATGTCGTTCTATTTGGTATGCCTCCAACAGTCTAAGTCTTCGACCCTTATCGCAATTGTGAAGTAAAGTAATGTTGTCATCACAGATACTTTTATGTCCAGATTCTAATAAATGTTGGTAAAAATTTGAGTTATTTTGTTTCCTGTGTTCCTTAATTCTGGTGTCTAATATGTTAATCTTTAGGTTAATCTTGTGACTTTTGAAATGTTTGACCAGCATTGACAACTAACATCTTTTCTAAATTATCTGTGGTAAAACTGCATCTATTAGGTTGTACGATATTAAACACACACGCAACTGCTTAGTTCTCCATGACATTAATATATTTTGCTTTGATATCGTCGCAAATGTTCCCTTGGAAATTTGTTTTAACACATTTAAGTCCGAGTTTCTCTCGAACACCAAGTTAATTCGATTGTCGGCCAACGAAGAACTTCCGAACTTTGACAGATCAAAAAAAAAATTGTTAGAAATCAACAATATCTTCCGTGAGAATAATATATACCTATATATGTACATTTATAACAGAAATAATCGGCGACTACCTACTATTGTTAGACACTTCTAAAATTAGAAGATGCTTACAGCGCTACAACTGATGTTCATACATATGTATTTATGTATAAACCCTGACTCGTTCTTCCCCGCTGAGTATTGAAAATAAGTGTCGCATAAAATATAAAATGTTACGCCCTAGTCACATCTCAAACAAGTCCTTTCCTTTTTTCGTCTGACTTTTACCCATTACACCCCCTTGAATCTCATTTTAAGGATCAACATATTCCTAACAAGATGGTTTATTAAGGGTAAAACCACCTTAATATTCTCAAATTTCACATTACGCAAATCCTCTCCCCGCATTCTCTTTCCTCTAAAAAGGTATCGCATTATACTGCTCGCTTTCGCAAAATCAAAACAAAAATCCCTCTGACGCCATCTGAGTTTCAATTTGGCGGCGGTGCCGCGACCTCTGACGAGTTATAACGTCATTATAACCGACGCCAGCGACAAAGGAAATAAATGCGGTTATTGGATCAATTCCCATGCAAATCGGGCGGAGTTTCTTTTGCGCCCGAGGTAAATTTTAAATAGCGCGAATACAGAAACTTCCACCTTCAGCTCGATTTTACCGACGTCGATGGCCCAATAATCTTTTACGCCGTCGCTCGCCTCTTGACGTCTCTTCGCCGTAGTGCGCCTTCAGTTTTACGATCGACGCTCGGAACGAGGAGAAAAACAGGCAATCGGGTGTATCTGATGCGATTTCATTAGCATCCGTTACTAGGGTCGTTAAGAGCGTTTAACGAAGGCGAACGTAGCAGCTATTAAAGCGTGCTTTCGCTTTTCTAATTAATAGTTGCTCGTTAGGAAGTTGACGTAAATCTGCGACTAGGTGCAATTGCAATTAATTGCTACTTGCGCTAGAGAAGGGCAAACCGATCTTATATTGAAGAATATATTAAAACGCGCTACCCTTCATGAAGCTCTTTCATAGCTATAAACAATGAAATGTCAAAGAATATTTAGATTAAAAATAATTTGCACAATGGTCCAAAACATTCACTTCTAAATTCACCAAATTTCCTCCCATTTCATCCATTCTAATCCCTCTAATTTACCAGTGAAATCAGCTAATTTATGGTTCGGTAACGCACCGCTGATCGGCCCTAATGAGTGCACACTACAATCCTACAGCAAAACCACTAAACCAAAGCGATATTTGAATTTTCGCTGCCATTTCGGTCTGCCCACGCAATGTTCGAATGTGCGGCAGTTCTTTTCGATTTACCGAATTAACATAACGCAGAATCGCATTTAGCGTAACGAGAAACGATGGGTTTTGTGCCCTGTTGATGTGGCGCGGAGGAAACTAAATAGTTTTAGTTAATTAATGCCGATAAAGAAACAAATGTTGCTGTAGATGTTACAAATGTATTTATTTCGATAAATGGGTTTGTTACTGTTAGTAATTTTGTTATAAAGACGGATTGGTTTGATGTTACATAGCGAATCAATACATATGATTATAATAGTACAAATTCAGTGGCGCACGGGAAAGAGGTAGTAACTCTTATTAAGGTATTTATTTTCTGCAATAGATAAATTATAATATATTTTCAGGGGAGGGCATTTTTTAACCAAGTCAGATAGTTTAAATGATTAATTGATTAAATATCGTTGTTAAAATAGAGGGGGCAAAGCGTAAGGGAATAGATTAATTTTTTTATGATGAATTTTGTAGTTAGAAAAATTGAGGATTCAGTTTTTTTTTTTTTAAACAGAACGGAAGGTGTAACAAAGTAGATTTAACATTTTTTTTGAATTATTAAATAATATATATGAGCAATACTTCGAAATAGGGGTCATAAAACAAATTTAATGGTTAAAAATTTGCTTTAAAAAAATGTTGAGAAGTATAATAGGCGAATTAAATTGCTTTAAATGGTTTTTTTTTTTTAATAAGTTATATTAATAATCCCGAAAAGACGTTCGAGGCAATAAATGCATGAAATACCATTGACAATTTATTGGATTTCTTACAGGGTGGAATCGACTTATGTTAAATAGCGAATCAATACATATTCATACAATAGTACAAGGTCAGTGGCGGTTTCAAAAGGGATAAACAATGACGACATAAGCTTTAATTTTGCATTCTCGGGAATAACTAAACTCGATGCGACTATGAATCATTGTTAGTTACTTACGTGTATTTTTTCCGCTTCAACATTGCTACCACCCTTCCCTATCCTGCGAAATTGAGGGAAAAGGAAGGGAAGTTAATAAATTAGATAATTGTGACTAATACTGAATTGCTATTTCATTGGAAATTTGTTAGATTTATTAGAAGGTTGAATTAAGTTAATGTTACATAATAACTCAATACATATTCATACAATAGTACAAATCCAGTGGCGTACTGGAAAGAGGTAATACAACAAGCTTTTATTTTGTATATTCTGGAATAATTAAATTAGATTTTATTTAGAATGATCGATCTTAGCCAATATTTTTCGTGCCCTCTATCTTATCTTATCCACGAAGGAGTGACGTGCTTTAAAATAAGCTGATTAACTGTAGATAATCACTATTAATAAATGAATTATCATTGACAATTTATTATTTATTGTTAGTAATAAATATTATGTAATTTCGTCTGAAATCTAAATTGTAAAATGGTAACGACTCAACGACCTTATAATGACCACGAAGAGTGAAGACCAGTCGAAACACCAGGGCTACAGGAAGAACACCCATAGGTGATGCAGTCCTTTTGACATTGTAGATATTATTACTGGCTTGTAATATTGTCAATAAATAGTATAGTATAGCATAGTATTATAAATGTGTCATTCATACAAACCCAATGGCGTGCCAAAAAGGGGTGACAACTTATTAAATACCTCGCATTCTATTTGAAGAAATCATTAACGCGCTACCCATGATATTTTTCCTACTTCAACACCGCCTCCCCCACCACCATCTTATACGCTTATAACTGTAAAAGTGTAGCTCGCGGATTTTCCACTAATTGGCCCGGCGCCATTTCAAAAACTAGCAGGTTCAAACGGCAACCCGCCGGCGCGGGTCACGCGATAGACATAAAACATTCGCCGTGGCGCGCCACCTAGCGGCCCCGTTCGACGACGTGCCGCGAACCGCCGGCCAAATTGCGCTCGTAAATAAGCGTTGCGGAAAAATACACGTCACATATGAAAATTTAGAACTGGGGAGGACGCGGGCGAAATTCCTGCCAGCAACTTGGGAGATCGGAAAGCGTTTAATGAACGTGGGCAGCGCGCTATCGCGTTGGGCGTACGTAATGGGGTTGGAGTAGTTGGGTGGGGGTGGAAAAACTGCATAGTATGTTCGGATATTCAAATGGCGGATTTGAGTTTTAATATTTTTTTTCTTTTTTGAGAAAGTACTATATTGATTGATGGTTAGGGTGATGTTTTTTTTAGGGCAGAGTATATTTAAATCTCATCTTACAAACAAAAAAAAACGAAACATTGATTGTACCGGCAATTAAATATTTTCACTGCCCGATGTTTTTAAATATGTCTGTATTTAAAATTACAATTCCTTGAATAAAAAGTAGCCAGTTAAATTACTAGTTAGAATTGTATGGTATTTCAGTATTCAGTGAAATATTATTATTATTGGCCTCGATATGAAAAATATCAGCCACATACATTTATACTTAATGTCCTAACTAAACTACCTGAATGAACGACAGGATCGACAAGGACATGCTTCACACCCGGGGCCGATCAGGTGACTCACAACAAGACAAACATAGGCAGGCCATCGGAAAAAAAGGAAACCCACAAAGGAAAATTACAAAGGAACAACGCTAAATACGTAAACCAATATGTTTATATATATATGATCGTTTAGAATTGGCTTTTCAAGTGCTATTTAAATAATTCATGCACACTGGCAGTTCTATCTTCATATCAATTAAAATTTGCATAAAGTCGGAGATCTCTTTTCCAAATCTGGAGCAACCCAATATCAGATGGTTTAAATCTCCGCGCTCCCTTTCGCAGGCTGGACACACATCGCTATCACATATTTTGATTTTATGTATAGCTGGGCCGGAAATCTTCCACGATTAAAAGTAATGCTATATAGATCTGGGATAATAGATTTTTCTTTGCAGTCACTTTGTAGTACCAGCGGTGATCTTTGATGGTGGGGAACAGCATGTAATAATTGGTAGGCTTGTTTTGAAAGCTTGCCAATTCTCTTGGAGCTCTTTCTTGATAACAATTAAAGCATCAGCGTATGGTATTTGTATATTCTCAATGACATTGTCACGACGTGCATCCCGAGAATTTGAGAATGTCCTTTGATCCATACTTTAGTGAAATAGGACTTCAAAAATAGTATTTTAAAACACAAGCGTCACAATGACGTTCAAAGTACGAGCATTACAAGTCATTGTGGCACACGTTTTTTACAGTATTTTTTCTAATTTGCACATTAATCGCCTATATTACGTTCTGGCAAGAGTCCCACTAGCGCGTTAATAGCTCATTACAGCACATTCCGCGGTAATATTCATTTCAGCACTGCGTCGTCGTTCGTTTTAGCTATATTGCAATATCCAATTAGAAAAAAGTATTTATGTCATTCCACCATTTCCAAACTTGACCTACAATCCAACGCAACACGTAACTATCATCACCTTTTTCGAAAATATTTGAATATTGCTTCTTAAAAAGACCAGATGAGCCTCTAACTAAACCTAATGTGCTTATCTAACTGCCAACATGGTTTTAAAAAAGGTTACTCAACGTCCACCGCTTTTATGGGTTTCTATAGATCTGGTGTGGCATACTTAGAAGGAAGATCTTATCCTGCAGGCATGTTCCTAGATCTAAGTAAAATCTTTGATTGTGTGAACCATGCTATGTTACTAAACAAGTTACACAATCATGGAATCAGAGATAACGCATGTTTTGCGTTTTTTCTTTAACATTCTTTACCTTTTTGTATGATTTTGATTTATTTCTACACTTACCACGTATGTCTGCAGAAACAAATGTTTACTTCACTTTAACCACCTCAATTTAGCTAAAAAGAGTCATCAACAGCTCGTCACATCAATCTCCGAGATGTACGCCAACATTTTAGCTTTCAAAACACTTCCCCGTCTATCCCAGGGCATTTTAAGGGATTAAAATTTTAATATGAACGTAATCAGGCCGTATACGCGCTCTCCCCCACTGAAACACCCCCCTAGCCCCCATCGAGCCCACCTGGACCCAGCGGTCATTAAAAAATAATTTAGTCGAGTAAAAATTTTAAACGTCCGGATTTATACATATTTTTTTTTACGCAGTGTTAAGTAATTTGCCGACGAGAGGGGATGGCAAATTCCACGGCAGTTGGAGGATTATTTCCGAAGTTAGTATGCCAGCTTGGGAAACACCGTGAAAAAAAAATATAACGCAACTAACAGCAGAGTTTCGTCATCAGATTAAAGCTCGAATGATGGGATTAAGCGGGAAATGTTTGAACCCCAAGCTGTCTGTTGTGGGTTTAGATGAAAGGAGGGTTTAGTTGGCGGGGAAGATAATAGGATAATAATAGGAGGGTGAGGGACGGTTTGGAGGAAAAGAATCGAAATCAACAGGAAAATTAATTGAATATTTCAGAGGATTAGAGAGAACAGAGGGCATCAAGTAGTGATGCGACGAGTCCGTGATTTTTAAAATCGTCTAACTCGATTCTAGTACTCGAGGTGCCAGATTCGATACTAAATGATAATTCCCTATTTATTATTTAACAAGCTGACCCGACAATCGTTGTCCTGTCAATTTATACAAAAAAGAAAAAGAAGGCCCACGTTCCACCTTGGAGCGCACCTTTTAGAGAAAGTGGATACGCAATCTATTTAGACCGCACCCTCTAGAGAAGGTGCGTACATTTTTTGCCGAAAAAAGGTTAATAACCTACGCGAAAATGTGTATGGCGAGCGCATGAAGGACAGATTATTGCTTTTACTACGGTTTATCAGCGTAAACAAACGTTATGTATGATTCATTGTGTATTTATTCGACAGAGGATTTCTCGTTTCCATAATTTATTTTTTGTTATCATTACATAGACATGCACACGTTGAAATAATATTTTGATGTATTCCTTGGTAAAACAGATCTTCTATTTCTGGATGTTCTTATTGGTTTATTAGAATATCTTATTTTGTATATACAACGTGTCCCGTATTATTTTATTCAAACTTTTTGAGGGTAATGTAGACTAGATTAATGACTAAAAACAGCAAAAGTGGTAGGTCAATTTTGTTTCGTTACCAATATGCTGGGTGTTTACCATTCGTACACTATCATACGGGACACATTGTATACATATGCCCTGCCAATATGAAATGTAGTGGATAGACAAGTTTCTCTCCTTGAATTTGGTAATTTTTTAATGGTGACAATGTTGGATATGCACGTCACACTTACTGCTCTCACTTTAAATATGCAGTGTTTTAAATTTCTTACTATTGAAACTATAAAAGAGTTCCCTGTTGAGATATACAATCGCCAGAGTTATTTAGAATTTATTTTTACATGTCGAACGTTAAACAAACATTATTTCTGCAACAACAGAATTTAACGAACACCACAGAACATTACAGAATAATCGCTCAAAGTAAGTAGGTCATTTTGTGCACACATACACAAATAGAAAGAGGGAAACGCAGACATCTGAATCTTTCATCAAACTTCTATCTACAAGTACGATCTGCACGCAACAATATTATAGTCAGATCACGTGTTGGAATAACGTTAACTACCTACGTCAATGTTGCATTCCCACATCGTTGTGATAGGACGTATAGTCACCAGCATATAGGTGGTGTTATGCTTTTACCTCTAATGCAACGCCCTAATATTGTCGCATCCGCAGGAATGTAATTCCTACTGCGGTCGTTGTAAACATTATTTCCAATTACGGTCGCTTTTATCGACAATCGTAAGTCTAATGGAGTTCCCAACGATATGGGGAGACACGGCCAACTAGATATGATTGGACGAGTTTGCACGGAAGCAACGTTATTAAACTTAATGGTTGTTAGGATCGATGATTCGCTTTTTTCTTTTATCTTGTGTTTTGTTAGATACTTAAATAATGTGTACAGTTAAAATTCGAAACTTCGTAAAAAGGGGGATGAAATGGAAATCCTGGTAATATCCTCGGCGTACGTATTTTTAGAGAGGAATTCGAGTGTGTGTATTTCGGTCGAAAAGATTGATAAGGCGACATTTTTTTTTCTACGTCCCGAGCCGGCCTCTTCCACGCACTGCTAAGGGGAAATTTACGTCCCGGCGCGATGTCACGCGGACTCCCCGGGGGCGAAATACCGGGGGAAAGGAGGGGGACTACTAGGGCGACCACGGACGGATGCCGAAAATCTAGAGACCCATATATAAGTTGGGCCTGAATATCGCCTCGTCTTGGATTTTCTTTCCTCCTTCGAAATATCCCTCGCTTATCTCGAAGCAAACAGTCAGTTCGAGGGGAGTGGAAGATGGAGGGGGGACTCACCTCTTTTTTTCACGTGTTGTGTTTCATTATCGATCCGGATATACAGTAAATTCAAGTTTTTTTTCTTCAGATGTTGCGTAAGTTTAAACAGAATGACCCTTAAAGAAATGTACACACTAAAAAATATCTGCAATTCCTACGGAAAATTCCAGTAATGTATAGAATAAATTTACCAAATATTAGATGTGTATCTAAATAGCTGAGATAAATGAAAATCAAGAATATTTTGAAGATAAATCGACGCCAAAAGTTAAAGAAAATCCTGGGTGTTTCATGTCATATCCAATAAAACAGAAATTTTTAATATATCCCACAAAAATTATTATTATTATGATGATTTCATATGACGCTTTTTTTACAAATAGATAATAACAGTGAAAATAAGACATAATCATATCCATTTAATCGATTTTCCAACACAAATGGGCCAATAAGTTGCTCGTTGGCCAGTCAATACGTTCAATAGAGCCAGACATTTAATATATCCCGCAAAAATTACATGTCCGTCATGTTTCTCTTTACAAGCAAGCAGTTAATTCTCTTTTGCTGTACATAATATAATAAATATTCTGTGTGGGGGTGATTGACTTACGTGTAGGAAAAATAAGCTGGTGGTTAATGGTGTCTGCTGCAACTTACCTGAAAAGTAAAATAAGTACTATTAGAAGAAAGTATTTATCAATGTAATATTAGCTAGATTTTCCAAAAAATAATGCTTGTTATAAATGTAAATATTATATAGTGGGGAGGGGTCAACAGATATAATCTGTGATTGAAATAAATTCAAAACAACGTTTAATGTAAAAATTAAAAGGAAATTCTAGTTCTAATTACACAATATTATCCAAACACAGTCAAAATATAAAATCATGTTTTCCGGGTAAAAAAAAGAAAATTTGGCAAATTCTTTGGCATGAATGTGACATTGTGGGGGTATACTCCCACAATGTCACCACTTTGGCACCACATTTTTTTGGTTATATATATATTAAATATATATAAACAAAAAAATGCAAAAACGAATTAAACAAAATTTAGAAAACAAGTAGAGGACAATCTATATCTCTTTGACGAAGCCAATTAATTCTTGATTTTGAATAACGTTCTAAATGGGGGTGTACACTCCAAATCTGTCATTATTTTAATAAAAAAAAATCCCTTTTTTCAAATTTATTTATCCATCTAGCATCATGTGCTTAAAAAGTATACTTAGTTGTTACTCTACTCTAAAACCTGTTGAATTCCAAATCTTTTAAATGATTATTTGTTTTTAATCATGTTTTTTAAAACGCTAGAGAGAAGGGGGAAGGGGGGGAGGGGGGGGGGGTGAAACTGTTTTTCCTTGTTTAATGATTACATTACTATTTTTTTCCCTTCTCTGGAGAAGAAAAGAATTGCAAATCTTTTTTGAATGATCAGTAATAAGACGGCAAGAATATTCGAGCATTTTTTTTTTAATAACAGGGAGAGCCACGAAAATCTTTTTGAACATTTAATTTAATTTTTTACAGCGCTGGGGAGAAGTTAAAGATTTAAACATGTTTTAAGCGATTGAATTTTCTAAACTTTGGGGTGGAGTAAAACTTCTTCTTAATGATTGGGATATTTCTTGCCATTCAAATCCAATTTTTTTTTTGTTTCCAAATCAATCAGCCAATTGGGAAAGAAGGTAAAAAAATTACATCTATAAAAACAATCTTAATATTTTTAAGTCAATTGTCAAAGAGAGACTTTTTCCAACTCTTTTCTACAGACAAATTAGACGAAATGCGCGCAAACTATTCTTGATTTAAAATACATCTGCGTTCATAAAATTCAATGTTTGAAATTTCACTTTGCTGTATAGGATGCCAAACTGGTCAAGCAGTCATGGATTCGTCAGTAGCTTTCAAAGAAAGATAGCAACTCTCTTACAAAAAGATTCGTAATGAAACTGTGGAGCATGCAATTTGGATCGAAGTTAAAACCTAAAATGAGCAAAACTTTATTGTAGTATTCTTATTTTTCTTAATTTCATCTAAATGTTAAAAAGCCATAGTTTTTTAAAACAATTATAGTGTGAATACGAATTTTCTAATGCTTTCACTTCAGGATGTTTCTTTTCTCATATTAATATTTAACCTTACCAAAGCTAGCAGTTGCAAAACTTTAGATATGAAAAACCTACCAAAGTAAAACTATGTGAAAAAAAACGCCCCATTTTTTTACAGTAATTATAAATTGATAACCCACACACTAAAAAATATTTGCAATTCCTACAGAAAATTCCAGTAAACGTATAAGGTAAAATTGCCAAAAAATTAGGAAATTTTATAGAAAACTTTAGGTATTATTTCTAATTTTTGGTAAATTTACCCTATACATTACTGGTATTTTCTGTAGGAATTGCAAATATTTTTTAGTGTGCATGCGTTGCCGAAAAAGTTAATACCAAATTTAGTTATTTAGCATTGAAAGACTTATTCTTTTTGCATGCACCCACTCCCTCACGATGCACAATTCCTCAGACCAAGTTGATTCACCAAAGACATCTTCCGAACGGCGAGTCAGGTGCACGATTTTATATTTAGCAAATCCAGTCACCTGAGAGTCACTTAGACGCTACCGTCATTCCCCACTAACGCGGCAAGCCGTTCATCAACTCCACTACTAATCCACCGCGCTGCTGCACTTAAATAGTTTTCCGAATTTAGATCTTCTAAAACGGGCGTTTCGTCGCCTTACCTAAATCAACAACGTTTTTCCATACTACAGCGCGTTTCCAATATGCAAACTAGGTGGCGCCATTCAGAAAGGAGCAAAACACTGGGCATATATACGATATAGATATTGTCGGTAGTTACTTGCCGTCTCTCGTGTTTTATCTTTAATTTTATTGCGCTAATGGTACGAGTGATGGAGCGTTTGTGAAAGGAGGAAGGAACGAGCTGACGTATGCAGCATCGATGTCGCCTCGAAGTGCTGCCGCAGGTTCCTTTTGCGATATATATGCGTGGGTTATGGGAGGTGTGGAAAGAAAATTAATAGTACAGGAAGTAGTCGTGCAGGCAGGCAGTCAGTTAGTTCGTGATATACATAGCTAGTTATACAAGATGTTAAGCGAGAAATGCGACAAAGCGATATCTCTAGTACGAGTGAATATTTTGAAAATTTGAAAACTTAATAATAATAAGAAATATAGGTATTACCAACACCATAAGAAAACGCAAGTAGAAGAAAAATAAAAGAATTTACAACGTATGAAGTAAATGTGTTATATATCTCGCGTATCACAAGTTTCATAGTTGATTAGAGGGAAGGCAATTGCTCTTACTAACTCAGTTTTGATCTTAGTTTGGCAGGTGGTGGTAGTAGAGATCGTTTGGAGTACTTCTATGAAACACTAATCATAGATAGCCAGGCACTAATTTTTTAAGGTCCTAGAAAGGGTCCGGCTGTCGAACGGAATGTCGCGTGTAGACTCTTAATTCGGCATTACAATAATGTGGTAACTGTTGGTATGCGAGCAGGGTTTCCAGGGTTACGATCGGAGTGTGCGCAACAATTTAAACATAACATGAAATGAAAATCTATATACCAGCACCAGTTCAAAAAACGCGCACGGTTTTAACGTACAAGTTCGGTGCTATGTCGGACCAGAAAGCTATGCCGGCACCGACTTTACGAAACGAGAATGTCTAGGAATAAATCTTTCGGTGCATGAGAAAGCTGTGCCGACGCGACCGCCAGGGCGGGTAATGCTGGTAGAATGCCTGCGTTGCGCCAGAATGCTGTGCCGACGCCAATTGCCAGAGAGAGGATAACTGGAAATCTCTGCGTGTATCAGACAGCTGAGCCGACATGACTGCCAGAGTGAGAAAGACTGGTAGCTGAGAGGGAATGCTTCTCTTATCGACAAACGCGCGGATTATACACGCTACAACGGTACCCCACGCGGCCGTGATGGTGGGAGTTGGGCGTGCGTGAACGGACGTACCGTCTACAAAGATGATATTCGCGTCGTAAACAAGAATAAATAAAAAACTTGATTAACCAAAATATCAATCAAACGAAAACAATCATTAATTCACGATAAACTCAAAATGTATACTAAACTGAATTTTCCCACAGAATGGCACGTCTGACTGCTGACAGTCCACAAGGCTTCAACATTTTGTCTTTATAAACGATTCACATATCCTCTTAAGGCATAATTTGATAGATCTGATACATGCACCACGATGCCTATATGCTAGTGTCGGGTTGAAGTTTGGACGAAAGCATGGATTTGGCAACAAACGTTTTACCAAAAAAAAAAAAAAAATCGTAAGACAAATATTGATAAGTCGGTTGCCATAAATTTCTCCTGTCGAGCTAATAATAACAAAAATCAAAAATACTTAATAAGTGGATTAAATGAAAATCCCCTTCGCAGACTCCGCAAGGTTTTTTGGGCCTGAAGTTCAGTGGACCCTGCACTGAGGTGTATCGAGCATATTAATTTTCTGTGTGATCGCTTGGCTACCAACTGCTATGCTATAAAAGCAACGAATGTGGTTCGCATATTACACTTTGCCCGTTTTCAAAACAATTTGACATTTGGTTTCACAAATTGGGGCAGTAACACTGACTGACTAAGTGCGTTTAGGCTACAGAGGCGTTTGATTAGAAATCGGTGGTCTGAGGAAGACTGAGCCAAGCCCCGTTTGAAAAATAACTGCTTTTGTTCGATTGTTTTCGCAACCACACCACAAAAAAATTTAAAATTTTTTCTCACTTATTACCTATCCTGCGCCAACGACTCAACTCTTTTATAACAATCAGTTTTAATTATAGTCTTTTTAAGGGTAAAAATTATGAGAAGTTGCTAAATAATTCCTAAAAGATTTCCATCATTAGTTGAAGCTACTGTTCCATAAACACCACCCCATCTCCCTCTTTTATACCTCTCTTAACTCATAAAGGGCTTCGTGTAAAAGCAAAACGAATGTTAGCTTAGCGTAAGGTGATGACAACATACGAGAAAGCCTTTCTCTTCCATCTCGCCTTTTATCTTTGTACATACAGTGCGTTGGGATTGTGACATATTAAAGACGGGCCCGCCCCAGTCCCTTCTCCCGCACTCTTATCTTCACCTCGCTCATATCGGCCACCATCTCGACGCGATTTCAGACGACGAAATTTAATGGAGCGTGGTGGGATTTCCCGGAGGATTTCCCTCCCGGCATTATAACATTATCATCTACAGTATTCGCAGAATATTCCCCGGATGGCAGATGCACTGATGCAGCAGCTGTTCAACCTAATGACCGTTGGCAATGTTCGACGATGAACTCTGATGATAATGGTTGCAAAACTGCATATTCTCGACATTACAATGTATACTTTAACCGGGGGTATTTCAACCCTACGGCGAGAAATCTCTCTCGAATACAAATCGCACATTTCTTGAGATAGTAGTTATTAAAACGTATTTTCTATTGATAGTGAAAAGCGATGGTATGAAATATGTTGAAGGAACAAGCAATACACAATGGAGTACGAAAGGATATTAAAGACAATGATGATCCTGCTAATAACGTTTGATAAATGTGTTGGATACGTAGAATTGGTAGATTAGATTAGATAGATAGAATTGGTAACGTGGCATGTTTTAATAGCACGTCCTTACAAAAATTTCAGTTCACTTGCATTTTTGTTAAATCTTATATTACATACCGCTCCATCTGTTGTGCGAGTACCGAATCTTTACTAATTAGAAGTTTTAGTGTTTAAAATGACAAAAATAAATTAGATAAACTTCTCCTGTCCCTTTCTTCTTCTTTTTATTCAAAATTTATATTTTTCTAACTCGTACAACTATCTATAGCGACTATTGTACTATTACGATTTAGAAGATCCCTCTCAATCTGGCTGTCATCCAAACGAGAATTACTCACTCTAGTAAAATTGTGGTCAGGGACGCGGCGATTACACGGGTAACGCTTAAGTCACGTCTATCTATTGTTTCGTCGAAAAACAAACCGTATTAACTCGACCTGGTCATTTGCCAAAAATCTCCTCGCCGATAAAAAAGCGCAGAGCCGCAGTTTGACCGTGTGTGTATACATGTGTTTCCTTTTTCTGCAGTAGCGCCCGTGTCAGATTGCGCGGGTGAGATTACGAGATTATTGCCAGACAAACGAAGTCTTTCCCGGTAGACCCGCTTTAGCAAACACGAGGCACCCGTGCGAGAAAGATATCCACTTCGACACAGGAGACGATGGCAACACAAATAAATGATAGGGTACTACCGTGTCGGTAGAGAAACGCTCTACATGGCAATTGTAACGATCGTATCCACTGTGTAACTGATGTTTACTTATTCGCTGTGTCTAGTACCGGCGTTAGCTCTATCGTTATATTGTTGAGAAACTGCTTAGAATGTATAAGAGACTGTACACGGTGGTACACAAAGTTACGCAAATCGCACATCCAGAATTTAATGAAACTTGCCTGGTTTGTGGACTGTTTAAAATACCCTCTTCCGTTTCAGTTTACAAAGGTTTTAGGCGAAAAACTAACTTAACAATTTGCCAGTACCTCCTTTATATAATCTGCTAGAGGTATCAAAACAGGTAGACGACCTTATACAGGTAGACGATGGCTTAGAGCAAAGGTCTCCAAACTTTCCAGCCTTAGGGCCATACTGATTACTAGAGCAGACCACTTTCCGTGCGCGCCATGTGTACCGGTATGGGAGTGTAATTCGTAATATACTAAAATATGCGATAGAATAGGGACGCAACATGAGCTTGTTACCGATATTAGTATAGAAGTAAAGACATTTATTCTATCAGAAATAATTAAATATACATTTGGTTTTCTGCTATTAAAGTAACATGCAATACAGTCATCCCCACATCGGCGCACATGGCGCTCACGGAAAGTGGTCTGCTCTACTGATTACTGGTGGTAAAAGCGGAAATAGGTAGTACCGTCGATATGCTAACAGATAGCGCAAGTAGCACTTTCGAAAATGCAGGAACGAATGTTTAATTATTCGCGAATAACCTCGTTGGTTCTAGAAAGTTCTGGTATATTCCATCCAGTCCGTAACTCCGTTTGAATCTTCATCATCAAAACATTTTGATTTGACTTGTTGTTTTTGTGTGTGATTTACTAGTATGGAAAAGACATTCAAAGATCAATGGAACTTTCAATATTTCGTAATTGAGTCCAGTAATAAGGCGCTACGTTTGATTTGCAATGAAACCATAGCCGTTGACACTTTTTCAAAATTACTCAGAATATAGAGAAAGTCTGAGGATATGAAAAGTTGAAGCTTTGAAGCGCGGATTGAAATCACAGCACAATTTGTTTGGGAAAGTCAATACTAAATAAGAGGATGCTATTGGTGCCAACCTTCGTGTAGCTGTTGAAATCGCAAAACGTGGAAAACTATCCACAGACGATCGAAGAATTGTATGAACTTTTAATTTACTATTAAACATCAGGTAACTTTAAAACTAAGCCGCTTAGGACATACATCCATATGAACTTTTGTGATCATAATAGCCGTAGGAGTCAGCCCATGAAATTTGTCGCATATATATAGAATCACCCCTGTATAATAAATGAATATTTGAATATTTGTAAATTACATATTTTAAAATATCCTCAAATGCGTGTTCTAATACTTTTAAGAATATTATTTAAATACCTCGATAACACTCTCAGCAATATTCCTTATACATTTATATGGATTTTCTAAACACATTCCAAGAACATTTTTCTGCTTCGTTGATATTTTCTAGTGCTACAAATATTCCGGAATAATTGCGAATATTCTAATTCTATCCATCTAGGTATAATTTAATATCATTTAAGAATATTCTCTGGATGTTCTAAGAATATTTTTTGCAATACGTCTACCTGCCTAAGCTGTCGTCTACCTGCTTAAGCCGACGGTTACCTGACCCAGCCGCCGCCTACCCACCCTAATTCTTTTATGACTCATTTTTTTATCTTTCCGCTGATAACTTTAAAGAATTACGATAGCAACCTTGGGATGATGCTAATTATATAACAATCCCCCATTATATGCAAAATTGTAATTTTAGCACTTTTTATGACGATTTTTGGCTATTCACAGAAAGGAAAGGCGTAAATATCACGCAAAAAGAGTGAAATATAAGTTATTACGTATAAACGTCTAAACTAAACGTCATAAAATAGTACAATAATGGAAATACAGTCCGATGAAGAAGGAGGTTAAAATAGTACAAATTAGAGTAAATGCTTTCAAATGTTTTCATAATGAAAAAGGCTTGGGAAAGTTGCACATCCCCATCCCTTCCAGCAGAACTTCCCCAAATTGCTTTAGAATGCATAAATCTGGATGTTACAATGAATAGGAGCATCTTCATTGGAGAATTTCGGGCTTCCCACGTCTCCCAAGCATAAATTATGACTGACCCTTCGCCTACGTAGGGCAGTACATCACATATTAGATATTCTCCAGGAATCCGCTTATCGCGTCTAATGAATATGCTCTCAGATTCTAAAGCACCCGATCAATATTTCTATAATAATAAAATTGAGAAAATTACAGTTGAAATATAATTTATTATATTACCGATCTTTTCTCTGGTAGTGATATTTTGAAGATTTTAAAAATTTAATACCACAAAAGACTGATTCCTGTTCACAACAACATTCTACAACACAAAACACATGTAGAGGGGAGAACATTCAGTTCCGTTAGCAACCGATTTGAAAACTCCCCGCAGGCACAATAGCTTTCCTAACGCGGGAACCTTAACAAAGACCGTGGATGAAACAGTAGCTACTGCTTGACAAAAGCCCCCGATAAAAGAATTGTTTCTTCGCAATTAGAGCGAAAATGAGGTTTAGAAATATGGGAGGACGTTTCTGAACTGAAGCGCAGGGACAATAGCCTGTGGGTTCGGGTTGACATGTGTTAAACAGTCGTATAGAGATAGTATTGTTTCGGCTGTGTCGTTGGTTATCGCAGTTTCTCTTAATGACGCACACAAACTTATTGAAAAAAAATGTTGTGTTTGGAGAACTGTTGGCTTCCATCACGTTTCTGATTTGGATCTGAAATACTTTTAATATCGATTGTACTATTGTAGATACAAACGCAATTAAAATATTTATTCTAATGTATATTTTAGTTGCATAAATCAACCTTTACCTCAACAAGGGAAATATAATTCTGTTGTTGCGATTAATTTTACCAACAATTTGGAAATTTCCTAACGCATAGTCATAATAGTCAATTCAATGTATATATCAAAAATTAGAATTTCACTATGTTTTTGTCGATCACTATATACAGATTGGAAAGTGTTGATTCAGTCAGTATACACGAATACAATTAGGACGAAGTTTTGAGGAACATATAACGTGTTGGAAATTTTAGTACGCGCATCCTTAAAGAAAATGTCAAATGAGTTACTTGACATCGAGTTGACACTATTGACATTTCCTGATATTTCTTAGGAAATACTACGACTAATACGTACGTATGTATATCCATAGCACAGAGCATTCTATTTCAACAAATACGAAGTATTTCTCAGTAGAAACATAGTGATTACAAGAAAACATGTGCTTACATGTGCTATTTTTGGGTGTTCCGCCAAGATTATACAGATTGGAATGTATTGCTGCGATCAGTATATATTAATACAGTTAGGATTTACTTATCAAATACATGATAATGTGTTAGAGGGGGTAGAAATGAATAAATTTAATTCATAATATGGTGAGAAAAGTATGAAAGACGTCAACATAAAAAAACTGAACATGGAATAAAGAAATAATTATTAAAAACGTTGTACCTGCCATCGCCTAACCAAGTATATTTTTTATCACTCAGTATCTATGCTGTTAGCGTGATCCCCAACAACGAAGTAAATTTAATTTCATCAATCCAAAAAGCATAAAACGATTCATCCCCTTCGCGCTCACAGGATTTTCTATTAATATTCGGCCATAAATCCCCACAGAAACTGCCAGATTACACGCATCCGAATTCACCGAATTCAATTTCCCACAAACGCAATACACTCCAGCCCACTTGGCCGAGCCATTTCGCTCATCACCCCCCGTCCGACAATAATACACACATCTCCCCCGTTTCGGTTAGGCAACTACCCCATTGCAACTCCGCTATCAGTCCAAAACCGTTTTCAAAGATCGACTCTATACACATGACGACCGAGGCAACAGACCCCAACGCAAGGGTGGCTAGCGATAATACCATTTAAGCGACGAAATTAACTTAGATTAGGGGTAGATGCCGTACTCCCACGCGCTCCCCTAGTGTACAGATTGAACGGTTAGCTATCCGAGGTTTCATCGCATATTTCGGGTATGTTTGTCTTTCGGGGGAGATGGATGATTTTGATATTTTCAACAGAGCTAGTTCGAGTTACAAGTTGTTAGTGTGCCGCGTCTCTTTGCTTAGTCACATTCTTCGAAGGGTAGCACCCATCAATCATGTTATTTGATGGTGATAGATGTGATTTTGGCCACGTCGGCTCGAGTGAGATGATAATACTTTACTTACCCCCTGCGGAAGGAAGATTTGATAGGGTAATATCAATAAAGATGAAAGAAATAAAAGTTTTCAATCTGCGATTTTATTATAACCCAGATCGGATAAAAATAAATGATTTTGGTCGCCCGGGGTAGAGGTAATCTTTTTCTTGCAATCTCAGCTATCCAAAGGAATATTACTTCATAATATATATGAAAAAAAAAGACTTATTTTATGTTAAGATTTCGGTTACGATTCAACATTTTCTGATGATCTTAGACATCAGACTGTAATAGAATGGAAAACATGACGCGAATAAATATTTGGGTAACTTCACTTCGAAAGCATAAATTCCAGTTTAGTTGAGAAATGAGCTTATACATGCATACAGATTTATTTTTAACCAGTAAGCGTCGTCAACTATGCAACAAATCGTAAATATGAACATTTTAGAATAAAACTAGAAAGTCGGGACTGTTCACCCAGCCAATTAATGACGACCCAACTCAGCAGACCGGCTAAATAGCACCACTCTCCGCTAATCCCCGTCCTCGCCTGTGATTGGTTTGGGATCGTCGGTACACCCTGCATGTATATTAATTTTTCTTAATTCTTTTTTTTCAAACGCCTCGCACTTTAAAAAAAGACTCGATGGTCCGCGTCTCGCCGTAGTAAAAACTCGAAGCTATCGTTGAATCAAATTGTAATTTCTTAGTGTTTCTTTTTTTTTTTAATTTGCTTTTTCTGTTATTTTCGTTAACGCATCTAAACGCCTCTCACTTTAAAAAAAACAAAGACTCGACGCTACGCGTAAATAAATAAAATTGTAATTTCTTAATTTTTGCATTTTTCTATATTTCTCCTTTTTTTTTAAACGCGGCTCACTTTAAAAGAAGCTGCGCGTTTCGCTGTCGTTACTCGATGTTAGGCGTCACTTTAAAAAGATTTGTCATTTTTTAATTTTTTATTTTTTCTTAATTTTTCGTTTTTCTTTTACTTTTTTTTCTTTTTTGAAACGCATTTCACTTTCAAAAAGGCTCAAAGCTGCGCGTCACGTTAAGAAAAATTGTAATTTCTTATTTTTTCAACTTCAATTTTTCTCATTCTTTCGTTTTCCGTTTTTTTTTTTAATTTTTTTTTTCAAACGCGTCCCACTTTAAAAATAGACTCGACGCTACGTGTCTCGCTGTCGTTACTCGCTGTTAGGCGTCACTTTAAAAATATTTCTAATTTTTTTCTTAATTTTTCGTTTTTCTTTTACTTTTTTTTCTTTTTTGAAACGCATTTCACTTTCAAAAAGGCTCGAAGCTGCGCGTCACGTTAAGAAAAATTGTAATTTCTTATTTTTTCAACTTCAATTTTTCTCATTCCTTCGTTTTCCGTTTTATTTTTTTAATTTTTCTTTCTTTTCAAACGCGTCCCACTTTATAAATAGACTCCACGCTACGCGTCTCGCAGTCGTTACTCGCTGTTAGGCGTCACTTTAAAAAGATTTCTAATTTTTTCTTAATTTTTCGTTTTTTTTTACTTTTTTTTTTCTTTTTTGAAACGCATTTCACTTTCAAAAAGGCTCGAAGCTGTGCGTCACGTTAAGAAAAATTGTAATTTCTTCTTTTTTCAACTTAAATTTTTCTCATTCTTTCGTTTTCCGTTTTGTTTTTTTAATTTTTCTTTCTTTTCAAACGCGTCCCACTTTATAAATAGACTCCACGCTACGCGTCTCGCAGTCGTTACTCGCTGTTAGGCGTCACTTTAAAAAGATTTCTAATTTTTTCTTAATTTTTCGTTTTTTTACTTTTTTTTTTCTTTTTTGAAACGCATTTCACTTTCAAAAAGACTCGACACTGCGCGTCACGTTAAAAAAAATTGTAATTTCTTACTTTTTCGATTTATCCTTCCTTTTCAGAATTCTAGTTTTGACTGGGTGTTCCTTGTCATCGTCCACATTTTGGGAGCCATAATCGTCTTTAGGCCATAGAATCGTTTTATATGTATGTATATCTCGACCCTCGTTGGATACAACACATGTTTGGTCTTTGAATTCTATGGATTCCAATGCTGGAGTAGGCATATAAAATATTAAGGGTGTAACAAAGAAAATTTATTACCCCTTTTAAACGATTCCACGCGCGTATACTTAACGCATGATGGGAGCTTTTAAGGTTTAATTAACCCTTCCCCCAATTACGCGCATTCACTCGATCGCGGCAATAATCGGCCCGAAACATCTGTTCCACATAACCGCCGCATCGGCGTCACGCTATTGTTCCCCGGCAAATATGTACACACGGGCGCCAATTATCGAACCAAATAATCCGGCGAAAGGGCACGAAGTCTCTGTAAATCTAGCCGCGGCAAATACCGCGGAAATTCTCCACTACTTTTACAACAAACCGCGTCCAGGAGGGGAAAAAGGGAAGTTACCAAATTTTACGACGGTCATAATTTTAGTTTCGCTTGGAAATTCCAGTCGCTCCGATGGAATCCGGAACTCCGAGCGGTTATATATGTATATATATATATACGGTGTATGCCGATAGGTCGCGTCCTACCTGCCTCACCAAGCGGGAAGTTGGTGGTATGAATATTCAAGGAGGAATGTCTAGAGTTCGCATCAAGCGCACGCCCCTGTGAGTTCTCCCGGTAACGATCAAACTTCTTGCAACGATTCCGGGTTGACACTTTGGTAGTAGAACGTGTCGCAGTGGATGCGCGGCGGGGCGACCTAGAAACAGGCCGGGATGCTTAGAAGTTTGAAAGGGGCCCGATTTATTTTCACTTCTATACGATCGGTAACAAAAGTAATTTACGATGGAAACCGTTTTGATGTGTGGTGATAATTTAAATTCGATAATAAATGGTCAATTTCGAATCTAAACCCAAATCAAACAATCGCGAATCCAAAGAAAACGTTGCAGCCAGAAAATATTCGAATGCCGAAATTAACTATTTTTGTGACATTGACATATTGATTAAAAGATTAAACAAAGAAACTCACATTTCTGTTTTAGGATCGTAACTGGAGTGAATTTTTTTAAAAAAACATTTTTCTCGCCTTCAAAATGAGCCCTCACTTGACCTATCATACCATTGTTTAATTTCAGTGCGATACTGTATTTAGTTTTGTTTTGACAGCTGATTGTTGTTGACGTGTTTGGCATCATGTTGAGTATGGACAAAAACGATTTTCGTTCTCTCATAAAACATTATTTTTTGAGAGGCAAAACGGCGAAGGAAACGAAAGAAAAGTTGGATAAATATTATGGGGCTAATGCTCCGTCAGATTACACCGTCAAATATTGGTTTCGAGAGTTTCGTGGTGCCCGCAACTCCACTACCGATCAAGTCCGCAACGGCAGGCCCTCCGATGCGGTCACAGAGGACAATGTCAAAAAAAATACATGAAATGGTGTTGGCTGACCGGAAAGTGAACGTGCGCGAGCTAGCAGATACCACAAAGATTAGTACTGAGCGCACACGCCATATTTTGGGCAATATTCTGCATATGAAAAAGTTATCCTGCCGTTGGGTGCCGCGCATGCTCACTCCTGACCAAAAACACGAACGCGAGAGCACTTCGAAAGAGTGTTTGGACTTGCTGATGCGGAATCGGGCGGACTTTTGGGGTCGATTGGTAACTGTTGATGAAACCTGGATCCACTATTACACACCAGAGAACAGAATGAGTGCCCGGCAATGGACTGAAGCCGGCACGAGTGCTCCGAAGCGGCCGAGGGAGGCTCAATGGGTCGGAAAGGTTATGGCGTCGGTTTTCTGGGATTGTCATGGCATACTCTTCGTGGACTACCTCGAAAAACGAAAAACCATCAACAGCGAGTATTACTGTGCATTATTGGAGCGATTGAAGGCCGAAATCGCTGCAAAACGCCTCACATGAAGCGAAAAAAAATTTTGTTTCTGCAAGACAATGCACCGACGCACAAGAGCATCGCAACCACGGCTAAAATCAATGACTTACGGCTCCAATTGCTGTCGCATCCACCGTATTCGCCCGATTTGGCTCCCTCGGACTATTATCTCTTCCCAAACCTCAAAAGATGGCTCATCAATAAAAAATTCAGCTCACGCGAGGAAATCATCGACGCCACGGAGGAGTATTTTGCAGACCTTCCGGAAAATTACTTTTCGGACGTGATCAAGAAGTTCGAAAATCGCTGGAATAAGTGTATCGAGCTAAGAGGGGACTATATTGAAGAAAATAAAAAAACATTTAAAAAAAAAAATTTTTCATTCCCAAGGAGGTTACTTTTCACCCCACCTAGTAATTGAAATTATCCGTTTTTCTCACTGTTTATTTTAAAATTCGCGATCCTAGCATTGAGAATCAGAGGCGAGGTGTAGACAACAGTGAATCAAAACGCTTCACGGAACTATAATTTTACTAAATTGAAGGAGATTTCTAGATAATAGTCTCAAAAATACATCCGCAGTTGTATGCACGGGGTATTCTCGCTAGCCCTCGCGGGAGAAATTTATTATACCCTGCGTGGCACGACCCTTTAATAATAGATTCCTTCCTGAGGATTCGGCAAAGCGAGCGCATGAAAACTCGACCGTAGCAGCAAAAAAGGGGGATCTCTCGGCTGCATTCGGAGATTGACGAGTTTGGAGGTCGTGATTCGTGGCGGCTCTATTAAAGCTGTGGGCACTGTATTCTCGCCGGGCTATGCCGACGGAATATACTTCTGAGACTAGACGGGCTGGAAATTTATCGTAAGTTACGCTAGTTTTTGCGCGGGTTGGGCGCTGCTGGGTGCTCTTATCGGGATATAATCGTTTTGAGAAAGTGGCGCAGTCAGTAGGATAGGAATTTAGGAAAAATTAAAATTTGCTAGTAAAATTCGGTCTTCAAAACCTAAAGGCTAAAATCTCCGTTTTTTTACGAAAATAACGTACATGGAGAATATCCAAAGGAACTAATCAATTCTCTGTTCCCCAATCGCTTTTATCTACCCCGTGGCAACAGCATTTACTTAATCAATTTCGTATAGTCTGGGTTAATGCTCTGATACTAAAATCCGGATTTGAAGCGGTCGTTACGAACGACCGCTTCGAATAAATAAAAATACGCCTAACGTAGTTTTAATTTCCACATTTCCGCAGTCGAGCGACGTGATTCGGCGAGTCAGGAGGGAAAAACGCAATAGTTCCGTTCGGGAAGGGAAAAGTTGCCCGCAGATGCTAAAACCAACAGCGGCACACCGGTTAAAACTTCGCGAAAATTAATAATACCACAACCGGACCGGGGTAATGGCTGCGAATGGAAGAGACAGAAGTGGATGATCCACGTTCCACTTTTTCCCAGAGAATATTTTTTCCCGTTAACCAGAAGTTAAGTGCGGGCGAAAAAAAGAGACTCTTTATTTCCTCTCGCCCGCGGTGATGAGTAGCAAGTAAGCAGGTCATCGTTGTAATATTCGGGGCGAAATTAAATTATGTAATTCTGTACCGATTACTCTAAGACACGCTGCTTCTTCCCTACATCTCGATGTTCGCATTTCAATCTCTTATATAACAATTCTTTTAAGGACTTTAGTACTAATAAAAATATTTCAGCAGTTTGAACGAGGATAAAAGCTGGTTGGGCGTTGTAGCAGCTCATATAACTAAATATATTTAAAATATAACACCTTTGCACTCACTCTCATTCTAAAGACCTTTTAATTTTTTTTTTACGGCAATATGTATCATTTTTTTTAATCAGTAAGCGAATAGTGTATAATTTACAACCTGTGTAATAAAATACGAGTTAGTATGATATGCTTTGGATTTTACTTTATTAAATGTTCAAGATGATGTCCATTAAACTCCATACAACAGTACAATCTTGATTCAAATGGTTACGGTGAATAACGCTTATACCGGCAAACATGAAATTTTAGAAAGAATTTTGTCATCTTCGAATCCTATCAAACTTACACCAACGTAAACAAAACGAGCAAGTACACTCGGTACAAAAAATAAACGCAAACGAATCCCGCCATCTGAGCCCGTAATACGATACTCAGAACACAAGAATATCACCCGTCTACTTTACGAAGTTCTAATATCGGATTTCCGCTCTAGAAAGTTATTTTTGTGATGGTCTAATATTTCCAGGATGTGTTAGGTGGTACGTCGTAAACCCGCTAAGTAATAGCCTATGTTATAATAGGAGCGCTAATACATATACTATATGTACACTCCGCCAAAAAAGTATCGCATAAACTAAAAAAGGGCATTTATGAACCAAGATATTTTTATACGTTCACAAAAAGTTTGCCTCGTGTATGTGAACTATAAAAACACTAACAAAATAATGGAACTTAGCGTTTTTACTTTATTTTTTTCCTAAAAGAACACATTTAGAAAAATGCATATGTGTAAGGTTTGCTCAGTTGTTTATTGAAAGTCTTCCTATACGGACAAATTTTAAAGTGCGAAGTCAGAGTTCTGTACCAACGCTTTTAAAACTAAAATGAGCAATTTAACTCCAGAACAAGTGGCTGCTATAGTTGCTTTAATCGAAGATGGACGATCTCAAGCATACGTTGCTAATTTGATGAACATCAATCAGTCAAGTGTTTCTAGAGCCGTAGTCAGATATAGGGAAACAGGCATTTACAGTAGAAGACCTGTACCAGGTCGTCCAAGATGTTCTACTCGCCAAGATGACCGCTATTTACTACTACAAGCATTACGTCGAAGACATGTAACTGCGAGACAATTGCAGAACGACTTGGCTAGAGTCAGAAATACTCGTGTGAGTACTCAAACTATTCGGAATAGGTTACGACAGAGTGGATTAAGAGCTAGAGTAGCTGTAACAGCCCCTCGTCTCACTAGGAACCACCGAGTGGCTCGCTTAAGGTTTGCCAGAGAACATGTAAATTGGAACATTAATGACTGGGCCAATATACTCTTCACAGATGACTCAAGATTTGGTCTTTACACCTCAGATAGGCGTATCTCAGTGTACAGACGAGCGCTATTCGCAGTGTAATATCAGACCTAGACCTAATTTCGCTGGTGGCTCTATTATGGTTTGGGGAGGCATCTGTTTAACAGGTCGTACAGAGTTAGTACCAGTAGACAGAGGTACACTGACTGCCCACAGGTATATAACGGACATTTTAGAAGAACATGTAGTACCATATGCGCCAATTATAGGAAACGAATTCATGTTAATGCACGATAATGCACGACCGCATGTTGCAATAATCGTCCAGGAATACCTTAACGATGTTGGTATTCCAGTTTTAGATTGGCCTGCGGTAAGTCCGGACATGAACCCTATCGAGCACGTGTGGGACCTCCTTCACAGACGGATACGAACCCAAAATGTTGCCCCAGCGGACCTGCATGGACTAGCAAATGCTCTCCGTGACGAGTGGGAGAATTTGGATCAGGCTTATATACGGAGGTTAATCGAATCTCTGCCAAACCGTATGCGAGCGGTCATAAGAGCCAGAGGTGGCAATACTCAGTATTAAAAGCTCCTGTTATGACATTTTTCTTTCCAAAATTATAATTGCTTGTTTTAATAAAAATCTCAAGTATGAGTTCTTGTTTTTATTTGGCCTGTATTTTATTTAAACAATCATAGAAATTATATCTTAGAGCGCATTAAAGTATATTTACAACTTTATGCTACAAACAAAGATTATGCGATACTTTTATGATTCAAAACTAAATTATGCGATACTTTTTTGGCGGAGTGTATATAAAGATCAATTTATCACCAAACATTTTCGGAGTTTGTTTAGTCATTCGCTCGACTTAAACTTTGACGATGACATTTAGCGCTGGTGCAAGTTCAAGTATATTACCATTAATATCATGAGGGAATCCTAAAACGGTTTCAGTTGCAACCAAAGTCGTCATAACCAAATTATAGGATATTAATTGGCCTAACTTAGAGGTTATGGCTCTAAATACGGAGAAGATGTGACATTAACGTTGCCGTACGAAAATAGCAGCGCCCTCTAATAGCGAAAATCACTTTCCTTTTACCGTTCGGCCTATACGACCCCCGCAAAAATCGAAAAGACTCCCAGAATCTCCCAGATAAAGAAAACGAAGCAAGAAAAAGGGAATAACCATCTCGGACAATTCGCAATCTACGCCACCTTGCGGCATTTATCAAAATCACGCGCACACCGGCGGGGTACGTGACGGCCTCGCCTGCTCTTGATCGCTTCTCCGCACGCCAAGGGTGCGCTTCCACGCAGCACCCACAGCACAGTACGAGTACAAGGGGTGATGTGGCATCGTTTCGCCTTATATTTTTTTTTTATTAAACCCATAATTCATCTTACATCGACGGATGTGCGAATTTGCGGGCAAGACCGAGGATCCCAAGGGTTGTGCGTGAGGTATATGGATTAAAATATAACACATATATACCAGGGTGTTTAAACATTAACACAAAAAAATCAATTTTTAGGTGTATTTCTTTCTTTCAATTATTAAAAAAAAAATAGATATTAAAGCACGCTCTACTGAAAGAATATATCAGTAAATCAAAAAACATAATGTTGCACTTCATACTGTATCTCAATAACTGTCCTGCAGCAACTATAGTTTATTCTTTTTTCTAATCGGATGTTACAATAAAGCTAAAACAAACGACGACGCAGTGCTGAAATGGTCATTACCGCACACTGTGCTGTAATGAGATATTAACGCACTGGCGCTTACCGGAATGTAATATGCGCGATTAATGTGCAAATTAGGAAAAATACTGTAAAAAACTCGTGTCACAATGAGTTTGTAAGGCTCCTACATTGAAATCACTCGCCGTTACGCGGCTCGTTATTCAAACTTGTACTCGCATTACATAAACGTCATTGTGACATACTATTATATGCTATCGTACACGTATAATTATAGTAAATTTGCCTACACCTTATTCTCTATGTATTACCTATTAATAGATTTTACCGTCGGTTTTTTTTCCGTATATTTTCGTACATATTCGAAATATCTTCGATTTTTCCAAATTGATTTATTGAAATTCTTAAACAGAAAAACAAATCGTAATTCATATACGAAGTATGCCTATACATTAAAATATGTCATACATTTTTTAGTACCATAGTAAAATTACTTGGGTGACTAACACCTTGCAATTTTTCGGCGCCACAATCTCGGCTTCCAGGAATATTTCCTAGGATCGTAACTTGGCAAGCGTTGCCCTGTTACGTCGTCCAGCGGCAAAGACCTCAGAAAAATTTGGCCGACAAACGCGCGACGCACCATTTCCATAGTACCTTTATCGCAAGTCGATTTTAAAATGTTTTGCGCTATCCTTGGCGTGACTACATAACAAAAAAACACGATCCCAACCCAACTTTGATGTTCATAATTGTAACAACGATTTTGCATGTTTGGAATAAACGCGGTTGCACAGTTGTATTCACCGGGGAAATGTAATATTCTACGGGTGGATGCCCTGTAAATAAATGGCTTATATGTAATATCTATATGACAATAGGAATAATTTCCGCGGAATAATTACTAAAGGGCGAAATTATGTATTAAATTTGTTGTTTGTGAGTAAATGTTATATGATTGCGTTTAATTTTGTATAGGGATAAACATGTGCGTATAATTGTTTTTTATTTATCTCCGTAACTGATTTAGCGGTTTGTTGGTGAATTTTATTGGAATTAAAGCCACTGGAATTGTTTATTTATAATCATAATTTGCGGTAAAATTTCATTCCATCGAATGTCAAATCTATATTGTCAATAATATTTTTTATAGGTTATATCGTGGCGGTCACTGCTTTAAATAATAATTTTTACGCAAAAATTGACAATTACAGGAAATGTCAAATCATACCCTTAATCATAGATCACTTGATAAGCCATCTTATAAACATTTTTGATACTTTGTATTACTGTTTCCACATAAATAAGTGCCTATTTATTTGGGAAATCTTTTTTCTTATAGAATATAATAATAAATCTTTATTTCATAATACCATACAGTATGAAACACGTCATAGGAAACTGAAGCGGACAGTACAGTACACTGGACAAACTGACAGAAATTGCTATTACAACTTAAGGCTATAGAAAGAAATCATTTGAGTTGTATAAACATTTTCGAATAAGCATATCCTTTACACTTTTTTGAAAGAATTTAAGTTTATGTTTCTTAAGTTCATAAGGTATGCTGTTATAAATTTTTAAGACTTGGGTCACTACACTCTTCTATGGATACGTGCCTACGCAGTCTGTGGTACACGAAGGGTCGCTTTTTGGCACTCGCGAGTATTATACTTGTGACTAGTTTCATAGTCGGCCATGAGTTCTTTATAATGTTTTTTCGCGAAACACGCACACTCATATACAGTGTGTTAAAAAAAGGTTGTCGGATATTTTACCCAATTGTAGTACTGGTGGAAATAAACAAAAAAGTCTTAGTCAACATGGGTCCGCAATTCAACTGTTTTTGACATATAGTCGATTGCATATTGTTTTAGTAGGATAAAAATTTTCAAAGAAATTCTGATCGCAATGTAAATTAAACAAATGTTTATTTAAAGTAAAACTAAAGAAATTGTTCTACATGTCCACCGTTTATTTCTAAGCACGCTTCACACCTTCTTATGAAAGATCGACGCAATCTTTCGAAAATTCCTGGAGTCCTCCGAATTTCCTCGCAACAATTTACGATTCGTTGCCTGAGTTCTTCCAAATTGTTTACAGATCGTGCGTACACTAATTGTTTTAGATGCCCCCAAACATAGAAGTCTAGAGGTGTCAGGTCAGGGGACCTAGGAGGCCATGCAGTTGGTCCACCCCGTCCTATCCATCTCTCGTTGTAATCTTGATTTAAGAAATTTCTAATTACGATGGAAGAATGCGCAGGAGCTCCATCGTGCATAAACCACATATTTAATCTGTTAAAAAGTGGCACGTCTTCCAACAAAACGGGTAATTCATTTCTTAAAAAATCCAAGTGTACTTGTCCCGTTAAACGATTAGGGAGAAATACTGGACCAATTAAACAGTCTCCAAAAATAGCTAGCCAAACATTTAGCGAAAAACGGTTTTGGTGATGCAGTTCAACAACAGCATGGGGATTTTCATCTGCCCAGACGTGATTGTTATGAAAATTTAATATTCCGTCTCTTGTAAACCCAGCCTCGTCACTAAATAAAATCTGAGTCGCAAAATTAGGAGTTTCTGCCAGCTTTCGTAAAACCCAATGACAAAAAACCCTACGTGCATCATAATCGAGAGGAGCAAGAACTTGCACGCGTTGAATGTGGTAGGGATAGAGCTGCTGTTCCCGCAGAATTCTCCAAATGAGAGGATGACTGACGTTCAGTTCTGCGGCAAGTCTTCGGGTGCTAATATTTGGGTTGTCTTCTACCCGTCTCAAAATATCTAATTCTACTGCGGGAGAAGAAACTGATCTAGGTCTACCAGAACCACCATTAATTTTAAATGAACCAGTTTCGGACAGCCGGATATGAAGTCTTGAGAAAATCTTATCACTCGGTAACAACCGATTTGGAAATTCTTCGGCATACATACGCTGTGCTTCAGTGGCATTACCATTCGCACGACCGTACATAAAATGCATATCGGCCATTTCTGCATTTGTGTACTTATGCATAATTTGAGAACAAAAAAAAATTGACGCAAATGATAAATAATCTGATGACAGATGTCTGACAGAACTAATTTTAAGTCACAATCAGTTGTTTGACAAAGGGAACTATTCTCAAAACCGAAAAATGTTTTTTTTTTATTTTAAAATATGCAATCGACTATATGTCAAAAACAGTTGAATTGCGGACCCATGTTGACTAAGACTTTTTTGTTTATTTCCACCAGTACTATAATTGGGTAAAATATCCGACAACCTTTTTTTAACAGGCTGTAACAGGCTATAATCCATGTAAGGTAAGTAT
The DNA here is from genome assembly GCA_949128085.1 of Cetonia aurata. Taxonomy (NCBI): domain Eukaryota; kingdom Metazoa; phylum Arthropoda; class Insecta; order Coleoptera; family Scarabaeidae; genus Cetonia; species Cetonia aurata. Next base: position 39,183,667 of record OX421886.1, on the reverse strand, counting down.
ACAGTTGTCTATAAACACTCGTTTACATGATTCTCTTTTTTTTAGATGGAAGATGCTACTAAGGCACGACTTCTGGAGGACGAAGATCCTTTCAGCATCCATAGAATTTCCCCAGAAAATTATGCCGTACGATTGGCGCGACCCTACGTAAGCATGGTAGGCCGCCAATGCTGCCTCTCTGTGGACCTCAGTGGATATGGTTCGTAGTGCATACGTCATTCCAGATAACTTTTTAGCGAGAAGGTCGATGTGATCTTTCCAGGATAATGCACTATCAAGTAGCAGTCCCAAAAACTTAGCATTATTTGTTGAAGTTATTTGATTACCCGCGAAGCTTATTAGAAGAGTATTGAGATTTTTTTAAGTTTTAAGTTTTTGATAAGTTTTTGAAACGTTATTTTTAATAGCTCAAAAACGTTTGTCAACATGTTACACATGGTTGAAATCAGAAAAAAAGACTCTTTCTAACGGTGTCAAAATTCAATATGGCGCCTATAAGAAATAAGAAAGTTGATGATGACCAGAAGAAAACGAAACGTCGTATAAAAATTTCAAGCACAACATTACATAGAACATTAAACGTGGGCTTGAGAATGTATCTTTAGTTTTTTTCTACAAGGCCAAATAAAAGTGCTAGAGGCAAAATAAAAAAATTAGATTTTTTCGTTTTTTTTTTTAAATCTCAAACGTCATTTGTTCTAAGTCTACTTTCTTTGCGGGATCATAACCGCAAAATTTAGCACCTTTGCCAAATTTAAACCTATCGTCTATCGTCAATAATAAGCGAGATCTCAATGGTGAGGATGGAAAATGAATCAGCCCGTATATATAAAATCCCTTACAACATACAAAAAATCAAATCTCAACGTCACCCCATTATTTTCGACAAACATCAGCAAAATACGACTACCTCGTTCGAGTTACTTGAATTTCTTCCGCTTCCTATCCTTTTTTGTTTCTCTTCCACCGCACGCCTTGAATCAACTCGACTCCACCCCCCTGTCACCCCCTAATCCCTGCCCGACATCCATCCCCGACAGCTAGTCTTGAGAGGAAAGTTTTTAAAACCTCCAGGACAGACAGCGAAACGCTAGGATCCGACGAGTCGAGAGGAACTCCGTTCCTAACGGAATCCGGGGACCCTCGTTACTGGGTGCTCCAGGTAGTAAGCGATAGGCATCGCACCGGAACGAAAACTACCCCAGATTCCCTCTAACTAGAAACGAAAAGGTGGGCGCAAAGTTCGAAGGCCGAGAGAAAAGAAATTCAATTAAAAAGCGGGCGTGAGAAGAATCCGGATGATTTAGATTTGAGATTATGTATAATGCCCATCTTGCGATCCAAAAAAAAATCCATCCATTTTAGAGAGATAAATAGATTTACAAAGCATACTGTTCAAGCAGCAGTAGATAATTTCAGGTCTTCTTCGATATTTCATTTTCTCTCAAATCTTGGAAAAAAATTCTGCATGTATGTATATAAAATTTAAAATCATTCGGATGCGTCTGTCTATAAATAATTCTTTTTCGAATCATCTCTGAACATTTTCGCAACAAACATCCACAAAACAGAAATTAAATTCCGCTTAAAATTTTTTGTGTTTTTTCCTTTGTTTTGCAGATACATTTTTTAAAGATTCAATTTGCTCCTTACGAGCAAAAGATTGGGTCAATCAATCTATACTTCCAGAATTTGTTTGGGACTTATTGGTAGTTTGTACTTAATCTAAACTGACAAACTTTTTCTCCGCGTTTGAAATTAAACCTCGAAAAAAGAAGCTAAAGCAAAAGGAAAAAAGTCCAACTACAATAGCGCACAATTATGAATTTTTCACGTAGTCTTCCGGTAATTTTTTCACATCCTAGTGAGACAGACGGGCGGTGCCGCTCTTCAGATGTTTTTCCGTCTAGAGTTAAACGAGCCGGAAGTCTGAAAAAGCCCGAGCGGTAATTATTTCAGAAGTTCCAGGCGCAACAGTCGTTTGACTTGCGCCCCGTCGTCTTAATAATGGATCGTTGCAACCAACTAGAGTAGAATGAAAATAGACCACCAGTCAGTTTTAATATGCAAGTGTCCTGAGTTGCGTATATAAGTTTTCTTATTTTTTCCTTGGCCCTCTGGTGAGAATTACTAAGAACTGCTTTTGACATCGTCAGGTATTGTATATGAGAAACGGCATCACTTCCCTCACATTAATCTAGGTATAAGCACCACCATACACACACGATTGTATTTTATGTAATTGCAGTAAGTAATTTAAGAGTCGGCTGCCGGGCAATTAAGCAGCGATTAAATTTAGAATCGTTTTACGAGCGTTAAATTATTATACCAATTACAAGTAATAGCCTTTCACTTTGGTCTCGTTAAGACCGTAATGCATTTCATCGTAATTGTCTCATATTCTACTTAAGTGACCTGAAAATTAATTAAGTACTCCAATTAATCTAGGACATACAGACATTTTACACTTATTTCCTTTATAATTTTTCTTTACGTTTTCTAATATCCTGTTATCTATATTATCAAAAATCTTATAGCGTTTTCAGCTTACTGCACTTTACTGCACTTTACTGCACTTTTATGCACTGATTGTATATCCATCTTATTTTAATACATAATATTAGTAAGGGAGCTAGATATACTCCACGGGTGTAGTGCAGTAAGCTGAAAACGCTATTAGAAAAGACTATACAAAAGCAATTAAGTGAATATCTTCTACAGAATAAAATAACAAATAAAAACCAATATGCTTCTCAAAAAAATTCAGGGACTACTTCGACAGTAATTGATCTGTTAAATAATATAAAAAATAAAGTAGATAAAAAAAACATAGTGGTGGTAATCTTCATAGACATGAAAAAAGCGTTCGATACCGTATCAAAAACAAAACTGATTGAGAAACTAAACAGACTAGGAATCAATGGCGCCGAAAGTAATTTAATAAAACCATATCTATTACATAGAACGCAAACAACAACAGTGAATAACACTGAAAGCAAACCTCTAACTGCAGAATACGGCATACCCCAAGGCGGAAATTTACCTCCAATCCTATATATAGCATACACAAATGATATTTTTAATGTTAACATGGAAGGAGAGATATATGCATGTGCCGACGACATGTGTATAGTCTATTCTGGAAAAGATGAAGAAAAACTGCAGCAACAGATCAACACTGATGTAACAAAAATGCAAAAATGGTGCCATGAAAAGTTGTTAACAATTAATGAGAAAAAAACAGAATATATGATTTTCCAAAGAAAGAAACGCCCTACTAATTTCAAAATAACTTTTAACGACCAACACGTACAAAAGGTAACCCACATAAAATATTTGGGAATTACAATACAAGATACCTTAAAATGGGATAAACACATAAATACCCTGATTAGTAAAAATGCAATGGCTATATAGCATCTATAAACAAAATAAGAAGCATCATCCCGGAACATATGAGGAAATCAATAATATACCATGCGATTTTTTCATCACACCTGAATTACTTAATAAATGTCTGGAGCGACACCTCAAAAAAGAACCTAATGAAAATACAAAGACAACAAAACAGAATACTGAAGCTCATATATGGATTACAAAAAAGAGTTGTGGGAGAACAGAAATCTATGAATATGCGTATAGTTGTGCACTTTGGCTACACTGGCGAATTAAAGCACTGCTTATTAATAAGTCCAAAAATCGGATATATACTAACAACTCGTCCGGATTTGTGTTATCTTGGATAAACTCGATATCGAGGTCAACACTAACACGTAAAAGATGAGTTACCTCTCTCTGAGTGGAAAGTAATTTATAGATAAAATATTAAATTTAACTTTTTTTAATCACGACAATCTTAGCAGCATCCTTTTACCCACGCTATTTTTCACCTCCCTTTCATAAAATTATCCAACAAAGTTTTTTCTTTTTTCCCATAGATAACTTGGCCTTATTAAAAAAACAGCCTTGTGCAGCTGGATTGCGTTCGGAACTCCTTCAGTTCAACCGACTTCATGCAGTATTCTCGAAGAAGTTTCCGGTGAAAAATAACACAATTTCACTGTTCACTTTGATCAATTCCTTTACTTAATTTCTAATAAACCCAATTAATTACAAATTCGTTTGACAAATAGATTACAGTTCTCTATACTTGATGATAAGAGTTAACTTTTCTGTTTTCATCGCTAGATGTCAGCAATATGACAGGTATTAGATTTAATTTATTTAAATTCTGAAACGTTTAAAATGGTTTAAAATGAACGAAAAGAAAACCAAATGTAACTTCAAGGGCACTTTAATAAATATTGCTTTTCACAATGCTGCTTGTTAGATTTTGAAATTATGACATTAAATTGTGATATAAACAAGATTAACATATCTATGGTGGTTTAAGTAAATGTTTGTTTAATTATGAAAGTTAATTTGTTTTGTGTTTATAATGTATTGTATGATTAATTATATATATCGTAATAGGTGCAATCTGTGTTTAATAATTAGTACTTTTTTTTAATAAGGCCAAACAGGTAATTATAATCAGTTATCATATAAAATTAGATTTAATAAAGATCATTTAGTTAAGAGTTACTTTGGCGAACAGCGAAATAATAACTAGCAATTTGGTTAGGTGTTAGATTATTTGTTTAATAAGTCCAAATTGGACTTATACTTTTAGCGCAACATTCAGGCATTTTATTTATTGCTTTTTACGGGTCAAGTATACAATATTTTTTCTGAATCTATACAAAAGAAATTTGGCCTTATTCCAACCAAATATCTCTCCTTAATCCTACGTAAATAGTACAATAAATCGCAATAATGTTTCCCCAAAACACAATTTCCACAATCAAACGGCGAAATTTTCGAAATTCGACGAATTATTCCAACCCCTCCGCGTATAAAGTCCAGTTATAACTATGCGTCTCCCATTCCGCCACACGACTCCCTCAACCCCTAGCCGTTTCGGTACGAATGTCACGTAGATGCCGCCACCATCCGAACGCTACATCCCCCAACCCCGCTCTCGCCAGTTTCGTCCGTTCGGATTTTATTCATTTATACTATGCGGCAGAACAACTTTTCTCCCGCACGCGAGCATTTTTCATTGGCGAACTTACGGGACGTTTATCAGCGGGCAAGTTAGTTACTGTTGTTTGTTTTAGACTTGGCAACGTAGGACGGATAGTTGGTTGCATAAATGGCGCATAAAGCCGGGAACTTTCGGTTGAATTTCTTATTTATCGAGTTCGGTTTACTTGTGAAAGTTTCCAAGCGAATTAAGAGAGAAAAATGACTTCTGATGATCTTGCCTTGTGTAATGGTGGAGTAGATTTTGTAATGTTCATAGAAGGAAGTATATTTTAAGATTAAACGTTATTTATCTCCTTTGTGAAACTTTTTACTGGCTTAGGAATGAAATGCCCTTCCTTTGTTGACGCCTACATCATAACAACATTGCTGTTATTCATTTTTCATAATTTCACATTCCTACGGTGAGTCGGTGAGGATTATTTTTTTATTAGTTTAAAAAATGACAAAGAGAAGCGGGATTGGAAAAAAAAATAATAGGATTGTCACAGGAATTACCCCCCTCATAACATAAAACAATCAAAAACAGCGAACAGCAAACATAAGCATCGTAAATCGGCAGTAAAACTCGTGCTGTTGAAACGCCAACTTTATTTGACTGGGCTCATAAAAGCATTAAGTTTACTGCGGATGCTTCCAAACTTTTAATTCGATTAAAAAAAAATAGCAAACAAGCCCGCGGAAAGAAAGGAAAAATCACCATCGTAAAACGAATGGAAGTCGTCCATTGCTTTTCGATTCTATTTATTTTTTTTTATGTGTGGCTTGGGGGTGATTTGATATATCCTGTTCAAAGTATCTGGTTGTTGTTCTACCATATTTAGCACATGTTTGAAATATATAAAATATTCGACGAATTTGATTTTGAATTGGAGATATTGGAGTAAACTCAAAAACAAATACAAGTCAACAAAAATTAAAGATAACATTTTGTCTAGTTAGGATTTCGAATATATTATTTTTAACAGTTTTACAATAACAAGTCGTCTTTTAATTTTAAAAGAAGCACCCTTTTGTGCCTTAATTCGTCGTTACAATAATGTGTTAACACCGGAGTGGTAGCTGTTGGTGTGAGAGCGGGGGATTCAGGGTTACGATCGAGGCGTGCGCAACAATTTAAACAGTGAAAACGTGTTTTAAATCAAGAATTTATTACTGTAAAATAGGTGTAAAAGACATCAAGTATGTACAGTGACAAAAACAAGTGAGTGACAACAACATATTCATGTATAATCGTAAATATAAACAAATATTCGCGAGGTGTCGGAGCGCTTTTAAATTTAGAATTTTAAGTGTTTAATTCTGGTATTAACATAAAATGGGAATCGGTTTTAACGTACCTACAAGATTGGTGCTACGTCGGGCCAGAAAGCTGTGCCAGCACCGACCGTACGAAACGAGAATGATTAGGAATGAATCTGCGTGCACCAGAAAACTTAGCCGACACGATCGCCAGAGCCAGGAAGGCTGGTAGAATATCTGCGTCATGTTAAAAGCTGTGCCGACGTCAACTGCCAGACCGAGGATAACAGGGAATCTCAGCGTATATCAGAAAAGCTATACCGACACGACAGCCAAAGCGAAGAAGACTGGTAGTATGCCTGCATTGTGTCAGAAGCTGTGCCGATGCCAACTGCCACATCGGAAATAACTGGGAATCTCTGCGTATATCAGAAGGTTGTGCCGACACGACTCCCAGAGAAGGCTGGTAGAATGCCTGCGTTGTGTCAAAATGCTGTGCCGACAGCAACTGCCAGACCGAGCCTGGGAGAATTGCCTAGAATGCTTCTCTTATAGTCAAACGCGAGGTTTATATACACGGTACGAATTCGAACTGCCAATTTTGCCACTTTATACAATGGGTTTGCGAGAAGGCGTTCCATACTTTTTACTGAAAAACATAAAAGATTCAAGGGTTGCTATCCAAGAGATAAAAAATTTAAAATGGAAAGCCGTTTATATTCATGTGGAGTTTAATGTTAAAATCGACCCTCAAAGTTTGGCAAATTTCGGAATTTATCACACATTAATGGATTTTCGTAATACCGCGCGAATAATTGAGATACCTAATGGAACGAAATTAAGTATTATCCCCTTCCCGCACGAACAATCCCTTGAAACCGCGAATACCGCCATGAATTACTTTATAACCCCACGTTAAAAGGGGCCGGGTACTCCGAATACCGCAACTATTAATATTCGATATTTACGATTTACGGAAATGTTAAGAGGGCTTTTCCTCCGACCGCAATATATCCCCCCCCCCCTCCGCCGCCCTCTTCCCTACCGGCAGCCACTTCCGAGACGGCAGCAACAACACAACGACCAACAACACATGCCATCAGCACAAAGCCCATCTTCCAGAATGGAAATCCTCGCTTGGTAACAGTCGTAATGGTAATTAAACTAAATTATTTCGTCCATATCTGTTCGCCAGTATGCGTGAAAGGTGGTTAACGTTCTCCTGTGTATATAGAATATACGGTTCCGGTAATATAATTTCCAGAGTAGCGGTGTAACCGGTAATGTCGGGAAGGCGTTTTAGGCGGACTAATGATTGTAATTAATTCGGTAATAGACGGGCGCTTTGACGAGGTTCCAAGATTGGGTGGATGTATACATCTGTTGTTGTGTATACCGACAAGTGTTCTCCCCAGTTGTTTTGCGGATAAGATAAGATCAATATTGACTTAATCTGGATGCGTTGCCTTAACCGCGATTTGAGCAAACAAACATCCGATTCGCAGATTCAAGCGTGAAACATATATGGTTAAAGAGCGAGATCAAAAACATTTTAACAATTTTGGAAACAGGTAAATGCGTTATGAAAAAAAATCATTCAAGCGTTGCGATTTGAATCATTGGTTTTTTGATTGATTTTTTTTTTAAGTAAAAAGTTTACCCCCGCCATACACAGTTTCGGTTAGCGGGGGCAAGCAGCGAGCGAGAACGAGACGTTTACAAATGCAGCTATGCTCACTCGGCGTTGAAGATACACGATTTTATGTCAAATATCCGCAGAGCAATATTATTCCATTTGAATAATAATTATGTAGATACACAAAATGTAGTTATTTTCTCTATAGTAGTAGGTATACATATTGTTAATTTTTCTCATGTATCTCCTAATACAATGTTAGGTTAACTAACTGGCAACTTTTTATAAAGGTTGTACCATTTGAACATGATGTCATACTCATTTTACACAGAATAACTTTATTATACATTATGAACTCGGTTAACCATTTAGTAAAAAAAAGGCATTTTTTGCTTTTGAGGTAAGAGGAGGGACTTCATATTTTAGTATAGTGTTAATTATGTATTATTGTTATCACATTTATTGCATAAGATGACCTTGCATATTATTGTGTCCAAAGGTATATCACGCGAGACCCAAATTCTACCTGCGTATTGTTAACAAAGAATATGAATCATAACTAGATGTAAAGAAATTGTAAAGAGTTTAGTTTGAATATAGTTCTTGAGCAGACTGGTCGTGTGATTATTTTACAATAGCTATTAACATAACATCTTCCTCTTTTTTGGAAAAGTAAGGGTACTTTACTCTGTGTAGTTTTTCGTATCAGTATATTTGTGGAAATCTAAAATTGGAATAGGTACTAAACACACTTTTATGTCGCCGGTCTCATTACCAACGTACCAATTTCCTTTATAAACAGTCGACAGTAAACCCCCTTTATTTTAATCTAAAGTCAATAAAACCCAGAACCCCCGCGGCTGTGTATAGCTATGTAAATTAGGTGGATAATTCGTCTATTTCATTTCTATATATACCTGAACCGATGGCTAGCTCCAATTGGTTTACCTGCTTCCGTATTTCTCATACTTCAATATGATCCACGTTATACTGAATCAACAGTCATTACACGAACACCAACCCGCCCACATAACCGTGTATAATGTTTATCGAGTAATTAGCCAGCAACGCCCGTAAATTCCTTCCGGACAAGCCAAACACTCTAATACACTCCACCACGTTTACCTAAGGGCCGAGGCGTTCCTCCTACGCGGTTTTCCCCACCGTAGGACGGCGTCTGAGTGCTGCCGCTTCCAAAACCCAATTAGCCTGGATCGTAACGCTCCCGAAGAAGCCTAAGACGAGACGAGAAGGCCGCTTATTTTTTTCCTTTTCTATTCGAACGGGAAAGAAAGGAATCCCCCCTCCTGGAGGGAATTTTTCCGACCGAAAATTCCTAGTCTTTTTTTTTTTTGGACGAAATGAAATTCTTCCCGGGCACAGGTTGAGGAAGCATGGCAAGAGATGGCGCATACCTCTGTTGAGGTTAAAATGAAGGCGATAGTGGAAAAGGGAAGGGGGACTGACATTCTTTCCACGGTATTCTAAAAGTGAAAAGTTGTTAGATATTAGTGTGGGAATTAATTTAGACGGGGAGAGTAAAATAATGCGGGAATTGTACTAGATGTATATAGCCGAGTATCTGAAATATATAGCCAAATTTTACTTTAGGCGTCTTGCAAAAGTTAAAATAAGACATTTCTTCTATACAAGCTGTCCCAACAAGAGTATGAACCGGCGATCTCTGGGAAGCTACAATAGCTGTAGTAATGAAAAAAGAATTTTATAACTAATGTGGCCAAAAGAAATTTAATAAAAATTTTTGCCAGGGTTAACAGTAAATTTTAAATCATCTGAAATGAGTTCCAGAATTAGCTATAATTTTAAATGCCTTCTTATAAACCTTAGCCAATTAGGCACCACTTTGATTAAAGACGTTTTGTTATATTTTCAGTTATCAGTGTAACCGGATTTTGAAAAAGATAATCTGTTACAACTTCTGCAGTTTAAGCCCGAATTTAAGAAACTTGGGCTTATTTGAATAGCGCTGCATTAAACGTCACAATTAGTACTAACGGTTAGTTCTCAGGAAATGTACCAGACGGCGCTATCCTCCAGTGTACGAGTTTTTCTTAATTAAATCTAAAAATTCAAATGCAACAATAGGACATTTTTCTGTTGAGATTGGGGAGCTTTGATGTACCAAAGTAGTGGCGAAAACCGCGTAATGATATCTTCTTTCGTTTTCCAGATAAAAAAAAAACCAGCCTATTATCAGTAATAATATCCTTATCAATTACAAATATTAACAATATTAAAGGCATCCAAAAGCAGTACGCTATTACTAGTGTGGAGGCCTCTAGCCGGTATGTTTTGTTACAGAAGATTCGATCGTAGACCGCGAATAGGCGTATTTTTAGGGGGCGTAGATCGTCGGTAGTCTGGTACTAGGGGTATCCCCGTTCGTCGTTAAAAGCGGGAACATGCATAAATCTTTTCCGAAATTTCGATTCTTCACGATTTTCGGTAACGGACCGACAATGCCCAAGGCCAATCGCCGCGTACCGGCGAGAAAGGTCAGAGTATGTAATGATCAGCAGGTAGTCGTGCACCGAAACATAAAACCATCGAAACCTTGAACGACGACGAATATGGTGTGAAATAACCACAAAGGGGATCGAAGAAATGGTAACACATTAACATTATAATTAATGTAATAACGATTATTCGGAAGACGCTTGCATTACCAAGTATGTAAATTATCGATAGTTGACGGATATCTAAAGCAGATAAGAATTTTGTATTTTCTTCGATTGTTTTATTGTTACAACGGAAAATAATGAGGATACAGTATGTGTACTTTCTAATTAAGAACAATGAATATACAGGGTAACAATTTCACGTTTAATTATTACAATGTATACAGTATGTGTAATTTTTCATTAAGAAAAATGAATATACAGGGTGTACCGACGATCCCAAACCAACCACAGGTGTCGACGGGAGTTAGCGGAGAGTGGTACGGTATAGGGGGTCTGCTGAGGTGGGTCGTAATGGGGATCAAACCAACGGTTGCTCAAGTCTTTTTACAAGTGGGAGGGGTTTAGCGGGCCTTCTGAGGCGGGTCGTAATCCGTTATCAAACGACTATTTAATTGGCTGGGTGAACGGTTTACTAGTCTATCTAATAATATCGAAACCTATCTTAATTGGCTATGAAAAAAAGCGCTACTTTTACTCTTCAACGCGTAAAATTGTGTCGGTGGTTAGCTTAATGGTGCGCTAGTTACACCTCCAGTTTCTCCAATTGAAAACTCCACGTCTAGTAAACGCTGCTTTAAAAAGTCATTATGATGTGGCATTTTTTATTACTATTTATTCTTGTACAACTAAGCGGAAAAAGATAAGGCTACTTGCTTAGCACTTTTTGACACAAGCAAAACAAGCATTAATAATGACAACTGTCAAATGGATAAGCCAAGTTTGTATTTTAAGAATTAAAATTATAGTAGTAGCACGAAATGCACTGAAACTTTCGAATGCAAATATCTCAAAAACGGATCAAGATATCAAAATTAAACAAAGATGCATTTTTCATGTAAAAAGGGTTGCTCCTTCAAATTTTCTATTCGGTTTATGTGATTTTTCATACACAAAAAAAAGCTTCGACCTATCTATTCAGCAGGGGGTAACTAGCGCCCTCTATGAGCAACGGTAAAAGTGATGACAAACTTCCAATTCATCATGCTGAAAAACATAGTGAGCCAATTTTCACGTTGATTCTAAAACTTGCTCAGTTATTGGGAAATTTATTTTTGTCCTTGTCTTTTACAAAATTTATGTTGGTAGCATTGTTTGGTAATATGTATATATGTTCATCGATAATCGATAATAGACATATGTCGTATGAATGACAGCTACTTTTTCCGTGTTTTATTAATTTTATAATCAGAAATACCCTAGTTAAATCCGCAATAAATCTTCCATAGAACCATTCAAACCTTTGCAGGTATGCGAAACGTCAACATACATAAACCTTTTTATCTATCCGAAAAGAACCAAAGTAAGTCTTAGCTTTTCCTGTTAATATATCAACGTCCCCTCTAACGACGCTACCACCGAGAAACTGGAGTGACACAAAAGCTCAGTCTTATATACATACGTACGTACTTCGTCTCTCTGTGCTAGAGTAAAGTTTCTCATCAAAAGACTCGCAACTGACAGCAGGTTTTGAATACTGTTTAAGTGATAGTGTAGTCGCCTGTGTTAAATTGTTCGGTCCGGGAGAGTGCAAAGAGGTTAGCTAGACATTTTTCAAAAGCCCGTGTGTTGCGGCAGCGAGTATATTGATTTTTTAGCGATGTGCAACTTTAGACTCCGCTGTCTGCTAGTGCCGAGTATTACGCTTTTTATTGGTCAACATCAGAAGCAGGTGCGCTTGGTAAATCTACGTATCTGTATGTGCAGCAAGCATTCAACTAGATGGTTGTACCTACTGCTGTGTACTGAAAGTACCAACAAAAATGTAAAAATGAAATTTTACAATGAAAAAATTAAATTAGCTAGCTCAAATGATAACAATTTTATTTAGGCGCAAAAGAACAATTAATCTCAGTTTTTCTATCATAAATAGAAAACTGTGGGTGAATGACAAATGACTTTCTTTAATACTCCAAAAAAACAATTTAAAAGGTTTAATTAAAAATAAAAGAACAGTAATTTTGAATGAAATAAAATTCTATAATTTTATTTTATAAAAAAAAAAATTTTAAATACAAACTTTGCAGAAAAAAACCTTGGACGTAAGATCCTGGTCGAAATAAAACTGCTGGCTTTAAATTTCAAAAGGACAATTTAAAATCCTTTTACTAAGCAAAAGAAAACAAAAACTTCAGGAAGATAATAAATTTCTGCAAATCAATCCACGTGGTCTCAAAATTAAAACAACTAAATTACACGTGGAAAATTCCAGTAATTTAAATAAATGAAAATTAAAAGCAAGGACAATGCTATTATTCACCCAACCCGCGGTGATTAATAAATAATTACAAAACAGAAAAATTAACAACGAACTAAAAAAATTACTCTTTTAAACTTAAACTATCTTCCTGCACGTAAAAATAATAACAGATCCTATATCTGAAAAGTGTACACAAAAATACAATATCAATTATTATAAAATGAGTTCCATGATTAACGATATTAATTCAAAAATGTGAATACAATGCTTGAAAGTTAAAATCTCAAAATGGCAGAAATGAAATACAAATTTTTATATATCTCTACTTACACGTGTTATCAGGGAACTGCCTTTTACACGGTTCAGACAACCGTATATGTATAAAAGTCTCCGATGCGTGCGAAAACAACGCACCAAGAGCTGTCCGCAAACAGACTCGCAAAAACAAAATAATATATACAATACCCGCGAAAGCAAAATGTACAAATGAATGAAATTAAAATAAACTACTGAACAATAAAATAAACAAATTAAACAATCCAAAACATTAACTCTCTTATATAAAAATAAAACAATTAGAAATTTCTCGCAACATTGAAAAACTCTTAACGGAATAAACAAGAAAAAGAAACTGAATTTACGCAAACCGGGTTGCCAGACCACAGCACTACGTTGTTTTTGCGGTAAAAATATAGTTTTAAAAAGCTTGTAATACATACAGGCTGTTTCAGACCACTCGTCCACTATATGTTTCTCGCGATCTATGGCAGCTAGACTTGTACGACAAAAAATTTAATAATATAACCCTAGCTGAAGAATCCTCTGAAAATATTTTCAGGAAACACTGGATTATTTTTCTTATTTTAAGTGGGAGTCATATATTTTTTTACATCAATGAATTCTACAGATTATTTGAGTATAATTTTTACCAAAATCTAAATTTAACCGTTTCAAAGATATTCACGGTTTTGTCAAAATTTTGACAGTTGCAGCTCCTTCCATAGTATTCTCACGGGGGGTTCACTATTATCTTCAAGGTGAAACTATAAGTGTAGTGCCAAACTACACCTGAATTGGCGCCACTTGTCATGTACCTAACTTCAAAGTTGTGGCCCCCATCTATAGAATTTTAGTTTTGGTAGTTTACGTAGAGGTTATATTTTATTCTGTTTATTATTTTTGTTTCGCAGTATTATTATAGTTTTTTTGTTTATTCGTTTACGTTTTTTTTTTTGAGTTTTCTTTTTGTACACAAATCAATTTAGGACTTATAAGTGTATATAATAGTGACCATAATGGTTGTGTATCAAATTGCCAGAATTCTAATAAAGATTATAAAATGCATCGATACCCTCATCTTGATGAAGTATATTAAGATAATTTTGAGCCTGATTAAGGAATTATTATTGCTATAAACCATCATACTACTTGTTATTCTTTCCATGAAAAGCTTAATGATAGAACTCCATTATTATACATATTTGTAGCATAATGTTAAATTATCTGTAAATCTGTCACCATCTATGATATCTTACAAATTTGCAGATAATTTGGCAGGTGCTACAAATATGTATACAATCCTATTAATATTTTCAATTAAAAAAAAAAACCGCTTTTACATGTTTCCAGACTACACCTGCAGTGGCGCTGATTTGTTTTCATAAATATAACATTAGTTGCCCATCTATAGAATCTGTTGTCTATGAGTATTCTGCATTTTATAAACTATTAGAGATAATGGTCTCATTTTGTTACGGCGCCGGCGTAAGAAAAATAGCCGTGCATGACAAATACTGTCATAGAAACCACTACATTTTATACAGAGTGTTCATAAATCGATGATCAACTTCGACACCTTTATAACCTTAGAAAATTCAATTTTTACAAATGTAACGTTATATTTCTAATTATAAAATTCAATGCAAAGATGAATTCCGCGTCGATAAGTATAAAGGCTTGAGGATGCTTATTTGTAGTAGTTTTCGAGATATTACACAGGGGGCTATGAAAAAGACAAGTAGCTTTGGCATTCAACACAAAGAATAACATTAGTGAATGTAAATCGATTTAAAAATACTTGAACTCATTGTGAAGAGAATACACAGAAGTAAATGAAGATCGTAATTGCTTTAAATGGATACTAGATGGCGTTAATATTTACTAGTACAAACTAATAGACAAATCACGCTTTACACAAATATTGAACAAGAATTATAACTCTAGCATCATAGTACGAATGCTTAAACAGCTGCAAGTATAAGAATAGTATACATAAATTATGAAAGGCACGTGCGAAATTGTACGACGATTTTATCGTTAAAATCACGTATATCCATGAATTATAACTTACATACTTACATTAGTAATGCAATTTTTCCTATATATGCACCCTCCTACACCAAGAGATTTCATAGCAAGGCATCGTTTTTCATCGACATTTATATACAGTCTACAGGGGATATGTTTGCATCAATTATTCATGTGAATATCTACCAACGCCACCTGTCACCGTTTTATTGAACTAAAAGCATGGATTTTATGCTTTCATTCGCCCGGTCGTATCGTATAAAATAAAATCCGTAGTTTTTCTTTACAGGCAATAAATGAAAGTGTAAAGTACAGATTACCAACAATACTAAGTATTAATTAACCGTGATACCTTTCAAGTCAATCATAATAAAAAGTGAAGTCAACGTATTCCTCACGATTGATTATTGAAGCTTCCTTTCCTCTACTGTATACCTCTTTTTGCGCACTCTTCGATGTTAATTGGAGCGAATAAGAGTTGGGGTTAATGAGCGGGGTAATTAATATGGGGGAGTTAAAATCCGTTTTGAGCCCTCGGCGGTGGATATCGAGAGAGAGCTTTGTGCAGCGATGCGTTTTCAATTCCGCAGTGTTTGCGATTCAATACCGCCTGCTGCGTCGGTAGGTTGAAGCGCGTTGTTGCGAAGCAAATTGCAAGTAGATTGACGTTCATACACAGCGAATGAATACGCTGTTACGTATCCAGTCGGGGTAGCTACAAATCGGGCTTGGTTGGTACACGGATTAAAAATTTAGTGTTATTCTGTCGACTGCTAATTTGGTGCAAAATCGAAATTTGGTTTATAGTAAACGGTATAAAATTAGTTGGGTTTCTATTTTTTTTTTTGTTTTGTTTATTATCTATTTATTATACAGGATGATTTTTAATAAGTGTAAAAAACTTGGACATCTTGTTAAAAAAAGTCATTTAACACAAAAAAGATTAAATGAACAAATGTTTCTATGTTCTTACTTCTTTACATAAATAGCTAAGGTATAACAGATTTAAATTTTATCTATATTGGCTTGGAAATGATTAATATTACGATTGTGTGCATAGTTATTTATCAACCTAAATTTGACAAAATGAAACACACAGTTTCTCAAAATGAATAAGTTCAGTGTGGTAGCTTTTAATTTAGCAGTTGATAAAAAAATAAGGAACCTTCATGTTCATCGTTTAAAATGTAAAGTTCCTTCTTTCAAATATGATATGAAATATACTAGAATAGAACAGAATAGAACAGTATACAGAATAAAACAAAACAGAATAGAACAGAACAGAATAATATAGAGCAGAATAGAGCACAAAAAATTTATAGTATGTAATATATATGCTAATGTCAATAGAAATTAGCAATAATAAACAAAATACATGGAGGTGCGCTAACTATACAGGCAGAAACAGCCCCATCTACAAACCTCCGATCGAATCATGAAACTCTTGGTTACTGTATATATACAATGATCGCTCAGAAAGTGTAAAAACCTTTTCTTTTCAAATCATTTACGCTAGGGCAATCCCCGAAATATGCCGGTAGACGATTCAACAGCCTGGCACCAGCCGACAGCGCAGTGGTGCTCTGATGGTCACTTTGAATCTGTTTAGAGGAAAACTATAAAATTGTTTCGTGTTCGAGTGTTATACTGATAAACGTCACTCGTTAGACATCGCATAACGCGTTAAAACGCGATAAACCTGGACGTAATAAAATTACAATAGAAAGCCATGAGGTAGGATGCATTTCAATTTTCTAATTCGGAAACATAGAATATTAATACGATTGACAAGCTCAGCACACCGCTCATTCCAGTCGAGTTTAGCATCCATGGTAATACCTAGAAACCTTGTTGACGTCTTGCATTCTAATTGCACATCATTAAATTTCAACTGAATACTAGATACTTGATGAACTAAAAACCATGTGACTTGTTTTATGTTATATTCATGTTTAATGCCCTATAACTAGTTCCCGATACTATTGCAGATGTATCATTCGCATAATAAATTCAACAATGTAGTCTCATAAATATAATGAAAAGGATCGGGGCCAAAGTAAATCCCTCTGGAACCCCACTGCCTTTACTTTTAAGTAAAGAAATATAATTGCTGCTCCTAGAATTCTGTCGCCCTGGGCTGTAGCCCATTCAGCACATACATAAATATAGCTCATCCCTAACTGGTAGTGGCATTTAATTAATCTTGCATATAGGTAACACCTATTGCTTATGTGGGCCCTCTGGGCAGAAAGACCAGAATTTAATACCCCTCCCAAGGAGGAACACTTCAATGTTATTATATGACTTCGCCTGCCCAAAACAAACTTACTGATAAAACCGCAAAAGATGGCAGTAATATACAAACATACTACAAAGTTTCTGTGGAGGTATACCTCCACAGAATCTTTTCCCTATAAATTCATTAATATTTATGCTTTATAAACCTAATTGTTATTAAATTTTTATTGAGTCACTAATGTAAATATGTAAATACAATCTCATCCAGAATTTAATTTTTTGCCGCACCTAAAATAAAAACACGAAAAAAAAAAAGAAAACTGGTCTAGACATAAACAGAACAGATTCCATTAACTTTCCCAAGCAATACCCCTAGGGCGATTTTTATGCTTTCCTTCTTTCCTTTGCCATCACACGACGTTTCTTATCCCGCTTATCCTGGGAATTCGTTAATTTTTTTTTTTTTTTTCTGGACTGGTCGAAAGGAACTTTTTTCCCCATCTACCTCAAACAACTCCCACGCTCAGCCCAGGAGTTACGGCGAGATGGTTACCGTCTTTCCTAGATTAAATTAATCTGCAAGTTAATTAGTTTTTGTCCGTCCTCCTCTCCGTCTTAAATTTTGACTCCTTCCAGGATTAACAGAGCCGTCTTGAAAACGTCCCTCCGCCTCCGCTCCCAGTTTCCTTTCCATTACCCGAACTCCTTTGTCCTGTCCTCGTCAACAGCCGGGACGGATTAATAAGCCGAAATTGAAACAAAACGCTTAATTATCTCCACGCCTGCATCGACTAGCCACCCTTCCAAACAGAATCCGACGATAACGTAAACAAAAAATGATAAAAAAAAAGATACCTACCCTAGTCTACCCGCATTGTAATATTTAACGCCAGATATAGGGTGTTCATTAAGTGATATCCTCCGCGTCGAATGACAACCCGGGGATTAAGGAATTACCTAAGAACGTACGTTCGAGGAAAAAACTTTTCCCATATCTTCGTCTAAAGGAGATCGTATCATGAACGACGGCATTCCAGCGGATTGGGTCAGCGCCATCTGTTGTCGGTATCCCGCGGTAGTCGGGTGAATTATGTCTGCGAAGTTGGCGATACTGGTTTCGCCCTCGTTTGTTCGCCAGCGGGGCGGGGTAGCGTATAGATAGCAGACGTTTTTCCTTTATTCTTTTCTTTCCGCGCTGCAGCTTATGGAAATGAATGATGATGTCCTGTATATTGCCTATGTATTTCTTTCTATTATGAGGCTGCGAATGCGGATTTAGGATTGTATTTATGTCCTTTTTATTGTAATGGGGTGAATATAAACAGTCGCGGCCCTAAATGTGATCCCCGCGGCATTCCAGATTGAAAATAGATCGTCGAAAGAAAACATATTGATAATATCTTTGACTTTTGTTCGAGCATTACTAGGATTAGCAATGTATAGAAATTTATATATGATATACAATGTAAAATTGCCTATCTATTATCGTCAGATAATAGAAGTTCTCAGAACATAATTTTTTATCGAAATTTTTTTCAATTACAAATATAGGGAGATAGATAACAAGTGAAACAATATTCAAAAGTAACTTTAAGAATTCATATCTCGATTGCTGTAAGTTTTAGAGCTTTCTCGCTTAGAGATTAATTGCATTATTTTTAAGGATCTGTTCATTTTTTTAAATTTGTGACATCACTTAAAGAACATCCTATATATGGTTTCTAATTTGAGCGGGAAATTTAAAATTATCAGCTAAATTATTGGTTATACTAATGTTACAATTTGCTTATACTACTTTAAATCACTTATTGATGCGCTCTTGTCTACATTGAAACTAATTTTCAATTGTTTTAAATTATACGTCAGAGGCGACAGAAAAAAAATTACTTTTTCTTTATTTTTATCATTGTTTATTTTGTGTTACTTTTTTCCTGCACAGGATCTAAAAGCGTCGAGACAAACTAAATTCCCCAAAACCAGTCCACCTCCCCACTGCCTCCTTCCACCTTCCTATAGTCACCTGTCTCCCCCACTCTCCCCCACCCTCCCTTGAGTATCGTCTTTTGTTTACGTCATTCGCACGTTTCTAATATCGCAGATAACTTTTTGGCGAAGTTTTTTTTACCGATCGGTACTCAGGTGTTTCGCATGCTAAATTCCCCTGGTGCCCATGATTTCACGAGGTTGCAGGAGAGCTATAGGGAGCGGCATTTGGGTATTTCGAGAGTCGTAAATTAAAATTTAAATGTCGCGAGAGGAAAAGAAAAGGTAGGAATATAAAGGACGCTTGTACGTACGTAAAAAAGTAAAGGTAAACGCTGTTCTTTTGTTTCTTTTTTGTTTTCTTTTTCTTTTTTGTGATTCTTTGCAGAGTTCTCGTTTAGCTGAAGTGCGCTGTCGCTTTCTTGTTGTTTTAGAGGAACTCTTGTGCGCTTTTTTTCTGATTTAGATTATATGAAATTTGTAAAATGTTAAGTTTTTTTTTTTATAAAAAGGAGCCTTTAAGCTATATAATTAGCAAATTAATTGTTTAGTTTCTTTTCTTTAATAAAAATGATCTTTCTTGTTAGTATTTTATATCAATTTTAATAATTTTTGAACTCAAATTTTCAAGACGTAAATAATATTAAATACCATTACTTAGATCAACAAATTCAATACTAAATACCTGTTACATTACTCGAAGAATAGTTAATAACTGTTCCTAATTTTAACGTAGCTGTTTGGAAGATATTATGTCTATTATACTTTTTAAATTATACTTTGAAAAAATCATGTTTCAATTTCTATATTAATATTAAAATCTTCTTGGAGTTTGAAGAAATTCTTCTGCATCATTTTCGGGATTATGAGTTATTTGCAAGTATGTTTGATAAGAATGCACAGCTACATCAATGTTGAATACACTTCAGTATTAATTATTGTGGGTCGTTCTGTTGGTACAATCATGCTGAGCAATATCATTAATATTTATTCAAAAATTTGCAACAAACGCTCTCTCGAATTTAGTATTGGAAAGAAAAATGACCAATACACAATATCATTCATATTGAGGGCATGTTGATACCCAAGAAATTTTGAAAAAGTGATTGTGTTCCATTGTGTTCCAACGATTTTGTTGAAAATGCCTAGATTCTTTCTGTCTGACCGACACTTTATTGTTAACATTAATGTTCGCTGTCTTCAAGTGACTAATTGGTCTTCTCCCAGTGTGGCAATAGAAACCTTGGTAAAGTGCCTTATAACAATGTTTTACAATAAGTAGAATTTAGCATCCTGCTGGTATTAATGTACTGCGTGTAATCTGCCAGAGTTTAGCCTGTCTTCCATCATCGTTGGCTTGTTATACATATATCCATTAGTGGAAAGAGTATATAGTTGACAATGTTATTCGCCCATTCTAAGACCTCTCAATTAAACCACACTGCTATTCTCAATACTTTAATGTAACCAATATTCGCATCATAAATTTAACTTTAGTAATTCCTCAAGGGTATGCGCTAGGACCCTTATAGTTTGTATTGAAGTTAAAATAACCTGTAGGTACCCTACCGTCTCAAAAAGGAAAAAAAAAACGGCGAAAAGGATATTTTATGTATTCGTAAAAGTCGCTTCTTTTTATATCGGACAATATACCCTGGCACCTTCTCGTCCCCCACTTCTTCAAGACGACAATAACAATATCCCCCCACGACTGCCACCCCGCTGGGAATATCGCGAGGATTCCTGTCACGTTTCAACTCCGCTATAGAATAACTCTCCTACCGGCGATATCTTTCACTATTATGGGACGGGGGACTCCAGTCAGTCGCACACCGCTTCAAAACAGAAAATATATCACCTTTTCTGCGAATGCCGTCTTCTGGGAGGATAACTCGATACGTATCCCCGTATGAAAAGGAGTTTCAGAGGGGGTTGGATTTAAGGTCTTAACATATAGCTAATATCATCTGTACTACTTTAACCAAAAGAATCTTTTTTGCCGAAATACACTCTACGATCCCTCAAAAAAAACTCATGAATAATGTAGGACAATCGTTTAGCTTCGCTAGAGAAACTTTTCTTCTCCTTCAAGATCCCGGATGGGGATTAGATTACCGCAAGATGTTTCGGGAATAGATTTTAGCACCTGATTTACTTCTAGGGCGGCCTCCTCAAGGATGGATAAAGGGGATGACGCTTGAAGGAAACTTAATATTATAAGTATTGCATAATGGAGTGGTACCCTTTTTCTAGATGTGTGTATAGACAGGGATACTTCCCAAAAAGGCACGCGGTATGATATCCTGTTGGTCCGAAAGCACTTTAGTCCCATCTGCTGGCGCTTTTCCCAAACACATTTCAGTGTTGGAGATGGGGGTAGCGGAATATATGTGGGTCAGACGATGTAAGTGCTGGTCAAACATTGGTTAGAGTGGTTTTGTTTTTAGTTTTTTTTTTTTTAGTAGGAATGAAAATCCAGGAAACCATATTAGGCATTTTTTTATAAAAGATATGAGTACGCCACTGGATTAAGCGCCACCTGAAATAGGCATATAAATTTCATAAAGAAAATATTGCAAATTAATAATTCTGTGACAAATTTAAGAATTACATTCCTCCTATAAATGTACATTGTTTTAATCGAGTAAACCATGGAATAAAATGTCAAAAATAACTGACAATAACATTTTTTTATTCGTAATAACATTAAACAAAATTATGGAAATTCCAAAAAAATAAAAATAATATAAAACTCCTAATCAACAGCTGTGATTTGATAGAGGGTTATGTTTATGCTATTATCAAAAGGTGTAATACATGGATATACACATTATGTGGTTGCTTGCAGAGATGTACTAAAACGTTAAAATTTCATCGTCTGTATGCTCTTGAATAGGAATAACCGAAGGATAAAAGTTTCCATATCGTAATTCCGGTAATTTTATCAATAATTTATATATTAACAATTATTTGTTTTTTCAATTTCTCTTTTGACACTACATCTTCGACATATTTTCTCGAGTATCGTAAATAGGCGACAGAAATCGCATGAATTAACTCAACACGAACGAAAATAACCTAAAACCGCGCAAGTTTATTTATTTAACCTTTCACGAATAGTAACAGCAGACGGAATAAGTGTGTCCGTCGAAGGAGACACCATCAGCGGTGCGTGGAATAACACGCGTAGAGTCTTCGAGATATTTTAAAATTAACACGCCACGATAAAGACGACTGGCGCGCGGACCAAAGCACGGAACAGAGACGGATAACTTTTAAAAATAGATTTACCATAGATTGTCCGTCTTAATATACACCCGGGTACCATCCGTATAGTGGAGAATCCTAATAATAATCTTTCCACTAAAAGACGAACTGATTTGACAAATATAAGCGTTGTTAGAAACGCGACACGGTTAGTGGTTGAATGCCTAAATAACGTTTCAATGTTCTTCTAGAAATGCAGAAATGGCTAAAGGAAATTGATTATACTAAGTTTTTCCTTAATGAATGGAAGAAAAACTATAAGGGTCCTAAGATAGTACCATATATAACACAAATTCTTCATATAATTAAACTTTTCATTCAAGTCGAAAAACTTACTGCTTCAACACTTAAAAACTGAAAACAAGAAAAGAACAGTCATTACTTTCTCACTTTCCCCTTCGAAGAAAAAATGTAATTCCACGGGAGAGTCGAAAAATATCCCCTCCCTCCTCTTCTTTCTAAACCGGCAACCTCCAAGTTTCGCGCGTCCCTAACTTTCTCTACGTTCGCTGCAATTCGCGATCTCTACCTCCGGCAGCATTTTTCAGTCGCTTAACCGCTATACAAGCCCCCCCAAAGTTGCTCTTCACCCATTAATCTTCGTCCGTTGGTACTACCGCTGCCGCGGTGGTACGTACAACCCCCGAACCGATACGGTAGGATTGGCGTGCGGAATTACGCTTGCTTGTCGGTGTAACCGCTAGGGGACTCTGCTCGCCGTTGCCGTTCTTTCTTTTTAGCGGGAATTTCAACGCGAATACCAACTTCTGCTTTTGCTTTTTACAGTTCGAGAAGTTGTTGAGTGAGCGGTTAGTTGCATGTGGTTGAGGGGTATGTTTGTAGTCTTTTGAAATATTAACAGCAACACAAGTTTATTTTCTTGTTTGGCTTTTTTCTCAATTAGTATTAGGGAAGAAGTCCATATTTCTGATTGTTGTTTCTTTGGTGTTCTTTTCTTGATATTTGGCTTACATATTTTCTTAGGAATTAGCGCAACCTCTCTTTACTTTCAGTATTACGTCTATATATATTACAACCTCCTTTATATGCTAATATTCATTAAATGTGAATAATATTTGCCAGAATACTTCTGCGCCATTATCATGATAAATCACCTTTCCAAAACTTGCTCGGTTGAAAAATGAATATAAACGTAATAAAATTAAAGAATAAGTAACTGCAATATATGAAATTTCAGAAAGACAATGCTTTAATCAGTAAAAACCTCACATGCAGAAAATATAGATAAAATAAAGTTCCTCTTGCACATAATTGGATTTGCAAAATGTAACTTTCCGCAGCACAAAAAAAAACACTTACATAAAAGCAAAAAAAAAATCAAGGGTTCGAAAAATTAAATTAAAAACTTCGGCTTTTCATCCAAAACCCCCGGCCGTACCCCCACGTAAGCGAGGATCTTCGGTATGCATTTAGCGAGATAAAAGGGCATATAAGTTACGATGCTCCGAGTGGCATGCGACTTCAGAAATTTAATAAACGAACATCTAAAGGAAATATAAACTTTTTTCGTGCCCTAAGAGGCGTAGAAATGAGGCGGTTGGTAGGAAATTCTTCGTTTTTTTGGATATACCTCGCTTATGTGCATATTTTTAAGTGAATCTTTTAATAAAAACGAGGAAAGGGAAGTTTTAGAAGTTGAAAATGAAGCACCAAGGCTGCGAAGTTTCGGAAATTTAATGTTGGCTTTTTAATTACAAATGGTTCGTTCTTACATAAAGCGAGAAGTAATGGCAGAAACACTTTGTAACGGGAGCCGAACATAAACATGTGCAAGTCTTCTCCGACACTGTCTATTTATGTGAATTTATACGTTCATTTTATGTACCTATTATTCGCATCAAAAACTAGGTCAACCTGTTCAACATTTAGGAAATTCGCAAAATTTCATTCGAAATAACGTTCCTGTTTTTACAACCGAGTTAAACAAATAAAAAAATACCGATTATTAGCTATAAACCAAAGAAAAAATTGCAAACAACATTTTATTACTCCAAAACTGTAACATAACCTCACTCAATATACCGGGTCACCACGGTCATCGACACAGATCTCTCTATCCTGCTATCCTCTTGCGCAATAGGATTGTCCCCGATCGTAGATTTAGACCGCACTTTCTGGCAACCGGTAGCGAAGTTTCATCGCCAAACAAACTCGTTAAATAACAGATTTCACCTTTAAAATAGGACACGTAAGGTGGAGTAAATAGACGGACCAACAACATGGATTCATACGAAAACACCAGAAATATCAAAATAGGGAGCACTCAGAATATTTCAAATATACAGAGAGAGAAAATGGCATATGTTTTAGAAAGCCGAAAGCTAATTTTGAAAATTATTGTAAAAACAAAAGTATTCCAATAACTATGAACGAAGACATCTAATAAAAAATTGGAACTAAGAAAGATTGTTTGTTTTAACGAGTTCTAACTACCATTTTGTTCGTATTAACATAACCTTTATACGCTTACTAGGTATATGTAAATCACTATTTAATCTCAGACCCATCGCACAAGAAAATTCCGCATCTACATACTTTACGTAAATTCCACAACATGACAACCTCAACTTACAGGTTATGTTACATACCAACTTACAAAGTTGCATCCCGGGTTAGAACCCGAGCTTTAGGTGAAGGAGCATAAATCAAAGGCAATTCCTATTCCAATTTCCAACAGAATACATAAATTCTCCTAGGTTATTCGTGTGTGAGAGATAACCCAGGATCGGGATAGTTCAAAAAAGTTGGTATATCACGAACGGACAAGCGACATATCGAATATTACGAGATTACAAGCATTGCTTGCGTGCATACCGGTTTTCGCGACGTTATTGGCAACGGTAGACGTTGATATAAATCGAATTTTGAAAGTTTCATACACAATTCATATGTGTATAACCTAAAAATAACTTACCGGAACAAACTTCTTATAATCTGCAATTTCTTAGTAATGTTTATCGAGGAGAGTACATATTTTCGGAGTACAGTGATTTATTAAGCTCATGTCGGCGCAGCTGTTATTGCCAAGAACATCGGCCGTTACTAAATCCGCTTTTATTGTTACTTACCGAGAAATTCACGAATAAAAAGGAAATTAATACATGTGGACATTTTTTTTTCAAAAGTAAAACACAGCCACAAAAAAAAAATCTGGGAAAAAATCCTGGCGAACATAAACAACATCACCGAGTGAATCACGCGCACGAACAAGATTTAAACTGACAGAGTAAACAACAGTATTTAAACGGGATGATGGTTACTGATTAATTTTGATCGATATTTGCTGTTGCCGGTTAAATTATTGAAGCACCCTTTCGTATAAAACATTCAGGTTACATTAGGTTACATCAACGTGTACCAGGATGGAACACGAAACATGAGGCGTTCTATTCAAACGTTAAACGGATAACGGGTCGAATGAGCTAGCTGTCAACGCATAGCGAAATTTAAGCGCGTTTAGGACGAAATGCTTTTGGTAAAAATTAATCGTTGACGACTCCAAATAAATTAGAAGCAAAACGTAATATTACATATGTAAATTGCAAAAAAAAAAATGACACTAACCCATTATTTTTTTGCTTACGATAGCCGTCAAAATGGTCAAAACAGTATTTCATTTCATTTCGGCGTTATTTCGGTAACAAATTAGCCAACTTAAAATTAATGAAGTAAATATTCCTGTTAAAATGGTTGACACTTACATCATTTATACTACAGACATTAAATATAGTGCGTTTGATGTTTATTGTATATTGAACTTAATGCATCAAATCTAGTTGTTAATCAAAACGAAAACTTCCATAAAAGCACTTACCCCTTTCGGGCGAAGTTAACCATATTTTTTTTTATATTTAAATACACCATACCATTGCAGTTCAACTGCATTTATCATCTGGAACTATACCTATAGTTGTACACAGCACTTACGTTCCA
The DNA here is from genome assembly GCA_949128085.1 of Cetonia aurata. Classification (NCBI taxonomy): domain Eukaryota; kingdom Metazoa; phylum Arthropoda; class Insecta; order Coleoptera; family Scarabaeidae; genus Cetonia; species Cetonia aurata. Next base: position 39,157,056 of record OX421886.1, on the reverse strand, counting down.
CATTGTACATACTACATGAACAGATGCACTTGGACATTATTCGATTTTTTAAACAGTCGTAAAACAACACATGTTTCAGATTCGAAGGATAGCGTAAATCAACCGATGCAAAATAAGCACTAGTGTTCTTGTAAATCGTATTTCGAATTGCGTTTTGATGTACAAATAACTACCGATAAATATAGGGATCGCTATTTCACATAAATTTATAGCGCAAACACTTGGTAAATGACTAATGATAACTAATTTCGACAACTTTTAATATGACAGCGCTGGCGCGCTGATACAATTCTAACGTACAGTTGATCAATGTAACCAACCCCTAATTTGATTTATCACTAAATGAATATCTCCAGCTCGGGAAAAAGATGGAGAAATTCGTAACAATTAAATTAGGACAAGGATAGATAATCCGGCAATGAAACTTCCCCCGACAATTATTCATATTTCGCTTCTTAATTCGATTCCCGTTTGTTTGCTCACGAACTAGGCTAATAATATCCGAAAATTACGAGTCGATTGTGCGGACTAATTGAACTTAATCGAATATTCGACGTGCAATTTCGTCCGAAGCAAAAGGAGGATTAAGGCGACGAATTATCTTAGGACCGAGGCGCGAGACGGTGTCTACTTCACGGTGCCGACCTCGATATACCAATTAGCCTTTGATAAATGATTAAATTAAGACGAGAAAAGTCGATGTCTGGTAATTGAAACTCGCTACCGTATAGCGGCTTCCTAATTTGCAGCACCATTAATAATCGTCCTTTGCGGACGATGATGAGGGTGTCCAATACGAATAAATCAATTTTGGAAAGTGGTAAGGCAAAGAATCGACGATAAAAAAAAGAAAGTAATATTGTATTTCCTTTCATTCTTTTCTGGAGTTGAAGTGAATTTATAAAAATCAGTACCTACCTACCATCTAGTGGGAACACAAAGAACCACTAACAAATCAACCTAACCTCTTCAATTTTTATTTTCCTCCAATCCTTTATTAAGAGCGGACGAAAATAAAATAAATCCCGACGTCTCTCTAAATCTTTCGATATAAAGAGGACAGGCCAAAAAATAAAATAAGATAGAAAATTAGGAGCCGTAGACTCTCTCGAGGTCGAAATCCTTTGACCGAAGACGAAATTGGAGATTATCAATCGACGCAGAGCGCACGGGTCAAAGGATCGCCGAATAATAAATTTAAGGCGGCTGGTCGGTCCTTTTCTCCGCGTCTTTTGAGTGCCTTCTCCAGTTCAGAGGATCCCGGATCGATTTTTGCGAATTTAGCCCCGAAATGACGAGAAACATCTTCAGGCCTCAGTCCGCCACGTTCTAGCGGAAAGAAGTGGAGTGTCTGGAGATTGGACGGAGTGAGGGTAGGAATACTTCGTGGTGGTGGAGAGGTTATAAAAAATTTACAACGTTTTGCGGTCTAACCTCATTTTTCTTTTTGTTAGAACTGATTGGTGTAAGTTTGAGGGGATGATCGCTTTGATCGCTTTTAAAGAAGAATATGAGTTACTGTAACGTACAAATATGCATAACACTTATAATAATTTTAATTTTCAAATCTGGCGCAAAAATATGTACCACACAATCAGCTATTTGAATTGAAGAACAAAAACAGAAATAAGGTGCAAAGGAAGATAAAGCAGTGTAAAGATAGAATAATTATGTTTTGTTTAAAAATCTAAGTTTGTTTCTTAGCTGTTTTTTTCTTAAACTTATGTGGCGCACAATTAACAGGTTGCTGGCTGAACGCAGTTGACATACGCTGAAATTTGAATATACGACAAACGCATTATCTCTCTCGAAGTATCCATGACGAAAACACTAGATTTACACATAATCCAACAATTACAACAAGATTATGTATAGAAAATTTGTTTTTTTATTTTATTACCTAAACGAAAAGACTATTGGAAACTCGGCCACGTTCCTACGAACAAAGCCAATATCAGATTTTTTTAATCATATTTAGCAGTTGGCACCTAAATCACGATCCTAAATTGACACATATGCACTTGCACTGCCGATTATTTCGTTTCTCATTAGAGTACTTCACCGATAAGTAAAGTTATACAACTGCTGAATCCTAAACGTAGTGAGAAATCTGTGCTTTGAAGATGAAGGGAGGTATAAAAGATAATAACAGTAATAAATACCTATGATAATTTATAACATGCAGCAATTAACGATATAAACACGTTTGACAGAGTTATTTATAACTGGTGTAGCCGCGTAGCAGATGCTGTAGTGTATTTTTACGCTTTTTTCAATCAATGCAGTGGTGTGTTTAGAAATTCTCATGTTTTTAACTCCTTAATCAGGTGGTTATATAGGAAATAAACAAACAACAACCCTCTATCATAGGAGTCACATAATACCTACATGTAGTATCCCAAAATGTAACAAAATACCCAGTTCAATTACTGTATCACGCTATTTAGAACACGAAACTTACTTCGCCAAAATAGGATTAAGTTACATTTACCAAGGGAAAGTTAAATGCTGAAGCCAAAGCTTGCATAAAGTTATAGATACCTATCAGATATTATGTACAAGCAGTAATGAGAGTAATGACTCTTATTGACAATTAGCACGGTTAATATAATGAAATGATCATATATGTAGGATATAGATTTGTAACAAGTATGCTTTAAACAATAAAAATATCTTATTTATAACAATAATATTACAGTTTTGATTTAATACGTTTCTATTCATTCGTTTAATATATTTTAAATATTATAGTATATTAAACAAACTAGTCTTATAAGAGATGTAAGTTTATTAAAAATGCTAGTTACAAATGGAGTGTGTAAAACGGTTCATCTCTTTTAGAGCTGCTTTTACTACTTCCAGTTTATATTGTAATGACACTAGACACTAATCTTTATCGCAAAAGAAGTTGCAATCAACATAGAATAACAAACACAATGTTAAACAGTTGCAGTACATATATATTGGAAGTAGGTTAGGTGTTGTATACAACGTCATTGAAAATTATTGGTTGTTTTTTTTTTATAGAAACAAAAAAAAGGGTGAACGACTATAGTGAATATCAACCGCAAAGTATTGCAGAAAACGAGATTTTAAGATACCTACACCCATTTAAAGATACAGTTACGTCAGGGTGGTGTTGAAACAAGGGTTGAATTTCAAAGTGACAGTTGACATAGACGTAATTAATCATTAGCGTTGGGATAATTGGCAACCTTGCTCAAGTTGCGAAAAGCGCTGTTGCAAATAACATTGTGTGATTACAATGAAGAAGTTTAATTCATGTGTTGAAGTCTAATAAGTTTCTTTTGGTCAACTGGACGCTAAAAATAGCACCTACCGAATACTTTGGACCATTGGGCTGACGGCCTCCAATCAGGATAATGTTTCGGGAACTTATCCCTCGACCAGAACGTGTGCAAGATCACTTTATAGACGGTCAACTTGTCCGGCTGACAACCCTCCAACTCTAAGTCCTGGTAACCGCGGTTCCTTCCGGATCCGGCGACATCCACGGCCGCCTGAATCCGATGCGGGTAGGACGAGAGCACCTGCAGGACGGTCACCGCTAACAGAGCACAGAAACACGCGCGCGCAAAGGCGACGGCGCCCTCACGATCACGGCACATCTTCGCAGTACGGAAGCCGGCGTGCGAATGAACCTCTCTCTCTTCGCAACAATATAACAGGAGGAATATCGGGGCGGTACGGCGGCAGCGTCGTCTTCGACGACCACCGATTCGCGGGCTTTCGTTCGACTGTGCGCGCCGGGTGAGCTTCCGGGGCTCGTTCTGGCCGCGTCCGCAGGAGGGCGCGCCGGTCGCGTCTGGGTATGGGAGCTTGGTTCGTATAAGCTCCGATGACGCTCTCTCTCTCTCTCCCGGAGATAATAATGGATTTGTTTGGATGCGCGTAAAATAAACGGAGGACTAAACGATGAAATCCTAGCGTATATAGCCCGAAATATTAATTCCGCAATCGTATTCGCCGGCTCCGGAGGAAGGCACGCTAGAGATTTATTCCCGTGCTTATTTCCGTTTTACTTAGCGCCCTCTACTTTTTGCATTTCCTTTCATCTGTTGTATTAAAGGTGATTTCCACTTTTACCGCATCGAGGAAAGGCAGGGGAATAAAAACGACTTACATGGTATAAGAACGGGATTTACACATTGGTGTGCATGAGTTCACCTGGCATATACTCTAGATATAATGTCGATACAAATATTTCTCACTTTTATTTCTACAAAGTAAATCAAGGCAAGCAAATGAAGAGATTTGGTCGAAAAAAATAAAGAAAATATGTTTATTTTTTATATTTCTATTTTATCAAAGTCAAATGCGGAGGAGCATATGAAGAATCGCTATAACATACGAGAAGCTAACATCAGGTTGTATAATTTCCAGAAACATTCAAAAACTTGTCTGCATTCTTTTTTTAAGCTCTGTTTTTCTGCATCCTGCAGTCTTTTTTATTTTATTATTGCCGTTTTGGCATTCTTGCCGTGGTGTTTGATCCTGCATTCATGTGCAAACATAACCAATAAATCAAGAAATTCAGGTGAGCCAACTGCACAATGGGGCCAACGTAAATTTTGTATATCCAACCTATGCTTGACTTCTCTTCATTCCGTATCTTTACATTTTTTTTTATCAAATTTCATCTTATGCTTGTATTTCCTTCAATCGTGTTGTGTCTCACGTTTTCTTTTAACCCTTTCACTGCTATTACCGCGTATATACGTTTTGAATTTGCATTTGTAATATGCTATGACCGTATATTTACGTACGAGAGGATACCCTAAGCTATTGCCGCATATATACGGTTTAGCCAACTCCTAATTCAGCACAGGCATTGAACAGTAGGTTTCCTTATTTAGCAGCGAAAGGGTTAAGTAAATTACTACACTATTTCTCTAACTTCTTTAATTAACTTTTGCAGACAGGTATCAGTACACTACGTTCTTACTTCCATTAGCATTCCACCAAGCATTGTGCACAGTTTACAATACATGTCGCACTTCACTCATACACAACGCAAAAGTTTTTGCCACTCGTTTCATCTTATGTTTGCTCGTATTTACTTCATTTAGGTAAATCCTGTAAGCATGTGTGACTAACTTCAGTACGAAAGTGAGCGAGTAGCGTGTGAGTGAAGATTTATAGTGCAAAATTAAATATTATTAAAACTAATGAGCGGAGTTTTATTGAGCAATCACAAGAAGTTCTAACAATCCTAAAAATCCTATTAGAATATCTTTAACGTGCGTGCATAACCTCAAAATTTTTGACACACCATTATAACATATTAAAAAGTAAAAAATAATCACGCGGAAAAAACCCGACACCAAACATCCTTCCATATAAAACATATCCCCCAATAAACCCTGTATATTTCAACTGAATTTTCACGCGACATGAAACCTCCCAAACCTTCATCAATTCCGAGACACCGCCACGGAAATAATTCACGCCTGGGCGTTACAGTTAAGTAACACGTTAAGTCCGTCTCTCTTCCCTTATATAGCGTTGTCGTTCGCTTCCGGGAATCCGGAACTTCTTTCGGCGTATGCATTCACGTTTCAACAAGCGGCGGCGAGAACTTTAAAACACCGACGTGGAAACGACCCAAGAAGTTTCAGACGCGTTCCGACACTTGAAAATCCACCCGCGACTCGGAGTACGAATTTAGTGCCGCCAGTAAAATTTAACTGCTTCCATATCGAGTGCATTAAGGGCCCCTGGTTCGACTCCCTATCTATCCCGTTATTGCTCCGGACTCCGGGTGACTTTACGTTCGTCCGATTTTTATCGTACCGTAGTACGAGTTCCCTCGCTTTTTATTGCTTATTCCGTTCGACGGGGTTATTTTACAATTACCGCGGAAGTTCCGGTATATTTCCGCGTATAGACAGGTGCCACAAATTATTACACTTTATTCAATTCTGAGGATTTATATCCAGAGGCAATGAGGGAGTCGTTAAAATACGTTTATTTTTCTTGCCAATTTTTCTTTACTTATTCGAATACATATAAATTCAATATAAGTATATTAACTTCGTTTGCTTTTGAAATTTGCCAGCAGCATAATTAATTAATAACGATTTTTAATACTACTTCGTAACAGGTGAAGGTAATTATTTTTTATTATAATATGCTCAAACATGCCTTCTGCCTCAAATTACATCATTTTGGACGCATTCAGCAGAATCACCAGTAACATAATCCCTAAAAGGGCTAAAAGTAACACGACTGAATGTCAGCGCTAAGTTATTGATTATTGGTACCGCACCGTTATTTATTTCTTCCATCGCATTTTTAATACAGTTTCTGTACATGTACCAGATTCCTATTAGAACATAATTTCAATGATTTCGATTAGTTACTGCTAAGTTTACTGAACGCACCAATTTTCATTATGCAACAAGTACCAACTTCGCTCACTTCGCACATATTCCGTGATTCCGTCGACCTGTCAAAGACAGTTAAAATAAATCGAAATGTACAAATTAATTCGGTGAGTAAAATCAAAACGAACTGTTTTTTAAAAGTAGGCGTAACCCGAAATGTAAAATAAACGAAAAATCAATGCCAAAAAATATGAATTTTAATCGACTGTCAAAAGGGTGAAATAAAATAAAATTTCTGGCGATGTCTATTGCTAAAACTCTACTCTGGATGAAGGTTTTAAAATCTAATTTTCGGAATATATTGTGTGATAGCTTTACACAAGGTAAAGTATGGTTCTGTAAATGTTATATTCCAGATTAGCTGTCAAAGTTGGGTTAGCCGGTGGTGCGGTTTATTATATATCCGATCAAGGTGTTTGGAAGGACAGCAAAGAAACGACGAAATTATACGGTAGGATCAACGAGACCCTAAAACCATATGTGCAAGAGGCGAAAGCGCAACTCCCTGTTGAAGTATATTAAAAATATATTCATACAAATCCATCGAAACTTATTTGCGATTAGATTCCAGAATTACCGAGCACAAATAGGATTTCTTTTCTGACGAAACACTATTGGAACGAGGGTGTATCGGCTACTTTTAGATTTGTGAGGGATTTACCGACGCATGTTTCAGACTGGAGTAGAAAGGGAATCGATACGGCACGGAATAATGCGGAAATAAAGAAATTCTTAGATTCTTTTTCGAGTTCCACACCAGCGTTGAGTGTGGAAACATCGAAGGAGGTCAAACAATAATGTTTGGGCCATTTAGTTTATCGGATTGTATATTTTTAGAAAATAAAAGTGTTATTTATTAAAATGGTTTAATATTTGAGGCTAGAAGGTAAAATAAATTGAAAAATTTGATTATATGCCCCATCTGTTGTTGCTATCTAAAACAACTGGGCTATCTTATAATAGAAATCTACATTTCATACTCTTAAAGTTGCAGGTTTCTAGATGCAAAATTTAGACACGCTCCATCTATTGTCTGAAGAAATTCACTCATTTTTTTTTAGAAATATTAATTTATCAAAACTTTTTCTGTATTTCATTGTTGAGTAAACCATTTCATTATACTTTTCTTTCTAAAAGGATTCTGAAAAGAATTGTTGAAATCCCATCAGTGGTTACAAGCTATAATAATTAGACATTCTTTTCAAATATGATAAATTCAGTTACAATGTGAATTAATTGAAAAAATTTCAGTTATTTTTTTCTTGGCCATGTGCGTATTTCAAATCCATAAAGACTTCCTTGAATTTTTTAGACTAATGATTAACCATTAGTGCATACTACTCCAAGTTACAAAAATTTATAACGGTGAAAATACGGAATTGTAATATTGCCAATTTGTGAAATTTCTTTGAGATTTCAAACTACATTACAAAAGCAATAATATTTGTGTAGTGGTATTACAAGACTTCCACTACAGCCAACACTTAGATTATAAATTGCCACAATTTCTCTGATGAATAGAAAATTGGATTTTGTGTAATATAAGACAGGGCGGTTTAGACAACGTAATAATAAAATCGTAAAATTAATAAACATTGCTGAATAAATTGAGAAAAAAAAAATTAAATTTAAACGTTAGGGACTTTTGTTTAGATCACTTCCCGCGCCACATTGGAATAAATAGGTCACGTGATGAAAACGTTGTCGACATGGCGGACGATAAAGATGTTGTGGAGAAAACCATCGCCGAAGATTTGGTGGTTACCAAGTATAAAATGGCCGGAGAAATTGTTAATAGTGAGTTTCTATTAATGTTAGCTTTAGTATTTCCGTACGATACCCATACATCCTCCTATACCGCACGGATAACGACCAAAATACAGCCCAGGGCCATATGGTTTTCCCTATATATGCACAATCTTCGACGACACCATGTGGTCGTAGAATTTATTCGCCCTTTGTAGATATGTAGGTGGGAATATTGGCACAAATAGAATCCACCTTGAATGGATAAGGGCGGCTCTTGCGGTGAACGCTAACGTTCTTGTTTACAGGAGTCCTGAAGCAAGTGATAGACAAATGCGTGGCCGGCGCTTCTGTAAGGGAAATCTGCGAATTCGGTGATCAATTGCTGACCGAGGAGACCAGTAAGGTGTTTAAGAAGGAAAAGGAACTCAAAAAGGGAGTCGCATTCCCCACTTGTGTTTCCGTTAACAATTGTATATGCCACTTCTCCCCAGTGCCTAGCGAACCTGATTATACGTTAAAAGATGAAGATTTATGTAAAGTGTATGTATAAATGTTAATTTTCATTTTATGAATTAGTCAATATTTGATTGCGCGATGCTTGTTTTGATTATATTCTGTTTGAATTGGTTGCTTTAGCTTAGATAACCCAATAATTAGTACTTTTTTTTATTTATTTTGTACATTTTCTAGTTTGCAAAATCTTACACTACCACTCCTAAGAAAAATTTGGGTAAAATTACTAAATCCCATTATCGAAATTATATCACAGATTTAATTTTATATAATAAAAAAAAAACATTCACAAAAAATTTATTTAAAATAGATAGAAAATAAAACTAATGATTATCTAACTTCGAATGGGCTTAAACAGGCTCTTATGAGCAATTTCTTACTATCCTTATACTTTTAAACTTATATAAATTCATCCTTTTGTGGCTGTGAAGATCTTACCATATTTTTTTTTTTTTTCAAAATTTATGCTGTTGGTATTCTTTGGTAACATCTTTTATTTTTTCTTGCATCAACACATGATTAAAAAAAGTGTCATAGCTTTGTCATTTGTCATTTAAATATGTTGACAATATAGGTTATGTTGATATATAATTCTGTCAGAATGTTCATTTTCATAATGACATTTACTGTAAATTTTTTACACTGTATAGGAACTTTGGCAACAATGTATGCATCTCTCATAATAGTTTATTCTTGTTTTTTGGCTTAAAAAATCTATAAATAAATTTTCTCATCTTGCTTGTTTGAAACACATGCGTAAATTGCAGTTCTTTTTACATTTCTACATTGTATTCCACCTTGATGGAAAATAAGCTGTTTAACATAATACATTGCCCTGTACAGACTTCCACACTTTTTGTGTAATAAACCATACTTCTAAATCTAAACCAACAAAAACTATTTATATATCCAATCATACTTCTAAATTCAGCGGTTTTTCGAAACGCTGACGTTTGAAAAGTGAACATTTTTTTTTTGCCAGCATTTTCGACGATTCATCCATAATGTTGCCGCATCTGCAAATAGTGCACTTCTTACAGTGTAAAATCATTAAATAATTATTTTTTGCTAATCACTGTAATAAATATGAGACAATTTTTATATTAAAAATTTTACCTCCTCTAGGATTTGAACCTGACACCTCCCGTTTACCGAACGAGTGCTCTGCCACTTGAGCTGACGATTTGTACAGGTTTTTTACGACTTGAATCACATCAAATACAGATGTTAGAAAGCCGGCAGAAGGGCTATATGCAAATTGTGCACTTCTTACAGTATGAAATCATTAAATTATGCTTTTCTGCCAATCACTGAAACTAATATAAGGCAATTTTATATTAAATCTTAATATATCTTAATATTACCATCAAATCTTAATATAAAAATTGCTCCATGATTAAGATTTCCGTGAATTTTTCTCCACAATTCCATGTTATACAACATCTCTTGATGGTAAAGATCAAGATCCAATTGTTTTTTTAGAAAACTTTTATTTTACCATTATTATTTGCAGATTGAATCTTTTGCCTTTTTTTTTACCTTTCTTGAAAGTTGGTTTTTACTTTTAGCTATTTCACTATTTTTTTGTGGCATTTATGGATTTTCCTGTTTCTCCATATACTAGAATATATCTGAACGAATGAATGTCATACCGATTTGCAAGACATTATTGATACCTTGAGATTTGCTTCAGAAATCGGATTTATTTATAATCCATTATCCGTTACAGCGATCTTGGAGCACACATAGACGGTTTCATAGCTGTAGTGGCACACACCATCGTAATCGGTGCTTCTAGTGAAAATAAAGTACAAGGTAGGAAAGCCGATTGTATATTAGCTGCACATTTCGCTTCGCAAGCGGCGTTGCGACTATTAAAGCCGGGCAACGAGACGTACGCAATAACGGATGCCGTGCAAAAGATCGCCGAGGCGTACAAGTGCAAACCGGTGGAGGGGATGTTGAGTCACCAGTTGAAACAGTTCAAAATTGACGGCGAGAAGACCATCATACAAAATCCGAACGATGCGCAGAAGAAGGAGCATGAAAAGTTCGAATTCGACAAACACGAAGTGTATGCCATGGACGTCTTGGTTAGCACGGGAGAAGGTGTCGGTAAGTCCAATTATTAGCTCGTAGAAACAAGATTATGAATCTGATACCAATTCACTCATAAAAGAATCGAAAAATGTCACTAGACTCACTGACAGGGGCTCAAGGTCAATTGTTGGTGGCATTGTTCGGTTCTATTTGTGTTTTTTACTCACTCAATAATAGTCAATATTTGCAGTGCTGTGCACTCGAACCAAATCCATACCTTGCGATTTTTCTTGTTTCCCCGATATTATTATTATTTTGTTAGTGTTTAATGTAGCAACCGTTCGTTCTTCAGATGCTGCATTAGAAAACGTAGAATTGAAAATAAAGATTCATGTATTTTTGGAATTTATCGAAAAATAAATATTTATGCTTTTATGGAATTTATTCGTATTTTATAGGGAAAGAAGCCACCACCAGAGTATCGATATATAAGAAAACGGATGAGGTATACCAGCTCAAGCTGAAAGCATCTCGTACATTTTACAGCGAAGTTAGAACTAAACATGGGTGCATGCCTTTTAATCTACGCAGTTTCGAGGAGGAGACGAAAACCAAAATGGGTGTCGTCGAATGTGTTAACCATAAATTAATCGAACCGTTCCAAGTGCTTTACGAGAAACCAGGTTTGTAATTAACATTAGCAATTTTCTTTTTATTTCACCGTTAAACGAAACAGCGATGATGTGAAAAAATAATTCCAATTGATCCTTCCGATTCACTCGTTGAAGACATTCTCTATTATCTGATCACTTGCACGATAAATCTTGTTTATGATTTTGAAAATGGCTGTTTTGCTCACCTATAATCGTCACATTCCCAGGTGAATACGTCGCCCATTATAAATTCACCGTCTTGTTGATGCCGAACGGTCCACACAAGATAACCGGCTTGTCCATCGAGCCGGAACTCTACCAGTCAGAGCATTCGGTTACTGACCAGGAGATGAAATCGCTGTTGAACACCTCTGCCAATCCGAGGGCCGGGAAGAAGAAAAAAAAGAAGTCCGAGAGTGTGGCAGAACAACCGATGGAGGTCGAGGCAGCTGCTTAGTTGGGGGACGGACCAGAGGAATGACTAATAAAATTCTCTTGCTGTTGATTTTGTTGAGACGAGAAACTTTTTACTTTTCCACACTTACACTTACTTTTTCCTTTTCTAATTTGTATTGTATAATATACGAAGAGAAAACAAACTACGAAGAGAAGCTCTTTTTTATACCTCAAATTTGTTCGGTAATTCGTTTTAGGAATTTCAAATTTTCACGTTGATTTTGCCCCTTCGCTCTCAAAACTGGTGGTGCGATAATTACTTAGGAAGATTCATAGATGCTGCTGTTACGAAAGTTGAAAACTGGTGCGGTAGTACGCGTTTCTCCTGCCCTTAAAAAAAAGTCGAACAAAAAAAAAACATTTAGTATATATTTTTTCCACGTTTGTACTACTTCCAACAGTTTTTTTCTATCATCACTATTACTACAAAAATGCATAATTAAAAACTAAGAAGTTAGGTAAATTAAATAATTTTTTTTATTTCACAGATGTTATTCTAGACAGGTATTTCGCAAATTTTATTTTGTTCTGACAACTCATTTAAAACAAAGATTTTAAACGAGAAAGGTTGACAAAATCAATACAATAATAATTCATTATCTAAAAATAATGTATAAGTCATAAGTTTAATAAATATTTGGTATTTTGATTTAGTTTTTCTGATTCTCCTACTTGATCGCGGTAACACCAATTATAAGTTGTTTATAATACTTCAAACCGGCTTCGAACGCCTATTAACCCAGATAAAGTAATTGCACTACATAAGTTGAAAATAACAAATACAGAACTGGAAGGCCCAAGTTTATAGTTACGCTATTGTATTTCAGCTACACGTGTTCATCGGTCGAGTAAGTCTGCTGATTCTTATCGCCCCAGCCGGCCAATTCTATTTTTTGATCGCAATGAGATATCGGTTATTTCAACTGGCTACAAGAGCAATCGAAAATGTTTGCGTCGTAGAACTAGGAATGTATGTGTTAATACACGCCTTTAATAAATGCTTATCGTATTCCGACCATCGCCTTGCGTCTAAAACACGCTCCAGCTTAGTAGTTATTCACCTTCCGATTCGTTTTTGATGTCTCCCTGCGCAACTGACTGAACCCCAAAAAATAATTAATATATTTAAACCAGCCCTAAACTGTAAATACGCCATTCCTTCCCGCGTCAAGCATTAGTCCGTTATCACCGCACCGTACACACATATCACATAATGTCATATAGAATCGGCAACAACGCAGCTTATTGTGTCATCTGTGCAAACTGTGACAGCAAACACGATGGTAGAAACAAGCCCAAGTTGTTAATATAACATTATAAAGAAAGTAGGGCTAGGTATAGAGCCTTGTGGCACTCCCACATGTAATGTTCACAGTCGAGGAAAAATGCTACTTCAAATTCTCAGCACAGGTTAGTGAGGTATGTTACTGAAGCAAGTCTTAAGACAACGTTACGCACTTGTAAGGTCCATATTTTTGATAATAATAATAATGATCCATGCCTTCACATCTCCCAACAGCTTTCGGCAATTACAGGGGGCATCGGCCGACCATGAGTTATTATAAAAACTAATTTAAAGTGTTGAATGCTCTCGACAAATCGAGAGAGAAATCGTAAGAATAATAGCAGTTGGGTGTACAGATAGGGAAAAAGTGATGAATTAATACTTTCAAAAGCAAAATGATGAATAATTAATTGTTTAGCTGAGAAAAATTGACAAATTTCCATTATTGAATTGCCTATTGCCTGGTGGAGCTCATTTCAATAGTAAACAATATAATTTGTCACCGAAACTTGGGCAATATGTGACGTTAATTAGGGAATTCATCACTGGTTGTTGCGTAGCAACGAAGTTAATACGTTCTATAGCTACTGAAATAATGTTTTTGTAAGTGACAATATGTATACCATATTTTTTTTAGGAAAGTAGTATATTAAAATTTAAGGTTTTATGAAATGAGTTTTTTATATTATTTTTTCTATTTTGGCGATTATCAATTTTAAATTAACATTTTTATTTATTGGGTTACTAGCACTGACAGTTGAATTTGGCTGAATTTAAATTTGACATTGATTTGAAATTTCATGTATGCACCCTAATGATCAAATTAGCAGGGTTTTATAGATCCTATACTGTATTATCGTGTTTCAACTTCCTTTTTAAGCATCTATAATAAAATTTCTTATCATTTTTAATTACTACAATCTTCAATTTTGCAATTCTGTAGTGAATAACACCGACCATGAAATAACTTTTGATTGGTGACGGTTGCAAAATGCCAACTCAAAAATTAAAAATATGCTGAAAACAAGCATTATTTTTAATTACAAAATAGCTTCATTATGACACCGAAATAGTGTTAAATGTTATTAAAATTCTTCGTTCGTAGGTGGTTAATGAAGGAGAATAACATCAGTTTATGGTAATAAATTTATTCATTTAGTTTGTGTTTTACTCGACGTTATTAGATTTCTCAACAGGCTTTTAATCACTGAAAGACGTAATGAATAATTGCAAAGAAACCAGTTGAAGTTCTAATAAACAAAATAGCAATGAATTTTGCATAAATTAAATACTTATGAATAAAATTAGATTAATGATTTTTTAATATATGGATACTTGAAACACGGAAACGAAGGAAAATTGTAAAATAAACTGTATAACTAATAAGGAAACAACTATCCTATACAACTGATCAACAAAATATTATTTATTAAAAAAGGCAATTTCTTAAATTAACTTTGTCAATGAAACTCAAAAACATCTTAAGCCATAATTTATTTCATTTTATTTTCATATATAAATCAATTACATAATAAAGAAAATATATTTACAAACACAAAGAGAAAATCATAAATTAAATATGACTAATCGAAAATTACTGCATCTCAACGTCGTCCACCAAATATTTCAGTTTCAAAACCATAGTGCTAGGAGAAGTCAGATCGGCCACCATGACTTCAGAGTTATCGGTTAATCCCAAGTCGATCAAACTCTTACTTAAATTTTCCTTCGTCCTCTCCTCGATACTCTTAATGGTGGACATGTATAGAGTCTTATTTTTACCATCGATGACTGTCGTCAAACCGGGATTCTTCATCTGGAATGAAGCGCTCTCGCAAAGCATTTCTATTAAATCCTTTAACTTGTATTGCGCTGGATCCTTTATTGGGATCGTGTAAGGGATTTGGGAGCAGGCGAGGCAATTCTCTTTCTTTTCCGCTTCGTAAGTATAGGTGTAGATACCGTCGACGTCATTGAAAACCATGTAGTTATTCATTGGAACGCAACAACTCGTTGCAAGCTTAAACACCTAAATGAAACTGGTTAATTCTAATTTTATTTCTTCTATATAATATACACATACCTCAGTAGCACAAACGGCAGCTATAACGGCATTCGTCGATGCAACTGCCGGAATTATATTTTTTACAACACCCTGTACAAGTCTATATGTTAATCCAGCTATGTTAAATTGTGAAGCCCTCTCCATTGATTTCTCATAAATCCATCCTATATGTTGAGGATCATCTCCATCTAGTTGTGCTCCCCAAGGGTTTTCTTTGGGCCATTGAATCACTTTAACATATTCGATGCAATGTTCCGGTAAACGTGGTGTATTTGCTATCGTGCATAGAGGATAACTGATTTGTGGTGGGTATAAATCTAGGGTACAATCAATACAAGCACTTAAACCAGGTAATATGACTCGTGCGTTTCCTTTAAAGCCTTCTGTACCTAAAATTCCAAAACGTTACTCCACCAATACAAAAACAAAACATTTTTAAGATTTTACACTTAAATTCTTTATATGTATATCGTTACCTCCATCAACTATGGGAATGACACTACTCTGATCTAAGACACCGTCTTCATAATTCAAAAGCGCAATCAACATCCCATTAATCCAACGTCTCGCCACAATGGAATCCAGACCGCAAACTATGATATGAAACTGCCGGTAGAAACTCTCGTCGTAATCTTGAATCTTGCAAAAGTGAGGGATCACCTGACAGCCGGACACGCGTTTATTGATAAAAGCCGCTGCAACCTCTGCTTTCGAGGCACCGATATTTTTGTGCCTGAATAAAAACTGCCGATTCAAATTTGACAATTCTATCACGTCCATGTCTATCACGTGTATCTGTTTGAATCCCATCAGTGCCAGATCCTTCAGTAATTCGCAGCCCAAACCCCCGGCGCCGATCACTAGGATTTTACAACTGGTCATTAGGAAATCTAAAATCTCGGGGGACGGTTCGAATTCGGGGTGACAGAAGGGGCCGGGGCGTTCTAATATCTTCCTTAAGTGGTCCCATTTCTTGTTGAAAGGATCTTGAGGGTCACCCATTTATAATATTTTACTTATTTATGCGAATGCGACCAATTTTCGGTGAAACATAACCTTAAAAGACACAAAATGACAGATTGTAGAATTGCCACAGCGCTGACAACCTATAAAAGCGGAACAATTACAATAGTGTTGTGTTTAAAGTTACGCCTTGTGATAATTAATGGAAACTACAAATTTAATACAATAAAGTTATTGAACGAGATTGGTATTTCATCATAAAATTGTAGTGTAGTATATTGCAGTTGACACACGCTTAATATAAATTAGTATGACGATTGGGTGTCACTAACTGAAAATTTTGTAGCGTTAGACACAACCACTCCGGATTATAAACGCTGAAAAAACGAAGTTTCCAATACGTCATACACATTTACTCTTGAGCAGTGCTGTGCGGGGGCTATGATTTGTGAAAGAGAATACAGTTTTAAAGATACTTCTTCGCTCGCGAAAAGTGTCGATAAAGTCCTAGTGTCAATCGACAATAGATCTTGCAATAAACCAACGAAGAGAGTAAGTCTTTCACAATCAATTAATTAAAACAATTTATTCTGTTGTGCTCCTAAGGGGTTGTATAACGATTATGTTTTTATCGCCGCGTTACCATTTAGGGTGCTTTTCCGATGGGCGTAATTTTTCCTGTAATTTACGAAAAGAAATAGCAAATATTTATTAATAAATTGCATATGTATGTACGATCATTTTTCGCTGGGATAATTTAGAAGTTGCAAAAAAAGATGCTCTTAAAACAGGAATTTAATTATCGTTATCGTGAGCTCTTGTACTTCAGTTCTGTGTTTGTACAGTTATCGCGATTGGGAATAAAATTGATTTTTAGTTTATCTGTATGCGTTCTTGTTATTACGGTTACAATTACATTAATTACATTATGTATACACGTTTAATAACAGTTTGCGTTTGATTGGCGTATTTACGATTGAGGACTTTATTTATTGTTCTTACGCCGATATTAATAGGTGATCCGCATTTTAATTAATTTATCAGGGTCGCATCCTTATTAAATAGTATGTTTTGCATAGAGTTCTGCAATAACATTCGTTTATCAATTCTCGCATAAAATAACGTGATTCTTTTAATATGAAATTGGTGCTTTTTCTTATATTTTTGGTGTCACCACTGTTTACATGGGAAACACATTAGACCAATCGATTTATTACGCAACGTACCAACCTAGGACACGTATTTGCGATGTGTGCCTCTTAAAAAAATACTTCCCTGTTAAATGTACTGTTTTTCTGATCTATCACAAAGATTTTATACCTGGAGAAGGATTTTAGCCTCGCAGCTGTTCATATTTCAGGTACACTCAGGTATAAAATCGCCCGTATATACATACAAAATGTAAAAGCATTTGTTAATCACAAAGAGAGAGGAAATAAATAGCAAATCGATACGATTTCAAACTTTCGCATTAAAATTAAACAGATAACAGCGAAATACACTTCGCTGTAAGTGTAACGGAAATAAAAAACATCTCATTGTTGATGTGTCAGGAGAAAAAAAATGCAAGAGCTTTCACTTTTATGCCATGTGTGTACTTTTTTTTAAATATGTATGTATCTGCTCGTTTAGTTTCAATGTTAATCGATTTAAAACATTGTAATTCTTCGTTATGCTTTCCCTGAATACCCGCCTAAATATTTTGAATAACTTAGATTTTATTACTTTCTTAAAACGATTATGTAACGTTTAATTTTAGTTCTTCTCAAAGGCTTATTTATTGTGTTTATTTTTGCACGCATATCATAGTAAAATATCGAGCAATTTCCCTGATTCAGGTCAATCGATGGCTGTTACACTTATACTGACAATTTTTATCTTCCGTAACCGGCGGTGGGTACACAATGCCCTCCTGGAACACGTATTATAAATATAGATTCCTTATAAACATGCCAGTGCGTTTGCCTTTACCAAAATAGCATCTTTGTGCTTGCGAATTAATAGAAATGTTTATTTCGATTGATTGTCCTGCATTTCTATACATATATCTCATCATGTTTCGCTTTAACATGGTTTTAACTCTCGTATGACGTTAAATTGTACTTCTAAACAAAATTTTTAAATAAAAACAATAATTGCTAACTTCATACCATTAAACTTATGGATTTTTTTTATAGTTGGTATAATGTATGTTTAAAATTTAACGGACATTCTATATTCCTTTAAACGGTTTGTAATGAGCAGTATGTTGGTCTATATAAATCTATTTTTATCTTATCATTTTTTGTGCTTCGCAACATTTTATCAGTACTTGTTCATCATGTTTACCGCAAGTGTAAAATTTCGACGATGAGTTCACAAGTTAAAATAAAACAATAATAAAATATAACCCTTTCGTTTGGTGTCATCTTTTAATTGGATATACCTATCTCGTATAAGGTAGTTGGAAAGATGGCAGATAATAACGAACATAATGATGCAGAATCTGTAAGTATTTTTATGCATTTTATTGTTTGATTTAGCTGCGATATTTCAATCTCGTAATAAAATTATTAGCTGAATAACTGAAATAACCTTACATTTTTCCTATACTTCTGCGATTTTTTTACTTAGGGCCGGTATTTCAATCTCGTAATAAAAGTATCTAATAACAATTCACCTAATAGAATATAGACAGTTATAGGCTATATTGTACAACCTAATTCCTTATACCTATTACATTAAACTACCTGCAAACAGTAAATGAAAAATGATCGTACATTACGCAACTAGAAAAGAATTGTATTGTATTTTTTAGTACTTATAATTACGTTACAGTATTATTATTATTAGAGTGTATTATTACTTCAAGAATATGCGAATTTTTTCCTAGCAGTTTCACATCATTACTTTGTTTTCATTGTGAAGATGCAAAATTGTTATTTTGCATTAAAAATGTCCTTAGTTATATTTTTACGTAATGGTAGATAGGCACGAAATAAAACACTTCAATTAGTAATTAACTCAAAATGACCACATTCATTTTGAGGTTAAAATTAAATTTTTTTTTTAAACAAGTTATTCTCTATTCTAATATATACTATTTTACTTTCTGAAGTATATACAGTTTATGATTACCGCTATGCACTTGCACTTCTCAATAATAGAGATTTTATTCATTCCAATTTAGTTTCCAATAAATAGAAAGTGCACAATTGAACTTTTACACTGCTTACAATTAGCTGCATACTTACTTATTTATTCCATTCTTATCGGTAATATTACAAATTAAAGCAATCTATGTAGTAGGTAGGCAATAACAAGAGAAAGGCATATCGGTTTTTACCATTTTCTATACGTAAAAAGGAAAATCATTCTTTATTGTTTTGTATCCTGCTTTTAATAGTAGGGGTGATATGTTAAAAACCAAATCACAAAACATAAAGATTCAATATATGTTATAATATTATTTCTATAAACACACATGTCACTTGTCATGCAGTTTTTTGTTATTTGCTGGTTGGCACTACTGATTTCCTTCTTTGACAAAGCGGAAAATTCAAACGTTTTGTGATTTATAACGTAATTTTATTTTGATTTCTGTTATTCTGTTATTATTATTTTGTACTTGTTCTTTTCAGTCTTGAGTGTGCTTCTTTGAATCTTCTGTTGCTATTGTTCTGTTCTATTGTGTTTTGTGCCCTGTATCATCCTGTATATTGCATGAGCTGCACACGGATGCACTTGGGATAGAATTATTCCGGTAGCTTTTGTGGTGGACTCTGCACAGCTGAGCGCGGATGATGTACTCACAGGTAAGTCACTAGAATGACGCTTGTAGGATTCGTTATTTAAATTTTGCATGCCTTTTAGTGTTTTGCGGTTGGTATTATTTAGTTATGTCGCTTTATTTTTTTTAACATTTAATTTTGAAAAGAGTAAATGTCATTCAAGTATATATTGATATATACATAACCTCAAAATGATAAAGTGGGCTAATTTTAAGCTTTAACAAATATAAGTATAGCTACCTAATTATTTATTGTTTTCAAACCGTTATAGAGTAATCTCTTAACCCTCTTCTTTTGTATTTTAATAGCAATTTTGTTGTAAACTTTAAAAAATTATACTTTCACGAACTCATAGTACGCAAATAGTCAATTTATTCCTAAATATTACCGTTATTAAGAAGGCACACAATTATTATTTGGCAATATTTGAAGCATAAAGTTGAATAACTTTAACCGACAAGAAATTTTGAATACCGTTTTAATAGAATGGCTGCAAATGAGATAAATTTGTGCTCCCATTATTCTGGGCATGTAGGTATGGCAACCGATAAATATTAAATTTTGTGTTTATTATTTTTATTATTATTTACTATCGAATTTCGGTTGTTTATTTTCACATATCTGCTATATGATATCTTAAAAAAATATATATTCAGATATGTGTTGGGATTGCAACCGCAAAGATGCGACATGCAGATAAAAAAAAACAGTAAAAAAGAAGGTTACTGACATCTAGTTTCCTTCCTGTTTAAACACACAGTTTAAGTAATATTTATGTGTAGATAACATGAAATGTTGCTGTGCATATAACTGTTATAAAAAACCAGTATGTAATATATTTCATAAAGCACTGACCAATATTTTCTTCCAAGGGATCTGTGAGAACGTTTATGATGAATGAATTCCTGACATATCTAATGAAATACCGAGACTTTATTGCTATGTGTTGGTTTATTTCTTAGCAATTTCTTTTAAGGTATACAGGTGATTTATTTTTGAGTCTCGGAGTACGTAATTTGATATAGGCATTTTTCTATTAGCTAATTAATCATAATGGAAACGCTTGGAAGTTTGAAATCTCACACCTACCTTATATTTTAATCTATAAATTACAATAATGGGTAATTAGATCTGTTTTTATAAGTATGTATAATATTATAGCTGTAATAAGGCTTAACAAACATTGACTTTAATCAGCCAAGTATGAAGAATGAAATCTAAGATTGGAATAAATGAGATTAATCATAAAAGTATTCTCAGACAAATTAATGGGCGTTTATCAAGCGTGAATCGATTTTTATTTATTTATTTTATTATATCCTACTTCACGTGTAGCCTTAAATTGTAAATAATTAAAGTTAGGTAATCAGAACTATCTAGAAATTCGCGTATTTTCCTATTCGACAGTAGAATATTTCTTGAATCGTATTTACACTTAAAACATATTTCCTAGTATCTAATAAATATGCCATTCTTCTTTCTCACGAACGCATTTACAGCATATAAGCAGTTATATTATGAATTATGATATTATGCAAGAGCTAGAAGTTGTAACAAAAACAAAACAAACGCATACTGTGTTGTTTCCTCTTGACTTTAGTTGCTTTAGTAGTTTGATGGAACAGATGTTCCTGTTGTTGCGCGTAAAGACAAAGAAGAAGGAAAAAAAGAGAGAAAGATGTAACATCTGAATTATACGTATGGTTTACGCTACGGGTGTCTCGACGCTTCTGTAATATAAATTGCCACTAATGAATTCATTTAAGACAATGCTGTAAAAGTTGATATGGATGTTCTGCTATACAGAGAAGATATTATAAAATTAATATTGCGTCAGTCCTCGTCATTAGTTACTTCTATGGTTATGTTACAGGGTGCGCTTAAAAAGTTATTGTTTCGTAATTAATGTAACATAGAACGCGTTTCTTTATTATAGTATACAGGATGTTTTATTAATAAAGATATTTGAGTTTTTTAAAGTTTTTTGCAACACTTATTTGTTATATAATAATAATAACTTATTGTCGTCCAACAGATTTTAAAAGTCAAAACTCAATAAAGCGTTTATTTGGTTTTAAAGGTTTAATAAAGATTAAAAATTAATACAATTAATATCGCTTCGACATATTTACCGTACACTTTGTCACGCGTACTACACAACTGCACTTCCGAAAGCACCCAGCACACGTTTCTGCCTGTTCAAATTGCTGATTCCAAGAGATAATTCCGTAATTCCCCGAAAATGTCGAGTTTTAGAAATTCGAGTTAGAGAAGTTCCACTGTATTTATTATCGTATGATATATAAGTCTTACTTGATTGAAATAAAATGCCTGCGATAGCTCTAAAAACAACAGGTTTTTCATATATCCAAAATAACAAGAAGAAAAGGCAAAATAACGAACAAGAAACAATACGAATTTTGGTATGAAAGTAGACAAAAACGTGACATAAATATTGACAACCAAACTATGCTATGCATAAAGATAGGGGAACTTATTTTACTACCAACTTAAATTTCAAATTCCGCGCGTTTAATTTGACCTTGATCTTAATCATTTATGAACACGATGTATAACAACAGTAATAATGATAACTTGATACATGTTTAATTTAGTTGTTCAATAGCTATTGTGAGTATTTTAGAAAGATTGATTCAATGTACGAGCATTACAAGTCATTGTGACACGAGTTTTTTACAGTATTTTTTCTAATTTGCACATTAATCGCCCATATTACATTCCACCAGTGCGTATTAATATCTCATATTACAGCACAGTGTGCGGTAATATTTATTTTTAGCACCGCGTTTGTTTTAGCTTTATTTTAACATCAAATTAGAAAAAATATTTTTAAGGATGTTTTCGCGACCATATTTACTAGTATAATTTTTTCCCCTAAGCTCTAAGACCAATCATTACCGAGATATAGACGATGGCCATCCTTAATGAATCACCCTGTACATACTAAAAAAAAAAAAATTGTTAATTTCCTTTTTGTTTGTTTGCCTCTTTAATTTTCTAAAGCGTATATTCCATTTATATCAATCTCCTTTTTCACCAGCATCGGTCGTTTATTAATCTGGACAATCAATACCTTAATATGGCTATTAATTCCCCAAAAACCCTACTCCACTACCGATCAGCGCAACAGATAAGATAATGAACGGCCGGTATGTAGCGTTTGTGTTTATGAGCACGCAGTATTGCGGCGACAACGGTTGATTACGCACGTGCAAAGCACCTGTTTGACTGTGACAGTGGAGGGTTTTCGAGTGTTCTGTTATATCGTGTCCTCAAAAAAGTTTTCCCGTTTAAATATCCCTTTTTAAGCTGGAGAGAGTGCTTTGGAAATGTCCAATCACCGAAAGGTAGTGCGATAAAATCCTGAACTTTTCTGTTGTGGTATAATTCAAATACGTAAATATTCTTTAAGCACATATTATTGTTGTTTTGTTTTTTTTTTAATACAATGTGTTTTTCATTCACTTTATGATGTAATTGATTTTTGTTTTTCTCTCTCATTTAAATTGCTGTCGACATGAAAAGCTGCCAGCCCCCATATACGCACATATTTTAAATAGTGCGTTATTTACACATGTTGTAATTCGATTTTAATTTCATAGCTGCAATAAGAATTACAAAATTGTGCAGGAATTTCATATGTTCTAACTATGAGTATGGGCTTGTAAAAATATATACAGGGAATTCTAATTGAAACGAGCCACTTCAAATAACTACCTGCTGTGATTTATCTGAAATTCGGAAACCTGTCAATTGTCATACCAAGGGGAGCACGATTTAAAATCATTCCCCCAACCTTAAAATTTGAATAGGGATGGTGGGTCTTGTGACCACTCATACAAGAGGTGTTGGAATTCTCTTTACGGCAATATGTATCAAAAAACAATTTTTAATGCATAATTTGCAACCTGTATAATAAAATACGATCAGAATGAAATGGTTTGGATTTTCCTTTATTAAATATTTCCGGAGTTATTCGTTGGCTTTCTTCAAGAATTTTTTGGCGTCATTCATTTATATCATCAATGTTATGTTAATATTTCGTATCGTCCCAGCTGTACTAATTATTAAACAAACATACAATTTAATGCCCTGCATAAAAGCAGAATTGGATAATTTTTATATAAACTGATCTTATGCATAATCAAAAAATTATTGGGCGCTTCAAATAAAAAGACGGTTTATTCCTGACGATCTTGTAAGTATTTTTTGGGTTTGTAGCCCTTGTTCCGGCTTTATAAATACGCTATTAGATTAGCATAAGTGCCTACTGATGTTCACGTCGGTTTTTGCATATATGGTTTTTTTACAATCAAAGTTGTTTTTATCATGTTTTATAAGTTTTATAGTTTTTCGTTTTAGTGAAAAAATATAGGACATTTTCACTGTATTTGTTAATTTTCTTATTATTACACGACTTCAGGGACAGATTATGTTTCTCATGCAGTTCTGCCGATTATATAGATATCGAATCTAACATAGCACCGTTGATTTGGTTTACCACTTCAGGAGGGGTATTGAATACTCTTTCATCACTTTCGCCACTGCTGGACATTTTTACTACGACACGTATTTATTCTAGTTTACAATAAGATTCGCAGCGATTTACAGTTTTGTAAAAGTTTTAAGTTCTTCCCTTTATGTCAGTAACCATGATAATATCGATATCGTGACGCAAGGTTAAGAATTATCGATAGGTGGTGTCGAAATTTTTAGTCAAGGTCGCCTAAAAAATAAATGTATCATTTTAAACTCTAAAGTACAAAAACTATTACAACGAAAATTGCAGTTTTTAATTTTACTTCTCAAATATTTTTCTCATCGGAAACAAAAAAAAAAACCACTGTGTGTTGATTATTGCTTGCACCACTAGCAGCATCCTTGCGATTAATTTTCTTGGTGTAAACCTAGAATATTGTTCCATTCTTTTTGTAGAACATTCCACAGTTCCTTTGAAATAGGATCAACAATTCCTACCATACTCAACTCATCCCACAACAGCTCAATGTGGTTGAGATCAGAAGCCTGCGGTGGTCATGTTATTATTTGTAAAATATTCGCTTCATTTTGATCGTTCAAATACTGTTTGCATATTCGCTCTGTATGCTGTGAATCGTTGTCGTGTATAAAGATAAAATTCTCGCACGAGAAATCGCATGAGCTTCTAATATTTTGGTCTTTCCATATCGTTCTTTCGATTCCTGAGTACGAAAAACAATCGCACATTATATTTGAACCGTCACACCGTTTTATTTATGGTACAACACATTCTTTTATTGACGGACCAGCACAAACTCCCTTCTACTTTCACCAAACACTTTAAAGTATCGATTTGTCGGGCCATAAAACACATTCTGCCAATGTTCCAAGGTCCAGTCTCGATGTTCTCGGGCCCACTGTAGCCCTTTTTTAATCGGCGTCACCCCGGCGTAACAATGGTTGACGAGCTGACACAGGACCGTGTAGATTTTCTTCCACTAGCCGGCATTTGACTGTGGTAACTGAGACAGGAGATACCGTGAATTTTTTTTTCTAATTGGATGTTGCAAGAAAGCCAAAACAAACGACGACGCAGTGCTGAAATGAATATTACCGCACACTGTGCCGTCATGAGATATTAACGCACTAGTGGGACTCTTGCCGGAAGGTAATATGGGCGATTAATGTGCAAATTAGAAAAAATACTGTAAAAAACGTGTGCCACAATGGACTTGTAATACTAATAAATAAACGTCATTGTAGCACTTGTGTTTTAAAATACTATACCCGTTCGATTCCATCGATAAGATGTGTCTAATAAACAGACTAAGATAATCCGGTGCAAATACGTTTTTGTGTTCAGGGATTGACAAAAAATAATAGCAATAAACGTGATCACAGTTACACGAATCTCCCTGTATATTCAGATAACTTTCATATATAATCGAAATCATTATTGAATTACAACGTATGTTATGGTAAAAAAATGATTGTTTACATCATAATAATTGAACTAAACTTACCACATGTTTAAAGTCTACACTCGGCTGTTCTGATTTAAAAAGCTTTATTTATTGTAATAAAATATATAACAAGATTTCAACACACTAATCCACAAATTATCGTCTCTCGCGTCCCTTCTTCACACCCCCCCACTGTTGCCAACCTCTTCTTGTTGCCAAAATGTTTATAAAATAAATTACGATCACTTTTAGTATTAATAAAACTTGTGTTCATAAATATGTTATATAATGGCTCTTATATCCGTCGAGTACCTAAATACTAAATTTTTATCATTACGTGCAATCTAAAACGGAGTATTTCAAAACAAATTCCTTATTACAATTACATAAAGGTGTTAAAATTCCTATTATTGCCAAATAATTTGTTATTCTACGACCAAGTAGCAATGTTCCTCTGCATCCGTGCACCGATAAAAACTTTGTATCCTTGTAGCTTTTGTCCAAGTGAACGCAATATCCAATCCATTTTGTAAGTACTTACTTATGTATACGAATCTGATTCTGAGTGTGTACTTGACAAGCCGCCAAAAGGCATTTAAATTCAATTAATCCTATGGATATGCCCCAACAATTATTGTTTCTACAATTGGCAACGCTCTAGTGTTAATGATGTAATTTATTGTGTTAATCTGTATAAATAGGAATTCTGTGCGCATGATATGGTAATTGTGTGTAATTATAATCAAAATACGCTTCTTATTTATAAAGAAAAAATTGTTTACGAGAGTTGAAAGTGTGCATGTAGTGATGTAATAGTAAAAATATTAAATAATTAGACAGTTGAGAGGTTATGTTTTTATGTCGCATGACAGATAACGCAGGGATAAGTGTTATTATTATTTTATACAAACAATTTTCGCATAGCTGTTAAAAGAACTAAAATAAAACAATTATTATATGTTTAACGTAGGGATTTGTGCTTTTTAAATATTCATTTTCGTCGCAATAAACCTTTTTGCAGCCAAATTGGCGGATTAGTAGATGCTAGATGTACAACTCCTCCCACAATAAGGTTATAACAATATTTCTAGGTTGAATTGTACATACAACTGAGGGCATACTATATAATTTATTTATAACAACACAATTAAATACATAAAATAACTTTTATTATATTAAAATTATATCTAGTGCGGAATAATTCCGATTTGTAGTAAGAAAAGATGTAGATAAAACAGTAACACAACTTTCATCATCATTTTTATCGATTATTTTCAGAATACTTAGGTACTTACTTTCACTGTGGTAATGTAATTCATAATTATATTAAAGCAAATTTCTTAATTAGAATAATATAAATGTCATGGGATGTCAGTCTTGCTTGCATATTTGATTCTATAGCGTCCTCAATATTTGTATAATATCAGCAGACACGGAACAAAAAGATAGTGAAACATGTATATATTATAAACAATCACTTTTTTAACAGATAATGCTATTTACTTTCACAACGCATTCACACTGATAGCAATGTATATGTGTGTATCTATTAATGCAATACATAAATAAATCAATGATCATTGTTGTGTATACGGATTGCACTTTTATAACGGATATAATTCGCGTCAAAAAAAAAACTTTAATAAGGAATTCAAACGTTTAAAATGGTGCCATGTGACGGACTTTTCGTTTCATTATAATTTACGAAAATTTCAAACAAGGGAAGCCCCATTATTACTCTCGTTTTTAGATTACATTAGTACCTACATTAATACAATTACGAAATTATTTACGCCTTCGCATGGGCGTTACATTAATTCACTTTTATTACGTATATAAGTGACATCTTTAACATGCAAAAGCGATGATGAATCATAACATCACACTTGTACGATTATAAAGGTCAAATAACACTTGCTGTATGTCATAAACTAAACTATTTATTAAAAACTGTATGTATGTATACTGCTAATGATGATGCCGATGTAATGTTACCTAACCTCACTTTCAAAAAATTTTAACGAAACAAATTTGATATATGTGGATTAATCTGCCGTATTATATTTTACAGTTTCTATTTAGGGGAGTAAGGAGCTCGAAATTCAGGCACGTCTATGGGGAACCGTTCAAGCGCGAAAAATGTTACGACAACGTCAAGGTCACGAAGAATGCCCACGACTCGCAGTTCTGCGCGGTCAATCCGAAATTCCTGGCCATCGTGACCGAGGTGGCGGGTGGAGGAGCCTTCGTAGTGATACCAATAGATAACGTGAGTAAAAAAATCGTTAATTATACCTTTCATTCGAAATTTCCATCGTAATTTTGTTTATTTCGCGATTTCAAGAATCTCGTACGATTATATTTTTAGGAGTTGGCGGTTGGAAGTAATTGTTAAGTTATGATACCGCCAAAAATAATATTTATAAGTAAAGAGGGATTAACTAGAATAGCGTAAATAAGTTTTTAATTGTGTTTCCGAAATGTAGTTTATCGCAGTTTATGTTTGCAGTGCTTCGAGTTTCGAAGTTTAATTAAGTGTAAAGTTTATGAAATCGTAAACTTTAAATAAACTTAGTTTTAGTGTTTGTTATGCTTCAAATTAGTTGTTTCAGCAGTTCCCATAGTATAATGAAAATTTATAATTTCGATCTGGTTAATTTGGTGTTTTTGATAACAAAAAAAAAGGTGTAAGACAAAGATAAATGTAACATGGATATAAATATTGTTGCAGCAGATGTTTTTATTCGTTCACGATCCTTTCCTTGTGTGAACAAACGTAGAACCCGAAGAATCTGGCAACAGTAGCAATAATATTGGCTTGCAAACTCATTCGAATGAATTCAACATTGAAAAAAACTAACTCTCTCTTAGGTTATGGCGGATTCAAATCGTTTTTTAGAAACACGAACATGACATGCAATTCGACAGGACAAATTCTTCATAAATTAACTTTGAAAATTGCTTAGAATTATTTCAACGTGATTAAGCCGAATCATTATAGAGAGAAATACACTGTGATCAAGTGAAAGTATCTGAAGTTGGTATCAAAAAGATCCCTAGCTTGGTTATAAACTAGTTCATATATATAATTTATTTTCGCGGATAAGTTATACCTATGTTTGTTATCTGTTGTCATAACGTGCTGTTTGATCTACGTGTAAACTGGTAAACATTAAATATAATCGATAAAAATTCTGACGAGTCAACTGCACAGTAGTGCCAAGGTAAATTTTCGATTGCCAACCATAGACATTTACTTTTGATTTCGTTGTATGCTTACAGCTCATTCGCTATAGGAAATTAGCGTTGGGCAAGGTAGGCTTATATTAGGGAAGTTTGGTATTCGCTAAAAGAAAAAAAAAATAAATAATAGGGCAAAATTGCACACAACGGAAAAAGCTGTCTGTGTGAAAATAAGATATTACCTCGTTGCTTTTTGTTTCTCGTTGTATCATTTGTTATTAATGTGATAGTTTATACACTTTCGAAGTTCGTTGAAACTGTATCTCGTTTCTGAAAACTTTATAACGTGAGTGGATTATAGAATCGTTCCTGAAAATTGAGATAAATTTCAATGAGTTTAAAATGAGTTGTCTCCAAAGTTACCATAGTTGTGTACCGCTCCATCTGTCGTTCGAGCCCGCCCCATCGAGTCTTAGGCGATCATACTTAAAAAAACTGTTATTAATGTGATAGTTTTTATACACTTTCGAAGTTCGTTGAAACTGTATCTCGTTTCTGAAGTTTTTTTTAAGAAACAGAAAACCTGTTAGCCTTACAGATGGCCCCGTACAATTATTTAATTTTTAACTCCAGACAGGCAGATTAGATTTCAACGTAAGCAAAGTGACAGGACATACCGGGGCAGTTCTAGACATCAAATGGAATCCCTTCAACGATAATATTATTGCTTCGTGTTCAGATGATTGCACGGTAAGTCTTAATTTGTAAAAAAAAAAAATTGTTCGTTTCTGTATCGCCCCTGTTTATCTCCAGATAAAATTATGGCACATACCAGACGACGGACTATCGATGCACCTTACCGATTGGATCGTCGAATTGCAAGGGCACAAGAGGCGTGTAGCTTACATCGAATGGCACCCGACAGCTGAGAATATCCTATTCAGCGCTGGATTCGATCACCTCGTCTGTATTTCACACTTTTTTACTATCATCGCGGATTAAAAATATGACATTTGCAGGTGATCGTCTGGGATATAGAAAAAGGTGGGGCGGTGAATGTGATCGACTGTCATACCGATGTCATCTACTGCATGGCTTTGAATCGCGATGGCAGTTTGCTAGCCACGACCAGTAAAGATAAGAAGTTGAGGGTTATCGAACCGCGTACGGGGATGGTCAAATCGGTTAGTGTTAAGTGTTAAGATTACATTTAGTGCGATCTTCATTTTTTTTTCTTTTTTTTTGTATTTAGGAAGGAGTTTGCCATGCCGGTTCGAAAGCTAGTAAAGTGCTATTCCTAGGAACCAGCGGTAGGCTACTATCCACCGGATTTTCCCGCCATTCCGATCGACAATACTCCGTCTGGGACGAAGACGATCTATCGCATCCTCTAGTCACCGACACCATCGACAGCTCCTCAGGGATTGTTTTCCCCTATTTCGATTACGATACGAATATCATCTATCTCGCCGGGAAGGGCGACGGTAACATCCGGTATTACGAGATAGTCGACGAACCGCCGTACGTGCATTTCCTCAGTCAGTTCCTTTCGGGGAATCCACAAGTAAGTCTAAGTGTATAAAATATATCGGGTGTTCCCTATTCGTTTACGTTTATCCACACAGAGAGGGTTAGGGTTCATGCCCAAGCGCGGTTTGAATACGACTGTTTGCGAGATTTTTCGGTTCTACAAGCTGCACACCACCAGGGGGCTCTGCGAACCGATCAGCATGATCGTTCCGAGGAAGAGCGATCAGTTTCACGAAGATTTGTATCCGGACACGGCATCTACGAAACCCTCTTTGACGGCTGAGGAATGGATCAGTGGCAGGAACGCTATGCCTTTATTGATGTCGATAAAAACAGGTGAGGACGATTTATATGTACATCCATTAAATATACAACGTATTTTATTTAATCCATCAATATTTCCGATTAGTATTTTTTACGATTTTATTTATTTGTACCTAAAAGTTTCAAAATTTAAACTAAATTATTGTGTGTAATTTCTATTAGGTATTTTATTTAAGACCGAATGTAAAGTAAATACTGAAAAAACGATTTTACTATTATCCGAACATTTTCAGCCGCCCCTCGCTGGGCGCGAAAACATACAATTTGTCAAATTGATATAATACGCGGTTTTCTTTTAAGTATATACTTATATAGCGGCGAAAACACCCCATTATGGGGTAGCGCCGCTCCATGGAGCATTCTAGATCCATTTTAAAACAAAATGAATATTTTTTTTAATAAAAAGGTCAAGATGTTTCTACAACACTCACCACAGCGAAAGTCAACAAAACACAGGCGATTGTCAACAACAATAAAGCGACTACGGTCAATAACAACAAGAAGAAGTTCGACTTTCTGGCGACGGAAACCACGCCCGATTACAGGCCGAGAAGTTTCATAATCGAAAAGGAGGAAAAGACTACGAACAATCAGAAGACACAATTCCAGCAGTTGCAGCAGCTGTTCAACAACATGACGAACAATCACGACGCCATCGAGAATGACATTCCATTAATTAAGGATATAAGCACGATCGAGGAGAATTTCAACACTGTCAACGAAGTATGTAGGAGGTACTATACAGGGTGTTTACGGCCTTATGATTTTATTATTTACTTTGCACAAGTTGATGAATCGTTTTAGCGTTAAAAACTTTTTTTATGGTAGTTAATCACCATTTAAAAAAAAACACGGAAATTTTTTCTAACATTAACATCTCTCTTATTGTGCAACTTTTGTTAGGATATTTTTACATTAATGACGCTATTTTAAGATGTTTAACCACTAATAATACCGTAAACATCCTGTATAGAATTATTGACCCCATTTTATTGGATTTCTTTTTAATTAACAGTTGAGGAGGGCTTATACGAGACAATCCGACGAATTACGTCAACTGAAGAGGCAACTAGAGCTGAGCCGACAGGAAGTTAAAGAACTGAAAGAGGAAATTAGGAGAATCAAGGAGATATAAATAAAAATTCTCCATCATCGATCGTTTTAAGTTATTTTGTTTTATGTTAGGTATATTTAACTTTTTTTTTTTTAAAAAAAACTTTATTTATTATTACATATCTACAATTAATTATAAGTGTACTTTTTATTTTCTTGCTGTTACCATTGATGTAAATTTAATTGTTGCTTCTATTTTTCTATTATGTTTTTACCCCCTCTTTTATTCCTAAGAAGTTTTGTGAGAGTTCGTATGTTCGTAAGATATGAAGTCATGTGATATATATATACACAATTCTTTTTTATATATTAATTACAAATTTTGTTGTGTATTTTCTTGTCGTTGTTTATAATTCTGACCTAATTAAAAAAAAAAATGTCTTGAAGAACTTTGAATGTCGCAGTGTTGTATTACTATAAATGGTAGGTAAGCTAACTTTATAAGGGAGATATCAGTGATGCGTAAGTAAGACAAGTTTTTTACAAGGAGTTTTTTGCACTAAAATAATATTAATTATGTATTTACAACTAACGGTGTAAAATAAATATATTTATCAATATTATTTGCTATTACTATTGGAGAAACGTTTTTGGTCGCCCCACGTTGGGCGCCAAAATATACAATGCATCAAAATAACTTACAATTAATGTTTTTACTTATTTATAGACATTTTACACTTAACCATCAATCTGAATAATTGGAGTCTTTATAATTACTTTTAATTGTGGATGATGAATAGACAAAACACTTTTTTGTATTTTTCGCGTTATTTTTAAAAGAAAATGTATTTTTAATCTACAGTCTTAGTTTATGTTCAATCACTGTATTTTGAATTTTTGCATTCGGAATTTTTACTCTATCAAGTCTAATTTGTGTATCATCAGATAATTAGACTCCTATCCGCACACAATGTATCTTTTACACTCTGTATTCAATCATTCGTTAACTTGGCAAGAGCAAAATATTTACATATTACATTACGTACACATATTCTAACGATGTAAATAGCTTCTGTAAATATTTCCTATATTAACGAATGATCTTATTAATATGAAATTAAGGTGCGACAAATTTAAACGAAACCTAAAATATATAGAAAACAAATATATATCTATTTTTGCAAAGCTTAGAATAGTTTGCCTCAATTCGATGATCCTTACGAGCTTTCGTCAAGGAAGGTTGCTTTTTGTACTTGCGATTTCACGATTTGTACGATTCAACTGTACCAAAATCAGCATTCCGATTCTGTTTCTAATCGATAACATGCACAAATCAGTATTAAGTAATTTTATTAATGGTAGAAAATGTAGCATTGCGCATCTTCTCGAGAGCTATGAATTTATTTATGTTCGGTACAAAAATGTTTCCGACGTGGTAATGATTATAACAATAAAGATTATAATTGCATATAAAATTATTTTTCTTTTAGTTTTCCACGCTCACCATAAAATGTAACCACTCCTACACTGCCTTGTGATTTATTACAGCTAGATTATTGTAAAATCAAATTTTGGCGAATTCCTACCTGACAAATCGTTGAAAAATATATTCACCTGGAAATTCTTATTTGCAATAGTATTATTGTTATTACCTTGGCGACTTTTACAAGCCATGGTAAGGAAATTTATGCATTCAAAATTTCGTTACAACTTTATTTTATATGTTCATAGAGTTGATTATATTTAACCTCAGAAAACGAGAAAATTATCCATCTACAAAAATTAACGATTTGTGGTTTGGCAGATTTTATTAAGCATTCTTTTTGTCCTATAAAAATTTATACTCGGGTTCTAGCGTCAAAAAAAAAATAGGAAGTAGATTTAAAAATTATAAAAATACTTAACAAAATTTGACAGCTCAATCGAAAAATTATATTTGACATGCTGCACACGAACATCCGGTTCCGTTACAGAACAGTGGCGTAACGCGGAGAGGATTTTCAACTGTCAAACGTTGAATTGTTTCTTAAACTTCTACAAGTATATGTCATTAGTTTATCAGAAAAACATTTTTATATTTAAAAATAAAGAGAATTTCCTATTAAAAACAGTCGGTATTTATTCGAACACAATATTATAACAGATGAAAAACTTAAATTTACGTATGTCATGTTGATTCAACATTGATAGAATGTTAAAAAAATATAAAAACATCTCGTTTATAATACAATTTTTGGTAATATTACTGTACAGCGCTAATTCCTACAAATATTTCAATTTTATCTATTAAAATGTATCAGTAACACAATCATGAACGCTAACATAGCGTACAACGGTTTATTCCTGTTACTCGGATTGCATCCGTCTCCGGAGCAGCTGAATACACAAGTCCTGTAAATTAACTTATCGCCAGGCTGTTGTACGTAATTGCAATAATTTCCCAAATCTAGCGAAGAGCAAAACCTTTTCGTTCCAATACCTCCTATAAAATAAATTTAAAATCAAATATGGTTTTAAAATACAACGCAGAAACAAATGTTAAAATTAAAAGCGGATAGACCCGAGAGAAATAAACATATACAAGGTTGTTAAAAAGTTTGCCAACAGCACAGAGCGTTCCAAAAGTAAGTATTTCAATTTTATCTACATACAAAAATATTATACATCTACAATACTCAAGATGGCAGCCAAATATGAACGGCATTTTCCAAAAAAGAAAAATTATTTATTTAGACACTAAAACAGAATAAACTCTAATTTATCAAACAAATAATGTAATTTAATATTTAGAAACAAAAAATGTAGTTAGTCGGTTGAGTGCTACAGCCTCGTTCTTCCGACTTTTTGACAACCCTGTCAAATATTAGCTTCAAGTAACACTAAAATCGACTACTTTTTACCAGCTAAACTTGTAGTTTTAACACAATATGCAGCTTCGAAAACGTGATCGCAACTCAGCGGTTCTATTCCGCCCATATGGATCAGACCATCCGAACAATCTAGAGTTTTTGAAGATGAGCACTGGTAGCATTGAATGCACTCAGCTGAAGGTTTTCGATAAAGCCGTCATATCCATTATTAGCAGCAGGAATGAATGAAAAGTGCATGTTAGTATATAGTATTTGCATTTTAGTCAGTCAAAGCAGATGTTAGAAGTAAATTTTCTCCAAATGTCGTGCCGACTTGGATACCTTCGAATCTTCCAGTGTGTTTGATGCAATATTTTGCATCGTAGACCTGGCCGCAAGACTCGGGTTGCATATCGATGTCACTGCTTAGCTTCTCGTTGCATTGGAAGGGATTGTTCGAATCTGTACCGCTACATTGGTAACAATCTATCGCTAAAGCTATGGTAAAAGAAAGCATATTAAACACTCAAAATATCGCGCCATTTCTTCAATCCTGAAAGCCAAGTGATTTATGGGGATTTTATTTATTAATGTTGGCGCTTAGGCACAAAATCACAATTGCAACCAACATACAAGTAAACTGCCACTAAATTTATGTCAGATTCGCTAATAGGAATGGCAAATTAGTAACTTTGGGTTGTTTATCTTCATCACGTGGCTTTCGGGATAAAAGGTAGAAAATGTGAAGGCAAAACGTGAATTGAAATAATACATTATAACCTTAAACTTCTGAGATTTTTCTACAACCAACAATTTCTCAGTAATTTTTATAAACACAAGTTGGTAGTACAAAAATTAAAAAATTTCAATTTGATTTTTGACGTTACCATAATTAAAAAAAGTGGTCGTCTTGCTTCGTGTGAAAACAACTCCGATTTCAAGGATTTAAAACAAACAGAGTTTGGAGCAAACTTCATTTACGAACTACAAAAGCCATACAATGAATAATTCAAACTTCCAGCGTTTATTGGGGGTCGCTTTTCAGTGAAACTGCGTTGTTGACGGGTAAGTTTAATTTACCGAAATTTGAACATCAAAGGACTTAGAGGCAAAATCGATTCAGAGCTAGAGTAAATTACATCCTATGACGATGCAATCTCACTGATTGCGAGCAAAATTTAAATTTTATGTTCAGATTAGATATTTCAATAAGTTTAAAGGTTGCTAATTTGTTGATTTTCCCATAAAATAATTTTTATTTTAAAGTCGAAAAATAGATTTTAAAATAGGATTAAAAACGTATTTACTAGTTTGAGAAGAGAATAACATTTATTTTAAATTTACCCTAAGATAAATTTAAGTTAATCTTGTAAACTTAAACGGCAATAAAAAAAAGGTACATCAAACTCAAATTAAAATCAATAACTTCTTGAGTTTGTGCTGATCGTGCCGTTTTAAAAATTAGATTGGCATTTCACATTTTCCGACAACAATAACTAACATATATCTCTCCATAAACTATATTGAAATATTCCGGTACTTTTATAATGTTTAAACAATTTACTATAATTGGATTTTCACGAATACAAATTTGATTAAGATGCGACACAAAATAGTGTTTTTGTCTGTAGTATTACTGTTAAATTTAGTCAAATCTTATCTGGTGGTAAATGAACTGTTAAAAGGAATCAAATATTTTGGAGAAGCGACTGTTTTGCTACGGAAACAAACTTCCGTGGGACACAGTTTGTCTATCTAAACAGCTAAAAGTAAATAAAGAGAAAAAGAGATTTAACGAAGTGGAAATTGATTTCCATTGTCAATAAGACACTTGCAATAAACGGACATATTTACAGCACAGTAAGTAAAAAAAAAAAATATTTACATATTTCATTTGTTGTTAAAAACTAAAAAATTTATAAAAAGCAAGATGTTAATTTTTATTTGACATGATGACAGTTAATTTGTTTACATATTTTGACATAGAATCATAGGCTACTAGATTCCATTTTCCAAAAGGTTTTAATAATTGATTATTTAATCTATTAGCCAGCAACGGAAGCAAGAATTTTCGATCGATTCTATAGAAATACATTTTATGTTGACCATAAAACTATTACGTGATCAGAAATTTTAACCCATTTTTGAATCATCTTTTAATGACATGAAGTTCAAGCGAGGTCGTTTACATTAATTATCATAGAAATTTCTAATGTAAGATTCTATTGAAGTCTGATTAAATTTGATATCTGTGAAAACCGTTGAAGATTATTATTATTATTCAAAATGTGAAACACAAGAAAGTCCTACGTCAGATGCGCACACCTACAATCAAAATAAAACGCAACCTACTCCAGGTATCTATGGTGAAAGCCGTAAACAAACAAACAAACATTTTAGACTTACATTTATGGCACGATAACAACACTAGAGATAAGCACAACAAAAAATGTTCGTAGAGCGGCATTTTTAACTTTGTACTGTTGATTATTCTAACTTTTATTTAGTTTTATATTTGTTACACGAGTTATAGTGACTCATACGTCGTAAACACCACACCTAGCGAGCGAACAAGTCGGTGGACAACTAATAAAGGTGTCGACGGTTCGGATAAAATGTTCAAGCGATGGAATGGCGCGCTATTGGTTGCTATTTCACAGGCGCTCACAGGTGTGCGGAGGTAGCTTCAAAAATCGCGCTGAATTCTTTAATATTTGAAATTTTTCGAATTTTGTATGAAATGACCGTAGCAACTTATTTTTTTGTCCCTAATAATATATGCGCGTTTTGCAACAATTTTGTGTTTAATGATATGTCAATTTGAGCAATGAAAATTGTTGTTTGTCAAATTTCTACGTGAAGTTGTATACATTATACTTATGGCGCTAAATTTAAATTTTACATCGTACTTATTCTTACTTTGAGGGTAATTAGAATATATTGTTGACTGTGTTTAATATGAAAAATAATACGTCAGTAAACACGAATAACAAATGGCGCGAAGAGCAATTGTTGACAGCGGTGTAGCCAATCCACAAAAATAATTATGAACTAAGTTATAACCAAACTTTTTTGATAACAACCGCACACAGTTAAGATTGAATGCATTCTCATTATCACACAGTATACAAAATAAAA
Organism: Cetonia aurata; assembly: GCA_949128085.1. Taxonomy (NCBI): domain Eukaryota; kingdom Metazoa; phylum Arthropoda; class Insecta; order Coleoptera; family Scarabaeidae; genus Cetonia; species Cetonia aurata. The sequence continues at coordinate 39,119,115 of OX421886.1, read as the reverse complement.
CGATATTTGCATATATAAAACGTTTTTATTCATTCAAGTAACAATTTTGTTCTTTTTTCTCTTCTTCTTGTAAATGTATCATTCTAACTATGATTTGAATTCAAATAATATGTGTATCACCACGTACATTAGTGTATTTTTAATACATATACATGGGGATGTATAAAAAAAAGAAAAGAAAATTTTTCAACATTTTCTTTAATAATTATGTTAATATAACAGAGTAGAAAATACGTTTATTTTATTAATTTTTTTTCTTCTCATTTAAGTTTAAATTCACACAATAGAAACGAGTGATGATCTGATCTCAAAGTATATACATCGTCCATTTATATAGACCGTACTTTTGATATAAGATTTTCACGTGTTTATATTCTTTAAGGGCAGTATCTTTAGAGGTAGAATATGAGAATATAACGAAGTGATACGTTGATACAGAATATAGTTTTTAGTGAATTAAAAATTTCGAATGAAGTGGACTAATTATACAGATCCGTCATTTAATCCCCAAAAGCCAGGTGACTACATAGATAGGTGTGAATCACGTTAGTTGACTGCTGTAAATTGTTAAAAACGGATATTTAAAGATTCTCCAAATCACTGCTCACTGGCTTCCGGGAATTAATAAAAATATGCCTGTTTAGAAAACGCATGCATATAATAGAAAATTAAATAAAATATAAATAGGTTTTATAAAGTTTTTACAAATCTTGCAATTTTGAAAGTTAATATTAAATTTTTTTTAATTAATGTTAAAAAATATTACAAGAATTGTAAATTATTACTCCATTATTTGTTTTTAAATATTAACAGAAACCTAACAAAAAATAATAATAATTCTACTATTTTCTTAATAACTATACACATATATATATATAAAACTATGATATAAATAATTTACGCTTATTATTTAAATAATAAAATCACAAAATTGGCTCACTAATATTGTTAATAATAGCTGCATTTTAAATCAATATCAGATATATGTATCTTTCATTTTTTTTTTAAATTAGAGAAAGAAAGATTATGTAGTAAGGATATCAAATTATTTCGGTAACTTTTTTTTACAAAATTAAATCTACCTGGTGATTTTTAATGTATTTTTTTTTTAGAATTATATATAAAAATGAAAATATTCGAGTGATAACTATCATAAAAATGTTGCTATAGATCAGATAGATGCAATAAAAACACGCTTAGTTTAAATTTAAAGTATAAATAAAATGTTATTAACTTATTTTTAATATAGTAAAATTCTTTTGACATACATTAGGTTTTACTTCATCTGTTTAACCATAATTGTCTAATTTGCAATTTGCTATAATAATATAATTATAATTCTTTTTCTTTGTACATATTAAATTGAGTTACAAATTTACAAAACGGAGAAACCAGAAAATATATGAAATAACACAGCTTTATTTTGTTTTTCTATAAATATGGAGTGTATAAATTTATTTTTCGTAGTGTAAAAGATATAGAGAACAAATTGAGTTATTTATTTTTACATATATCTAATAAATATGTGGAATAATATTTAATATCTGTTTATAGATATAACTGCAATTTAGAATAAAGAATTAATAACATTATAAAATAATAAATCCGTATTTTAATATAATTTGTAACAAAAGTTATTACTGTGAAATTTCACCTTTTCATTTAGCACGCATTTAGGAAACTGCTGCCAAATGTATATGTCTTGCAAGATGTCCCATATACAAAGAATGTTTTAATATTAAGATGTTTCGATTCAGAATGGTAGAGAGTTATAAAAATTTGTGTATTCCAAAATTATTTCGAGGGATTAAGCGTTAAAGAAATGGAGCTATTGTTTTTTTCATTTCGTCTTCATGCACGAATAATTGTCCAAAGTTTTACCTACGAATCATAAAAAATAAAACCATTCACCCGCCCGGCGAGAATTCACCCATTCAAAAATCAACAAGAATAAAAACAACACAGCAACGTAAATTTTTCTTTTCAAAGTAACAATATTTTTATGTACACGACAATTAAATAAGGGTACGTATATTTTTGTTTTGTATTTTTCCTTTGTACATTTGTGATCACAATCGCAATGATATCTAGACGCTATCACACCGTCACCTTAGCCTTCATCTTCTTCCGTTTCTTCACCTTTTCTATTTTACCGCTCCCCTCGTTGTTCCCGGCCAATCTTCTCAAGCTCCTCTTGTTCCGTTTCGCCTTGGAATACGAGATATTCTTGGAGAAGTTGTGCACGCGGAACGCCCCCTTCTTGCTCGGTCCCGCCTCGATTTTCCCGGTCAAGAAGTTGGGGATCGCGGGGGATTTCTGCGCGAAGACTTGCGCGTTGGAACTGCCCGGCTCCCAAGACACTATGAGGCTGTCCTCCAGCGTACCGTTCTCCGATTTGTTGTACTTAGCGACGAGCTTCTTCCCGTCACCGTCCTTGATGAAACAGATCTCCCTCAGTTGGACGCGTTCGTTATCTTCCTTCGCCTTCTTATTGGCCGGTTGTTTCGCGTCTCTGGTGGGCGGACTCATTTTAGTGGCCACGTCGACTTTGACGCGTTGCTTGCACGACGCCTGTGTGCCGGCCGTGCAAGCTCTGCTAATTTTCGGCTTCTCCGATGAACTGCTGGAGCGTAAGTTCTTGACTCTGTTGCGCAGATTCGCCGTCTTGTTCGGGCGTAAGCCGGGTTTCATGCGCTGCACGCCTAGGCTGGAGGAACTGGCCGCCGAACTCGTGTGCGAGCAACAGGGTTGCGGTACGAACTCGATGACGTTCTCTTTGCGGTCTACGGGGACGCTGGTGGACCTGGAGCATTTGGGCGCTTTCTTAGAGGCTGCCGCGATGGCATTCAGTGTGGCTTTGGCGCCTGTGGATCTGCTCTTGATGACTACCGCTCGTACGTTCTTGCCCTGCAGGAAGAAACGACTTACCAAAGTTAAATATAATGTTTCGCTACCTTTTTTCCAAATTCAGAGGGTGGGCCACTTCATACGGCACGGACTTTAAATGGAAAAAAGGATTTTTTTGGAATAAAGTCAAATTTTAGTTATACGAGATGTAAATAAACACTTGTCTAAATTTAATGACTTTTGCAGTAAATTAACTTTCATATCTTAAGTAACTGGTGAAGACCAGAAACTCTCTAGATCTGAGAAACCTACCCCGCGGTTTTCTCAGGTCTAGAGAACTTTAGAAGCGGCGATACCCCATTTGGGGTGACTGTTTTCCGCTGGTATGAGGTTTTTTTTTTATATAACAGATCCGACTACTAGAAAGGTATTCCCTTCATTTGCTACAATGGGCTTCTGTGATTTGGTTTTCCCATCTTTTACGCTTTCAGTTTGCCGAAAGTTTGATTGATCCGGATATTTTTGTGCGTACACCCCCAAGTTTTCTTGGCATTCACCAATTGTCAAAATCATGTCATTGTCAAATTAAATATTCATTTTTTTTGGAACGATTTTAACTATAACTTTCACAGGCGAACTAAAGCATTGATTGCTGTCAAACAATGATCAATTATTATTATATGGAGTATTCAATAAATTTGTTTTAATTTGGTCTTTAGATTTCAAATATCAGATTGAGATGTAGGATGTTTCATTTAAAAGAAAAAGATAACAAAGCTTTGTTATCTTTTTCTCGAACAGCCTGTATAATTTTAAATTGTACATAATTTAACTAAATAAAAAGGATTTAAAAAAAACCTATGCTTTTCCATATAAAGCCCGTGCCGTATGAAGTGGCCCAACCGATGTAAACAATATATTTGCTAGCGAGCGGCGATTTTAGGCTTTTGGCTGCTTAAAACAGACGCAGTGGCAACATCCAATCCGCTGTACTATAATCTATGATTTGCTAATGAATGTTGATAACGTAGTATTTGACATTACAACGAAACAATTCTTTCGAAATTCGACAGATTATTCTATTGTGAGTCACCTAATTCTCCATATCGCGTGACACTATGACGTGTTAATATTATGTAGCTGCTATTACATCTGTTGGGCAATTCAAATATAGAATCATCGCTTCTAGACTATAACATTTTGAAATCGGTAAAAATAAATTATTACCGATGTAAACACAAAAAACATTATTTGTGCAAGCAAAATCATTATTAGAATGTACTACACGTGGGTTGATTAGTAAATGTCTGGCCATAGTATGGTTATATGACAGTTTTTTATGAATTTAACGATGTATTCATAGATTACGGATAAAAATGCTTGTTATGAGGTCTTATTTTATATTAATTTTTAGAGTTCATCTATAAAACTATTTTAAAAGAAAATGAAAAAATTTTGGTTTAATATCCTTACTTACTCTTTTTTTTTTTTGGGTTTATTAGAAGCGACGAAAAAACCTGGGTGCTGAGGGTGTTAGAACCTACATTACATCACAAAAGGTAAACAACTACTAGGTTACTTATGGCTGTTTGATTACAAGGAATGCCCTCCAAATCTAGGTTATTTCGTCTTGATTTATTAGTTTTAACTTCCGCTATTTTCTATTTTTACTACTGATACAGTCTGTAGTGCTGTTATTATAAAAAGATGGAAAAAACAATGCTTCGATTAATAATGATCATAGTCCATAAAAGCACTTTTAACTCAAAACAAAATGAGCATTGATTGCCTTAAATTATTAATTTATTTCGGCATAATGACGTTTTTTCTTTGTTTCTCATCAAAATGACAATCAATGGCAAGAATTGGCTCAATTGCACGTATTGGGAATGTTTTATAGGTTTAATCAATTATATATTGCAAAATTATTCTAATTTCAAGTGTTTTTTTTTTTTAAGAAAAAGAAGTGACAAAAACATATGCAAAGATACCTTCATAGAGTATAAATTAGACATTTTAGACAACAAATTTCTATAATAAAACAATTTTATGTAACTAGCAAGTAAATGCGTAGATGTTGATATTATTTAAAATATTTGATTTTAATGATTATTTGTAAATTGTACAGGTCCTACGTTTTATCCCGATGTCCACGTGATCAGTAATTTAAAAACTTTTGGGAAATTTAGAATTTTTATGTTGCAGCCAGGACACAAATTTACAATTGTTGTAATAAATGTTATTAAATCCAGGTTTGTTATAATAATTAATAATTAGGAATAATAAGTTAAAAATTTGGTACAGCCAACTGGCATTATTTGATGTGATCATGTAATTTTCGGAATAAGGCGAAGGCGCTGTATAACATACTTTTGTATGATAATATAAATGACTTACCTGATCTGAAATAAATATTATAATCCTATCGCTATCTTTATTTATTATGATTTTTCTGAAATGATGTATAAAATCAAGAAAAAAAAAACATTTTTCCTTGTGGTATCTCAAAAGTTGTAGTAAAGATAATTTGTGAATAATAAAACCCAAATTCATTTTTTTTCTTTTTAATATAGAGTGTCTTAATTTTGAAATATTATGAAAAATCATAAATTATTATTTTAAATTAATGTTGATCGTTGATCGAGTCAAATAGAATATTGAACAAAAAAAAAAATACTATAAACAGATGCAAATCATGCAGAAGATTGATTTAAATAAAATAAATGGCAGTCTCTTTAAAACATTTTAATAAAAATAATGCATTTTAATAAATTTTAATACAGTTTAGTACATGTACAGTTATTCCATTGATTTTCTTTTTAGCGTATTGTATATGTACTTCATGTTATATTTATATAAACATACCTTTGTCATCTTTCTATGGTATATTACATTTTACTCGATGAGTTCGTCATGATGATTGTGTGTTGTAAAATTAATGATAAATATGTTAATATTGCATACGTGTAAAAATTAGGTAATTGCGTATCACTCAATATTATGCATATAATTTCAATTACGTTTAATGAATCAATTTGATATATATATATCACATTTATTACTAACATAAAATAACGCTCCCTTTTGTCTTTTATATATGTATTATTATATACATATTTTTTACATCCAATCGAAAAAAAAAGGAAAAAAATTGGACCAAGAATATCCGGCAGCGTTCGATTAAAATCACACGATTGTAAAAATGTCTTATTATCGTTATATAAATTTTCCTAATACTGATTTGACCCGGAGCAATTTTGGCAAGTGTCGGATGCTTAAACGGGAAGAGATCTCTACGAGACGCAACACTGACGAATGGTGACACTGAGGTCATCGATAGTTTGAATCACCTGCTGGTGCTGTTCGTTCTGCTGCTGAATGTAATCCTGCTGTGGCTGTTGTTGTTGGTGATGTTGCTGATGGTGTTGCGAAATGTGCCCTACCTGTGGAGCGTGCAGACTGGCCGAGTGGCGCAACTTCAGTTTGGCGGCCATCCCGCGGATGTCGCCGAACTCGTTCGCGCAGTGGATCCGCAGCCATTCGCGCAGGCCGGTCAACGAGTGGAACTCGGAACTGGGGAGGCGCGTCAACGGATTCTGCCCGGTCAGATCGAGTATGCTAGCACCCATCGCTTTACCGACCTAGACGGAGTAGGAGAAAAAAATAAATACAAATTGTACGTGGCAACGCGGCATCGTTCACAGCGACATCTTGTGATAGGAAGAGATAGCAATAGTTTTGAGGAACGTTCAGCGTCATGTCGTGTCCTAAGATTTAATGTAATCCATTGGAGTGCAGAAAAATCGCGTACACTTATTTTTCCCTGTGTTACGTCGGTCTAGACCACCGCCGTAAAACTCTTATTAAAAAAAGGAATACCGCCGGTGTACCGACGATCCCAAACCAGTCACAGGTGTAGACGGGAGTTAGCGGAGAGCAGTGAGGTTTAACTGGTCTGCCGAGTAGGGACGTAAGTGGTGCGTTCTAGGTGGAGCGCAGACTTTCTGCTGGGTTGGGGCGTAAGCGGTGCGTTCCAGGTGGAACGCGGACTTTCTACTTTCTGCAGAGTTGGGGCGGTAAGCGGTCATCGAACGACTATTTAATTGGCCGGGTGAACGGGCCCGAATATCTAGTATAAACTACTATACTAGACTATTCTGGCAACATTGCATTTTAAAAGAAATTAAAATAACTCGTAAATTATAAAAATTAGGCATACAGAACCGTGAATATAATAGGGCTAGTTTTCAATGCACAATTCAAAAAATGCCATAAAATACAGGGCGTTCCAGTAAGAAAACCATAACCTTGATACACTGCTAAGTTTTGAAACATTCTGTATACTTTAAATTGTAAATATAATCCGCCTACCACTACCCCAATATATAACTTTTTCAAAATTGTTACTATCTGACTACCAGACATCACGGCGTTTCCACTGTTACCAGAGCTGGAGGCAAGGGAGGTTCAGCGCGTTTGCGTTGTGCTTTGAAAGGTCCCGCGGTATCATCATTTTGCATGACACCCGATTGAATATTATACAGAATTTGAACATGTATTCTTATTCTGGTACAACAAATTTTTTTAACTATGTTGCGCAAAAGGTTACACCGCCCCTGACGTTTACACCCTGATTGCTTAAAGATAACGTTTGATATTTCGCGGCATATTTAACATGTACTCTAAAATCGACGCCTCGATTGATAAAACTTACCTAAAAACCTACATTCGATCGTTTAACCTCGTATTCTAAAGCGAAATAACTATTATCACACGACAAATCGATCAATACTCACTTCTTCGAAGATATGCGGATTATATTTCGGCGGTACAGGAAGCGTATGGACCGTTTTGTTGTGAAACTCCTTTATCGTGGGCGGGAGGACGTTCACGACACGCCCCGTATTGTAATTGCACTCCAAAGTGTAGCTGCGCACCAAACCGGTCATCTTCAAGACCGCCACACGTCCGGAACCCTCTCTACTCATTCCATCTCTACGATCTCTGCGTAAGTGAAAAAAAAAAAAATTGTATCTGACATTAATTAAAGGCGAAATTCGTTTCTCCACGCCTATTAAATATTCTGTTCATTATTTTTCTCGACAATTCACTTGACGAATGATTAAGATCACGTAAACTTTCGGAATACATGGGTAGAGAATATAACAACAAAACACCATTACATACAATAGAGTTGCGTTCCATAGCAAAATAGGGCAAAATTTGTTTTGACTTTAACGTTTCAAACTATATTTGTATAATCCGTATGTACTACTAATAAGTTTGTCTTAATAGGCATGGAGAAAATAGTGTTTTCAACTCGCGTATAATGGCTATTATTCACGAGGGTGAAAATTCCAACACGACCCGTTAGGCGAGTGTTGGAGTTAGTTGAAGAATATACTGTTATCCTCACTTCAAATACATATTCCTCTCGGTAAAATTGCACGCGTTGAAGTGGAAGTTGTAATTATTGATGCTCATGATCTTCGGCAGAAGCATGCACTCGACGTTCCTCTCCAAATCGTCGAAGTGGTTCCCGTACATGAAGATCCCCTTCTTGGAGGCGTGTCCGTGCATGTCGACGTACAGGAACAGGCCGGAATCGTTGCAGTTGGTGTCGCCGTGCGCCGACTCCGAATCGCAGTACAATTCCCCGTCGTCCGACAGTTGCTCGCCGCAATTCTTACAGAAATCCTTGCCTAAACACAACGACCGGCCATCCTTCTGATTGATAAACGAATTGAATATGTCCCCCTTACATTTCGAGCAGAGGGTCTCCGGTTCGTCGTGACGATTCTTCGCGTTCTCCTCCAGCGTCATGGTGGAGACCTTCTTGCTCAGTTTATTGTCGTTCGCGCGTAGATTCTCCTCGCTAGCGCACGAGTCGAGGGCCTCGGACTCGCCGCTGGAGCTGTACGGATCGTCCTTCTCGTAGCCGAAGTGGTGGTAGCGCAAGAGGGCGCGCGCCGCGTACACCGAGGGGTGTAATGACGGATTCGGCTTCAGGTACATCCGATTCAGGTTCACCCCCCTGGTATCGGTGCGGTAGTGACCTTTGGACACGCCGTCCGGATTCAAACAGGGTATCAGTTTGAATACGTAATTTTTACGTAAGATTATCGCAACGGGGTCCTCTCTGGTGGTGAGGAGGTTCAGGAAGCCGTTGAATACGAAACTGGAGGGCGTTTCGCCCGGGTGGACTCTCGCGGATACGAAAATCACCTAGAAATTTTTAGGAGAGGACACGTAGTTTTGGCATCACAACAAATCCAACAGGTGTAGATTATTTAAAGCAAAGCAAAGTATTTTAAATCTCAAATTTTTACACTTAAAATCTTATCGAAATTTGAATAAAAATGATTTTCTAAAATTCTGGTAAAAATTAAACAAATCAGAAATTCAAGATATTTCGATAACTGAATGTATACTCAATGTATTTTACGTCTGCACCTATATTTACATATATAAACGATCTTATTGAAATCAGAACGAAAATGATTTATCAAAATTCTCAAAAAATGCAACACTCTTCACAAATATTTATATTCACAATATATAATATAATATTTAAAGGTTTTGTAAGTAAAAAGTAAAATTAAAGGAATTAAAATATAATAATTGCATAAATAAAATAAAATAAGTGAACCTAAAAAACAAATTGAAGAAAAAATTAATTTAAAAAATAAAGCAGTATGATTTTAAGCTGAACCTTCCGAAATTGAAAATTAATACACATTAAAAACCCTTGACAAATCACAGAAAAAATTATAATGTAAATGAGAACTCATACTTTTTAAAAGTACAGGTCCTAAACATATACCTTGAGTAATCCTCATTCACACCCTTCCAAAACACACCAGAACAATTTTTACAACAATATGCATGACTAGCTTACCTTTTTTCCTATATACCTAAATGGTCTGGATTTATTTTGTTCCGGAAAGAGATTTTTCAGTCGCGTCTCCCTCTCGGCACTTATATTGTGATACGAAGATATAGTGATCAGATCTATACGTCTCCCCTCCAACGAATGACAAACACATTCCCGTACGTAGTAAATGTCATCCTTTGACATCGGTTCGAACCCCAAAAATCGGTTGTCCAAGAGGTTGAGGTTGTTCTGAAGGTCGGTGTACGAAAACGGATAAGTGAAGGCAAAATAAGTGATACTTTGTATGTTCTCCGGGGTGCGATACTTGAAACTTAATGTGAAGATATCTTCTGACTGCAAGGGTAAATTTTTAAACAAATTGACTTACAGATTTTATAAAATACACACTGAATATGTCGGGCGATCACGGATACGTTCCCAATGCGGTTTACCTGGCAATACGCGGTAAACAGGGGCCATACCCTGGCTGTACATCTTCGCTTGTTTGTTTAAATTGACTAAGTTTATTTTGACTAGGACATTTGAAGAGTTCGCTGCGAGATCGATAATTAATTAGGACGATTAGAAATAAAAGTAAAAACACTAACCTCTCATTCCAAAATAGAACCATGTTCGATTAGAATTTTCAAACTCGGTGCCACAACAATCAGGTTTCGTCCAAATGTTAAATTCGACGTCGGGAATTTCGGGTACGACAGATTTTCCTGTGTTGACAGCGGGCGTGACGACTAAATATCCCGTTGATATTACATAATAGTACAAACATTTGTTTACAACTGACCTGATTCACTTTGCGGTATGAGTTCAACTTTAGATAAATTGGCCGAATCAAAATTACTGAAGAATTCAAATTCACCACAGAAGAGTTTCTCCATAACTACTGGTACGGCGTATTATCCATTCTTCACGCCGCCGTACGTCTAGAAACAGTGCAGAAAGACCGTAATGGTAAAATCAATGCCTGTGAAGAGGTGTGACCTAACATGACCCCACGAAAGTCGCCAGTTAAATAATTCCGGTCCGGTCGCTGCTTTCGTTACGGGCGAACGCGTCAATTTCCACGGAACAGTAGCACCATAAATATTTTCAGTCAGAAAACGGGTTGTTTGCGAGTACACGCGGATCCCTTTGACGGAATGTTAAAATGAAATTTTGACACTTCTACATCAGCTGTTTTTGTTTTGGATTCATTTGGATTATTACTTAGGTTATTTTCCTATTGCGATTAACGATTTCGGTGCGTTATGCGATTCATTTGGAATGTATGTGGTAATGGTCGGGAATTATTAACATTCCTCGCGATATTCGGAAGGATAATTGGTTACTTTTTACATTTTGTGCTTTCACAACACAACTTCTATGCGTTCGATTGCTTTGTTTGCGGACGTTTGTTTGAGTTGTTTACAGATGGCACCCGAAGAATAGCGCGGGTAGAGTGACTTTATATATATATATAAAGCCACTCTAAGCGCGAGTAGCGAAAATACATATTATTAAATAATTATTTTTATTTGCTCGCTCCTAAAGAAGGATTATTAGTGTAAAATAATTTAGAATAAATGAGAATGGATTTAAGTAATTTTGTAGTGAGGATGCTCAATGTAGTTGGCGCCATCTGCACATAATTTCTATCAATTAAAAAGTGAAGGGATCTATAATGCGGGATCACACAAGCTAGTAATTATTAAATACATAATATCTTTACAATAGCAAAATAAGAAAAAAAATCCGTATTTTTTGTTTTTCTATTTTGAATTTAGAACGAGTGGAGAAAATATAATAAATTTTATGGTACTTTTCATTGCAGGTATCTTCATATTGTAGTTGAAGAAAACAGCTTACAGATGGCAGCACCTCCATGGAATTCTTCATAATCTAATATGCGCAGGGGATTTTTAAAAATAGTTATTGTAATTTTATTAAAAGTAAATCGCAAATTAAAGTATTAAGACGTAACACAATGCTTTCAGGTGATTATTAAAAGTTTGCATTTCTAATGTGGTTTGTTGCATGCAATTATGCAAGATTTATTGTTTATTCTACATAATTCTTTTATATCAGATGGGAAAAGGTTAAAGATGCAATGAAACAAATTTATTACAAAAAAATAACAAATTTTTATTTACTATTGTTAGTATATAATTATTTACTTTGTACATATAGAAAAATATACAAACACAACGCATCAACAACAAACAAAACATTCATTCGTCAGCAACATCTTCAACATCTATAAACAGAAAAAAAACTTTTCCATAGTTCACTATTTAGGTACGGAAAAATATACAATTTGTAGAAAGAAAAGAGAAAAGCAGTAGAGAGAAAGTACATACAAATATTTGCAACTTTATAAGAATATCACCCAGCTTAAATGTAAAAAATAATAAAAGAAAAATGCAAAGTATGGCAAATGTAAAACAAAGAAACAATAAGAATAGAACATAAAATAGACAGAAATGCTTCTTTTGCCGGGAATAAATATGAATAACATTTAATAGTATTAAAATCCAAAACTGTGGTAACTGTAATTAAAAAAAAATATATATTTGTTGTGTTCTGAACGGACGGAAGTTGTCTTATATATTTGTACATTCCTATCTATTTTACATTAATATCTTTTCTCTTAATTTCAACAATTGATTAATTGAGCAACAATTTTAGTTGCTGCTTATATCGGTCTGCTTCCATTTCCTTTTTTCGCAGCTTAATTTTGTACTCTTCTATCGTCTTGTACGCTTCCAACAGTTGTTTCCGTAACGTTTCAATGTCCGAGCTCAATTCTGATTGCTTCTGGACTTTGGCTACCTAAAAGTTAATTTAAAGATTCCTCCTTTTTCACGCATTAAATTCGGCTCACATTTATCGTCGCTGTTATCGGCGTGATTTTATTCTTTTTCATCACGATTCTCTTGACGCTGTTCTTCGGTACGGTTATCAACTTATTATTTACTTGTTTGACGAAGTTGTTCGACAACGTGCCGTTGGTGGTCATCGCTAGGAACTCTTCGGGCGTGACGGTGATGATCCTTTTCATACTGAAAGCGGGGAGGTTGTTTTCTTTGGGTGGGGAGGGTTTCTGATTAACTTTCGGTAAGATGATGTTGTCCGTTTGTTTTATCGAATTCAAGGCTTGTTTTCCAGCCTCTAAAAGTGTAAATTATGTTTCAAAAACAGTAGAATGTTACTTGACTAAAACAAACTATAAAGAAGTTAGAACAGCAGCAGAGCTAACAAATTATGAAATTTTTCGGTTATTATTTTCTTTACATTCTTAAACAATTTCTTTCGAATTATATGGCGTTTAACTATTTTTTTTTAATAAAATAAACTTATATAATAATAAAAAATAAATTTTGGATTTTTGGTAACGTGAGTTTGTTCGTTTACGCTATTTTTTCCTTATTTTTTATGAAAATCGTTTCTAAAATACTTCTAGTGTGGTAATTTAGTTCTTTTGCTACAATTTTGGTTTTATTCAAGTCGAAAGTATGAAGTGAATTCAGTTCATGCTTTTTTAGCGTAGTTAAATTCGTTGAAAGAGGCTTTAATGATTTTGGATTCTGTTCTTCGGGTATTGTTTGATCTGATCTACATATACCCCCGAATAATCATTAAGTGTCGGCTTTTAATTTTGTAAAACCAGTTTTTAAATTACTTAGGTTTTTATGTGGTATTTTAATTGATGAGATTTTTCAATTCATTCCACTTTCTTTTTTATAATTCGTTTAGTAAAATTTATACATAGAGACAACATCGAAAGAGCAAAACTTTCCATCGTTTTCTGGGTTTGTATTATTCAAGGATAGAAGTCAACTGAAATTTTTATGTAGAATGATTGCTTTTTTGTTGTTTTTGAAATGGAATTGGTTTGTCTGTCTATTTCTGGTGGTATAGCATTACATATTTTTAATTTTCTAGCCATAGTAGAGGATATAAAACATTTCCTTTCCCTATAGATAATTAATGATTTGTTAATTTAATTCTTTGGTAATTACTTGTTATGTCTGATTTTAATAATGACTACATATTGTTGTATTGTAGATTTTGTAACTTTTTTTTATGATCTTCGGTTGCATCTATTGCAATGGTCTAATTACTTTTATCTGCTTGAAATACTGTAATTTGAAGGGTATTTTTTTACAAATTCTTTGTTTATTTTTTAAATGAATGTGATTGCAAATTTTGGTTTTATTTTTGTCGTCTTCATTAAGATGTGTTTTACTTGTTTCTATTTTAGCTATAATAGTTTCCATAGGTTCCTTTTTTATTTTTGTAGTAATTTATTGCACGTTTTAGACCAAGACTTAGTGTCTTAGAAATTTCGACACGAATGTTAGTGTAGGAAAAATTTTCTATCCAGTTTTGGTTATGTTTAGTGCTATTTTGCTTATTGCTATCGTCATCGATTTTAAAGCATGTAGCACCATTTATCTCAGAACCCTTAGCTAGTCTCTGAAATTACTGTATTCAGAATAATGTCTTTCCTGATGAATTAAAGTTATACCATTATACAAGAAAGGGATTATAAATGATGTTATAGGCCAATTTCTATTTTACCTATCATTTCTAAAGTGTTTGTAGAACTCTTAAAGAATAGATTACTTGATTATTTCAATAAAAAGTCATTGTTCTGCAAGGAACAATATGGATATTTACAAAATAAGTCAAGGATACAAGGTATTTGTGAATTAATCGATACAGTTATCAGCAGTTTGGATGGGAAAGAAAAAGTATTTGCAACAATGTTAGACTTATCTAAAGCATTTGACTGTGTGTCTCACAAAATCTTAATTGAAAAGCTTACAGTCTGTTAAATATCAAGCAATAAAAGTTTATAATAGTTTGCAAAATAAAATTAAAATATTACCTTTACAACAGTTTAAAAAAGAAACAAAACAAAGGTTAATCAACAAGGCTTGTTATAATGTAGAGTATTTTTCGCTTTGTGTTGACTTTCCTAATCATGTATGTTGTTGTCAGTTTGGAAATAAACGTTATTATTATTATTATACAAGATGACTCACCAGTAAGCACGACAGAATGTCCACTTTCCATCACCGTAGATAATATATTACTATCATCGGCTGGAAGCATCGTTATACCATGTTCTTGCAGATACTTTATCGATTCTGAAATCGAATGGTCGATCGTAGGTTGTTGCTGTTCATCTTCCCCTTCCTCTGTTAAGTCAACTTGCTCGTCGATTTCTATAACTGTCGATTGTTCAGGTTCGACAACGGATTCTTCACTATCGACTCCTTCCATAGCAACAGCCTCCGCGTCCAATTCTATAACCAAACATTTTAGGTACAAAATCCAACGTGCAATTCCAAGCACTCACCTATAGGCACATAATTCACTTCTTCCTGCATCTCCGCCACATCCACTGTGTCATTACTGTCACTCGTCATCTCCAATTGTAAATGTTGCGTCGCGAACAGCGGATCTCGTATGGCGGCGTTGATTATGTCCAAGATGTCCGGCCTCTTTATCTGTAAGGCTAAATCGGCGGGGGTCAATTCGAATTTGTTGACGGGATTGGTGGTGGCGCCATATCGGATTAAAAGAGAAACTACGTCCGAATGGCCGTTTTGCGAGGCCCAATGTAGCGGTGTCATATCTAGCTGTAAAAAAAAAACACAATGGATAATTTATATTTACACATTAAGTATAAACTTACCATATCTCGACATTCATAATCAGCACCGTGCTTCAATAAAGTTTCGACGATTTCTAAATGCCCCTCGTACGCAGCCATATGCAACGGAGTACGAGACACTTTCGTTATAGCGTCCTTCGATATTCCTGCTCGTAATAGAATTTCACACACCTCCAAGTGGTTATTTTGTGCGGCAAGATGTAACGGACTCGTCCCGAGCTAAAATACGAAGGTATATTTACCAAAAAGTCGTTTAAATTATCTTGATTTTCGAATACTATTATATACCCAATCGGCTGTGAATGGAGCTCCTTTGCTCATCAACATGCGTATATCGTCGACATTTCCTTCACCGGATGCCTTCAGCAATTGTTTCCCCAGTTCGTTTATTGAAACCGTTTGTGGCACAAGTCTCGGGATTGTACCAACGTCAAACTAAATTATCATTAATGTAGAAAAGGAATATCATCAGTTAAATTGGCACTTACCGGTATCAATTCGCTATGCGATAACAAATCCGCATGCTGTATTATTTCCCCGTTGATATTCCCGGCGAAAAGGAACTTCGTATTGCTCAATTGATTGATCTTTTTTGGGTCGCCTTCCATTATTTTTATCATCGTCTACAATTCGGAGTAACATTTTAATCGTTTTTTCGTTCATTTCGGTACGAATCGAGGCAAACATTCGATTTGTTTACGTTAACATTGACACAATGTGACAGGGCGCTTTGTTTTTCAAACCGAACGGTCATCAAAACAGGAAAATCACCATCTTGAACGGAGGTTTCCTGTTCCTGTTTTTAGGCGGAAATGGATACGCACCGTGGCCATTCCGATCGATATTTTCGAAATTGAAACGTGAAAAAGGTCGTGTACTCACCGCGTTCGTTGCTAATATCCCCGATTTTTCGCTTATTTAGGCATTTCTAGATCTCTAGAGGCATGTCAACTAATGCGTCAGCCCTTTCTTTTGCCTGCTCCATCTAGGACGTTCAACCGGAATTTAGAGCGCATGGTTCGAGATGTGAACGCGCGGGAAAGTTTAAAAAGCGATTTCAAACATTTTGCGTAATCAAACTAACTTAAATCATGGACGTCTTTATTTGTATATTCTTCGATTATCATGGTTATACTTTATAATATTACTCTGAAAGGAAGACATTTATATCACCCAGCTATTATGTAGAGATATCGATTTTCAAGGGCTTATAAGGGTCATCTTGACCACTCGACGGCTTAATTGCTAAATGATAGCCATCGTGTACGGCACACACCATCGGAATTTCGAACAGGGATAAAAGCACCCTCGAGCTTGCGTATGCACCAAGGGATACGCGGTTTATAAATTAATTCTATCCCACATCCGCGGTATAATGAATTATTCGTAAGCGTCCGCATTTATTGATATACGACTTATACCAGCAGCTAGCGAGACGATTTTCCGTCATCCTCTTTTAATTCATTTTGCACGGAGCAAAAATTTTATTATAGGTCATGTATGATGAATTATCAGAAAATCGACTTCCCGTCGAAATTCATAACCCCTAAATTTTAGATGCCTGTATTATCGACTATCCAATTTGCCAGAAATGCGAAAATGTAAATATTGAAAAGTTGATTGATGATTTTTAAAAGGGGGTGAATTAAAATTGTACATAAATTTGAGTGCGGAAATGAGGTTCTTTGTTTGTATTGTTATGATTTTCAATAAATGGAAGGAGTGTTCAACAAGATAAAGTTTTGTTTTGGTTGGAATAATTGCGTTTCGTTTGGATTACTTATTGTGTTCGATCAAAGTGCGATGATTTTGGCAAGAATATTTTGCACAAAATGTGGAGAAGCTCGATTTTGGTTGTGTAATATTGCTGAATTTTATTACAAATAAAGATAAATATAATAAATTTTGACAGTAATGTACATAAATATTGCCTAATCATTCATTTTCCTGGTATACAAACTAGGAGTAACAACGAAAATATTTTTTATTTTTTATATTTCGGTGTAATGAATCAATTTAACAATTAAAAATAATGCTGTAAACTCTGTAAAGTATTAAATTTTATTATAGCATTGTTTATAGTATCTTTTTAATTTGCGGGGTTGGTGGAATTGTGCTGTCATGTTGTTCGCTGTTGGTCGTTGGTTTTATTTACATTAAAAATGAATTGGCATTTAATTGCTATAAAAATGTATGTTTCTTACTATTAATAGTTAAAAAGAACCTTTAAAAAAGATAACAAGTATAATACTTATGTACAAAGTTCTGTCATTTTGTTCTTAGAGGATAAATAAAAGCGGAGGTAGAATTTTGATTTATCAAATGTGAATGTAATTCAGCCAATCAGCTATTTCAACTGTCAGTGTTACCAATTCATCAATGAAAAACTCCAAATTCTAATTTAAAATAGAATGTATCGAAAATTATCTAAATATTAAATAAAAGTCGTTTCATAAAAACGCTGTGTTTTTAATATACTACCAGTTAACTGTGTATGTATATACTCTCATTAAATGCGTGACAACACCATTTATTTCACCGCACATATCTCCTGTAGGGAATACTGAGCACTTAATAACAGTCCTTTTCCAAATCCTTTCATTATCATCGGATATACGACGTGCCAGCAGGACGCGGACGGTATAATTTCCTCTCGTCTTTCCGCCGAAGATTTAGAACAATTTCAACGAACGTGCGCCGGAGTAACAAACAAAAAAAAAACAGAAAGAAACCAGTAAAGTACGAGAGGGACGACAATAGAGGTGCCCGCGAAAGCTGTACGCTCTGAATTTTCCGCATCTGGCAGTACTCCAGGGACAAACATCGCGCAGCCAGCTCCAGTGATATCAAACCGCCACACGGCCCCATTCCACTTCTATCTTTACGTCGGTTGGAAGTTTTTTCTCTGCGTGTGCCGTGGCGGCTACGTTTGACCCTCTTCCACCCCTTTCCCCACATATAAAGTTTTTCATCGCGTGTACAATGACGGGGTCCAATTTCCCAATCGGCTTCCGTATGCGAGGAATGATTTCGCCGCCTCCGATGTTTATTTAGGGAGGAGGGGGGATGTTATTAGTTATTATTATTGCCTTAGAAGCGTTCTCTTGTGGCTCGTTTTTACCGTTTTCGTCCGTTTTAATAATTGAAATTACGTCATATAATACTTTTACGTTGTATTGGAGTTACAGTTGCGGTATTTTTGAGGTTATGTTCATAATAAACAATTTTGTGTTAAATGTGTCTAACAACTTATGTAATTAGACGTATACCGTATTAATACATATACGTATTTATGTAACGGCATGAATACTTTTATTCGATTTAAATCAAAATAGCGACTTCTGATTTTTGACAGTTGTAATAGTGGCATAGGATGGGCATTCGAAAAACAAAATATTTAAATCAAGCCGATTAAAATTTATTTTAATTTAATCCATCAAAGAACAGAAAGGAACTTTAAAGTACCTACCTACTTATTCTATATATTCTGATTCTAATATTTTCTTGCTATTTAAAAAATGAATTGAATATGTCAACGTCATTTTTAACAGGTATTTTAAATATTGGATGCTGGCGAAATTTATTTATGTTTTAATGGAATCTATACAAAAACTGATTACATTTACTACGAAATAAATGATTAGGTAATGCAGACAAATTTATACAAATGTCGTTATTGACAGACATGCATGTTTTAACTTATCCAAGGCTCGTCAGTGTCACTCGACGACATTCGTATTTTTACGCACGAAGTGTCTAATTATATGCTTTCGCACTGTCAATAGGCCTCGAGTAAGGCAAAATATGCATATCTGTCAATGATGACATTAAATTTGTCTAAATTTTTCTGCTTTTTACTGCATTAAATCCATTAATATGATTTCAAATGTTTGTTCGAATTGGAACATATTTGCATTTATTTGAATCCTGAGAGTCATATGAACATAAAGAAAATACTAGTTGGCTGCTCTGAACTGTCACAGTCACAAAATAATTTCTTTCACATAAGTTTATGTTGCATTTTTCTTCAAACATATTTATACGGAAAATTAATTTTTTGTTTTATTTAACTACGACTTGTTTAAAAGTATCATTGATTAACCGTTCCCTAGATTAAAAAATAACCCCTCAAAATCTGACATATTATCTTTGTTTCGGTTTTAATTTTTTTTTTTATTTTAAAAATCTAATAATCTGTATTTTTTTAACCATGATTGTATGGAAAAACTTCCATCATTCTTTATGTTTTTATTTAAGTTAGATTTGTTTAAAAGCATTCATTCTTTCATTCTTACGTTGCCTATATTCAGAAATGACCTGTCAAAATCTGACATTCTGTTTATTTTCTATATTTTCTATTTCCTTTTCGAAAAAGAAAACATTGGGTTCTATGTTTATGTAGAAAGAGTTTTTCGTGTTTTTACTACTATAGTAAGATTTGTTTAAAATTATGTTGCGGTTTATTTAAAAAATGATATATGTCAAAGTTTTATTCTTTTTACACCTTTCGTATCGTTCCGCATATTTTATGAAAAAGTTCTATTTTATTTGCTTTTCATAACTTGTATAAAATACGTATTTCATTTATAGCGTGACGTCATTTTCTTTGACAGTTTCTTTCTGTACTCAGATTTATATGTAATTTATTTGTACTTATATATTTCTTTCAGGTTATTTATTTATGGTTTTTTCGAAATTCATCTGTTTCAACGTCATGCAGAATCGTTGGAAAAGCGCAGCCATTATATCATATAAAGAGAATATTTTATTGGTAAATCCTTGTTTAATGCAGCATCCATTTTGTTTTCAATTATCTTTTTAAGTTGATTTATGTTGAAGCTTCCACAACAATGTTATTTGTAAACTTACGTGAACATATTGTATTCTGGCTGAACTTGTACGATCTCTTACGATTCCCCCTGTAGAAGAAACGTAATTTTTCTATATTACTATAGGATGGACCAACTTTTTCCCTTCCTTGCTCTCTAAACTTGTTTAAAAACTCCATTTTCTTGTGTGCTTTTCCGCCGAAAATTATCTGCCACAGTGTAATTTTTTTGTCCGTAGGTGTTTCAGAAATTCATAAGCGCGCTAACTTCTTCAGAACAAAATAAATCGTTTCATACATTTACAATGAAACAGTCTTAACTTTGCCGCTCCCGAAAACAGTGGGAACGGGGTTCATCCCTCTCCACGAATGAACCTAAGAAATGTCCGCGTGTGACACAATTGGGGTGGGGGTTGAATTTTTCACGCGAATAACTCTGTCGGGATTGTTGGGCATCTTCTTTAGCCCAAAATTCGCGAGCCCATCTGCGCCTTTATACTATACCCTACAAGAAGTCCGGGACATGCGCGGCGGAGATATAGGCGCGTCTATGTTGTTGGATATCCACGATTACGGCCCCATAGGTCGCAACTCCCGGGCAACACGCGTCGTTCAGGTTGGGAAACGCGTTTTCAGTAGCGGTCGTGCTTCTTGCAGGGACGGTTCGGCATCGACTGATGACGGCCTAAATCGGATATCCCTTCGTGCTGTCGACAACCAGCTGTGTTTCGGTAGAGTGTCGTGGTAGGACTGAGGAGACGTCTTACGTGGTGGACGAGATTGGGCAAGCGATGGTTTGTTATGACTGAAACTGGGATGGAAGTTGTCTTCTCCGATTGGAATTTGGAGCGGGCTCTTAGGTGGTGAGTCCATTTGTTGTAATTAGACTTTTGATGGTGTCGCATCTTTAACCACAAATGAACAAATTGATGCAACAATATTTTTCTAAACAAAAAAGTGCGATGGACTTTTGATGGTGCTTTCCACAATTAATTTCCTCTGTCCAACATGTTGATAAGATCAAATTTTTATTTTTACTTTGCATTGGTCATGAAAGTAAAGAATATTCTTAAATAAATTCAACAGATTGACTTTGGTTGTGTAAACGTTTTTTTTTTGGCGTATCCTATGATAATTATATAATAATTTCCTCTGTCCAAGATGTTTTAACCGTGATGATACAATTTCTTTGAGCAGACTATTTAACCATTAAATGGAGTTAATATATTTTTGGAAAAGCCTGAAAAATATGTGATTCAATTAAAGCAGAACCAAATCGTAGTTCCAATTTAAAAGAAAAAATATAGATATATATTTAAAGTAAAGCCATTGGTAAGAAGGTGTGATGAAAAACAATATTTCAAAGACGGGGTTTAGGATAGCAAATATGATGGCTATATTTGTATTTTTCAAGTTATTTTGTAATTTAGCTAGATATGCCAAGATTTAAAACAAAAAAAAAAAACAATATTTTACTTCGCATTTTTTTTGTTATTTTTTATTTTCTATTCATTTCTATAATCTGGTGTTTACATTTATTTTCATAATTGCGATTTATAAAACGTAAATATAATTCAATACATTTTACCTCAACTCCGGCCCATGGAAACTACATTTATACATGTGTATGGCGAATTGTTATTCTATATATATATATACAAAAAAATTCGAAACAACAAACCAAACACAAATTATACCAATAAAATATTCACAGTGAATGTTTTATCAAACTCATCTCGTATATATGTATCACGTTCGTGTTTTATTTTATGAACTGGAAGCGCCGCTTACGATTGTTTCGCATGTTAACTAGATTAATTATATCACCCAGCTGGTAATTATCAAGTTCGTTTTTCGCGTGCGTTTACACGAAAATTATTATTGCCTCCGCGAATTGATAGTTTGAAAATCGTACAATTTCCTTCATTTTTTACAAACTCGTAGATATAAATGGCCATTTGCCCTTCTCTTTATATAAAAAAAAATATTTTTTTCTTTCATAGTAAATTTGCAACACGTTCCGGCACATATCTGCAACTACATAATATGTGTGTATATATCCATTTATCACACCTTTTGTAAAATTATTCTGTATGCGTATATCCATATATTACACCTTTTTAAAAATCATTCTCTATGTGTATATCCATTAATTACACCTTTTGTAAATAGCACAAACATGGCAATAACAACATGGATTCCTTTCTTAATTGCTTGTTCTCCTTGGTTAATGAGTTTATTTCTTGTATTAGTTTCTTTTTATAGAATTATTACAGTCAATTTTGGAATAGAGCATTTTTTTCGTATTATTGTCAAAATTGCTATTTTTTTTTACCCGGAAAGGGATTTATCGCCCCATTTTATAATATTTGAAAGCACTACACTAAAAAAAAACATTTTTTTGCTAATTCTTTAATTTGATTAAATAGGACAAGGTGAACTACACCAGTATGACACTTTACGTCACTCTTAAGGGAGTGAACACATAATTTGCGTCGAAAAGTGCTTTTTCTTATTTTTGAGGTAGAAACGACGTTATGACAAACTGGATAACTTGAATAAATACTGCACTTCACAGTTACATTTTTGCCAGCAGATCAAACTTTACAAAAAATGTTTTCTAATTTGATGTTATAATACAGCTAAAACAAACGGCGACGCAGTGCGGGAACGATTTATTAACGCACTAGTGCGTTAATTGACCTATTAACGCGCTGGTAGGACTTTTATCGGAATGTAATCTGGGCAATTAATGTGCAAATTAGAAAAAATACTATAAAAACACGTACCACAATGACTTGTAATGCTCTTACATTGAATCACTCGCATTACAACAAACGTCATTGTAACACTTGTGTTTTAATATACTATTAATATAACATTACACGTTTCCGCACGTTCTTTCTCTGTATGTATGACCAGTATAAAATAACGTGAACACATTTCGCATCTACTACATAAATATATACTCACGGCCAGCGATTGACGCTGCTAGCTAGGAGTATAGATAGCGCGAATTACGAGATCCCGGACATGGCCGATAAACCGATTCTCTACGTCCGGCGACGGTATTAGTAAAGTAGTGCCAGCTTTAATAATTACATTAAGGCAGAGTTAGTAACCATGATTATTGCTGACCGTGGTCACGTGAGCTTTTTTTGGATTATTGCTTCTCCTGTATAATTATGTTTTTTAACCTTTAGGGTACATTTTTTCCGCTCGTTTTTGACTGACCGTGGTACTTTTTGTTTGAAGTAGATTCTGAGTGATCTATCCAGTATACTGAATGAAGGATTTTACTAAATTTGGCGTAGTTTGTGTAAAAAAAATAAAAGGAATCCAAAAATTGCAACACATCTAAACCCTATATTTCTTATTAACCTTTTATTTTAAAAAAAGATCCTTCATTCAATGTGTTCAAATAACGTTATTTAATATGCTGTGGAAATTTCGAACAGATTGGTTCAAGAGTTTATGAGAAATGGTTCTTTTCTCCTGCAGATAATTCCTATTATTTTTATAAGATTCTATGTAGTGACCCTCTTAACTATTTATCCACAATCCATCTTAAAAGGAAATATAATCACTAAAAACTGATCTTCTATCCAAAACTTTTATGTTCATCTCCCCTTCGATTCATATCAACTTCCAGCCGGTTTTATTTTACGAAGAATCATCCTTACACCACGCGATAAACGTCACATACGACTACAATAAACTCCATCCCGACGAAAACCTATCGAAAGCTGCGAAAGCTTCCGTCCTAGACGAAATCAATTTCGTGCATCGTTCGTTCCACGAAATATATGTGTATGTATATCCGAAGCCCAAGCCGACAGACCATAACGGATCGGGTATAAGGGTGGAAAGAAAAGCGTTTACAAAACATAACTATAAGCGCAAGGCTGGAAAAAAAAAGATGTTTTGAAGGGGCTTTTTAGAGCGAAAATTGGAAAGAATTTGACCGGCGTTCGAGTCGCGCGACATATATCAAGTGTTTGGTGTGCGAAGGAGATAATATTGACGTTTTCGTGGGAGAGGGACGGAGGAGAAAGGGAATTTATTGGTGTTGAACGCAAGATATGGCTGGTTTATCTTAGGATGATGTTGTAGGTTATTCGCGATGATTCTGTTAGAAGCGATCGAAAACAAATAAGGGGTTGCAGCGATTTTTATAGGTTACTTATTTACTTTAAATATTAATTGCGCATTTTATAGCCTAAAAGATTGTCCAAAGTTTCTGCTGACTTCAATGCTTTGATGAAAGATTATATAAAAGAATTTTCTATTACAAAATGAAGGATTCATTCATCCTATATGAAATTTGTATGTAAATATGATTTAGTTCCAAATTTATATCGAACCAGCATTATATAGATAATGAAATGAAAGAAACGCCATCTTTATGGTAATTTCTGTAACAGTATATTATACCGGGTGCGCCGTTAGTGTGTCAGCGGAATTTAGCACGAAAACTACTAAAGATAGGAAAGTGAAATTTTCTGTATCGATATAATATATCAATGCGCATTTTGTAAAATTATTTACGAATATACAGGGTGTTACAAATTCTCAGAGCTACTTTCAACTTTCTTATTTTAAATGGATTGCTATATTTTGTAGTAATTATTTCGATAGTCACCTAAAATGCCTTTGCAGTGATATATGGTTATGTGCACTTCCGATAATTAGTTTAGGCGATATTGCAGATCTTGTCAAAATTTTGACAGTTATGACTATTTAAGTTATATATCAAAAACCGTTGTAGTGTAGCGCGTTATTTTTCTTTTATCGGTTTGGGGGCTAACATTTTCAAGGTGGTAACGTAAAAATATATACAGGGTGTTAAATATATCGTGGCACATTTATCGATATTAAAACGCCTTTTTTTCAATTTTTTTTTAAATAGAACCTATATTTTATACTAGATCTTCCATTTGAAAAATACTAGGGTCAGTCAGAAATTATATTTAGGTAATCCGCAAGAATCAAGTGGGCGCTGAGCAGATTTTCGCCTTTTAAATCTGCCGGTACGGATGGAATATTCTCAGCCCTACTGCATCTTCATCGCCGTGTTAAGGCTCCACAACGTAAGCAAATAGGATAGACAGTTTGAAGGTTAAATAAAAAAAAACAAAGAATTGCTTTTATGTTTCTAGTGGTTGACGATTATTCGGAAATTACAACAAATCAAATTTATTCGTAAAGTGCCCAAATCAACCCTTTGAAGACGTGATGGTTTCAAACTTGCTTCAAACATAAGGCCATATTGTATAAGGCTGAAATAATCCTACAACCTTTGATTATTAAACGAACAAAAATGATTCACCCCAGTTGAGGGTAATAGAATCGTAATGGCCTTCAAGCATGAGAATGAAATATGGTTTGCTGTGAAATTAAATTAAATTCTTAAATTTTCTGGTCAATTTCCACTAAAAATTGTGTTAAGATTTTACAATTAAGCATTAAATTCTTCTGCACGGAATTGATTTAGAAATTACACCGTCATTCCAGTTAAAAAATTTCACTGCTCCCTCCATCGCACCCCCACAAAAATATTTTGTGTTCGACTATGCTCTTTATAGTAAACCAGGGATTATTTAGCCGCGCAAAAACTCTAACAGCACATCGGTACACACACCAATGATGTTATTAATTGTCCCTTGCAAATTCACGAATATAAATCTCCCCTCCTTTGCCTGGCAGCCTGGCAAATGAATCATAGGAAGCGGCGAAAACAAAACGATTTTTCACACGGCACGAACGTTTACGAAGCTGCAGCCGGGCGATCGCACGACCCTTCCCAATTTCGGGTTAACAACGACGTAGTTTGGACACCGTCTGCTTTTGATGGATGTTCAAAAAGCGCAACCACCAGAGTGTGGTTTTAATTGGCTGAAATTCGATACATTCATGGTGGTAAATCGGACGGAAGTAAAGTCCTTTATAAACATCGCTGAGTTTAACAATTGGTTAGATAATGGTGGTGATATTTCAATGCTATAGAAAGCATTCTAGATGGAGAACGTTCGGTTTTCTTTTAGGTTAAGGTTTCGCAGAATCTTCTTTCGGATATATGGAGGGTCGATGTTAAATGGCTCGCGATTAATAGGTTACTGCACTCTTTCCTCTTCAACACATCTTGGCGTGAATGTGAGTAATGCGATCCTAAAAGGACATGAAGTTTGGAAATGATAAACGAATATAAAGATGTATGCGTTATTGCTGAAATGATTTCTTTTGTTGTATGTAGAAAGTAGGCAAATGATTGGAGCTTACTTAACATGTACGAGTTTGAGCTGTTCAGCATTCTAACTTGGAGTAAAATCGCATGGGGCGATGCATTTGCTTCTACAAAACGGTATCTAATACCCAGTTGGGAATGAACAATCTTATCGCAAATTAAGTGAAAGACGATCTGCTAGCTAACTAATACTTTGAGTTCCAATCAAATGGCAAAAAATGATGAACCAGAAAATTGTTCGTTTTATTTGTCACCGTTTATTTAATGTGTATCAGATTGTGCAACCTCACTAATCTTTGCTTCACCAGCTTAGATAAGCACGGTCTTCAGACTAGTTGATTTAGCTGGAGAATTATATAATGAACAACAGAGAACCAAGAATTCTTTTTTATAATATTCTTGCACCATTTTAGTCAACAGACAAATCCATTACTTTAAATTCAATTGTTGTTTTGTTATGAAATCGCTAAACTTAGAATAGCATTGCGTATTTAAAAAAAATTGCTATATAGTTAATGTCCATACATCCCATCTCTTGAGGAAGATTCCCTTCTGCCAATAATTTTCGCTGTAATATCCACAAAACTAATTCCCCATAATTGTATAATCAATCAGCTTGTTTATTATGAATGGTACTTTCTTGAAAACTATACAGATGTGAATATAGTTTATAATCCTTTGTATGCATTTCTGGATCAGTATGTACCTTATCTTCAATCTTGGTTATTGTTATTATTTTTATTAATGAGGTGGATCTATATTTATATCTATATTATTTTGCTTGCTTGCTGCATTACCTTTCTTATATATAAGGACTTAACACAGACTTTCTTTAGATTTGTCGTGTGTCAAAAGATAAGTTTACTTCATAAGTAATTGGAGTGTTCATATATTCTTTGAGTTCTTTCACAATTGACACAGGAATCTCATCAGGTTCTGGGACTCGATATGGAAATAGGAAAAATGATTTACAATTTGTAGTTCTACTATTTTCAATAGTAATATCTGGAACTTCCTGTGTTACTAAATGGAGGTTACGAAAATATGTCCTCCTCTGGAAGTTTTATGTTACCGTTATTGTCTGCCTTGTTAGTTAGTTTATTTAAAATGTAGGTACCTACTCTCAATTCGTATTCACAAGAGGTTCCATTTCGGCTAGGAATATCCAAGTTTATAGACTGTATCGTCGAATTCTTTTCCACCTTTAAGCATTACATCGAAATGTAAAACAGAGTGCCCCAAAACACACAATGGATTATATACATGTGTATACATCAGGAAATGGCCAGTTAAACCGCGTTGTCCATTTGCTTTGTCATTATTTCGTAATTTCGGCTTTCAGAACGATGAAGCACCAATTTACATATTTGTACCTGGTAAACGTACCCGAAATTCTGTCTCCTCTGTTCCCCGGTGAAATAAATGGAGCAACAAATTCTTCGGATGAACTGTTTTTTTCACGTCAACGTTTTTTTTTGACAACTCACTCGAACCGATTATGCACTAAATTATTCACGTGTCCTTCTGAACTTTACCCCAATCCCCAACATCGAGATAATCCTGCTTCGATTATAGGAGCAATTTCGATTCCCCAGATGTTGTTCAATCATCTTTTGATGCACGCATCTCGAAAATAGAAGAGGAGCCGACGAACGCGACGGACAAGGTTGTTTGGGGGGAAGAAAGGGGCAAGAAGTTGTTATCCCCCCGACTCTTAACCCTCCTAGCTGTCGTGCTAGCGTAAGGGACTGCTTTCTGAAGATTCTCTAAATGAATAATGTAGAGTGTTATTGTTGGAGAAACGTCGAATGGGGGGATTAGAGGTACAGGGAGCGTGGAAGGGGGGGGGGGGGGGAGGGTTGGTGTGTGAGATGTAGCGGATGGCAAGAGAGGGGGGTGATTTATTTATGATCGAATAACTGAGTGGCGGAGATGAATTAAAGCGCCTGTACGGTTGGTTCGTTTATTTACAATAATGATCAAAGAGTTGATTCAATCTGACAATGCCAAGTCATGATGCAACAATGGCGTGCTAATTCAAATGTTCCTCTGATGTAAATAGACAATAGACAGTCCTAACTTGTATTGATTTATGATTTTAATGCATTATCTATGCAAACATAACATACGAAATGCAAAGTGTGACATGAATAAACCCATTTCTTATTAAAATATAAAATAAAAGAAGAAAATTCAGCGTAAAGTGGTGCCAAGAATAGTGAAACTGATGCTACCTCCAGCCAATGGGGTTTAAACGCACAATATACAGGGAGTATAAGTATGGCGGGAGAGTTCACAAATCCCCAACGTAGACTTACCTGTACATAAGCGAGGCATATCCTCCCGTGCGCAGAATATCGAAGGTGGTAGAGAAAGGATGACTGGCCGCTATGCTCAGCCAGAGACGGTTGTTCAGGTCTAGTAATTTAAAATCGAGCTTACCAATCGCGGCAAGTGATCGCAGA
Source organism: Cetonia aurata (assembly GCA_949128085.1). Taxonomy (NCBI): domain Eukaryota; kingdom Metazoa; phylum Arthropoda; class Insecta; order Coleoptera; family Scarabaeidae; genus Cetonia; species Cetonia aurata. Next base: position 39,090,177 of record OX421886.1, on the reverse strand, counting down.
CTCACTGGAGGGCGCCACCCACTACAGTACAAGATAAATACCCAAGATAAAATCGTTTGGACGTATCGCTTAAATTAATTACGAAAACGTAACTGCCTAACGGCGCAAATCCTCTACATCGAGCTTAACTGATTAACAAAATAACTTAGATTCACATTCTGAACGATTATAGCCGCATTAGTGGATACCTTTTCCCAAGAAATGAAAATAAAACAGGCGATATATGACATTATAAAGAACTTAATCGACCATAAACATTTTTAAAATTCCATTGTATTTACTGCTAGTTATATACGGTAGGTATTAATGATATGATGTTTCGTGTGGCATAACATTTATGCTTGGAATTGCTTAGAATAAAAAAAAGTATTCTCTTGAATAATAGGTGAGATGCATTTGTGCAATACTAGTTGTGAAAGGAACAGCTTTCATTCCTTTGCTTATTTAAACTTTGAGAACAACTCCCTGACACTTCCTGTCTGAATAAAGCAAGATAACCAACCGACAACGTAACAGAGGAAACTTTAAAATATCGCCGAATGCATAGGCGACTAGAAACGCGACAGTTCGGGAGATAACTCTACGACGAGCTGTCCATGTCGATAGCCCAATTTACGCTACGACCTAGATTCATCTCAGACGGTATATCAACATCCACTCATTTATTTATTTATTCCGTCTACATTTGTTGAGAGCAACTTCTGCTCTGCCGTTACCTAAATTTAAATGAAGATGGCGCAGTCTGTAGGATACTGACTCTGTCGAATAGATTTTATTCCATTTGTTGTGCTCCTTCTGACTCGGTGAGGATTCCATTAATGCCCAGACAACGGCTTAAATCCTCAGGATCAATTAAGAAGCCTTCCAACTTGTAATAATTCTTCAACCTTCTGAAATCGCGTCCAACTTTGAAAATACGTACGTTGTACGAGATCAGGTAGGTAAGCCAGGTAGGTAAGTGGAAACGACATGTTTAATTTCCCGAGGCATCGAGTATAAGCCATGTAATGCTGTACGCATCGGCGGTACGGGATACTTTTCTCAACTTTACCGAGGGAGTGTCTAACCCACCGCTTGCGGAAAAGTGGATTGTTTAATAGCCAGACCGGGGTCGCTAAAAGCTTTAAGAGGAGTTTCCGACGCGGAGCGGAGGATCGATGAAGTATCGACTCTTCCGAAGGCCGAAGCTTAAGACGCGGCTTCGTACGGAAACGGTACCCCAACCTCCTGATGAAAGACGTTGATGACGTGGCACTTTTCTTTTGTGCTTCTTTTTCGATTTTTTTTGACGGGAAAAGGATGTCACCTCCGAGTGAGTCCAAAAATGTGACACTACAAAAATCTCTGAGGAAATTGAAATCGTCTAATATTCATGAGTAGTAAAAAGAAATGATTTTTTTTTTAATTAATCCGGATCGTTTACTAACAATTTTGTACGTATTAACAGAAGCAGAAAGCAGAAGAAAGCAAGTTTAGTTAGTCTTGAAAAATTGCAGAAAGTGTGGTAGCGCCTTAAAATGTGATTTCCGATAATTTCTAAACTTTCACCGATTCAGATCAGTTGGTATCAGTTGCGTTATCAATCAGTACCGACTGAACTTCAAACATAGCAGTTTTTATTCGAAGAAATGCCGCACAGATGCCGTCGTTGCTCGCGAACCAATCGCCCAACTCAAATATTTACCCAATTTTAACTCCACCCGAAAGGAAAGTTTCAACTTTTAATTGGGGACAACTAGGTCATTACGCTGGAAGGGGCACGTGACGCATTCTTCGAGCGAAACTTGGCCTCCGACTCTGCGGATAACTTTGGCCCGATCGTAAAACTCGGTTTACTGCAACGGAGGCTGGGATGTACCGAAACATTGGTTGCAAGATGTTATTCGGCGTTGCGTCGATTCCTTCGGGGAAAGAATCGAGAGTTGTGACGTCATCTGGCGGGATAGTGCATATAGGATATGTACTTGCGTAACACGGAGCAGACTTCCTAAGGGTAGCTCGAGATTTCCTTATTTCGTTCCGGAAAACGGTAAAGATTCATATTTTACGTGTGACAGCTTGTACAAAGTTCAAGTTTCTGCTCGGTGTATTGAGGTAATAAATTGTAATACCTATACCCTGCATTTGGCATAGCGACTTTTTTTTTATTCAGAATACATTAAATAATAAACGCACTACACAAACATAAAACATAACCTTGACATAACATACTTCTTCTTCTTCTTCTTCATTCAGTGTTGGCACCGTGATCGTCGTTGATCCGCTCAGCCATTCGCAGCGATTGGGGATTGAGCTGAAGCTCGCCTGGATAGCTATTCTCAGCCCAGAATTTTGAATTCGCTGAAGAACATCCAAGTTATTAGGAACCCGGCATAGTCAATATGTGATCTGACGAGAGCCTAATAAATTTGCAAAAGATATCTAGGGTCAGCTCCCCACTTTATCCCTGACAAGCATTTCAATATGTCCATGCCTTGATTGGATCTTTTTTTAATCAATTTATATGTTCGTTAAAATTTAATTTCGGGTCTAGCAGGGTTCCGAGGAATTTTATTTCCGGGGTAATCTGAACTTATGCCTCCACTCACTGTCAACTGGGGTGTTCTATGGAATTGCTTGCCGGATTTAAACAATATTCCTCTGCTCTTGTTTGGGGCTATTGCCAGGCCTTGTTGCTGCATCCAGGTGTCTATTCTTACAAGTGTTTCATTCATGATTCTGAACACGTTCTGCACGTTCCAGCCTTCAACAAGAATTGTTAAATCATCTGCATATAGAACCATATCGGTTTTATCTATACTTAGCGGAGAACCCTGAGGAATACCTCGAGACGTGACCCTAGGCCCTAGCAATTGATTTTTAGATTTCATATACATTACTCTGTCGCTAAACATGTTATGTATCAATCTTACTGGGGGTGCTCGTATATTATTGTTTATTAATTCATTGGCCAAAATGTCTATATTCACATTGTCATAGGCAGCCGATATGTCAAGAAACACACACAACACCATCCTGCCCCTTAACAATTTAAGAATGCTGTGCTGACCTCAGAAATAATGACACTTATAGTTTCTGCAGTGCCTCTTCCCTTTCTAAATACCCATTGGCAGTTGTGCAATATTTGCCTACTCTCAACAAACCATCCCAATCTGCGGGCTAATATTTTTTCGAGGATCTTCCCTGTCGAAGAAGACAAAGATATAGGTCTCCATCCAGTTTTTTCCAGTGGACTTTTATTTGGCTTTCTGATCGGATGAATAACTTGCGTTTTCCAAGAGATGTATGTCCATGCGTCCCTCAAGGATCCCGTCAAAAAACCCATTCAAGATCCTAAGAGGGTGTTCATGGAGATTTTTGATTATTTCATTATCAATTCCATCTAATCCAGGGGCCGATTTACGTAGAGCTTTTGTGGTCTCCTTGACCTCTGAGAAGCTGACAGCGTTTGTGACACAACTAGCATTAAAATCTTGACATAACGTAGAATTCTATGATGCCAGGGAATCTTTCGACCAAACATTAATGACGAAATCCAGAGACCTAAATAACTTTACTTCTTATTTATTGTAACTAAGAGTTGGGGGTGGGGAAGGAGGGGTAAGAATTGATTATTTATTATTAACAGATTTTAAAACAGCGACCATCGAAGAATAGATGTAAAAAGGATTACATTTATAACGGCAGCAACAATACATGCTAGATTCCAGAAATCAATACGAGTTTACGCCCCACTATTTATCGCACATTCCCCCCAAATTTAAAGTTGGAAGCATAAACTTCTAGCCCTCCGCCCTTCCACTCGCGTAATTAATCCCACCCGTGTTTCAAAATATACAATAACAACAATCGGACGAGAATTGGATTCGTTTGCGCTCCCTCGACGTCTTCTTGCGTAAGGGGAGACAAGGGGGAAAGTGTGAACGAAAGCCGGATGGGAAGGTGGAAGTGATGATCTATCACTGGAGACCCCCCCCCCCTCCCCCCTCTTAATACTGAGCGGATGGAAGGCGGATTAAAAGAAAGCGGAGGAACGGTAAGAAAAAATTGAAATTGGGGTATTAATTTCGGGGGGAATATTGCGAATAGCGTCATAACTTTCGAATTAATGCCGCCGGAAAGGTATGGAGTGGCCATTATAACGTGGATATAGGATCCTCGTTTTTTCTTCCTTTTGCGGAGGCGCGGGAAGATATGCTATGAATCTGAGTGTGGGGGGAAAGTGAGAAAATTAAAAGTTATATATTATTGGAGGACGTTCTTGATCTTCTTGTGGAATTTTGATCATGTGCTTTTAGGTGAAATTTATGTATGTGTTCCTCCACCCAGTTTAGAAGAAAAGGAATAAAGCCCCTGGATTCGATACTATCACTACGAATATAATAAAGCTCGCAAAATTACTATTGTATGTCATTAGACCTTCTTTTCCAGGTTTTCAAGGTTATTCCGCTTTTCCTTTAAGTTAGAATAATGATAGATTAAGTTTAACTAGCGGGTAGTAACAATTCGATCTGGTATAAACATATTGGAAACTCCGACGATAAGCTGGTAAACGATCTAAGTTTGTTGTTGTCAAACACGCGAGGTTTACCAAACCCCTGATTTGTTTCCCCGCCCCGTGTGAAGCAACGAATTAGATGTATTCGTTTCCCCACTGAGTAACGTCACACACAGGCACCCAACTACCAATTTCTGTCTTCTCCGGATATCGTGTCGACTACACTTCGAATAGTGGCAGATATTCGCGTGTATCTGAGGAGGCGGGGGTTACGTAAACAGGGCTTAATGTTCACTGGGGAGGATTACTTCGTTTCAATGTATCGATTTAACCGATGCCGTAACGGGTGGGGAACACGTGGAATGTAAACGCGTTTCTTCGGTATGTAGGGATATAAATAGATACTTATTGCTGTTCGGAAAGAAATGCGCACATCCCAACCCAATATCTTTGTGTTTACTATGTTATAATATAGGTAAAAGTCATAAAAAAAAAGTTGAGAAAAGTATATTCCCAAAAACTTCGAAAAAACAAAAACAAAACGTAAATTCTGGCTTATTGTACTGGTTTTTTTTTTAGTTCTTATGTTACTAGTAACTACATTTTAACAATCTGCAAGGCTAATTCACAGAGGTACAATTAAAACTAGGTTAAAGCTCACATACACAGAACTAACTTCCACTTTTCTTAAAACGAATATGTTCCGCAGAGTAAATAAAGACACCACCCCAATAACGGGTTATGTTGACAGGTTTTCCGATATAGAAACTTTATACTTGGAAATTAGGTGTAATAAATGGATATAGGTACACATATGTGTAATAAATGGATATACACATATGTGTAATCAATGGATATACACGTATGTGTATATCCATTTATTACAACTATATTTGAAAACAGTTGCATCACTTTAGCGATCGCTTATTCTCTTTGGTTAAGTTTTTTATAATATCGCATTTAATTAGAATTCACAACATCACTGAAAACTTCTACAAAACCAACCCGAATTTTATTTCACTAAGAGTAAGTAAAAATACCCGAAGGCTACTACAGCCGTGCATTTATTACAGTTGTCATTAATGTTTGGTCGAAAGAATCCCTGGCACCATAGAATACCTTTGACGTGATGTTTGCAAGAAGGATTAGATACCCTTGAACAGAAACAATAATAAAAAATAACAAGGTGAAAACGCTTTTAAAAATTTCAGGACACAAATGGAATTTACAGAAGCGACAAATTTGCCCCGTACGACGTTATCAATCATCTTTCGCTACGTCGAGCTGTCCCAAGGGACGGCCTGTGTAAAAGCCGAACTCGTAAATAACGCCCCTATTTATTGCCATATCCGAGAGATCTGACGGTCTACCTTAAACCCCGGCCGTTTTTTTTTTTTGTAATCTTCTTTAGCGCTATAAATTAATGGTCTTTAATACGCTCGGTAATGGGGGAATATTTGAATATCTAAGAGATTCTTTATTATTCGCAGGATCCTGCAGACTGCGCCACTATCGTATTTAAAATTGATAACATCGTAGATCGTGACGTGGTTTGCGCGACCTAAAAAGAAAAAAAAAAACGTGGCGAGCTCCCGCGTCGAACATCCGGTGTCATACATTAGGGGTGGTGCGTTATCCTGGACTGATAGGGAACCCCCGCAGTTTGCTTTTAGGAGGGGGAGGGGGGGAGGTGGGAAGGAGGACTAGTGGCTATCATGGTGATATTTAACGAAACTCTGTGGTAAAGGCACGCTAAAATGCTACAACGAATTGATTTTGCGCGACATTACTAGGTGAATGAGGGCGATGTTTTCTGGTAAACGTCAGATCGATTTTATGCCAGTTGTGTTTAAAAGTGTCACGTCTAAAATAGCAAAAATGAAGAGCCATCATATTTTTTTATGTTTTTTTTTTTGTATCTTGCATAATCGGAATATAAAGAAATACACTGAAAATAATATTAATTGAAGCATAAAAATCGCCTATGAACATGTTTGAAATAGCAAAAATACATTTTTGTAGTGTTGTTTGAAAACGTATAATATGTTAAACTATTGTAGTTAACTCATTAAGGACATGTTTTTAGTTTAACAATCGTACCATTATAAGATATTATAATGGCACAAAATTATAAGATACGCTTATTTAAAGTAACATATTTTAAGGTTACATTACGTCCAATTTTGACAGTTCTAACTATACTTCATTCACTATATATATCTATTTCGCCTGACTGACAAATTCATTCGTAATTTTGTTCCATTTCAATGAAAAGTCAAGTTAAATGATTTTATTTTATTCCTAATACGTTGGTGAGTGTTAAAATGCCTGTTGAAACAATCTGGGGAAGATTATAGGTTTTCCGAAGGATTTTTCTTCCGAATTCACCTGCCCTTTAAATTTGGGAAAACAAGAAAAGCACGAGGCCGCACCAATAACTTTCCGAGAGCCACCTCCGATCATTCTCAATTCCTCTTCGTGCCTCTAAAACTTTCCTCCGCTCAAAAGAAGCGCCATCTACCGTTTCCGGCTCGTAAACCAGTTGGGGCCGGTTCTTTTCTTACGCGGATCAGATGCGAAAGTCACGGCTGGCCGGGCAGCCTTTTTTTCGTTTCCTGGAGACGGACGCGATCCGCATCCGAAATTCGCAGGGCGTAGGAAGGCCCCTCCCCCCAGCCAAAACGGAACACACGGAATCGGTAAACAGTACGTAAGCCAGAAAGCGTGCCAGCGCGCTTTTCGGCTCGCGTGGGAGCTTTCATGGTAATATAAAGTTCATACGGGTAAAAATTATGTGAGCACGGGAATAGACATATTAAAAATTGGAAGGTGATATATTTTTTTGCGTTTTATAAGGATGATAAATTCATCAGCGTTGAGCTGCGATAAGTTTTAAAGCTTTTAAAAAATGGGTTCTTTGATCGGTTTTTGTCGCTCCAGGAAGTGAGTTGAATATAAAAATCTGGTGACCTTGAATACGTAAACTGTGGGATCATCATAAAGGAATTTTACTGCATCTATGGAAAATAAAAGAGTTGTCGTGTCAACTGCTCATGCAATTAGCAAGAGAATTGAAGACTTGTCCGAGAACATAGCAACAACGCTTCGTGAACGCATTGCAAAATTCGAATACTGTTCTTTGGCACTTGATGAGAGTTGCGATATTAGCGATATTTGCACGTGGTATTGACACCAAATTTAATATTACCGAAGAATTATGTTCACTGATTCCAATGCAAGGGACTACAACCGGCGAAGACCTGTACGATGAACTAAAGTCTGTGTTGGAACATTTTTCAATTTTATTAGAAAAGATTATTGGTATATCGACACAGATGGAGCACGAGCAATGTCAAGCATGGAGGTAGGAGTATCGGGAAGGCTATTTCAAGACATTAAGAAGGTCACAGGAAGGGAAATATTCGTTAACCACTCCATAATTCACCAGAAAAATTTGTGTGCGAAAAGATTGAGCTTGCCAAATGTCACAGTACCAATAATTAAACTAAGCAATTTTATTAATAATTTAAAGAATTCCTGAAAGATTTAGAAACTGAATATGGCGACGTGGTTTTTAATACCGAAGTACGTTGGCTTAGTAGAGGTGCAATGCTAAAAAGAGTATACAACTTAAAAAGGGATATACAATTGTTCTTGGATATAACCGGATATGCCTTTTCTCATTTTGGTAATAAAGAATGGATCTGCGATTTTGGGTTTCTTGTCGACATAACTCAGCATGTCAATGATCTTAATGCGGAACTTCAAGGCAAAGGACAGTGCATTCACAATTTGTATGATAAAATTCAGGGCTTTGAGCGCAAATTAAAATTGTGGAAACAGCATCTTTTGCAGAATAATGTGTCTCACTTTCTACATTTAGAAAAAGGAAACGTTACTACTTCTCAAAAATACGCACAATATATAGACATTTTAATCAACGAATTTCAATTACGATTCCAAATGTTCAAGAAGACAGCGGTTTCCATGAAAATGTTTTCTCGCCATTTAATATCGATGTGGATACAGTTCCCGAAGACTTTCAAATGGAAGTGATTGACAAGCAGAATAATACCGATTTAGAAAATGTATTTTTTTCAGTAAACATCGAAATTTTTTATAAATCTTATGTGAGCCCTGAGAAATTTCCGCTTTTAATGAAAAATGCAAAGCAAATGATGTCTCTGTTCGGAAGTACGTATGTTTGCGAACAATTATTTTCAACCATGAAATTAATCAAAAATGACCACCGATCAAGACTGAGTGATGCACGATTAGAAAGCTGCGTACGTGTAGCTTACCTCATCAATTCCGGCTGACATTGATCAGCTTGTATCGAAGAAACAGTGCCAAATTTCTCATCAAAAATTTCAAGTAAATTCGTTTTTCTGTTCTTTTCTTGTTTGTTTTTATTTTGGATTAAATTTGTATATGAAATCTTTACATTTTTTAAAATTTTATATTTTTTTACTCTAATGTTTATTATAAATAAAGTTTTGTAAATTATTAATAAGTGTTACTTTATGTGCGGCCCGCCAAAAAATTTAAATTGGCCCGTTGATTAAAAAGGTTGCTCACCCCTGAGGTAGACCATGAATTAGTGATGTCCAAGTTACAGAAGCTCTGCAGGAAAATCAAAACATAGCCAGCACTAATCCGCTAGCAATCAGTAGTGTGAATTCGATATCGAAACAGTTGCAAATGACAATTTTACGTAAAATCCTAAAAATGCATCCCTATAAACTATAAACTGAAACTGCTTTTTGATTTAAAGGAGGCAGATTTTCCCATCAGCTATAATTTTCCTTTGCGAATATTGGCTCAGATGGAAAATGAACCCGAATGGTTATCCCGTATTTTACGGACAGATGAGGCTCATTTCTCTCTAAATGGTGAAGTCAATACTAAAAACTGTCGAATATGGTCGACAGATAATCCACAGGAAATCGTTCAGGAAGGTCCTTATGACAAGAAAGTAATCGTTTGGTGCGGTTTTACTGCTAATTTTATCATTGGATCATACTTCTTTAAGGAGATACAGAATACCCACTCCGATTTACTCCTTCTTCTCAGTTTGGAGTCGCCTTCGTTGAAGGCACACTGCAAGTAAATTTCTCATAGTATTTACAGTTTATCAGTAATTTGTTATTACTGCTTTTCAATAGCCGAATATTTTTCTCAACCAAAAATATGGCTTATCTCACCCCAATCTCCGCTCGATGTGACCTGCTTGAATCTATTACTATATCTCTTTCATATCGCCTTGTGAAAGCAAGAGATAACAATGGTTTTGAGGAAGGTTTAGCGTCATACGGTGTCCTAAGTATCAATGTAGTCCAGTGTACCTATGTATGTACACTTGGCAACACGGCCAACCGCACGCAACACGAAGACGAATAGCAAACGTCACGGAGGCCCGCACTGAAAACCGAGATTCTCTACGACAGCACGATAGTCGAAGCAGTATAGGTACGGCCTTTCCGTCAACTTCACCTGTACTTAAACTTCGACGAATGGAGCGTTCCCACAAGCCGACGCTCCCAGAGCACATAAATCCGACTTGTCTGAGCACTAAATGAGGCTCGGTCGTAATTTTCAGACGGTGAATCCAGGCCGGGCACTAGGAAGGGTCCTACCTACTTCGACACCTGTTGGATTACGTAATCATGTGTTCCTGTTTACTTACCGGGCGGGTTAGAGGCGAAGAAACAATCGCTGTGCAGCGAGAAGTCGCGATGTTTGTAGATGTAAATGTGTGGCAAACGAGTTTGACGTTAAACATAATAAAAATGTGGAAACTTAACCAAAAATATGGCATATTGAAGCAGTTTTAAGTTACCCTTAAGTAAAATTTTACCGTAAAATATTTAAATCGTGCTAATTCTATGTGCAGGAATACTTATATTGTTACAGGAGCGCGTTATCATATTATTATATATGTCATTGTTCCTTGTAAACAATTTTTCATTACGTTTGTAAAACATTAACACCTCATATAAATACAAGGATCAAAGAGGTAAGATTCGCAGGCTCCTGAACAGTGATCGACAAGATTCTATGGGCAAGGCACCAAGCATATACCTAATGACCTTTTTTTTTGAGAATTAAAAATTCTGTCTGCACATGGTGCTGATCCCCAAAAAACTATTGCATATCTTATGCGTGACTCTGCATAAGAGAATTAAAACAACCGTAGGCCAACAATGTTAACAGAATTTCACAAACTTACGTTCGAGGTCAGCGCAATGCTTTTCAAACTTCAAGCTAGAATCCGCCGACAAACCCGAAAATATAACGAACTCATCCGCAAGAATGGATCCATTGCCATATCTAATGTAAGGGCTACTAATCTAAGGTAGAGTCTACCGTAATACAGCTGACGTCAACAGCACATTGAGTAATCTAGGACGAAGGCAGTGACACATGCAGATCGTTAACGTAGATTACAAACAAGGTAGGAGCGAGAGCAGACTCCTGCGGAACTCCACATTCAACTCTCACTACTGCAGAAAAATAATCTGTGACTTCACTGTTCACAGATCTTTTAATTGAAAGAACGGAATTTACAACTAGCGAGATAAGATAGATATACATTTATGTTAATATTTGTTTATTTATTGACATAAGAGGTTCACAAGAAGGCTCTAATTTTCTCAGCATTTAATTTAATATTAATATTTTATTATAAAATATATATAGAACCATCTTTCTATCTTCTACGTGTTTTAAGTTATATAACTGGATTGTCGAAGATAAGTTGAGAAACCTTACAGGAGATAAGTTGTGTATACAACCGTCTTTGCCATATCTGGTCGCCTAAATCATTCCTTTTGTGCTTCTACAATATCACCCTAGAAAGTAATCCACAAAAACCTCGTAAAAATGTCTTGATCCCTTTTTTCCGATATTAGAATTTCCTATGTCTGCCTGTCCATATACATATATGACGAAATATTACCCTACATCGATCCCAGTACAAACTCCATTTCCTCGAAATCTCCCAAATCAGATCAAGCCATTCCTAGGCCCCGGTTAACGAGCGAATGTTGACAATAATTATCGTAACGAGGTGCAATCATCATCAGTTGGAGTAGTACTCATAATGACGGCGGCACGACGCGCATTAGAAAATTGCCCGCGGCCTAACGGGAGTTAATTATGTAGTCGGTTATCGAATTTTCGAACATTTATTCCCTAAATTGCACCCCTCCTCGTTCGAAGCGATCTCCCCCTCGAAACAGAGGTAGGAGAGGTGTTTATAATTTCCAGTTAATGGAATGTCCCATCAGCTCTGACTGGATATGAACCGACATGCGGTCATTATGCGTTTTGTAAATATGCCTGTCGCCTGTCGCGATATTAAAATGGTAAATGTGGATGAGGTTAATTATATTATTGTTGATGCTGGTGTTCACGACTAAAGAGATAATAAAACTAAAATAAACAAGTTTCTTCGTAAGATAGCGGCTCTAATTTTGCTTAAAACATATCACGAATATAAATTTTGACGTTTCAATAACAAAGTTTACGGTAAACGCGAACGCTAAATTTGACGTCACTGCGCATGCGTGTAATTTAACGTACGCTAAATTTTATCGGACGCACGATAAACTATGGTAACAAATAGAAACGTTTGTGTAGAAGTTGACCATTCTGACACATAATGAACATAACCCTAAATACGTTTGCGGGTTTGCAGTTGTATCTGAATTGTTTTTACAACTCTTTTTCGACAAATGTGTAGCCAGGTAACATTAAATGCCTCTAAAAAAGGTCGAATAAGATTTGACATGCATGATATTATTCCCGTAAAGAAAGTTGTAGCTAGGAACCCTTTACGTAGGTTGTAGAAACGAGTGGAAAGATATTTACAATGTATCATTTGAACAAGGACAATTTTTTTTCAGAACGCTCTCTATCGCAGCATATTGACCATTTAATTAAACTATTAATTTTCTTAGAAACGAACTAAAAGGCAAAGCAAGCTTATAGATATTGATAAATGACCCCATTTTAACCATAAAATAACCACTTTTCGAATCTGTAATTCCTATTTTTTTTGTTGCTTGTTGCAATTAATTCGGTATTTTCAAAGGTAAGATACTTCTCTTTGTCTAATGAAAATGCTGTAATTAAACATTTTAGTGTGGTAAAAAAATGTTGAAAGGGATAGAATATTATGTTATTGGAAGAAGAAAGCGCACTATTTGTGCTGAGCACAGAAGGTTGCAGCAATCCGGGCAAAGTACAAGAAAAAGCTTTCTGCTTCAAGTGACATGGTGTATGTACGTAAATTATTTTTTCTTGAAACGTTAATAAATGAAAACGACAAAGCATTTAAAAAGTATTTGCATGATTGGAAAAGATCAAAATCCGTACTCAATCTGTGCATAGATGTATATAATAAATATCACTCGAAGGATATTCGAAAGTAACTAACGTTTAACACACTTTTGAAGCGCACACACCTACAACGTTACCAACTGTATGAATTTAGTTTTGACATTTATAATCAAAACAACGTCACCACTAGTGATGCGTCTGCACAACAACATTATGTTGCTATATGTTTCCATTATTGTATACTATAGTAACACAATGTTCTACTTGGTGTGTTCAGTAACAAAATCTTAGAATTATGAGACGCTTGAAGAAAAATGTATTTTTTAATCTCGCTTAAGTAGCAATTGTATGAACTCTCTTGTGGTGTTTTAAAATTGTGGGGTTATAGAACAATTACTCAATCTTCATTGTAGGTGTTGTTTACATCATATGGGCAATTTTTTCGGTCAAGTTTTATTCTGAGTGTTTTTTACTCTGAACATCGAGTACCGGCGAGGAGGGGCAGAGAAGTTTAGAATGGTTTTAAACAATTATTTTTTCTAGTTCTAGGTTTCTAGTGCTATTTTTCTTTCATTGCCTTTGCTGGTATGGTGATTCCAACAATAATTCTACAATTTAAATTTAAATGATATCTTTTGGGCTACCCTCTAACCGTCACCAGTGAAGACAAAATTTTTTATTTTCCAAGGTGATTGCCTAAAATCAACACTGAACACTAACAACATTCTCGAAGCATTCCATCATCAACCAAGTTAATATAACGATCATTTAACGCTGAACTTTAGTCACTTCGCTGCATTGTCGCATCAGTTTCTAACTAAATGCCACGTCAGCAATTACGATATTGCGACGTCTGGATGTTTGCGAATTGTCTCCGAGCGTCCTATTCGTTAATTATCAGACAGTGTCGACGGTAATAAGTGAAGAGGCGTTCGATAGGCGGTGGCCGCATGTACCCGTCACTACACTGAAAGTATCCAGCGTCGCGTCGTTCCTATCATCAATATTCATGAAGTTTACGTTCTCCCGCGTGACCATGTAATATTCATGGGGGGATCGTCGACGGCTGTTAGTTCTATTAAGTTAGTTTAGGTCGTGCCAGACTGCTACATCAACACCTATCGCAGGGTCCCGTGTGCGATTGGTTGTGTCTCACCTGTTAGAATGATTACTTCCGGTTATTTTGATTATATTATCGGTACGTAGGACATTGTAGTGGTTGGTTCAGATTAATAACATTGAAGATACTATATATATGGGTGATGGGTGATTAATTTAAAGTAGTCCAAAGCAATTGTAGTATTTGAAGGGATCCGCAGAATATATCAAAGTTTGATGTAATAATTGCGTGCTGAGTTCTTCGCGACGTCCCTATATAGTAGTGACGGTTTTCTGCCAGCTGGTCGAACGTAAATGGGTGCTTATTGATTATTTATCGTCCGTACACCTTTGTCGTACAATAAACTTTCACCCAACCATAGGCTGGCAACGATCTCTAGCTGACCGATGAATAAAATCTTCGTGGTACCAAGCGTAAGCCGTTGATGATCTCTAGCTGAACGGAGATCGAGGAAAACTATGCCGTGCCAACCATAGGCCGACAACAATCTAAAAGTTGAAAGGGTAACGGAAACTACGTCGTACCAACTATAGGCCGGCTACTATCTGCACTTGCACGGGAGTAGAATCTCTAGAATCTGCATCAGGCCAATCCCTTGATTTGAACTAGAGCCACGTGTACCCGAACGCTCGGAGCCCTGATAATTCACGTGAATTAAAACACGGACTACACGTACTTTTTTTGTAATTCACGTACGGTACGTTAATATACGTTGGGCGATTTGTAAAAAAAAGAGGGGAGCTCACGTATGGATTCACGTGGATAACAATGCACGTGCGGTATGTATTTCAGACACACGTGTAGTTCGAATACCTGACGTTCGAAACATGTCCGTACAGGTACGTACTGTACCTATACACGGGAATAAGGTAGCTCTAGTTTCAGCGTGCAACGGGTGGGAACGCGCTAAAATGAACTCCCAACATTAAAACAAGTAACGGCAAAACAATGAAAATAAATACTTGCTGGAATATTCAGTACTAACGGGTGTTCTCTTCTGAACCATTTCTGGCTTTTAATAGTTTGTTGGACACTTAAAGAATCTGCAATTATAGCAGCAATTGCTTTGGATGATGAAGGTTTATACGGTGGAAAATTAGAGATTTATTTAACTAACCTAAAAGTCGTATTAAATGGTAATAGTACTATTTAAAACACGGTTGAACGTTTTGAAGCAACATTTGTTTCAATAAATAGTAAAAACAACATTGTTCTGGACTAGAATGTAATTATTGATAGAATTACAATGAAATGTTTTTATAAACGTAAGTCCTAACCTGGTTTTGGGGTATATACAAGACATGAGCGTCCTTTGAAACCGCCTTATCAACGAGGGGTCATAAAATGCACATCTTCGATTAGAATAAACGCAGTTACATTATTCTCACCTTTTATTGTGATAAAAAAGGCAAGAAACTATCCTAAAATGTAGTCAACTGCAAACAAGAATCGTGATAATCGAAGAGCACTTTCGTCTGTGCTAACGATAGCAAAGTTGGTAATTTAACACAATCAGAATCAATATCTTTGTTCAATATTTCTTGACCATCTCTGTATAGACCCAGGTGAAATTACCATAGCAAATTATTCCAGTGCATTAGCGTGTTGCGATAGTAAGGGGGTGCATCTAGCATAATAGAAATTAAATTGCTTCTGAGTATTAAAACGCAATCTTATATATAGATGAATGACCCCTTTTACCTGCCACGTCAGCTATATTGTACAGCTCCTAATGTAATGCACCGTGTAAACGTGATATCTTCGTTTTTTAATATTGTTATCTAAGTACTTTTTGTACCTACCAGCAGCAACTCCCTAAAAAATATAGTTATGTAAAAGTACAAGCCAGATTTAAACATAAAATTAGATCTTCGCAGACATTGATGGAACAAAAACTAGTCGATTACCTTTTTTGTGTGGTGGTGAATCTTAGGAGAGAAAAAATTCTTAAATTTAGGAACTGAGTCAGCTGAGTATTAGTTTAAGATCATCCGATCAGAAAAAGATTTTCTCGGGCCAAGAAGTAGACAAAGAAGAGATTTCGATCTTTTTTCGTTTCATAAAAAGCTTTCTGCAGATTAATTTCGAATAGCTGACCAGTTTTGAGGACGATGGAACGAGAAAATATATGCGAACATAAAAGTATTGTAGAATTATTCCTGGGAGTTTTAACAAACGAAAATATTGGCCTTGCGTCAGCAAATATATAATATGTAATAACATGTTGTCTTGATACTTCGGCATCTATAACATCTTAAGGAGAAATCCTATTCCTATCTGTCAAATTAGCTTTATGAATTTAATCAAGGAAATATACACTGTGTCTGAAAAGTTAGCAGGAACATAGAGAACGAATAAACATATTTCTTGAAAAAAAAATATAAAACACGTCTAGTAATATCTTAAGAAACTAACTTTTAATTAAACAAAAGTTTTTTTTACAATTACCTTGAAAGCGTTTTAATGACGTTTATATGTTTTTGCTTCATTTTTGGAGAAGTCCTCCGATCCTATGAATGATATTTAAAAATATTATTAATAAATAAAAATTTGATCATCTGATTCGTTTAAATAATTTTTGACAAATGGTTAGCATAATAGGTGAAAAGGACAATATATCGCAGTCGTTCTGTTCTCAAATCTGGGCTATATTATGTGGAGTGCTCCAAGGAGCAGTCTTGGGGCCTATGTTGTTTAATACTTATATTAACGATCTGTCAATATCTGCATGGGTGTTTCTTGTCACACTTCGCCGATGGCACGAGCTGCGTTGTGAATTGGTCTTTTTGTAATGTAGTTAACACAATTAACGATATAATAGTTTCATATGATAATCAAGCACTTACTCTAAACAAAAATAAAGCTGAGCTGCTTTACTGAAGCAAAACTACATTTATATTTAAAAAAGAAAATTAAATTTTCCAAGATTATTGCAAAAACGACATTAAAAAACACTATTAAAATATAACTTTCCTAAAACCAATAATTTAATGCGGGTTTTGAAGAAACATTTTGGAAAATCAGGAGTATCTGTATTCGATGCTTCAGATGAATATCGTATGCTTTTGGTATATAAAACGTCCCATTATAAGCTTACAATTAGCTGCTGAAACTTATTTATTTAGAAACCATTGTTCACCATCATAACGAAAATCCACAGTACCGACTCAACTTTACCAGCATTGAATTATAAGAGCAAACTCGACCTTTTCATTACCTCTTCTCCTATTTTACCTGGGATGGGGGTAGAACGCACTCAGTTACCGCTTGAAATACAGCTAGCGTATTTACGTGAGTGACGTTTGCTTTTATAACTTTCATTAGTAGCGGCACATGGACTCGGGGGATGGTTGCATTTCCCAAGCTTCGCCGAACGACTGGCTAAAACGGCTGAAATTCCACCCGTAAATTTCGCACTCGCACACAAAAATAACAATAAGAATTGCCGCCCGCCTCACCCGAGCGAACCGTACCAAATAAAACCGAATAGACTTTCGCCCCATTTTCAATATTTCACTATCGCGGAGGGCTTTAAACTTTCACAGTATTCAGAATCCGCGCATGTCCATGAATAATTTTGATATCAGTTCGAGGTGAAAATCCATAATCCTTGTAGTTACACTCACGAGAGATGATATGTGGTTAACGACTAACTAGAATGGTTTTCTCTCTAGCGCCACGCTCGCATTCCATTCAATTGGAGGAAGTGTTGTGATCCATTATTAATATCGTCGTAATTACTACAGTCGGGCTCTTTCGGATTGACGGTCTAGATTGTGGATAGCACAACGTCTATTAATCGAATTTTGTCCTCACTTGTATGAAACATCTTCAGGGGTGCTAGTCTGTCGCTCTTGACGTGAAACTGAAGAACATTTGGGGATGTCAAATCCTTATTTAGTGGAATCGTAAATCAAAGAATATTTACGGCAATGTACCACCGTATATCAAACGAAAATACTAGCAATAGACATGTGCCCAAAGGGCATTGGAGAAACAAGGGTCAGCTGATTCATATCCTATCGTACAGGCAGGCGGCCGTAAAGACGTTAACCTCCTACAAGATAACCTCGAAATCAGCTTGAGATTGCTTAGAAAATCCAAGAACCCTGGCTAAACACAACAAAGTTACTTTGGTGTAGGTGCCAGGGCATAAGGGCATACAAGGCAACGAAACAGCAAACAACCTAGCAAGAAAGGGCTCTGAAGCAAAAGAATATTTACTGGACCTGAACTGGGTCTGGCAATAACCAAGATTGCGATCTTATAGTAGATCACAAAGGAACACAAGGTACACGGGAACAACGTTGAAGGGCAGATATATACGCAAACGGATGATATGGCAATCATCACGCCATTCAGCTGCTCTCAACCGCAGGACGGTGACGAGTCTGCTAACACGACACGGTAAACCGTGCGTTTGACGATAAGAGTAGCACACAACGTAGGCCTTATACCGACCTTCTTTACTTTGGCAGTTGTGTCGGCACAGCTTTTCTGATACAGGCAGAAATTCCCAGTTATTCCCGGCCTGGCAGTTAGCGTCGGCACAGCATTCTGACACAACGCAGGAATTCTACCAGCCTTCCTCTATGGCAGTTGTGTCGGCACAGCTTTCTGATACACGCAGAGACTTATTCCTAGTCGTTCTCGTTTCGCAAGGTCGGTGCCGACACAGCTTTCTGGCCCGTCATAGCACCGGACTTTTATGTTAAAACCGTCCACGTATTTTTTTATCACTAGAGTTAAACCGTTAAAATTCCGCGCCTAAATTCAAAAGCGCTCCAAAGCCTCGCGAATATTATATTATCGATTGCACATACATATGTTTTTTTGTTACTCACCTGTTTTTGTCAATGTGCATGCTTGATACCTTTCGTACCCATGTTATAATAATAAATTCCTGTAAACGCATTCACTGTTTCAATTGTAACCCTGGATACCCCGCTCTCACACCAACAGCTGCCACTCTGGGATTTTTTCACGTTTCTTAATTCCCAACGTAAGGATACATTTATTGAAAACTATTATATATGGCAGCTGGAATATTTCTGAATATCTAAAACCTGAAATCTATGGCCGCATGCGTGGTACATTATTTGTGAGCAATTTATTTCTTGATGGATTAATTCTGACTAGCGCTATATTCGTTAAAAACTACGCTGGCATTTTTAAAGTTCACGACTGTACGTACGGCGTAGAAGACAAATGAAACGTGGAGTGCCTATCGAATACCAAAGAGAGAAACGGGGACAAGGCTGCACCTCACTGGGGATTCGACTTTTGTCTTACTCTTCACTTATTGAAGAGGATGCGGTCGAGCTTTCAGTCGCAGATGAGGTAACGTACGGCGTTCTTCAACCCTGCCGAGGTAAAATCGATACTGTCCCCACGATTATTATTATGGGCCTCTTGGAACTTCTCCGAAACTTTCCAGGTGGAAGCGCGGGATTACAAACTTCCACGTCCCTCGGAAACTTTTGAATATATGCATGTAAAACATCTGAAGACGACGTCCTTTTGAGGAGGGGTAGTAAAAAGGTCTCGTCAGCTTCTGTTTACACACCGCTTCGGGGGATTAACATCTGTCTTCACGTCATTTACATACGAAGCACGCCCTCTGTAGTTTCTAACGGTGTACTACCGCCATCCGACGCCCACTACATTATGCAATATGCCGTTTTAATAAACGAGCAGATGCAGAATTTCAATAAAATTCATTCTAGAGGCGGCCTTGTATATCTCGGTGGCATTCCGATGTTTTTTATTAATTTCTAACGGGGCTATGCTGGTTTTTTTTTTTTTTCGCGGAAATTAAACTGAGAAGGCGTCCCCATTTGAATAAATGAACGTTTATTATGTCGGCTCGTTTGTTTACCTCGCCGACTGAGCGAGGGTACGCTATTAACATAATTCGGGACACGTCCTTGAGGCACTCCACCCAGAAATGGTTTTAGATACGAGTACAGCGAGGGAGCACATCGTTAATTTCTGTTCCCTTGAAAATATCCTCACCGTAATCTGTTGCATAAATTTTAATTGTAAAAGAACTTGCAGCACTCTGCGCTGGAGACACATATAAATTACACAAGCAGAGATAAGACGTTTAGGTTCGTTGTTACTGAAACAAACTAGACACGAACCGAGTTAAACCTGTTTGTTCCGCTCCGAGTAACAAAGCTGCGAAACTTGCATCGAATGCCCGTATTCTGTAGACGGTAAAGACGACGCGTCACGTTATTAGTAGGCTGATAATTTTCAGTACGTTAGATTTAACATTTGCACAGACACTTCAACTTGAGTCGAAAGTTACGATGAACGATGCTGACACAGTATTATAATCCTATCCGGTTTGAAAAGTGAGATAAAGTAGTGAAATATTTAACGTTTTCACTTTGGGCGCTAATTTCGATATGAATGATGCCATCACGCTGTTGTAATTCTTCCAGGTCAATAGCCAACCCAAGCGATGTTGTAGTTGAGGAATTGTTCTAATTGTCTTGGATTCTTTTAAAGTTTGAAAATATTTTTGCCCCACGTTGGGCGCTAATTTTTATATGAATGATGACACTGTTATAATTTTTTATAGTTTAATCTCCAACCCAAGCAATGTTGTAGTTGAGGAATTATTGTAATTGTATTGGATTCTGTTTAAAATCTGCACGAGTCGTTTTTCTGCATAAGGGTGGCGACTCTGAGTATATAAATAAGTATAGACCAGTTTCTTTGCTTTTTGCCGTATCAAAAGTACTTGAAAAAGTAATATTACTTAGATCAATGAATTATTTACTTCAAAATACTTTTCTTTGGATCCTCACAGCATGTTTTTTTTTTAATCCACCAACACTGCCATAATTAAATTAATGAACGTTGTTTAACGAGTGTTTATATAATCGAAGGGTGCAGCTGTTTTTATGGATTTAAGCAAGGTCTTTGCCATGGTGTATGTGGTGTTCGTGGAATCATTTGCAACTGGATGGAATCTTACCTTTTAAATAGATTTCGAATAGTTGATATTTGGGGGCAGTTTTCTGGTCAGATGGAACTTAAAAGAGGTGTACCACAAAGCTCCATTTCTGAGCTCCATTACTTTTTATTAATTAGGCACCTTGAATCTAAATTGCCAGCTATATGCTATACCAAATGTTACTTAAGAGTTTTCGTTGGAAAAAAATATTGTTTTGCTACTATTACCCACTTTTTGAATCTAGGCTTCGACATTTATCCATAGAATACTTGTTTTATAAAAGTTGGCAATAAAGGATCTTGCTGGACGAACAGGTGGATGTCTTGTAGACAATGATATAATTTGACTATTTTTGTAGTCATTCTAACTAAAACGTTAGTTTTTTTAAGGAAATGGCGTCAATTGTGGGGTGAGAGTAATCATGTCTGACGTAGGAGACAGTTTAATGGCTATAGCCGTGGAATTGCTTGTAATTCCTCTCGGATTCTTTCGAAATTTGAAAGCGTTGTAGGTTTCATTCATACCTCTTTTCCAAAATTTATATCTTCATAAAATGTTCCACTTCGGCTGCCCACTGGGGATGACGATACTTTCATAATTATGAATTTTGGAATTAAACTTTAAAACTTCAATTATTACAAGTTAATCTTCTGGGTATTACTGGCGAGACGGCCAACTTTAGCAATGGGTGTCTGACCCGATTCTGCAACGCTAAAAAAATATCCTCTTTCTTCCCTTTCACCTTCTTCCACAGGATGGACAATTCCCGTGAAACGGGAAAAAAACACAGGGAAAAACGTATGAAATACTACTCGCGTTCTACGGAATGGGTTTTTGATGTGTGCCGAAGTGTACGAGGGCCGCGGCGTGAGGCTAGACGCAGGTATGCTATACCCGCGACGACAGACAAAGAGACAGAGAGAAAGAGAGGACGAAGCGACGGTCTCTTAGCAACGCTTCACTTCAATCGATGGACTACTACTGTATGTGTGCAATTCAGATCGGGTGAGTGAGAGCCCGCTCGGATAAACGGATGAAAGGCGGCGCGGTATATGTATTCCTGTACCCGCTATTGCATTTCGCTATTTTCCGAGGAGAAGTTCCACGAGTACTTGCGTGTATACGAAACGAGGCGGAAAATATTACACGCTCTTCCTTTGAGGTGAACGAGATCATCGCCAGTAGGTGATGGGGAAAAAGGTTCATTTTATAATTTGCTAAAATTCGCAAATGGTTTTTTTTTCTTCTTTGCACCACGTTAAATTAAACCCACTTCCACCAACTGCAAATATTATTACAAGCACGGTTCGATATTTTGGCACGGAACGTTTGGAGTGTTGGAACGTTGCCTGGAACGAACAAATATGCTGGAGTTACCTTGAAAACCGCTATATACCCAAGTGTACTTTATGTTAATTGCTTTTGGCTTCGGTGGGAAATTTTTAATGGTAGTTATGATCCGATTTGTGTGAGGATGTTTCTAGAATTCTACAATATTGGAATGTCCGGAGCCGTACTGAAATGGTGAAAATAGAATAAAGTGAAAATCATATTGATTATTCCTTAGCAGATGTTCAACTCCTCAGCGCGGTGCTAAATTTCACAGGATAAACTTCTCATTAAGGACAAGACGAATCCTCTCGAATATTCTCCAAAAATCTCGAAGCCGTATGTGGATATATAAGCAGTTACAAAGTGGAGAGATTAGTCAATCGAAGTTGACATATCGTAAGATATCTCGAAAATATGTAAACAATCCAGATCACTTCTGTTATGTTTGTGTTGAGTTCGCTTTTGCCTCTCAGAAGCGGTCTATTACTCCATTGATAAAACAGGCGTATCAGCTTTATTTCGGTTGCAAAATAGGGGATCAAGACAAGCATTGGGCACCGCATTTCTACTGTAATACATAGGCGTCAAATCTAAGAACCTGGTTAAATCATAAAAAAAAAACGATCTTTGCGGTATGCTGTTCCAATGGTATGGAGAGAGGCTACAAATCCTGTAAATGATTGCTATTTCTGCATGATACCTCATGCCAAAGAAGAAAAAAAAGGTCAAGAACTATCTAAATATACCATCTCGAAGGTCGAAGGTCGGAATTTCTCATCTAGGGTGGGTAACCTGCGGTCCTATACCCTTTCGTCTCTGATAGAGCGGCACAATCAAGCCGTGGGGTGTGTGTGAAAAAAATTAGTAGACCTGTACCCCATACTGCCGAACTTCCTATTGTAGAACCCGCAGAAACATTCACTTACGAATCAGATAGTATCGATATAGCATTTTGTCAAGAAGAAGATGCGCCATCAACATCAAGATATCCTGATTTCACACAAAGCACGTTATACCGCCACAAAATAGCCCACTCAGAATTAAACTATCTGAGATCTAGATCTTCCAAAAAGTAAGGCGGAGTTGCTAGTATCAAGACTGCCAAATCTATTAGAAGACGATGTGTCGGTATGTGTTTTTCGTAAATCCCATAAAGGTCTAGTACCATTTTTGGCATGGAAAATAACTTGGTTTTCTAATTGGCTTTAACTTGGCTTTAAATGTAAACTATAAGCCAAATGAATAGACATTGTTTGTAGACAGTTCAACATTAAGTTTAAATGCAGTACTATTGCATATTGGAGATATTCTACCGTCTATTCCTGTTGGATATGGCATTCGCATGAAAGAATCATACGAAAATATGACAAGCATTAAATTTGAAGAGCACCAACGGCAGATCTGTAGCGGCTCGAAAGTTGTTGCACTTTTACTTGGGTTGTAGCTAGGCTATACCACGTTTTGCTGTTTTTTTTTTTTGTGTGCATGGGACATACGGGCAAAGACATTTCATTACAAGATATAAGACTTGCCTGTTACAATCATTAGAGCCGGGTCAAAAGAACGTGCAACATTTGCCATTGGTAGACTCCAAAAAGTTTTTATTCCACTACTATACATAAAATTGGATCTAATGAGAAACTTTGTTAATGTTCACTTTATACAGATGGGCCGGCTTTTCAATACCTGCGTCAGAAATTCCCAAGTTATTTCCCAATTAGTGAAGCAAAAATTATAGAATGTTAATTATGTATTATCGTTATTAATTAGTATTGTTCTTGGGTGGTGGTAAAGGGGTTTATTGTTATTACATTTATTGCATACTAGTATATAAGATGACCTTGCATATTATTGTGAATGATCGATCGCGCGAGACCCAAATTTTACCTGCGTATTGTTGACAAAGAATATGAATCATAACTAGATGTAAAGTTATTGTAAAGAGTTTTAGTTTGAATATAGTTCACATTCACATTCACATCTGAACTTTTTTCCTGGGAATTGTAGAGCTTTAAGTGATGAGAACGACGAACGTTTCCATCAGGATATATCAAGAATGGAGAAATGATACCAGGGATTGTAGAATGCGTCCATGCTTGCCGACTACTGTTGGACTCTTGTTAAAGATACTCCAGCAACATTTCACAAAAGAATAGCAAAGAGGCAGCTTATTTAGCGGATGTGAAAATGTAAAAACTTCTTTTTTGTTAAAAAGAAAATAAAATACTTCTTCTTGGAAACAGCAACTAAGTTTTTAATTTCGCTGTCATTTTTGTATTTAGCGCCCTAAAATTAACAAAAAGAAAGCACTTTTCAAACAAGATACGACAAATGAAGTAAAATTTGTTGTCCAGTGTTATCAAATGGGAAATATACTGCATTTTTTAATATTTCATTTTGTTGACATTTTGTTACAAACACCAAATGTTATTTTCATAACAGGCTTTACCACATACTAATAGTGATAAAAATAAGATGCAGGTCGCACTTACCTGATAAAACAGGCACGATAAACTGTGACCGATCGGGATATATTTCGACTAATCGGACATGATGGGTGATGCACAGGGTACTTAATAGTTTTTGCCAATTTCTTATAGATCCAATGAATCATATTGTATACAGGAACACAGACATCTTTTCAATTATATTAAAAAAAAAAACAACCAAACTACGTCCTTGCCTTTGCCAATAAAATACATACAAATGTGCGCACACCATGTACCCCACAAATCACCCTACACAACGTATTTATTGAACCATATTTATGAGCACTTTTCCAATTTCGATACAGAAAAAAAAGACCAGATGGTGCGCAAAATCATTTACAATTGTAATCTCATTTTTCGCAGGTAAATGCTGGTGGGAGCCGTCATGCGGACATGACGTCACAATGACAGCATGAAGAGTCTGGTTGGGATTATGTGGATCGTATTGGTGCTGATTTCAGGTAAGTAATCGACTCATATTAGCGAAATTGTCAATTATATACCATAAGTATTCGTATTCCATTGTTCTATCCACTATTAAACATGCTTTCATGCATATCTGGTTGCATCTAAACTATATATAAACGATATAAACTAAAAACTATTAGTAAATCTACTTCGAATTGTATTGTCCTACTCGACGCAAATAGGTGGCGCTGATTTTAGTTTAGATACAATGTCAAATGCGGTACGTCATTAGGAATTGACATACCCGTTATTAGGTTATGAAGCATTGTAATGCGGTGTTTGTGTGATTTGTTGTGCGCCAATAACCGAATTCCAATTACGCCGATGTGGATTTTATTCCTGTTTTATTAACGAGCAAATAACGACTGGAAATAACGCATTGCCCACGTAATATTCCCGCTATACGTCAAATTTAATGGGACGCGCGCTGGCTTTATTACAATTTCAAATTAAATTAAATTCCAGTTAAGGATCTCGTGCAGGATTCGCCATGAAACAAGCGAAGAACGAGGTGGAATTTTAAATCAGGCTTTAAACTGTTGGAGAACGACAACAGAATATGTAGCTGCATACTACATATGTATGTTGTACGTACTATAAGGTACAAGCTGTGGAAAGCATTACCCAATTACCCGGGTTGTGTATTATGCAACGGTCGTTGCCAAGCATAATGTTTGTCCTCCCGGCTGGGAGGTCCTGAACGTTTAGAGGGCGGGTTGATTAAATTTTATACAACTGGACTTGCTGAAACTCCCCTTTCATACAGCTTATATTCCATTAATAGATTAAACTGGACTCGTAAGGGGAGTCAGAACGATTGAATGGGATTCTTTCTAAAATATTCAGCAATTATTATTCTTTGGCATTGTTATCCTGCAATTTGAAGACGATTATTCTGCTTCTAAGGTATTTGTTTGAATCATAGTGCATAACATTAATCTACAGTGCATTGGAAAAATTAGAATGATAATGACACAATTAAAAACGATTACAGTAGAAGACGATTTAACACGATTTTACAAAATTTATCTCCAGAAAACCGCAGGAAAAATTGAAGTATGGTTTAGTCCTTGTATTTTATCATTGTCATTAATAATATAATAATTAAACTACTTAAAATTTCCTTTCAAATTAAGTTTAAATGAAAAAACACCAGAATATATTCAACCAGTGTGATACAGCTCCATCCATCAAGGCACAAATAACAACGAAAGTATTTATTTATCTCGTTAAAGCCAAACCAGACCGACTCCTGTGTGCGAAAACCACGCTAGTAATTAAAGGACGATTTAATTGCGCCCTCTACACGTACAACTTAACCTACATCTGGCCTACAACCGGGTACAACAGGGTAAGCTTCGGTGTACCGTCGTTATCATTTTTTGGACGCTAATTGCAGCCGAAGGTGCGCGGGTGCTAATTAAAGAACCGGGAGAACAGAAAAGGATATTTCACTGAGGGATGTTCGTGGAACGAGAGCTGGAAAATGGGAGGAGGAATTGTTTGTTCTATTTATCCTTACGGTAGTTCTGAATCGATCAGCGAGTAACTGACGACAGCTAGAGGAAGCGGAAAGAAACAGCCCATATGCAAGCCTCTTCTGGGGTCCATGCATTCCACTGAGAATTCAAAGATAACCTTTACATTTTCAGCTGTCATTGTACCAAAGAATCATTAGCATGGTTTACAGTCCAGTAAAACACTTTACCTGTCTCACCCCCGACTTTGAGAATGCGTAGACTTAATTTTTTTGCAATTTAGCGTAATTAAAACTCTCGCTGAAGAAGATCACAACTCTATTTCCTACAGTATATATATTATCCATTTTACCTATTTCCTTTCAGACGCTAACTTCGTCTTCTCTAATTCCCAAATCCCCAAACCCCCCTCTCTCACCCACCTTGGTCGCCTCGAGGCAGACATACCGGAAGTTTAATCTCCCCAGTCGGTTTACCGTAACCGGAATTTCTTGCCGAGCAGGATCCCCTCATTAGCGTGAAGCTATCGATATTCCCCCTAACAGACTACATCCTGCTGCGACCACGATGCCCCCACTCCTCCTCTATCCAACCAGAAACGACTTCGAAAATCGAAATTTAATCGAGGATTCTCGGGAGATTAAAAAACCGTTAAAGAATATCAATCTAGGCTGCGGGAAGCGACGTTTACTGTTGTTTCAAAGTTTCCGCGTCCATTCACGAAAATAAAACAATTCGCGAGTTAAGAACTTTAATAGAGTGTTTTTTTTAGGGCCATTAAGCGAATTTACACCGCAATTTAGGGTCCGTATAAAAAGTAAACAGGCCAGGAGGGTGTTGTTAAATTAATTTTTCCAGTCGTAAAAAGGGAGATGTGGTTAATTGGTGAACCTTTCCGTGAAACGCGAAAATGTATCGTTCATTCAATATCATAGATTCCATCTACATGCGATTCATATTTTTCGAAATGTATTCATAATCCACATAGGAAAATCTATGAAGACACATCGTGCGTAGTTTCCATCTTTTACGATAGGGGTGTCTGCGTTCACCCTAATCTAGCCGTTCCTTCATCCCTCTTCTTCTCCAAATATTCCGTTAGCACTTCGGTAGTCTTGGAAGGATGCTGATAAGAGTATTCGCGATAGGCGAAAACTTCGGAACACCTCACATCGCTCAAGGTAACTGCTATTTAACACCCGCAGTTGATGATAGTTTTATGATGACGATATGCTGAACAGATGACAGTGGTGTTGAGGGTCTAATAGTCGACGGGAATGTATGATAATAAATTTTCGTTTAGTTAGGTTATATCTAACACATCAAGGTTCGCAGATCGAAAATACAAAAGAAAAAATGTAACCCTTATATTCTGTAGTCCAACCTAGGACATGCAAGGGTTATAAAAGAAAATGACCGTAGTCATCATTAAAGTAACATGCTTGCGCGTATCGATTTACTGCTTCGTCAGCAGATTCCATTATAGTTATAGGCGAGGACAATACACATAAAAGCCTTGAAACGACGTAAATCACTCCAGTATTTCATCGCTGCTATTTATGATTCATTGCGTTTAGTTGATTTAATAGCTTAGAGTATATAAATAATTTGGCATTTAAATATATGTCCTTCCAAGTAAACTATAAAAAAGCACGGAACAAAACCCGGGAATTTAGTATGGTATCGAATTAAAATAACGCGCCATTTATTTATCTGAATTAATTTACGATAGGTTTGCGCATATCGATTTACTGCTTTGTCAGCAGATTCCGTTCTAGTTATAGGCGAGAAGAATTGCCGTCATAGATATCGACGTAAATCCCTCCAGCATTTCATCGTTACTATTTATGATTCATTGCGTTTAGTTGATTTAATAGCTTAGAGTGTATAAATAATGGGGGATTTAAATATTTGTCCTTGCAAGTAAACTATAAAAAAGCATGAAAGAAAACGCAAGAATTTCCTAGATCATCGACCGAAAATCATTTACTTATCTCGATCAATTTTCATATGTTTACACGTATCGATTTACCACTTTGTCATCAGATTAAATTCTAGTTATAGGCGAGAACAATACACACAAAAACCTTGAACCGACATAAATCTCTCCAGTACTCATCGCTACTATTCATGATTCATCGTATTTACCTGATTTAGTAGCTTAGAGTATATAAATTACGTGGCATTTAAATACCCGTCCTTGCAAGTCAACCATAAAAAAGCACGAAAGAAAAAGCAAAAGTTTCCTAACGAATCGAATGGAAATAATGCGTCATTCACTTATCTGGATCAATTCGCAGCACATTGCAACTCAGTCTATCACGTTTGAAGTATATTCCTGTCCCGTTTTAACAACGTTCAAACTGACGTGTTTCCTTTAGAACGCTCGGGAGGCCGCTAATGGTATTAGAGGCGATCCACCTGCGGTAAAATCGTGCGAACTCCTTTAACCTTAGAATTTTCTGGATCCGTTGGATTCAGAGCGAATACGTGTGTCAATATGCAGCGAGTTCTGAAGTATTCGATTGGAAGATTGTCGGTTATCGTAAACGATATGGGAAAATCCTTATATCTAACGCAATTTTTGTTTTTTGCGATTTATTTTTATTTACAGGTTATGTGTGTCATTCTTCAAAATGAGCGAAAATTTGATTACTCTGCGTTACAAAATTTTATTAATTCGAGACAATTGTTTTGGGAAATTCGTTGATTTCCATTTAGAAGCGAAGAAAAAGGTATAATATCTTAACATGCTCATCCCTGTCCTAAACCATTGAGAACTCAAAGATCTATGTAACTGGGAAAGAAATTCCAATAAATCAATCAACACTGAATGGTGCAGTTTAGCATGTCCTCGATTCAATATACATGGTTTCGTAAGCGTCTAATTCCTTCGTTACACTTTTCAATAGTTCAATGTTAATTTTAGGACCGGTATCATTTATATGTTGTGCAACACTGGATGATTCAAGCGATTAGTATATATGTGCTCCTTCCATTCAGTTTCTTTACCACTCGATATGATATTTTATTTCATCGCCGTCAAATCGAAGAATGCAAGAAAAAGCAATTTCAACTATAGGCAATGTTCGAGCGCTAACATTCATGAAAGAAAAGCCACCCAGACGGAAGGCAATTTTGCGCAATGAAATCGGCTGGAGCGTTGAATCACAGATGGGTTTATTAACCCCAACTTGAAATGTGAAAAATCACTCTGGGATTATAACGTTTCACTGACATTTAATAATTTCCATCCTTTCGCGCAAGCTGCGAGTTTTCACAGAACTAAAGCAGCATCCGCTAGGTGTTTTCAATTTTTTTTTATTTATGGGAGAACAATACTATGCTTTCGTTTTTTTTTTTGCCAAGGAATCGTCCAGCAAATTCGCAAATTAGTTGACGCAGTAATAGTCATCAGTTTATATCTCGCTAGGGGATTGCTATAGTACGATTTTGCCGCACCAGGCGCTAAGTGGATGTATATGTACGTCCCGTGGGTACGGGGCATGGACGCACTCGTCCGGATTCCTCCGGAACCCGCTTCGTATGTACACGTCTATGTTATGCGGTCGCCGATCTGATATTAAATTTTCTCGGACGCAGGTTCGTTTGCCGTTAATACTAGCGGCTGGTTTCCGGTTCATCAGCTCTTAGAGAGTGATGGCTAACGCGAATGACGTGTTTTAAACCGGATAATATTAAACGACGCCATTGAAATTCCTTAGATGTTTTGTCCGTAGTGCGACGCTGAAAATCATTTCGCTGGATAATGGTCTTCCTATATGCGTTATAAATTTCGTAATATCTTGGACGTACCTCGACGCTGCACTATAGAACATTTCGAATTCCCCATAACATCATCAATATAGCAAAAAACAAGGCATCTACTCTATATAATATTAACAAGGGAAGCTCACGAACTATAAATTGCGGATTCTGATGAGACTTTGTCAGTTTGTAGACCCCATGGAGTGTTATTACAAGACACTCTCCGTTGCCGCGCACTTCAACTTTAGCGAGTGCAATTTCACTTTGAAATTTGCCCCAAATGATTTTAAATCGTCTGGCCAGGTTTCGAATTTTATATAAATCGCACCAGGTAAAGGATCGTCTGAATTGAAATATCCTGTATACGAAGTAGCGACAGATTATGACAATTTACATTCGTTAAAAGTAAAGTACTATTATTATTGGTATTTCTAGAATTTGTAGGGCTTTCACATCCAATTCAATGGTCCGAAAGACACCATCTCAATATCACTCTTGATCTATGATACACGGTAGCATTCATTACAAATTTCATAGACAAATAAAGTAATTAAAGCTGTACCTACTGTCTAGATTACCAATGCGACTTCTACCTTCTACCTCCACGTATTTGCGGTATCGTAAAACGGCCCTCGCTTCCAGCAATTAAAGAATGAAATCCCGAGCATCCCCGTACGCATCCGAACTCGACTACAGGAGCCTCACCTGCGAGATCCGCCGTTCGATCGTAAACGTCGGAAAGCGAGGATTATATTGCTCGTCTCGCTGTACACGTCTCGAGACGTAAATTTCAATTCCGAATTATTCCTATTCGAAACGCCGCGCGCTGTCTTTATTGCTAACATCAGCGGAGCAATGATGAGACGAATGGCTGTAATTATTGGCTGGAGATTGAGGAAATTTGTTGCGAAATTAGACGGAATATTACTGGTAAAAGTGAAAGTGACATTTCAGGTTGTGACGTATTTCGTTTTAGAGTATTGCCACCGCGATATTAGGAGTTCGTCGGCCGGAATGTTCCATTGTCGTCTAGCACGATGATTAGCTAATTTGGAATAATGTCGGTTTTATGTTTGTCGCTGGAGTTCAATTGTATTCTACGTTAATTTAATATATTTGCTTTCATTAACAAAAAAGCGTCTTCATCGGGTTGTAAAAGCTGTTTTGGTTTCAATTACATTAAAATGATAATTAAACTGAAATTAAATTCAAATTTATGTAAAGCACAGTAAGGAATTGAAAGTAGAAACATGATTAAAAAATTCAGTGATATATAAGCAAAAAAAGAAGCAAGTTAAGGCAATAATAAATCATAAATTAACGGATACTAGAGCTGATGGATACAAAACTTATGGAGAGGAGAACCGTTGTATAGTCGCTGTCAGGGTATTTTAAAATGAATTCAATTCGTACTAATCGGATTATAAGGGTTCGCTATTGTGCTTACCTGTGAAGGATAATTGTTTATAGTATTTCTTAGGGGATATTCCCAAAGATGTAAAAAGGGCTACCAATTTTTAATTACATATTATAATATTGCACTTTGCATTTAAACTAATGAGTTATTCCTGTAGTAATTATAGATTGGTTTTTAATTTGTGGTTAATTATACTGGTTATTATTATTAATTATAATTTAAATTTTTCGAAATACCCCCCAATAGACAAACACAACGTTTTGTAACCCTTATAATCCGATTAGTACGAATCGATGTCATTTTAAAATATCGTGACGGCGACTATACTGTGGTTAATATGATCGACGTAGCCAGACTAAAACAACTTTTGCACACGGACGTTTTAAGCCTTTAAGGCGCGAATTTGTTGTAGGGCACACTAACTGC
This sequence comes from Cetonia aurata, assembly GCA_949128085.1. Classification (NCBI taxonomy): domain Eukaryota; kingdom Metazoa; phylum Arthropoda; class Insecta; order Coleoptera; family Scarabaeidae; genus Cetonia; species Cetonia aurata. Next base: position 39,057,871 of record OX421886.1, on the reverse strand, counting down.
ACTGCAAAACTGAAAAAATCTTTTTTTTTTCGCTGCACTGCCGAATAATACATTATGCTATAAGGTTACTGTACTGCTGACGTGGAGAATTTATTATTCTACAAAATACACGTATGCACGAAAAAAGTTGTATAACCAACTCCTTGTAAGAAGTACAGGTTATGTTACCGCGGTGCTGCGCCAACGTAGGTAATAGCCCGTAATAACGGTTCATTTCACGGTTTCCCCAAACACGCCAGTACTATATTAAATTCTGCAACGTGTTACACCTCTCTTTAGAAACCTTCCCCGTCTCTTGATTACCTAAAGTATTTCATGTATGCATGCAGGCACTAGCACACCACAATATGCTGTGTATATTTGCGCAGATTTCGACGGAGAACGTCGGCTGCCTCCTAGCCAGGTGCTAAATATCTTTTACGCGCCACTGTTGACGTCTTTACGGCTGCCTGATTCGTTCGGTTTCAGCTCGGGCGTCGTATATTCCTTTCAATTCGCATCGACTGGTAGCGATTTGTCTTCCAACCGGCGCTGCAGGCACACATACAAAAAAAAACGGCCCTGATCAGAATCGTTATTCCAATAGCGGAGAGTGAGAAAGACCCTGCTTGGGCGCGAAAACGAAATGGGAAGATGCTATCGCAATTTTCGATTTCTTGTTTCTCGTTCCCCCATCGGGGATATTAATTTTTCGCTCAAGTGAGTTAATTGATCGGTTATTGTGGGAATAAAGGTGCGTCCAGATGGGATTATCCTTGTCGAATCGGACCATTATTGTAGGTATATTTGAAATGAAATATAAAAAGATAAACCGGTAATTATTATGGGGTTCTCTCATAATATCTTTGCGATCACTATTGTCAGCGTTTAGTTGGATATTAAAGATGTTCGATCTTTAATATATTGTCGACCTAAACCATAGATTTATTTCCCATGGAGAAATGTTGAGATTCATATGAAATTTAGTTGTTTTTATATTTTATTTATTATGTTATATTAGTTATTACATACAATAGTTTCACGAAGAGTATCCTGAGTTTATTGTACCCTACAAAGCGTTTGCTCAATACAGGGACAGAATTGTCCAACGTTTTGAGGATAAACACTTATGTGTTCTTTAATTTAGGTGATATTCATTACTGCTAGGAAAGCTTTAGTAAAAAATCTAGATATGCATCTGTACAAAGTATCTCTGACATACCAATTATTGCCCATTAATCTTTCACGAAAAGTCGAGCATTGTCGCTGGTTCAACGAACACATAAACAACGACAATCTGTTAAATGTGACGCTTTATTTATCACGGTATAGGAGGACATGGGCAACGGAAAATCCACATAATTTTATAGAGAGTTCTCTTTGCATCCGCAGTAGATTAGAGTTTGGGTAGCCATGTCTAGGCATCGTATAGTTGTTAGATGGCGAAACGTATCGCACACTAATTTTGGACGTATTTATTAACCAATTACACGATGATGAACTACAAGCAAGTTATTTTCAACAAGATGGAGCACCACCTCATGTAGCCTACGATTTTTTTAGTGATAGAATAATTAGTAGAGAACGGTGGCCTTGACAGTCACCTGACCTAACACCATTAGACTTTATTTGTTGGGGTTCTTAAAAACTAAGATATTCCAAAATCAACTTCACAACCTGGAGGAATTACAAGCAACCATCAAACAAGGAATTCAAAATGTTAATGAAAATCATGTATTCGAGAATGTCAAAAAAAGAGTAAATTTATGCCTGGTCATTTTGGACATGTTTTATGATTTTTTTTTTATATTGCATATGGTTAAAATTGTTTTATTTAAAATTCGAGACAATTTTTGGTTTAATTAAAATATTTAATGTTATTCTTATATCCCAAGCACCGCAATGTCTATTAGATCATATCACTACAGTAACAATCGCCCGTTTGGTACGCCACTGATAAGAAACATCACGTAAGCAACGTGGCAAAAAATTTGTGCGGGGGGAAATTCAAACCATCCTCAATCACGTAGAATCATTCTATATGTGTATATCCATTTATTACACCTTTTTTAAAATCATTCTGTATGTGTATATCCATTAATTACACCTTTTGTAAATTAGCACAAACATGACAACAACTTTATCGATGTCTTATTCTCTCTGATTAAGTTCTTTTTAATGTCACATACGGCAACAGGTTTTTACGTTTCGAAGAATTGCGTAGATATATCTGGCAAGTTTACGTACACCAATGTGAAATGTGCTTTAATGAACGCCTTTAATCAATCAAAAATCGTGTGATTAATCAAAACCCTCTTATCCCTTAGTCCTCTAGTCCTGATTCCTTCTATATTCCGCTTTCCGACGCACAGCACCTCACATCCGACGTGGATGAGTTGGGAAATCAGTTTCATGACCCCATTTCTATTTCTACACGCAATAAATCCACAATGTCCCCTCACCGCAGCCGGCTACCCCAAACTGCACGTTCGCCTCGGTCTAATTTGGCGCCTTTACGACTTGTTCGCAGGATGTTCTGGTAATCCAGATGCCAAACGCCTTTACGACGACCTCCTATCCAACTACAACAAGCTGGTGCGGCCCGTTGTCAATGTCACGGACGCCCTTACCGTCAAAATCAAGCTCAAATTGTCGCAACTCATCGATGTTGTAAGTATACAAGAAACAATAAAGATTTTACTTATTAAATGAGATAAAATAAAGAGGAAATCGTTTATAACTGTCTCGTCGGAAACTACTCACGCTTTATATACTATTCAACGGTCATTTGTCACGTTCCCAAACCATTATCGTCAAAATCCGGCGCAGAACAGTATATATATATATATATATATGATAATTTCGACCAGAAGTCGCGATAACACCCGTCGACAACGTGTCCTTCCGCATTTTTTTTTTTTTTGTAGCGTGAAGGGATTAAGGCGTAAGGCAAGAGTCACGTTTGTCACGATTTTGGCGCCCCCTGTCGGATTGACGTCGTGCCAAAACTTTCGCGCGCTAATGAAAATAAAATGGAGGCTCGGAAATGATTTTAAATCGATTGGAAGTGTCTCGAGCTTCATCAGTGGCGGCCGTGCAAACAAATTTCGACGAAAAAATCGTGACGTAAGAGAAAATCTGTATAGGATGTCCCAACAAAGACTGGATCTTTCAGATACGATAGATTGTACGTTGTAGCCTTGTTTATATATTATTATAGTTGTTCAACCTGGTGCTGGCACCTGGTGAGTAACTTAGGAACTACAATTTTTATTACTGCTTACTATAACTTACAACTTTATGAATGAGCACACTTTATGCCGTACGCCATCTGTCACCCATGCCTTTGTACCTACACATGGTTGTATAACTATAGTATATTTTATATAAACAAGCGTTGTAGTTTGTCTTTTTTTAGTGTGGCTTATTAATATAGTGCAAATATTGTGCACACAGTATAATGCAACAATGATATTTCTTTATGAATATCGTATTAATCGAGTTCTAACAAGTACTATTTTCAATGCTATATGTTAAACAAAAACGAAGATCCATCCATCAATTTCGCATGCATTGCTTTTTTTTTGTCACGTATAATTTTGTCTTGGGTATTAGCCAATAGCAAACGTCTAAGATATAACCCTATCTTTCTAACGCTATATTCTTATCGTGAATCAACAGTAATAATGGTGAACGTAAAATTTACACATATGGGTAGCTAAGTATGACAGAGTGTTATTGCAATCCTTTGTAAAAACAATAAAGTCACGGGAAAAAGTTTTTTTTCGTCACATCGTAACCGTGAAATTTACGAGAAACCTATTTATGTCCGGTTTCTCGTAAATTTCACGTTTTTGTAGAGTAGCCGTCATGTAACATGTAAATTATCGGCGCTAGAGAGGGTGAAACATAATTTACAACATCCAAATTCATGTGGTTATGGGAATTGGTGATAGGGAGCGTTGTAATAGGATCAGGATGTTCAAACGCTAACGAATCACCCGAGAAATCAGCTGATCAGAAATTATGTCCAGCTCTCCATTTGTTGTCTCGATTTTCACTCATGCAGCCCCACAATATAGTGAGTACAGAAACCTAAAATTTGTAGATATGTAGTCTGATATTCTGAAATACGTAATTTTGACGAGTTTTGTAGCAATATACTTATCAATTTTTAACTCAACTTCGAAGAGTTGTTTGGGGAACATACAATGCTGGTTCTATTTAGCGATTATATATTTTTTTATTTTTACAATTTCATAACATTTGTGCCCTTGCTGTAGTCATTCCGTTCTTTTGTTGACAAGTCTATCTTTATTGTCTCTGCAATTTTAAAATTCACCGTTCTTATATTGCTATCGCGACATATACAAGTAGAATTTCATAATAAATCCTGACAAATCCCTTTACCTCATATCACCGATCTCATATCTGAGAAAGCTCGCGCGACCTACCCTCATATACGACATATTTTTCTAAAGTTCCAAGGCGACCTTTACCACGACAAGTTATAATAAACTCCCGGTGGCACCCGGTTCGCTTATCTGGATGCGTGTTCACGGTTCGCCCGCACGGAATACCTAGGATTCCGAACCAGTATATTAAACATACATGCATTGTTCACATTTTAATATAAACTCCGGTTCGTTTACAGGTGCGTGCTCCCACACCCTCTCCGTTGTCGTGCTTTTATGCTATTTTATGTCATCGCAGATGCATTATAAAATCGCTCCCACATACAACGACTAGCTATGCGTAACGATGTATAGGCTTATATATGCGTATATTAAATTCCCTTGATAAATTCCGTTTGAGATACGTCTGCATTGTGGGTAGGTCAGATATTATGAGAATATATACAGTTTGAATTTGGATACCCCGGGAAGTTAAATAATGCGAATAAAGTTAGGTTAAATGTTAAATTAAAATTGTGCCTCTTACAAGTGAATATTAGTTATTTAGCTGTTTTGCTGTCACATCCACTGCTTATAATTTTTTCTCCACTTTCTTTGCTTCTGTTCTCAGCTTTAGACACTTACTTTGTACGGTATTAGTTTACGATTGCATTGTTTAGTGGAATGCTCTTTAGTGGAGTTTACTTTTAGTTTAATCGTGAATTCATAATAAATAAATATGGTCTATTCTATCAAAGAACGTGTGTGATTAGAGACTTTGTATTATGAGAATGGGAGGGGTGCAAGATCTGCAGGTCGCTTATTCAACGAAAATCACGCAAGCCAAAATGTCCGACACAAGCACGTAAATACTGGAATTATTTGTTGTCGATTATACAACTAAAACACCGCAGCGTAAATAAATTAATTAAATTAAAACACCACTAATACTTGAAAAAAACATAAACATAATTAGTATGGAAATAGCAAATACGTGACAGACGCCTAGTAAAACCACAAAACGACAAATCACATGAATAAAGACAAGGATGCGAGATGCAACCATGATGCAACTGTAAAAAACAGAACCACCAACCTAAATTTTGTATACAACATAAACAAAGCAGTTGCTTTGTTTATGTTGTAATAATAATAATGTAATTTGGACTTATAGCGCCATCTAGAAACGTTCCTTATCACCACCAAGGTTTTGTTGACACTTTGGCCCATTAAACTTACGCATCTCCTTTAGAATATTGTCTCTGGTAATACATATAAATTTAATAAAAGTCACACTCAATTTGATACAAATTAGCATTTGTTAGACCCTGAATACAAGAGATCAGTTAATTCAGTTTTGTCGAACAGGCACAAGTTAACGAACGAAAACATGGGAAACACTTACGTTGTTTTCCATGGATTCGCAAATTTTCGAACACACAGAGATATCTGTTTTACGTGACATTTGTTTTTTACTAATTTCTTGACTAAAATTGCTGTACCTGTACAAGCTTTTGTAAATAAATTGAATTGAATTGAATGTTAATTATTATTAAACCGCTTGTATTTTAAACTTGAATTTCTGCTTTAAAAATATCTCTTTTTTTAATATACTATTATTTCATTATTCCGTATACCATGACTTATAAAAGTTTATCAATGATTTTCAGGCGAGCTTTGTACATATAAATCAATTTTTATTTTATAATCTTGTGGGTATAAAATTCCTATTACATACTCATTCAGAAATACTATTAACCATTCTTTCGATACGACTCAATCTGTCGTAAAATTTGTTTCATTCATTTAACGATGCCACTTATTAATAATATCGTAATAAAACTGCTCGAATCAACCATTAATGTGCTTCTATCGCTAGTTATTATTAGAGGAATATATACTGATGAATAGTGTTGAAATGGTAAACGAATAAAAGCCCATGACCATAATCCACGAAACACGATAGTAAAACTATTGATTAGGTATGCGGAATGGTCTCTCCAGTCGTTAATGCAACACCTAAAGTGGAAGTAATGTATTTACCGCTTCGCTTATGCTTTATTATTATGGTATACGCATAAAATTTGTGCCGCGTAGTGTTGTAAAAGGCTTTTTCTTTATATATTACTCTGATGTGTATCAAACACTCACCATATTTGCTTTTGCTGTAGTGATTTTAATAGAATTTAACATTTAAGGGTGAAAGTTTGGAGATAATTTTTCTTCTGGGATGTTAGGAGTTGAACGCACAGAATAATTTAAGTGAAAACGATGTGGAATTAGATAAGGGAAGTGTCCGGATTCGAGTGGCACTTCCTACGTAGGCGAACCCGACGCAGAAAAAATATTTACAAAAAGAAAAGCGTGCCTTCGCAACATCGCCAGTCGGAACTCCTTATGGGTAGGCAAATATTTGAAGTACACTCGACGGGGTAAACTGTCATTTCGGAATTGTTCAGGGTAGGTACTCAAATTGCCTACTTTATAGGTTAGAAGGACGTTTTTATTTTTTCAGACTGTAGCGTTGCTGGCCTATATTTATTCTTGTTAACTAAAACAATTACCCAGAGGGCAGCATAGTACAGATAACCTGTATTTAATCAAAAAACAACAAGGTGAATAGAAGATAGGGAGTCAAAATGGGTTAGAGTAGGAAAAAAAATCTAAATTGTGAAGAGAAATAAAAAAAGAATTGTATATTCATGCGAGATGCTTTTTTTGTAGGAGCTGTCTGACAAAAAGCCACGGGAAAGACTGCAGCCTCTTGGTTTTTTGTATTATATCTCCCATTTCCTTTACCCATTAAATTATGCCAAACAATCCAATATTCCGGTGACCTCTACTACTTTGTACAGGTCTTTGAGTGGTCGACCGAAATAATAAGGTGTTATTTCAGTGCACAATGTCCTGTTGGGAAATCTGCTACTATGCGAATATAAAACCTGTGATTTGTGCGGATAAATACATTCAGTTTACTCGGTAAATTTCATTTTACTTACAAGGGAACACCGGCGGGTGTCCCCCTCCGATTTCGATGAAACTTAACAGATCGAAAGAGTACCTTAAAATAAGAGACACGTATTTTTTTTATCGGCGTATCCGCACGATTTTGGGGTACAGCCCCCTCCAAAGTTTGGACGATTTTTCAATTTTTGCAAATATCCTAAATTATAACAGATATTAAATTTTCTTCTTAACATAATTTGCAGCATATTGCATGGCCCTAAGGGTGGCGCCGTCCGTATTCGCAAAAAGTTAATAACGGGGGACGGGGTACCCCGTACCCCCCATTTTTTACATTTTTTCTTTTTCTTATTCATCAAAAAAAGGCCGATTTTACATAGAATACGATGATGCATAACAAGTTTAGAAAATTAATAATTGTAAAAATAGAAAAATAATAATAAAGCTTCAAAATTAATAAACCTGTCTATTGATATAAATCACATGAACTATAACAGAAATAAGTTTTTATCCTTAACATAATTTCCAGCATAATACATGGTCTCAAACATACTCCTAAGGAAATGCCGATAAGTTGCTCAAAATCTTATCTGACTGGGAAAACGCAGGTTGTTCAATGAAAGGCAAAACTTATGTCTTTGTTGATGACACTTCCAAGAGCAACTCTTGGTCGAGAGAAACTACATATACACTGGGGAAAGCTAGTGAGTGATTCAATAGCAATAATTTATGTATGGATTCTAAGAAAATTGAGAGTCTAATAATGACATCTAAGCCCCTTTGATGATATTACGTTTCCTTCGAACGATGGTCCAGACCTCACTTTAAATATGTCGAAAACCGACACAGTACAAATCTTTTTCTTTATTAAACAAATCAATATAAATTTGGAAAGTTTCAAAGTGCAATAGGCGAACCTGTCTTTCTCGGCAGTTAAGTGGTACTTGCACTCTTGCAGAAAAACATTGGTGAATCCGTTGAAATCAAACCTGCTACTTACATTTATTTTTTATCGTCTTAAACCTGATATTTTTGACAGTATTCTTATATTAGTATTGTTTGCCAGCTGACAAGTGTCAAACCAAACTAACTCTTACCTTCTGTCCTTATGGGAATTGAGAAAGTATTTTTCCCATTCTACACCTATCAAAACAAGCACTAACAAATCCAATGACCCCTTTCAGATAACATTCCGTTTCGTGTAATTCCCCGAATCATTTATGCTACACAGCGGGCCGTTCCGGAAATTGCCGCTGGGGGCCGCCGCCGGTTACGAAATCGGTGAGAAATTTGCGATCGCTTTGATAGGAAAAAGCCGCCTATTCGTAATTTAGAACGCATCGTCTATAAGCCGCGAAATAGTCGAATAGTGCGAGAGCAGAACAGTGCCAACCACAGGAGTTTGGCGCGGTATCGATTCTCGGCAGGGGTGAAGAGAGGAGATGTAGGTGAGGGGATGACGGGGGGTGATCGTTTTGCGATACAACGACGCGAGTTTCCGTGATTGACTCGACTACCGCTACGATTTAGTTTTGTTTCGTTCCGGTAAATGCAAATGCGATCGTTTAATGATTGAAGTGGGAATTATATATTAATGCCGTGCGGTGATGCCGCATTAAATTATTATGAAAAGGTAACGGATTATACATATATTCCTATGTTAATTATTTCAATTATTTATTAATCATTTTTACTAGGTTTATATATAGGAAATTTAAATTTTTTAAATTATTAATACTCTAGCCATCAAAGTTTGTATTTATTTTAAATTTAAATTAAACTTCAGATAAAACCACCAATATCTATTCTAGCTGCAAAATGTAATTTATTCACCTTTATTTTTGTAAATTTGAAAATAAATTTTCTTGAATTTTAAATTTGGAGGTACAGCGCTTCATATCGAATGCATGTACGCTTATTTGTGCCCTTGTTAATAATGATAATACGCAGAATAGCGCATTAAGTGCTGGTCATTCTTCCTCAGACCACCAAAGAAGACAGACAAATATTCACGGGGTTTTAAAATTTTAACTTAAGGAATTTTGGGTGGATTTATAAAATTTAGACGGCAATTTCCCTATCTAAATGCTTAATACCTAATTATTTAAGAGAGTAATTGAGCCTAGGTTTTTAAGAATTTCTGGAAATTCTTATAGTTTTTTGTTAATAAATAATATTTTGCTTACTGGCAAGTCACGTAGATGACAATAACACACACATATATAAATTATTGTCATGATAACAAGTATTTTAATAAAACACGATTTAGTGTTTAGTAACAAAATTTTTATTTTTTGATTTTATTTTTAATGTATTTGGAAAGTAAGCATCTTTGTACCAGGTAAATATCAACTATTTTACAATCTGTAATTCTATTAATTTTAAACCCTTTGTTTAAATAAATTGTGTCATCTGTCCAAGACGTTTTCCTTTTCTCATACACCACAAACCATTATTACAACAAGAATTTCGTGTTTTGTAGCCGATATAAGTTTATTTTACGCAAAGAACTAAACCGAAAAGTTAAGGTTATTTCCATGAAAATACTACTTTCATCAGCTCGTGTTTTACAGAAATTCATCGGTTAATATGTTCAATTCGATTTTTATTATTTTGAAGCTAAAGTTTTCTGATTTCATTTTCGTGAATCCTTGTTTTTGGTTTCCAACAACATGTTCGTATTTATTATTTATTTTTATTAGGTTGTTGGCTAGTTTAAAATTATTTCATTCATTAATTGACAGTACACTTTGGAATCGCTTGATGGCAGCACATTACAAAGGTTGATGTAAAATTAGGTTGAGTAACTATAATCCCTGTTTATATATATATATATAGTTATTCAACCGGTTTGAAGTACCTTTGGGTGGCGTTCAGATGGCGTGTCAGGTGTGGCGTGCCCATTAATTTTTTTTAATAATGTTGCATTGTAATTTCTTAATTTTGATTGGTTTTACTTTATTATTAACTGCCAAGTTTATTTCAGAATCTACAACCAACATAGCTCGCATCCCAATGAATATTTGGCGGTATTTAATTTCATTCATCAGTACTTTTATACTATCGCCGCCAGATATCAGCACCTTACGCAGCTCGGTTGAATAACTATAAGATATATAAACAAGGCTATAATATATATAAACAATGACTGTATCTAAGCAAATCGTGGAGGTGATCAGTCCCATCTGTCGCTGTGGATTTATTACTTATGCTCATTGCAGATAATTTGAGAAAAGTAAAGAAGGTGATGCTGGAATATTAAAACATATTTAATATATTTGAAGGTTATTTATAACGTTAAATTCATCTATATTAAAAAAAAAAATTAAAAATTGTTAGCATGACATACTATTCCTTATTTATTTATTTATTTATTTATCAAAAATGATAATCATCTATTTCCTCCCTATGTTTCCTTTACCCGTAATAACCTTGAAAAGTTAATCCGAACGACTGCGCCTAAGCCGATGCATTTACTACCGTAGTACGACTCTTTTTGATATATAATTGATCAAAGAGGCTCGCGAACTCTTTGAGGATGCCCGACCGTTTCGTCAAAGATGCGAATTTGAACTGTATATTCTAGAAATGCTCCACCAACGAGCATCATAGTGTTCACTCGTCCTTTCGTGACGAGTCTGTCAGGCACGAGTCGGGGCAAATAAATGACAAACTCAAAGAACAACGCGCGGAAATGGAACTCACTTTCATTCATTTCTCCTCCGTAAATAATGACTTTTTGGATTTGCGGTTGTTTTTCTCCTTTTTTGCACATTAATCGCGAAGGTTATAAGATTTTAAATCGATTAGTTAAACGAAAATTGCAAGGTGAAAAAACAAGTAGATACTCTGTTGCGGATGATTGCTTGTATAAATCCTTTAACATGTTTTTTAGGAGCCGACGCATTGATAAGGCATAACTTTTGGATGTGTTTTTAATTTAATATTTAATTCCCTTTCATATTAACGTAATTAAAAATTGTAAATTAGCAATGTTACTAGGACTTTTGTCGAATTGATATTTATAAGGGCATTTTGGAAATGTAATACTTGGCCCAGACTGCGGACTTCCAAATTAGTCTAAATAACTCCCTTAATATGAAACTTTGCTAACACATAATTACCCTAGTAAAATTCAAGCATGTAATATTCATGTATAATTCCTAGCTTTACACCAACTCATTTTTCGGTAAAGTTTCGACCAGTAAATTTAAAAAATGTTCGTCGAAACGAGCGCAATATAAAATCCCGCGCTTTTTTACCCTTTCCGCCTGCGCCTAGGGAAGATATCTGCTAAAAGCTTCATCAATAATGCAAGATGACATTAGCAAAAGGACAAGTTTGGGGTCGTCCAATTTCTTTTTACGAGATCGATCCGGGCAGATAATTATATACCGTGTTAAGTGTCTCATAAACGACCTCCTCTTCTACACAGAAAATAACATTGGACGCTATACAAACGGAAAGAGAACAATGATTTTGTTTCCATTTTCAGAACCTCAAGAATCAGATCATGACCACCAACCTCTGGGTCGAGCAGGTAAGCTTCAACGGTTCGAGTAACAGAGGCTAAACTATTCCGGCATTTCTGGTGGTTTCAAGCGCCCTAATTACAACAAACGGTCGACTGTTGACCGCAGGCTCGCTCCACCTCTGATTTGTGTAGTTAGTGGCACGGCTAACCGGAGATTACACAACAGTTTGCCTCGCTTCTCGAACCGACCCGAAAGTCCGAATGAGAATTACATATACAAGGAACATAAATCCTTTGATAGCAAACGAGATTTAGAAATAGTTTTAACGTAAATTACACAAAAAAAAAATAAGAAAGCAATTTCTATGAATTTGAAAGTGCTTTGAAAGTGGATAAAAAGAGCTTGAATATGATATATCATACGACTTGTTTAAAAAGAAAGTGAGGCCACAATGAAATAAGTGCTGGAAAATGGGAATGGCTATGACCAATTTCCAATTTTGAACTAAACTTCCTATTTGAAGATAAATAAATTCAGCCATTTTTTTTTTGTAGATTGTGTATTAGTCAGTACTAGCAACATAGCTTCTGGACTGACACCTTCAACTGTAATAAAACTTGATAATATATCACTATTAACTGTTGCTTAATCGTTTGCTTGAGCTTTTTTTATGACGTTCAAAAAATCCTTATACCCAATCATATCCCGCTATAAATTATTTTTGAAACGTGATTGTTTTCCAATTTGATGTAAGTATGCTTTTACGAGTAGGCCTTCCTCGTTTTCCGTGAACATAGTTTGACCACCATGGTTTCTAATATGACGACCGTGAATACTCTTTCTAAGCGTACCTTTACGTATTTTGTATTTTATAGAAGCCTCAGTTGCACTTCTTTTTCCTGCTAAAACTTTTTCTAACATTTCGCCACTATATTTCTTAAAGACTCTAGTACCCGCTTATATATTCTTGGCATCGTTAAATTACATAGGTGCACTTGTTTAAATAAAGAGCACAATGACACAACTACTCGCATCAGCGCAACAAAACGAACTTCATCACAATAGCAGACAGCCACACAACTGCGACTTTCTGCATGCGTGTGCAAGTCTGGGCTAGATAGTCAACTTCACACAGGTGGTCAAATTCACCCCAAAATCGTAACCTTTGCCTAAATTAAATATTTTGAATACTATGCTACAATCGTTAAAGTTATATAAGATGTAATAATAAGTATTTGACACAAAAATATTAGGTTATAATACATCACATCTTTGATTTCGCTGTTGTTAACAATAGTTTGAGAACTTAGAATTTACACTAATATTAGTATGTAACCTTTGTATGTAGGTATAACGTACAAGGAAAAAATAAAAACGTTTTGCTTACATAGAAACTGTAGACAATATATTAGCTTAATATTTAAGCTAATAATGACAACCAAGTATTTATCATTGAAACATTTTTTGAGTTTTTGGTCATATTAACCTTACTGGTCAACACTCCATTTTACGGTATCTCAAAAATTCCGGGAAAAATACATCGAATCGAAAAACAAAAACAAAAAAAAAAACACGCCTTTAATAATTTTCAAAAATCATCCTCCGCTTTAATTTTTTTCTACACCTAATGGCGTTATTCATTTCCTCAGTCATGGTACGATTATAAGCTCAAATGGGACCCTCAGGAGTATGGCGGTGTGGAGATGTTACACGTACCTTCTGACCACATCTGGCGACCTGATATTGTACTATATAACAAGTAGGTTTCAATAATATTAATGCCTTTAATCAAATGATTCTCATTTGTAAATAGAATGGAACCGGAAAATGCCGCCATGGCCTCGTAATAGCATTACTCGCTTACGCTGCTGTCGTCTTGTCGGCTTGAGCACCATAGGGAGCGCACACCTAAACTCTTCATTCCCTAACAGGCGATAGCGCATAAAGCTAAAGAAATGTCGTTGATGACACCTGGTAGGCAGAAGCTCAAATTCGTTTCTATTCTCATTTGCCTTTCCTTGGTTTTGCTGGTGATTCCAACAATAGACCATAAGCCCTGCCACGGTGGCATTTTTCGATTCTAGTTTTGAATTATATAAACATGTTCAAACCAATTCATTTTGCATATCTTTATCTAAAATCGCTGCCAATACTTTCAAAGACACTCCTAAAGATATGCTTCAATTTCAATATTTTTAATATCACCTTATAATATCATGGAATATCATTTCCTCAATCAACTTGGCATCCTTCGAGAATTCAAAATTTCTGTTATTGTGACAAAACGTATACTGATTTTTAATAAAATGCTCTAAAACCCAGTTGATCTTTGATCGGGGAATGTCTTCTCGTAATTTTAACAGTGCCGACGGTAACTTCGAGGTGACGCTTGCTACAAAGGCGACCTTGAACTACACTGGTCGCGTCGAATGGAAGCCCCCAGCCATCTACAAGTCATCTTGCGAGATCGATGTGGAGTACTTCCCGTTTGACGAGCAAACGTGTGTCATGAAATTCGGGTCGTGGACTTACGATGGCTTCCAGGTGAGTTGACAACGCTGTGAAAACAATACTAGGCGTAGGTAACCTTCAAAATAAAAAACAATTACTTTCGGTTTGAGATGTTTATCCTAAATTAGGTTATGATGAGGAATATATGCTTGGGTGGAATTTGAAAAATTACTGAATGCATCTTAAGGGAAGCTATACAATTGAAGTGATATAAGATATAATTGTCATTTCCTTAAGTGATTGAAACCAGGAAGAAATCTTCAATCTGAAAATAATTTTCAAAATTATAGTGAAGCAATATCTATCTGCTTCTTAGAACCTTTTCTTGTATAATTTCTTATTTGTCTTTTGGTAAAAATAAACAGCCTTCATGAAAGAAGATGTTTGAAAACGAAAATTTTATGGTTTGCTTTAATATAATCAGTCAGAAAAGAATTTTTTTTTTTCATTCTTTCATGCTTCCAATTATATTGATTTTATAAAATTTGGCAGTTCGTTTTGACAAAATTCCAATAAACTATCGCTTACCTCTATAGTAGCCGTGACTCTGTAAAACTACTGAACTTGTCAAAGATCCCAATCGCACCTCCATATCCGAAATGATTGAGTTTGAGTTAGTATCAACACTAAAATCACTTGCACAGATTCCCTCATCCACATAAATGGTAGACTGTGTTATTATACGCTGCTGTTTAGCAGTAAAGTTAAAATACTTCCAACAGAGCATGTGCTGTTGTACCGCAGTAAACAGAGAGCTGTTTAACTGTATCGCTGCTAGGGTCGCTCACATCCAAACACTCGTATGACGTAAGGGAGTTAAGGAAGAGAGGTGTTGTTTACGGCCGAACCCAGCGGCACTCTTTATTATTGTACCACGATAAAATGAAATGTACCTATATGTCATTGCAAGGACGCGCTGTCTCTTTTAGTGTTTATTGGAAATTTTATAAAGGTATTTTTGTCGCCGGATAATATGGTGCCGTAATATTATTGTATGACGCGACTTATGTATGTACCTTATGTTAAAGAGATTCTGAAAGGATGAGACCCACTTTGCGTGGTCTTTTTTTGTATATATCTTTTAACCATCGTTCACATACTTCTTTTTTTTCACATCACAGGTAGATTTAAGACATGTCGACGAGGTCAAGGGTTCCAACGTTGTAGATATAGGTGTTGACTTGACTGAATTTTACACTTCCGTTGAATGGGACATCCTTGAAGTACCCGCTGTCAGGTAGGTAAATAAATTAAATCTGACGTGAGTCAACTTTTGTTTTTATATGAGGCGATACAGTAGTATTTATCATACATTATAATATCTCTCAAATAGATATAACTCTACAGTCATAGTTGGTGATACGACCTTAACTAAAACAAATCATGTTTCAAACCAGTCCAAAATTAATAGTATTGTCACTGGTGTCCCGCAGTGCTCCATACTCGGCCCCACTTTATTTTTGTTATACGTTAATGATTTGTTCTAACTAGAATAAGAACAAATAAAGATGTGTATCCTATCTAAATTTTATAGGAACGAAAAATTTTACACATGCTGTGATGAGCCCTATTTGGACATTACGTTTAACATCACCATGCGGCGGAAAACGTTGTTCTACACCGTTAACCTGATCATCCCCTGCATGGGCATTTCGTTTCTCACCGTTCTTGTGTTCTACCTACCGTCTGACAGCGGCGAGAAGGTAATTTTTGTTTGTTTTAATTTCCCTGTCAAAAATAATTTAAAAAATTTAATTACTCAATAACGGTTGGGTTTAAGATATATGTTTATATGAGCTTTCTTCCTCTAAATAACTTGGAGAATCTATTTTTGAAATATTTTCACTTAATTTTGAGTCACCCTGTATATATATGTTTTGCGATATCTTGCTTTTTAACACGTTTCTTTGATTCTGTCGTACGCCTTTATACAAATTACTTAATTAACTGTATTAATATCTTCATCCCGGTCGCATCCATCGTCGAAAATTACAATAAACTTTATAATATCGATTTTAATATGATAGCGTGCTACAACATATTATGTACCATTAAATCTAAATCCTAAATCGACATTGTCGTTTCACCAACACTTAACATCCTGCGGTTGTGACGCAATTAACTGTTGCCACATCCATTCCCCCCTCCTCTCTCTTTTAACCTTGAAATTGCGACCACGAAGATTACACGTGCGTTAATAGGAGATTCGGGGATTATTTCACAGCCACAGAATTCTTCAAATTTGACAACGAAAAAATTGAGAAATTCCGCAGAAAACGGATGTGACGTTCTACCTCCTCCCCTACTAATACTCCCTTCCGAGCCCCACGCTCTAAACGCGCGTTTCCGGAATAATAAATTGGCGCATGGCGACCTTAAGCAGCCCAGGGAGGCATGACAAGCACAAAAAGTGAAATAAGAAAAACGGAATCCGTCTTCGACGTATACATTTATTTGTTTCTGCCGGCAGAGGTCGCCGTTACGTCAGCTAGGTGCAGCACCGTTCGCCGTATAGCGCTGATGGCGGCGCCCGTCTCGAATCGTGCGCCCTTTTATCCGGCTTATGTGCTGGAACACAGAACGTGGTGACGCTCGCTAGTGATTGATGAATAAATCTTGGCACGTCTTTCGGGGAAGACCCCTTTATCGGCTATTCAAAGGAGGGAAATCGAGGCCGTTTTATAAAAAGAAACGAAGTTTATTTGCAGATAGGATAAACAACAACATTCAATCATAACTCCTGACAGAAATAAAAAATAATATATGAAAATGTGAGTCGAAAGATAACTTACCTCATCTAAAATTCTTATCAAAAATAACTAATCCTCTTAGATAAAGCAATTGCATTAAAAACTATTTCCTAAATAATTATCATTTTTCAAAGGGGCGTTACCCACATCATTTAGAGTAAAAAAGTTCATATAAACATTTAGGGCAAACGCTGTAATTACCGAGTTATTAACAATTTAAAATGGATATATACAAGGTGTTTTCCTTCTTACTGATTATATTTCATAGGCGGATTCCCAACATTATTTAGAGTAAAAAAGTTCATGTAAACATATATCGTAAATTTCATAATTACCGAGTTATTTACGATTTATAAAAATATATATACAGGCTGTTTTCTTAACTAGTAATTATTTTCCATTGCCGATTTCCCAACATCATTTAGAATAAAAAAGTTCATATGAACATATATCGTAAACGCGATAGTTATTGAATTATTAACGATTTTATAATTATTTTGACAGTTCTCATAATTTTTACAATACGATACAGGTAAGTTTATCGATCTCCATCCTGCTGTCGCTCACGGTGTTCTTCCTGCTACTGGCCGAGATCATTCCTCCCACGTCGTTAGTGGTACCGCTGCTCGGCAAGTTCGTACTATTCACTATGATATTAGATACGTTTAGGTAAGTTAAGTTTATAAATCGACAATAGATTATCAATTTGGTGGCGTTTTTTTTTTTATATATATATAATTGATAACGGACTTGTTTAAATCTTATTTACACGAGATTATGTCACATCAGATATTGAGTTAAAATAAATTTACCAAAATTTCAAAATAGTAGATGGACATTTCGTTTTATTTTTTTTTTTTTTATTTGTATATACCAAAATGTGCGCCTTATAAGAAAAAAAATGCTATTTTTGTTTTTTTTTTACAATGTAAAAGCAGATTAAATTTGTTGCAATTTGAGTCCAGAACGAAAATAAATAAACTTTCACAGGTGGTTCGAATGTTAGTCGATTTTTTTGTTTTTTGATTTTCAGTATATGCGTTACAGTTGTGGTGCTAAATGTCCACTTCCGATCCCCGCAAACCCACACTATGGCGCCGTGGGTACGCAGGGTATTCATACACATTCTTCCCAGGTTGTTGGTGATGCGCAGACCGCATTATCAACTGGATAGGAGAAGGTAAGATCGACAGAAATTGCTTTTTCAGAGTAACCTGTATTGATATTTTGATCTAAGCCAATAATTTTTACACAACAATTGATTAGGATATAGTAAAATATAAGACAAAACAAAACTTACAATTTTAAAAATACTAAATACAAGGAGTTGGCTTTCGGGAAAAACATGTTTAAGGTTTTAAAATTCGCTACCAATCCACTGATGTAAAGAAATCCTTAAGGTTAATGCTTATTCGCCCGTAAACTATGAACACCTAAGAGAATTTGATAGATTCCACTAAGTATCAAAACGTAACAAGAGTAATTTTAGGTTTTTGCTAAAAGTTGCAAACTTTCCTTAAAATTCCTTCAACTCTGACAATTCCTGCAGCCATCGCGTCATGATAAGGACTTGTAACGGTTTGGAGCTAAGAGATCATCCAGAACTCTACCCGGATCCAACTGATTTGGGCGATGAACCTTCAGGCCTTTTCCCGAGCGCTAGTTCCAGAGATGAATTGACTCCTAGGTGAGCAACTTAAACTACAATTGATAATAAATAGAATAATAAGAATATATGTTATTATCACTACAGTTAAGGATTTAGTACAAATATTCATGTTATTTCTTTCGGGCCAGGGAGCTAGAACCAAGCACTCTGAGCGGTTGTCGAATCCACGGCACCCCACCTTGCCCCTTAGGAAGCATCTTAGGCGAAGAGCTCGCTCAAGAACTGAACGGCGCCGCCGCTATGGAGGAAAATTCCTGCGAAAAGAACCCCCATTCGTGGCATCATTGTCCAGAAGTCCACAAAGCCATAGACGGTGTCAGATTCATAGCTGATCACACGCGAAGAGAAGAAGATTCGACCAGGGTAAGTTCTGTGAATTACGGCGCCGTCTGACGTCAACTACTTCGAATTGAATCTAAATTCTTTTGTTCTTCGCTTCCGCCAGTGGCATCTCAAAGTCGACGGGTTTGTTGTCGACGGGGTAGTTTTTGGGGGGTGGTAATATTCTTCGGGCTATCGCTGGGGCGTACGAAACAAAAGACTAATCAAAGGCCCCGCTTAGCGTTTAAGGGCCGAATTTATACTGGGTACTGTGGGGCACTAGAGACGTAATCAGTACTGTTTGAGGGTTTATATTACCTTTTCCTATTTTGCCGTATCCCTGGCCGTTGGGGGGTGATTCGGTCTTTGAGATTGGTAAAGGTTTTTCCGGATGAAAGGATTTTAGCAACTCGAACAAGAAATAAATACAGTTCAGAGAATCGAAATTAGGAATTAATTACCTATGGTGTGCAAGGAAATGTTTTTTTATTAACTAAAATTACTTGCAGTGTTGATAAAAACCGAAATCACAGACTTAGAGGGATTGATCTTTAGAGAAGATCGTGAGGCAATACAAGCCAAGCCAGCATTAACCTTAGTCAATGCACCCAAATTTCTACTGCTGGGTGAGATAGCCAGATATAATTTAAAATAGATTCATAGTTACAACGCATGATCAAGACAGTCAATGCACCCAAATTTCTACTGCTGGGTGAGATAGCCAGATATAATTAAAATAGATTCATAGTTACAACGCATGATCAAGACAGTCAGAAGCCTTGCTAAAATCAAGCATAAGGTCATTACAAATGGGCTGAAATCCTTACGAGATAGCAAAAAGGATGCGTATTATATAAGCTAGTTAATGCGCTTCGGAATCATTCCAACATTCTATAATCGTATTTGTTTTGATACGAACGAATAAACTTCAATTAACTAGTATTTAATTCGGTGTAAGAGTCTATATACCACCCGCACACAGCTGAGGAAGGGAATCGTGGGGAAAACGGGAATCGATTTTATGCAAATTCCGACTGGGCTTCGAGGCAAAATAATAGCTTTGATTTTTTACCTTTTCCTTCGACGGCATTCACAGAATTTTTCTTTCCATTAGGCCGTATAAATTAAATCGCCGGGATTGTGAAGTTATGTTTTCTTTTTCGTCTGTTGGTAATGGTACTCCTTTTAAGAATGAAACCACATAAAAGAGGAACTCTAAATTAATTAACGGGCGAATCAACAAGCAGAATTGCTGCCACAACTACAGGGTTAACAAGAAAAATGTGAGCCAGTTCCTGGCTTTAATATTCATTTTAGAAAATTATGTTCAATGTGAAAAAGTGCTTCATTTTTTCTTAACTTACTCTTGCCTGCGTAATTTTTCTTTTAATAGAAACTTACGAATTTTACTGCAGCATTCGATGGAGCACTTTTTCATCTTTACAATCTCCCATATACGAGGATAACACTGGAAATATCTAGAATATTTCTAAAAAACAAATTGGCAGCTACTTTTTAATGTTTTGCGAGTTGATTGCCATCTACTACAAGCCTAAAACATCTATCTACCCCACCTCTATGGAATTTTAATTTTTACAGGTGAAGGAAGATTGGAAATACGTCGCCATGGTCTTGGATCGCCTATTCCTTTGGATCTTCACCCTAGCTGTCCTAGTCGGTACAGCAGGGATCATCCTCCAAGCGCCTACCCTCTACGACGACCGCATTCCCATAGACGTCAGGTTGTCAGAAATAGCGTCCACAACGGCTAAACCCCATATCGCAACTTCACTTTAATATATAATAAAATAAAATAGAAGAGAGATACATATATTCGAATGATGAAAATTATAATAAAAAATAAACTTAAGATATTTATTAGTATAATAAAAAATCCTTTCTCTTTCGTTTTTTAATAATATAAAGTGAAATAAATATTTATTTGTTATTTCCATCTATTTTAGAGAAGTGGAAAAACCAAATACGTGTAAAATAAACTAAACTAAGAATAAAAAGATCAATTTAAAACATGTCGATAACGTGTACCGTAATATCCTAAGGAAATAAAAAGTTTTGTTAAAATTGTTATAACCCTAATTGATTGCAAAATTAAATTTTATCAATAAATTTTATAAAAATGCGTTTTATTATAGTGTTAAAAATAAAATATATTTACGAAGTTTGATCAGGCAACTCTTTATACCAGTGCGTATCCGAGGTTGCAGAATCCATCGCTTAAAATGCATATTGTGTAGATTTTAAATCGAATATCAACCAATATTTTTATGTTCTAACACTGATTCCCTAAGATTTGAGTTTCTATTAGTTGCTCGTGCAAAGTTATTGTGAATCGAATTACTTTCTTGCTGCTATTTAATATTGGTAAAGTGAATTATAAAATAAAAAACTATTTTCATCATTTTGATTTGAATTTAAATTCATTTGTTGTCACAATAAATTCATTTCTCTACAAACACTCCTAAAAATTATTTTTTTTATATACAGTGTCATCAAAACATATAATATTGATTTTTTGAGAAGATAAAAAAAGACACCAATCTTTATCCAATTCTGCGTCTTTCATTGTAGTATCTGAATATGCAAGATTATTCATTTAAGCGTGATGACCCTTTTTCCATTTGATTTTTTTTTTTTTTTAAAAAAAATGATGCCTAAAAATTACACACTAATAAAGAGAAATCAAATTTTCTTTATATGAGCTGTCAAAATATTTAAAATGTCACTTTGAAAATTATAACGGATGACAAATTATGGAAATAAGAGTTGCCGTTAAACAAAAAAAAAATATTAAATCGTGTTTATATAATTGTTTATATTCAGATGCTAATATTGAAAATTAAAATTCATATGTTTGAATATTTCGAGAAATCAATATTTACTACATTACCGAATCCTTACTTTTTACACACACGGTATATTTTCCAAACAAACTTATTTAGTTGGAGGTGAATGATTGTTGCTAATTCAAATTGAAACATTTCTTTTAGTGCATATTATTATGTGGATTAAATCTACATGATAAAAATGAATCTATGCAACACATTAAACAGGGGTGTAGTTGAAGTTGCCTATTCAACCTCGTAAACATTTTAAATTTCGTATGTAAAGTCCGTCAGAAAAATACTTGCATACATTATGAACTTTTAAAGAGTAGTAGTCATGATAAACTTCTTTTTTAGAGTTAAATTACGTTAAATAATTAATATTAATTCTTTTAAGTAATCTCAATTAATTTGAACCGTTGTTCTGGATAGTCCTATATGGAAAAGTTGCATGATTTGTTTAAATTTAAAAGTAATTCGTACCGCTTATAATTTGTGAAACGCTGAATCTAAATTATTAATTAATTTGAATATTAAAAGAAATTTCAATAAAAACTGTTTTTGTCACTCTTTATATATTTATTGTCAATCTAAACATGTCTTAAATTTGAATCAGAAAACATGAGTGCATACGAAATCATTTTTATCAACAATAATTTTATAATGTGAAGAAAAAAGATTTATTAAAGGAATCCTATACCAGTTATTAAAATGATTGGCACATTTTTTTGACGGACCCTATATTAATATATACATCGCTGTCCAATAACATTTAATTAATTAATAGAACATTATGCAACGTAATTTGTGACAGACTCAGATCTAAAAGGATGCAAAGTGAAATATTTTTCCTTGATGTTCACCCTTTTTACCACAGTGTGTTTACTCATAATTCATTTTAGTTTAATAATCACTTCACACTGAAAATGAGTAAATATTTATGGGCAGTGATGTATTTATATATAAATTAAAAATTAAAATTCCAATTAAAAATAAGTGGATAAGGAAATTTCCAATACAGATAAAATAAGCAACGCAGTTGCAGCAATAAATACCACTTTTATAATTATTATCAAAGCGAAGGAATTGAAGATTATTTGTACGATATATTCGAGAATAATCCTAATTAATAAAAATCAACTAATACGTGTTATATATAAAGTGTAATTTAAACCTTGTTGATCATAAACAATTTTTATATACCGATATATTTATAGATATACATAAATAAATCTATAGCAAAAAAAAACGAATTTAGACTAATAATGGTAAATATAAAATTAACACATAATACACTATACAGGACATAGTAACATAATTTCTATGCGTTAGTATTTTAGTAGCTAGATGTTAAGGAGTTGTAAAATGTATGGTGTATAACGGTAAAATAGAAGGTGCGATGGATCAAAGGTTGCAGAAACAAACACAGCCAACAATATAAATATAATATGTGTTATGTACTCGCGTAAGATTTATCATTACAATATGCATACTCTGTAGGTGTAAATAACATTTCCTGTCGACCAAATGCATTATAATTTATAATAGATAATATGTATCAGAGTTGGGCATCATTCAATAATTTTTTATTCAAATAATTACTTGAATGAAATTTTCATCTGTTATACTTTATCCCGTATTAAGTTATTGTTGAATAAAACTATGGGAAATCATTTGAATGAAGAATTATTTCAATAAAACGTTATTTGATTAAAGCATTATTGGAATGATTCTTTCACCAAATAAATCGTTATTCAAATAATTTATTACTGAATAACACCGAAATAAATTTAGATTAGGTATACGCCTACATGTTTGTGCGGCCAATCATATAAAAATTATCGTTAATGTTAGGAAGTGCATCGGTGGGACGATATGCCAGTAATAATTATATCCGCCGACATCTTCGCCATTCCTCTAGATTTACGTATTATAGTTTTTGAAATCGATAACCAAACTCTCAAACTTATAAAAATCGCATTTATTTTTTCTCCCACAACCCGCAATGTTTCAAAACTGGCGGGTAATATTTAGGTATATAAAAATGTCCGCTAATGTTAGGATGTGTACCAGTAATAATTATATCCGCCGATATCTTGGACATCCTTCAAGATTTACGTATTGTCGTTCTAGAAACCGATAGGCAAACTCTCAAACTTATGAAAATCACATTTATTTTTTTTACCACAACTTCCAATGTCCTTCAAAAATGGCGGCTAATGTTAATATAAAAGTTACGCTAAACGCTAACGTTAGAAAATGCATCGGCAGGAAAAAACCTCAAACTTATAAGAATTTCCTATAAGCTTGAGGATTTATTGTTTCTGATTTATATAGGTTCTTCATAACTGTTTAGAGAACCGAAACCGTTATCATAACTGTTTTGAATCCCTGTACTTAGGTATTTTTTTAAATCCAGTGTTTACTTCTTACAAACAATTAAACATACACACGTACATAAACAAACTCACACCATCTCATTGTTGTTAGTATAGATTATACACGAAGGAATTACTCCAATCAGAAAATCATCACAAATGAAGGTAGTTATTTGAATAACACTAATTATTTAAATGAAAATTATTACTTGAATAAGAATATTTATTTGAATAACAGTAGTTATTTGAATGAGAATGATCATTTGAATAATAAGAATTATTCGAACGATGAATAATTATTTGAATGAAGAATAATTATCCAAATAATTATTTTAATAATGAATGAAATAAATGTTACCGTTCGTTATTGAATAATGGAACAATGAATAAGAAGTTATCTATTATTTCTGAATAAGAATAACGAGGCTATCCATTTATTTTTATTATTAATCTGAATAAATATTGCCCAACCCTGGTATGTATGTATGAACTAGGCCTATTAGGTATAATTATTATTATGAAACTATATCTTCATGTGTATATACAACGTGTTATTTGACAAGTGGGTCATACAGTCGTGATTCATAGTTTTTAGTTTTGTTTTATTTATTTTCGATTCTTGATTGACCTAAAAGCATAGCCAACATAATCACAATAACTTTCCTATATGAAACGAATTCTTTTTTTTTTTTTTCTAATTTGCACATTAATCGCTCATCTCTTTTAAGAAAAAATAATAATTTTGTGCCATTTTTAGTGTCCTTTTATATGCAATTGCCTGTGTATATAAATAAAAAAAAAATGTAAACGCAATGAGAAATAAGTACGTGAGATTCGCTCACATAAATTTTGTTTGCAGAAATTATATCTGCGTTTACTTAGATAAAACGATAATTAAAAAACAAAACAAAATAAAAAATTGTATGGATAATGATAACATATCTGCAAAATAACATAATTATTGCAAGTTATATACCGGGATGTCCAGTATAAATCCACTTAAAAGAAAAAGTTGTTATCGCCTATATTATGCACACAAAATAGGTTATGTGTCACAGCTATAGTACATATATTTATATACTGTCGTTCATAAGTTACGCTTAAGATTCATCTGTAATCTAATTAATACTGATCGAATATTCAATAAATATAGACGTAAGACGTCGTACCTATCTGAAACTATCTATAAACAAGGCTTATAGGTGTTTCAAGTTAACAAACAACCGTTATACTCACATCATACCTGACACGTCAAATTTATACCAACTTTTTTGGCGGTTACGATAAGTAATCTAACAATTCACGATGAAAAAAAATGTCTGCCCTTTTTTCGATACTGCCTTTTGTTACCTGTATTCCTCTATACAATAATAATTGTAACAGAATAGGAGTATTAGTTATACTGTGATATTCCTGTCATTTTAGAAAATATAATATTTTGGCTAACTGTGACCTGTGCAGGACCTGTGATTAATATCAGCTGATTATGTAAACATGCGCATCTGGTCACACTTAAATATAGGACATCATTAATTATTAACGCTGAGAAGATCGCTTGGTAACTTGAAGGATCTATATAATTATAAATTATTAATGTATATTATACATGTATACAATAGGTAAAAACTATAGGTCATTTGCGCTAACATATTCGCTTGAAGGTAGTATATTGGTACTCATTGAAATTGTGTATTTTTAATGTTTACCATCAACCTTTGACAGTTGAGGTTATGTTTTTTGTATGTTTTCAATATTTATCACTGTTTTGTTGTTATTACTGTCAACTTTTCACTGTTGAAGTTATGTTTTGCATAATTCTGCGCTTCTATAACGTAAAAGACGTATAAATAATGATTTTTATTTCATTTTTTAAGGAATTTATTAAAACTGCAATGTTAAAGATTCCAAAACGTTACCTTCTAAAAATTATATATTGCACATAGATATTGTATGTGTGTTGTATAAATATAACATATTATTATAGTTACTTATTAGAGAATTAAAAGTGACTTGAATACTTTTAATAAAAAAAGTAACTATTCAACACAGATAATAATATTAACAATAACAATTAAAAGAATGACGAAATATTTAAAGATAATAAAAATGTAATATTTTCCAATAATGTTATAAGAAAAGAGATTAATACTATTATTAATGCATATATGTACATTATTAAAATAAAAACATTGAAAATAAGAGTTTAAATAATAGACAACCTTGTAAAACTTACGATTCTTAAACCGAATAAAACTGATTTTATATAAATGGAGTGTTTTTAATGCTTTCTTTACATTCTCATCGCTTTTGCTTGAAGAAAATTTTGAAGGGAGCATACACAAGACTATCACACTGTCCTCTGTCTTCTTTATATTATAAAAAACAACTATTTATACCCTGCCATTTTAATATATTTTATGTCAAATTAATTTGCCGATACAGTTTTCGATAAGCTTTTTATTCATTGCACATCAGATTGTTTGCCAGTTAATTAATTTTAAATTGATAAATAATTGAGTCTAATAAGTACCTACCCAATTGGAAAAAAAAACGATTTTTTATACAGAATTTCCTTTTGATCCTATAATTTCCAACTTAAAAAGCTATTCAGTTTGACAGACGATGGTGACAAAACATAACCTAAAAAAATACCTACAAAATAATGCTCTTAAGGCAATTATTATATGATTATCAATAGAATAACACAATATATAGAGCGAATTTAATTCCCAGTGGCAATTTTAGTGTTATTCTGCATTAATGCATTAACAATTCTAACTTAACCTTCAATAATTTTTTATGCTTATATTTATCTGTGCACAACAGAAGTATATACATACATGTACTTATATATGAATACATTACGATATAAAAAAAATAAAAAGTACATGTACTGACGTAGAAAACTTACAGAAAAAACGCTTTTTATAATGATTATATGAATTGTTCCTTATTCCGTACGAGTTCAATAAAATTATACAATTGATATGTTGTTTAGCATCGCAAATCCGATAGTATCCGGCTAAACAAAAATGAATATATGTTAAATAATGTAAATAAACACCATGCTTATAATTAAGAGTAGGTATATCATTAGCAATTAAAAGAATTAGTTTTCCACTTTTTTAGGATTTGCGATTTTAAATGATCTTCTACTATTATACATATGTAGATATTTGTTTATTTATACACTTATACAAACGGACCAAGTGAACAATTGACTATTCAAACAGCTCCAGGGTTGTACCATATTGACAGATGTTGCTTACGAATGTCTCAATAGAATGATAAACCTAGATTAAGTCTTCGTGTGTTTTTGTGTGTCTTCACTCTAAAGCGACACGGTTCAACTTCTAATACAAATAAAAGAATTATTATGCATTGGTGTTTGTAGGTTGTAATTTGAGTGAAATTTGCATAATAAAATAGGATAAAAGCAAATTTATTTTTAGATTCTGCGAAATATTGCCTTAGGTAATGTAAATATTGATCATGTGTCACAGTGGCGTAGCAAGGTCTGCCAACATCCGTTGTGCACTGCCAAATTTAATTATTCCAGCATAAATTTGAAATTAATTTTATTTAAATCGATTTTTGCTTCGTATATTATAGTACGTGCGAACTGTAGATGATAAGTTAGAAAATTCATTTGGGGTGTTCCTCCAATATATACTGGTACTGCTGTCAATGTTTGACAGTTGAGGTTATGTCATGGTTATGTTTCGCGTAATTTTGCGCATCTGCTTATTCCACCATTAGTATAATTGTTCGACAGTTTTATAAATAGAACCTATTAATCACATGTCTTTGTGCCTCATCAAACCTGAAGTTAATTTAACCCGATCACTAACAGTACGTATTATTCAATTTTTGCTCCCATCATTAACAAAATCAAGGCGTAATTGCGCGATAACGAAAGAAATTAAACAAATATCCCACAGATATACGCCATCAATAACCTTAATCTGTTAATATATCTACTAATCGCCATTTTTAAAAAAAAGAAAAAAAAAGTAAATGAGAATCAAATCACGTCAGTTAAAACTAAAACGTTTCCACAGTCTTGACGCCAATTGCACAATATGAAGCGTTCTATTCTATCGCAGCGCAAGAAGTATGGAATATGGCTCAAATAGAAAACAAAAATCCGATAAGCCCATCTTCTAAGTTCGTCTTTATTAATATGAATTAATTTGGTAACTGTGTAGAAATTACTGTTATGATGCACATCATTATCTCGTGCCACGTTAATCTAATGCCAATTTTTACGTGTGTGCTATCGCGAATTAAATTAATTAAAAGTATTAGCTAATTCGGACGTTGAAAGAGTTGTCTCGCGAAATTTTGGAAGGTTATCGCTTTGGAGTACAGCGAAGGACAAAAAACATAGGTTGTTTTGATTACATAGCTTTATTTATATGTAATTACTTCTTTTGGAAAACGAAAAAGAGTATATTATCACGTATCATTACATGGTAGCGGTTTGAAGATCCTTTGAGGCGTTAATATATAGTCTTTAAGGAAAGTATTTGTACGGTTCTTTATACAGCTTTGTTTAATTTGAAAGTTAAAGGTTTTCATAATAATAATTCCTATTTGTTGTTTTAAATACTAGACAAAGTTTCTGTAATATTTTTTATGCTTGTAATGTGCCTATAGAATTAGGTAGGTATGACATGCAATTCATATAGACGTAAGCTCTTGAAATAGGTGTTACTAACAGTACACAGCATCATAATTCACTAATTTGAAGGTAATGTTTGTAAGGGTTGAGTGAAGGAACTGTAAAGAGACGCGACTGTAGTGAAACCGAAAAAAGATCCGACATATAGATGGCGCCTCATGTCTATAAGATCCGAGATTTTTCAGTCTCTTTCGAATCAAAGCATAACAAACGTCAAAATATCGATAAATTGGGCCGAAACAAAGTTTTTCTCCCGTTTAAAATGCACTGCGTTATTTTGAAATTTATTTAGCTAGTAATTTTTAACAAAGCAAAGGTTAGAAGCTTCAAAGACACAGTTTAAATGATATTTTGTACTTAAAATCTCATATATTCAACCTAAATCAGGCTATGTGTTGAATTTAAATTTTTTACGATTAAAAAAAAAACGATTTTGTTTCTTTGACCTTCTATCTAATTGTGTATACTAAGTTTTTATAACGTTACTTTTTCTGCCTGGCCATCATCAACTATTTCATTTCCTATGACCGCCATTTAGGATTTTGACAGCACCAGATAGAGCTTTTCCTCTGTTTTCAACTATGTATAACATAGGTACTCGCAGTACTTTGTGATATTATTCTATAACTGACGAAGAATGCACTTTATATGATTAAAAATAAGGTATCCACGGAATCTCAACTTAATTACCTATCGTTCACTGATATGATGTGAAAAATGGCGTACGCAAACCAAGAGAAACGCGATATGATAAGCATTTTTTATTCATCGAACCGAAATACAACAACATCGCGTATATAAGATATTTAAAATTGTATCAGCCATATCGTAACCATTTCTCTAGAACTTAAATAGAAACTTCTTCGAGGACGGGTCGTTTTCCAAGCCGTGTAATGTTTATGCTGACAGGAATTTGGGTGAAAAGTAAACGAGGTATTTTACAAGTAGATAATAAATCAATGAGAATAGAGAATGTATTTTTATTTTTTTATGGATATTACTTTAAGCAGTGATATAAAATTATTGTGGATTCGTTAAAACTCCATCACTTTTCCGTCGCGTGCCTCGTTAGGAAAGTATCAGCAATTCCCATCAATAATTTTGTGCATTGTGCCTACGTAAAAGTATAACGATGTTCTTCCTGCGTTTGTGTACCTCACTAAATATTTCGCGTGCAACTAACAACACATAAATAAATATTATAATACAAAATTTAAGAAAGAAATAGTTGTCAAGGCCGTACGTACAACAACAACATAGTTAAAAAAAATATACTTATCTCTAGCTACGTCACTGCGAACCTATTTTTTTTTTTTGTAGATTTAATTTAAACGAATTATTTTTCGAGATGATTATACATATGCATTCGCGTTAGTGCATGAATTCATTTCTGATAATCACGCTCTCCTCAGAAGATCCTCCCAAGAGACTTTAGAACCGACGATAACTGAAACTGGCAATCATAACTCATAACGAATACATCTAAAGTTCATCGTGAGTCACTTTCACACCACTTGTCTGTAACATCACCTTTGACAGCGTCGTATATTAGTATCAGTATTTTTGCAATCCTTCTCCGAAATCTTTTAAAATTCACTGCGACTTTCAAAAGAATAACATCTTTGTTATTTAGGCTTCTTCAATCGCTAATTAGTAATTATTGTATACAATATCCTTGAATTGTAGCTTATAAGATATCACGTACAGTATTTTTTTATTTTTTAATTAAACGCCCGATTTTGGGGTACAGCCTCCTCCATAATTTGCGCAATTTGTACTCCCATTATTACGTCATCTTTGAAACCATGTAATCTGCTGCAAATTATGATAGAAAAGTTTTTTAAAACCCGTTGTAATTTTTTTATTATATTCATAAAAAGGAACCGCGCAAATTTTGGAGGGGCCTGTATACTCCTAAATCGGGCGTTTCAGCAGAAAAAAAGATACATAGTGCTTCCATCATGGTACGCTTTCTGTCTGTAGAGTTTCATGGAAATCGGAATTTGACAGATGCTAAGTCATCAAGATATTTTCCTCTTAACAATAACTACACTATTTCTATATATGTAGTAGTGTTATAATAACTGCAAGAAACATTTAGTGGTTTTGGGTTGGTCACCCTGGGAAAATAATATTAAATGTGACAAGGGATTGAGGTTAAGAGGGAACTGTCAAAAAATATTTTATTATAATATAAAAGTACTGCATATGAGTATTGTATATATTTAACGATGTTTTTGTAAATTTGCCGTATTTCTCGATATATCTTCAAAACTCATCTTGAAAGAAATAATTTTATCCTTAACAATGAAAAAAAAAAACGACGCTATCAACCACTAGGTATATAATCATACCCTATAATAACAAATCTCTTTTCTTTTATTAAACAATCAAAATGATAATTATAAACGATATATGGCATAAAAACACGTTTTATAAGATTGATAGCACTGATTTATTAAAACCTCGTGGCTAATTAATCGTATTTTAACTTGAATTCATACCTTTAAAAAACTTGTCTTATGAAACTAGTATGTATGTATACTATTTTATGTTGTCAGTAAATGAATTTTTGCCCTTCCACTTCAAAATATTCCCGCCTATAATTTTTGTCCAATTAAATACTTACATGATATCGCCGCGATGTGGAATCGTTTCATATAATAAAGAACAAACCCTTACATATCTTAAAATATATATATTTGACATAAAAGAAAACAATTATAAGGTATATTATTTATTTATTCAAATTTAGCCTTCTTTTTTTAATCATTTCAATAAAAATACTACGTTAGGTATATGGATTATAAAAATAAACTCATTTTCGTTAACTAGGCCAGAAACTATAGTTTTGCGAATGTGAGTACGGTTTGTGGGGCCGACGCGAAGCCGAGGTCCCACAAGTGCGAATACTCGCAAAAGAGTTTCTGGCCGTGTGTTACACACTATTTTTGAGCCGACAAATATTAATTTTGTTGTAAATAATAAAAAAAATTAACGCTAGGGAATTAACAGTACAGGTTGGTAATACATATTACGAATTTTGAATTGAAAATCAGGGTTAAGATACCTTAGTGTTTTGACGTTTTAATTTTCTTGGTAGTTTTGATACATATTCATCAATAATATGGATAGTGGAGACCCCAGCTCATATTACAGAGGTTGTGTGTGAAGTTATTAACCATTTATCACCTGTAAAATCTTCCGAAAATAGAATTGGAAAGAATATGAATTAATTAAGAGATTGTGTAACGAGAATTCTGTCATCTGTCATCGAATCTATAATTAATCACAAAAATGTCAGTAATTCGAATATAGTGTTGCCAACCATTAGCGGTCTTTTTGCCGGCCTAGGCCGGAGAATGATAAGTTTCCGGCCGATTTATAGTAATGCAAAATCAGTGTTTCTAGACGGAGGCGCAAAAAGCATTTTTCGGGGACTCCTGTACTGTCACGAACCGAACACGTACGACTTCAAATCGCAATCATGCACGCAAATCCCGCGCTAAAATCATCAACGAAACGCGAACGTTCACGACAGCAGCGCCACCAAACGCAGCTTTCGCATCTTATTATTATCGTTATACGTCGTTCTCTCATACACACAAGCGTATATCGCTCGGCGATGGTGGGGATGAGGAAACCGATCACGCCACACGTCAGGTAACTCCGCGTCCGCCAATTCCAAAGTTCCATCCCCACCACGGGGCCCTCTTCGACACGCCGATCTAGATCGCGCGACGAACGCCGGTACACGTGGTACCTCAGCCGACCTTTGCACTCGCAAATATCCCGACGTGTTCCTCCGAGTGCGACGCGACGCCGAAGACGACCAGCGGACGCGAGTATAAAATCAAGAGAACGGCGTCTCTGAGCTCAATCAGTCCGCTCCAATATACCGATATACGTAACGTTTAAATTCCGTGTGAAGAGGGAACAACCCTCTCTGGGAAATCAGAGCGAAGTTAATCGAAAGAAAAGTGCCATTCAATACAGGTGTAAATCGTATCCGAATCAATCATTCAAACGGTGTGCTCTCTTTTAAGTGATTCGAACGGGGAATTTTGTGTAACTTTCCTGAATAATATATACGTAGAAGATCCAAAAGACTGTCAAATACTCAACGTAAGTGCAAAATATTATTAGAGATATTAAAATTAATTTGTTATTGTTTGTTTACGATATTTGAGAGGAAAATCAATATATATAACCTAAAAATGCAATCACCGGTAGGTTAGAATTGTAATACAAGTTAATCAAATTTTACGTTAAAAAAATCGAAATTACCAATTATAAATAAAAACTTTTTAATTGAATATAATTACAACATACATTCAAGTTAACTAACTAATCAATGTTTTTTTTACGATGTTTGATTGAGAGGTGAAATTTATAACATGAAAATCCAATCGTTAATAGGTTAGAAAAACTTTAGTATCAAATCTCAATTAAAAAACTAAACCGTCAATTGGAATTCCCCATTATAAAAAGCTTCCATTATTACTTTCTATTTATTAATAATAATATGAAACTCTAAAACTTTTTTATAATTCACACTTCTACAATTAAATGAAGCAAAATACCTTTTTTGTTGATATATGTACAATGGAATAGCAAAGTATACGTTTTTTATGTCCATAACTGTATTAGTAAAGACGCGAAACACGCTTGGATTCACATGGTAAGAACTTGCGTTGAATACATAAATCAATTGTGCTCCATTTTTGACGTAAGTTACTGCGGATACAACATAATAATTACGTGCTTATTTGCAGGATCACCGCATGTAATAATATACAGTTGTGGTCAAATAAAAGCGACAATCAAATAAATTACATGATAAGATTTGATTTATTTTAACAGTTTAACAAAAAAACAAAGTTGGCCTAATATATTTTTTTATCCAATTTTAATTATTAATAACTAAGAATCGAACTTTCATTTTATCACTAAATCAATTTATGTCAACAATTTAAGACATACATGTATATAATTACTAATTGTAATAGAAAATTCAAAATGAGTCACAAATAATCTCTTAATAAGAAAATATCGCAAAAAACATCAAATTGACTCAATCAACCTAAAAAAAATTACTAAAACATTCTATGTAAAATGATTTTATAAACTAAGTCACTAGAATGCATTTTATTAAAAACGTTAATCATTAGAATGCATTTTTAATAGTATTGACGTCAAATCACACAATACATTCATAAATTTAAGTAAAAAATCAATTACTTTTGCTTTCAATTGTACGCTCACATATATATATGTACACTTGCAGACAAAATATACGGAACTGCTAACAAATTAAAATGAAGGTTGATTTTAAATACTGTCTCATTTATATTATCTGTCACAACAACATATATAAGTAGACATTAAAAATAAAAAAATGAATAATGCTACATGATTAGTCGATCGCCACATTAATGTCTTTAAAATAATCACTTGTTAAAACAGTTTTTTACGATTAGTGCGAATATAGAATCGTTAAGTAGTATTAACTTGTCAGCCATTCTTAAATAATGTCTTCTTCTTTTTTTGTTGTAATTAATTACACTTACGCATATGCATAATTTCTATTTGATGCAAAACTCAATACGACATGATAAAAAAAATACAATAGAAGAGATCAGAATTAATGCAGTGCGGAATGGTAATTTTATTCCTAACTGACATATCATACACAGCAATTTTAAAAAATATAAACATATTTCCACAGTAATAAATCGTTAAATTAAAATAAACGGGCTATTGTGTATGATATTTTTGGGTCAAATTAACTATTAGAATAAATGCACGTAAAAGACAATTAGATCATTTGTGCACATAATATGCAAATACGTCAATCTCATATTATGTTAGCACCACAGCAAACTGTAAATGCAGGATAATTTAAATATTTTATTAGCCTTCCATGTAGGTAAAATAAGTCATTTTTCAGTGTGATCTTAATAATAACAATGTACATTACATACGTCGTTTTGGAAACCTTGAGAATATCTTATAACAATGACGGGTATTAAAATATTAATAATTAATCGTTTCAAAGAACTGTTCCGATAAAGCTGTTTCAATATTCAAGCTTCTGACAGCTGCGTATACTCGTACATACATCAGCATTACCTAGTTTTTTCATTGTTAATGTTCGTCAAAGTTGGCGAGGAAAATTATGATGTATAGTTACCTACAGTTGTTTGTATCCATACCGCAGGTGCCATTGGATAACGTTGTGCTGAAGTTGATGAAAAGTTAATGTGGAAGATTGATTTTAGAGACGCATATTTTGAAAAGATAGGTATAACTTTTATCGCAGCTTCATAATTAATACAATACGTCAAAATATATTTAAGAAGAATATTGAACCAAAATATGATGTTAAAATAAACTCGTGCACTACAGGGCCCTCATAATTGCAAGATTGCGATCTACTAAGAGCAAATTGTCACGATTTTAAGTGCTTCTTTTGTCATCTACTTAATGTTATTTAAATTTTCCTAAACGCAATATGTAATGGCATGACGTGCACAGGTTAAATACTTATAGGAATTATACAATATATAAGTTGGTTGTGCTGTCAAAATTAAAACGTTATCTATTTTACAAAAAAAAAACAAAAATGTAACCAGAGAACAATTAATGGAGAAGCGAATCTCCCTACAGGCGATATTTGTAATAAGTTGTACAACATCTAAACTTTTAAACGCTGCAATTAAATTTTCTATTGTCGTAATTTTCAATTCTTATTTCAATTTGGATGAAGTATAATGATAACATTACAAATGTTAATAACGTGACGCTAATATTGTATTAACACCTGCTGCTAAATTTTATAAAGTAAAAATATTTATTTAAATGAATGCAGGTTAATAAAAATTTCTGTATGTGATATTTAGAAGCATTGTCTTCAATGGACGCGTAAAGCAATAAGAGATGCATAAATACATTGATAATGTATTTATGCATTAAATCAAGAAATGTTTTATTATTTAAAGGACAAAGAAATCGTTTGACTTTGAGTCTTCTAGAATGTACAATTCTAATTTTAAAATGTCAGTGTGACCATCTTGTCATATAATTCCCTAAATTAGCAAAATTATTATTTTTTGTTAAGAAACAGAGCACATAATGTGCAGATTAGGAAAAATGCCACAAAGACCTTATTTCATAAAGCCTTTCTAGAGTCATCCTTTGAAAAACTCCCTCATGAAACTAGGCCTTTAATATAGGCAGTGCTGCCACGCTGTGATAACAAAAATCATAACGTAAAATTTATTTCATTTTTGTAAAACAGTTTATTCGTGCGTTAATAATACATATTTACATTCCATAATATTAAAATAATAGTATATTAAACATAAGTTTCATAAAAAAAAAGGTAACAATTATACAATGTACCAACCCCAAAATTAAAAGGTTACCAAAGTTACCGAAAGCAGTGCTATAATGAATAATGATTTCCAATAGTGTTGTTTTTCTATTTCGGTGCTAGAAAGTTCACTTTACGACACCCCTTTTAGTGGTATAAAGTCTTACTTTATCGCGCCAAAATATAACCAAATAATATTAAAATGTCAAACATAAATGTTAATGCAACAAATATTTAATTTATCAATTTATAGTTTTCTAATTTGAAGTCTTTTTGAACTTTTAATACCCAAAATAGAAAAACAGTATAAAATACGCGTTTTATAAGACGTACCATAATATTTCGCGCCTGTTTTACCTACATTATTGGCTGCTTTAGTAACTTTTTCTCCCACATGATCACTACCACCCGTTGTTATAAACGTCAAAATCGCATCCGACATAACCTGGAAATAACACTTTTCAACATAGTTTTTAGTTCTTAATTTTTATTTGCTCAAAGAATGAATGCCCATTTTGGAGTCAGGGAGGCTTGCTCTATCCGATAATGTGCATACAAATCACCAAATCGGTGCCACTATCGCTGTGTTAATGGGCCTATTAACGCACAATCGGTGGGACATTTACCGGAATGTAATATGAGCGATTAATGTGCCAATTAGAAAAAATACTGTGAGAAAGACGTGTCACAATGACTTGTAATGGTCGTACATTGAATCGCTCGCGTTACAACATACATCATTGTGACACTTGTGTTTTAATATACTATTATTCTAAAGTAATTAGCAATTGCATTTAAGAAGTCGTGAAAAAATTAATATAAATCCGTAGATCGGTAGAAAATATACTTATATGTAATCGATAGATACTATTTACGATTTCTCTTTTTTCAAATACTTCACAGATGGCGTTATATACCAAGCTGTCATATCTTTTACGACAATGACGTTTTTCACGCTGATTTCTTTTTAATTTTATTTTTACAGAACCGTATAAAATTTATTTTTACAACCGGTTTATGTAGATATTTTTTAATTATTACGTTTTGATAATAATAGTCTAACATCCTCGTTCATATCGCGAAATTATTTTAATGAAGTTTCGCGCGAAAACCACTAATCATTATTCGATTTTAGTTGCATAGAACGAAATTTTAGAACCAATTTACGTAACCAACCGTAAAATCCCTACTTTATATCTTTGCAATATCGTCACGACCATCAAAAACACGTCGAGCATCGTAAAAAGCCGCCGGTGTGAGGTTACTACCAAAACCTTCACACGACGTGGTGACCTTTCAAAACGAAGTGCCCGTCGCGACGCTGTGACACTGACGTCAGTCGATACCGCGGTTAACGTGTGTCGTTCGCAAGCATCGCGAATGCTGAAGTCTTTTCTCTGTTAGAGTAGTTTTTTTTTTATTTTTTTTTTTTTTCGTTGTGTGTGTTCTGTTCCTCTCTTATATCGTTTAAAACTAAAACAAGCTGATTCGATCGGAATGGATTGATAATAAAGGAAGTGTTTTGTGCGTCGTTTTACAGAATGGCACCCAACATCTCTAGCGGCGCCCTTGCCGAGACCGATCCTGAGGTCTTGACGTCCTACATCCCCAATAATATCAGCAAGGCGGACAATAGGAAGCTGAGATTGGTATGGAGGAACATTATCCTGATGGGTACCCTACACGCAGGCGCGCTTTATGGATTCTATCTGGCTTTCACTTCCACTATGTTGATCACCACGATATACAGTAAGTTTTATTTCATTCGCATAACGAAATTATGAAAAATTGGCGGTAAATTTAAAATTATGTCTCATCTCGACTGAATATTGATCTTTTATCCTCCAGTTATAAATAGGCGTTAATAAAATCAAATGGAAAGGATAGAATTACTTATATACAGAGCGCTAATGGATTTTCAATGCTTTTCGAATGGCCATTTTCAATCTATTATTTATGCGATAGATATCTTTCAATATCGCGCATCTCATGACCTATTTTCATTGGAATAGGTTAGTTTTCCCTTTGGTTAATCGGTGATTCCGATCAAGCTCCTATATTTAATTTTTTTTATCTATTATTATCGGCATTATCGGAAAACATCCGATACTCTAGCAAAATCCACTTTGCGAATGTTTTTAGATAATTTCGTTGCTTCATATTTATGAGATTATATATGTTATTTTGGTTGGGTGATTATGTATGATGGCATGTTCATATTGAATTAGCAGATACTATTTGAAAAATAGTCGGTAAATTATAATATTCTTGTTTAAATGACTTTGAGAAATTCAAACAGAAGTAGATCTTTTTAAAATGTAAACAAACTCATCCCTGAAGTTTTTCTGATTGATCAATATCCTATCTATAAATAATCCCCGATATAACGACTTAACGTTCAAACCTTTACCAAAACTACACCCAAACATTCATTGATACTTGCCTATCGTGCAATCATAGATTTATCGACAGATTCGTCCACCGGCATTGCTGGATTCTATAGAAAAACCACGTTTGACTTCCTTCATTCGTTTCTTCAATATTCTTCTCATGTACGAAAGCAAGAGTATAGAAGAAACCTTTCTGGTTCTAACGAAAAGAATCGTCAATCATCAGTTTAGTCAGTCCTTTATTCCGCTTATTTGCGTTTAAATTACAATGTTTTGCTCTCTAAAAACAAGCAGAACTTTTATAATAACTTTGCAAATTTCAGGGACCCGCAAAAGTAAAATAAAAAGGACAAAAAAATGCAAGCGTTGTCTACTGAGGCTTCATTAAAATTAATAGTTTAATACTATTGCTGATATGTATTGTTCCTAATCCAAAATCGATTGTCAAAATTCGAAAAAACAAAATCCAATTATAGGGGAGCTGCCGTCTCAATATTTTGTGCATTTGCAATTAAAATTACAAAAATGGGCAATAATATATTTAGGTATAAATAAAGAGGCAGTTTAACATAAATGAATACAACAGTTAATAACATAAACCAAAAGTACTTCAATAGTAAAGCCTCCAGGCTCCAAAATATCTGGGGGTAGCCCTGCTTAAATGCATTGCAATTATAAAATCTGTATTTCTGTGATAAATTGTAACGAGTTGTTGATCAATCATTTTAGCGTTAAAAATTAAGGAATGTTACAATGTTTTTGCCCACATCGCTCGTTAATAATTTTAATTTTTTTAAATCTACAGTTTTCCTCAAATTGAGCTTCATTTCTTTGAATTTATAAGGTTGTCAATCAATAGCATTTTTTGCTATCTATCTCATTTCTATATTTATTTTCGTTTAATTCATGTTGATATTACTACTATACTCGGGGCAAGATAAATATCGATGCACGTGACTGACCGAATATTACGTCAAGTACTACACTGTTGTCAAATATGGCACAAGTCAATGAATAGCCAAATTTTAGGTTATGTAATTTACAGTGAACTGTATTACCGAACGTAAATATTTTCATTTTAATATTTATTATAATTTATAAAAGTCACGTGCATCGATATTTATGCTGCCTCCACTATATCAAAATCATCTTATTTCCCCAATTTCATCAAATAATTCTTGTTTGCACAAGGTAAAGTGTCACTCTGTATTGTCACTGTGATCCCGCAACACCCTGTGATGACCAACCACAGAAAAAATAAACCCTGGACATACGCTCTCTTTTTTGCCATAAATAATGTAGTATAAACAATATTTTTTTTTGTTTTTTTCAAGATAGTAATAATTCAGTCTGTAGTCATCTATGTATAACGGTTTTTCGTCTATAAAAGTGAAATTTTACTGAATACCGTTGCCCTAACATGAACTAAAAATCTCTTGTCTTTTCTAAGTGTGTTAGAAAATCATTGATTGATCATGTCAAGTCAAAAAACGAGAAAAATCCCTCAACGCATCGAATCCAAACTTGTGAGAAAAATGACAAAGTATTCTTAAAATCAGTTTCAAAATTCTCCGTTAAGAAATTAGCTATGACACCAGATAAATTCTGCCACACATTACCATCCCTTCAGTTTCTGTTGAACAAAATTGTTCCGTGCAAAGTTTCGCCAAAGAAATCATCAGCTTGGTCATTGGTTAATTGATTATTCCGCAAAAACTTTCATAAGTAAACTAAAGTGTTTTACTATTAACTTTTCATTGTTATTTTTTTTTTTATTATCATCGTTTCCTAACATACAAAACGTTTAAAAATGACTAAATGAATTATAATTGCAACACAGAAATTAGAACCATTATTACATTTGCATACAATTATATTTATGTGCATATATACATAGAAAAGATTCAATGCTTTTGAATATCTATACTTCCCCGTTATAATATTTAAATTGCAGCGAATTAAAACTTATACGTAAGTACTATACAAATACGATGTAAATGTAAGAGACGATTTTCAAGGTCAATGTCGCGCGAATGTCACATGCTTGGACCCATATTTAGAGCACGCATTGCATTTAATAACCGGTACGCGATATCTCTGTAGATTTAATCCCGAAATTAAGCCTTATCATTTGTTGTATATTTAATAATATATATAATAATTTATAATCTCTTCTCTAGTTAGTTGAACCCTAAATGCTTGCAACCTGCAATATTATATTGTATTCGAGTCAACAAACGCTACGTATCTACATAATTTGTAAATAACCAAGGCAGTTTCCAAATACGTTAGACAATGTGGCGTCTCCTTACAGCACTGCTATTGCGTTTATACGATTTCCTGTTGTTCAACTTTATAGCACGTTCGCTCTGAAGATTATAACAGCGTTTTCGCAATGATAAAAACAGTATTATCACTATAGCCTAAT
Source organism: Cetonia aurata (assembly GCA_949128085.1). NCBI lineage: Eukaryota > Metazoa > Arthropoda > Insecta > Coleoptera > Scarabaeidae > Cetonia > Cetonia aurata. Next base: position 39,016,710 of record OX421886.1, on the reverse strand, counting down.
CCTTCTACTTATTGTACATAATAACGCTCGCCGAAATTGAGCAATCAAAAAATAAAGGACGAAAAACTGCCGATTGAATAACCTTTAGGTGTAACCTCTTTTCATCGGGCATCAAATCGCTTATCACGGCGGTGTATTTTATTTTCGGCTAAATTTAAACATTATAGGGAGATAAGCCGTTAGAAATTATGTCTTTTTTTTGCACATGTGATAATATCATCAGCGGCTCATCTGTTCGTATGCAACGCTCAAAGTCCGAAATACAGATCTAATTTAATGTAAAAATAACTTTTATTATTATTTATTTCGATTTATAGCGATACTGATGTATCAAATCTCTGGATTGGGTATCACCGCCGGCGCGCACAGACTTTGGGCTCACAGATCCTACAAGGCTAAATGGCCGTTGACACTCTTGCTGACAATCTTTAACACCATAGCATTCCAAGTAAGTATCATCTATTAAGGCGCCTCACTTTAAGTTTGACGTAATTTTGACAGCCGTATCTGACAAAATCGATAGTTTGACAGATCAAAAAGGAAGTTCAAAATTTAATATGTTCGTTTAATATGTTTCGAGGATAGAAAGCGCCACTTTACCGAGTTGAACTGTCAACGCGTCACTTCCGTTGCTTTAACGTACTCTTTTGTCAAGATTCTGTCAAGTTTGTCTGGGTTCGGTTGTCAAAATAGCTGTCATACAAATATAAGTTATCTGTATTCTGAATACTATAAACGCAAGCACCTAAATTGATTTTAATCATATCTGACAATCGAAAAAATATTGTGTATAACACGGCTGGAAAGTGACTCGTTTGCTTTTAATACTAATATTAGCCATTTTTAACTCGCATGAGATTGGAAAATACGTCATTACCGGATGAAAACTGTTCTTCTCGGGTTGAAAGTTACGTTTCTGTCAATAATAAAAAAACCATAAAAGAATGTCAGTTGAACGTTAAAGTATCTAGTTAATAGTTTAATTTGAAAAAATAAATTACATTATAAAACAGTAAATAAAGCAACCATGTACTATATTAATATTCGACATGATATTCCTCATCTCTAAATGATAACGTCATAAAATAACGAAGTTATTAACTATTGGATGGACGTCATCAGGTTGATGTAGTGTTTACAACAGTGTTAAGTACAACATCAACTGATTTTAACGAAACTACATAGATTCGGAATTGCTGATAATGTCATTGATTTGCTACGGTGTTTGTGTGGACGCACCAATTATGTAGAATATCTGGGCTTCAAGTCAGACCTTTATGAATCATTGTCCGGAGTGCCACGGGGATCTGTGTTGGGACCGTTGCTGTTTTTGATTTTTGTGGATGATGTCGCAGAATTTATATCAAGATCAGAATTGGTTACTGTACGCTGATGATTTGAAAATCTTGCGGCATGTCGACACCTTAGCTGACTGCAATGCGCTACAGGATGATTTAACAGCGCTTTGCGGATGGAGTGATCGTAACTATTTGTCGCTGATTATTAACAAATGCAAGGCAATGATTTTCAGTAGGGGAAAAACCGTAATTACATTTCCTTACAAGATCAATGGAACCGCTATTGAACACTGTAAACATTTTAAAGACCTGGGTATTCTTTTGGATTCGAAACTTACATTTAATGACCACGTATTGGAAATATGTATGCAAGCAACTAAAGCGCTAAGCTTTATAACTAGGAATACCAGACAATTGAGCAGTTCTGCTCTAGTATCAACCTATAATGCTTTTGTTCGTCCTAGGTTAGAATACGGAGCAATTGTGTGGAATCCTGGATATTTATATTATGTCAATATGATAGAAGGAATCCAGCGAAAACTTCTAACAACCTTATATTATCGTGAGCATTCAGTGTTTCTTTCTCACAACTACTCCTATGAGGATCTGCTTAAAGAATTTGGATTTGTTGCTCTGCGCAACCGCAGGATTATGTCTCAGATTATTTTTGTTTTTAAATTGATTACGCGAAGCACCTATGCTCCGGATTTATTTACCTTACTGAACTTATACGTCGGTTATAGTGCTACTTTATACCTTCCCTTCTGTGGTACGCGTCATTACTCTCAGTCGCCGGTACTGTCAATGTTTTGTAGTGTTAATAATTTTTGTAATGATTTAGATATTTTTAATGTTAGTTTAAACTCCTTAAGAGCGTTACTGTTAGCCAAATTAATTATGTTAGCTATTTAACAAATATTAGCATCTTTTCGTATTTCTCCTTTTTTGTGTTTATAGAATGTATTTTGTTACTGTTGGATAAATAAACTAATATTATTATTATTACAGCATAACGAATATGAGCTGATCTTGAACTGTCTTTACTGCTAACATTTGCTAAATGAAATTAAAGGTTTTTATTTTATTACTAAAATTTTTTTTTAGGACGCAGCTGTGGATTGGGCACGTGACCACAGAGTCCATCACAAATACAGTGAAACCGACGCAGATCCTCATAACGCCACTCGCGGATTCTTCTTCTCCCACGTCGGCTGGTTGCTGTGCCGTAAACATCCCGAAGTGAAAAACAAAGGAAAGGGCATCGATCTCTCAGATTTAAACGCCGATCCCATCTTACGGTTCCAAAAGAAGTACTACCTGCTCATCATGCCCATTCTAGCGTTCGTCATACCAACAGCGATACCCATTTACCTCTGGGGCGAGACCTTTAAAAACGCTTTCTACGCCAATCTGCTGAGGTACGCTTGGACACTCAACGCCACCTGGTTGGTCAATTCCGCCGCTCACATGTTCGGAGCTAAACCTTACGATAAGTAAGTTTCCTTCTTTAATCTCTATTTAAATCTTCGATTGATACAATGATGATTTTGCAGATATATCAACCCGGCTGAGAATAAAACCGTGGCGATCCTGGCTATGGGCGAAGGTTGGCACAACTACCACCACACGTTCCCTTGGGATTACAAGACGTCGGAATTGGGGAAATACAGCACCAATTTCACGGCTCTCTTCATCGACCTCATGGCCAAAATCGGCTGGGCTTACGACTTGAAGACCGTCTCCGAGGATATGATCAGGAAGAGGGTGGAACGTACCGGAGATGGCAGTCACGAACTTTGGGGATGGGGCGACCAGGACCAAACGGAAGAGGAGAAGAACGAAGCCATAATAACGCATACGAAATCATTGTAAGATTCGGTCATTCCGACGAGTAGCTATGCTGAGAACACCGAAGCAGCTATTATTAGTAACAAAATTGTATGAAGTGTCTTGTACATACTTGAAAACTTACTAAATATTATGTAGTAATCTCGCCTGTGTTCGGGGAATATCAATCTTATCGTAATAAAAGTGGGGTTAACTTGCATTCCTCACCTCTAAATGCTAACTTGTGTCTTTATTTTTGATATTCCTGCTTTCCCAAGTCAATCGTCGCTTCATATTTATACTTACAGGTAAAAGAGAATTACGTAGAACAGGAAGGGGAACAACAAATCTTTGTAATTATTATTACTTTAGTATAATTATTTATTGGATTTCATTTTTACCATTCCATTGTTACTGTGACTAATCTTGTGTTTATGTTTAGGTTTTAAGATGATCAATTATTATTAGTAATAAAAATGCGTAACCCATAAAACGTGTAGTGATACTATTATAAAATGTGTAACATGTTTTAGTGATAATATATAAAATATATTTATATTGTATGATCGGTACAAGTTGAAAATTTAAGCGTACTACTATAGGTATATTATTATATAAGAATATATTGCATTGAAAATGTAAAATGGTGAATGAATGGTCTGGAAATATTAAGCTAATAATAAATTATTTATATTAATTTCTCGGTTTTTTTTGATATTATTGTATTCCTTTGTAAATTTGGAATTGGTCAAAATACCACTGTTCTTTGCGCCATCTATCAGAAGTATTTACCGTTAGGTATTGAGTATCCCCATATCGTTATCGCCTACTACGTTTATAGGCAATCACTTAGTTCGATCATGTAAACAATGAAATTCTTTATTCGAACTAATATCTAAGATCGTTTGTCTCATGCGAGTAAACGGTTACTATAATAGAATAAGACTTATTCAAGATCACTTTAGTGCGAACTACTTTAGCTCCAGGGTCGGGCATCATTCAATAATTTTTTATTCAAATAATTATTTGAATGAAATTGTCATCTGTTATTCTTTATTCCGTATTAAGTTATTGTCGAATAAAACTATGGGAAATCATTTGAATGAAGAATTATTTCAATAAAACGTTATTTGAATAAAGTATTATTGGAATGATTCACCAAATAAATCGTTATTCAAATAATTTATTACTGAATAACACCGAAATAAATTTAGATTAGGTATATATGCCCACATGTTTGTGCAGCTAATCATATAAAAATTATCGCTAATGTTAGGTGGTGCATCGGTGGGACGACATGCCAGTAATAATTGTATCCGCCGACATCTTCGACATTCCTCTAGATTTACGTGATGTCATTTCTGAAGTCGATAAACAAACCTTCAAACTTATAAAAATTCCACTTATTTTTTCCCACACAACTTTAATCTCTTTAAAAATTGGCGGGCAATATTTAAATAAAATCCGCTGATATTAGAAAGTGAACCAGTAACACGACATGGCAGTAATAATTATATCCGCCGATATCTTCGGCATCCCTCAAGATTTACGTATTATCGTTTTTGAAACCGATAACCCCTTATAAGAATCACATTTATTTTTTTTTCGCCACACCTTCCAATCTCCTTCAAAAATGGGGAGTAGTATTTATATAAAAATTTCTGCTAATGTTAAGAAGTGTACCAGTAAGACGACATGGCAGTAATAATTATATCCGTAAACATCTTCGACATCCCTCAAGATTTATAAGTTGTCATTTTTGAAGTCGATGCACAAACCCTTAAACTTATAAAAATCGCATTTATTTTTTCTCCCACAACCCGCAATGTTCTTCAAAACTGGCGGGTAACATTTAAGTATATAAAAATGTCCGCTAATATTAGAATGTGTACCAGTAATAAATATATCCGCCGATATCTTGCACATCCTTCAATATTTACGTATTGTCGTTCTAGTAACCGATAACCAAACTCTCAAACTTATGTAAATCACATTTATTTTTTTTTACCACAACTAGGAATTGCTAGGAAAAAACCTCCAACTTATAAGAATTTCCTATAAGTTTGAGGATTTGTTTATGATTTATATAGGTTCTTCATAACTGTTTAGAGAACCGAATTTTGCCCAACCCTGTTTAGCTCGGTCTTAACGTGCATGTAAAATTGGTAACTCTTTTGTAGCGAAAATCTGCCCTGTAAACAGATGCAAAGTTTTCGACACCGCATAATACTTGGCGGTAAATTATAAATTTTAGCACACAAATCTAATAGCTAGGTTAGCTACACAGCGTTATAAAAGAGGCGACAAGCCAAATCGAACAGAAAAAAAAACATTTCCCTACATGACGCTAGTGCTAAAACGGACAAACCTATTGAAAGAGATGCTGTCAGCGCCATCGCTCGTCAATAACAGGTAAACATTTGCTATCTTTTCCGTGTGATTCAACAGAGGGCGACACACGTATATCACGTTATGATTACGTTACTCTTCGCTCAATAGGAAGGGACGAGACTCCATTGACAAATATGTAAGTGCGTTCGGCATCACGCATCTTTTCACTCTTTTGATGCTATATATGATGCACATTTTGCGTTTTGCTATTTACATACAAAAAACGTGTCAATGCGTTGTTTGGAACGTAAAAAATTCCTACCGGAGTTTGGAACTCCTTATTCGAGTTCGGCAAAATGTCAGTGGGGTATATAGGTATACATACATCTAGAAAAGAATGGAGTAAGGACAGATTGCATAGTTTTGCCTGCTCTACTTTATCAAATTAAGTAAACAATTGGCAAAAAAAACTATTTTCGACTACCACATCCGAAAGTACAACATTACTACACTAATTCGAGGATAAAAAGCGTCATTTCACCGAATTGAAATACCAACGTGTCAGTTCCGTTACTTTAACGTACCTACTCTGTTGTTAACGTTTAGTGGGTATGATGTATGATTGAAGTTGGTAGTATATAATAGTCGAGAGTTAAGAAGTAGTAGTAGTGGTAGTATTTTTATTTTTGTAATATGACCTTTACAGAAATTGTCATTCCAATAATTACATACGTGCATTTCAACACTTGTCAAAAAATATTAATAAGAAGAATGGCGGACGAGAGTCCTTCGTTTAATTTTCGTTTATTTTAGTATGATAGTTAGTTTAATTAAATAGTGAATTACATTGTATTGTACCGACACTTTAAGAGTGAATAAGAGTATTTGAAAAGGCAGTGAGAGTCGATAACACTTCTGTCTAGATTCTGAAGCTTGTCTGGGTTCGGTTGTCAAACAATACAACATTTAAATATGAGAGATCTGTATTTTGAACACTACAAATGCAAGTAAATTGATATTCATTAATCATGTGGTAGTCGAAAAAATATTGTAGGCACCACAACTGCAAATAAGTATTTTTATAATAATTTTTCAATAAAGTACTTTGGGGCGAAAGATTTTTTTTCGGGTTTTATTCTCTTAAAAAAAAACAACTCTGGCAATAAAATTTCTTGCCGTAATTTTTACCGTTTGTCATTGCAAAAACAATAAACACATATACTTACGTTGAAATACCATATGTACACATTTGTGTGTGAAGAGGGGCCAATTCCAATAATATATTATATAACCTCAAGTTTAGACAATTAGCAGGATGCAATGTTATAAACAGTTGAGCAAAGACAAACGTTTGCTTAAATATTACATAACGTACCTAGTTTGCAGATCGTCAACAGCTATGCAAATATGTAAGTCTTTAGTTTCTACATTGACAACGCATAATTACTTTGTAGATTTGGAAAAAGCAACAAGAACGAATTTTATTTTAAAATAGATAGGACCGAACATTGGCAAGAAAATAAAAACGTTTGTGTCAAATTGAGCGCATTGTTGTGGGATCCTTTAGAAAATCGGAGACGCTACATTTTTTTTTTAATTGTATTTGCTGTACATGCAATTCTAATGGTTGTTATTATAATGTTAACATATAAAGTAAAAATTAAAAAAATAATATAATGGTATTTCCTTTTCTGTCAACATTGTCGTCACATATTAAAATATGTAAATAGCGACAGCTGTCATCGGTAAACTTACCAAAATCTCGTACACAACTTTTCTATATAGAACGTGCTCTAATGCACGCATTTTTTCCCGCGAACGAATTACATAATCTGAATGCTAATTCATTCTTAATCCTATTTTCGGGCTAAGACGTCATCAGTTGATCTTTTTTAATGGCAGTGGCAATTTTTTTTTTAATACAAAATTGAGGTTATATAGAATAGACACATACATACTGTACTTAGTACTTATGCATTTACTCACCTTTTTTAATAGTATTTTTTAGATTCAAATAAATAAAACAAAAACAAAATTTATAATATATCTTTAATTACAAAAAAAAAATAATACAAACCCTAAAAACTAGGCACATGGGAAAGCATCGAATAAATAAATTCTGAGTTACATCCTTAACCTCTAACAGAAACCTAAACTAACCCGAGATAGGATACGAAGAGAATCTTCTATCTGGTCTTGTCTTCCGTGTTCAGATGGCCGTAAACTTCGTGCGTTCCGTCACCGGACTTCTGAGCGACCTTCCTGATCAAATCGTCCGTGGCGAACTTAAAATCGTACGCCCATCCGATTTTTCCGAAAAAATTCAGACATTTGGTGGTGAAGTTTATCTTCCCGAATTCGGACGCCCTATAATCCCAGGGGAAGGCGTGATGGTAGTTGTGCCAACCCTCTCCGACGGTCAGAATGGCGACTCCCAGATTATCCTTGGAGTTTCCATGCCTGAATGGGACGGTTTTTAACTTTAACTTCTATTATTTTTTTTTCCTTTCGATTAACGCGCCGCAATTTTGACAGTACTTACATGTCGTACGGTTTATTGCCGTAGAGATGGGCCAGGCTATTGACGCTCCACGTGATATTCAACAGGAGGATATAACGTGCGATGCACTGCGATGTGATACAGGTGTACCAATTTTCGTCGAAAACGTAGTGCAGTGTTACGGCCGGTACGATGAAGCAGAATATTATTTTCATTAAAATGTAGTATCTAGAATATACAAACATATATTTAAGGTTTTAGAACGGGACTGCAAGCAAATGATACTTCATGGATTGATTTTCGATCCCTACTATGAGAATATCAGGAGATAGTTACTAAATTTTGAATTTAAGAGTGAATGACACTCAAGATTAAGAAAAACAACAAGAAAGAATTCTCTTTCTATCTTGTAGAGAAAAACTAAAGAATACATTCTCAAGCACACTTTTGATTTTCTCTATATTAGTATCACCATCAACTTTCTTATGTTTCTTATAAGCACCGATTTGGATTTTAACACCACCGCCGGAAAGAGTTTTTTTTTCTCATTTCAATCAAATACAGCACATTTTGGGTCAGATTAACATTTCAAAAACGATTTTTTCATAAAAAATCGTTTTTGGGAACACCTGGTTAGAAAGATATGGACATTTTACATGTTTGATTGACAGTTTGTCATTAGATGGGTCGTCATCCCCACCCGTCCACCTCTCCCTCAAGTAATTGGCCATTGTATCTCTGAAAGAGGCATTTTCGGATATGAGTTCATTAATGAAATATTTTTATACGAACATTCTCTATAATCTTTCTAAAATTTTGAAATGTTATCCTGACTCACCCTGTATAACGACCATTTTTGATTTAATTGTCGAAGAATATATTTTAAGATTAAAAATAAGGTGGCCATGAAATGTCAGACTGTTAAATATTTCAGTTCTACACACGTGTATTTTCGGAATTCGTCGATAAGGCGGTATGATAGTCACGTTTCCTCCTACAACCTATGGAAAAAACCGGTTCAGAGCAGCCGGCTAGGATTTGACGTGAGATATTCGAATTTCTACCCAATATATTAGTTTTATAATCAAAGAGGGGAGATTTTGGACGTTGCCAACGGTTAGCAACGAAATTGAGAAAAAAATTATCAAATTCATGATTTCAATACAATAATTCAAAAGAATTACACTGGTGGAATCTCCCCTAATTGTTAAATTTTAAAATGATTTTAAAAAACTTGAATTTTTGCAAAGAAATATCTCAAATACCATTGTCCATTATTCCAATTCTTTTTATCAAACTCTGAATTACTCCTATTTCAAGTATCTGATTTCTCAGAAACTCCTAATAATAATAATTTTTATTATCATTAATTACTATTTTTAAATTATATTTTCCACGTTTGACGTTTCAATCGGTGATGGCAGTATTCGAATGCAAAACGGCAAAGTTCTCGATTCCACTCGAGAATTCACGAAAGTATTCGTATGATACTCGTTCTCGGTTCTCGTACTCGGATGCGCCGAGTCTTGAATTCGAATGAAAGTATTCGAATACATGTTGTCGGGTGTCAGTTCTCCGTTCTCGAGATCCAATAGGTGTATTAATTTTATTTGAATGCGTCATCTAGTTAAATAAATAGAATGAATGGTTTTATTTCTTTATGATTTTTATTTTTTTATAAATTTGTATTATCAGGTTATCACTACTACAAACAGAAATTTGTTGCGCCTGTATATGTGTTATAAGGAAAATTTGTAATGGAAAAATATAAAACTAATTTAGAATTTATGATAGAATTAAAAAAAATTAAGACAGTGTTTAAAAATTACAGAAAGTATACCTATTATTTAATGAGAGAAAAAGAAAGCTAATTGTGGCCCAGTCAAATGAAAATAATAAATAATACACAAATTAGAACTTGCACAATTTCGAAATCTATTCTCGAGAATGCTTCGCCGAATTCCCTGCCAGAACTGTACGTGCAGCCGAACACGATTCGAGAACAAGTATTCGAATACTTACTAAAGTTCTCGAGAACAATGTAGAACCGCAAATTTTGTCGTCGGTATTCGAGTACTCAAGTATTCGAATGAATGTCTCGATTCTTAAAAGTTCTCAATTCTAAAGTATTCCATTCTGCCCATCACTAGTTTCATATGGCATACATAGTTTAGACCGAAACTTGTAGTATTACAAATCTTAACTAACAAAACTGAATGGAAAGGATTCTTTGATCTATTTGATATTTTCACTAAAAATAAATTACTTGATAAATGTCATTGCTGTCACTATCATAAGTAAAATCTGGATTAATGGAAATTATGAGGTTCACTACAGAGCTGACATGCTCTTTCGATTAGAGATGGGAGGTAACCCCTTACAAAAAATTATAATAAATTCAACAAAGAGAAAAATGATTTTAGGCTTTTAATTTTTTTTGTACAATAACGTATAAATGTTAAATAAAAAATTTACTGAATAAAATAAGGATTCGGAATGTCATAATAATAAAATTTATTATGCTACGGATCAGGTGAGGAAATTAGTATATTAAAATACTAACATTTGTTGTAACACGAGTGATTCTGATTCTTTAATCATCAAAATTCCTATGGACTTTGAAGGTATTTCCTGCACTCTCCGGAGCTAAGAAATAAATTTGTGGTTGTCACGAAGGTGGTAATCATTCGTCGTTTCTCTATCGACAAAAATGTGTTTGACACGCAAAACCGCATTACCAATCTCTGCCAACCTCCCATAAAAAGTCACTACATTTGATTGCACAAAGTGAAATTTGATGACACTGTTTTTCAGCCCATTTTATATGTAAAAAAAAGACTGGAAAACATCTTTTCTAACCCGACTGAATTAAAAAAAGATAAAAAATAATAATAAAAAAAAACACTAACTTATCATACAACACCAGCAGTCTATCATTGGATATGTCGCTCATATCTATCGCCCTTCCCTTCTTCACGACCTCGGGGTGTTTCTTCATCATCAGCCAGCCTACGTGAGAGAAGAAGAAGCCCCTGTTGGAATTGTGGGGATCCGCGTCCGTTTCCACGAACTTGTGGTGCGTCCTATGATCCCTCACCCAATCATACAACTTGTTCTGAAGATGGAGTTTTGATTTTGGTTTGCGCCTATTTTTTTAATGCACGTACAGGTGTCCCACCGAACACTGAATTTTTGATTACAGCTCTATTTGTCATTTTAAAAAAAACTTTTTCTACAAAATTCTACACTAGCCATCATAAATGTTTAGTGTGAAATGCAAGGGCTTTGCGTAAGGGTTAATTTAGCGTAAGCAAAAATATAGTGTGCTATTTAAAAAGATCAGGTTACCATGGTCTAAAGTTAAACAAACGTTCAGGGCTAAAGTGGACACCTCTATATAATTTCATTGATTTTCGTTTCATTGAATTAAAACAAGTTTGTATGTATGGCATTTAAAATATGAATAGCAGACACAAAAGCAGGTACAAACTAAACTACGTTGCCTTGACCGAAAGCTAGTAAAAAGATAAATGATAAAGGCTGTCATCTTCTATTCTTGACCTTTAATTATTTTGGTATTTTCTCCTGGTTGTTAGGTCCTTCAATGATAGAAACACTTCAAATATTCAACGTTTCGATTGTATTATTATGACCTTTATCAAGTACATGTATAAAAATTATAATATATTGTGAACATAGAATGGCAATGTTAAATTCTAAATAAACTTTTTTGTTTTATAAATGTTAAAATCATTACTTTTTAGTTTTTAATATGAAAATTTCGAAAAATGTGCTTTATATAATGATTCCGTTGTAAAACACATGTATGTAGTGGTTTGAGTTTATTTAAAAAGCATTTAAAATAGCTAAGTAAGCATGCTGTATAGTCAAAAATATTTTTAGGTTATGCAGCATTGTATACTATAGTTTTTCGTAGAAAATATTTCTTGCTAAAATGACAAATAGAGCTGTAATCAAAGACCCAGTCTTTGGTGGGACATCCGTACTTATTTATAACGAACAAAAGATGTTTTGTATTTTATATAATTTTACAACGTATATTTTATTGATTAATGTAATAACAGTGATTTAAAAACATCATACATGACATGCGTCGATATATATAGGAATTAAATATCAGTAATACGTCAAAATAACATATTGCCAATCACAAAAAAAGAATCATTTTGAAATTGTATGTTTACACGCGCACATCTCTCTATTATGTATACATGTATGCACTTACGTGACCACAGGATGCGTACAACATCAACAATAGTATCTTCAACGGAGTATTAAGTTTGTAGCTCCTGTGAGTGAAATACCGATGGGCTCCTGCTGTGACTCCCAGTCCCGCGAGATGCATATTCACGGCGGCTGTAAATAACAAAACAGCACGACGCTTTGACAGTTCCGATGACAATTGGCGGGTAATTTAAATACTAGGGAATACGAAAAGTCTAAAATTCTGCGCTTACTGTATAAGACGATGTAGAATTTTTGGATCCACTGGAACGTGAGTAGAATGTAGAGGCACGCTATGTGTCCTAAGGCGATAAAAAAGATATTTACATAGTTAAGCGGTTGCTCGATCCGTTTATTCTCGCGCGCGTTTGCGGGTTTTTCCAGCACGGATGCGATAGGTTCTTCTTCTACGGTGTTTGGCGACATCTTCATTCCGAATGACTGTGGGAAAAGTAAAAATTCGCTTATTACTTTAAATAGCCCATTAAAATTGAAGATGGCATCGTTAAGTCGTTTGCAATTACTAAACAATTATTGCAGTTTCGCCCGTAATGTATAAATGAAAACGAAAATTGTTTTGTAATAGGTCTTTCACATGCACGTTCAAGACACGGCATATCAGCTAATCATAATTGGATATGTTTCTAATGAACATCGCCGCAATTATTTTTAAGAGCCCAATACAACAAGTGAAAGTGGGTCCATAAATAAAAAGGCATCTAATACATTTTTCTTGTAACATGGTCGTTATGTAATGCGTTTTTACGTTACGTGTAATACTTTAATTCCCAGGTCAAATGAGCATCCATTCATGATTTCAACCAGAGCCTTGCGTGGTATTATTAGGCTGCGAAGTGGTCGCCTAATATTTTTAAATTTTGAGGCGGCATTTGTTAATAGAACATAAGATATTATTATTATTATCGTTAGTTATATATTTGTCTGTATTCTTAGCTAATACGCAGGGCGGCAATTACATAATTCGCTTAACATTTTTTAAAACCACGGCAGTGTCGATCCTGATTGGATCACACTGATAATATTTCAATTAGATAAGGTATCGGTTATCAGAATACGATGTTACCTCTATTAATATTCAAACTCTTAGAGAAAAATAATTTTTTTCCACCGACGGAAGAATTTTATTTGTCAGCAGTTTAAAATTTAAATAAATTCCTAGACAAATGGAAATTATTCACGTTAATTGCTGGATATTCCAAATTTTTTTACATTATTATATAATATAATAATTATTTTATAAAGTGTGTTGTACAAGATATGTCTCAATTAAATCTAAATGTTAGAAATGAAGTTAAAATGATTAACTGTTTCAGTATTCATCATAAAACTTATAAAATATTATTTCATTGCAAGTTCCTATTGTTTTTTTTTGTCATTATTTCATCTCCTGTTTTTTAGCAAGGTAACAACAATGAAAATTCAATATATGCAAATATCAACGACCACACACTACTTGTTTACCATGAAAGATTTTTTGCACATTTGAAAAGCTTAGTCCTCCAAACATTCTATAATTACTAAAAATTCTTCAATATGTAAATCTCCTAGAACACATTATAATGTTTAAATATATTGATATATGTAAATTGAATGCGGACGATGAACGATTAAGTATAATGGGAAAACAAAAGAGGACTGAGAAAGAAAACACGAATTTATAATAGTATACATAATAAATCCTAATACTAACATAAAACATATAGGAACAACCAACACCTGTAGCTCAATATATCTCCCTTAGAAATAAATATAGATTTTTTTTAATTATAAGATTATAACAATGGCCGAGGACCATCTCAATAATACTGCAAAACCAAAAAGAATAAAAGGAAAAATCTGTAAGAATTTATCCCTGACATTTTCATCCTATTGTCTAAAAATATCCAATGTATAAAATCACCAGAAATCATTTATAGTTTTAACAATGCGAATCAAATGCCGACCAAGTCGTTAAAAAAGGTGCGTAGGCAGTGAAAATAGCCCAAAACCAGTAGTTACAGTCAATAGATGTGACGAAAGGCCGGTTTTTCAATTGATAGTTAACTACAAGTTGGTACTTAGTAAACTTCAAGTAAAATGTACAAATGCGTTTCACATTTGGTAATAGTTAGTTGAATTGACTATCTTAAATCGATAGGCGTACAAAACGATATTGTGCATTGTGCAATGCGTGTGTATTAAAAGTAATGTGTACTTACTTCTGGCAATTAGACGTGCGTCTTTTACGATTAACATTATACTAAGTAAACCGTTCAAATTAGCAAGTGGGGACGTTTCGCGGATATATTGAGGTTCTATAAACATTTGTCTAGCAAACACTTCACTATTACTGCGCAATTTTCATTTCAATATCCACAAATTTTACGGGTTAACACGGGGCTGTTATTCCTAACTGACAAATGACATATTTTCAAACACGACAATAGACAATTTAAACAATGCGACCAACTTAAACTTGATATGAATAAATTGCACTCAAATTTTGAATAAGCATGCCTAAAATAAATCAAATTTTTTTTTATTTACGTAGCAATTATGAAAGACCACAATAAGCAATTTTACGTGAAATAAATATTAACTAAATCACAGCAGTACACTATAAAAGCACTATTTATTTTAATAAATTTTGCAAAATAAAAACTTACCCTTTAGGATCAAGTCAATTATAAAATAGTAATGGATACTATAATAAAATAGAACCTATCGCACATGAATATCTTAAGGTGTAACCGTGTAACTAACTGATTGTTGTCTTAAACACGAATGGCAAAATATTTATTATGGTATTGCTGCATCGACGATTCTTCAGTTTTTAACTACTGTAAGCAATTAAATTTGATGTCACTCGTCCTTCCTAGATGGTTGGGCAATTCGTAACATAAAGTACTTGCGCGATCCCAAAAAAAAATTATACAACACCACTCTTGCTAAAAAGAAGCATTTGAGCGTGCTTCGTCGTTTGAGTAATTGAATCATTGTTTAAGTTCGCCGAAGTGTATTTGTAAATAATTAGTGAAACAAGTCGCCACGTAACTGTGCCAGAAATATTCTATTTCAAAAATAAAAAGACGCGTCAAGAAAGTCACCCTTTTTCGCGGCATTAAAGACGAATACAGACGAATATAACAAACTACTTACAGTTTTATTGTTCTAACAACGCACTACTACCAATTCTCCTTCGACGAACACTTAAGAATGCGACAAGTGGAGCTTTCGAGTTCTGAAGCAGCATCTCAGTTTTTAGTCAAACTCTATTACATAACAAGTACAAATAGTATTACATCTTACAATGCGCGGTCAATAATTGATAAAAATGACGGGACGGCAAATAGCGACCCAATAATTCAAGAGTTACGCTCTTCTTTTATATAATGGTTTTATTATATATTGACGCGATAATTTAAAGGTACATAATAAAATTTTGCAATGCGATTTCATACATTAGAAGAAATATCTCTTTTTTATTAGAATAAGTCGGAATTTCGAAATTTTAAATAGTTTCATTATGGGAGATATTTGCTCTAATGGAAATGACAAACTTCGCTTTCAAATTAGTTGTTATCACTTTATTAGTATGTAGAAGGTATATTATTGCAACAAAAAAAACATTAAAAGAACAGAACCAACTTAAAATTGGTATTTTAAAATAAATTAGATTAATTGGCGGTTTGGCACACATGACACTTAGTTATTAATGCTCTTATATATTTGAGAAACGTCAAAATAAACGATGAAATTTAAATTGAATTAACGTGAATATAAAAATCTTTGATAAGATTTACACATAATAATGATATAGTATCTATTACATTAATCCCGATATAGGTGTATTTTTAAACTACTGAAACTTACGTTTATTTAAAATCGTAATAATGCGCACGTTTAACATCGTCAACCTTATCAAATTTGTTTCTTGACACACGTAGGTGGATGATTGGCAATAAAATAGGCTATTTTACACCACAAAATACAAATAAATAATGGATGTTAAACGCAAATTATATACGATATATGCAATATCTTTTTTGGTAAGTTTAATCGATATTCTCCGAACTCACGAGTGGCATGATGTGATTTTACAGGATTTATTTGCTATAGGTTTAATGTTTCCTCTACTCTATCCTTACGTACGCGAGCTAGGGGCGTCTCATTTTACTGTAGGACTATTAGGTTCCTCGTATTCCGCTCTACAAGTATTGACAGGTCCATTAATTGTACGAAACATGTATATGTCGTTCATATCGTTCTTATATATAATTTTCAGGGCAGTTGGAGTGATATAAGAGGCAGAAAATCAGTTTTATTAATTACTTTATCGGTTTGTACGATATGCTATTTCTTGCTGAGTTTGACGAGTTCTATTTTAGTGATATTTCTTTTACGCTGTGCTTTAGGTATGAAAATTATTATGGATTAAGTATTTTGTTTTATAGATCGATGATGCTATTTTAGGTTTTATAAAACATACGCAGACGATATGCAAGGCACTTATTGCTGATGAATTACCGAAAGATGAACAAGCCGCGGCTTATGGGCAATCCAGTGGATTAGGAATGTTAGGTTTTGTTATAGGGCCGGTGTTAGGTGGACATATATCCGAGCTTCATAATGGGTTCTCCTATGTATGTTGTTTGACGTCACTTCTGTTTGTAATAAATATTAGTAAGTTCTCTTAAGTTTTTAACATGACAAACACTTATCTAAAAAAGGAACTTATCAGTTTTCAATTAACATCACTTCATACAAGATATTAGCCAAAGGACAATTAATTCAATAAAGTAGATATATACAGGTGGGAAAAAAATTAACATTTTTTGTTTACACTTTTGTCATTTTCTTCCAAATTAATTAGAAAAACTGTCAGGAACGGCAACTTCGATATGCGCACGCTCCTAATGAACTGTTGCAGGAACAAACCTAATAAAAACCGAATTACGAAGATAGCTGAATTACGGAGCTAGCTTCTCGCGTATGAATTTTACCCTTTATTCCTTATTCCTGCAGGTGTGTCTCACTCTATTGGGCACACCCTCTTACTGCTGCGCTTCCACCAAACTCAACTGAATGGTGCTATAGCTATAGTACTGGAATTATTTCACTGTTTGGAAGTACATTCAGGTGTCTTATAGATGGCGTGCGTCATAACTGGGATTGGGATTTTACATTGGCGCCATCTAGGGGACATGCAAAGGCACTTCCAAACGACTGAATAACTCTATGTGTAACTTGGTATCATTCTTATTACAGTATTAACTTTATTACTGCCGGAAATTCGAAGAGAAGGTGGAAACGACGTAGCAGTCGACGTAATAGCTCTATTTTCAACAATACCCAGAGAATTTTTAAAATCACTGAGGGAATTACGCAGAATCGATTGGAAAATATACTGGGACACATTCCTCATACGTTTCCTGTTCGGGATAAGCGTCTCCATATTTCACTCCAACCAAGCGATGCATCTCAAAGAGAGATATAACCTATCGCAAATCTACATCGGTTACACGATATCATTCCTGAGCATAGTCGGCGTGATATGCGGGTTGTCGATGGGAAAGATAGCGGCACTATTCTACAGGGAGGATCACAGTCGCCTGCAACGGATCTATCATTCCTTCTGCGCAATCGCCGCCTGCTGTATCTGTTTCTATTTCGCGCCCGAGATTTACACGTTTTATATGATCCTGGTGCCGTTCTCCATATCCAGTACGATTCTACGGATTGTGACGATGGAATTGATGATCTCGAAGTCGAAACATGACGAGAAAGGCTCCTTGGCGGGTGCTTCGAATAGCGTCATGTCCGTGGCTAGGTTCGTAACTCCGCTCACATCCGGAATAATCGGAGATATCTTCGGAGAAAATGCTGTGATGTTATCGGCTGTCGTGCCTTCTATGTGCGGCTCAGTGTTATGTGTCTATTTGATGCGAAAGAGTCGATCGAAAAAAGATTAGTACAATAATTATAATTTTCCAATTTGTTATTTATGGGTAAATAAATTATAGTTTTGTTATAAAAAAGTATATATTGTTTTATTTCTTATAGTAACCCTAACTTAAAAAGATTTACAATTCTGTAGAAGAACTGAAATTAATTCCCGACATAAAATCGACATTAACATGTAGTACATCTACATAACAAAGTAACATATATTAATTAAATTAATAAATAAATAAAATTTTCTTTCTATTGATTCACTATCTGTAAAAAGTCCTCCTTCTAAACTCTTTTAAACTGCATCTTAGGTATTTAAAACGTTATTTGGACCATCAATATCCGCTCCGGGAGCCACTCATGCTAGCTACGCCACTGCTCAACGGTGCTATTGTGGTATAAGGATAGAAATAATGGAAAAAAATCATTCACTATTTTTGTTCAATATCACAGACATTGTATTAATAATTATAAAATATGCAATATATATCTTCCATTGCACAAATTTCGTAAATATAATTTCTTTCCTACTTACCTTCGTAGTTTGTGACAGTTTGTGTTTCCACTGCAAACTTTATAAACAGAAAGGTACTAGTACTAATTATAGCGGCTATAACTGTTAGGCGCCGTTTTTTAAACGGTAGATAAGTGCGTACTACCCACGTATTAATTTTTAAAGATTAAAACTTTTTTGCCACTTTATTTAGTTTCAAAGGTCAACAAATCGTATTACTTGGAACCTTGCAATAATTTTTTTTGCAGTATGTCCTATGAAGTCGATATCAATAATTGTGTATTAAGTATATATCATACAATCTTTTTACCTAATACTCGTTTAAAAGAATATAAAAATGCCAGGGCTAGATAAAATAAGACAACTCCTTCTTGCCAGCAAAGGATTTGATCGAATCCTCCATCCAGTAAATCTATACACCCAAGAAAAACAGATGAAGTATTATGTAAGTTTTAGGTTAAAATCATCTCAGCTGGACAAGGATCGATTGTGGCTGAATTAAAGATATCGGATGAGCATGTAAATATACTGGGAGGGTTGCACGGTGGGCTGTCGGCTACCATAGTAGATGCAATTTCAAGCCTGGGTTTGTTGACACACGATAATGGTGCTAGGAAGTCTGTTTCGGTCAATTTGAATATCAGGTATAATATTATTTTATTTGTGTGTGCTATTCGAAGAGATTTGAAAATAATTTCAGTTATTTGAGCGGAGCAAAGAAAGGAGACACCATAGAGATCATAGGAAACACATTAAGAGCAGGAAAGAGCTTAGCTTTCCTTCAAGTCGAGATAAAGAATAAGGAAACTGGTACTCTACTTGCAAAGGGGTCGCATACAAAATTCTTGTTAGATAGTTAATATTGGTAAATGTAGCTGATGATACATTGTATGTATAGTTGTTTGTATGGTATTGCGTTTTTGTTTTGTAATTGATAAGTGATAAGTTTTGTACATACATAATTACTGTGACCATAATTTTTTCTTGTTTAAATAAATTGAGAGAAAATATAATTTTACTATGTATTTCTATATGAAACAAGTAGGTATGCCCTTTATTACCTTTAAAACATAGGGAAAAATTATAAAGTTCACAAATCGATACATGAAAATCTACATAGTTTGTACTTGCAACTCAAATAAAAATAGTTTTAAAGTTGTCAAACTGATAATGCCATGTTAAATCGAATTCAAATTAAAAATTACAAATACCTATATAAATACGTATTTTAAAGTGATAAACATGTCGTTTAAGTGTTGCATCTCTTTCTAACAAATGCTGTGTGTCTGTCCTTTGTTGGTAGGTATGTGGGAAATTTAAAAAACTCGGGCATTTATAATAAAATCAACCGCATGAGCCGTATTTAAGGGAAAATGACGATAAACCTGCTTCATTTTTATTTTGTTCTTACTCTTCTTAGCGTTTTATTAAGCACTTAAACTGCTTGTATTACAATAATATTAAAATGCCAGTGGTAGATAAAATAAGACAAATCCTTCTTGCCACCAAGGGATTCGATCGAATACTTCATCCAGTAAATCTATACACCCAAGAAAAAAAAAAGATGTATCATGTAAGTTTTAGGTTAAAATCATATCGGCTGGTCAAGGATCGATTGTGGCTGAATTAGAAATATCAGATGAGCATGTAAATACATTGGGAGGGTTGCATGGTGGAATGTCGGCTACCATCGTAGATGAAATATCAATCCTAGGTTTGTTGGCACATGATAAACGTGCTATAAAACCTGTTTCTGTCGATATGAATATCAGGTGTAGTATTATTTTATTCGTGTGTGCTATTCGAAGAGATTAGTGGTTGATTTTGTGAAATAATTTCAGTTATTTGAGTTCAGCAAAGAAAGGAGATACCATAGAGATCATAGGGAAAATATTAAGAGCAGGAAAGAGCTTAGCTTTCCTTCAAGTCGAGATAAAGAATAAGGAAACTAGTGCTCTACTTGTAAAGGGGTCGCATACGATATTCTTCTTAGATAATTAATATTGGTAAATGTAGCTGATGATATATTGTATGTATAGTTATTTGTATGGTATTGCGTTTTTGTTTTGTAATTGACAAGTTTTGTACATACATAATTACTGAGACCATGATTTTTTCTTGTTTAAATAAATGAAAGAAAATATAATTTTACTATGTATTTTTATATGAAACAAGTATGTCCTTTATTACTTTTAAAAATTACGGAAAAATTAAAAGATTCACAAATCGATACGTGAAAATTTACATAGTTTGTAGTTGCACACAAATAAAAATAATTTTAAAGTTGTCAAACTGATAATTTACGTCAATTTACGTCGTGTTATTCGTTCGAAAGCTTAAACAAAAACATTTAAACCGCGTATTTTAAAAGCAAAGTATCTGATATATATTATTTTTAAGGTTATGTTAGTTAAATAATAATCAAAATACAGTTAAAATTGGTCATTATTAAAAATTAATTCACAAGAAACCAATACATTACAAGCTAATTTTTAAAGCTTCCCAATGTTTGGCAGAAAAATGTAAATGTATAGACAGAAACTCCTAGGAACAATATTTTATTTTTTACAAACCAAACATAAATAAAAAGGTTTTTCAATTACATACAACAATGCATCATTTCAAAATTCTAATGTTAACCTTCAGCATATTTTTCATATTTGGGATTCTACCTTTTACTGCTACTACTGTCATTTTCATTAATGAGCCAACTTGCAAAGAATACCATTCGTTTAATTTACTTCATGCACCGCATAACAAAGTCCATATAAAAATGTCTAAATCATTGTTGGAAAAAACCACACGCAATTTAAACAGGGGACAAGGTTTTGATACCGTCTTTAAAAATGTAATTTTCTGCCAAACGTTGTTTTCACTTCAAACTTCATTATCTATTTTTATTTTTGCAGATGAGAGTCTTGTCAGTTGAAAAGGGTAAATGTTTGATGGAATTTAAAGTTTTGCAGCAGCATTTGAATTATCTAGGCGGCTTGCACGGTGGCTATTCAGCTTCTGCAATCGATATTTGTAATTCGTTGGCTGTACGTACAATTTTAGACGATAATTATTACGATTTGACTGCGAATTTAAATTTATCGTAAGTATAATTTGTACTAAATGACTCTTATAGAAACTAAAACAAAATGGTTTTGAATAAAACTGTACTGCAACTACCGCGTGAGTCAACTTTGATACTTACGTTGTTGATTTTTATACTAAGCTACCCTGCAATTATGCAACTCAAAATACACGTAAATTTAATTGGTTGTGGTTAGCAATTTTATATATAGATTGGAATTTATCAATTCGATCAGTGTATAATTCAATATTATTTAATGAAAAGCTTTATTTTTGCTTATATCTCAAAGACATTATATTTTGATTTATTAATTATATTACAACGCGCCGAATTTTAAAAATATTTTTTTTATGATGGATAATGGACTTGCTTTTCATATGTAGGTACGATACATATTTTTTTATGTATTAACATTACTTCCATGTTTTGTTATGCAAATTATTAAAGTATTCGGTTAACTTTTTATTCGCCATTAATTTTTGCCCATTTGGAATGCTGATTTAATGATGTATTATTTCTGAATTGTCTAGTTATTAAAAATATAAGATACAAAATATTTTTTTCTCATTAGTTTAAGATGTGATATTAAAAGGGTTAAAGGCGTAAGACGAATTAATTGTTTAATTTATATATCTGAAACCGGCTTTTTTTGGAGATGATATAATTGTGGACAGTAGGATTTTGAAACTGGGTAAAAATTTAGCGTTCATCGAAGCCTATTTTAAAAATAAGAAGACAAACGAAATATTAGTGCATGGATCGCATACTGCGTTTATTGCATCATCAAAACAATAAAATTTGACTCGATTTAGCAGTAGTTTTATTTCTGAATATCATTTATATATAATCCGAATAGTATAGGACCTAACACTGCACCACAGGGAATTCCAGAATTCGTGTAATCGATATATCGAAGTATGAAGCAAATCAGCGACAAATTCTACACTTATTCCATAAAATTCAAGCTTTTGTAGCAAATTTTCATTGTGTACACAGCTAAATTATTTTTATAAATCACAAAACACATCGAGCTGACATCACTCGATAATTTTTAAGATGCTGTAATAACATGTAGTCCCAACAGTGGAGGTAGATGCTCCCCTTCAAAAGGCCTTATCTTGGTTATTGCTAGTAATATTTTTATCCAGAAAAGAATTTAAACAATTTAACAGAGAATACTCGAAGATTTTTGAAATTACAAACGTCAAAGTTACTGGTTTACAATTTGAAAAATATTTGTCACATTTTTTTTTCATTTAAATTGGAATAATTTCATGGATACAATGAGTTTTCAGCTCCAAGAACAAGATAGCACCAGTAGAGGTAAAAGGTTCAGCTTCGTATTCTGTATTCAGAGAATATATGGTTGGTACTTCGTAAATTTAACCAAGTTTATCTCACCTTTAATCCCAAATTATACTATATTATGTGTAATATCATAAAAAATGTTTTTTTTGGATGGTATATGTCTCTTGCTTTCAAAATCAGAGGTGTGTCACGTTGCCACATGTCAGGTTTAAATTAATTAAAATATCAAAGGTCCTAAAACGACCTAGGAGGCACTCCTTTTTGCAACTGATGTATTCAATGATAGTCGCCTAAGCTGAAATAAAATTTAAAATTGGATCCATTTAGGTCAATAAATTGTAAAAAGATTTACCTGTAACAACACTTTACTCCAACGTCACAGCTCGAATTTCTTTGTATTAATATTTACTTGTAGCACGTTCAAATGCTATCTTTGTTCTTCCAATGGCTATCTGCAATAGAATTTGTATATAATTCTATGAATAGGTAAATAAAATATCAAACAAGAATTTACATAGTAAAAATAATGAAAATACTAAACAGAACGGATGAAATTTGCTGCAGAGAATCAAATGAAAATAGCAAGCACAAATTTTGACCAAAAAGGTATACAGGTGTGGTGACTTACGTATCAAAAATCAGATGTAAAGGTATTAAAACAAGCACAGAGGTTGTAACAGAGTCATTTGATAGCAACAGCACAAAAATAAGTAATAATGCTTCGAAATTATAGTAGAGCAGTTTTAAGAAAAATTATAAGAAAATTGAGCATTTTTCACTACGTTACTTACTCAGATATGGCTTTTTAGTCACTAGTTTCTACTTACATTCACCCTGATAGAATTTCTTAATCCAGGTTTATCAAAATTGTCGGTTCCATTAGCTGATATCTTTCGCCCTGCCAAATACACGTTACAAAAATGTATTATTAATTAAATAAGATTATTAGCAGTTTACCGAAATAAATGATCGTAATTTCTCTTGTACGAACAGCAGCAAGCTGACGGCATGTGGAACAACTCATATGACGGATCGCCATTCTTATTTATAGATATTAAACGCCGATAAATATATTTCTGCTTACATTTAGTAACAAATCCAAGTGCAGTGTTAGTATACAGCTGACAAGGACTATTCAAACTAAAACAAAAAATATTAAAATTTACTCGAATCTACGTACAAAATCGTCAGCGCTTACTTTTTGCATATTTCCACTTGTATACCTTGCACGTATCCTTCCGGCGAATTCTTTTGATTAATAATATATTGCCAGGTGTTTCCTTTCGTCTTTCCCACCTTTGGGAAGATCAATTTTTGTTGCGACTCGCAGACGAAATGATCGTCGTCTCCACTCAATCTATTGGCGAATTCGTCCGGGGTTGAGTCAGTGCCGAAGAGGGAATTGAAAGTGGAATTTTGTTTTAGAATTTGCTGCACGTACGTGTAAGGGTAACCATCTATGTTCTCGCAGAAAGTGCCTCCTGTCCGAGCACAAAGTGGGGCTTCATGTATTGGAGAAAATTTGTCATCATCACTAGTGTCTTCCTCGGAGTCGGGGAAGATGATTTGGTGTGGTCCTATTGTTAATATGTAATTTAGGTTACATATAAATAATTAAGTTTATTTGAATTAAATTTCCCACAATATTTCTGACAGTAAAACAAAAGATTAGTAATTTAATATTTTTGAATTTAAACATTTTTAATACCTGCAGTATATCTTTACAAATAATAATAACGAATTTTAATTTAGAAATAAATCCTTAAACTTAATTAAAATGATAATTATTTTTATTAGTACTTACTTAACAATACCCTATTCAAACTTTTTGTTGGATAACTTACAACATTTTGTACCTGAAATAAAGAAAATATATATTATATATAATCATCAAATAGGTATACCATGTAAAAATCATTTTCTGAAAGTGTAAATAAAAGATGCACAATAAAATTAACCCACTATTTATAAACAAACAAACAATAATACTAACTTTCTGGATTAGCACTATTACAATAACATACCATTGCTAATAAGCTGATTGTAACTACAGATCCGCACACGAATCCCATAATAATAGAATTCATGATGATTATAATTGTAATATAAAATAAATATGAAAAAACACCACGTAAACACTACCACACACTGAACTTGGAGCTGGAACAATGAAAAACAGGTTTGCACGAGGTACGAAGTTTTGTGTTTTACGAGTTATCAAGCAGTGCTGCTAACTGTTGATCAATACAATTCTCAATATGCAAATGAAACTGTAAAAGTCGTTATATAATAGAATTCCCCGATATTTTATCACTAAAAATAAATATGTATATATTTACCAAGTTTTGCTTTATTATAAATAGGTTTTTATAAAAATAACAAATAAAAATTGGTGACCAATTGCATTTAAGTTTCGAGAGAATTTGACGTTAGATTTATGGCGGTAGTGCCATAAAATAGAAAATATCAAAAATTCTTAGTCCAGTGATTAAATGGACACATATCTATCCTTTTTTAATCAAAGTCTGGCATCCCGTTTGAACCATTGCAATTGCACATTAGAATTTTTCTGTGACGTGTTTGTACGCAACATCGCGGAGTCTTATAAACTAACATAAGTAAAAATATAGACAAAAAATAAAATCGTGGCCATAAGGAGTAACATTGGGGAGCGTTCAAAATTATAATACATTGGGTAAAGTATACACTACAAATTAGGAAAGCGAATACAGATGTTGAATGCTTGAGAGTGACAGCATAATTATACTTGTAGCACCTATTTTCGAACGCGCAATTTATATTCTCTATTATGTGGCAGTGTTGTCATAAATATGCTACCACTTAATATTTCTTATTTTCCTACTGGAAATATATGGTCACAGACAGTCTAAAAAAAGGTGTTTTAATACAAACTTAAAACACATCTTTTCACTGTTATTGACGGTTCCTAGCTTACACTGTTAACTTCTTATAACTTTTTTTATCATATGCATTTTGAATAAAATTAAGAATTGTCGGCGCAAAAATAGTGTGTAACATACGACCTTCGCTTCGGCCCACGGCTCTACAACCTTGCTCACACTACTCGCAAAACTATAGTTTCTGGTCTAGTGATAGAAAAAGCTATTAAGTATATACAGGGTCCCACATCTATTTTCCCTTGTATATATGCGAAACTAATGGAAATACAAACAGTTGTAGTAAACTTCAGTGTAAAATAAGCTTAAATCAACTGTCATTTTACAAAATTGATTAGAATGTTTTATTAGTTAAATATGCACATATATAATGCAATAAAATTCTTTAAATCGGAAGTCGTTAATCCATAGTTGTAAATACAAACATATAGATTTTTTGAAATGACAGAACAATGGGCATGCAGACAATAGGTACCTAACTATAATTAATAATCCCATATTTTCGCAATTTCAAAATAAATGTAACAATAATTGTCTTGCACGGAATTTTCTTGTGCCTTAAATTAAAAAATTTTCCGAAATCTACCGCATTTTGCCAATGTCCCCATTATAAAAAAGCACGACGGAACACCATTACCAAGCTGTTGCTAGCCGTCAACATAGTGAAGTGATCTGTGCCACCCTCAGCGAACATGATAAGGAAGGTCTTTGGTTTCCTGTTGGCGCTCCTGGCCGTCGACATGGTTGGTATCAGTGATTACCGCGCGGATATTGAATTGACGCATCCATAGAGAATTACGTCGGAAGTTGCTTGACGCTTTTTATAATTCACACAATGGAGAGTTCCCATTAGAAATCAAAAGTTGTATTTTTTCAAAGATAATTTATTTTGGGTTACATACGCAACACAATTTGAAATTTTTTTTTGTTTCGTTTTTTTTTTTGGTGTCGTTAACTTGAAACCCATCTACCTGGAAATTATAGGGCATTTCAATTTTTGTTATTACTGTCGTTACAGCAGTTAATGCTACACTAATTTAATATTTGAAAAAACTACACTCACAATAGAATACAAATTGGGCTGGTACGTCCCTGACAGCGCAGAAAATCCGCCAAGCAGAATGTCTAGAATGTAAATTAACACAGGAAGTTCAGACTCGGACAAACATATGCGTGTTGTGGTACAGCTGTTCACTGTTTTTTTTAATTCATATTAGAAGATAACGATTTGAATGAAAATGGTCTTGTGATATTTTTTTATTATTATTAACACGCCACAATAACAAAGGAATATTCCGTATATATATATATATATAATCTATAAAATGTCGGAGTTATTTAAATATGTTTGTAGGTCTCCAGTCAGATCGCCAATTAAAAAAAAGGAAAAATAAATTAATGACAGATGGATGTAATCAATATGCAAGAATTTAACCTCAATTATATCAGTTTTTTTTTATTATATCTACCACCTTCATACTTGTCAAGTTGTTGTATTGTAATTTACCTATAAATCGCACAGACAGGTTCTGTTTTATTTCCAAAACATTTTCGTATATTAAATTATACCCCTCGAGTCGACTGGTGGATTGTTCTGTCATTTATGCAAATCTATGTTTGTTTTTACAACTACAGATTAACAACTTCCGATTCAAAGATTTCTTGGAATTCTGCGCTCATTTTGCATGAATTTTATCGCATTGTGAATGTGTATATTTACCTAATAAAATAAGACATGATAATCAATTTTGTAAAATGACAGTTGATTTAACCCTACTTTACACCACACAGAACTTTACTACAACTTTACATCTTCATTAGTTTTGGAGTAAAGACAAATACCTAAATTTAAAAGGTTTTTTCATAAGTATTCCGTAAATATAAAGTTTATCTAATCCTAATATTGATTATAAACTGCTGAATATCAACATCGTGATTTTTCAACCACGTACACCAACTTATCTCCAAATAAAACCATATTATGTGACCATTCTTAAACACAGCACGTGCTTTGTAGGTGCACGTATTTTTTTTTCTTTAAAAAAACAAACATTCGATTTTTATATTAGTGCAGGTAACAGGTAATCAACCTTGCTTGCACTATGCGACAACTTGGCGACAATCCCACCATGATGCCGTAGAACGTAGATTCATTATACAATTTCAAACTAACGGACGTCGGGCCGAATCGTCTTTTTACATTGCACACGAGTTGAACGAGCCTATTTTCCATATTCAAAGGTCAGATAACGCGTTTCGTGTGTTTTACCTATGTAATTTATTCGCTCATTCTTGGAAACGTTATGCACATAAACAGTGCAAATAAAACACTAATGATTGATTACGTAATTCTTTTTTGTATTTTATTGTTATTTTTAGCTAAGGTGCGTGATTATCGATATAAAAAATGCAGATAAACAAGTTATATATACGTATTATTGCGTCTTTAATGGAAGAGAATTGTTCTGTAATTTTATGATAATTATTTTAATTATACGGTTTGAAATATTATTTATTTATTATTGAAACTATGACTAAAGATTATATAGTTTAAAACGGTCAAAAACAGTTCAAAATATAATATTTTAATTTATATGCAATATTTTATAGCAATATACTTAATTTATAGCATTTTCGACTTACAGCACTTTTATCCACTGATTGTATTTCCATCTTATTTTAATACATAATATTAGTAAGGGAGATAGATATACTCCACGCGTAAAGTGCAATAAGTCGAAAACGCTATTAATTTCGTACTAAATATAAAATGAGAAAATAGAACAGGGTCTACAATTGTCACTTGCGCGTGAGCAGAATTCAAACTAATGCATCAACTGTCCGTTGCTAGGTTACGCAGTAAAGTTGTTTATTTTTATATTGTGGTATTGAGAGTATGTTGTGATTGTTAAACAGATCTTTTTGGCTGGAATATTGTCTTTGTTATATTTACATAAAATGAATTCCAAATAGTAAACGCTTCGGAAAGTGTAAATTTGTAGAACATTTCTATTCTAGAACGTGTATTGTCAAATGCAATTAGAACTTCTGGGTGGTATGTACCTACCTTATGATGCAAATTTATAACAACATGCAACACATATTGTGTTTGTGTTACAAAAGTGAGATACTTAATTTGTATTACAATTTACAAAGCGATATTTTGGTGATTGGACGTGATTTTGTGCGTCAACGCCCGGAAAAAAGAAGCGAAAACCACCACCATGTTAGGGCAAAATTGACAGGCGATACGCAACAACGCAGGTAAGAAAGCCATACGTAAATTGCATTTTAGACGAATACACGTTCATAATATATTCAAGTTCCTCTCATATGCATTAACAAGGTAGACGGTAGTCACATGGCGACCAGTTCCACATTTTTAATTATCTCGTCGCGGTGTCTCAGTTAGTGCGCTTAGTGTATCGCGAAGATAGGAGCCGGACAGACGGTCAGTTTCACAGATACCGCCTCGTTAGTGTTTACGCGTCCGCGCTTTGTTCACGGTGAACATAGTGATCGCCGGTTCGGACGGATGCGACGATAGTGCGATCTGTGGCAGCGTCAGCGGACATGACGGGGAGAGTCTTCGGTTTCCTGCTGGTGCTCCTGGCCGTTGACAGGGTTGGTATCAGTCCCGCGCGTATATCAAATTGACGTATCCAGAGAGAATTACGTCGACATTCAAGGTTGCTTGATGCGTATTATAAATAGTAAACTGGGAAAAAATAGATGAGATAATTGATCTTGAAGAGTCTGTAGCTTGAATAAAAACAAATATTAATCACTGACGTATTGGATGTTAAAATTAATTTATTTAAATATATTTTGTATTTATAACCAAAAACTACAAAAACATTGGAGTTAGTAAAAAGGAACGAAAATCAAATGTTTGTCTATCTATTCTATAGCAATGTTAAATGTGTGTGTTAACAGTTAAGTAAATAGAGTTTGCAATAAATTGCGTTAATTCATGTAGGTACAAATTATACAACAATAATTTGTTTATATTTGTAAGCATCCATGTGTTAAATAACGGAGTTAATTGTTGATCTTCTGTCAAAGATTGCAGTAGCCGGTGAAGTACCTATAGGCAAAATGCTTTTGAATGCTTTATCATGTTTTTTTTTTTGTAATAAAATATCAATTTATAAGTCATTTTCGTTGTAAAAAATGATTTTCCAAAAATATGTTTTTCTTTCTCGAAAACTACGTGATATTATATTATACTGAATTGATTTCTTATATACAACAGACGCTCATGAAGCGCATTCTTGGCTTTCTAGAAATATGATAAGATGGCTCATTTTATGAATTTTTTTCTAAACATATTTCTACTCAAATAATCTTGATTCATCCGGTAATTAAGGAATTAATACATGTTTAATTTCGAAAATATTGGACGAGTATAACGTATTCATGTAAAAAAAGGGAGTTAGATACATACAGGTTAGTGAAAAGTATGAGGATGGCGATTTATTAACATTTAAAAACTCCTATATCTATATATGCCTATTCAACCACGGCTTCACTCACCACGTGCTTGGAACATTTGTGTTTTCTGGTAATAAACAAGTGATGATTGGTATTCTTCTTCATTACGGTCTGATTTTATTTACGTTTTGGTTGCATCTTGTCACTTAGGGTGATGCTAGGTAAAAAATTGCACATCCGCTTCCGTATACAACGCATTTATTGTTAAAATAATTTTGGAATTTCGAAAATATGGATTATTAATTGCAGTATCGATTGTGTGTATGTCGATTGTTCTGTCATTTATGCAAATCTATGTTTGTATTTACAACTGTGGATTAAAATTTCTCGGAATTCTGAGCATATTTTACATTAATCGTATCGCATTGTATATGTGCATATTTAATTCATAAAACATGATAATTGATTCTGTAAAATGATTGATTGAAACATAAAATATATCGTAATAATAAATAAAATATTTTTTTTATATACTTACCAAGATATAATTTTTTTTGCATTGAATACGAACATAACCTTAAAAGCGTTCACAAATGTATTTCTTAGAAGGCCTTGTTCTTACTCTCCGTAATTTACAACCATGGTAATTATGTATATATCTACCTACTCGAACTATTTGTTGATCTTTTTATAATTCTTCAAGCTAAGGTTAAAGATACAATTTTCAAATGTTTAAGATTATATTTTTACAATTTTAATTTATTTTAATTGACCGCAAATTGCCAAAAGGCAGTTAGCAGAGTTCGCCCCGTGAAACATAAATAAAAAAACAATCCTATGAGAATGAAACCACAACAATGAAGTTTTTAATTTCATATTCATAGCTTGTCCAAGAGGTAAAAAGTATTTTACGTAGACTTCGGTTGTTTTTTTTTAACTACCGCGAGTTTGTGGAGAAGTACAGTAGTAACCGCAAAAATTATAAGCTATACGGTTTAAAAATAAATCATTTAAAAATAGATATAAAAAAATATATTATAATATAAATTTGAAATTCCTTCACAGCGTCAAAGGAATACAGATCACAAACTTTATAATATAATAATGTCTTTGTTATTCACGTATTGTAGAAAGCAACTGTTTTAACAATGTACACAACTTACGTAAAAGATTTTTACAACTTTCATTTTACAAATTACTTTTTAATTATGTTTAAGAGCAGGGGAAACTTTCTTATAAAACTAGTACGTATTTATATATACATATATGTGACTTTGATATGAAACTTTAGCCCGAATTTGCTTAACGAGTTCTTAACAGGTTTGAATTGGGGCACCTAATTTCTCTAATCTAGTCTAATTTAAAGCAGATAACCTGTAATTGAATTTAATTTAACTTAATGCAGCGCCAACCTTAAAATTAGCCGTCTCATATTCATTGTCAGTATTTTGCTTTTAGCTATTTTAATTTTTACTTTGATTGCGTTCATTACGTCAAAATTAAAGCAGTTTTTTTTAGTCAATGCTTATAAGTTTACTCAGTTCCGGCATACATTCATATAAATCGTTTTTATTAATAAAACTTAACATCTCAGTTGACGTTTATCATTCTCCGAACATTTGAACACAGTGTTCTTCATTAAAACAAAACTATTGTTGTAAAAGTGTTTTCTAAGAAATTTTACGGAAAGTTTTTGAATAAATTAAGAATTTGTCAAAAATTAATAAATCAAAAAAACGTAACTTCTGTATATCTTGAAATCTAACTTCTGTCTGAACGATTAACGTATCTAAAATTTCGTTAAAAAATTGTATTTCCGATTGATAGGACAATCTATGTCTTTTAATTTAAATATACTAATTATTATAAATTCTTTGTAAAAATTGCTTTGTTTTAGTATATAGCCAATGCTTAAACATTGTTTTAATACATAATAAACACCATTTGTTTTATTAAATATAATAGAGGAGGCTTAGCTTCCTGAGCCTCATCTGACGAGCCGCCTATTTTTGTAACTTGAGGTCTTTCATATACTAGGTGGGGTGAAAAGTAACCTCCTTGACCGCCAGAATGCGCTGCTACTGCAAAAAACGTTATGGTGCCTTGAAGTCCGTTCATATTTAGGCAGACATGCCAAATTTTAGTGCGATACTGTATTTAGTTTTGTTTTGACAGCTGATTGTTGTTGACGTGTTTGGCATCATGTTGAGTATGGACAAAAACGATTTTCGTTCTTTCATAAAACATTATTTTTTGAGAAGCAAAACGGCGAAGGAAACAAAAGAAAAGTTGGATAAATATTATGGGGCTAATGCTCCGTCAGATTACACCGTCAAATATTGGTTTCGAGAGTTTCGTGGTGGCCGCAACTCCACTACCGATCAAGTCCGCAGCGGCAGGCCCTCCGATGCGGTTACAGAGGACAATGTCAAAAAAAATACATGAAATGGTGTTGGCTGACCGGAAAGTGAAGGTGCGCAAGCTAGCAGATACCACAAAGATTAGTACTGAGCGCACACGCCATATTTTGGGCCATATTCTGCATATGAAAAAGTTATCCTGCCGTTGAGTGCCGCGCATGCTCACTCCTGACCAAAAACACGAACGCGAGAGCACTTCGAAAGAGTGTTTGGGCTTGCTGATGCGGAATCGGGCGGACTTTTGGCGTCGATTGGTAACTGTTGATGAAACCTGGATCCACTATTACACACCAGAGAACAGAATGAGTGCCCGGCAATGGACTGAAGCCGGCACGAGTGCTCCGAAGCGGCCGAGGGAGGCCCAATGGGTCGGAAAGGTTATGGCGTCGGTTTTCTGGGATTGTCATGGCATACTCTTCGTGGACTACCTCGAAAAAGAAAAAACCATCAACAGCGAGTATTAATGTGCATTATTGGAGCGATTGAAGGCCGAAATCGCTGTGAAACGGCCTCACATAAAGCGAAAAAAAAAATTTGTTTTTGCAAGACAATGCACCGGCGCACAAGAGCATCGCAACCACGGCTAAAATCAATGAGTTACGGCTCCAATTGCTGTCGCCCGATTTGGCTCCCTCGGACTATTATCTCTTCCCAAACCTCAAAAGATGGCTCATCAATAAAAAATTCAGCTCACGCGAGGAAATCATCGACGCCACGGAGGAGTATTTTGCAGACCTTCCGGAAAATTACTTTTCGGACGGGATCAAGAAGTTGGAAAATCGTTGGAATAAGTGTATCGAGCTAAAAGGGGACTATATTGAATAAAATAAAAAAAAATTTTTTTCATTCCCAAGGAGGTTACTTTTCACCCCACCTAGTAAATAAGTTTTTATCAAGCTCAGCTCCTTTTCCACAAATCCATACTGTTCCATTTTTACAATTAGTTTGTCCTTAGATATGGTGTCGAAAGCTTTCATCATATCTATAAATACTGTTACCACTGTTTTATTGTCATCAAGTTCTTGTTTTATGTTGTTTATTAAGTTGTATGCTGCTGATGTTGTTGGGAAACATACTGATCGGTGTTTATTATGTCATGTTTTCTAGCATGCTCCATAATTCTAGTTTGTATGACTTCTTCAGCAATTTTATTAAAAATCGTTAGTAAGGAAATTGGTCTGTAGTTCTGCGGCCCGCTTGGCTTTCCTTCCTTAAACTTATCTGTACAATAGCACTAATTAGCGGTAACACTAACAGACGTTGACAGAAAATGAAAATTGCCACTCTCAATATGTGAAATATCCAATCCCACCCTCAATATGTGAAAATTTGCATACCGCGCGCCAGATACAACCATGGTCGTCCGATAACCATACTTGTACCTCACATACGGTAGGTATATTGCATTGAAATTTTCGTACCAACAAGTAAACAACTTTGACCTATCAATAGCGGATGTAGAGATCATTATTATGTTTCGTCATTTGCCTAAATACTACCCATAAAACCCGCTGCAATTTAAAATATATTTTAATAGGCGGTCTGTGAAGGCAAAAGCACAAAGCGCAGAAATTCATGACCAAGGTTAATGTAATCAGGAGACCGGTGGGTCGTGAATTCGTGATAAAATAGATGACATACATGATTTATTGTTGCTATAAAGTTCGTGATGTGAATTACACAATCTCCTAGTAATGCATAATTATGTACATAAATATTTAATTGTTCTATTATGAATCATGGTGCTATAATAAACAGAAAGAGGTAATACTTATAATAGTCGATTAGAAAGGAAATATAGAATATAGACCGTATAGGTGTTGCTCGTATACAAGGTGAAAGATAGAATATTGAAATAAGAACTAAAAATTTACTCTTGAAATAAATCTTAATACCATTTTTCTTATGACAGAACCACACATACAAACCAAACTACGACCCATACAAGTTCTACTCTCATAACAACTATTCGTACTCTTACTCGTATGACTACGCCATCCCCAA
This sequence comes from Cetonia aurata, assembly GCA_949128085.1. NCBI lineage: Eukaryota > Metazoa > Arthropoda > Insecta > Coleoptera > Scarabaeidae > Cetonia > Cetonia aurata. Next base: position 38,981,880 of record OX421886.1, on the reverse strand, counting down.
CCAACAAGGACCATACGGACCTCCGCTACAACCATATCAAGGACCTGCGAATTTGAATCTGCAGTATTTTCCAAGCTACAGACAGGGTAAGCTCGATCAAGCCTTCGTTAATTCTGAGCAAAATTCGCCCGATTACGCCGATGATCCGTCAACATCCGGACAAGTTGGAGATCACGAAAATAGAGATGTACAAAGCGACAGCGTGCCAGCAGGTTTGGTTTGGGAATGGACATTTTGCGATTCTTTGTTTACGCTTTTTAATATTGTAGGCTCGCATTTTCAACAAACCCGGGATGTAACTGCAACGGGAACACCTGATGCTAGATCAGGTGAGCCTCCGTGTTTAAGCATCGCCAAGAAAATCTTTACGCCTACTTAATTGTTTCTAGTTAACCATGCCATAGTCTACCCGCAGAATCACCACATCCATTCGAGGGATGACTCCATTAGTTTGAGAGGATCTAATTGTAACCACGGCATTTGCGAAGACGCCGATGATTATCCCGCCGACGAATTCAGACAGATACTGACCAAGACCCGCGCGTTCGACGCCTTCTTCAACGCCACATATCCGGATCTCCAGTCGAAGAATTTCGGAACGGAGAATGTTTGCGGTTCCATTGTCAATACGACGTTCCCGCGATTGGCTGTCAATACGGAGCAGAAGAAACGCTACATCGCCAACCTGGAACAATTCAAACAAGGCATCAAAATAGAGACTTGCATTGGGTATCATACAAACTCGGATGACATTCCGCACGATTAATAATGTGATTGTAATTTGCAGGGGGACCGAGAGCAAGTGTAAATTTAGCGAATATTGGCCTTTGGATTACCAGTCGGCGTGCGAGCAGAGGTACGTTGTTGTACCGCTGTTGGCGCTGGATGACGACAAGAATCCCGTCGTAGAAACGTTTCAAACGCCATCTAATTGTGTTTGCACGTACAAAATAGCGTGAATCGACATCGATAGATGTCGTTGCTTCCGGTTTACGTATGGTACAAAATTTGGGGAAGTGTTAATTTATCCGTTTTGTGTTTCCACGTTGACGAACCTGCTGACAATACTTGTCCGTAGTAGAAATCGAACATGTGGTAATCGCGTGTGTGAATTTAGGCATATTATAGATATTTTATGTAGTTCCTTATACATGTGTGAAAAATAAATATGGTTTTATATAAAATTATTTTTTTCGAGTTGAAATTCGGTTAATCTTAATTTGATGTATAGGTTGGCCATCCTGTTGATGTATAAAGAAGCTTGGGCCTTCTATGTCGAAAATCAGAAATATCCTGACGACGACGCCAAAATAAATTGAAACTTTCGTAGACATTTTAAACTCACACCATGCTAGTTAAAAAAAAAACGTCTTTATAAAAGCAATGAATTTGTTAAATCATTTGTGAATAGAAATCTTCATCACCAACCTCTGTCTAAGTCCTGTGTAAAGTCCGGGTTGACACGATACAGTTTTCTGTACAGAATCGTTTACATTTTCATGTACAAATTTTCACAAATCGTCACTTTTCTATACAAAAATAAGTTTAGCTATATGCAACGTACCTTCACTTAATACCGAATTTATAAAAAGATACCAAATTAATCAATTTTCAATTGCTTTTTGATGCAACCATAATAATTAACCTTGCAGTTGCGAAAATTAAAAAATACTAAGATCAAAATGCACCAACACAAAAACTATTGTAACGGATGCTGCATAGATCGAGCCTATTTATTCCTAAAAACTCGGCGACACTGTGTTCCCGATATAAAATCACAACTCGTGTTATGAGTGCATTACCAAGAACGCCCCACTAAAATTCTATGCTATTTGTTAATTACGGTAACGCTTTCAAAATATGCTTGACATTTACAACATAATTTGTAATTTAACAGAAATGATACAGGCTTATCTTCCTAAAAACAGTCGAACAATTAACTTTAGTAATAATTTCAATCTACCCTTTCCAACGTGGACGGTGCACCTCAGTGATTTGTATTTGTTAAGTTCATTTTCAGGCTAAATGCAGATACATTTTTCGATATAGAATTGATAATACTACCTTGAACTTTTTCTTGTATTTAAATATACCTGCGTAGGCATCTTACATTCCAAACTGTTTTTATTTTTAATTTGAGTTTTTATATATTATATATTTTATATTTGCCTTTTTCCCGTAGTATTCGTAAATCTATTTTTTTTTATGCTAATGAAATACTCTGAAGAAATAAATATATTGCATAATAAGAGCGATTTTATTCACCGAAGGATAATTTAATAAACATGTTGAGTAGCGCCATCTCTATTAAAATGTAGGTACTATCTCGTAGGGAATACGAATGTTTAAAATGTAGATGGCGCGAGCTGTTATATCCAATACGATGGAATCTTATTTACAAGCGAAAATTAAAAAAAAAAACTATTTTTAAACATAATTTAATAATGCATTTTTAATAATCTTTAATTATGAACATATTTTAAAACTTAAATCATATACACTGGCTTTACAACATGCTTCTGTCGAATCTATATTTGCAATAACATCCAGCGGGTAGCGGAAACTCGGCCATTTTCAACTCCCCCTGATGATTCAATACCAACAATCTGAGGATGATTTCTTGCATTCCGCAAGTCGTCTGGTAGCCAAGCATTAGATGCTCTTGTGCGTAACATTGAGCGTCCGTACTGTGAAATATGAAAAATTAATTTTTTCTAATTGGATGTTGCAATAAAGCTACTCGCATTACATAAACGTCATTGTGACATTTGTGTTTTAAAATACTATAGAAGCGATATGAATATGTGTTTAGTTTACACCGGTTTACACTAATGAAGGGAATCGAAAAATGAATATTTGGTTAGGTATAAGGATTGGCAATGGAAATAAATACAATGGTTTCATATTATGTCAAAGATATATTTGACTCTTTAAGAAGCAAAAGTAAGTGTTATAAATACAATACTTAATTATAATTATATACGTCAAAGATATGTTTGACACGTTTGTGAATTATTCTAACACGAAGCAGGTTTAAATGATTTCTTTGTGCATGCACGCGCAACCACTGGGTATTCTAAACAAGGACATCTTGAAGGGTTTGTCGTCGCCGGTGCTTTGGTCCTGATTAAATGAAAGCATTTTAAGCAATATCTCGTTTTGGGCGCAGACAGCTATCCTATCTGGGATTGAATTTTCGGCTATACATTTGGCGTCCTGGCTGTAAAATACAAAATTGCGCTGAAACTCAAATATCGATTTCTTAAAGTTGAGTTTAATAAATGCAATTCCGGAAAACGTGCACATGAAATCATAGCGAATTCCATTGACAATTGTAAAAATGAAGTATAGGAATTTTAAGCAAAATCATGGAAATTAAATGATCTTTGGGAGGTGAAAGTTCTTGCTTTGTTATTTAGGTCAAGAAGGCAGAAGGTGCAAACAAACAAGCTTGTTTGATTGAAACTCAATTCTAAATTCCCATATCAATTCTACGCGATTAAGGAGCGAGCTGCTACCCGAGCGGTACGCACTTTCTCTAGGGGGTGCGGTCTAAGTAGACCGCGGGCAAGGCGTATCCACTTTCTCTAGAGGGTGCGCTCCGAAGGTGAAACGCGGGCTTTCTAGCACTCAATAATAACAAATACTTACGCGCAAGCTTCAAAATTCACAATCTGTTGATATCTTCCGCCGGCATTGACAATAGTTTGCCATACTCCCGCCGTATCAATAGCCTTCTGCGGAAGCATATAGTACGACTGCGATTCGCACATGTTCTCTTCATGTCCGAGCTCCGGAAGACGACTGGGCAATTCCATCGGCTTAAAAGGCGCCACCACAGTGCCGAAGAGTTCCCGATATTCCCCGTGTTTCTCCACGATCTCTCTTATCGCGTCCAACGGGTAACCATCGGTCTCGTTACACATGTTATAGATGCAGTTGCCGGTCACTTCGCGCTTTGCGTATCTCTTGATGCGTTCCAAGGCGATCTTGTGCTCCGGACTGTGTCGGTAGGTAAGTCCTTCGATCTGTAAGAATATGAGAAAGTTGAGAGGCATCTAATTAAACTTAAAAAAAACTTACCACGAGGATAGTACTCAAGACGTAAAGAATGCAAAGGTGACGAGCCATCTTTTTTCTGAATGAACGTGGTTTGTATCGATCGTGCAAATTGTGTGTGGAAACAGAATGGAAGTGTCACGGTTTTAAACGTCGGAAGGAAAGCATTTTATCAATTGCTCGACCGCATCCTTCCACTTGCCCGTGCTGCTGTAATTATGCGCAATTGCATATTGAAATGGTAGATAAAACATCGATTTAAAATATGAAAATTAAATAAATCAAGTGGAATAGAAATTTTATTTACCATCTAAATTCCAATAATAAGGAATTACCATGAGAAGTCAACTAAAAAAAGCAAACTTTTGTTAACTAATTCCCATATATAAGAGGTGTTGCTGAGAGATATTAAATTCAGAAATCTTTAACGTCATTCAATCTATTTTGAAGAGCGGATTTGACGCAGACAATCTTGCGGTTGGTCATTTAAATTTGCCGTTTTTTAGTGTAGATAAGAAATAGATTTGACGTAAGTGGATTATACTAATGTTCCCAAATTATTTTTTTTATAACTTATTCTATTTTTACAACTCTCACTTTAATAAAAGCAGAAATCTAACGGAACAAGAAGTTGTGTGGTCCCATCTGCATTCATTTTTTTCCACAGAACATAAAACTAATGCTATAAACGAAAAACATAACAACGAACTTAAAAAGCGGTTATATCAGTTTCTTTTTTTCTCGGGGTTCCCCGTTTGGAAATACATCGTCTGTTGCTTTCGTATAAATTATTATTTAGTGTTATCAACCCAAACTTATTTAAATGATATAACAATAATGAATTACAGTTTTCAAGAAAGGATGAAAATTGTATTAATTTCTAGAGCTCAAAATCAATGTGCTCGACGAACTGCCACAACATTTAACGAAAGGCATTCGGATCTCATAGATATATGATCTTATTGAAAAATTTACTAGACTGAATCAGTTGCGAATGTAAAAGTTCGACATAGATCTTAAAAATTCATTACTTAATCATTTATCTTATATTAAATCAACATAATTCTGTAACCAAACACAATTGACTAACCATTTTTTGTTATTTTTTATTATAAAGTAAGTCTAGTTCATGCTCATAAAATTTGGATAAAACGATGAGGCATTTACGAACCTTATTTCATGGCTATCAAGAGCATTTAAAAAATATGTATGTATGGTCAAACTTATCCAATTTGAGTATCAATATATGAATGAATTGAATTTAAAGATACAGAACATAACGGCAAATTGCCTATAAAGAATGTGTAAAATCCCTTACAGTAAGAAAAACAACGCCATTTCATTTAAAATAAGAAAGTAGCTATCAACGTCCGGAAGGATAGTGTACGAAAGGGAAACACATGTATATTACTACCACAGCGTTAATAGCTTTCTACAATACTATTTTGGCCGAAATTGACAGTAAGAGGTATCCAATTTCTATATTTTGCGATTTCAGCAAAGCTTTTGAATGTGTTCAACATTCAATATTGCCACAAAAGCTGTATGAGTATGGTATCAGAGGTAATGCGGTAGATTGGTTTGCTTCGTACTTAACAGGACGTTTACAATTTGTGACACTAAAACACGAAACCAGCATGAATGTAAAGAACTATAAATCTAGCTACTTACCTATACTTCATGGAGTTCCGCAAGGTTCTGTGCTGGGCCCTTTACTTTTTAGCATGTACACCAAAGACATATTTCACTTTGTTTCTGATTTACTTTTTTATATGTATGCTAGTAACATCGCAATCAATCGATTGTATCAATGGTTTTCTAGCAACAAACTGTGTTTCGACAAAGATAAAACGATATCTATGCTTTTTCACACTAGACAGCACCTGCAAAACACACAACGTTGCATACTTATAAGTGGCGATCCTTTGCTGTAACAGAAGAATACCAAATTCCTTGGCATGCACTTACTATACAAGATAATCTGTTGTGGGACAATCATTGCAGTACAATTACGAAATCAATCCATACTAAAGCATATCTTTTTCGGGCTCTCAAGGATACGTTATCAGTTCACACTCTCAACACTGTTTACTTCGCTGAGATTCATTCGAGAATAACGTACGGAATACTCCTCTGGGGCTCGTCGCCTCCTGCAAACATGGTACTTCTAGCGCAAAAGCAAATTATCAGAATTCTGGGCGGGTTAAAACCAACTGAATCTTGCAGAAATACATTTGCTACACTAGGTATTTTAACAGTGCTTTTTATATTCGAGGCAATCTGTTATATTCGTAGGCAAACTATAGTAATTACGTCACTAACATGACTATAACACGCGACATCTTGATGACTTTCGTATACCGAAATGCGAGTTGCAGGTCACCAAGCGGGGTGTTGAACTACTAGGTAGAAGGTTGTACAACAAGTTACTTGATGTAATAAAAACTTCCACTGTGAGCTTTGAAAATAATGTTAAACGATTTCTAATCGAGAGGGCTTTTTATAGCGTGCAACAATATTTATTATGTTGAACTTTTCGTTTTTGTTTTTAACTTTAAGATTACTGTGTCGTTCTAGTTTTTCTTTCTTTTCTAATTGGTGGTGGTTTGGGTTCATTTATCAATGTTTGCTTTGTTAGATTAATATTTTTTTCTTTTTGTTTCATTTTGACTGATTTTATAATCAATCTTGATTCTACAAATCAATAAATTGTCCTACCACTTTTGCTGTTTTTAGTCATTAATTTAGTCTACATTACCCTCCAAAAGTTTGAATAAAATGATGCGGGACACGTCGTATATACGAAATAAGATATTCTAATAAACCAATAAGAACATCCAGAAACAGAAGATGCTGAACCTTTTTTCGGTAACAACTGTACATGGCAAACTGCACCATGGATGATCCGGATTACGGAAACATAGGTAATCTGGATTAAGGGATACATAGTGTAAATGTGCTATATTTCGATTTCCGGATTAGCGAAGCTATACTGTAATTGATTTCAAATTCCTCAGTTTTCTTTCTTTTTCATTTTGAGCAGTAATTTTTACTGATCGTGCTTTACGAGTTCTTTCAATTTATCACACTGGATTGCACACAGAATTATTGCGCAGGAATTATGTACTACAACCATTAAAATAACAAAAAATCATGTTTACCAATATCGCATAATATGACATTTCATAAGATTCTAACATAACTCACGCTTGCCTTCCGAGTCTAATCATTTATTTATTCTTCTTTTTTTACATGTCGTTTAGCTTCCGGTATTCTAAATGTATTTTTCGTGACGTCATCCCCGTCTTATGGGAGTCTGAGAAATCATGCACAAATGGGGACAACATTTCTATAAATCAATGAAGTTCAATGATAACTCGATAAGCGTAATTTACGATTTTCCTTATCTGTGACGTGAATTTCCGCGAATAGATCTCTAGAAGTATTAGTAATGCACGGGGTAACCACCAGTTATACCGCAACAATTCGCTTTTTGTTGACAATATGGAAGGAAGTGACAAATTCTTTGTATGCGTACATACATAGCCGTACGGACTATTTATTTACTCAAATGCGTTCCACGTCCATATAAATATAATTGGGGAATCTAGTTAAAATAAATCATTTCTTATGCAAAAGTCAGAGTGTGAGAAGCAGCCATGAATTCCTTCCACGCCATTTTAATTCTCGCCACTGCTTCGTCGACTCTTTCGGTAAGTTAAACGATGTAAAGATGATTGTTTTATACTATTGATATTCCTCTCAACAGTTGATTTCTGCCGGACCTTTACTCAGCGATAAAATATGCATAAACGACATGTGCAACTCCACCATTAACTATCCGGAAGCAAAAATCTTAAAGGCGTTATCTAAACAGAAAGGTTTCGCTTCGATGTTTGGAACGATCACAGCGCCCACTATCAAAATTAGCAGCAGATTCGGTTTCGGAGAGAGCAATATGTGCCCGACAACTGAAATAACATATTCCCCTAGAATCGGTAAAAATGTCGACGGTGAGCAGAGATTTATAGTCAACATAGATGGCCACACTCAACTGGTGCACAGCAAAGTTTGCGCGTAAGCACTTCCTATCTGTAAAAAAAAAAAAAAATAGATTCCAAGCGCCAAATTTGAAATTCTAAATTCATTTTGTTTCTATCTATTTCAGAACTAACGCGAAATGTTTCGAAAACGGAGTGCGATCGAGCGACGACATTTTCGAATGTCAAACGCAACACGTCATCGTGAGATTAGTCGTCTTCAAGACCAACGGTAGCCTGGACGTTGAACATTTCCCAATACCGGCCGGATGCTTCTGCAGTTTCAAACCGAATACGGATTTTAACGGCTGTAATAACGTTTAAATCACCTATCGTATTTATTTATATTATTTATTTATTAAATTATTTATTTATACACATGTTATGAAATAAATTTTATTGTTTGAAAAATCTTGTTTTATTAACGTAAAAAAAAATGCAATTTAACCGGAAATATATCCTTTTTCATCTTATTTTATCGAGTTTCTCTTGCGGTTTGTCTGATACAGTATCATAAGGTATGATATTCGTGGTTTATTGCACACAGTTAGAGCCAATCGTAAAGTATTTTAATACATTTATTTAAATCATAATTAAACGACTTTAAAATGTAGCATTTTCGAGGTCGTCAAGATAAAACGGTAAGTGAACATCGGGCAAAACAGAAAATTAAATTTTTGTTATGTATTCTGCTTTATACGATCAAATTTTAAAATGAGGTTATGAGATATTTATGTTTAATTGAAATTTTAACATTCCGACGCGGTAATATAGCGACATCTATCGGCAATAATACATATTAAATAAAATATGCAGGATATTGAAGGGTATATACAACCGTAAAATTCCCTGGTTATAAATAGCTTTCGATATCTTGTTTAATTTGCTTTTGTAAATGTTGAAAATCGTTAATATAAGTTCTATTGAAACGCCTTTTAATAAAAAAGATATTTCAACGATGAGTCTTATATATTAATGAAAAAATGACGATATCTATAATCAAAGTATATATACAGAAAGTCCCAACATCTACTTTCCTATGTACAGGCTGCGAAAAAACAGGCAGGCCAGTTTTGAGGGGCTATTAAAAGAAAACGGCGCAAGTTAGAGAAATGGAGTTTATTTTATTTTATTCGGTACATCATGCCGTTTTATACATCAAGTCCTAAAGAAGACATCAGAAATGAAAATGAATTTTTACATGAAAGTAATTTTACTCGCACAAGTAAAATACCTGTACGGTTTCGGGGTAATATAATTGCCCCGAAACCGTACAGGAATTTTTTTACCAAATCTTCGTTAGAGTGTATATAAATAGACAAGTTGAATAATACTTTCATAACATCTACTTCAGAGTAGCGAAATATGACTGCAATAAACAATGTCTATAACCATTTAACATTACGGTAATACACAAACTACAAATATATTTTATATACCCTGTCGAGGGATATTAATGTGTTTTTTTTTGGAACACAATTGGGTGTATTGTGTGTTTGTATATGCACAAAAATCTATATGTTTCAACGTTTGTAAATTATGAAAATGCAGCTGTAGGTCACCCTCAGTAGTATGAATGTATTATTTAACTACTAGATTTATTTTAAATTAGTAACTTAGCTAAATATGCCTATAGATAAAACAAAAAGAACGACCACTGCCACTTCCGTGCGTGCTATACTATATATCTACAAATTGAACATGCGCGCATTGTAAGTATGTATTTGGTTTCCTACGTAAATTTCCTAACTGTGGATAAAATCACGAAGTAATTTAGTAAGAATCCCTGGGAAAGCATAACAATTTTAGTAATATTACGTTTTTACGTAGCACTTTTACCTACAAATGAAAAATACTGGTCGATATGTGGGAAATTTCCGAATGTATAGGTAATTTTACTAAAAAACGGAAAAGTACCAAGTTTTTGGTAATTTTGCCCCAAATGTTCCTGGAATTTTTAGGAGGAATCCTGGTAAATTTGCTAAAATTTATTAGTGTGTAGGCTTACAAGTTCACTAAAGATTAATTTTGTTTTTTTTTTATAAATATATAAGCAGTGTTTTAATTCGCCAGTGTAGCCTAACAAAGTGTACAATCAAACATATACATTACATATACATATATATGCACACACACATATAGAAAACACAATGCTGTTCCACACGTGCTGGCTAGTGTTGCTAGTACTTCCCGTCCTCTGTCCTAGTCTCAAGATGATGAGAAATTTCGTCTCATCTCGGATTGCCGGTATCGAGGGCGAAATGGTCTTGCTCTTGTTTCTGAGTTTGTTTTATTTTTATTATAATACTTGGTGTTGTATCATTTGTTTAATCTTTTTTTTGTATTGTATATAGTTTAAATTTTTTATTTGTTTTGATAAAGTGTTGTAATGTCTTATGGTTTCCGCCGTAGGTATTTTTCTATATCTGTTGCATAAGTTTCTTTCCGTTGTAATGCAAGATTGTCTTCTTGTGGTGTAGTTATGTATTTGTCGGTTCTTAGTCCATTGTATATTTGTTTTTACTAGACTTTTTTGGATATTGTATATTAGTATTAGGTTTTTTTGTTGTATTGTTTGTTGAATATTTAACTCGTGAGTTTTCTCATAGATTTCTGTTGTGGGAGATCTTTTGTGTAATCCATATATGAGCTTCAGTATTCTGTTTTGTTGTCTTCGTATTTTCATTAGGTTCTTTTTTGAGGTGTCGCTCCAGACATTTATTAAGTAATTTAAGTGTGATGAAAAAATCGCATGGTATATTCATTTCTTCATATGTTCCGGGATCCGGGATGATGCTTCTTATTTTGTTTATAGATGCTATAGTCACTGCATTTTTACTAATCATTTGCTCCCATATAAATCTGTTCAGTTCATATCTTCATTTTACGTTTATCAAGTTTATAATTATCAGAATATTATGTTGTTACCAAATAGAAAAGTTGAAAACGGGGATTTTTAGTTCCACGCTTTATAAACTACAGAGTTGCATGTGATTATCAAGAAAAACTTTACAATATAAACACGAACAGTGCAAACATGCCCGCACTTATATCATCAAGAAAAACATTTTTATTGAAGTTTAAAGAATAAATACCACACTGATATAGATCAAATTGTGGTAAAAATGTACAAGTATTGTGTTAACCGATGAACTAATTTCGGTTTTCTAACTTTGGCGGTTTTGGATCCACTACCCAACAAATCTCTGCGAACTAACTGATAGTATGAAGCTGTTTATATAAGATTTTAATAATAATTATGCGCATATTACGCATAATTATAAATATTATTATAGTAAACTGGGTATTTTATGTATTATACAAGAGAATATTCGGTTGCCAAATCCTAAAAGGTATTTAAGCGGCAAATTCAAATTTAAAGATTCCATTTAGTAGGTATAAATTGCACTAGAATGCAAGTTGTCTCACGATGCACTAGGAAAATATACTATTTTGAAGTGTGTTAAGGGTGCATCAGTTTAGTATCAAAGAATGTGTTCTTTAGTAAGAGTAGAGGTGAGAGTTTGTTTGTAACGTTATAATAGGAGTATACGGGTGAGAGTTTGTTGCATCATTTTGTCATCTTCAACTTGCTTCCATGTGGACCATGTATGTACAGCGTTCGGCTGCTAGGGCCTATTGTAGACCGGATGTTAAAGTTCATTCAAGAAGTTCAGGCCCTTAAGGTAGAGAATCTGTTTGAATGCGGTCCTTTGCAGGTCTTCTAGGGAAGGGTCAATCATCCCAAAGATGTCATACCTGACTCCCATTGTGCCCAAGATATGTCCTCCAAACACAGCCGGCACTCAGTCGCTCCAGAGAGTCCGATTCTGTGTAGATGCTTTCTGAGTTTGCAGTGTTCTATAAAGACTGTTATTTAGACGTTATCACGGTCAAGTTCTAGTAGTTCATTGATTCTGACAATGTTGGAGCACTTTCTGATGTGTCCATACATTGACCGTAGGTGGTATGTCAATGGCGGGCTCTGGTCCCTGGTAATAATGCTCCCCAGCACCCTTTTTTGCAGGTTTGTTTTGCAAGAGTGTTTGCTTCCTCATTGCCATGAATGAGTAAGTGCCCAGGTATCCGCAGATTAGGAACATGTTATTAGCTCCATCAGCATTGAGTTGCATTTATGCGTCTTTCTGCATCGTTTAACTATCGTCGAAAATTTTTATTGTTTTTTGTCTGTAATAAAGATGACCTTGTCTTGTGAGAACACACATGAGTCTTATCAAATAGGACGCCTAGATATTTTACATTATCTGCAAATTTCACACCTAGGACAGTAGGTGACACCAAATGCTGCACTCTCCTCTTTCGGGTCAACGGTACCATCGTAGTTTTGTTCGAGTTGATGCTAAGGTTTTCCCTGCTACACCAGCTAAAAATGGCGTTAATTACTTGTTGAAGAGCTGAGGAAATTTGGGATTTATTAGAAGACATTTCCATTATTGACCTGCGAAAAAGAGTGTGGTATTGAGGCATTACGGTGCATCACCACATGCTGGACGAAATATTACGCGTTGGCTCCATACTAATCTCAATGGGGTCAGAGCTTTTATTTATGGGGTGAGTTAAAACAATTTCAGAAAATAGAATTTTGAATGCAGTATGCAAACTATTCAAAACGCTGTGAATTTTGCGGAAGTTTACAATTCACTTGTTTTGATCGAAGATTGTATACCCGATTTCTTGGTACTTAATAATTTTACTTCTTGTTTTAATCCATTGCATTTGGCACTTTTAATGATGTTTATGGCTCTCTTAAGATCATTTTAAAACTTATACATTCGTATTTTATTTCAGAATCCTACGAAATAGAAAGCATATACAATCAGAACAGATAATAATCTGTACTACGTCTTATTTAACCATTTCCTTATAAAGTACATATACGAAATTCTATTTAAGATTCTCATTGACAGCGATGACGTTTATCTACTTCCGCTGACGTAAAAGTTTATTGAACTAGTTCTACGCAGCCAGCGCAAAAAAAAGATAACACTGGAACGGATGGGGTTTCATTATTTACATTTCAAAAAAACTACCATCTAACTCCACGCAAATACAGCGATAGATCTCGACAAATACCAGAGATAACCATCACGTAACACTGCAAACGCTATTGGGACCGATGCATCGCTTCCGGGAAACCCGGCTATTACTAATAGCCTGTATATGACATTCGGAGGATAACCACAATCGTAAGCCAATATTTACAAACGAATTGACCGAAAACGCTATATAAATACTTGTAGTACACCATAAACGGATGATTTCCCATCGAAATTGCGCATTCCTTCAGTAAATTCAAACGAATGAACATGTTCTTGATAAAAGTCCTCGTTCTGTTATTAGGTGGATGCACGGTATAACCTCAAACGATATTTTTCGGACGGTAATTAATTATCATAACCTCTTTTAGGTATACGGTATGAAATATCCATACGGGCTGTCAAATTTCACAGCCAACTACCCGGAAAAACAAATCTTGGCCGCCGTCAGCAGGAACAGTTCTTTCAGTTCGATGTTCGGTGATGTATTCAGACCGGAAATTAAGGTGTTCGATAGGTTCAGTGAAATAGGAGGCAAGAACGTTTGTCCTTCCAGGCGCATCACCTACCGGCCTACCTCTGGACTCAATATTGTGAATTCTCTGCGCAATATAGTCAACGTAGATGGTTATGCACAGTTTGTGACCGTTGAAGTTTGCGAGTAAGTACCTACCTACTAAAAGAAAATGTCAAATTTTAGATACCTAACCTAAAAATTTTATTCGAAAAGTGTTTATTTGGTAATTCTTATAATATTTAAATTCTTTAAGTTCATTAGTATCAATTCCATTAGTCCACCATGCTGTTTGTTTTCTGTAATTATCTGTCTTGTATGTTCCACATATCTTGCTGGCTGTATCAATGATTATATTTTAATAGTATTTTAAAACACAAGTGTCACAATAACGTTTATGTAATGCGAGTACAAGTTTTTTACAGTATTTTTTCTAATATGCACATTAATCGCCTATATTACGTTCCGGCAAGAGTCCCCCCCACCACGTTAATATCTCATTACAGCACAGTATGCTGTAATAGCCATATCAGCACTTCGTCGTCTTTTGTTTTAGATTTATTGCAACATCCAATTAGAAAAAGAATGTTACAGTTTTGCTTGACATTTTTGCATAATTCTGGGTCTGTTTGACGAATAATAGCTCGAATATTGGCTTTGGGGGCTGGAATTGCTTGTTGGTAGACTATTTTCAGCAAAAGTCTAGCGGAGTTAAATCGCACCTTAAATATCGGGTCTCAATTTACGATTACAAACATTAAACACAGATGTCATTCAAAACAATAGAAAAACTTATTCCTTGTATTAACAAGAACAATTAATTATTGTAGAGTGTATATATAATATCAAAACGGTTTATGTATCACTATGTTTTGAACATTAAGTAGTTACGAAACATTTATAATATTAATGTTTGTGTACATAATTTCTTTAGAAATCCACTTCATACGTAATGGAATAATATCAAGACATTCAAAACCGCGTTTTTGTATTTTCATATCTAATACAGTTGTGTAATTTTGCAGAGATGATGCTCATCCGTCAATCGATTGCCTTCTGACAATGGGCTACGAATACACTTGCGAAACTCAGCATGTAAACATACGTCTGGTTGTTTATGATGAAAAAATCGACGGACTGGCTCTCGAAACCTTTTCAGTGGCTGCGGGTTGCGCCTGTACTTATAAATTCGAAGAATTTTGAGTAATAGCGTTCTATAAATAATTATTTAATTTATTTATTGTTGGATACACGTACAGCTGTTGTTATTTATTGTAATTTATTTATTTATTTATTGATATGTGATATGAGAGTAAATGTGAATAAAAATATTTGTATTAAATCCTTTATTATTAGTAGCGAATGATGATTTTCTTCAGCGCCATCTAGAGCATAATAATGTTATGTTTTTAAGAAGGACACAAGCTAAGTACTTAAATACAACTACATCCCAGCATTTTTATACGCCTATTGCATAATAGTTCACTTCACCCATTAGTGCATGAAGTGGAATTGGTACTAACTGACGTATACAAATGCATTAATATTTCTAGTGACATTTAGCAAAGTAAAGTGACTAAACTGTCAAACGTTAACATAATATACATATTTGACAGTACATAAGTAGACTGAATTAATCGTAATAAATGATATTTGATAGTATTATTATAAAAAGTATGTATTATTCGTACAAAAAATATTGTACAAACCTTCTGCGCGACACATTTCGCGAATTCGTGCCCATGAAACAATCATTCAAACCCACCCATTCGCGTAATATGTTTTCAAGCACTTGGTTCGTAAATAACTAGGTATACCGATCGTCAAAACCAAAATAAAAGGATCAAATTAAGTTGTTGGGTTTAAAAAACCAGCGAAAAACGAATGTTCAAGTGCAGCAATGTCTTTCTAATCAATTTGTATGAAAATGACAAAAGTAGCGGGAAATTAAAAAAAAGAATATGTTTAGCGAAATCTAAGGAATATTTAGAATGTCTTCGATATCTGTTAAAAATGTTCATTTCGATTCCCTCTGCCATTCTTCGAGTTTCATAATATTTAATAATCCGCGCTTTTGCCCCTCCCCTTTTAAAAGAAAAATAATCGTCGGATCTCTTTAATATTCTGTACCAGGGGGGTGTATCTTAAATCGGTGATGCTGAGTAAGCAGTGTATCCACTCACTCCACGGATAGAGGGCGCTGTTGCTTGAAATATTTATAGGTATGTAATTTATCAACGGACCGCTAGCAATTTGACATTCTGATTTGCGTTGTGCGTCACCAGCGTCACTTTGCCAATGTACTTACAACGTAAATTTAAATAAATACAATACAATTCTGCAATTGGTAAGTAAGCTACTGATTAATATTATATAGCAGTGTTTATGTGAACATGTTTATTATTTTTGCAGTACCATGCCTCCAAAGAAATGTTACGTACGGGGTTGTAGTCAAGATGAATCGATTTTTCATCGATTTCCCCGCACGGACACGCCACGTTTTCTCCAGTGGATCCAGGCAACTGGAAACCCTGATCTATTAAAACTCGAAATTGATCGACCTCGTGTTTACTACACAATTTGCCGAAAACACTTTGAACAGAAATATTTATTGCATAAAAATCAGCTTGCGTCAACAGCAGTTCCGACACTTTATTTACCAGGTATGTATTTTCAGCACAATGTATTTCATGTAGACATAAGGAATTCTGGTTATATCTTTTATAGGTTTGTTAAAAGTGAAAAGATTAAATATCTTATAGTGACTGTCATTACTATAATAAACATTATGTTAATGTTGTATATTTTGTTGTAGAACCACCAAATACTGATAGACCAGAAGCGTCCCCGTCAATTAATGAACCTACGTCTGAATTGTGTGCAACGCCCACCACACCTACTACACCTCCTAATACAACAAAGGTGAGTGAGGTACCTAGGGTAGGAGTTCGCAAAGATAAACGTAAGTTAATTGTAGTTATTATTTAATATCAATTATGTTCTCTGTTTATGCTATTGTATGCATCCAAAAGAATTACGATTTTGGCTTATAATGAATCATATTATACTCTTGAAGTATAGTGTTATGTTTTCTACATAGAATATTCTAATTACAGAGCATATATTGACGTCAATCAATATACGGAGAGTGTGTGATCTAACACCAAGAAAGAGGCGCCTGCATAAAGAGATAGTGCGGTTAAAGAAGCAACACAACCAGTGTCAACAGAAAAAGATTTTGTACAAAAGAAGATTGTTCGCATGCAAAAAGTATATGAACGGAAATGTTAATGTCCTCGAGGGTAAAATGGATCCGCTTGTTACGAAGTTTTTTAAGTGCCACGTCAAGAATTTTGAAAAAAGTAATCAAGGGAAACGTTTTACCCTCGATGACAAAATTTTGGCTATAACAATTTTTAAGCAGTCGCCTAGGGCTTATAGATTTTTAAGGCAAATTTTTATCCTTCCAAGTGCCCGCACTCTTAATAAAGTTTTAAAGAAGGTTCACATTGAACCTGGTATATGTGAAAACCTCTTCCAAAAACTTGCTTTGCATGTCAAGCGCTTTCCAGAAAAACATAAACTAAAACATATTAAAAACATATTAAGTGGTTCTTAAGTCGACATTTACATAAAAAAGGTTTAATGAACAATTTAACTTGTTGGTTAGATGTACAAGCCTTTTTTGATTCTTTTAGAGAGTGTGGACATTTGGAGGATATAAAAACCAAAATTATATGGCAATTTTCAAAAATGATTTTATTTAATTATAATAAAATCAACAATAAAATTTTAATGGGGAAGGAATCACACCCCACTGATAATTTCCAAAATTCATTGTTATTATATTATACAAAACATACTAAAAAATAAAGGTATTACTTTAAATTGTTTCTGTTATTGATTTCCACTTTATATTAGTTTCGATTAAGAATTATCAAATATGTATTATTGTATATGTGCTGTTATATTTAAGGTTTTTATTGTTGTTATTAGAGATCAATAAGTGAAATACGGAAATTATGTAAACTTTACATATGCTTTCCTACTTCACATATCGTTCTCATGACAACAAATGAAAACCATAAATATAATGGCACATATATAAAGGATTTATCATTTTAAATAAGGCGCCGTTTGATCAAAAACACTTTAACTCTTCCCTCCACGGCGTAGTGGCGCTGTTCACTGTCGTTATTTCTTAACATGAACTGGCACAATCTTCTTAGAAGTAATCTGTGTTCTGTACTGTTCTACTCCTGATTTGAAGGGTTGTGAATCATGTTATGGGATTTCTAACCACCATACCATACCAATCATTATTGAATAACAGACACATGGACGTCAATAGACCGTTAGAACACAATGTCAATGACAATGTAATAGATTAATTAAGGAAATTTGTCAATTACATTGTTAGAATGCACAATGTAAAGGTGAAGCATCATTTTAACTTCTACTACCTACTTTAATTATGAAATAATTACAGCAAATTCGTCAAAATCCACTGTTTCATATCTTGTTTCAAAGAATTTCGCATTACAAATTGGGATAAATTAAATTTGTATACCACCTGTGACACATTTCCAAGGTCAAATCATCCACATCCACTATAGTTTGAATCGCCGCAGAAAAACCGTTACATGTAGTACTTGCTACGTGCCGATCCCCTGGCGCACAAAATTTCCGAAAATCGCCAGATTAGGTGGGAAAATCAGGGTACCGTTAACAAATAGAACAAAAAAAAAAACTAGGTAATTTCTCATATATGAAATGAATGTATTTATTTAATAAACGCGGTATCATTTCCGTTAGTATACATTCATATAGTACGTAAATTCCGTAGTGATGTAATGATTGACAGTTCTAGCGATTCGACGAATGAAAAAGCATCGGACAGCAGTCTCCGGGATGTTTTTCGTGTTAATATTTGCGCGTTTGTAGATCTACATTGTGTATATAAAAGTGTCTCCCGTCAAATGATGACGCACAAACACCATCGACACCCTCCAGTAATATTGCTTGCGATATTCTCCACCAAGTGAGTGTTTTTATTTTATTTCGAGGTTAAGTGAATTCGAAAAGATGCACGTTCTACCGAAATATACGATTGTAGCAGCAGTCGTCAGTTTTTGTTGTGTAAGTCGATTTGATTATCATTTATAATTTCCAGATAAATATTAGTTGATTTTAGGTGTTTAGTACCGAAGCTTCTGATTTTACGACCGACGGATATGGATATAGCGGTTGCTACGCGCACCTGTGCAATACAACTAGCAATTATCCTTACGAAAAAATCAAGGAGGCGATAGCAAAATACCCGGAATACAATATTTATTTCGGCACAATTCTGACTGTTCCAAACAATAGGTACCCTAGAGAAATTAACGATGAAAACAGCCCAGTTTGTAAAGAACGAATTGTGACGATGTTACCTCAAGTTGGGGTCGATATAAGCAAGAAAGTGGTGACGATAATTAACACTGATGAATTGAGGCAAGAGGTCCGGTACATAATATGCGAGTAAGTACTTTTTATATTGATGAATTTCATATTTTCTCTAACTGATTTGCAAGTGTAATTATCTGCTGATAAGTAAAAAAAAATATTACGATGCGAAATGCATTAATGTAGATTATGTTTGTGTTGTGACTTTCATTCATGAAATTCGCGTAATAATACATGGTACGTAAACATGAAAAAAAAATTATTAATAAAGCAGGGGGTTAAATGGTATCCATGTCATAATCAATGTTCAAAATAGAAATTCACTCGATTATAATCACAATAATTCGTTAATATGTCACTTGTCATTTCGTAGAATTACAAACGTCAATATTCGTGAAAGGTTAAAGTTGAGAGTTCAGAAAAAGCAATCTGTTTTTGCTGTTTCGGCATCCCAGATAAAATTAGATATGTTGTGTATGTTGAAATATTTATTTTCTTTTTTTGGCGTAAATTCGAATACTACATCAAAATAGTAGGTACGCTTAAAACGTAACATAACCTGAAATTTCTCGCAGATGACGCTAATGTTGGGGTTTACAATTTACAATCCCTCCAAAACGCTTCTTGTATCATGATGCGAGTCGCATTAGGCTAGGGGTACCATATTTATATTAAAGGTGAACAGAGGACCGCATGATGCGGATATATGGAAAATTATATTTCTAAAATAAGCAACTGGTATAACAGAAAAACAGCAGAAGTAGATAAAAATTTAATATTATAGATGACAATTATTCGTTTTATTTTATTTATTAGACGATTAACTCGCGATAATATTTCAAAACTTCGATTTTTCGTTGTTTCTTTGGGTGTCGGCGCTATTCTGCGAAAAAAATCCCATCTCGAAATTCTGATGGTCGAATCTGAAAAAAATTAATTACCTACATTATAAATTCATTGATATTAAATGGTATAGAGTAAGAGCTGCAAAGAGCTTTAGTCACGGCGATATAACCCTCCCCCGTCCCACGAGTCCTTTAGTCGCTTAGAGGGGAGTAAAATCATTTGAGAGAGGGGAAAATTTACAGTCAGGGCCACCTGCAAATTGAGGTCTGGTTTATTTGTGAATATTGCCTACAAGTTTCGTAACAGTATATACCTATTATTCATCCCAACCTACAATATAAACAATCTTCACCCTATCAGTAATTAAACGAAAAAGACGTTATGCAAATAACGATTTTTATTTAAGAAAATAGTTAAATTAATCATAATCACGTAAAATATAAAATATGTTTATTTATGTATGTAGAAGAAACGCACAGAATGTAATGTATAATTACCCTATGCGTACAATTTTGTTTAATAAGGATTTATGTAATTTAATTTTGAAGCGAATATTGGATGAAATAACAAACGCAAATTGCAAACGCTGAATATGCTGCCCTTTAATTTATTCCACTGGCACATCCCCAATTGTTTACATAAACCGGGGAATCATTCCTAACCTCAAATATTTATTATTTATACATTACACAGGTAGATAGGCACTACGTTTTCTTCGGATACGCTTATATTCTCGTGTAATGGACCCAATTTTATACACGTACGGAAATAACCAAAATATTTACACCTGACGCTATATTTTTGTTTTTTACACGTTGATCTGAACGAATAATTGGATTTCAGAAGCTCCGAGTGCGGACAGAAGTTTAAACTGACGGAATTAGTAGCGCTGGACGGGGAAAATGGATTCAGAAAGGCTAGGGTTAGCGTACCGTTCGGTTGTCGACTGCTGCCACGGAAGGATGGAGTTGGCGAGGGAAACAATAATTTGTAAACAGAAATACTTCGACTCTGATATCGCGTGCAGCTCTCCTAACGTAAATAAATCCATCGTGCGAAAAATAAGACTGCCTCACGTGATGCGAAAATGATTTATCTGAATGTATTTATTGTGATGGTTCGTGTATTTTATGTGTGTGATGTAACCGTTTGTAATTTATTTTAGTGTATAAAAAGATATTTATTGTATAATAATGTATATATAAATTAAAAGCATTAATTTTTACTGGTTATTTATTGCAAATAAACATACCCCAAGACTTAAATACCCATAATTCCCTCTATACTTATAATTAATTATACCTTAGAACATATTTATTATAGTACATGCATTTTCAGCTGGCATATGCGCGATAACAAGAGGGCGTCCTCAATGGAGTGAGACACACCCGAAGAAATATGGATATACGTTGTAAATCACACTATTATTTATTTTTTATTTACCGTATAATTTTATGAGTTGAAGTTATTTTACCCTTCACTGAAATATCTACAGTTTTATTCCAGTGTTTATTTGTTAAGTCACCGCAGTTCACTTCGTCACAACTGTGAGAACTGTGTATGTCATTTTTATTACTGAGAGCAACTGAGAGAGACCTCATGGCACAAATCGAAGTAGAAATGATATAGGATTTTCACAGCTTTCACACTTGTTTAAATTATTTTAAACGGTAAATTTACGCGTAGATATGAATCACTATTATTATCTATTTTTACGTGGGTGTTGTAGTACCTCATTATTTTCGAGAATATGAACTGATTTTACATGACCATTATTTCGTGTTTAAGGGCTCGAATTTGCGGGGAATTATTTGCGCTAGAATCACGAGATGCATCGCTCGCTTACTTTTACTTAATTGGCTTAGTTTCCGCAGGATTTAATAAATGAAGACGGGGTGGAGAGGTTAAATACTCCTCTCTGCGTGCTTTAAGGTGACAAAGTTAAATTTATAATAATTGTAGCATAAAGTAATCGACTAAACTAATATTTGTGTTGTATTTTTAAAGAATTTACCTGTGATATTGTAGAATTAGAAACATCTTCAGCGCTCCCATGCGAAATACATTTTAATATAAACAGCAAGAAACACCTGACACCATTTCGTGGCAACACTCTCTGTAATATCACTTCAATTTAATTAATCTATGCTAATTAGACATAGTTGTTACGAATATCAACAGTACACAGATCTTGATACCTTCAGTTTAAACAAACACTAAACCCTTATCCCGAGTCATATTAGGAGAGAACGGAGAGAATCTATGTATTTTGACAACCCTCACGTAACTACCAGGCCTACCAACTAATTGTTTGGACAACGGACAAGATACATAATTCACTATGTAGTGCTTTGTTGTGTTTCTGTTGAAAATTATTAGCAAGCTTAGAGTTATATATAGGTATATACATATAGGTACATTAGATTCGGTAGGTAAAATCATTTGTGTTGTGTTGAAGTTCTTGTATACGTATGTTACGAGTTCATTCATAAATCTGTAAGTTTACATGAAAGATGGTTATCGGCTTTTCCAGTTGAATAATTAATCGTTTGTAGAGTGCTTTTATTTTATTTAATTTTTTTCTATAAAACACAAAAACAATTAAACGATTCTGATTACTTCAGCATTACATACGATTTAAATCTAACCGATTTGAATTTCCCACTCAAATCCTTCCACGTAGGGGGCGTAACAGTTGAAACAGTTCAAAGCCGGTGGTGCGTCAACTGCAATCAATTGTGCGTTCGTTCGTTTTTAAATCTTAAATTTTGATAGAATTCGCTGAAATACGTCGGAATGCGAAGTATATGTTTCCGACTTTAACATTTAATAGTTTTACGTGTGATATTAAACATAAATTGTGCTGGAACAACACCAGATGCTTGGGCGCATAACCGTTGCTGCGTTGACTCCATAAGAATGATGCCGGTAAGTTTTTATACCGTTTTAAACTGCGACTTATAATTTTCGCTCGGTGTGGTTTAAAAGGATAACCAACAAAAAACAAATTGCACCTTTTGTTTATATTCGTGATTTACTGGAATTCTAAAGCGTGCTAATAATCTCTCGGAGTTGGAAGTAAATATGTACGAAGTTTCTTGTATCATAGCAGAAGTTTTACGCGGGCGGTAATGTTACTTTCCGTTCATTAGGAAAGCAGAATAAATTGTGGTCGGAGCTGCTAGAAGTCCGCGCTTAAGCTTGATAAATTATTTTTGGATAAATTAGTTAGATATATTACGTGCCTGGGAAGTTTTACTTTATTAGATGAAAGTGAAGGGAAACGACGTTTTGATTGGTGGTGTTGTTTTAGGTTATAATTTGTTTGTATTTAGACGGAGCGGCCGAAGTTTTACTTCTTTCTAATTTAATTTTGTTGTTAATAATTTTGGAATTAATTCGTTTTTTTGCTTCGTTATAATTGATATTATAAATTAAGGAAGTGTCAGTTGATACGACATGAAAAATGAATAAGTTCGGCGTTTCCAAAGCCTATTAGATTACTTAAAACGTAAATTTTAAAACGGTAACGTTTAACTGGCCGATTCCTCACATGTTTATTTTACACGTTTTGAGGAATAAAAAATAGTAATAAAACCGGGTAGAAATAAAAAGAAGAATTACGACGTAAACAGCTAAATACGCGAGCCGTCTTTGCCGTGTAAATTAAATAGTTTTTGAATATTATACTGCGAAGTAAATGCGGCGAACGGCTTGCGGAGTGACATATCGCACCATAAATGCGAATTCTCGATCGGATACGCAATTCGATTTTTTCCACCGTTGTTTACATCAAACCAGCTTCAATAATGGGTGGACTATAAGCTGCGCTATAAGTATGTCGTCTCCTCGGGTGATTTCATAAAATGGTGGGAAGTTAATGACGCGACAAGTCATTAAGATGGATAATTTTAAATTTAATTTTGGATTAAGTTCACGTAATGGGCAGCGGTGAAAAATTTAATTTACACGTTCGGAGAAATTAATTTCATATTACCTAGTTACTAAGCTGGTAAATTTAAAATCAAACTCTTTCCCGATTGTCCAATAGATTCGACACGGATCCTTCGAGCTCTCAAATATCTTGAAGCATTCAGTTTAAATAAGGAAACTTATTTCCTTTGCCGACCTAAGACTGATACCTACACGGTAAATCCTTGAAATTTACGGTGAGAGACGAGTCAGTGTGTGTTCACACAATCGTACAATCAATTTAAAAAGTTCTACAAGAAAAAAAGAACAATCTTCTGGAATTACTTTACTTACTTATAGCATGGAATGAAAAATCTTTCTTTTCCTGTTAGAGTTATACAGGCTGTTTCGTATCGTTCGTCCCAACTATATATTTATTTTTTTCTTCCATTTATTATATGGTGGTAACCACGTACACTGTACTCGCATTACATATGTAAACGTCATTGTGACACTTGTGTTTTAAAATACTGGGACGAACTTACATAACTGTACTAATTATTGTCACAATATTGTAGTACATTCTTTCAAGTGATTTTTTTTCCGTGTAATGCAGACACTTCTCTGAAAATGCTTAATTAAATTCTTAGTAAATTAACCGGGTTAAATAAACGTGCAAAATATTTTCAGAATAAACCATGTTTACTACACGCGTGGGTAAGATGTATTTATCGAAAAGCAGGCGAGAAAAGATTGACAGGAAAGAAATAGGGTATTCGGCATCAAATGTCATAAATATAACATATTCCAGGTCCGCTGCATCAGTTTGACGCCGTTAATGACAGTTATTTATCAAATCTACAACTGGGGCAGTTCTAAATGTATTCAACGCTTCTGTTAAATGTTCTCTTTTAGGATATTACTGTTACATTGCGCTGCAATTTTTCTAAATGCTGTTAAAATAAAAATTCATTATTTAAGATGATTCCAAAAAGCATTGACACAACAAGATAATATACATATTCGACTTTGTTGACATTAACATTTTTTAGTTTCAAGCCATATATACAGTGGTGGACATAAAAATAGGTACAGTGGTTCAACACGTTATATATGCAATAAATAAATAAACCAAGTTATTGTACTTTCATAATTTTAATTTTTCTACTATTAAACATAGAATAATCCATAATAAAAACCTCCATTAAAAGCTGATATCACAAAACTTAACCGACAACAATATTAAAAAACTGCGTGGACAAAATAATAGGGAGGCATGCTATAAAGTTTTTTCATCGGGTAATAATAAAAAAATGGGTAACCGAAATTTATTCAGTGATTTGCCTTGTACCTATTTTTATGTCCACCACTGTATGTACATACAATGTATTTGCAGGTCAACTTAGGTTTTCGAATTTTTAGAAACTTATGATTCTTTTTTTTACTATTTGTCAGAACAAAAGCAATTGAACGTTTAGCTCCCAAGATATCTACAATAATATTTAGTTGTGTATTAATTTTTGACATATAAGTACATATATACCTACAGAAACAAGTTATAAAAGCATATTGCTGGATTGTCTTTATCTTTTTCAAACCCTGTATATATTCATCGCATACTTAATCAAACCATATGGTAAATTACAAAATACCGCAACAACGCATTAAAAATGCACCCTTTATAATAAAACTGTGCGCGCATATGTAACGGGACTACAGCATTTGCGACATATAAGAGCACAATAATTAGCAAATGCAGTAATTAATATATGGGAGGCGAAACATTCTGCATGCTTGTATGCAAATAGCACGTAATCTCTACTCGGCAATTAGGAAAATTAAATGACTGCTGCACGTGTGGTATGTTCATACATATGATTGTATAAACTGATTATTTCGATGTAAATACTGCACGCTATCAATTAGATACATATGCAGGAACATGCCGTAATTGGGATCGATAAGGGTGATAAAAAAAACATGAACAGGTTATTGTGTAAGAATGAAGAAAGAAAAAAGATTGCGTTTTAGAATTACGTACAATTATGGTGGGTTTTTATTTATACATATTTGCTCATTAGTGCGTCAAAGTCCAATATAGTCTTTAAAAAATAAAACTGAAGGAATTCATTTTATGAAAAGTGGTACAGTAACCAAAAGCCCACATTTTAAAAATAATTTGAAGTGTACAAGGTGATTGGCGGTTTGTAATGAAAAATTGAAAATAACTTTGAAACTATTGGGTTTGGGTATAGGACATTATTAACAAAAATTAAAGGCAATTAACGAGTCATTCCAAAAATTTAATAAGATACAAGGCGTTCCGTTTGAAAAAATTCGGGAAACGCTCTTTGACAATCGCCAAATTGACTGCATCGTAATAAACACCCTGTATTATTAAATTAATGTTTAATCATTTTGTACGTTCAACATATCCCCTGGCTGCATTCTGCATTAAATAATTTTGTCTTAGCTAATTGTAATATAGTCGCATTGAATTAGTATGGTAAACCTTGTCACGACCATTTTTTTTTAATTTTCGTTAATAATGCGGCACTCAAAACCAAAAACCCAGGGATCGTTGAAAACGCAATTTAAAGCAGATAAGAAAACACAAATGATGTATAGGGCGTTTCCTTTAAAAAAATTTTTTTTCAATGTTTGAATGCTTTAGGGCATCATCCTGTATACTTAAAATTATTTTTAAAATGTGCGTTTTGGTTACTGTACCACTTTCCATAAAATAAATTCCTTCAGTTTTATTTTTTAAAGACTATATTGGACTTTGACGCACTATATGAGCAACCCTGTATATATTCGTTCTGAAAATCATTAGTTTAAAAGAAAATTTACTTCAAAAAGTAAATTCATATCATTTAACTTCATACACCTAATACCACGTATGTATATAGTGTAGGATACAAAAAAGGGCTGTTATAAATTATTTTCCCAATATATTCTCCATCAGTATTCGTTACTGTTAACCGATAACAATATCGGACGGGTGTTTGCACGAATATATCAAGCGACCGAGAAAAAAGTGTCTGCAAATAAGTTTTTTTTTTTTCTTGTAGCGACAGGCTAAAATCTAAAACAATTTATCTGTGGCATGTGAGCATTGTGGTGTTGTTGTTTGAAATGAGTTTTTAAGTTTAAAGAAAACTGTGTAGGAAGCAATATCGCTTTTTTTTTACAAGTAATTGAAAGGAAATTTCTTGTTCGCGGTTGCCCCATGTTATTGTTCTTTTACTTTCCGATCAAATGTATAGAGACGAAATAGTAATTTATTTCTTTTTGTCATCACGCACAATACGCCATCCAAGTACATTTCATAAATTCGTATAGATATGTGTTGGATTAAAAAATCCGTTCTTTTTTTTTCTTATCAAGCTGGAACCCGTCCTGAATCAAATGATTAAGTCCTGCATTCTTTCGACAACGGGAAGTCCCCGAAATTAATTTTTAAAGATAACGATTTCTAATCTCGAATCAAATCGTATCCAATACTTTAGTCTGTTTTTTAATTCGGAGGAGTAAACTGGAAAGACCTAATTACACTACAAAATTTTGGCTCTTAGGTTTTTGGAAGGAAATTTAAAAAATCTTGTGAACATTAATCAAGTGTGATTTCATTAACTCACATATATTGGAGTATCTATTTTTGTTAATATTGGCAGAAGTTAATCAAATATTTTTTAGATGGTAAATCTGCTTTGTTGTTAATTCTAACAATGTTGTCTACTTTAAAAGTAGATTTCGGAGTTTGCAGAGCACTGTTACAACTTCGTTCGTCGCAAATCTGGCGCCGAGTTTTTCGCAATCCAATTTCTGAATTATGCAGAACTAACTTTCCTCCACCAATTAATTCCACTGCATCAGTTATTACCGTAATTAAGTCATGCGGCCGACTCGATTATAACTATAACAAAGCGAAACTATACGATTGTAACATTTAGCGCGTCGACAATGAAAATACAAACATTTTCGATGTTGAAACTAAATATAAAAAACGTTTATTTCTATAGAAATGGTACCTACATATTAACAATTGCCAAAATTCAATAACTTTTAAAACAGACACAAATCAATTGAATAACATTTATTGTAATCTTTTTCATAATATCTAGTTTGTTTAACTTATTCAAATTTTTTTTATCGTCACATAATTTAACATAATTTTATTATCACCATCTTATTGTTTCACTCCTTTATTAGGTAATATTGTAGCCTCCTCATGAAGTCATTAAATAAATGGCAAAATATTGAGGTCTAAAGAAATTTTATTATAAGTATAGGTTGGACAAACCGATTTCCCAAACAGAGTTCTTATTCCTTATATCAATATTATGTAGGTATGTCAAAAAAAAAGTTATTTCATTTCTTTTGAGAAACCACAGTCGAATAATTATAATAAAACATCTTTTGACTCACGTTCAAAATCAACTGGCGCTTGCGCTGCATACCCTGGAATTCTCTCTTCCAAACTCCGCTAGATTCCAACGTATAGTTGCGGGCCGGCTTGCCGAGCATTCGAGACACAAAACCACCTGTTGTCCTCAAATTTAAGGATCCGTGCGAAAGGCTTTGCGAACTATACGCGTTTTTTCTATAGTGGTTGAAAATTGTATACCGAAGGATATTCCTTCACCTTTGGCGTTTAATAGAATATCTAAATAAGGGTATATATATTAGGAACAAGTAATAAGGAAGTGAAGAAAGTTGTATGAGTTAAAGAAACTTTGTTTCTGATCGTTTAAATTAAGTTCCAAGTTGATAGTTAATACTGGTTTCTGCAATTTCGGTGGATTCTATTTGAAAGCATTTCCAAAGGTTCGTATATACACGATCTGTGTTGTGTGAATATTAAGTATGAAAATTAGAAATTTTTTTTTATCTCTAGAATAGAGAACAAAAAGCCAAAATTCTTGGTTATAATAATTCTTTAAGATTTATATATAGTAAAGCTATTTGGTTTGACTTTCCCACAAGAAAAAATACGGGAATTTTTATTCGTATCCGTTTTCTTTATTGATTTTAGGAAAAGAAAATGTATAAAATAAAAGTTCTTTGTACAGACATTATTTATGCTTAAAACTACTTTTGTATAGGCACTAGGCTTAGATTTATAAATCGTGAAGAAAAGTTATTCTCGAAGATATCAGAAAGTTTTATTGGGAGATTCATAAACATGTTTAAAATTACCATTCTTCCAAGTAATTTGTAAACATTTTTCCCAATGACAATACAAGGCAGACGAAATAATAACAAACTAAAATTGTATGATAAGGGAAACAAAAATTGTTAGCTGGAATTATATTTTAAGGAATCAAAAAGAAATATTGTTTTTATCTAAAAGCATTAAAACACTCGTCCACATAGACTATAAAGCACATATTAATTAGTATTAAACAAATACATGTCTGTGTGTATGTGAATTTGCGATAGGAAACTAAATAAAACTAATAATAAGCGGTAACTTACCCAATTGTCCCGGTCCTGGTACACTTTGCACAGGGTGAAGGGATAGGGAAAGACTAAGGATGGTCTAGGATGTGCTTTTAATGAACTCGCGACGCGGGACAACTGCGATTTTACTAAACGGAGCGGGTGTGACTATTTGTGCGGATAATACAACTATGAATCCTATCGTGCGACTGCGAATGTGTATCTGAATTCCTATCTTCAACTAAAAACGCGTACAAACCAAAAAATAGAAAAACAGATATTCAACAAAAATAAGTAAGATATATACCGAGTGAAGTTTATTGAAACTGGCGTAAACATCCCCCCGGCCTGAAAGTGATGCAATCAATTTCAAACAGCAACAAAGTATTCTAAAAAATTAAACCAAAGAATGAATGTAACTAAAAAAAAAAAAAAAAAAAAACTTTAAGCGAAATTATTATTACTAACTAACTATTGCGAGGGTAAAGGACATAATTTTACCACTGGTCGTTCATAAGTAGTGTTTTGTGTCCGAACTGTAGCTACTCTTATAATACCATCTTTGCCTGGGTATACCTCTTCAATGATTCCCAAAGGCCAGTGAAGAGGTGCAATATGATCTTGTTTAATAAGAACAAGAGTTCCCACTTTGACTGGGCATGCCGGAGTATTCCACTTCATGCGAATTTGCAAAGTATTCAAATATTCTATATGCCATCTTTTCCAAAAAGATTGAACTAAATTATCTAACATTTCTTTGCGGGTAAGGAGATTCACTCCTTTATTCAAAACATCTATGGCTGGCAAAAACGTTAAGGGTGTAAGTGTTAAAAAATGGGCAGGTGTTAATGGCTGTGGATCTGAAGGATCCGAACTAAGCCAAGAAAGGGGCCGTGAATTCAATAATGCTTCGATTTGTGTCAAAATTGTGCTAAACTCCTCAAAAGATAAAATTTGTGTGCCTACGACTTTAAACAAATGAGTTTTAACACTCTTATTTTGAGCTTCCCAGATACCTCCCATGTGAGGAGCATTGGGTGGAATAAACCTCCAGTGAATATGCTTTGAAACAAGTTCTTGATTTATGGTAAATTTATATTCGCTAGATAGAACAAATTTGTTTATTTCATCTAATTTACCTTTTGCTCCCACAAAATTAGTTCCATTATCCGAGTACATGGTAGATATAGGACCGCGACGAGCTAAAAAGCGTTTAAATGCATTTAAAAAGGTGTCTGTAGACAAATCAGACGCGAGCTCCAAGTGCACTGCGCGCGTAGCCAAACAAACGAACAAACAAATGTATGCCTTTTGAGCTTTGATGCCTCTTCCTCTACTACAAGTGACATAAAATGGCCCCGAATAATCAACGCCAGTATTTAAGAAAGGTTTGGCTTGGGTAACCCGTGGCAAAGGCAAATCAGCCATGAGCGGAAATGTAGGCTTCGGATTATTTCTAAAACAAACGTTACATTGATTTACTCTCTTGCGGACTATACCACGGCCAGAGAGTATCCAGTATTTTTGTCTAAGTAGTGATAAAAGTAAATGTGGTCCTGTATGCAGATGCTTGCGGTGATAATGATCGATAATTAAATTTGTATATGGTTCATTTTTTGGCAATAAATACGGGTGTTGCTGATCAAATGTTAAGTTAGCGTTTCTCAAGCGTCCGCCTACGCGAATTATGCCGTCAGAAATAAAAGGATGTAGCTTCCTTAAGTGCACTGGAAAATTACCCTTCCTCAAAATTGACAATTCGCTGCGAAAAACCTTCATTTGTACAACGCGCAATAACACTTGTTCAGCCCTATCTAAATCTGACAGCGTTATTAGTCCTTTACTAGGCAACAATTTTAAAAATCTGCAAACATACACAGTAGTGTTCAATAATTTTGACCAAGACGATACTCTACAAATTAAATCATAAACAGGATGCGAAAATGGTGTTTCGTTTATGTTATGCAATGCTAAAGATTTCTCTTCTAGCGATGTGTTTATATCTTGCGGTAATTCTTTAATCGGCCACATTTGCTCTGCCTGACAGAGCCAACTAGGACCGCTCAACCACAAAGAGTGGTTTATCAAAGAGGCGGGTGTTAATCCACGCGAAAGACAATCTGCGGGATTTTCTACACCATTAACGTGATACCAAAATTGGGGTTGTATGATTTCTTGAATTTTAGCAACACGATTTGCTACAAATGTATTCCAGCGATGCGGAGATGCTTTTATCCAACTAAGGGCAACCATAGAATCCGAAAATGCATAAACTTTAGAAATAGGAACACGCAAACTATACGAGCTTAAATTGACGTCATTAATTTTGCTAGCAAATGTGCGGCACAAAGTTCTAAACGCGGAAGTGATATTGTTTTTACAGGTGCTACCTTAGATTTAGCACTAACTAAAGCAACTTTAATACTTTTGTTTGGCATAACATTATGAATATAAACAACAGCACCGTAAGCTTTTTCAGATGCATCGGCAAAACCTACAACTACTACAGCGCTATCCGGAAATACAGATATGTGACGAGGCACATGAAAGCTTTTTAAATTTGGAAGTTCCTTAGAAAATTCTTCCCAAGATTTGATTATAGCAAGCGGCGGTTCTATATCCCAATCCAGTTTGAGTATCCACAATTGTTTTATCAACAGTTTTGCAAATAATGTAATAGGTGCAATTAATCCAAGAGGATCGTATATTTTGGCTATCGTGGATAACATACTACGTTTGGTGCATTTTGGTTGCGTTTCATTAACTAAAAATGACAATGTATCAACATCGGCGTTCCATTTTAGTCCAAGTACTTTAGATGTTTTATCGCTACTAAAGTCTACAACATTCGGTAAGCAACTTTCTAAAGGAATATCTTTTAAAAATTCAGTAGAATTACTACACCATTTAGCAATTTCGAAACCCCCGGCCCTGAACAACTCTACCAACTCGCGATACAGTTGCTGCGCAGATTTCAAATCAGGCAGGCTACTAATAAAATCGTCCACGTAAGTATCCCTTAATACCGTTTCAGTCGCTATCGGAAAACGACTGCCTTCATCTAAAGCTAGTTGCTTAATCGTTCGCAAAGCCAAATAAGGTGAAGATCTTAAGCCAAATATAACGCGATTAAATTGATAGACCTGTAAAGGCATCTCGGGCTTATTTCTCCATAAAAGCAATTGAAATTGTTTATGTTCAGGAGCAACTAAAATTTGGTGAAACATCTTTCTCAAATCAGCGGTTATTGCTAAAGGCATTAATCTAAAATTTAGAAGAATTGTGAATATATCGGTATGTAATTTTGGGCCAGTGTATAAAACATCATTCAGAGACTTCCCACTAGTGGTTTTAGTACTACAATCAAATACTATGCGTAATGGAGTGGTTGTACTATCCGGTTTAAATACGCCATGATGGGGTATAAAATAATTAGGTTCTACAATTTCAGTGTCCGATACCAAAGTCATATAACCCTTATCTATTTGGTCTTGCATAGCACTTATATAACAACGTTTAAGTTTCGGTGAATCTTCAAATCTTTTCTCTAAATAATGAAATCTATTGCGTGCTATATTGAAGGAATTACCCAAACAGGTGGGATTCTCTTTGAACGGTAAAGAGACGGTATAGCGACCAAAGCTATCGCGTTTGTGAGTGGAAGTGAAGATACTTTCACATTTAAAATCATCATCGCTAATTACATTTGCGTGCGGAACTTCTTCCAATTCAAAAAACTGCTTTAAAGAGGATTCTAAAGGTTCTACAAAAGTACAAAAACTCTGAGTAATACTGTCACTACAAGATATGGTTGGCGCTTGGCCCAAAACGATATAGCCTAAAGTAGTCTGAAATGCTACCGGCGAATTAGGTTGGCCAGTAACCTTTGCAGACCCTAATATTTGGGCAAATAAATTGGCACCTAATATGCCATGTATTTCTGAAGGTTTATCAAATGACGGATCTGCTAATGACAATTGCCTTAAATAGTCTAAATTTTTAACATTTACATGTTGCGCGGGCAAGTTTTCACTAATCTTATCAATTACTAAGGCATTTAAAGTATATATAAATTTAGAGTCGTGATGCGAACTAACAACAATGTCTACGTGACCTTTCACAGGTTTTTCGTAGCAACCAATTCCTTTAACTGAGGAAGCAACTTTATGAAGCGGTAATCCTAAATCTCTACAACATTTTAATGTAATGAAATTTGACATACTTCCAGAATCTATCAGTACTCGAATAGACCTCTGGCCATAGGGAGTAGCAATTTTAACTATAGCGGTTGACAACAAAATAGTATATTTCGAGGAAGCATCTAATTGTATATTTGTGGGCGACATTGAGCAAAGGCTACTAGTGCTAGCTATAGGATTCGATTCAGGATTATTATCATTTTGCGGAGCAGGCTTTCTTTCAACGGGCGGTTTATTCCAATGTAACAATGTATGGTGGCGTCCAGAACAACAACTACAAGTTTTTGATGAATGGCAATCACGAATGCGGTGGCGAGAGCTTAGACAATTCAAACACAAATTCTTTTCTTTAGCGAGTCTATATCTATCAACCGGTTCCTTGCTAAGAAAATTATCGCATTTGTAAATTGAATGGGCACTATTACAGATTTTACAAAGGTCAAAATTTGAAGTATTTTTAGTATCATTACCAACTATAAAAGAATGAATAGGTTTTTGCGGCGAAGGCTTGCTAACTTTAGTAATGTTAGGCTCAGTTTTACTAGTTCGAGACAAGATCCTTGTTTGTTCTGTAATAAATTTTAAAATTTCGTCATATGTCGGCAAATTATGACTGCGACCAGGGCGAGATAATTCAAATAAGCGAAATGTTTCACTGTCTAATTTTGTAAGAGCGATATGTGATATTACACAATCAAACAGATCAGTAATATTTAAAGTTTTTAACGCTTTAACTGCAGTATCGAACTTTTCTAAAAACGCATTTAAACAATGAGATGATTCTCGTTGCGCTGGTTTAAATTTCAAAATTTGATCTATGTAATATGTAGCTAATGAACGGGGATCCTGATATTTTTCTACTAATGCTTTCCAGATAATTTCGTAGTTATCAGCAACAAGAGGAATACCAGTACAGACTACTAATGCTTTGCCGCTAAGTTTCCCAATCAAGTAATGCAGTTTACTAATAGCATCTAAATCGGTATTGTCATGTATTAAACTTTTAAAAGTTTCATAGAAAACAGGCCATTCCATTATATTTCCTCCAAAACTAGGCAGTTCTATTTTTGGAAGTTTTACTACAGTTGTGGCGTTGGTTGATTGATTTTGATTTTCTGATTTAGATTCAAATAAAGGCTTTGCAGTGGCTAGAATGTTGCAATATATATCCAACATGCTATCGATTGGTTTAAAATTTGGCATATAGTTGTCATCAATCTCTAACTTAAGTTCATTAATTGAATCTACAGTTTTTATGAAGTCGCGTTTCGTTTCCTCCAGCAATTGATATTTAATTTTAAATTCTTTTAAAATTGGTGCGGATTTAATATTCAAACTAAGATCATATAAATTTTGTATGCGAAGAAACAAATCTTCTTTTTTAGCTTCTAAAAATTTTAAAGCAATTTCCTTCTTAGTAGGTGGCATTTTAAAAATTCTAAATATTTGAAATGTATGTTAATATTTCCAACAAATTGTGAAAATGTACTAAAAGTGTTTGGACACAAAAACCACCAACGTGAAAAACCAATTCGAGAACACCTGTGATGACCTTGAATGCTTGTGCTGTTTAAAATTGACCAATGTTTTAACGTATGCATATACTACTAAAACTTTAAATTGAAATAAAGCTACTAAATTTAAGCTCCAACTATTTTTTTTTAATGAAATGGTTAATTAACTATAATTAACCGATTCGCGAATATCTAAAATCTATCCGTATTTCTATCCGTGGCTCGAAGGACCAAAAAATATGTATGTGAATTTGCGATAGGAAACTAAATAAAACTAATAATAAGCGGTAACTTACCCAATTGTCCCGGTCCTGGTACACTTTGCACAGGGTGAAGGGATAGGGAAAGACTAAGGATGGTCTAGGATGTGCTTTTAATGAACTCGCGACGCGGGACAACTGCGATTTTACTAAACGGAGCGGGTGTGACTATTTGTGCGGATAATACAACTATGAATCCTATCGTGCGACTGCGAATGTGTATCTGAATTCCTATCTTCAACTAAAAACGCGTACAAACCAAAAAATAGAAAAACAGATATTCAACAAAAATAAGTAAGATATATACCGAGTGAAGTTTATTGAAACTGGCGTAAACACTGTGTATAAGGAAAGAAATACAAAAAAAGGACGGACAAACAAACAGTAATTAAATGTGACCACTAATTTGTTACACCAATTGATTAGGACAGAAAAAAGTCCTCCACTTTGTAACACTCTAATTCCAAAAGTATTCGCTTTACCTCATGTTTGAACTTGGAGGAGGGGAAAGCTTTTATCTCGTTGAATAATAATGGTCCCCAATGATCAATTGAATGTTGTGTAATCCACAATCGATGGTGTGGGATCGTTAGATTATCTCTACACGTTCGTGGTTTTCTCCATTAAGGGCAAAAGATGTTTTGTTGCGAAGGACATGCCACGACGAGTATGTATAAAGACTCCAAGGTTAGAATGTTCTCGCTTTTAAAGTGGCCACTATATGATTGACACAAAATTCTTATCACTTTCTTCTGGAGCTTAAATATTGTGTTTACTTCTGCTGCTGAACGTCATTTCCCTCAAATCCATTGTCCGTTTCAAATGCTAGTCCATCGTTAGATCTTATTAGCATGCAATGTAAAACACCTATGTGTACGCTTACCGATTAATTTAATCTCCTTCAGCATTAGAAAGTAATGATTAAGTTGATGCAACAAACTCTCACCAGTATTCTTATTATAACGTTACAAACAAATTCTCACCTGTACTCTACTATAGCGTTATATATAAGAAATGCCACCAAACACGAAAGTGGTGTCAAAATTACACATCAAATTTGACAAAATTGCTTGTTTTCAACACTTATTCTTTTGTGGAGAAATTGTAATTTTAATTGTGGAATTTTGTGATGTTGTTAGCAGAATTTTTTTGTGTTAGATTTGCAACGCAAAATGATCAATTACATTATAAAAATTCCTTTTTAATACTTGTAAAATCAAAAGTCAACTTAATATGAGAGAATCGTGTTGCTAACAAGTAACAAATAAATAAAATCGAAAATAAGACATATTTTGTCTATACATGCTTTGTTTTTGGCTATTTTAGAACATGCTATTTTGACGGAGGGTGACCTTGCGAGAATGCAAAAAATATGCACCGTTCACCTCTTCTATAATGAAGCTGAATACACAAGCCATAATTTAAAGTCTCCATTGGGAAAACTCATAATGCTTAAGTAAAAATATACAATAATTTTTTTTTTACGTAAATTGAATCAATTATTTTAGGACGAACACAGAAAATTCCCATATAGGCAATAAAAATTAATATTTTTGTCTTATCTGTGTCGTCTAATTACATTTTGTAATCATTTAACCCTAATGAAATAATTAAAGTTCATTTGCTTTTATCGTTTCTTCCATCTTTCTTCTTCGTATTCCAATCGGCAATTCCAAGCGAAATGGTTTTCTCAATGTTTTTAATGCGGTAACTGGGTGGCGATTTTGTTTGGGTTCCGTCCAGCAATAAAACAATCCCTCGCCGGCATACAACGTTGTTAATACTTTATTTTAGAATGTCATTACGGCGGTAGAATTTTATAGTCTATAAATTTTCATGTGTCACCGACATTATCCCGGTGACGGTAAAGCTTTTTTTCCTTCAAGAAAATTAACGCGACCCTTATACATATAACTTCTTCACGGTGAAAATCCTGCGCAAATTGTTCGAAAATCCTTGAGATCTTTTACAATATTTCGGCTTAACATGAAAATAGAAGTATCTCTCTATTAACAGTAAACTCAAAATGCAATAACTTGTATCTCTCTTCAAGTATTTTCATGCTATCTGAATTTATGGACATTTAATATTAGATTTTCTGATGGTAAACTTATTTATGCAACAAGCAGAACTTTTTTATAAAAATTGACTTTTTGTCATAAAATCAATAATTTTTTTTTTCTTGTCAACTCCATCCGGGGATACGCTGTATATATTTGATAACAGGTTTCGAATTTTCAATTTTTACAATTTTGAGACGATTTTTGGATTTTGTCCCATAGTATGGCCGTACGGCGAGAAAAACGCGCGTATCTTAAGTACACCAGAAACAACTGTAATTGAGCACAGATTAAATTTTTTACTGCTGATGATATTTACATATAAAATAGAATTTGGGACAAGTAATAGTAAATACATTTAAAACAAACGCCTGAATCATTTTTATCTCCAAAATTTAATTCGATAACTTTAAGAATTAATCAGTAAATTTATTTTTTTCTACTGTAAGGGCTAAATCTAAAATAAGATCATCGAAAAAAAATAAACAGTAACTTTGTGTTATGCAGACTGATTCATTTTCGATCCTCATCAGATCTTGCTTATTATTGAAGATAGACGATAGGTTTAAATTTGGAAAAGTTGCTAAATTTTGTGGTTATTATGATCCCGCAAAGAAAGTAGACTTAGAACAAATGACATTTGAGATTTTTTTAAAAAACGGAAAAATCTCATTTTCTTATTTTTCTCAAGGCCACTTTTAATGTTGTGCTTGAAATCTTTATACGACGTTTCGTTTTCTTCTAGTCATCATCAACTTTCGAAGGATGGAAAATGAATCAGCCTGTATAGATAACATGTCCTTCAGAAATGTTTCATAAACTCCAGCCGATGATAAGAGCAACATTTATACAAGGCAAGTGGAAGGTAGCAGGTAAAATTTAATTATGAACGGTGAGCAAAATGCCAGAGCACAGATTTAACTCTAACGTAGCAGTTCGCAGAAGAACATGTGTTAATAATTTCCACATTAATTGAGCTAATATCACAAAGTATTTTCTCTGCTTAAGGGGATATAATAAAATGTTTCCTTTCTGCAGTCTAGATATGCTACCTAAACACATACATTTTGTGTATATATCTCATTATTTTTTGGTAAAAACTACCATTAATTATATTCCCCTTTCCAGATAACACTGATAGATGTGACAGTTATTAATCCGTCGATTATTTATAGCCAGTTCGTTGAATGAAACAACGTGACGGAGTATCTCAATTTCAAGCCCATTCCACGTTATTATAGTTGATGATTCTGTTTGTCTTCATAATGCAAATTCAACGGAAAATGGACTATATACAGGGTTATTATTGTATAGTACGAAATAAAAAAAGGAGTGAAAGATATCCATGAGTGATGGCTAAATACAAAAAATTGCGATTCTGTGTGCATGTTGTAGTTTTCGAAATTTTAGGGCCCAAAATGTAGTTAAAGATAGCCCACCTCTGTGTTTACCGTATGTATAATGTATACACATAAATCTGATAGGAATTAAATGCTACGCATAGTAAATTCATTCAAAGCAGATGTTATTTACTACACAAGATTTAAACTGAGATAAGACGGAAGCACCAGAATTCAGGTGATTTTTTTTATTATGATGTGCTTTTGCCATGAACTGGTATATCAACTTATTATGTTTGTAATAAAACTAATGTTTGATTATTAACTTTAGTCTGCAAAGTCTGTTTTTGCTTAGTTATGCAGAATTGCATTAGCAATAAATTATATAAATATTCTAATTTTAGAGTGTTACTTTTTTTGCATTCATATACATACACCGTAGTTACCAAACACTAAATTTATTTCTATCCTGCTTTTTATTAACGGTTACTGTTGTGCATAATTTACCCTTACATCCTGTGAACACATTCGATCCTGTAAATATTTAGACGTTCAATAAACACGATTATAATTACGATATCTGTATTCCTATAAATGAATAGTGTAAACCCGTTTTATATCACTTTCTACTATTATAAACTGCAGATCGAATTCAAGTAAAACGTCAAATTACGCATATTTAATCGAACAGTGTGCTAATTTTTACTATAATTCTAATTAAGTGTAAATCTAGTGCCAACAACAACAATTGAAACGTGTTTTAAATGATTAAATATTAGATATACTCACAAGGCGTAGGCAAGAACTGCGAAACGCAAAATTAAATTGGTCATACATCATTTGAAAGAGGGAGTTAAGAGTAGAAAAACTGTAAACGGGTTTGAGTGCATGGGCCTTAATTTTTGAGATATGAGGATATCTTCCAAAAACCCCTGTAATCCCTGTAACTTAAGTATAAAAGTACATGCGCAATGTGTTATGTCTAAATGGATCGATCGGTAAAGCGACAATTCAACAGTATAGTTAGCAAAGTGAATGCGGGTTTGAACCCCGAAGATGGGAATTTTTTTGTTTTTTTACTTTAAGTATTTATTAATTTATGATTTAGAAAAACAAAACGTATTTTTACTGTAAAAGTAATACTTTGTTGCGGTAATTACAAATATATCACTATTTTAAATATTTTCGTATGTATAATGCAGAAACTTGATTTAATTTACCTTCAGATCCCGACGGACTCATTGTAAAATACTGAAGGTTTTATTCTAAATATTACAACATAAAAATTAAAAGAAAACACATCGATCCGCTTTTTATGCATCTGAGTGTATTTTTATTTTTTCACAATAGCGGATGAGAGGGTGCATTAAAATGTTTTAAATGATAAAATGCCGGTGAAAGCTTCATTCTCAACACTAAAGGTGGATTCACACCAAGCGCTAGGAGCAGATTAGACTACGATCAAATCAGTATTCAGTCAAGGACGACGCGTTTACATAGTTCGTTTCACGGTGACTGTACTCCCATTAGAAAGCCATGGAAGTAATCTTGACTGTATTGTCTCTGCCCGTAACTGAGGGTGTAATACACCATATATGTATATTCCGTAATGCATAGACATTTTTGAAACACAACAGAAAATCTTAACATCCTATGTTTAGAGTTACATAAAAAGCTAGACAAATCTAGACAATATTGAAGGACACTTATTCCTAGAAAAAAAAAAACTTTGGTCATTTCTATCGACCCAAGTCTTGATAAAAAATGCTGCTATCCATCAAACATATATCTCTCAACCTGGCATTTTTTTTCTTTTTATTAATAATATTAAAA
The DNA here is from genome assembly GCA_949128085.1 of Cetonia aurata. NCBI lineage: Eukaryota > Metazoa > Arthropoda > Insecta > Coleoptera > Scarabaeidae > Cetonia > Cetonia aurata. The sequence goes on along the minus strand of OX421886.1, from coordinate 38,941,353 downwards.
AAAAAAATCAAATATTATTTCGTCTGGCATCAACCAATGGTGTAATTTAACAGCGATGTCCAGTGTTTGATATATATGTCGGTAAATATTATTCAGTTTGTCTTGAGTCAATGTATGGGTGGACACCCCTGAGGTTTTGGACAATAATATTGTTTTCCCTGTCAGTCAGGTCAGCAGATCCGGTCACAATAAACTACGTAAACATGCAGAGGTTTTTATTTGTATGTCTCAGAAGGGAAGTTGTTATGAATCATATTTCATCTTTTGTTGTGGCTATATATGTATGTATGTTTGCTCTACTGGACATTTTGAAGGTAATAAATTGTGAGGAATTTTTAAATAAATGCGTAGTAGTTTCATAATTAAAGATGGAAAAAACTGAAAACACATTATGTAAATTTGGTGCCAGATTGACTGAAGGGAAATGAGTATTATAGTCTAGGTTAGGAAATTTATGTAAACATTTCATTCAACGCTTGTTACTGAATTTGCGTTTACGCGACATCTTGTAAACAAACTCGATTAACATTCATCTATAGACAACGTCGACACAATTGCGCTTTTCATGATTTATTAGAATTGGCAGAAATTTACACATAATGACATAATGTAACATCAAACGGCGATTTGGAGTATGTCTAAAAATATTTAACTTTTAAGCAGCAGGTATATAATACAAATAGTTGCAGAATCTCTCATCAATTCACCATCAGGCAACATTAACACATGATAGATATGTATTTATAGTAGGTTTATTCCAATTTCTAGTACTAGCAAATATAGACGTGAATTGGACTACCCGTGTACCCGAATGTTGGGTCTCCTTATAATTCACGTGATAAAGCACGGGCATCGAACTTCACGTGAATTAAAACACGAACGTACGTGTACTTTTGTAATTCACGTACAGTACGTTAATATAGCGATTTGTAACAAAAAGAAAGGAACTCGCGTATGGATTTCACGTGAATAACAATACACGTACGGTACGTACTTTAGATACACGTGTAGTTCGGATACGCGACGTCCGAAACATGTCCGTACAGGTACATCGTGTTTATAGATGATTAAGATCAAATTAAATAATATATATATTAAATAATAATAATAATAGCTTTGTTGTCATCTTGTTTATGTCACGTTCAAAATCGAATAAACACTTTACGGAGTTTTGACTTTTAAAATTACTGTTAGGGAATTATTTGTTTCCAAGTACCAATGTGTATATATTTGGTTGCCTATGGCACTCATCTTAATTATTTATGAACGTACAGTACGTACGTACGTACTGTACGTTACCCAACGTTACTACCAATTTCCAGATATGGAGGTTTCAAGTTTCGAAAATAAAAGCGACGCTAGGTCATCTCCTTGGGGTTCACTTGAAGCGTCTTTCGACGGGGAATCGTATGGTGAAAATCATCACTAACCGTTTCCGAGATATTTGAGATTAAAGTTTTGAAAAATTTAGTTCGCGCTAGAGCCTTCTAATACGGCTTGCATAGGGAATCGCCAAGCAAACATAAATATCTCCAACCGTTTCCGAGATATTTGCAAAAATATGTCGAAAATCGTTAGATTTCGTTATTTTTCACACATTAATCATTATTTTGTGGACGAACTACTGCTCGTATTTTATTTAGCTGCACTGGAAAATATTGCCCTGGCCAATTCGAATCGTTTGAGATCAAGTGGAACCCTCTAGCTCTCGTAATTCCGGAATTATGTTAAAAAAACTAAAAAAACTCGTGTTTTTTCGTAATTTTTCGTTATTTTAAATCTGTACTCTGAGTGGTTTGCTATTGTTAAAACCCCGATGTGTATATATCTTGTCGGACACGTTTTTCTACGAGGAATCGGTTACCGTTTAATAGCTATCGTTGAATTTCGTTAAATTTGGTTGAAAGTTTTGTAAAAATTCGAAAAAAAATTGTCGAAAAATTGAGATTTGGCTGCCTAGGATTGGCTGAAAGAAACATACAACTTTGCGTTATTTATTAGGCGACAATAGCGGAAAATCTGAAGGTGCGTAGTGTCCGAACCAGACGACCTGTTGATTTGAAATTTTCAGGGTATATTAGGCACATAGTTGTCACAACATACCCAGAGTCTAGCGCGATTTGGTTGCCTAGGATTGACTGAAAAAAACACGCAACTTTGCGTTATTTATTAGCCGTATCCCTATATAGTCAAAACATCACAAACTGTTTCTAATTTCACTTCGTTTTTATTTCATTATTCTATTTCATTTCGTCCGAAGTTTAAGAGGGAGTGGGGGGTCACAATTTACCATCTCACTGTATAAACTTCACAATGTTTTTAATATTAAACAACAACAAACACTACCATCTAATACTAACTATTAACATTATTACGTATATTTCGCAATTGATGATAACATTGTTATCTCTACTTTTGTAACCTCGGTAAAAGTTTACATTACAAATAGAAACAAACCATGGCGTTGTTACAATTGCACTGTATCCCAAATAAAATTCGCTTCATTAAAACTAGCAAAATATGTTACAGTACATATCTACCGCCTATATATACCTGCACGGCCGTAGTTATCGATAAAAAGTTGGCAAAGTTAGCAGGAAAGCGCCAGTCAAATATTTACCGCTCGTTATGTGTGCCTTACGGCTTCCAGTTCGTAAATATGTACCTTTGAATATCGGTGTATAATCTATAAACTGAATAATGAGGGATATATTAGTTATTATATAATATAATGATTATTCTGGTAGGTATTTTATATAAGGCGGTTGGTTTTGAAACATTTAATTAGGCATTGTATATGAATGGTGAAAATCGTCAAACCTAAGCTTTAATAAAAGAAAATTTGTGCCCGTAGTTATTTTCCCTATATTAAAAGATGTTTTTTTATAAGAGGACTTTCGTTTGAGATCATTAGAATTTAATTGTATCAGAACCCAAACAAAAACGACATACGATTCTAGATTCGGATATCTAGGGAGTTTTTTTAATTAAGTTACTTTTTTTTTAAATCCCTACAGACAGCCTCTAGCACAGTAAAAAGCAACTAAGCGTATTAGTACATCTGCGGTGTTGCCATGTTTTGCGTGCTCCTCTCATATTAGTAAATTTTGGACTGCATGTGGTTAACTGTTCTTTGGGGAGATCTCCTGTGCTGTTCCTTTAAAAAAAGAATCCAGATGCGGTTCACTGGGCTAATTCGCTTTTGTTTTTTTTGGTAACCGACCGGAATAGTATTAAGCTCCAACTGTCTGTGGTGATTTTCCTTTTTTTTCATTTGGCAGGAAATAGAAATTGACTTTTTTTTCGTTTGATGTGGGACTGAACTCAAGAGATTTTGGGGAATTTAAATTAAAGAGATGTGGGTAGTCAATCATTTCAAAATATGTACGTGTAAAAATAGCATTATCAAAGCTGAATATAAACTTATTAGGCGCTGGGTTAAATACATTTTTAGTAAAGCAACAAAATGTGTTTAGTTAACAAAAATTGTCTGGCACATTTACAATATTTTTTTTTTATCGATTAACAAAACGAATTTGTTATTTTTTCAAAATATGCGGCAATTATTTCCTTTTGGTTACATTATTTTATGATCTAAACAAAAGGGGAACTGACAAACAATTTACTACAAAATCAAACGAAAGACCTATAAGTACGTACTTAAAAAGATTAATTTGCTCCCCCATATACCTTGTAGAAATTACAAATTATGTTTTAATGCTATTTACTTAAATAGATTGCGAATCAACGTTTCTGGAAGTGGATGAGATACGAATTTATTTAGACAAACACATATCTACTATAGTCGGAGATGTACTGCGTAATTTGTTGACTCTAATTTCCCTGCAGATAACAAAAAAAAAAAAAAAAAAACGGTATATAGGCAACAACGTCGCCACATCGATGAAATATCGGTTTCCATATCGTATCAGAGGCTGAAAATTTTGATTAATGCACGCGTCACCGCGTAATTGGAACGGGAGGATCCCGTTGCACGTTACCTTTGGTCTTGTCGCGTGATGAGTTTATCCTATACTCACTGTGATCGACATATAGTCGATGTCAATATATCCAAAACTAGTAATGTGAGCCTAATTGCAGTCCTAGGCCACTGGGAGTGGTAATCGATGTTTGCAAATGATCTAATGTATATTAGGATTGTCGTTGAAGACTGCTTAGGTATTCCAAAGGAACAAATAATATGGCGAAAACGTATTGAATCAGTTGAAGGATATTATTATTAGAAGTCTTGTATTTGATGTTGAGAATTACTTGAAGATGTTGTGTAATTAAAATTTAAGGAAAAAAGTAATTGTTTTATAAGTATAAACCACATTAATTTACGAACAACCTACGACAAACGTACAACAAAATTTTTTTTACTGTGTATTATTGTACTTTAATCCGGCATATTACATCCAGTTGATTTTTTTCTTCTCTATAAATCAACTCTACATTCATTTCTCTTCTTCCACTCCTTTTAATTACTTAATGTATGAGCATATCATTTCTCTGTTTATCAATCAGATAATTACAAAACGGTCAAGCGTTCCTCTTCATTAATTACGACAACTGTTTCGTGACGAGAATCACAAACCCCATTCAACAGATTTCCAACACAAATTGCACCTAATTTACGGCGATTCTTTTTCCGGAAATTACACCAGCAAAGATATATCTCTTTCCCTGAAGAATACACTACAGTATACGTGCTTGCTAATTCGTAATTGGCGCTACCGCAATAGTAACTTACTTTTAAGTTGCTCAACATGAAAAATTACGGTTAAAATGGCTTGCATAATTTGTTGGTAACGTTTCCTTGCCGTCCAAACTCCGTGAAATCCGTTAATGGTGATGTTTTCGCCAAGTGAGTGGATATTTTCAAGAAATCACAAGCGTTCAGGGTAAATAAACAGAATATATTGAATACAGTAGATAAATAAACAATATAAATACAAAAATGCAAATCGTAGGTCGTTTCAAACTCCAAAAACATTAAGTTATCTCAATAACATTCACCAAAATTCTCTTAAAATATATCTGTGTCTTTTTACTAAGATCTCTGTTTCAAAATAATATAACTAAGAACATTATATATCAATTTGACTTTTTGAATCTTTAGGATTGGTGCTAAATGAATTAAGAACAATTTTAAATACATAAACTGAAGTACTATTTTTTCTTATGACATCAACGTTGTATAGGTGAAGGAAAAGTAAAAAACTTGTTGTTCAACGTATATTGTATATTTCGTTTGTACTTTTCTGGTGACTATGTGAGAATGCTCTGTATACACAATGATATTGCCCGTTTTATGTGAAAGTGAGCCTATTTTCTCGTCTGTTTGCGTTAGTTAAAAATGTATCTGAAGTACCTACCTAGTAGGCAACAAGAAAAAAAAGACGCCACCAGCGGCGGACATATCGCATTGCGGCAGTTTATGGCCTTCTGCAATTACGTTTGTCGAAAGTGACAATGCTCGACTTTTGACCGTGATTTACGATCACTCTCTGTTATCAAAAGGTTTTAAGGCCGACATGAACATCGCTAAATGTCCAGCTGAAAATAATTCTGCGCTGTATTTATTTGTCTGCAACACCTTTCGTTGATGTTAATTTTTGCCAGTAAATCACAGAGACATCAGGAAGTTGGGAAGCAACACAGACGGTGGATTACACATCATATGTCTATCTGTATTTAAGACATATATACAGAAGCCTTTGAGAGTTACAAGCTTCATATACGTGGCTTGACTGGGAGGCACAGCCTTTCTCGAGGCGGTGATTTGGTGGCTTACCGTCTCAAATTGCACATTTTTACTGACTTTGATACACGCGCGCGCATACTAATTGCTATTTTCAATCTTTATGGGCGCTATAAACGCCTCGTAAGTTTTATTGGTACATCAAAATGAGTTTTTCCACGCTAATATTGTATATGTAATACTTTCTCGTCGAATATAAAACCTAATCACAAGCATATATGTGATATTAAAAATACCCAGTTGGCAACACTTTGCGGTTTTAGGTGCTTTTAAATCTGGCCGAATAATAAACAAGTAAAATTGAAGCAGCAGTATTGAGTCCACTATGCTCTAACTGAAACTATTTTGGTCATTATGAAGATTACCATAAAATTTCATAGTCATGTTTTAAGATACAACGTAAAATATTTTATTCCTGTAATATTTTAATTCACATTTCTGAATCACATAGGTACTATTTCGAAAGTAACTTTTAAAGCAATTGGTTTTTTTTTTTCTCTTCAACTGCCAAGCGCAAAGTTGCTCTTTGGATTAGGTTAATTTTCTCAAATCTCCTCAAAATTTTATAATCAAAATCTCCAATTCCTCTTTTCATTGATGAATAATGTAACGAAGTCCGCCCAAATCTCTAATAGAATTTCTTTCATTAATTAAGTGCCCCATTCTGGTAGCTGCTGAATTTCGAATGTTATTAAATATGTATTCACTGATTGAAATTTACTTTTTCGCAATTCCTTGTCCAAATTTTTCATCTACTTTAATTATTTTTTTTTCGTTAACTGAATTCGTAAAATAGATTCCGATGCGAGAAACTTTCATGACGTGCTGGCCAAGAAAAAAAATGTATATGTCGTCTAGTTCTATTTAGGACAAGAAAGGCAAACGTTTACAGCATGTCGAAGGTAGATGGAAATATATTAATGTATACATATATATGATCCAACACGAAAACCTTCGCAGAATTACATATACAATAAATACTAACCAAATATGCAAAAACATACAGGATATTCTGTAAGAAATGTAATTTTATTGAAAAGTGTAATCATCTATAGTGGAAATTGTTATAATAGCGGTTCTTATATAGTAAATGAATCTACTCACCTGAGAGTATCTGTAGGTGTATTCCTTTGTTACATTTTGAACACTTTAATTTCACTTGTAAATTGTTTCTTTATTGAATTTAACGTATAGAAAAATATGACTAATTAATAACTATAGGTACAATTACATTAAAGGTACTGTGATATTAGTTGCTGATGGGTGTTATAAGGAGTATTGGCCAGAGCGATAATCCCTAACGCCTCCCAAGGGTTACTGAATAATAAATCCTATTCGTTAAGAGTGGATGCTAAACCGTTTGAGTGGGGCAGAATTACAAAATATTATCTACAAGTTTCGTAGAAAGTTATATATATTTTTTTCGAATGCACAATGGTAAAAAAATTGCATTTTATAGATCAACATTTCTGATCAAAACACACGTCTTTACTGATGATTTTTTTTTTTTGTTTTTCTAATAACTTATTATAAGATTTTCACTGTCAATTTATTATATAAGTATCCCAGTAGGTGGCGCTGTTATTACAAAGATGTCTGTAAACATCGGTGAGAAATAGCGTTTGAACCCGTTCAATATAAGCCGACCGCGTCGGTTTTTCCTTTGCCATAACCTTAAATGAATTATCGTTTTCATTGTGTACGCACTTGAAATGTGTATCATTAATCACTTATTATTACTCTAGTAGGGATAATGGCGCTATCTTTTTGCTACGAGTGGTTTTAGGTGTTTGCAACCTATGGCTGTCGAGATGTTAAGTGGAAAGTGTGATTAAAATTTGCAAATGTGAGGGCAAAATAACTTTTAATTAAGGTCTCGATGTGTCAGATACAAAGAGTCTAGTTTCTACCAACATCATGTGTTTAATTTTTTACTCGTACGTATACAATACTGATCCAGCTTAATTCCTGTATGCAGGCGGTGGTTTATATATTTTTTTGCAAAACATGCTATCTAAATATTGTTTGAACACTACGTCGTTCGTCTCTGGGAAAAAAAGTAATATTACGAAAAGAGGATTTTCTACGACTTAGCGTCGGTTTAAACAGAAGAAACAAATTGAAAGAGACCGCTCCTTTTTTCTTTGGAGAAAACGCGCGCTTGATTCAATTGCGGCAACTATAATTTATTTCCGAGATAAAAACCTGACGTTACTCGCAGGATCCCGCGGTTTACTAAACTCAGACGCATCAGACCCTTGTCCGTTTGTTTTCGGCTTTATTGCAAGCGTCCACTGTAGTTTAGAATGGACACGGTAGTGATTTAGGTGGGCCGAAACCGCGTTTAACACATCCCGCGCGAGAGTCAAACGTCGAATAATTTAATGTTTATACATAGGCTTCGATTCCTGGCGTTATTCTAGTCTGTACATCAGGCCAACTGCAAATAAACATATATCGCTATTTTACGGTAATAAATTTTTGGGCGAAAATAAGCGCTGTTAATACTAACAAATTTCATTAATAGATAGATATACAGACACAAATAACTTGCTATGGAAATAATGTTTTTATCAACTCCTGACAAAGACCAGAAAGGCAAGTATGTAATATGAAACGCACAAAACCACAATCAAGCCAAAATAGCGTTATTAGTTATTATAAGGGTTTGTGTCAAAATAGCGTTAACATGTTTGATGTGACGCTCGAGGTACGCATACACAGAGTGAAAGGTGATTTGTTCTGACCTCCAGTTCTAAACCGGTATCTGATTGATACTTTTCATTTCAGAAGTGCATCCATTAGAGAATCGTTTGGAACTGGGGGTATATAAAACCTAATCTGTTCGGCTATTTCCGGTTATTTTGCAAATATACTAAAAGAGATTTAACATTTATTTATGACACGACGAAGGAAAATATGATATCACCTATAAAACACTTTCGGAAGCCGGTCTTATCTTCCGCAAACAGCAATCTTCAAATCTCTTTTCTGCAATACAATCTATCGACACGTAGGTCGGTCAAAGTCGGCGTTGCAAAAACGGACAATCTGAATTACCATAGCAGCAAAACATCCTCCAGTGACCTCAGATATTTGCAAAGGTCGAAAATGTAAACAGACTGGAAATCCGGTAACCGATCGGTCCCTTTCCAAATAATCTTGAGGGTTGTCTGACTGTGAATATCGATGTTCCTTGTTGTCTACTCTAAAGTACACACTGAGGTTCACCGATTGAGTTTGTCGGAAGGTAATGCGTATCTTTAAACATCGCCTTTATAAATATGTTTTTGGGTTAGTGGTGAAAAGGCTTTTGTAAACACCTTAATCTAATAATCTATATAGAATAGTTGTTAGCGATGTAAATATTGAACTGAAATTAAGAGGCAACGCACTATGTTTATAATACGAGGTTATAATGGCGCTAAATGTATATGCAATCAAATGCAAATAACCTCTTGAGTTTCTCTATTTAAGACATTCTAATATCCTGGTACCTAGTACTAATCTGCACAATTCTTTTGATCGAAATAATCCAGTGGGGTTCATTTTTAATTTCATTCACATAAAATGTGGCATCTGCCTCTGTCATTCTATTACACAATCTGGATGTGTTGGTTTGTGTCCTTTCAGGGAACAGTGTCGTATACTAATCTCAGAAGATGATTCTTAGTTTTAGTGGTTTTTCAGTCGAAGTTTCCACGAATTTTCCTGATTGTATATACGAAGGTTTTTTATTCTTTTCTTGAACCCAGGTTGTTCCTAAATGCACGGATATCCACAGTAAAATGACTTTATTGGGATCTGCGTCATTATAAATTCTAGCACCAATCCTGTTATTGATATCTGCTTTTGGATTGACTCCAGCTTATCCGATCTGTGCATGCCATCCAGAAATTTCTGTTAAATAGATATGTCGGAATTATGCTGCATTACTGTCATTGTCTGGAGTTTCTTCTAATCTAAGATGTCCAATTCCTGTCCCACTCATTATCTCCAAATGGATTCTATTTCTGCTGGAAGAGTAGCCTATAGTATTTATAAGCTCGCAACTTCCTGTATGTTGCTGAGTTCAGTTATAGCATTCTACTGCTGCATCTTAGTGTTCTCCATATGAATGATGCATGAACGATATTGGATTTGGCCATCGTGATGTATGTCCAATACATCATATTTGGTCTTCACCTTTATGTTTTTCCGTAGACTCTTCTAGCCGACATAAGCATTGTTTACCCTCGCTCTGTATTTAAGTTTCTGAAGATGCCGAGCTGCAAAAATGGCACCTAGATCTGTGGTCGTTTGGGAAGGACTGATGTTTAACCCCTCTCCTTTGGGGTCTATTCTTGTAGAAATTTGAGTATTTTCGTATCCTAAACTTGAATGCCTTTATTCCCTAGTTTTACTGGTAGCAGAGGGAACAAAACCGCACCTCGCAGAGGTACCCTCTTCCAACCTAAGCCACCTTTTAAGCACGCAGTCTATTCACCTGCAGCTTCCTTTCCCCTTTTCCTTGATGCTTTAATTATAGATCCTGCGGAAATATTATCAGGAATGCATTTAGTTAGCATGCATCAAACTGATGTAAAGCTGTTTCCGTGGATTTTCTTGTTTCATACGCATACTGATTTTGATGTAGTAACTTAAATCATGCTTTTATAAAACATAAATCTTTGATAAGCAGTACGGAATACAGTAACTGTATTCCGGAAATTTGCCCAAGCCCTCGTAATTTCCGTATGCAAATATTTACGGATTTTTTTTTGTATTTCCGACAAGCAACCCACATATTTGCACAACGAAGCCTTTATAATCACCACAAATATACTGACCATTAACGGAATTAGCACAGTACAGTATTTTCACCGCTCCATTACGCTAATAACGGTCATTATAAATATGCAGGTCTAAACACAAGCACATACACCCAAGACATTTCTGTTGGTTACAAAGGACAAGCGCTCAAGGTCTACGCATGCAGAAAATCGGGTTTACCGGAAGTCGTAAAGGTATCGCACTGTGTATACACGTGCGCGCTGGCTCAGTAGAATTTATGGATCGTAAAATTAAGGATAGGAACTGCTGTGGCGACTATGAATAGTACATAGTAAGCGAATGTGTAGAATTCTTAGAAATTTTAATCGAAATGTTGCACAAAATTGTAAAAAACCAGAATTGGGAAATATTCCTTATTAGTGAAGGATATAGGTAATTAATTTATTGATTCACATTAATAATAAAATTTTTTATAGTGCACATAAACTAAACTAAAAATGGAAATTCTGCTTTGTCAAGGTAGTAGAGCTAGCACAACGCACACATACTAACAGTGGTAATAATTTCATAACACATCAGAGCAAATGAAATCCACGAATTGCTAATTAAAACTCGAAATAAGATTACTCTTTTGCTTATTTGGGAAACCTGAAATTCGTTTTTGCTCAGTGTGTTTTGCTTAATGCATGCATATAGGAGTATTATATATGTTTGTTTGTGTTCAGCAGGATTTATGTATAAACCAGGGGTGTGGAAAATTAATTTTGCCTCGTTAAAACAGACGTGGAAATTATCCGTTAATAAATCCCTCGAAATCTGTTAATCTAGAACCGTACATCGACTATGTTATCTTAATATCCGATGTGCAAATAAACGTGAATTTATAGGTATTATGTGTGCTAACGATATTCCATTCGTTATTGTGATATACAGCACATGGTATTCTGATTATCAGACACTGAGAATTGGAGCAGGAGTTGGCGAACACATGAAATTTTACACATTTATGCTTTAATTCAACATATTGTATTGCTATGTTATTTTATATGAATTACGATTTATGAAACCCAAAGAATGCTTGACAGTTTAAATTGTGTTTATATAAGTGTATTATTTTTTTATCTACTGAATACTTGATCGCTTAGATTTAATTAATGTACTGTTGCTGTAGTTTTTACGGTATATTCATTCGTATCTTTCAAATGAATGTTCGACGTTGGGAATTTTAATTCAGTCGTGTCGTAGGAAACGATTCATATTTTGGGGTTGCCGGGTTAGTTTTGCCTTGGAAATATGAGTTTGTTGGAAACAAATGGAAGAAAGGGGCTTCGAAATTTGTTTTTTAACAATATGAAATTCTAAAAATGCTGCAATTCACTTTCTTTCTTAGATATTTGTTGACATGTATTATTGTAAAATTTAGTATTTTGTATACGTGAGGTTGGTCATTATGCTGTGGGTTTCATATACGTATTTCTTGTCAGTTTTGTATATTCATTGAGTTGGCGCCTTGACTAATGTGAAAGTTCATATGACGGGAATTACAGCAGGAAATTTGAATTTTACTTATGTTTATAAATCGACAGATTTAAGTTCTTAGTCTGAATTGAGATAATAGAAATTTTTATAATAGTAGTTCTTATATAGTAAATGAATCTACTCACCTGAGAGTATCTATAGAAGGTTTATTTCTTTGTTACATTTGGACACTAATTAAAATAAATTATATTTCACTTGTAAAATTGTTTTTATTGAATATAACGTATAGAAAAACATCCATATAATAAACTTAGTTTAACAAATCAAAGTTTTCTTTCTGTGTACCTTATTGCTGTTGCTTTATGCTCAAAAACATAAGAATGCACGTGCTTACTTTTGTCTAAACATATATGACGTACATAAAAGTATTTTCAAATTTTTAAACCTTGCCTTAAGGCAAATATCTACAACTTCTTTCGATCATAATAAAAAAATATCCTTTTATATTACGGAATGGAAGAAAATATCAGAAATATTTAAATTCCAGGTTGTATTTTGGATATTATCAGTAATTTAAACCATGTCAGCAGTAATAAATTAAATTTAACTCTTGTCAATAAGAAGATGATTCAAACAAAGTACATATTTTACTATTCATAATTTGTTTGTCTAGTCTAGTAGAGTATCATGCTGCAAAAATATAAAAGCAAAATATTCTAATACTGTCTGCGTTTTCTTTTCCTAGAAAGAGTCAAAGAAAGCAAATCTGTACCCCCTGACATGTTCAATTTTACATCGTTGAAAACTCTTTATCTCTGTTTTCTCGGAGATATTTTATCCGCAGCTCAAGGTCGTGTTTTATTCCTGCCAAGTTGAAAACAGCCCCGCCAGGGTTTTCGCTATAAATACACTATTCTTTAATAATGGGACGGCGTATTTTTTTCTTTATGTTCCTTCTAATATTTATAACTCGTTTAATACGACCATTAAACCTTCGACTGGGTTATTACGAACGACGATAATGGATTTTACGGGAGCTGATGATGCATCGGGCAAAATGAGGGCATTTTAACGTTCACTTCCACAGGGGCTCATTGTTTTGTTATGAGGGGAATACAAGATTTAACTTATTTTTCTTTTACCATGTAACTCTAATAGTTCTCCTGTGTTATTACCTGTAATCGAACGTCGATACAATTGGTTAGGATCTAAATTTAGCTATTTAGTTTTATGTTTCCATGAATTACGTGTGACATTTATGGATATACCTATATATCCATTATATATAGGTACTGGTGTTTAGTTAGGTTTATCATCGTCAACTTTGGTATTATGAAAAAATAGAAATTAGCATCCACTGAAAAAAGTATTAGTACAAAGTGTGCCAGGAAAATATAACAGCCAAACGATAGTAAGTGAAATTCCATTCGCATTTCCGAAGATTGCCGATTACGCAGGTGAGCATAGAACGCTCGCTTGAACAGTATACATTGTCAGGTGTGTTTATCGACGAGGATTCCATAACTGAAAACGCCGTTTGGCTATCGGTCACTGTTTTAAAGATATATGATCCAATTTCCTTAAATTTAATCGAAATTCTTTAAATATCCGAAAAAATGGAGATAATATGTTATACACCAAAAGAAGCGGGTAATTGAAGACTACCCGTCCTCGTAGCTTTAACCGTTCTCGAGATATGTGCGTTTGAAGTTTTAAAGATGAAATCGACGCTAGAGGACCACTAGAAGAATCATTGTATGGTGAAATCAATATCTCTAACTGTTTCCCAGATATTCGAGCTGAAAGTTTTGAAAATTTAAGTCAATCTAGTATTGTCCACTAGATGTGTCTTTTAACGGGGATTCCAAATTTTTGTCTTAAATAAAAATCTTCCCGACATCACGCAAAGCTCCCTTTGCAGTCGATCGATCTCCAAGGTCTCTTTATTCTACTCCGTCTCAAATCAATTGGAGCGTTACGATCTCCAAAGGACAACGTCCAAAATCCTAATTTCACCTGGTAAAACAAACAAAAAGCAAACAGAAGACGCAACACGGCATCGCATCGACCTTGGACGTCACGTAAAGCTCGGGACATCTGGTCTGAGGAGCCTCGCGGAAATTGAAATCGAGATCGAGATGCTCCTTAAAATTCCCCACTCGAAGCCGCTAAAGTCGAGTGGACGCACGTCACGGAATCACTAATCCATGTTCGGGAAAGGTTGGCATCGGTTCATTTGTAGTCCTCCGGGGGGATGTAATAAACTCGCGCGCCAGGTATGCCGAATTAAAGGCGCAAGTCTCGACAGGGCTAGCCGAGGTTGACGTATGCGTGAGACAGCCAAGAGGTAAATTACAGTACAGTACACGGTCGTGCATTCTTGAAATTCCAGCAGACGTTATTGCTATTTGATGCTTATTATATCAATTTGTGAAGGAGTTAAGGAATTATCTAAATAGCACAGGTATAATTATTCGCGCACAGGAATGTTTGTTTCGTTATGACGGACTGGGATTCATCATATGTGGAAAATCTGTATTCGGTATAGTAATACCATTGTTGTTGTTGGAATTATGTAAGTATACCCAATTTCAAAAATACCACTGGCAAGATAATCTTGATGACGGCAGTAAAACCACTGCTGAAGCAACAGATTTTGAGCAAAACAAAGAACAAATTATAAACTGGACCGTATAATATCCATTAAATTTAAAATTCAAACAACCTGTTAAAGCGCCGATTCCCATCCGCGACGGATTAAGTTTTAGAAAGATCAAAATTTGGCTTTCACCTAGTATCGCACTACAGATGGATCCCTTGGATGGAAGAGGAACAAAGAAAATATGAGAGTTGCTAAACCAAACAATTATATGGTAAATACACTGAGAACCAGGCCACATTGAACGCTGTACAAACTCTACAGCTAGCTTGGGAGGGAAGCGGGTGATAGCCCTAGGCTGTTTATTATTATTATATTTGTAAAGAGACGTAATATTATATAGTTTACAAGATCCAACAGGTATTTGGCGCGTCATAGTTGTATAGGATTTCTATGGTGCTGCAAACTATGTACGGTTGGTGACTTTCAAAGCATTTCCATAATCCGGATTGAGGGTGAACTTCGAACAGTAGGAGAAGCTTCTGAATAAGTGGTAGCTAAAAAGCTAGTTAATCCTAGAACCAGCTTTCACCTGGCAACTCAGAATCTTACTTAGTACTTATACTTACTTACTGGCCTGCTGCTGAAGATGTGCCCTTTGAGATACCAGTCCAATAAAACATAAATAAAGTCCATACTGGCGAATTCTGTCTGGTACTGCAACGTCTACTACTTTATTGACAGGAGTCAATAACTTTGATATAAATGAAACAACCCATAAGTTTGCAGTAAGCACTGGGTTTGAATGTTCAACATAAATCAGAATGGCGTCAAAGCTTACAGATTCTAATAGATTAGTATAAGCATAGACTCTTCTTAGATATGAGATCTTAATTTCTTCCTTAGGTTTTAATAACTCTGTCCGGTTACAATGCAATAACGATCAAGATATACACACTGGAACCCAAGATCTTCCCTCATAGTAGCAAACCAGTCGAATAAAAAAAAAAACAACTCAACTTTGCCGGAAGACAATCTGATCCTCATAAAAATTCTCCCCGGAACGACCTGCCCCTCCCCGAAAACTCCCACACCAACTTGTTGCTACCCATCGAATCGCAGCAGGAAGCGTTTTCGCCCAACTCCAATAAAAAAGGAAAACTGACATTAAAGCGACGAGAAAAGTAGGCACTCCTCCTCGCTTTATTATTCAAAATCAATGGCACGCCACAGCATCGTGTGCCACTTGTTTAAATGCAAATTCGGCCCCCGTATAAGCTCGAGTTATTCTGCGCGCAGTGCTGAAAACCTCGTTAACACTTACTGTAGACTGCGTGGGCGCCACACGAACGCAACTCAAGCGGTCACTTCGAGGGTGAGCTCGCATAAGGTGGTGCGATTTCACCTAAAAGTAAGTTCGGAGTGAAATGACTGCCGCATTATGATGAAAGGAAGCAAGATCGATCTTTCAATGTTCGAGAATAACGCATCGTTTATTTAGAAGCTACACACTGGACGTCAAGATCCACATTTACAACAGTTTCAAATTATTTAATTATGTCCAGAAGGAACAACTTGTATATTTTTTCGTTGTTCTACCTTGCCAATATATTTTATTCGACTAAAACTCTGAAACGTGATAAACAATCCGTCTCTGCAGTGTTTGGTATGCTTTGAAATTATTCCAACATAAACTATTCGAAATTTCGATCGGCGAATAACGTTATAGTGTAAAGTTTAATCTTCCTGTTTCTTTTTAACTCGCAATAAAGATATTCCCGCTTATTTTTTATTCCTTTTTTCTGTACGATTATTCGTACAATCGAAAATTCTCATTAAATCGTATAATCGAACGCTATTGTGACGAAAGATTGAAAAAATCGAGTTGCCCTTGTTTTCCCTTTTGTTAGATTTCCCCTGCTGGCAAACCATTATATTTCATTTTATCCTCGTTCCCTCTGTTCGTTTTCAAAGGAAAATGCTTAAAGAATTAAAAAATAAAAGCTTACAGTTGTTCCCGAAAAAAGGTTAACAGCTTACGCGAAAATGTGTGTGGTTCATTGTGTATGTATCCGACACAGGATTTCTCGTTTCTATAATTTATTTTCTGTTATCAAAACATAGCCATGCACACGTTGAAATAATATTTTGATGTATTCCTTGGTAAAACAGATTTCCTGTTTCTGGCTTGTTCTAATTGGGTTATTATATTATTTTATTTCGTATATACAACGTGTCCCGTATCATTTTATTCAAACTTTTGGTGGGTAATGTAAACTAAATTAATTAACACACAATTAACAATGATGGTAGTGGGTAAAATTGACCTACCACTTTTGCTATTTTTAGTCATTAAATTTAGTCTACTTTACCCTCCCAAAGTTTGAATAAAACGATACGGGACACATTGTATACATACCCGTCATTCTTGTTTCAAACTAATTCCTTGCATGTAACCTTTCTGTTATTCATTTTAATAACAGCATTTTCAAACATTTTGCTGATTAATCTAGAATCTATAGCGTAAACAGAATGTGGTAAAAGGATTTCAGTCTGGTGTGCAAAATTTAACAAGAAAATCTTTAGAGTTATACATCGTTAGTTAACTAAGGTTAACTGTCCTTACTGATCTTTTAAAACTATCAAAATCTTTCAACAACTTTCCTTGCTTATTCTGTTCGTGTTGCGATTTTTCTATGAACAAGACAAACGAATTCCAAAAACAATTTAAGAGCTGTTTTTTTTTTTAATAAAGTCGGCCTACAGATGTTCTTCTCCCGTCGAGTTATTTTGGATGTTCACTGTTTATGATAGCTAACATATGCGTAATAAAAAATCGCCATTCCGAGATGGGCAGACTTTCAGGCGAATCAACAGATAGTTTCGGGTATTTTAACGGACAGCGAATGATCTTTTTATAACCGCATACTAGCCCGAAATATTCTGCGTTAGTCACAGCGTAAACAGGATGGAGGAATAAACGATTGATTTTAAGATTCAGGTAGGAAGTAGCGGCCGTAAAAAAAGTGAGTCGTGGTGTTTTTGTAAGATCGTAAATTGTCACGGACTTTGAATGAACGATAGAAATATAAATGTTGTTTTTT
The DNA here is from genome assembly GCA_949128085.1 of Cetonia aurata. Taxonomy (NCBI): domain Eukaryota; kingdom Metazoa; phylum Arthropoda; class Insecta; order Coleoptera; family Scarabaeidae; genus Cetonia; species Cetonia aurata. Next base: position 38,923,634 of record OX421886.1, on the reverse strand, counting down.
TATTTTTCCCTGTTGAAATTTTCCGAAATTTTCGAGTCACACAATATAAAAGTTCAGTAAATTTTTTTATAATTGTATTATGGATTAATACAAGTTGAAACTGAAACTTGTACATGTTCTGTACTTTCAATAACCCGGACCACATATCAAAACCATGTTTACAACTTTCTAAAATAAACGCAATAATTTTCGTCAACAATTTTGTGAGGAAGTTGTGTTCGTCCTTAAATTTATTGTACTAAACTTTACAATTGTTTAAAAATTTACATTTCTTTTTCTGTGAATATTTTCAGTATGCCTTAGCTTTTATTAAACACATTTTTCACGCTGTGCTACGCAAAAGCGCATATTCAGCTAAAGGATTCCCCATTTATTTAAGATCAAACATTTGCGTCACGTAAACTCAATTCTCGCAAGACGTTATCGTTGTAACATTGATATGTCGTTAGACCTGCCATGAATAAAACATCCCTAGTTTCAAGTTAAAGTACCATCAGATGGCATCCTTCTAACAGATGGACTTCCCTGGTGAGCTTTCTTTTTTAAATCTTCCACGGAATATCCGGCAAATTGACTTTAAGCCAAGTTAATTAACTGCATTAACTCGGAGTAGATGATCGCGACAGCTTCGTACCGGGTCTCAGAAGAGACTGGGATAAACTCCAGGGGTGCTAATGGAAGCGAGCGTTTTTTTGTTCGTCTTTTTTTTTCTTTTTATTTCGAAAAGTGTTTATTAATCCCTCTAATTCGGTCCCAGAACCACCCACGCGCCCCTTCGCGCTCCATCTAGCTCGAGGTTCCACAATAAGGTCCTTCGCCCTTGACTCTCGTGTCGCTTCGTTAGCTAAGAGTTTACGGCTTAGAATAAGGCAACCTGCTAACTTCCCATCCGTAGCAGACCTCTTAAAGCTCGCCGTTAAATCGTGCAAATGTTAATCTTTTACGGCGTGAAACTTGATGGTGGATTTATGATTATCGCCGCTGGATTTTTGTCCTGTAATCGGTGGAGACTATTAAAGTCCTTTGTTTTTATTGCCATATTCGAAGTGTTAATGTGATTTCCATATACAAGCTGATTCATTTTCTCATCTCGCTCATTTTTAGACATAGAACCTATGAATTAAATTATTAAGATTATTCCTGGGGGCGCAGCAGTCCCCACCCTCAAAATTTTAATAGGGAATATGGGTCTTGTGACCACTCATTCAAACGATCTTTTAATTATCTTTACGGCAACAGGTATCAAAAAGTCATTTTTTTTAATCAGTAAGCAAAAAGTACATATATGCAACCTGTGTAATGAAACACGGTTAGAAAGGCTTCAAATGCTTTCCCTATCTGCAAAGATTGCCTGATAATTGGCAATCTTTTTGTGGTAACCAAGATAACTCCCATTTCTTTTTGTCACAATAAGCATAGTAACACATTCGCAGAAACTCGAGACCAACTTGCCCTCTTAACTTAGCAAGAAACAGACTGCCCAATTTTGCTACACAGTTTGTCGATGTGACATCTCCAGTCGCAACGGCTATCCACTGCGACACCCAAGAAGTTCACTGAATCTACTTGTGCAAACTTTACTGTACTTTTGGGCAAACCCCCATCATTTTCCATGCAGATATATTTACCATAGCTATCTGCGTCCAGAATAACTTCCAGAAAGTGATGGTGCCATATATCCATTGATAAGCAGGCTACTGGTCAGCAGTGCTTTAAAAGCAAACAGCTTTGAGTCCAAGCTGGAAATGCTTGACTAATGAAAAAATTAAATTATCTTTGTAACAGATTGTTTTCTGCCCCAAAGGTGAGCGTTTGTGGGGTTTTAGAATGATGCTGGGGTTTTTTTACAATAGTGTCGTCAGGGCTATGCCAGTTTTTTTTAAATAGTACATTTTGGTGGTAAACTTTTCATTCAAGAAAAATTTTAACACTTATACTTTCCACCATTATATAAACAAATCTCACAATGGCGGGGTTTTTAAAATTCGTTGTATATAAGGCGAGAGATTTGGCTTATAAGAGCATCCTAATCCTTCAGGAATGATAATTGTCGTGAAAATACGAGCACGGTCTATTCACGACTTCATGTACTGTAATAAAGTCCTTTGTTTCCCTGAGAGTGGATACGCTTTTTTCTTATCGGAGATATACGACTTTAAGGCGCCCAACTTCCGCTCGACCGTCTCCTCTTGCTTTTCCGCTGCTGTTATCGTTTTCCTGATAGGCATTATTAAAACAATCGCGAAACGTTTAATGCGTTCTAACACAAAGCCGAGCCCAACGAGGAGGTCGTATTTCCGTTCTGCGAGAGTGCTAGCCAATTAAGTTTCAAGACGAGGGGACGGGAGCCATCCTTACTTTAACGCATAACGCTCCTCGGCTGTGCGCAGCTAAACAACACTCATGCACACACAAAGAGAAGTATTTGTTCTGCGTCTCTGCCCTCCAAGTTTGCGGAATGGTTTCGGGAAATTGAAAAGATTTCCTTTCGCATATTACGGGGAAAGAGGGGAAATCCATTAGTTTAATTTCGGTATAGGTACAGACAATGATGAAGCGGGGAGTATGATGTATTATTGAGTTTGAAGTTTAATTCGGCGTTCATTATGGGTTCAAATTTCTGTTGAAATTTAGCTTTCCATTAGAGCTAATCGAGTGAGAGTTTGATAACTTTCTATCTTCAAAAAATGGAAAGAGGAAATCTATTTAATTGGAAAATTGAATATATAGATTGGATAAAATCAGTTTTCTGATGTCATGCTGAAGAAATGAGGTAATCCGACGAAAAAAAAATTCATTACATTGAAAGAGAGTTACCAGAAGAACAATTTGCGATAGACCATTACCAACGTCATATGGAGCATCAAGAAGAATTTCCGTTTATCACCAACAACTTTGGGTTACAGTGTTACCCTGAAATGTTAATATTGATTAACAAGCTTAAACAACAGTTGACCAGCAGGCAAGATGCACCCTTTCACTGTTCCTGTTTAAGCGTATGCTGAAGCTATTGCTATCAGAAAAGTCAAATTGGCGGGAAAATGAGTCAGGATTCAGGTCATCAAAGGTTGAATGAAAGATTGGAATTTACCTAACAAGTAATAGCGAGTACTAAAGAGAAAATTGAATTGAATGTGGAGTAGTTAGAAATTGTCAAAGAACTGATAACTTCAGATACAGTGACAATTCCAGAGATCCCGACAAGAACTAGGTGTGGATAAGGCAACAGTAAAATCAAATATATTGTTTTTACTACCTGCCTGTGATATAGACACTTGAACACCCGCAAAGGAAGATTGAAACGTTTAAATTGCAGCGTTAAACTAAAAGAATGGGTGGCCACCACATATACTTCCATCATCGAAGATCATCAAGCTAGGGCTTGTCTACTTTGGACATATCACTGAAGGAGGAAGAATATCATGAGTAGGAAAAAACGGTTCGAATCATTGAAAGAGAAAGACCGGCAACCCGATGATTCATGCAATCACAATAATGATAAACAAGATGCTGGTGTATCAAATCAAAGAATGAAAAAATGCGTCTATTAAATTCCTTTATTCAAATTATAACATTAACAACATATTGTAGTTTCATTTAAACTTATGAATAGGAAGTCCTTTCAATTTAAGATTTATTTACTGTATTCCCATCACAAAATGGAAGCAAATCATTGGGTAAACATAGTTCTTTGGTGCCCAGGAGCTGCGCTACACGTCCACTGGAATTTCCCCTCTGACATACGCCTTCCAGCTATAAGGCATGTTGACCAGAGAGATTGATGGTTGCCTATGCTGTTGACGGCGGTCGGGGCAGAGAAGCAATGAATTTCATATTTTCTGTAAGAAAAATAAGAGAAAAATTATTGACAAAATATACGGTAAAATGTTTTTAGGAAATGGAAAAATAATTGAATAGATTATAACATGACGTTGGCAACTACGAATTGATGCATTAGCAATAATATGCGTAGCAAAATCGTTAAATGACACCTTTTTGTGGTAGCTATTTCGTATAATTTAAAATATATAATTGTATTTACATGTACTACATCGAGCTTAACAATAAATCGGAGCGGCGAGCTGTTAAAAATATTTGTAGAGTGCGGATTTCGTTAGGTAATACGTGTCGTGTAATGGTTGCATGGAACAAATTGCAACTCTAAATTGCATTGATGCAGTGTTTGGGTCGATTTTATTATCGAGTTTTGTTTATATCAAATAAAAATATTTTACCAATGTGCGAACAAACTCGGTAAGGAAAGGTGTGTTAGTATAGATATAAAAAATTAAATATAATTTTTTAATAATATGTTAGTAAAGAGCTAAATACTGCCTTATGTGTGTCGTTATTATTGTACTGTTACAATAAGGAACTTGACAAAAATTTTAAATGTAAACCAGTTGCTATAAATACTAATAATAAAACATGTATTAGCTAAAAAAAACTACTTTCCTTCATCCCAAACGGCCACAATAAAGAATTGAAGATACGAAAAAATTCAAATTATATCAAGCGGCCATAAACGCGGTGCTATTGGTCATGACGTCAGAGAGTATGATCTGTGTACGATGTCCATGTGACATCTCTGAATAATTAGCTTAATTTATGATTGGTGTCGATAATCATCAGAACACAGCCACTATATCAGAAGAAGGATATTCCAGAAATCAATCCGACAATCTACCCTTTATCAATATGTTGATGGTAGCAGACAAGCAAAGTCATGCTCTATCACGTTTGAAATGCTCTGGAAACGCGGGAAACTAATTGTTTTTGACCAAGTTATTATTGGTGTTTGAGGAATAATACTTGGCGAATACTCTCAAAATGTTCAACGTTTCCGAAATCAATAGCGAGTCTCTCGAAGGCCTTTCGACAATTTAAATATGCCTATTCTGTGGCGATAATATTCCCCCAGCATGTACAAATACCCCCCACTCCAACGGACGCGCCTTTCAGACGCCTATTCCAACGCAAATTTTCGCTAAATTTAGACGCTTTTGGATTTCGAGTCCTTACAGTTAACTTTAGTACAATTTATAAAAATAAAATCTTCTGATATTTGTTAACTGTTGTTTTGAAACAGCTTTAATTTTTCTTTTTTTTTTTTTCAGACATGAAGACTATACCATTTGGGTTGGATCCCCAACGGATCTTCGCGCAATAAACCTGGGTAATCCCCTCAGAGACAGATATGATAGATCCAGACGATTATGACAACGCAACAGTAATCAACACCACAATCTTCGACATCTCGTACAATGCCACCTTCTGCGAGTACGAGCAACCGTTTCTCTTCCAGAGCGTCATTTATTTTATGTATGCAGTGATTTTCGTCGTCGCGACCTTGGGCAATGGCATCGTCTGTTACATAGTGATCTCGTCCCCGCGCATGAGGACGGTCACCAATTATTTCATAACGAATCTGGCTGTTGGGGATCTGTTGATAACAGTATTTTGCGTCCCGTTCACCTCAGTTTCCTATGTGAAGCAGTATTGGGAATTCGGATCGTTCCTATGCCCCGTCGTGAATTATTTCCAAGCCGTGGCAGTCTTCGTCAGTTCCTACACTCTGGTGGCCATCAGCATCGATAGGTACATGGCGATTATGTGGCCACTGCGACCGAGGATGACCAAACGCATCGCCACACTAGTCATACTGATCGTCTGGGTTATATCCATGATGACCGTCGTGCCGATCCTGATTTTTTCGAAGCTGACGCAACCGAGCGAGATATACGAAGTTTGCGGCAAGTAAGTGATTGAGTTTTCCTTAGCGCACCGCAACGTTCCCAACCCTCTGTTCTACTTCTTTACAAGATACAACTTTAATTTCCGATAATTTCGCTGCTGGTACTAAAGTTAGAGAAACCACTCTATCAATTATTCCAAACGAATTTCCGAACTCCGATGAAATTAGTTCGTTGTCTGGCGGTTAACTGGGGCGATTTTTCTTTTCGATGTTCTTATTTTAATGTTAAAGACTCGCAGTCGTCCAAGCAATTTCCTCTGAGTGGCAAAAAGTGGGACAGAGCAGTTCACGAAAGAGAATGAAAATCGTTTAAAACGGTTTCTAATACATTCCAGACTGAACTCTAGAACAAAAACAACCAGAATCAGTATGAATAATTAATAATTATCATGAATATTAACTATTTTAATAAACTCTACCTTTATGTAGTACATGGTATATACATAGCGAATATAATAGCTGATGAAGCTCTTTATACCTGTCTAAGTTTAAACGAAGTTGCTCGCTTAGCATCCCTCTTCATTGTAATAATATCTATTAGACAAAGAATATACCAGGAGCCGGCTGGTTTTGATGGTTCTTTTGTTGTGTCTAAAACGATGCTTAATATCGATTGCTTCGTAAAGGGACATTTATCAAGTACACTTTAAGTTAATTAATTCCATATAATATATTTGTAAAAATAATTTTTAATTTATCAAAATATCATTTTTTATCAGTAAGCAAAAAGTGCATAATTTGCAACCTGCACAATGAAATAGGATTTTACCAACAATTGTTGGAAAAGTACAACAAATTAACTTTCCTACTAGAAACATCTTATGTGTTCATTATATGATTTTCCAGGTGTGTGTTAATTTATTTGACTTTCCTATGCTCTACAAATAGAACTGCCTTAGTTTTGTGCAGTTTTCAACCTTTTCGACCCTAATCATTCTGTGATGTCATTCAATGCACTGCCATACATAGTTCTTTTGGAGTCTTTCCTAATGCTATTACTTTTTCATCCCCAGCAATCAAAAAGTGGCATTTCCTTACAGTTGTCGACATAATCACGAATTGTTCGCTCCCAATCCCGACAACTGATAAGATTTATTTAGGAATATTCCCCATTCAAAGTTTTCACGTTACCACCTACCTCCACGCAGACTTAAAATCCAACTCACTCATACTGACTTACAATTAAGTGAAATTGCCTGGCTAGATTGCGCCACGCCTACTAATCAGCATATAAATCAACGGCAGAGCTTTACAGACCCCGTTGGCGCTGCGACAAAACTTTTTCGATCGTCAGCTTTAGAAAACGCGCTTTTAGGCGTACAATGTGTTGTTAACATTAGTTGACCATTCCAGATGTTCCGCGAATATAAAATCACTTTATAAAATCGATACTGGTCACCACAGAAAGGAATTTCATAATAGTGCCATGGATGGAGGTAGCAGCTTTCATGGAAATTCATTGTGGATGTCCCCGTATGGAACAAAATTGAATTTTTGTTATTATATATTTTTTTTTTTTTTTTCAAAGCGTAAAAATACCCTTTAGTATATCACAAATGGGGTTCGGGTAGAAACCGTGGCGGTTTTACGTCGCTAAAATGAATTGCGTGGATACAAGGGGAGACGTATAGGTTATGCGGTGGTGGTACTGCATTGTTTGAACTAACGAATGGAGCAAGGCTCCGCTTTTGTTTATACGGGAAAGTCAGTGTGTCGCAAAATCCCTCGTTCGATACTTTGTTTTATATTGGAGCCCACTTTCCTAGTTCCAATTCGTGCAGTGCATTTGAAAGGCATACTCTCTTTAAAGAGATTTCATGAAAAGGTTGGTGGTAGCGGGAAAAAAAACAAATCGAAATACAGCAAACAAGTTCTTTATGTTTTCAGAACAAAAAACAGAGATTAGTAAACAGTAATAACTGAGCACGCACAATAAGAGTAGTATCGCAGCGTTCGATATTAGGAAATCGAAAATTATAACTGACACAGACTCGGTGGATTGATCTGCACGATTAGGAGATTAAATAATCAACACGAAGCACGTCAGAAATTCTACTTTAATCATTAGGCCCCAAAGATTTGGGATAACTTCTAGAAAATATGGAAAACTAAATATCAACAGCCGACCAGACTTATTTAACAGTTTAGACGATCGAAGTATTTACATCAGGTTTCTTGAATGCTTTCATCAAGATAAATCGCAAAGTGTAATAGTTTTTGAAAAACTAAAAATCAAGTGCAGGGTTTAATGGGCGCAGAAATGGGAGATTCAAAAAGCCAAGAGAGTTTCTGAAGACTCCCACAAAAAAAAAAAATTAAAAAACAGTTGTTAGAACTATTAGGTGGATGGTGTTTTTGTGTCAAAAAGACATTTGAAGGATACATCATTTAAGATCCTTTATCTACTTTAAATATGAAAGGAAATTTTGATATGTCCCTTACTGCCACAAATTCAGTTAATGAATAATCCACATAATGCAGATTTTACCAGCCAAATTGGTTAACAAAGCACACTGCTGCATATTTCAGTGAAGGTTGTAGTATCCAGAATTGGGGATCCCTTTGTACCAGTCCTAATAATTTATAAGGAGTAGATTAGTCTACAAACTTCTCCATTTCTCTGTATGATGAATATTCATTTTTTAAGGCATATTTTCTCTTCAAAAGTATGCAATTAACATTATATATGTAAACTAAATATATGTATTTTACGTACAATAAGTAAATATTGATTTGTAAATTCGAACGAGCGCAATGCAAGAAGTTAAATCAACATTTTCATTAATACTCTTGCCATTACAATGCTTTTAACGCAGGTACATTTTGCTTATTTATTTTGCATTTAATGAACCAATTAACTTGCGGGACTTTATACAACGAACATTCACGAAACGAGGCTATTTTGTGGTGGTAATATAAATGTGAGTAATCCCGTAATGCCCCGCATTAGAAATTGATTACTGCGCAGTTTTCCGAATGGAATTTATTCTTGTGTGTTTGAATCTCTTTCAGATACATCTGTCGCGAAGATTGGAGCAGCCTGGGTTCCACGTACGAGGATATGTATACCAAAGCGTTGGCACTGTTCCAATTCATTGTCCCCCTTTCCGTTTTCATATTCACCTACACCAGTATAGCTGTGGTGATCTGGTGCCATCGCATCCCTGGCGAGGCGGAGAACTGTAGGGACCAAAGGATCGCTAAGTCGAAGAGAAAGGTAATCTATATATGTTTGCTGTTGTCTCTAGTCCTTACTCGGATAGAACGAAAAAGATGTATGGAAAAATTTGAAAAGTGCAGCTTTAAATACTCCTTGCCAAAATGTACACACATCCGAAATAAATATCGTAATTAAATGTAGTCTATATTTTCATTCCTTTTATTCCATTTCACCTCGATAAAAATGTCTACCTGAGAGAATATAATACATACAAATACTTAACCGCAAATGATTAGTTCGTTCACCCATATAGTCGTGTTTGCTTCAACTGTCTTCTCTCTTTCTCACCCAAAACAGTGCTGATCGCGTTAGCAGGAACCCACATTTAAATTACAGACCAATGAATATTAGACGGATGTTAATACTAATTCGATTTTGTTGATCAATCGGACGACTTGTTAGGAAATGATATTAATGCGGGCACGGTTATATATAAAGGAGTTGTTTATGGAGATAATAGAATAGGGCAAAGTGGAGAACATTGTTGGGATTTTCTTTTCCAAATTTTTAACACTGAAATAATTTAAAAACAAATTCTAAAACCAGTTTGGACTATATGTGTTATTTAGATTTTAGAATAAGTATTTTACTATTAGAGACAAAAGTGCGTCAAGTGTTGATGTTCTGGATTCCGGATTTTTTGGAAGGTGGCTACTGCCACTGCATTTAGGTTATCAACCAATTTATTGTCTTCACAAACGCTAGGACATTCCCCAGCGGAGCTTTCCTGATGCTGCCGATGTCAGGCCGAACGTCCCCAACTATGGTTTTCCTAATGGATAATAGGGCAGGTAAGCCGCAGAGAAAATGCCGTCTAATTGGCAGCCCCTACAGATTGGACTGATCTCTAATAGCAGCTTAAAAAGGTGCGCTTTTAACTTAGAGTGTGCGGTCGGAATTCCCATCACTAAGCACATCCTCAGATAGTTTCATGCCGTTTGCCTATCAGGGTAAGATAAAGTGCCCCTGGCAAAACGGCATGCGCAGTTGTTATCCTAGTCTTTGATGAATGGGTGATAATTTTAATCTGGTCACACAAGCTGAATATAAGAGGCCTTACAAACGGTTCAGGACCGTACAGAATTGTCCCGGACCCGCGTCTGGCCAGCCTATCCCCCTCGTCATTGTCCTACCTAATCGTCATTCATTTATTCATTACAGAGATCTGTGCGAGAGCTCTGTGACAGTCCAACATCAGTCTAGAGGTTATTTTCGGTTGCCTCAATGCTCACACTAGTTCTTTGTTATCTGTATAGAAATCAATATTTCTGTCCTCGATCCTGAGTTCAGATATGTTGTTGGACGCTGGAGTTAGTGCTTTCACCTCTGTTTGAAAAACAGACAGTCCATCCCCAAGCCGTCAAAATTTCTTTAGGTGAAGTTCCCTGGAATATATTCCCGTCCTCGTCCCTTTTTGTATGCTGGGTCCGTCCACGTAGGTGGACATGGAGACCACAGCGTGAGCACTCCTCGTTGAACTTGGTGGAACATCGTCGGGTCTGGCATAGACAAGTACATGGGATATTGTTGGAATTTAAGAAAAATAGTGTAATGCCACCTACCACCTATGAAAGACGTTTAAAATCCAACTTTGATATTACAGAAGCTTCATTATATGCAAGTAGTTATGGGTCCACAATACTAACACTTCTGGAAAGTTGTGTGGGATTTCAAATCGGTTGATATAAGATTACCAAACACTATTATTGATTAAATTAACATTAAACGTTAAAAATATTGACTAGGTTATTTAAAAATTTAAAGTGATTAAGAAATCAACTGACACGACTTCCTCAAAGTTTATCTCAATGTTATTTCTATCCACTCACCCAATAGAATCGAAATGGGGTTTCCACAGAAGCATTACCTAACATCGTCCTGCATTATATAGCATTGAGTACAGAGTACATTTGTATAAATCTCTCCTTAAGTACAATTTCCGGAGCACCTTAAAACCATTTAATGCCTTTAACGACACTTCAGTTTCAAGTACCTACGCGCTCGATTTTCCAATCCGATAAATCGTTCGTATAGGACGGTTTTCAACCTCTCTAGCAGCGTTGGAAATATATCGTCGTTCATGTGTTTCCCACTCGTTATAAAAACCGAGATTCAACGATCATCACTATACGCCGATGAAGTGTTCCACTCTATTCCGGAAGAGGGATGTTCTAATGGTGTACGGCGGTTAATTAAATCTTCACGCGCCAAAGAGTCGATTCCTTGTTCCCCTGGCGGAGTAGGACGGAAATCGACGAACGGTAAAAGTTAGGGGAAGGGAGACCGCGTTGAGGGAAGAGGGATGGGTGGTAGAGGAAACCGTTCTATTTACAAGCGCAGTGCCTCCTGGAATAAATTGTGTGGCGAGGTGGCGTTGCTCGATTAATTGATCGAATTAGAAGAAAGCTGATGGGGAAGGCACTTTCGGGTGGCCAAAGAGGTTCCTCGATCTCTTGTAACGTGGCTGGTTTAAGAATTAGATATTTAACATGGAAATATCTTTTTCCTATACCTGCTCTTTCCGTTCCGCAGTGCTGTAACATTAAGTAGTGATAAATCGGTAGGAGACATGTAGGCATGTGGTAGAATTTGTGTAATACACATAACTTACTCGTGAGAATGTGTTGCACTTACACATGCAATACATACTTGCAAGCGTTGGTTTGGAAACGTTTCATATTCAAAGTATGCAATGAAGAAATCCATATCATACCACTTGTCAAACAATATAAAGACTTGAAAAATTCCAGTATATTATCTAAAAAAGTCAGAATGACACTAATTGCAAGTCACCAACAACGATATTCTAAAATTATTATCTTCGACAATAATAACTAACTTAATGTTGTTAGAGAAGTTTAGGTTAAGACCATAAGGTGGATGGAAACCGATCTAAACTTGAGATTTTTTCCTAAAAAAGCTGTTTAGTTATAATCTTGGTGGAATACATAACCTTTATTCGTTGTGCAATGGGTTACTCATTAAGAAAATACGATTGTGTTATGAAAGTTTTGTGTTTAATTAATTTAATTGTTGCTACTTTCGCTAATACCTAGTCCATGTATAATTCAATACAAGCACATTAGCTTAAAATTAGTGAAGATCAGAACTGCCACCATCCGACGAAGTTGCCAACTATGTACGTGATACAATAATCCTATTGTAGACCATTTGCTCACGTAATAGTTAGTCGAATTACTCCGAACTGCTCTTTTTACTCTACCGTGATTAGCCCCTTCCATCGTCGCAGTTTGCGTGTTGCACTAATCCAATTTAAAACCGTAGCGGTTATTCGATTAGCACCATCGGAGCCCTCCGCCCCTCCACCACCGTTTCACGTCGCCTTCGTTCGCCGTAATTCAATTTTAGACAGTTTATTCGCTCGTTCACGTTCGCCCCGAAATCATCATCTTGTCTTCCCTCGAGGCGGGATCTTGTGGGCGTGATGCGATTAATTTTTGCGATATATGTATGTCCGGTTGAAATCGCGACAGCTTCGGTGTGGGAGCAGTCCGATAAACGTCCATCTCGATACTTGGGAGTTTCCGGACGGAAGTCGTGGGATTTGGCCGGCGTTCCGGATCCGGCTCATAAATTGCCGATCACGTATTCCGCATAGGTTCTCGTGAATAGATTAGCAGGGCGTATTTAGAGCGCGAATGATCGCTGACCAGTTAATTTGGGCGATGTGCGAGTACAAAAGGGAAACGGACGCACGAGTTCTGTTGACGCTGCTGCACTTGCTTTTGGTGTCTCATGTTAATGTGGAATGTGGTTTTTCCCTGAAATACGTATTAGTTAAATGTATAGTAAGTGATAAGGAAAAAAAAGTGAGTGAAAAAGTGAGGACTACTGAAGGACATCCCTCTTCAAATTAAAAGGACGATGTTGTTATGTTGATTATGGAAGATGTGTCATTAATTTCCTCAGCAAATTGAAGTAAAAGCGAATTTGTGAAACATGTAGATGTATCATTGACATTTAGATTGAAAAGTAACGGAGCTAAACACGACCCTGCGGATACCTGATAGATTATTCAAAGATTTCAGCTGAACTACAATTAATGGAAACAGGATGATAGTTCTCAACTACGATATCTTTATCACTTTTCAAAAAGTTCGTGTGAAACGACCTGGTAAAGATAACACAACAGAGTGTTTTTACCTCGTTTAATTTTGAACTAATTAAGTGATACAGCATAAAGATATATACAATGTCTAGAAGTGGCAACTGTAGTAACCGCCTCTAAAAACTGAAGAAAAATAGCTATTAAAACGATTACATATTGACTATCGGTCGTTACTTCATCCAACCCCATATCTTTAGGGTCGACGAGATCTCAGAAAGGACCACAACCGCTCCGGGCAACAAGCTAAAGCAGTTAAATCCCTCGCAAGTTCTTTTCCTTTCCAAAATGTTCCCCATTACTCCACACAACTAATAGAACAATAAACCACTACTATATCACAAACCTTCCTGAACTTTCCCGGTCTTTGCTAACAACAAGAAAAGTACCTAAACTTCAATATTGGCCATTTGCTGCGTCGTTCGAATTGATGCGAAGTATTAAAGAAAAACCACTGGACCCTAGAATTAATACCGCCTCTTTTTTAGACCTGTCGATCGATAACACTGCAATTACTCGACCGTTACAGGCCGGGGAACAACTCAACGTAGGTATGTACGTGTGGGTTTGAGGAGATCGATGCCCCTATCATCTCAGCCAAGAGGAGCGACACCAATCTCTTCAGTAACGTAAAACTCCCACACCTCGCTAGCGCTATACATCTGTCGCCCATTGGAAAGTCATTAATGGAAAGCCGATCGTGTGATCTTGGTAATTACTAAAGTTAAATCAAGATCGGTAGACGAGAGCGGGGTGGGTGGAATATGCACGTACCGTCGAAGCACACGCAGTTGTTGATTATGATAAGGTTTAAGGAAAATGTTGAACGGTAGCACAAGGAGGAATGATTTCATAATTTCCTTTTCATATTAATGAAGGGAAGACGTTTGCAAATCTTGATTTGCTACGTCGGAAGGATGACTTTCACTTTCGATTATCTCTAAGGGATTATTATGGTAATGTAAGATATAATCCCCATTTTATCCTTTGTCGTTGACGTTAATAAGGGGAAAGTTTTGGGAATGAAAACAAAACATTCAGGGTTTCTTGTTAGCAGTGACAGTGTAATTTTAAGTGAAAGATAATGTATAGGATCAGATATACATCAAAGGAAAAAACGGTGCTTGCTCATAAAGAGCAAGACGATGTGTATATAATTTTTTCGGGATATATTGTAAATGCTTAGCTCTTAGTGAGTAATATTCAATGCAGAAAAACGAAGAACATCCATTTAGGTAATCCTAATGCCATTGCAGAAAGTGCATACTGGAAATTGAATCTTCCTTCCCACCACTCTAACGTTCCCAGTCACTTGCTTCTTTCTCACTTATTCACATTAAGAGGAAGCTCTATACATACATAAAATATTACACCTCCAGATGGCACCACTCCCAAGAAATTTTTCAATCGCGACAGCCGGGTGGAAACTAGTTTTGCCAGAATATACTTCGACATTTTAATATTATAAATAACTTATGGCCAACTCTCCCAGTCTGGAAGCGTGTTGTAAATAAATAAGAAGCATCGTGAAATTCAGATTTATCTTTTGTACCCTCTCGTGCCTCGAACTTTGTCGACGTGGCACAAATCAATCGTCCCCATGCTGAGATTTAGGTTCATCAATTAATAACTTTCACATCACCTGTCTGCGGTAAATCGTTTCCGGACTTGGATGGCTAATTAATTGGGAAGAAAAACGCGACATCCGCTTCAATTTAAGCGAGGTGATAGATTTTCTGTAATGTATAGGGTTTAAAGTTTATTAGGATGTGAAACAAATATATTATTTCCGCAAAATTTAGCTGTACGGTTATTTTGGTGCTAACTTCATTTATTTTATTGATTTTTAAGCCCAAAACCAGAAAGCGCCCACAACCAATTGGAAAGGGTAGAGGAACAATATATAAAGGAAGAACAAAAAAGTCAGAAAGAATAATAAATTATACACACAAAACACTTCACTTGCGTCTTCCCCCTTACCCAACAACGATATCAAATTGTGTCCTTGGAGTGGAATGTTGTGGCCATGATATTCCTCTCAGGATACGCACCATGACTCTTAAAGGAAAAGTACTTTAGCAAATACCGTAGTACCAGCTCCAAATGGGTGTTGTAAATGGGGTTTTACGCTACTGCTCCATACTTCAGACGACTCCTGACCATTTCACAATAAATAATGCACTTTAAACTAGCTGCTCCAGTAAAATACTTCGAGGATCGCATAAAAAACCCAAGATAGAGCACACCGTTATTGCCACCGCTTTTCCTTCTTTTCTTGAATTATAAATTTCCTTCCTTATATTAAAATAGAATCTCGTCGGTTTATACTTCTGCTGTGTTACTTCGGTAAAACTCTTTGCTTCTGGGTTGTTGGGTACTCACAACTTTCCTTAACAGTTTATATAACTAACTTCGGCTAACGAATTTAATAAAACGCTGTTCTTGATATCGTCCTCCTTAATTATATATCCCCCATATCTATTCAGACCAAGGGAGTAATAAAGATTATTATTTATGTAAAGTAGATGCGACGGTTTCTTAATTCTCCTAGCGTTTTTTGAATATGTCATTGAAATTTACAGTTTAAAAATAAGTATGAATAAAAACAAATCAATATTACGCATGTCATGTTATTGCCCTTTTCAGTTATCAAATGAGTATTGTCTTATTATTTCCCTTTTCACTAATGCAAATGTAATTTTGGATTTAATATTAGTTTTACAAAGTAATTTACCAGGAATAACAATAAATCCTTAACATATAATGAAAATAAAGTAGGATCCAGTATGGAACCTTGGGGAATACCGAGCGTTACAGGTAAGGTATGCGATCTCCTTCTACATTTCACGCCATTTTTGTCAATGAAATTAATTTCAACATATCATCTCCATTGAACACAGACATACATTGCTATCATGTCTGTATTTATATTATAGGTACTACGCAATTTCGCTTAACCATCAATATTACTACAGGCTTTTAAAAAACGGGATATTTTAAAGCGATGATTGATTTTCACTCAATTTTCACGAGAAAGCTTTCACAGCTTCATCGATGCTCCGCCGTAAAAATTGATCTCGCTGTCCAAGTTAAATACATCCGCATATTCCAGTCTCGTTCTGTCGTAAAAATGCCTGAACAAAACTGCCGAGAAACAAGCGCCAGTCGTTTAATTCCAATCGTACCCTCTTTATATTCCGTCATTCAATAGACTTCGACGCGTCTTCCTCCCCTCGTCTTTCTCTCGTCTCGGTTAGGAAATCATTAAAGTTACAGCGCCGTCTTTTCATCCACTGGTTGAGTTATCGCCACCATCATAACCTGAAGTGAACCGTTTATGACTGCTGGAGGCAGGCGTAAACTTTTAATTTGCATGAAGATTGGAAGAGATGTACTAAATTGAAATACGCTCCCGAT
Organism: Cetonia aurata; assembly: GCA_949128085.1. Classification (NCBI taxonomy): domain Eukaryota; kingdom Metazoa; phylum Arthropoda; class Insecta; order Coleoptera; family Scarabaeidae; genus Cetonia; species Cetonia aurata. The sequence goes on along the minus strand of OX421886.1, from coordinate 38,907,116 downwards.
ACTTGGGGGTAAATAGAAGACGTGATGCATATTTTCAGCGTATTTTTATTGTTCGTTTTCTTTCCTCTCGGATTGGATGTGTGAAAGAATGACAGAATTGAAGAGACTTTTTTTTACCTTTTCTGGCCTCTTGTGGTTCCCCTTATCATATTATTCAAATTTTTGTCTAGGGTCATGTAAAAAAAAATTTATCCACAGCCTGATGTTCTTGATATGCATTATCTGAAGTTCCTGTGATATAATAATATCGACCATTGCTCGTGGAATGAAAATTCGTGATTAGTTTTAGACCCAATTGGCAAATTGTTAAAATTATACTTGTTCTCTGAATGAGGAATGTTATTTCTGTAAATGAAAAACACACATGTATGTGGTGCACTCTAGTGGACAATGACTGTGCCTGTGCTCCACTACTGCTTGATAGCATTGCTATTCTGATGTGGAGGCTACCAGTGTAGATGGCGTTGCATTTTTTTCACTTACATCTTTATGCCAGGAGTGCATTAGCTGCCTAGTGGAGTATTGTTGATTGTGTCTCGCCTGTGTCATGCTGATGAGAACTAATAAGTTCGAGACAGTACTGTCCATGTCGGGTGTTGACACATTCAGCAATCACTCGTACCTTCCCTTGTGTTTAATGTTATTTCTATTATTATTCATCGATATTTTTTCTCCTTCGAGTCACTATAAGTTATTTTGTTTAGAAACAGTATCTGGAAGATGATATATTGGCAAAACTAGGAGCCAACTTTAGAATAACAGAAAGAAATAATCATCATTCCCTTCTTTCGTGACCCGGAGTAGATAGGAGTATATATCTATAAGAATATAAGTGAAATACAGAAAAAATAAACACGAAATAGAACGTATCTTTCGATCTACCGAAATCTAACAAGAAGATTGTACCAAATCCTTTTGAATTTTCGTAAAACTGTAAACGAAACCTTATCGATCCCCCAGTACCCTATATTCGACCACGTATTTCAGTATTACCGAAGCACTCGCTTCTCTATTTCCTCGTTTAATAAGAAAATGCTGACCAAACAACGCAGCGAATTTATTTCCATCTTGCGACCTGAGAAACGCGAGGTCGACTTCCGAGGATAAATTGGGGTGGAATGGGAGTCTATTGTAAAATTAAGTAGGGTGCACGCAACGGCGGCGTGTAGCAACTCTCCTTATTAATAAAAATATACGATGTGTACATTGTAGAAGCATCCTTTGCGCGTACCTCAACCGTCAACATAATTTCGTTTTTTCAGCAAATATAGATATTAAAGCATGAATATACATGAAGTGAAAGCTTTCACCTGGGACCTAAATTATTTTATACAAATAACCAGGGGTTGAGCTTTATTATAAAATTAACATCAAACAACAACAGAATTCGAAGCCCTTAAACGAATTTTTGCGAGAGTTTCTTTGGGTAATTATTAAAAATATTGAAACGTTAAAAGTAAAACAATAACAGAGATATCCCGCTATAGGCTGGCGGTTTTATTCGGAATCACAATCAGTAAAAGAGTTTCTGCCAACCAAGGGTCAAGTTCACAATTCAAGTCCATTAGCGAGTATAAATCCAGAGAGTGGCATCACCAAAATTCACCGAGACAAGGACAGGTTCTTAAAGAAACAACGGATAGAATTTGCTAAAGAAGAAGCTAAAATCTTAGTACTTACTAACTGGTCATTGTGAATATTAAATAGGCATATGTACACCATAAGATGTTCTTTGCAGATTCAGCCAAGACGAAGAAACAATTCTTGATTGGTAAAGACAAGGTTTCTACAACTGGATTCAGAAAACATAAATCAATCATTTTTAAAGATGATAAACAAGACAGCAAAATTAGAGAGCGCCTTCTAGCATAAACGAGGTCACAACAGATCTGAAAAGATCACCATCAAAGAAGTCTACATGGCCATTCCAATCCCAAATTAATCTAATGCATACTAAATCCACTTTCACCTTTGCTGCGCCTAAGACTGCATTTTCAGTCATCCTACTTGTTTTTTCAAGAGTCAAGAAGTGTGCCAGCTAAGGAGTGCAGACGAGGCTCAAGGTCAGACGACCGTTTGACCTCTTGAAAATAAATCGTCAGTTTTAATTTACTCCAAATTTGGATCGGTTGTTCCTTATAATGTATTGAATAAACAGATTGGACCTTTATTAAGCTTTTTCTTAATCCTAGAAGCATCTGTGTTCTATAATTATCCAAGACTGAAAAAATTCACATTAATGTCTCAACGAAAACAACGTACTTAACGTTTTAAAAACGTTCATTTTGATAATCGTCAATTTTCTGAAGAGAATCCCTTTTAATATCTTATAACTCTATCTTCTATGGTTTTAAAATAAGTGTGATGATTTTTTATCACCACTGAGTAAATCCAATTTTTTTTTATCCCTCTAAAGTTAAAGTACTAAGTAGTTTCAACATCGGAAGGCTTTAGTTAAAATAATTATTCAGAATATTTCCACAAAGAAAGCCTATTTATTCATTTCAACGAAAAGAAAGCTGTTTCCTGGATAGCAAACTTGGTCTTACTGCTCAACATTCTTCTCCATAATAATTTACGGTAATCTCATTCAAACCCATTGTAGGTATAATTAACCAACTCGGGGAATGATCTCGCACTATGCAGCGACCGAAATCCTATTAAGGACCAATAATAACTCAATTTGACATCTAATGAGATCTCTCTTCGAACCTACGATTCCTGATTAGGTGTTATAGAGGAGACCTATTCCCTATATGCACGTACATACAGAATGCTGCATCCTATCTACGACTGTATTCATGACTGAAACCGGGTTATCAACTCTGGCCATACACATGGAGTATTGCCGCTAAATCATGTGGCAGTGCAGGTTCTTGTGAGCAATGCATGCATATATGCATCCTTCCTTATGCTTCAAAATTAGTACAAAAGCGTCTTTTTTCATTCTCAACGATGTAGAATTTCTATTGGCAGCATTGAACTACTTTGTTGTTTATGTTAGGTCACGACTTACTTTATGACTTTACTTGGTTGTTATAAGGGGGTGCGTTGAGTAATATGCTGTCATCGGTCGTCAAATTAGACAATTTAAAAATATCCAATATCCAAGTATACTTGCGAAGTTATATTGAAACTGACGTTTAGAGATTGTAACTTGGCTCGCAGGAAGATCCAATTTATTATTTAATTATGGGAATTTATTTATCATAAATTTAAATTTAATTTGATCGATTTTCCTGTGGTTTCACTGTCATAAACATTTTATCGCACGTTGGTCGAGTACACACGCATCGCCTTCACGTGATGCACGTTCAATCCAGATGCGCCTAATCCCAACTCACGACGTGAGCGGCTATCTCGAATCTATATCAATCAGATCCAGCCTAAAGATTCGCTTGGTGTAGCTTCCGTTTTATTGCATATTAGAGCCGGCCTAGGGTTGGCTTGGCATAGTTTCCATTTTGATACAGATCGCAGCATGACTAAGGATTGGCCTGACGTGGTTTCCGTTTTACTAGAGATCGGAGCCGGCCTACTAGTTGGCTTGGCGTAGTTTCCGTATTGCGTTTTGCTACATATTGGAGCCGGCTTGAGACTTGACGTGACATAGTTTCCGTTTTATTACAGCCTAAAGGTTGACTGGTATAGATATATACTGGTATATGTATACCCTTCTACAAGCAAAGGAGATTTTTTCTTTTCCCAGTGCGGGATTGTCAAAACTAAAATGAAGAGACGATAAATCTTATTAATAATTTTTCTGAGGCCGTAGATCTTCAATTTTATTATTGTATTACGCAATTGAATAGGATACGTGTTTTTTTTTTACTTTATTTAGTATTTTTTCCGTCAAACAAACATTTATTTTCACGTAAATTGCCTGTTAAATATATTACTGTTATTTGTCAAAGTAATACTTACCTGTGTTTATACATGTATATTACGTTTTTTTATCCAACTGTTGTCTTGAGAAATAAACGTCCACAGAAATGTACACCTATTTGTCACACTGTTCTCTTAGAACGTTGCGTACACAACACTTGGAACCTGAACAAATACACGCATCTGCGCTACCTTCCTAGTATCGATTTTAAATTATTGTGCGACGAAAATAGGTACCTAACGATAAACGATCGATTGGTAATAAGCAGGCAAGATAGCCAACTGATCCGGAAAAAAACTGCCACCTTGCATTAAATACGCTAATCAAAATCTAATTAAATCAGTTTTAAGTATAATATACTCGTATATGACATATATAAATAAGTCAAGTTCAATAATAGTTACAAAGCAAAGAATTCACCAGCGACTACACGAAAATTAATTAGCGATATAGTCTGCTACGCCTAAGACGTTTGTTCTTCGTTAATCTTGCGATGCCACTCCATGTTCTGTTTTTGGAGGGACTCGCCGCGATCGCGCGCGTTTTTCCCCAGTTTACACACGACGAAGCACGCCACAGCAGTGCTGAGCATCATTAGGTTGGCAATCCTGATTCTCATCCCGTTGCGAGCCTTCTCGACGACCGACGCGGGCAGGAGGGCCGGAACATCTTCCACCTTTTTATACCGGCCGGTCCACACTAAGAATTTTTTCTCCCAGTCGTTGACTCTATGCCGGTAACCTAAGCGCCGTACACTCGTAAGGGATCGACTCAAATTGCCGCAGATTAGCGGACGAGGGTTCAGGAAATACATGGTTATGGCGGAGAGAAACTTGGAATTTTTAAGGAAAATGTCAAATTTGATTTATGTAGTTAGTACAAAGTAGGCACCGCTAGATGGCGATGTCAACTAACTATTGACGGTTTTGTTGTGTTTGACCAGAGAATGCTGTCAGTTGTCAAATGTTGCTGATTTATGCGCATTGAACTGAACTGGAACAGCGCCATAGTGTAGGATTCTGCAAATCTAGCGGGACGACATTATATAATCAGAATAAAGCAGTTTGGATTGGTTTTCGATATTATATAACATTCACTTAAGTATTAAATAACTTTATTCTTTATTTAACCATCAGAATCTATATCGTCGGTATCATCACTAACATATCTTTCAGATCCGGGAGAGACTGTTGTAGGTGCTTTGATTAATTTAAGAACTTTAGGATGAAGAGCCGCATCACTTCTTTTTGTATCCACGAGTTTTAGACTTGCTAGTAATGGATCCGAAGATATGAAGAGGTTATGTAAAATCTCGAAGCTTTACGAGAGTGTGCCAGTCGAAATTTTCTGAATTCTTTGTGCCGTGATTCTTAGGCTTCCTCTGACATTTCCCCAATAGGAAGTAAAAATGTTCTTAATTTCGACCATAGTCGCACATTCTCCAACTCTTCTAAAACTGCACTATCGCTTCCTGAATTTGAACCGAATAGGTCTGCAGTATCACATAAAAGCTGGTCGTGGATTTTGCCAAATTGGTGTCCAGGTGTTTGCCAAATCCATATAGCTGGAGAGGTACCATTCATGTCACAAAAACGTTTGAGTCTTCAAATGCGTCCTCGTTAGCTTTTTGCTTATACCTGCATTGTCCTCCACTTCCATCACATCCCCACTTAAAAATCGTTGTAATATTTTGGAGAGTGATCTTTTAATCATGATAGGTTTCTGGCAAATTCTGATGTTCGTTCGTACAATACAAGAAATAGAGCCAACTTCAGGTGGCCCTTGAATACATTAGACATTACGAAAAGATCTTCCATTTCCATGGGGCTGCGAATTTTTAATGTAATTGGGCGACGCTTTAACTGTAAAAAGATCCAAATTTGTTCCAATTGAGAATTGCGTTTACTCTCTTGACGATTCTCCGACTGCGTTTCAAAAGGAGTGCAATAATGCTTAACATGATGTCCTGTCTAAATGTAAGTATTTTTATCATTTTTATTTGTAATGTGTTTATACTTCTGGACATGTCCATTATACTTTCTTGTACTTTTTATTGGACGAATACATCCATCTATCTATCTGTATACTTCAAACGACGCACAATTTGGGCCGAATGCCCTTTAGGTTGGCAGAAATTATAATAGTATTTTAAAACACAAGTGTCACAATGACGTTTATGTAATGCGAGTACAAGTTTAAAGTACGACCATTACAAGTCATTGTGGCACACGTTTTTTACAGTATTTTTCCTAATTTGCACATTAATCGCCTATATTACGTTCCGGCAAGAGTACGCCCCCCCCCCCCCCTCCCCCACCCACGTTAATATCTCATTACAGCACAGTGTGCTGTAATATTCATATCAGCACTGCGTCGTCTTTTGTTTTAGCTTTATTGCAACATCCAATTAGAAAAAAGTATGTTTAACATGCTTAATTTTTATTATTATATTGTGACCTCATATACCGCACCCCCACTCTCCTGCAGCCCAAATTTGTCCTCGCCAAACACATTTAAAAGGTTGCAACCCTAGTGTGAACAGCCACTGCAGCAATTATCCTAACAGGTTTCGCCTAACAAAACAAATTTACGCCAGAATTTAATCACGCAAAAAGCCAGCAAGTAAAAAGACCTTACGGAAGATTCGAAACGTTTCGGAAAACAATTTTTCCTCCTCATAATCTTCGGACCACCAGAAATCCCTACGGATCTGGATCCTCCTAGAAGTGCCGGCCGGCTAAACCCCTCTCCTTTTAGGAAGTCGCTCGAGAACCGTACTTTTCCTTGCTGAAAAACGGATCACGCCATCGTTATTCTGCTATCCCTAAAGGACAGTCAACCTTTTTTTCCTCTCTGCTAGTTCTCCTCGCGAATTTCTTATCGCCATCCAGAAGGAGGCCACCCTCAGAGACCCGATTAAAGGTCGGAGTATCTCCCTAAATTACGTAATAACTTCCCTAATAGAATTTCGCCTTGCATATTTAAGAGAGTGCCGTCTCCAGTTTTATCGGGAGGGTGGGGGTCTCGTTTCCAGCGAGTCTCATGGTGCCACAGAAGTTTCGGAGTGCAAGATAAGGGTTGCAATCTATTAATTAGGCTACAAATTCAAACTTTTTTGTTGTACTAGTGAAAATGTGCGACGTATCTCCTAGTTGAAAATATGAAGAAAGTATGCAGAGTTAGGCCTTTTTTCAATTAACTTCTACAAAACGTCGGTCAACAAAGCGAGCATAGATCAAATTACCATTAATAAAGCCTTTACTGCAGAATTCCAGCCAACAGAATTCAAGTCGTGGGCGCCATGCAATCGCGCCCGACATTTTATTTGCATAGACACACCCGATGCAAACTCATCAGACATTTGCTTTGAATCCACTACCGTATTATGTAAAGCGTCAGCTTGCTGTGCAGCCGTTATGTTAATGCAATTTAATAATGCCCTAGGAACACAGTGAGGCAGTAAATATGCATCGTAATACAGGGCATTTCAATTGAAACGAGCCATTCATGTAATCGTGTTTTATTACACAGGTTACAAATTATGCACTTTTTGTTTACTGATTAAAAAAAGGACTTTTGCCTCCAGACATGTTGCGAAATGTCAGGAGAACATTTGAAGCAAGATTGTGCTATTGTATGGAGGTTCATTTTCAACATTTAATAAAGTAAAATCCAAGCCATTTCACTCTAATCATATTTTATTACACAGGTTGTAAATTATGCAGTTTGCTTTTTGATTAAAAAAAAAATTATTTTTTGATACATGTTGCCGTAAAGAGAATGAAAAGACCTTTTGAATGAGTGGTCATCTTCCCTATTCAAACTTTAAGGGTGGGTTTCACTAAAAATGCCCTGTATACTTACATAATGTTGTATATATGTACCTATATGCAACGCCGGCGCCTGTATGTATTGTTTATTTGCAATCTCGCACATTCGACTGAGATGTCACGGTTTAAATTTGCACAGATGTGTTCAGATATGACGTTGAAAAGCAATTTTACAGGCTTTTTCCCACGTCAGTCTTCATGCAACGTTATAATGTTTAATAGTACGTGCTGATGTTCTGTTCTTTGTAATGGGTTTTTTGTGCAGAGGGTCGATCGAGTTGGATCTAGAGTTTTATGAATACATTATAGTATTTTATTTTCTTTGTTGTGAAATGGGCATCTCGCGAGGGAATATTCCACAGCGATAATGATCAGTTTTAACGAAACATGGCGTATTTGTAACATCCATCGAGTATCGTTAATTACCCTGTGGAATTGCACTTTTAGGGAGTCACATGCCCCCTTAAAATTCCAAACATTTTTAATCTTTCGCAATATGTACCGATATTATAAAGAAAGAGATAAGAAATTATACATGATCGCCTTGGCCTTTTCCAAGTCTATCAAAATTTGAAACAAACAACGGTGTAGATCGCAAAAAACGTAAAAATCGACGAAATTTCAAGGGTACATTTGATCCCCTAAACATAAAGATCCGTCCAAACGGATTTACAATACTCGATAATACGAATATTCCAATGACCTTTTTAAAGGTGAAATAACTGGAAGATTTTCGGTTATTAACTATCGTGCATGTAATTTTCATAATGGAATTCTCTTTTAAGTTTTGAGGTGGCAGGTTTTGTTTTTACATTGGCCTAAACTCACTGCAACATATTTAATAAGAAATCGATGTTTTACATAATATGCTTATTTGTTAATTACTTATATGTATTTATGACTTATCCCAAGTTAAAAATACAATTGAATATTACAATTTTTTGTTTAGGTCGTAGAGTAAATTTGAATGTTGTAGATATGCAGTGCAGAGGCTCTGGCAACTACGAATGTAAACCTTTTTTTTGTTTTTTCGAGCTTTGCGTGCTCTATAATATATTATGCAATTATATCTTGATTCTGCATTATCTTTCGACATTTTTATGTTAATTTTATGTACATACAAAAAAATCAAGCATTGCGCTACTAGATTATTTATAGGGCACTAATAGTAGTTCTTACACATATATTAATATAAAGGTATATTTACTAAAGGCCTTTTTACACAGTCACAATTTTGTTAATAAAATGTAATACAAAATTTTTGCAATAAATTTGATGAGCTTTATTTATTAATAATTAGAAGGCATTTCCAAATGGTATTACACGGTAACAAAAATTTGATCGGTGCTGCTGCGCAGAAAGGTCTTCCACAGACCGTCCAATTTTACCGCTATCGCATCTCAAGCTTTATCCACCATCGACTGTTAGGGAATTAAGAGTTTAGATGTACGCTCCCCTAAGGGACACAAGCCAAGATCTCCACCCGCATGAGATCTAGCTCGGACAATTCATGGATTGTCAATGTTTTGTTCAAACTAATCATGATTGGTAATCCTCCACCCCTCCAAAAATTATCAACCTATCAGTTATGACTTATTTTAAATACGTTTCTTAATACGATTATTTAATCTAAATCCATATTTGTTACGGAATTTCAATCACAAGGATCAACAATATTAATAAATATATGAAATCAAATCCAAGCGAAATTGTTTTCATGTAACATTATTGAAATCCGAATAATAGGATCATGATCTGAAGTTTTGAGCGCAAGAACACAGCTGTTATAAACGATTGTAGTGCCCCTACCTTTTTTCCAGAAGTGTTGTAAAGATATTTAATGCTGATTTAATCACTAATGGTTATATACTTCAATGGCATAAAGAATGTAATTTTTTGGAACAAGTAATAAAATCGGGCGGTATCAATACCTACAAAAACATAAATCCGAAAATCCACATGACTATCTTACAAAGCCACGCAATAAACGTCATCCGTTGCCTAATAAAATTAATCACCACAATACATCACACTACTCCAATAAATCTCGACAGAATTCTGTATTTTATAACTTCATAAATCAAACAGGTTCCGCGAATTTACCTTCCATCACGCGATGGGATTTTGTACAACTAATTCGCCTACTTATCGTTAAAAAAAAGGTAGAATTATTTCCGACTATTTTCCAACAGCATAACGCGATATCACGCAAAACGCTTTCGCACAATAGGCGTCGTATCCTATTATTCGTTCGCCGGCGCCCAGTAATGTATTTTCGTTATTTGGGTGCCGATATTTTTTGTTTGCCTATAACACCGCTAGCACGTGAAGGGACAGGAAGGAGCGGGGAGGCGCCGATAGGTATTCCTTTGTTAAAAATTCAGTAGAATTTTGCACGGTTCGATTCGCGCGTACGATCGAGTAAACACTTAATACGTGTGTATACGGAACACGAGTCAATACGTCACTCCAATTGGGACAATAAACGAATTTCTACGCTGTACGGGGGAAGCAGAGAGTGTGCACAGTATCCACGTCAAACGCATGCATGTCAATAGTCATCAATCAAGGGAAATACGTTTCCTAGATATACGCGATCAGAACTAAAGATCGTTCTGCTTAAATTTGATTATAATAAACGTTCGACGTTGAACGTTCACGCTTATGGAGGGGTTTTGTACCATGTATATTTGGTTGCAAACTAATATTTTCCAAGTTTATTCGATTGGTACTCCTACAAACATATTCTAGCCAATAAAATTTTAGGCGATGCGAGCGTTACGCCTAATTCGTCGTTACAATAATATTTTAACCCCATAGTGGTAGCTGTTGGTGTGAGAGCAGGGTACATCCAGGGTTACGATCGGTGTGTGCGCAAAAATTTAAACATTGAAAACGTGTCTTGAATCAAGAATTTATTACCACGATATAGGTGTGAAAGACATCAAGTCTGTACAATGACAAAAACAGGTGAGTAACAAAAACATATGTATGGACACTGAAAATGACCGATCCAATACGTAGTCTAAACCCTCTAACGTTGCGTTTGCACTGTGACATTATAATTAAGGAAAGCTAGAAATCGCTGCGTGTATCAGAAAGCTTTGCCGACACATCTTGGTCACCCGCCATTCTTAATATAGGTCAACTACATTTTCATCATCCTCACCTGAAGACGCCGATTCTATATTCGAATCTTGATCAGAGATAATTCATCGATGAGATCGTATGCTTGCGATAAATTTAGATTGTTCAAGAAATAAGTGGTTTCACTCCGAAACCACTAAAAAGAAAGCTGATGCCTTTTTATTACAATTAACACTGACTAAACAGAAAAAATGGTGCTTACTTAATAATTTAGCGCTAATAGGCAGTCAAATAATAACTTGGGAGATCCACATGGTGTATTTCGCGGTAAATTGTCAGACATTCTATGACAAGTAGACGGTATACAGCTATGTATATGCATTAAATGTCTTCAATTCTAGCAGTTCTAGCGTTTACGCGATAGTAGATGACCACACTAATCCATGTGAGCGAAAATACAGTACTCATGCAGCAAAATAGGCTGTCCTTGCACAACTTTCAAGAATACTGTAAAAGACTGACTACAACAAACGACAGAAACAAATTCTCTTTCCTTTGCTAACTTTTGGCAAACGACCAAAGAAATAAATTCCCATCGGATGGTGCACATCATCAAATTGTTAATCTGCACATTAATTCCCGCTCTAGATTAAAGCGAAAAACCGCAACTCCACCTATAAATATGTATGTAATTAAAGTTTTAAGCTCGCTCTCAACTATGCGAAGTGTGATTCGGGCTCAATCAAAGCTCTGCGTTCTTAGTGGCGGATTCCGTAAACTTGGCGAGCTTTCATGCATTAAACATGTGACTATGGAAGCGCGAATTTTGTAATCCGCACATCGGGGTTTGGTGCTGCACAACACGGCGCAAGAATGTTGGGTATCACTTTGAGGAATAGTTCGCTTTTTTTGGTTCCATCAGCGTCAAAAGCTTGAATGCTCTAATGCTTGAAACGAATATTCTAGGATTATTAAATTAGTATAGTGGTAGATCTATAATAGTCAACAGCGATATGAGTATACAAAGAGTGCGGTTAGATTATCTGATATTCGGAAAAATTACTTTGAATCTGAGTGCAAAGTTATTGTTTTGTCAAGTACAAATCATCTTAATCTCAACACAATGATTGTCATTTATGTCTATTATGAGCGCGTATTTTCGAAACCTTACTTGGAGTTACCCTACTGCGTTATATATGCTACAACCATATTTACATCGCATCCGGAAAGTTCATCCAACCGCTCTGTCTAATCCCAGGAGTAAGCAACTCTTGGTAACACACATCACAGTACAGATTAAACGCTTTCATAAGTTGAGGAGGTTATCATAAATTCGTCCAGAAACCCTGCATAACTAACGAAGATAATCAAGGGTATCCTACGCCTGTGTGCGGTTCTATACGTAAAACTACGAAAGATGCAAATGTAGAAGATCCCGATTCGCATACGGAATGACCCACATCAAACGAATTCACTTTCTATATCCTGGAAATAAGAATCCTGGAAGTGTCTAACTTGGCAGGAATAGGTCGGCATTTTTTTTATATTTATGGGAGGGGATCGATCGACAGTAGGCAAAGGAAAAACGGTGCAATTTGTCACTTAACTTCGCTTACTGGCTGGAAAGTTCGGGAGTGAAGGATTTGGAGAAGTGAAAAGTTTTTCACTCAACCGTTTTATTTTTTCTGTAAGAGATACCAAAAAAAAAAGGATACTTTTCGACAGGATAAAAGCGGCAACTTTGCATTGTTTAAAGTTTCATAAGTGAATAAATCTTTTTACCTATGTGATAAAAAATGTTGATGCAGGTAAATTTTAATTTTTTTTGCACGAAACAAATGAATTACGTCTGATAAGGAAGAGTCCTTATTCTTCATTTGGATGATATTATACATTTATTCTATTCTAAAATTTAAAAATCTTCACATAAATTGCAATTTAACATATTGATAAAATCACTGGATTTTCAACTCTCTTATATACTGTAGTAACTATATTATAAAAAAGTGTTCCATTGTTCGTTATTTTGCACAAGTCCTTTCTTACAATTGTTGATTAACATCAGCAACTTCGGTTGTATCTGGATTGTCCTTTAGGTACTTCATTTTTCAAAAGTTTATCTCAAACACTCCAATGCTTTCAGATAAGATTTGGATTAAATTGATGCGTATGAGGTTATTTTTATCCCCATCTGTTTTCATCCTAGAAGACACTTACATATAATTTTGCCTTCTAAATTAGATATACCATCCTTGAGAACGACTCCTTTGTATAATTATCTGTTCTTAGGTATTTCCAATCTAATACTGGATAAGTTTGTCATGGCTATCTGCAATTGACATTCTATGCCGAGTTATTCTATGGTGTGTATATGAATATTTAGTCGGACCGTTCAGTAATCCTACTATCAATTTGAACAGTCTTCCTGTATTTATTTGGTAGATCATTCGTAAATTCAAGTTTTGCTCTATTAAAAGCTATTTTACGTGTCTTTGTTCTGGTGACTTTTATCATCAATCTTTCGACATATTGCCCATCCATTCGTCAATAGATTTTGTTGCTTGTGATTTGGTAAAGTGGAAGGAAGAACTAGTTTTAAAAATCCTGGTGATACTGAAGTAATTACTGCTATTAGCAAGATTTTTGAAGATATGTTGATACAGCACGGGAATCAACCCTTATCGTTCTTCCCATGGCAAGTTCCAAACATACAAAGTATGGTCTATTTGTCTTGCACATAAAATACTTTCAGATTTTGGGGTTGTAGATTTGAGATTTTGACATTTATTTATTTATTTACTTTCTTAGGGATAGCAACGGGACGAACCCAGAACCGCTATCCACAGAAATGTTTAACAATTTAAAAATATACATTCCACTGGCTTAATGTAATTACATTTAATTATGAAAATACACTTAAGAAAAGAGAGAAAAAAAAAACAAGTTAATAATTGACATTGATCAAACAAACCATCAAAATATTTACAGGATTTTGATAAAAACATTCCTTTGCAAAATCTACTTTTATCTTTGCACGTATAGTAACATTTGAAAAACAGCTACAAGAAATTCAAATTCCTGTGGATTGTATCAAACAATGACGTTAGTTATTATATAATCCATTATAAATAATAATTGCTCCCTTAGGTCTTGCCAACATACATCATAAAAAAAAAAAAACAGATAACGCAAAGTAATACAACAACACTTTGCCACGTATAGATCTTTCATATCTCGACATTGCATGACCGATTAACACTTTTTATGCACATGCTATACCCATATTCTAATGAAACACAATGGCGTAATTCCTTCCCTAGATATTGGCTTATAACATTAAGTGGCATCAAGGAAAGACAATACAAACATCACATAAATAATACATAAGGACTAACATCTGCATGCATATACAGCATTAGGAAAAAAAACAACATTTCTTATAGGAATTGTTATTTTTCATTCATGCGATAAAGCACGGGCATCGAACTTCACGTGAATTAAAACACGGACTAGACGTACTCTTGTAATGCACGTACGGTACGTGAATATACGTTCGGCGATTTGTAGAAAAAAGAAAGGGACTCTTGCGTACGGGTTTCACGTGAAATACAATACACGTACGGTACGTACTTTAGATACACGTATAGTTTGGATACGGGACGTACGAAACATGTCCGTACAGGTACGTACGTACTGTACGTATACACGGCGATAAGGTAGCCCTAATAGATATGTCGAAGAGGTGTAATTGAGTGGCCAAATAGATCACCAGATCTTTTACCTTTAGATTTTTTTTAATGGGGTCAACATTGATGATCTCAAACAAAAAATACAGAGATATTTCACCTCAAGTTTTAGAAAAAGTTAGAGAAGAGTTTTAATATACATTGAGTTATTGCCAACAAGTAAATGAAGAACATTTCGAACATTTAATATGTTAAATTGTAACAGTGATTTTAATAAAATTGTTCATAATCTCATAGCCTTAATGCAGTTCATTAAGGAGGAATATACGCGCCTTCTTTCTTTGTTACAGATGGTCAAGATGATGGTGACAGTTGTCTTCATATACACGATGTGCTGGTTACCGTTCAATGTATTTTGGGTGAGTAAAATTTCGATTGAAGAGTCAAAACACCGATGCATGTTAAATAGGGGAATATATCACCGGCTTCTAGAATTATACATTAATCGATTCACAGTTTAATCAATTAAATACCCGATTATAAATATCAATGGGCGATTTAATCGGAATTCATTTGCATGAGAGTTAAATTGATTGCTAGTGTACAAGTAAATATATAATTACTAATTAGTTAATCGTTAATTTTAATCTAAAATGGTTTAAATATGTGTTTTATTTTTATCGTTTCCTATGCCTATAATAAT
This sequence comes from Cetonia aurata, assembly GCA_949128085.1. Lineage (NCBI taxonomy): Eukaryota > Metazoa > Arthropoda > Insecta > Coleoptera > Scarabaeidae > Cetonia > Cetonia aurata. The sequence goes on along the minus strand of OX421886.1, from coordinate 38,891,924 downwards.
TCAACATGTAGTGCGCAAATTTAATTCAGTTGTTTCATATCCGCTTTTTTGATTGTATTTCATTGATTTTTGCGTGTGCCAAAATGTACTACTATTAATGTATTGATATTTTTGGAATGTACTGTATAATATATGTACGTATAATACATGGAATTACCCTTACAAAAAGCAGTGGGAGGGGATAATAGCCAATTTTCTAACTTTACGCAACAATGGAACCTGCTCAAAACTCGACAAACTAGCTTCGCTCGGGTCGTGCGTAGATTTATCCGATTGAAAATGTAATAAAAAGTGCGGCCGCAGTGCCAGTATCCTCAAGGGTGCTTTAACGAGGCCACAAAGAAATTAAGCCCCTTTGAGAGGCAGTCACGCACGATAATGCGGATTATTCACACAACTAGGCTCATGTAGGACAGGATATAAGATAAAATTGGTCGTAGACGTTCGAAGGAAATAATTTAATTTTAATCTTTTGTTATTTTTCGCAATTTTACAATAAGATGAGTGTAAAAATGAAAAAAGGTGACAAGGCACTGCTAGAAGAGGGTTATTCCATTACCGCATCACCCCCATATCATGATGAAATCTATGTGACCTTGCTAGCTAAGAACATGGAAGACAAAATCACTGACGATACTGCAAAAGTATGATTCTAAAAGTTCAATACATACACATTCTTTTAACCATGAAAAGTCATGCCATTCGATGGTATGATTCGCAGAATCTATGACCCTATTAAAATTTGATTTCAAAAACTTATGGATTGATAAAAATATTTCACATTATAATTTATGAAATTATTATTAATCGTGTAGAAAGTTATGACAGTACAACTGCGTTTTAGGATGAAATGAAAACAACCTGCGTAAAGCAACTAAAGAATATTCTAACATCAAGATGTCTAAAACTCTCTTAAAGAAAAATAAATAAATAGAAATTTCGTATTGCCAAAATAGAAATTCGCATCCACCAAGAAAAATATCATTATGAAGCATACATTTTAGATTATTGTTACTCACAATTGTACTTCTTCGCCTATAGTTTAAATAATTAATATCTGTAATAGCACTTGAAGTCTAATTTACCATCGCACATTTTCACCATACTCCAGTTACCTCCCACCCCTCCCCCCATCAGAAATATTAATAATAATATTTGCACCTACAAACTACCAAGAGTTGATCCTATTTTCACGGGCGAAGGCACAAATCGACGACTATAAAGGGGATATAAATTTCGTACCTCGAACGATGACGTATCAAGCGCTTCCATTAGCGAGTCGAGCGCACTCCCACGCGGCGGCGACGTTCGAATCCCAAACTCGACTCGCTGTGTGTGTGTATGTGAATTAATTCGGAAAATAGGATTTGCCGATTTAAGCGGCGCGCAGCGTCGACCGCCGAGGGGAAATTTCACGTTACTTAGATCGCAGTTTAAATACAAGACCGCGCGTCGCTGATTATCCGATCGTTCGTTTCAGATATTGGAGAATCGCATTAACCAGAAGATATTGGTCTACTTGTGGTTCGCCTTCCACGGACTGGCGATGTCGCACGCCTGCTACAATCCGATAATCTATTGCTATATGAATAGCCGGTTCAGGGCCGGGGTATTGCAGACGCTGTTGTCCATTCCGTGCTGCAGGAGGTGTTTGACTTGTTTGCTGTCGAGGCGGGCGAAATCGTCGACCACATTTCCACTGACAAGTAAGTTTAAGTATGTATGCTTTTGAGTACTGACTAACTAATACGCGCTTTCGTTTCAATTTATATTTGTCGGTTCATTTTTAACATTTCCAACTCGCGAGTAAAAATGGGCTGGGCACAATGAGCAAAACCAATCCAGATTGGGCTTAATACCAAAATCTAAAATGGTGCTATCGTGAAATAAATATACTTCCAAAGCGAAGAAATCGAAACGGCCATTATGCAAGGGAGATAGAAATTGGGTATAAAACTGATACAGATGCCACTACAAAAATTATTTTCAGATCGCACATTTAGAAATAACTAGATGTTTACAGGTAAATTTATTGTGAAATATAAGTATAGGATTTTAATGTGTATTCTTATTCGGGCTTAGCAAAAACCCTTCCGCCCTTGGCCCAACACATATTCTCCAACAATTCCTACCTAAACGTTTATTAATCAACGTTATGTCAAATAGTTTTCAAGCTACAATAAGATTTCAAAAGTTTGCATATTTGAAAAGTCATCATATATTTTTTATTACTAAAAAAAACCAGAACTTTTTTTTAAAGCGAATCCACCAGTGAAAATCAAAATTTCAAATTGGGTTTACTTTTTGAGGTTTGATATTTTTCTTATGGAAAATGCCATATTTTTTATTTTTAACTTTTAAAAATCCCTTGTAACTGGAAAACTAGTTGACATAACAAAAAGCGGTTTTTGTATTTAAACTTATCTCAAAAATCTAGCCCAGAATATATACTAGGTGGGGTGAAAAGTAACCTTCTTGACCGCCAGAATGCGCTGCTACTGCAAAAAAGATTATGGTGCCTTGAAGTCCGTTCATATTTAGGCAGACATGCCAAATTTCAGTGCGATACTGTATTTATACTTTTGTTTTGACAGCTGATTGTTGTTGACGTGTTTGGCATCATGTTGAGTATGGACAAAAACGATTTTCGTTCTCTCATAAAACATTATTTTTTGAGAGGCAAAACGGCGAAGGAAACAAAAGAAAAGTTGGATAAATATTATGGGGCTAATGCTCCGTCAGATTACACCGTCAAATATTGGTTTCGAGAGTTTCGTGGTGGCCGCAACTCCACTACCGATCAAGTCCGCAGCGGCAGGCCCTCCGATGCGGTTACAGAGGACAATGTCAAAAAAAATACATGAAATGGTGTTGGCTGACCGGAAAGTGAAGGTGCGCGAGCTAGCAGATACCACAAAGATTAGTACTGAGCGCACACGCCATATTTTGGGCAATATTCTGCATATGAAAAAGTTATCCTGCCGTTGGGTGCCGCGCATGCTCACTCCTGACCAAAAACACGAACGCGAGAGCACTTCGAAAGAGTGTTTGGACTTGCTGATGCGGAATCGGGCGGACTTTTGGCGTCGATTGGTAACTGTTGATGAAACCTGGATCCACTATTACACACCAGAGAACAGAATGAGTGCCCGGCAATGGACTGAAGCCGGCACGAGTGCTCCGAAGCGGCCGAGGGAGGCCCAATGGGTCGGAAAGGTTATGGCGTCGGTTTTCTGGGATTGTCATGGCATACTCTTCGTGGACTACCTCGAAAAAGGAAAAACCATCAACAGCGAGTATTACTGTGCATTATTGGAGCGATTGAAGGCCGAAATCGCTGCGAAACGGCCTCACATGAAGCGAAAAAAAATGTTGTTTTTGCAAGACAATGCACCGGCACACAAGAGCATCGCAACCACGGCTAAAATCAATGACTTACGGCTCCATTGCTGTCGCATCCACCGTATTCGCCCGATTTGGTTCCATCGGACTATTATCTCTTCCCAAACCTCAAAAGATGGCTCATCAATAAAAAATTCTGCTCACGCGAAGAAATCATCGACGCCACGGAGGAGTATTTTGCAGACCTTCCGGAAAATTACTTTTCTGCCGGGATCAAGAAGTTGGAAAATCGCTGGAATAAGTGTATCGAGCTAAAAGGGGACTATATTGAATAATTTTAAATTTTTTCATTCCCAAGGAGGTTACTTTTCACCCCACCTAGTATACTTAATTTTCGATATTTATGTTAGAACTACACTAAACCCCCAAATCCCATCGAAATTGGCCCACCCTGTACAAAACAAGTAGTCAAGGGAAAAACACTTTATTTATTTATTATTTCTGAGAACGCACTAAACGCTTGAGAGTGGCTAAAGGTGTTTTTGACAACGCAATAAATAAAAACATTTTTAACATAAGCACACGTAAAGTTAATTGTTTGGAAAAATATTGAAGACAAATACTTGTCAACAACGACTAGGCGAGGGTAAAGGTTTCTTTTTTATTATATTCATACAACATCCAAATTCTCGTGAAAGAGGTTGAGCTGACAAGCGTAATCCCCACACAGAATCGACTTGTGTCACTTTATGCGGACTGACAAATGCGAAAAAGTTTACAAACAAATTGGGGGTTTCGAGAAGGTGACGCAAGATTATTAAAGACAGCAAACATTAATTTACCATTCCCTAATTTGTACGTTCTGATCAACGTCAAGAAGCGCAATGCAATCATTAAGGCAAACCATTCATGCGATCCGTGATAAAGAATTGGGAAACAGTATTGTGACAAACGACCGACGCGACGCTCCGATCTAATTGGACCTTCGAAATAAGAACGAAAAGAATTGTCATTCTCACTTAAACATTGTCTTGGATGACATAAACGTCGTGTTGTCTGTCGTGAACCAACCTAGTTTCCCCAGAACGGTTGTACCAACGTGAAATCGCTAAATAGAGGACGAGGGAGATCAAGTAAGTCTGAGGAATTTATTATTTGCTTTCCGATTGGAACGTCGCCAAAGAGGCAAATTGGATTCTCCCTTGTTTGTTCTCGCTTCAACGAAATGTAATTATTAAATTCTCGTGTTCCTCGTGAGAGTTATTTCTTACATATACCGTGGGCGAAAGGCGAGTATGATCGGCCGATAACACACGGACGCGATTCTTAAGGTAGGGCGTTGAAAAAAGTTTGTGAAAAAAGATTGCGTAGCGAAATGTAAGAAGAGCACATTGGGAAAGCATTTGAAGTCATTTCATTCTATCTTATTTTATTACACAGGTTGCAAATTATGCACTATTTGCTTACTGATTAAAAAAAATTATGTTAAAGCTATATTATGCTCAAAAGCTTATATATTTGTCATTTAATTCTTCTAAAAACTATAAAATAAAATATTAACCAGCAATATATGTATAAAAAACTTAATAACACTAGTATGAGTCGAATGATTATTCAGGGTCAGATAAACACGATTTTATTATAATGACATCCTTTGCAAGATAATGATGCTTCCAGCAGAATTCAAACTCCTCAATGTGCTTCCTTTTTGATAGTAAACTTCATTCATCATCACCAATCATTCGTAACAAACTTAATAAATTACTTCGACTTCAAATTTTACCTGACGAGAGAATTTAACAAAAGATTTTCGAATGTGCAGGCTTAGAAGGGACCGACACGACACTACTACAACGGGACAACACTTACACAACCTACGTAAGTATGAAACGGCCGAACGGGCTTAGTAGGATGACCACAACGTCTCTGCATCAAGCTCCGGTGCGATCAGCTTCGGTGATGCGTTCCCTGAATCACACAACCAACGTTTCGAACAACTCCAACCACCATCAGCACAAAAGCTATCCCTACACACCGCAGCACATATTAGAGAACCAAATGTGAATAGCTTTAAGTGTCCGTACCTATCAGTAAAATAAGAATTTTTTTTCTTTATTTGTTCGTGCGGCAATCAAGTCAATCAGATTATTTTCGGTCCGTTTCAGTTATCCAAGAATCACGATTATTTTACTGCGTAAACGAAAGGACCAGTTAGAAACTGTCTCAGTGATTGTCTCCGCGGACAAATCTACTGTTGATAATTTACAGGGAAGTTTCTGGCTTTTGATAAATTTATGGTGAATGTTCGCAATAACTTTTCCGCTAAGGAACAAGTTATAATGGAAGTTTTCCGGGTCAAACGAAACGTATTACATAACAGAATTATTTACGTGTATACTCCGCAGAATTTAGTCGAAAAGTTATTATTTATTAAAACACATTTTCCAGATGATCTTTTAAATATATAATTCTCTCCATTTATAAAAGTGACGGGTAGCAACACGAAGTAGGAGTATGGGAAAAGAAAAATATCAAAATGAATATTACAAAACTTATATGTTACAAAATATAAATACACTACGTCAGATAAAAATTAAAATTTTGGTGCGCTTATAGTAAGATCATGTTGCGAGTTTTTGCAATAACTTTGAATGCGCAAGTTACCTCCGATTTGACGGGAAGCGTTCCCAACTTTTGATTTTTAAATGAGACAGCCTGTATTTTGTTTTTTACATGATGAACTCATCTGCGAAAATTTTCTTTGAATTACCTAGTTATGTTTCATGTAAATTTTAAAACTGAAATTAGGTATCACAGCCACCTAATAAATTGCTTTTGGTTTGCATTGTTATCATGAGAAATAATTTAATTAATCTGATGTTTTTTCTATCTGTACTTAGATGTTTTCCGTCAAAATTCCAAAACAGTTTTTTTTTCTTCGAAACTATTTTTTAAAGAATTTTTTTTTAAATTTTTGGTACCAAAACTTTTAAAATTCATTAAGAAATAAAGACGCAGTGTTAAAAGACTTTTTTATAATGTTTAAGATAGTTAACATGAATCATAAATCTAAATAATGTACCTATAGTTTACCCATTTTAACAATCTTCCTGTCTTTAGTTATTATTGAGCATAGATAGCCGGTAGTTACATAAAGTCTCATGATGTTCTGCTATGGAAGAAATGGAAGTATGGTTTATTTACTGTACATTATCAAATATTACCAGATCTAACTAATATAATATCTGAATCCTTAAAACCGTTATACAAAATCTTTTTCCGCAAATACGAAAAATTGACTTATTTGTAAACACATCTGTTCAAACTTAGTTCTTTGAACCTCCCATACAAATTTCGCCCAACTTCATATATCACGTCGCACAAAAGCTTTTAAGCTATTCCCAGTAGTGTCGACAGAACAAATATCAAAGCTGCCCCGATTCTAACACTGCAACGAGCAATTTCACCTTGTTCCGGTTAGCCGACACAGGAAGCAAGGTTTTATGCAATTGCAGTTCCGATGGCGGGACCCCATTCAGGGCGGTGAAACAATTGAACGTCGACTTCCCGCGGCGATAACGTTAAAATAGACGGATCGTTCTCGATATACCGTCCAGAGATGAGCTGGCGGTACTCGAAGTATATTGGAGAAGTTTCTCCGGATTGTAGTTGAAGTTCAGAAAGTTTGATATCGACTGGGTGACACGTATCAGCGGAGAAGACGCATATTATGTAGATAGAAGACATATCACTATATGTCAAACGTATATATCTAATTCGTCGTTGGATATAGGAAAAGACACGGGAAAACTGATATCGCAAGATTTCCTTTTCCTCTTGAAGCGAGGCGAGAGATTCAATCTCATATTCAAATACAAATTTTCTTTCTCCCAACCTAATTTGAAAAGCCGAAAGAACAAAACGTTTCCCCCATATACACCTTTTCACGTGGAAAAACGATTAGGACCCATACAAGGAAGAACGGGCCACATATTGAACAAAAAAAAATGTGTACGGCGTGCGCAAAGAGTAACGAATCTGATTTCTCCCCGATAAAATGGAGGGGAACACGCAGAGAGGTATGAAAGGGATGTTATTATAGACGTAAATCCCTTTCTCTGCGAAGAAATAAAAATTCTGTAACGTTAGAGGAAGTTTAAATTGCTCGTTATCCGAGATATTACATTCGATGGTGACATCTATAGGTTGCCGCGGTTATTTATGGTTTTAAGGTTAATTATAGCCAACATAAAACAGATACAAAAGGTACTAAAAATATGGAATATAACACCCAGATATCGTATGTCCGGTTTCAAAGTTATATTTCTCAATCTTACGAGCTAAGTTACTAAAGAATGAAGCGTCGATTTCCCGATTAAAAAATAACGAACGATATTTATTTTTAACGAAAATAATTTAAAGATCTAACAAGATAAGTCATTACAAAACAGTGTCACCAACTTGTCTCCGTCTGTCCTCCTTTTCATTTTTAGCCTGTGGGTTATTATTTGAGAGTTTTTATTTAAAACCTTTTTCAAACGAAAAAAAGGAAGGTAGGTATAAGACGGGATACTGTTGTGTTGATAATTACTCACCTTTTTTTAGATTTGGGTTTGTTATTTACGTATTTGTGTTGTTATAAACGTAGCGTAAATATTGTAGTGCTAAGCGACAGATTGAATAAATTAAGTTCTCAAGGTTGCCTTTGCGACGTGAATGAAATACAGGCTGAACAACCGGATGTGACCACCACTTTACCTCAGATTTTAAGGTAGCAATATTGTTAAGTTGGTAGTACAAAATATGCTACATTATTGATTAAAACTTAGAGACGTGTTGGATATATTTTTATTTTACTATCATAAATTGTTTAATTTACCTGAATATTTGTGGTTTTCTTGAAAATACCCATCATTTGTCTTACACATCTCTGATTTTGCCCATTGAATATTTCTCCAGAAATATATATTTCACAACGTTTATTTTATATTATATCACAATTTTTTTTTTTTGAGCGTAAGGATATCGCAATCGTAAGGTAGGTTCGGCTTCGATTTACATTCCACCAATTGATGAAGTGGATCTTATTTGAGGATCAAGGTTGATTAGAAGAATGTTCTTACTGAGAATTATGTCTGAGGTATCGTTAGCGCAAGTTTGACTAGTTGATTTTGGGACACTCTGTATATTGCTAACTGATATTTATTAATTAATTACAATTTTATTTGAAACAATCATATAAATATAATATTGTGAGAGTAGGATCTAAGTAACTCATTACCTTTCAATTTCTTCTCACGATTTCGTTTCTCTTAACATAATACTGTAACTAGAGGAGAGCGTGGGCAAAAAACGGATATATTCATGCCCAATTCATAGGCTCTTCGTTCGGGAAGGCGCGTGCGACGTAAAATAGTAATTTTATCGCTCCGCGTATGTATTTCAGCTACACGTGTTCATCGGTCGAGTAAATTTGCTTATCTGATTCTCATCGTCCTAGTTGGCCAAATCCCTGATCGAAACTTCTTTGTGAGATACATATCTGTTATTTCTACAGATTACAAAGGTAGGCATACGAAATATATACAAAGAACAATAAAAAATGTTTGCATCGTAGAACTAGGAATTGTATGTGTTGATACACGCCTTTTATAAATGCTACTCATACCCCGATCATCGCCTTGTGTCTAAAACACGCTTCAGCTTAATTACAACATTAAGGTCAAAAGAAGAAAGAACAAATATACTAATGACATAGTTACAAAAAGACGTTTTCTATACCGGCTTCATTAAAATAAAGAATAACGATTTAATTATAAAGTTACCATGAATTTTAAAAAAGTAAATGTGGTATATGCTTTTTTAAAATTCATGGTTGTGAGAAACCGAAAAAACAAAAATTTAAATCACGATTTTTCCTTCCACCAATAAAAAGGGGTGCATAATAAAAACAAAAAGCCGAAGAAAGAGATTGTTTGTTTCCTCGAAATACAGCAGGTATACGCAATAATTTGAAGGATCGAATCGACTCGAACAAACAGGAAAACTGTTGAAATACATATACATTGCGATTAGCCTTAAAATAAATATATCTGAGGCGCAGTGCGTGGGCATGTTGAACTGTCAAATTATAGCCATGTAGCGACGAGAGCCGAACCTAAATACATAAATAGGAATACTCGAATATAGCCATTCCAAACACGTGGGCGTCGGCGTCGTTTAACCCAGTTAAATTCCATACGTTATAATAAAAAGTTAGAAGGCATTTTTGGGGCGCGTTAAGTCGTTTGTTGTCATCCAAACGGCGCGGCTTTGAATTGAATTTTTTCGCCCGGACGATTTCGACGAGCGGGCACAACGTATACCTACATACATAATCTATACGAATTTATTTTGTATCGGAGATCGTAATCGTTAATTTATATTGTATAAGGATACATTGAATACTGGAACGATGTGGGAAAACTCACGCTTTCACATGTAGTATATTAAAATTCAATAATGAATGTACATAAGGCCTATATCGAAAAATGTACAGTGCACTCCACATCTAATGTCTCCCTTTTGCGATCATGTATCTATACTTTCTATCACACGCTTCGGCTATTTTCGGATTTGCAGGTAGCAGATATGGTTTACATTATACATTTAGCATTGGTTAAAACAATGAATAATACGCAACTAATAAATTTTATTGGGAACATGTAAAATTATTGAAATACTACGGAACTTCAACGTATCCACTGTCCCTTCCTAAATAGGTGATTGTCCGTTAATTAAATTCTTTAATGACACTTCTCAACACATCTGCAGTTATAGCTTCACACGTTTCTGTAATGATTGTTTCAGATTGATCAACATCTTGAAATGGCCTCTGAAGGTATACCCTTTTCTTTTAAGTAGCCGCACAAAAAAAAAAATCTAGGATGGTAATGTCTGGAGACCTTGGAGGACAAAGAAACTCCTTGTACCTTGTGGAGGAGAAAATCCCGAATATTTCTTTTACAGTGACTTCGTGCTTCCATCCAAACTACCACTAAATGAACTAGGAAAAATATGGTACCAACGAGATGGAACACCATGTCACTGATATAACAGAAATATTCGGGATTTTCTCCTCCACACTTTTAATGGTCAAGTGATGGTGAGATACATGGAGTTTCTTTGGAGTACAAGGTTTCCAGACATTACCCCTCTAGTTTTTTTATGGGGCTACTTAAAAGAACAGGTATACCTTCAGAGGCCTTTCCAAGATGTTGATCATCAAAATTTTAAATTATCAAGCAAAATTTTTCTAACCGATTTCCGATTCATTTTTAACTCACTTGCATGTTTTCGAGGGTTTCGAGGGTACGTTGTAGACCTGATGAATTTTTTCTTTTTTTTTTTTTTTTCATTACAATGAGAGTTCTCAAATTATTGACCCACCGGGTGATGATGTGGGGAGATGGAGCGACTCCCAACATTAAAATGAGTGCGAAAAAAACATGCGATGCTCTGCCGTCCAATACTCCATCATTGATTGCTGAAATGGCGTCATAAGCAAGGTAGTATATCGCATTTACTCCCCTCTAAATCACGGCATCTAAACATATTTTTTATAACAATTTCTTGCTGTATAGTAGTTTCTCCATTCTCGGTGACATTTTGTCTTTACGATCTTTTACTATCTTGACAACATTATTGTATTGTATACTGTATTAATTGTACTCGATTTTAATTGACAATGTCTATATCTGCTACAGATCCTGGACAATAAATATTATTATTATAATGCGTCCAGTTCCCAGTTGTCACCCTGTGCTGATAACTTATTTGTAGAAAAACAAATTCTTTAAATCTCATATCATTAAATTGCATTTGGTTTTCTGGTAACTGATTCGCAGATTGCTAATGTAATAACTTCTCAAAGCAACCAACCTAGTACTTCATAATTACATTCTCTAACCTTGTTTATATAACTAACAATGACAAATAGACGAAATTTCAATTGAATAGAAACACCTACGGAACTAAATTTGAGATGATAACCAACATATTAAAATTAAAATTCCTTTGTCCTTAAAATATATTCAGAAAATGTAATTACTATTATAAATATATTAATATCCGTACTTGCGAATCTTGCCCTTGGTATGCGAAAGATAGCAGGGGATATTTGATCATTACAATGTGGAAATATTAGATTTACGGGGCACTGTACAGCGAGAAAGGCGGTTTACGTGCGAGCTGTATGAATGAGATGAATTCGCATGACGCCACACAAAAGCCAGCTTCGTTAGCGCAGATAACGGTTACCCCCTCACCCCTCGGGCATACGAAAAAAAAAAAAAGAATGAATCACAGCGTCAAATAATAAAAAAAGAACGTTAATTAACGTCGGGGATCGAAAAATAAATTATCTGATGCAATAAAAACAGTATGATTTAGATCACAAAAGCAAAAACTCCACCGTAAAAAAATTATAATTTTATTTTTAATTACCATAGAATAGTATGGACTCTTATTCAAAATAGATAGATATAAAACAAACATGAAACAAATAAAATAACTTATTTAGTTTGTCGTAATATTTTTACTGTATATAATCGCATGAGCTTTGTTCCGACCAGCAGTTCCAATCGATTCTTCTCGAGATTATTGTTGTTGTTTAAGTATTTTTTTTTTTAATTGGGGTGTATATTCGACCCCTCGGAGATGATCTGCAGTAAAAATTCTTTTGGAAAATTATTATTTATATCTCGCAAATGGCTTATCTGATCAGAGCGGAAAGGTAAGAGAATACGTAGTTTCTTCGGAGTATTAGAAATAGAAAAAGAATTATTTAGTTTTAGTTAGTACAACGTTCTAATTTCTTGAACCGCTTTACTCAAAAATATTTCTTTTATCCCCTCAAAATTTCCTTATGCTGTTAGAATGAAGATAAACCCTTGTGAGAAGCTGATTACATCTAAATCTATATTATAATTCAGCAGCAATACGCTTTAGTTTTGTTTTACTAAAACTGGTTTATAGATACAACATAAATGCATTATCTTGTAATGGGATGTATCAATTTCAACTTTCCGCGACAAGGATCAGGCCCTAGTCTTCATCGTGTTTATATTTTCCTTGTTACATAGGCAGTGTTGTTATCATAAAGTTTGCATTCAATTTGCTCTGGAACGTATACACGAAGTATTAAGAAGAATTATATTGTAGATACATCCATCTGAAAGTATATGTAATATTCTCGATATTGTGTACATAAAAGAAAATATTGTAGGAATGTAACCATGTCTATACATTGAAAAAGAAAATTTTATGAATATGCAATGCAAACTCATATATTTTAAATACCTAATGTCTAGATCAGCGGTATAAATAAACTTCTAAGGTGAAGTTTGAAATTATATAAGTCATCCATCCAGAAATTTCTAAACACTTTAAAGACCTTTTCATCGTTTCATTTTCTTCAACTCTTTTTTTTAGCGTTTCTTACATCATTTTCAATTTCCAAGCGTTCATATTATACATATTTTGAAGAGGCAGATCCTTGTTTCCCTTACGAAATAATTATTCAAAGACCACTCGCAACAGCAGCAGTTATGAAAATTCAATGCTTGATCTTTATCGCTCTCAAAGAGTAGAAGGAAATATACGAAGGTAGGAAGGAATACGAACATTTGTCAAATCCAAAGCTTAAAGCAGAAATGCAGTGAACGTTGGAGGAAATCGGTCATGGAAAATCATTGAGTTAGTACTTATGAATTCTTATTGTTTTAAATGTAATTATTAGAGGACAGCGTGGTTTAGGCGTTTGGTAAAAAACGGGTTTATTCATGACCATTTCATAGGCTCTTCATTCAGGAAAGCGCTATTCAGTACGATGTAAAATACGTAGTAAATTGTATGTGTTGATACACGCCTTTTATAAAAAAAAAAATGTTCCTCGTACCCTGGTCATCGCCTTGCGCCTAAAACACGCTTCAGCGTAGTAATTACCAGTGGGTTTCTATTTAAAAATATAAAGAAATTTGATTTTTATTTTGACAGTCGTTTAAATTAAAATAAACGAAAGGTTTAAACTGTCAGCAGAGTGACGAACACAATATGTTAACGAGCGATTCATTCAACTTTACCCCTCTCTACATAGGTACACTTCTTCCTCTCCATCCGTCGATATTCAAATCAGAACGAACACGGAACAAAGCAGTTATGCTACAAGATAAACTTTCCTAATTCAAAAAGTTCTGCGCGCAAAAATAACGAGTTTTTTTTCTGTTTGAATGGAACAGCTCCCCGACTAATTGCCGAGACAAAAAGATGGATACTGTGGGCGGTAACCGATTGTCCGATATTCCCCTGTTCCCCTTTTTTTTACTCCTACGTTGAGGGAATACTCGCACAAAAAAAACTGCCCGAGTTGCCCGGAGCTAATCACCCGCTTCAGTTGAGATTCATTTCGGAAACTCTACAAGAAAAAAACCGGAAATTTAACTTTGGAAATGCAATTAACAGTCTTTTATACTAAGATTAATTGTGTACATATTGCGAATGAAAGAGAGAGCGAGAAAGAAGATGGATGTTAGAGTGATGACTGAAAAGAGGGAATGCTATATTTTAGGTGATGCAAATTGATGTCTGAGTTAATTGTAGTAATTATTAGTTATAAAACATGTAAGTATAAAGTTAGTGTTTACATATACATAAAAGTAATCTACTTTTGTAAAAAAAAAAAGCATTCTGCATAATCCACAATATCGGAGGATTCAAATTGTATAGTCGCCGTCACGATATTTTAAAATGACCTCAGTTCGTACTAATCGGATTATAACGTTTTATAACCCTTGTAACTATGCAAACGATTGCCCTTCACAGGTAAGCACAATAGTGAAAAATTATAATCCGATTAGTACGAATTGAGGTCATTTTAAAATATCCTGACGGCGACAAGTCCTGACATATATTTTTCGTTCTAAATTTATTATATTGTAATGGCATAGAGAATTAGAATATCTTTTTTAAATGAAAATAAATTGTTTCTTGTAAATTTTAAAATTTAATTATAAATCTCTGTAAAAATTTTTTTAACTGCAACTAGTAACTACTATAGGTATATAATACTCTATTACATTCTAAATTTTAGAAAAATATAAACGGGATAATATTTTATACAGTGTCATATATGTCGCAATATACAGGGTGCGACAGAACAAATTAAGCAGTTTTGAGGGGTAATAAAAAAAAGTCGTGGGTGTATCTAGAGAAAAAACGTTTTTGTTTCTGAATTTAACAGAATATACCATGAAATATAGGTTAAAAGAAAATTGGCTTTCTTAGATAAACTGAACTTATCATAATATTTTAATAATCAGTCACTGTATAATATAAGCTACTTCAGACCACTTGTCCGCTAGTTTTTTTGTGTTAAATACGAAAATATTTAACTACTAAGTTAATATCTCCTGGTCTTATTGTTAAAATTTGAAAAAGAAAGTGTAGAATTAATTATAAAAAATTTATTACATCATTCTAATTGTAAATAAATCGCAAGAAGAAAATAGTGGACGAATTACCTGAAACTGCCTAACTACATAACAACAATGATCTTTATACATAATGCATTAATATGTATGTATTTACAATACCTATTATTATAGTATTATAGATTATATTGTAGTATTACTGTTAAGGTATTATAAGAACGCACTGTATATATTTTTCACAACGATCTTATATTTATTTTTATTTATTTCCTCGTATTTAAGTAACGTATACAAAATGCAGCATTTTACTGTATAATATTTTCAGTATTACAACCTTTACTGTATAAACACTACTACAAATAAATGGTACATTTATAACATATTTATTAATTCCGTCCCCAAGATATCCCTAAAGTTAATCCGAAATTTAGAGTGATTTATTTCAAATATATGCACATACATAACCTCAATTTCTGGAACGTGAATTAAACCATTCCCGCTGGAGTCAGTACAACCGCCGAGATTGCCCACATACGCACGTGATGAAAGGACTGCCCCCAAACTGGATAATCAATCACAGTCTAACAAAATCCCCTTCAGTGTGTTACCGTCTGGAAAGGTGGTGAAAATGGAATCTTTACGAAATTTTTTTCTGTCAGGTACGTAAGTACATGTCGGTGTAGGAAAATTGATTGATAGTAATTTTTACAGTATACATAAGTATATCAAAAAATCATATATTATTTTGAATTATTCTTCGAAAAACATATTTCTAAAAATATATAAAGACGTTATAGATAAAATTAAAAACGGTATAAGAGACCATTACTTCTGAATCAGCGCAGATGAAACTACAGATTTATTAGCTAGCAGTATAATTAATATTATTATCGGCGATTCACATCCCGACACACTCACAGAACCCTATTTAATAGCAACTAAAGTAATCGAGTATGTAAAAGCAAAGAAGGTAGCCAACAATTAAATAATTGTTAATGCTGTTGATAACACTTTTCATGGTAATGTTACAGATAAGTAAACAGATACCTCACTGTAGCAGAATTGGCCAAATCACGCGGGCTGCATAAATGAAAGGTGCAATATTTCGATTTTATGAAACATAGTTACTTGCAGGGAGCGAAGTATATAGCCCAAGACCGACGGCTGAGTGTGGAAGCAGTACCGATTCCCTAGTTGTTTTTATTTAAAAAATATGCTTTTTCGCCGCACAACTGTTATTTATACCTAGAATAGAAAATTGGAAGTTTATATCTCCTTGAATATGGATTGCTCTTATTTAGAATATAAATATTCTCTATAGATTGTTCAGATTAACTTGCAGTGCGCATGATGTATCCGTATGTGTCTCATAAGAAAATATTTTATGGTCGAAATTCTTTTTTCGTTGATAGTATCGGAGATAATGAAGAATGGTAATTGTACCACATGCATGCAGTCGTTATAAATGCCATTTTTTAAAGTCTAATTATCATATCTTATTATCCCCAAGTAAAACACCAAATCTTTTTAAAATATGTATCGTATATATATATCGTGGCCAAAACACGTGCCGTTCAAAAAATTTCACTTTCGCGAGATATGGGGATGTATTTTGGTTACTTTTTAAAATTATTTTTATGTTACACAGGCTGTTCCAAAAGTTGTGTTTTTTAAAAGGAAAAGTTTGTATATTATTGCATTTTTGGATTGTATATTCAAAGTGTCTGTTTTAATAGAGTTTATAATAACTAAACCTTAAGATTTTTTAAATAATTTGAATTTTGTGAAAATCTAATCTAAATATGTTTCAAATACCTAAGATGTATTTAAGTTACACAAGCGAAGTTTACGATGAAGTGTGACAATAGACCATATTTTATAACCCAATTAGCATAAACTGGCCAAATTAAAACTAATCAAATAAGAATTTTAAGCGGTTATAACTTGATTAATTTAAATAGAACACCATATTTTTTAATTTAACAGCAAATGTACTTTTTAATTATCTATCTTCGCACAGTGCTAATAATAGACAAGCTTTTCACATGGTTCCAACATGAGTAAACACAACATATAAAATCTCATATAACAAAAGTTGATACGGTAACTCCCGACAAAAACGAACAGTTAATTATAAAGATCAACACGAGACTCCTATCTCTGAATTTGCATTAATTTCTCTACAAGCATCGTCTTACTATCACAGCCAGGCATGACGTTCCTTTTTTTGATACTTGCTTCTTTTTCATTCCACTGCAGACGAGCTTCATTTGTTATTCACGCGTTAGTCAAGCGAGCACGTAAGGCACGCGAATATATATTACGACTGCGTTAACTGCCACTTTTATAGCGGTTTAGCTGGGAGAATCTTTGGAATTTATTCCTGGCCAGGGCGCCACCCTCATGCTCTCAAGCTGTATGTAACGGTGTTTCTTTATAAGCTTTTTTACGGTGGTTATGGGTTTAACAGGGCATACGTGCTGGGATTTCAAATGAAGAAAAGTTTCTTATATATAGAGGATATTTCGCAATCTTAACAATAAGGATATAAGCCTTAATTAGTGCTTTGAATCTTTTGAGTATAATTTCGTTTTCATAAATAGAGTTTCTTTTAAATGCATAAATTTAAATACAAGTTGTGATAAATTAGGGATATTTAGGTTTAAAGAAGGCTCAACAATAAATGCGTTTATACACACAGAAAAAATGCATTCTCAGCAGTGGCGGTATAGAATATCACTTAATTAGTTCTGGAATAACGCCATCTTCCGTTGGGCCTATTAGAAATTTACAACAGAACTTGTTAACTGTCAAGCAAGATGTATTCGACAGTTAACAATACAATAATAATTTGTGATTTTTATAAAATGCCAGCCAAGAAACAAATAATACAACTCTTGTGCATTAATCTCCTAATCATATTTGCAAGTACTTAAAGTATACGCCTTTAGATTAGGCCACTGTTTCAACATGTCTTTCGAACGGAGTTTGCTTTAATTACGAAATAAGAGACGCGGGATTATCTCGCAAACAGAAGACAGGCAATATCGCAGAGATAGCATATACGCATCACAAACGGACCTACCACTACATACTAGCTTAAGTAAACAGTTGACGACGCCAATGTTTCCACTGTTTACGCTTATTTAGTATTGTAAGACCTACATATAGAGCAAAACGCGTATATTCTAAGATGTATCAAAACAGTAGCATATAACAGTAAACACGTTATTAGAACTTACGTATTATATGACAACATGCAAAAAGAAATAAAACAACACAACTTGCAAAGTTAAACGTTACGTGATATGTGTAAATGCACGAGTGACTAGGGCCCCTAGTTTTAAATAAGCCAAGATCGAAGCGAGTTATCCGATAGTCGGAGTATTACCAGACTGAATATCGTCATATTTCAATCGCAGTTAATATTAGCTCAAAATACAACAATCGATGCAACGTATTGGTTAGCATGTGTCTAGTTATACAAAAATTGGGAGCGGAACATG
Organism: Cetonia aurata; assembly: GCA_949128085.1. NCBI lineage: Eukaryota > Metazoa > Arthropoda > Insecta > Coleoptera > Scarabaeidae > Cetonia > Cetonia aurata. Next base: position 38,873,608 of record OX421886.1, on the reverse strand, counting down.
GATGAGCAGCAAAATACAATGGTATATGAACGTTCTCAAGACTATTCTTCTGTAGGTGGCCAATCGCTGCTTTCCAGTTGCGTAACTTTATGTGAAGATAGGGTAAGTTCCAGCGAATGAAGTTAATTTATAAAGGAAATAGTTGATCATATAGATACGGGTACTCCCACAGGTAAGTCAAAAGCTTTATTTATACAGCTAGTCCTGGGCTTTCATCCATAATTCGTATACAAAAACTAAAACGGATGAAAGTGAAATTTTGACGCAACTATCCGAACTATAACTGTTCTACGCAGATACATACGTACAGAACGACAGTACATGCATTTTCTATTGGCGGAAACACTGAGTTTCATATTTTCTACGAATCGTGAAGATAATAGAGTTCTCACGTGCGAATTATAACATTTCTGTGTCTCACTCTATTGGGCACGCCCTCTTGCTATCGCGCATCCGCCAGCTGAAAATGCTTGTACTGCCGAAATAGTCTGCCGAAAACGAACCTGGACAGTTGCAATTAATACTAAAACGGCCAAAAGATGGCACTAGTATAGAACATTACAGATTTCTGTTAGCTTGTACGAAACTACGAATCGGATGTTTGAAAATTGATTTTGTAGTGAAAGTTATTATTAATTATGATTGTACAACTTATACTATACTATTTTACATAACTTCTCGGCCTGATTTTAATCGCGAAACCGATCGCCAAGTTGTTCTACCGATAAATTTAGGAATTTTGTGAGGATTGAAAAGACTTTTCTGATACTCATCATTCATCCTATTTTATTTACAGTTTTGCAAAAGGCTTAATTTTTTTTAAATCACACGGACAGAGAGGTTTTGGTCATTTAAAACAATATACTTACGTGCTTTACTTAAAAAGAACGATAGTTTCGATAAAGTCCTTTTCCTCAAACTCAGCCACAAACATAAAGTGCGCATTAAATATTGTCGCGGGGGTTGGGGCCGACTCCCTCCGCAGTGTTGCTTCCCTAGCCAGATGTAGGACAATTACCTCCCTCCCCCGTGTATAAAAAAAATCTTACCCACCCTTTCAAACGTTAAAAAAGCTCTATATCTTATATTTCAAACGAGGTACTGGACATTCTTCCTCAGACACCGAACATCTTGTTCGGTCCGTCATTAGAAGTTGTCCCTCTTGATATGACAAATTGGCAATTACCTCCCTCCCCGGTGTATATAAAAAATCTTACCCACCCTTTCAAACATTAAAAAAACTCTATATCCTATATTTCAAACGAGGTACTGGACATTCTTCCTCAGACCACCGAACATCTTGTTCGGTCCGTCATTAGAAGTTGTCCCTCTTGATATGACAAATTGGCAATTACCTCCCTCCCCGGTGTATATAAAAAATCTTACCCACCCTTTCAAACATTAAAAAAACTCTATATCCTATATTTCAAACGAGGTACTGGACATTCTTCCTCAGACCACCGAACATCTTGTTGGGGTCGCAGTAGGTAAAGAATTATTTGAGGTAGATCGTTTCAATTGAAATACCCTGTATGTATGCGTCGACCAAAGAGATTAACAACTTCCCACTCTCCTGAAACGAGGTCTCCTGGCGAGCGTCGAAACAAAAACCGTTAATTAAATTACCCAGGGGGTAAGTACAAAAGCCACCCCCCCCAGTATTGTTAGCAGCAGTGTATAGCGAATATTAACAGGTATAAACACGTGTCTTATATTATGCAAGCACATTATTACATACAACAATAGCTCAAGGTGTATTACGAATGAATATCTCCCGTAAGATCGATAAGTGTGCTGTGTACCGTAGGAATATTCAATTTTAAGGGTATATATATACGTTTATATAATTTTTGATAAGTCGTTACCTAATTTACTGACACAAAAAAAGGAGGTCAACGTTTTCCAGCGCCCGACAGACGTGCAGATGATACAAAAATAATATCCCACTTAAGAATTACACATAAATAAATCACTTATTATCTGTGACATTTCAACTCGGCAACCATTATCTTACACCGGGAGTTCATACATCCAAGAAAGCACCTATTAATGCAACAATAAGTTATTCAAAGACATCGAGAAGCATAAACAAAACATAAACTTCTTTCATGCTGATGGGATATTAACGTATCTGTTTGCATGTGCAGTATAAGTAGTAAGTTACGGGGAAGATAACAATTTATCAACGTTATTTGTTTTAAAAATAATAAAAAAAAAATAGCGTATCTAAACATGAGAAAACAATCCCGTGTCGATGGAGAAAGCAAGACAAGTCAGGCGGCAGTGTACTTGCAGCAGAGATACACAATTGATATAAGCACGGTTGAAATCGAGGAAGATTCTGAAGAAATCGTTTGCGAAAATCAAAGCTTCCTCAGCTACAATATGGAGCGGAATGGGCTCGGTGGTAACACCCAAAATAAGGTATTTTTCTTTTAATTAGAATTGATTGATATAATATGAGAAATGGAGCTGGACTTGTAAAAATTGTCACATTTATAAGTAATTTTGAAAAAGGTTTTTTTTAACTTTAACGCATGATTGAATATATCCAGCATTTTTAATCCACGGAGAAATAACTTTTAATTCGAACACCAAATTGCTATCACTAATGTCGCAGGCAACTTATTAAGTTCTATTTAAAAAAACAAGAACACTTTTTATGCTGTCATTACGTGTTCACCCTGACGATAAATTGGCAAATCTTTTGAAAAAATTGACTACACCACAAGCACGATTACAACAAAACATAAACAACAAATAGTAGTTTTTAAAAAATAATAAAAGGATATTTTAAAAATCGTGGCATATAGGGGTATTAACTTTTAAAAACAAAAACATTTTATTCGGCTTCAAAATGAGCCCTCACTTGACCTATCATGTCATTTAATTTTTTTTAGTAACCCCCGCTCCCTACCCCAAGGAAGTGAGGGGTGGGTACCAGCCTGCACAAAACATAGTTTTCATGATCTTATACAACTTCTTCAAATTTCAACTTTGTCTCTAGATTCGTTCAAAAGTTATGGGTGTGTTCCCATACTTTTGTCCCACACCGTATGTACTCATTCATATAATATAATAATTTGAATATATCTCCCTGTATATTTACACTGTGAATGCTAGTAAACATTTTTTAAGTTTCCCACCAATATTTTTATAATCTATATACGGAGCATTAGCACCACCCTCGTAGAAAAAAGTTTTCATGACCGAGATTTGAATATTACATTCAAAGTTTCACTTTTCATAGGAACACGTAAATAACTTTTTTATTTTGAACGCAATCAATATAAATTATGAGGGCCACGGCAATGCACCTTTTTGATGTGATCGATGTGAGGATAAGAAATTTAAAAATAAATTACCAATTAATTTGGATTAGAGAAATATTAATGGAATGTAATCCTGTCATCTTTACACCTCTATGATTAAAACTTTCTATAAAGATGAACATTGTTAACTTCAATAATAGCTGCGAAAGAGATCGCACTTTCTGAACAATCATTTATCTCCGTCTTTAATGGTAATTACTGTAAGTTGTATTCAAACTCCAAACAAAATTTAATATTCAACGTCAACTAAAATCTCATTTGATTTGAAACTCTATTGTAACTTTCTGTCAAGAGTGACAGAAGGAGAACTGTTAGGGGAGTGATTAAATAAAGTTAATTTAACGGGAAAAGTTTCTATCTGAATATCTTCTATTTGAGTTTGCCGTTAGTATATAATAAGGATATTAGATATGACATAAAAAAAAACTTCACTCAAAGCAAAAAGAAACAGTTTAATCACCACGTTAAAAACAACAATCTTTTTTTTCTTTAGTTATGTTACAGCGGGCAACGATGTCACCGCATACCAGAAGCCCTAATCAAACTATACGGAGCTAAAGTTCTAGCGTTGGATCTCAGCTACAACGAGTTAGTCACCCTACGTGGGTTGGAAGGATTTCCGAATCTGCGAGAGTTGATCTTGGATAATAATCAGCTAGGTGATGGGATTAGCTTCCCTTACCTTCCGCATCTGCATACCTTATCTCTTAATAAGAACAAGGTGATAACCCCTTAAATAAAATTGGAAAAATCCCAACGACAAAATTACGTTTTAGATCGAAGATGTCGATGTTTTACTTAAGAAAATCGCTAAGGATCTTCCGCAAGTCACGTATTTAAGTTTATTAGGAAATAAGGCGTGTCCTAATCAATTGAGCGATGTGCAAAACGACGAACAAGACTATCAACGTTACAGGTGATTGAATCACAAAAATCCCTTAGATATTTCAAATTTCCCACGCTAATTCTGACAGTTACGAATGCGATTCGCAGGTATTACGTTTTATACCACCTGCCGAAACTGAAATTCCTCGACTCGAATAAAGTATCCGAGGCGGAACGACAAGAGGCAAAACGAAGCGGGCAATTTATGAGAGTCGTGAAACCCGCACCGGCAACTAGGAACACGGAAGAATTTCTAATCACGACCGTTCCATCATCATACAGCCCTCTACCGAGAGTAATCAGAAATCCGAACGATCATCGCGGTAGGGCCACATTTTTTCAATATCTATCACCTTTTCAATCCCTCATTTTATATTTTTTTATTGTAGGAGTCTACAGCAAGTGTAAGTATAAATACTCGGGGAAAAATTCCGAAGGAAATCGATTCATTTTAAATAACGACCTATGAAATATGTATTCACGGAAAATGTATGTGCTATAGGTATTACGAAATAAAATTTTTTATTTGTATATTTGATGTTTCTTTATGTAAAGTTGAGATTATAACTTGCTTAAATATTAAAAACCATTATAAAAGTATCGCTTGTAGTTTTATTTAGCACACGATAGAGAGCTTGTTGATTTTGTAACCATAGCAACTATTACTCATTTAAAGATTTCATAAATTCATTTGCTTAGATTTAATTAATTATACGCGTGGATTAACATGTAAGTGGTAAAAAAATGTAGTGAATGTTTTCACTTACCCTTTGGACAGCTTTTTCGAAATCCAAACACGTTTTTAACTACACAAAACACTAAAACACACGACGCGGAAAAAAAATTCGTTTTGAAGAAATGTCGGTCGCAGCAATACTACCAACTTCAAAGAGCCTTAAAGTAACCAAAATTACTTAAATTACTGTTTTACGTTGTGAATCTTTACAAAATCTCATGAATTTTATTTAATACAAAAAACGTTTTATTATTACAAGTAATAAACTGACAATTTACTATTTTATTTTACTTTAATCAATCATTTTTCTCAAAATACAGTTTTAGCTACACAAAACACCAAACCCAAACAATGTTTTCACGCAACTTCATAAGTATATTCAAAATTATATATGTCAAAATTTCTGTTTTGAAGATTCTTGTTGTAAATCACAAACATAAACAGATATATATCTATTAAAAGGTTAATCTCCACATATCTCACAGATTTGATATAACACTTTTATTATAAGAAAGAACAGACTGTCAATTGACTATATTTTTATTATTTCATTTTAATCAACAAATACTAAGTACATCTCTCTTCCATAACTTATAAATAATATAGGTATGTATAATAATAATATGTATAAGTATTTATAATATATTTACATTTATAAGCTAAATAACTAAACCGGAATGTATTTTGTTGCCTGTTTTACACCACGCTATTTCTTGGGCAACTTTCTTGTTACGTGTTAAAAATATTAGCCAATAAACTGATCCAGAAATAAGATGGTGTACAACGACCTTGACGCACAAATCGTGCCGTTTCGAATATCAAATATGATCCGATCACCAATAATTGCATATAATTTTTATCATTGTTAGAAAAATGTACAAAAAACAGCATATAAATTACTCTTTCTCTATTTATTCACCCGTCACACAAAATTCAAATTTCGCGGCCATTTTTAGTAACTTCGAAGCATGAAATTACCTAGAATTTCGTTTATTAATTAGTGGTGACTTTAATATTCTGAATATGTTGAAGTTACTAGAAATAATCGCGGGATATTTGAATTTTACACTTCATATTTAGAGTAATACGCATTTTTAACTCACAAGCAATTTACATTTCGTTAACCTTAATACGTACTATATAAATGTATATAAAAAAATCACTTAAAAAATCCTATCACAATGGTGACATTAATATAATTTTAGTAATTATATTAAAGAAAATCATTCGATGCAGCTACCATTTAATTGTTATAGAAAAATAAAGAGAAATATACCAAGCACGATTGTTTTGTTTCGTTAGAAGCAAAATTAGTACCTTACAACCTTAGGGGGGATATATATAACAATTTTTTTCTACGAAACAAACATTTATGCCGAAAAAATCGCACAACACTTAGGATGAAGAATAAAATTGTGATAGATCGTATACCATGAAATTTATACAAAAAAAAATCGTTATAACATAATATAAATTACTTTAAGTAATACATAGTTGCATTTAAACTAATAATACTTAAATAAAACTCACTTAAATATGTAGAAATATAAAAAAAAATTATATAGAGCATCCAGACCGACATGCAAGTACAGAATTATTATGGGAGATGCATTGTTGTCAAATCTATTTTTCTCCAAAAATGTAAATTTATAGAGTTTTGATTCAGTGATGTTGATAAATGTAATTTTGAAAACTACGTAATATAATAATTATTGAAAATAAAAAATTTAATATAATATAAAATTAAAAAGCAAACTATAATGTCATCAGGTATGAATTCAAATGGTATAATGGCAATAACAAACAAGAGTTAGTGTTAGATGCAATACCGACATAAAAAATATGCACTTACACTAATGATTGAAAGAATAAGAAAGGGTACATATTGTCCATCAGAGTCTGTACTTACCAAGAAGTCCTGGATTTTCTATAGCAGCGTAAATCAATTGAGCCAATGTGATGATAAACGAATATAACGTAATACGCGCTTTTAAAATTCTAATATGGCAATTGCTGCGTTGTATTTGATTGACACAAGGAAAATGAGCAAAATTGAGACTTTTCGCAAAAACAAAAAACGAAATAGGCAGTGTAGAAAAAGCGCAAGAGATAATAAAAGTAACAACACTACTCTATATTTCTAAAAGCTGCTTAAAGTTTAATTAAGACATTGATTATCGGAAGAAGACTAAAAGATTAGAACAAATATAAAAATACCCTTAACATCTCACTTTTCGTTATGTTCAAAGTCGAAGTTTAATAACAACATTACAACTAATCGCTATTTTTATTATTACAATAATTATGCTTAGTGTGTTATCGTAATAATATATATGTACATAAATATAAATATATAATATGCTGCAAAAATATATATAAAAATTATTATAGGTAGGTACTATAAAAGTTTTCCGATGAACATATTTGCTTCTCAATACATTTTTTTACATCACAATATGCGGACACACATCAAAGGCATTATTTATATATTAAGTAGCGCATATTTGTAATTGAAATCGCAAAATTATTAACAAAATTATCTGAATCTGATCTCTTCTCAAGTTTAAGTAAAGTTTCTGTGAAATTAGTATCAAGATTGAGCTGGAAGATAAGTATATTTTCATTATTAATATGGGGAATTACAAAAAAGATTTGTTTATTACACTCATAAATAAAATAATTAATTTGTTACAGATATAAAACGGGGAGGTTTTAAAAATTTAAATTAATAAGTTTAAAGAGAGATATCAGCCGACACAATTATTTTTATATTTTCGCGATTCAATATAAAGATTTTATTGCTAGTTAGCTGCTTGAAAGAGGCTCCTAAGTTTATAAAAAGATAACATAAAGAGACTTCAAAAGACAATAAAAAATGCGTTCTTAAAAGCCTTGGAATGCATCACTTACCATTTTTATAACAATTTGCTCTAAAATAATTGATTTATTAGGTACATTACAGTTACAAACAGCATAAACGGAACAAGTTTTATTCAGAATTAAAAATACTTTGCATTAAATTTGTCTCGTTTACCTTATTTATCATTATACATATACAGAGCGTGTCTCTTAATCCTCCCAGGTTAAATATCTCGAAGGATAAAAATATGGTAGCCTATAATACACATTGCTAAAAATTTATAAATAGAAATTATTTTAGAACTAGATTTAAGTCTTATAATAATTATTATGACAAGAACTGTGAATATGTTTACTGGTTTTTCTTACAAATTAAATATTTGTAAAAAAATACAGACACAATTTTACACTATTTATTTAAACACAAAAATTTTCGAAACTAGTACAAATAATAAAATTTACTTTAGTTTTAATACTGTTTCAAATAAAAAACAATGTATATTTTCACGTCATAAAACATCATTTTGATAGGAATCATATCTTTTAAACAAATGCTTTTTGTAAAATTCTAATATCATATCCGTTTCTGAGATATTCGACCTGGAAGTTTTAAATGACACACCCTGTATTTAAATTAATAAGTCAAGAAACAAAATTAATATTAATTAATACAGAGTGATGTAAAGTCACATAACAAAAATTTAAATATATACACTCGGACAAAAAAAAAATAATGATTTAATCACTTTCTCTTTGTATATTAGTAAAATAATTTCCTAGTGCCTAAAAATTTTATTATTTTACACTTCAACATTTGATACGGGTAATCGCTTGATTCACGCCAATTCAATATAGGCCGTTTGCACTTAAGTAAATGAACTTGATCAACAGTTCTTGTAAAATCTTCCGTCTAGAAATGCATTATAAAATTCAAAAAAAGGTTGTAAAAAGCAGTTAGTAAAAAACAAATCATCACTTTAACTGAGGATAGATAAACACATTTCTCTTTTTAAGTGGCAGTTAAATTTTTAACCATTGGTTATCGAGGAAGAATGTGTTGTAGTTTTGCTTCAAGTTATTGTGGTTTATTTTTTGAAAAGCGCGCGTCAATGTTACCAACTTATGCGAGTTGGTACGAGTGGGGCGTCCTAGCGTGGTAGTCGAAGCGATGTAAGCGTGAAAAGATGGCGGGAATAAAAGTTGTTGTTAAGTTATAAATTATTTTATTGTGGTTTTATTGTAAAAGCAAGAAAAATAGAAGTTCGGCTTCCCCGACTACATTATCGTAAATTTTATAAGAATTTTCGTAATCGATTTAGCATTCCTGACGAAGTATATGAAAACCAGAGAGCGTCACTAACTGGCGTTATTATAAACAGAATTTTACTTCAGGGCTGAGGCTCAATAAAGTGCATAACTGCACCATCTACACAGATTATAGAGAATATGGTGACAGCTCATTACACAGTGCATCAATGTGGTTAATCTAAGTAATCTTTCATCACTATGTACCCCGAAGACCCTGCTGAGTTAGCAAAAGCAGATTTTCCAAAACAAATTCCTTGATAACGTATCCACATCTATTGAACAAAATAAACACAATTTTGTGGCGATTTATTATTAATTTATTAATAATGTTCAAAAAGAAAACAAGTTCCACTTCATCAAAATGTTCAGCGAAGGTCTGGGAGGAAACCAAAATACTGATATCAACGACAATACAATACAACGACATAACATACACTGACGTTTGAGAAAAGTCATTTAAATTAATTTAAAAAAAGGATTGGCCCTAAAACGGATCCCTGAAGCACCCCAGCTAAGCTACACTTTTGTGATTGCACAGAATTACATATTACTTTTTAGTGCCGGTCAGTGAAATATAAATACTTTGGTATACAATGCCTATTTTATCATAATAGTTTCTCAAATGTGATTTTATCCATTCTTAGGAAATTTTCAAATGTTTTTGCATCATTTTCATCTAAAAACTGTATATACTAATATTGCCTCATACCTATTTAATCAGGGCTTAATCCACCATCTTCTGCTTGGAGCGCTTCTATTTTCTATTATTATTAATAATAAAAAGTGACAACCAAGCAGCTAATTTAATTTTAATTTGATGATTTTTATTGTTCGTCATTTCGTTCTAATTTCCTTGACGTTCTGATTATATCTTGAGCGTCTTGTGTTTATGTCAATAATTTAAGTAAACAGAGCTTATTATTTTATTATTAAAAGCGTGCAATTTTTATTGCATGCGAGAAAAATTGCGGCCCTAATAAATAAAATTACCACAAACATATTTTAAACCGCAAAATTGGTTACAGAAAATAATTTTTGTATTGCGAATATCAAGCGAGATACTACAATTCAAATGTTGAATTGACAAGTGACATTGACAGCGTTCCGATACTTTTGGCTGCGAGTGTACATATAGAAAATCAGTTGCCGTTATTGTACGATCATTTATTACAACCTTTAAAAAGGAATTAGTGCACAACCCAGAGAAAGGCGTATTCACGAAAAAAGTTACTCGACAATTCCGATTGAAGCAACGAATTTTTGCATTTTTGTTTTTTTTTTTGAGAAAGCTTAGGATGAAGAATAAATTATTCCTGGCGCTTCCACCTTCTGCATTTTACTTTTAATTTTTATACCTAACTATCCCGCAGTTGGTATCACATACCTTACGTTAACTTCTGCGACTCTAATAACTTCCTCTTATCACTCTCGATCAATAATTTACCTTTCAATTCTTCAATGGCAGTCGCTTGCGTTTCAACTAGCATCTCCAACTTTCGTAACCTCTCTTCGAGATTGGTGTACTGCTGTACGGTTAACACCATCGTTTCTTGTCTGGGATCTTGGGATTCTCCACCAACCCTACTATTATGGTTGTCGGGTCTCTCGGCACTCCCGGAGCTATTGTTGCAAGTAATACTGCTATTGCTTTGCTTCTCGCTGGTGCTTTTATTAAATTTATTCGTAATCGTCAACGAAGATCTAGTGTTTGTCGTCGTGGGTGAGATCGAGAAGGAATTATTAACCGACAGAGGGATGTCGACGTTGGAATAGTTATTTCGGGGTAAGTTTTGCAGATTGTTCGGTTTGGCTTTCGCAACGGTGGGTGGTTTGGTGTCGATCAGAGGCTCGATGGGTGATATTTTTGATGTGGCGGGGCACGGCATTGATTTGGACATGATGCCATCGCCCGGACTCTTATCTAATTCGGGGTAGAGTCCTTTGGTGTCGAGGTTCTTCTCCGATATCGGAGAGGTGAAAGATCTTTTGGCTTGGTTGATTTTCATCTCTGCCAACCAAGGGGCTTTGTGTTTTTCCCACTCTCGCAAGGAAGGCTTCATTTCTTGTGGTTCTTCTTCGGAGAAGAAGACTTCTTCTGTGTCTAAATTGGGTGATTTATCTTTCGTTGCTACGGCTGAAGTTGGTGGTCTTCTAACTGCAAAAATTATTATTATTATTATGAACAGGAAAGGTACTATTAATGCTTTAAGCTACATCTCAAATATAATACATATACAATAATTTGAACAAAAATAAACCCACATTTGTTACATTCTTAGAACTTGCCAACGCCTTTAATATGGTAATCCACCCAATTCTAATTGATAAGCTTCAAAGATAAGAAGTAAGAGGAACTCCGCTTGAGCTGGTTAAAAGTAATCTGTCCAATAGGCAACAAAGAGTAAGGATATATGAGTGTAGAAGTGATTATCGGTAGATTATCATAGGTGTTCTGCCAGGAACTGTGCTTGGTCCACCGTTCTTTATATTATATGTAAATGACCTTTTACCACATATGGACAGAAACACAATCTTGTCTTACACTGACGATATCATCATCGTTTCAACTCATGTCAAATGATCAACAGCTAGGAATAGAATAATCATGTACTTACAAGCAAAGGCACCCAAGTGTCCACCTCTGATTTTGATAAAATTTGGTAGGGACACAGAGTACCGAAAAATATTTGACACGATTTTTTTTTAGCGTCCCATTTTTGGTTATAGGGTGTAATTTGGGCTCAAAGTTACCGCCAAAGATACATTTTTCGCAACCTAAAATGTAAGGTTGAAAAAAAAACATAATTTTTTTCTTCTGCCTCCCCTTGTATATTATGAATTTATTTTTTCTCTTTTTATCTTTAAACTACATGGAAAAATAAAGGTTACATATTTTTGGATTTTTTTCTAAATGTCCGTTTTAGTGAAGATACCATTATTTTTATATACGCCTACCATAGACTATTTTTCTTTATATTCTTAAAATAAAATTTAATACCGCATTGTATTTATTTATAAAAATTGTTTATTTTAGAATAAAAAAAAAGTAATATGATACATACAAACGGTATGCCCGAAAATGTCGATTTATTTATTACCGTTTGATATCTTGATGTCTTTGGTAGGAGAATGTATTATTTTGACAATATACATATGTGATTTAAACATACATTTCTTTATGTATACAAGAGTGTGATCGGCTTGCTAATTGTACAGTTAGTTATTAAATACTCATTGTTAAAGATAATTGTGACGTATCTAGAATGATCTATTGTGCGTTAAATAGACAATATTTAAAAAACAAAATCGTAAACAAACAACTTATAGAAACAATTAAAAGTATAAGAAAAATTTACCAGTTAACACAAAACTAATAATAAGTACTTACTGGGTGGTTTTGCTCTGCCAGCACGAACATCTTTCAACAAAGGATTCCGTTCAACTTGATCGAAAGCGTTTTCACCATTCCTCTCCGCTGGCACCTCCACCTTTACGTCATTCTTCACCTGGTGACCCTTACTGCTCGCAATACCATCGACGATGTCACTTTTTCGTGTAGTTACAAGCCCACGGAATCCTTTTGTAACAGAAGAAGGCGATATTTTCTTAAGGAGATCGGGTTTCTTCAATAAGGGGGGATTCGGTTTGGTATCAATTTCATTTTTAGGCTCCAAAGATGTTCGTTGGAAAATAGTCGCAGTGGGTTTCAGTGGAGTGCAATCGCTGTTCACTCTCGGATGTTTCGAATCATCTTTTTGTGGCGATTTTTCTTCAGTTTGTTTAATGATTACTACGAAGTTGTCTGGGAATACCCCAACCTTCCCGTTTAACTCCCCTTCCCACCAGCCGGGGTCCGCAAGATCTTTGTTTGTTAAAGTTATAATGTCGCCTTCTTTCATGCTTAATTCGTCCTCGTTCTGGGCTTTGTAAGCGTATTTTACCTCGCATAGTATTTTAGCTGCAATGATAATGAAACTTTTTCATGGAAACATTTATTATTGACTATTGTTATTTTGGAAAAGATGGCAGAGTTGATTAAGCAAAAACAAAGTTGTATAAAAAATTAATAAATAAAATAATCGCTTTTTAACAGAAGAGTTGCAATTTTAGGTTTATATATTTGTACAAGAAGTCTTGTCACCATGTTTGCACAGTAATTATAAGAAAAAAATAAAATATGAACTTCTTTTTGTCTCTTATAGTATTCTAGAGATAAATAAAACAATGATGTACTGTTCTTATCCAGGATCGTACCAAGCTTGTATTTTTAATTACTTTTTAATAACTTTAAAAAAAACTAATTTCAATAAAGACAGCCATGATATTAAAGTGTAAAAAAAACTAAGCACTTAGAGCTTATTTTACAACAAAAAATTTTAAAACATGAAACTTAAATGACAGATTTAAATAATCTTTTAACATTTTTTTTTATAGATATATCAAAAAAAAAGTATAGCATAACCTAGTCAAAAAGGGTAACACACTAAATATAAGTGTAAATAAATAAATAATATAAGTAAAGTATCCCTAAACATAATAAATAAATGCACGTCTATCACTCCGTACCCAATTCCTAACCTCCAAATTAAGAAGGAATCTGACATTCATTACTAATTTTTTTCTCTAATTTAGTATCAATTTACATGGAAATACAAATATGTCAATATTTCGTAATAGACTTACTTGGTTTCTGTGGTAAAATCGGAATGTTCACTTCAGTATCGTTGATAATATTAGGCAAATCCTCGTGGCTGTCAGATTTGATCTTCGGCTTCGAGGGAAAGATTTCTTCAACAAAATTCGACGGAAACACGCCCTGTTTCTCATTATGTACACCTCTCCACCAACCTTCTTCATCTTCTCCAATTATATTGATAATTTCACCTATGTTCAAAGCCAACTCATCGGGATGCACCGGCTGATAACTAAACACAACTCTGCACTGCCGATGTGAGTCTTTCTTATTCCTATACACAACCCCGTCTCTATCCATGAGTCTGGCAAAGCTATCGGGGAAGACACCCCTCTTATCATGTAAAAACAGCTTCGTGTCAGTCCTGATGCTTCCGAACCACCTCTTTTATAATGTCGCCCTTTTTAATGGTGAGCTCATCGGATTTCTGCGCTACGTAATCGCATTCGACTATAGCTTCAGCTGCGATTTCATGGGGGGAAAAGGCGACTTGCAATAGTGTGTCAGTGTGAAGATGGACACTATTATGGATAAGACTTGTGTGTTTGGGTTACTTACGCATTTTCTATCGGAAGAAATCGTCGATTTATCGGCTCGTATATAAACATTACAGACAATAAACAAGTCTGCGCGATAGTTTAACGTATTCCTCGGAATATTTACGTATATTTCACCGCTCAATCATTACGGTAGAAAGATAACAAACTACGTTTGTACGTCTTTTCCATTTTTTTTTATTACGTTTACTGTTAGTTGCCAACTTAAACAAATATTCCTAAAATATTAAATCACCAAAATATTTAAAAAGCACTAACGCACATTTTTCTTTTCTTAAAATTAGGATTATGTTGTATTAATAGGTATTTCAATGAATTGATTTACAACATCATCTCTAAAAATAATATACAAAAGAAACTATTCTAATGTGATATGCTATATAGAGTAAATATATACTTACGGTGTTTGTTTAAAAATGCATGTGATGTAATCCCAACTTAAATAAAACTTCTTTTCTTCCTTATATTGTGTAATTCGTTTACAAACACTTAACACTAGCTACAGTTTACAATTGCTGTATTGGTAAACCACCATGAATGTATATCATCATATCGTGAATCATTAGAGATAATATTAATGTGGGAGTTGCTATCATAGATAAGGAGTGTTGTAGATATAATAAATCAACAGTATTCCCACTTAAAATTGCATTTTTGGTGATTGTAAACCCTGCAGACGTATATCCTCAACTTTATCTATAGAAATGATTTTTTTTAACTGATTACTTGCAGTTAATTCCCAATTAAAACAATTTAATTTGAATATAAACCATACAAAGACCAACAGTAGTGTATAACTAGTTTATACATATTCGAACAATTAATTTCCATATTCCCCGTTATTTTTCATTTAATCTTGTTAATTAAAAGCGAAATGTTGGGGTAACAATTTAAATTTATTAGAATTTCGCGTTTGTCAAGTGACGATACCTATCCCACATCAGGTTAATTATTGAAATTAATACAATTTTAACGAGATAATACGTTAAAAACCGAGTATTATTCAACTACTTATACATATTAATTAATGATTTCGTTGCTAAATAATTTAGAACGCGCGTTGAACATAAAAAAAAAATCGTTGTAATTGATGAGGTTATAGTATATTTTTAATTCATTTTAGTAGAATTCTAACAAAAATGAATCATTCATTTCGGTAATTTTTTGTACTTTATATAGTTTATTTTTCTACAAGATTCGCCAAAAAATCTCCGACAAACTTTTAGCAATACATATATAACGTGTCACTAAATATATTCTGAAAAGAAAATGCTATAAGTACACGGCAAAATATAGAAAAAGTGCTTTATAGGAGAAGGTAAAGGCATTTGGTAAAGGTCACTGAACCCTCCTTAATAATACAACAGTTATGCAACCTTCTTAACATATGAGTATTCCTATTAGTATAAGAAATGGGGCTTATACCGAAGAAGAAATATAATGGACATAACATTTGGCATAATATGTATATTTAGATTAAGATATTTTCATATATTTAGTTTTTAATTGTTAATTATTGATTTAAGTTTAATTTAAATGTTGTGCATTCAAAATGAGTCTATTTTTAATTCTGTTTGAAATAAAAGTTGTATGATATCTGAAATCTATTTAAAAGAGCATAGGCGTAGACATTTCCAGTTATACAGAGTGTTCCAGAAGAAGTAATATTAAACCAGACACAATGTAGCGTCAAAAAACACTTTGTAGCAATATCGATTCGAAAAACCTGATGGAATATAATGTGAGAAACAATGGTCAAATATACAGGTGTTGTACTTAGGCGCATTTTTTTTTTTTTTTAATTATGAGGCTTGCAGGATACGCCATTTTGCGGTCAACTATTTCGGAACCGTTTAGTAAACGATTAATCACAAGCAAAACTCTCAGGTAAGTAAAGTGTACATGATTAACAAGTTGTCTTGTCATATGTGCAATGAACGAATATTGGTAATATGCCTTCGTTGCTAGGCAACAACCAATGGTACATGGTAGCCTAATTGAGAGTGCTAAACGTCCCACACTGCGCAGGTTTTGGTGACGCAATGTATTCTTTACTATTGAAACGGATTCTACTGGCGAATCGCGTAAAAATTTTTGAATTCAGATCTCGTATTTTAATGATAGAATTTCGAATGACCAAATCTTGAATTACCTATAAAGAAACTAGCATAATTAGCAAATAGCAACACTACAAACGTAAACACAAATTAATAGCAACCAAAATATAACCTAAATCAGCTACAATAAAATGACGCTTGTCTCAGATCTCGAACAAAGGTAAGGATTTCTCTCTTAATTGTAACGGCTTCATGACCTATTTGTATTTGTCTTGAATGCAGGAAGCATATCCTAGTACATGTATTTCAACACATTATAGCTTTAATACATGATTTGAGATATGATGTGTAATTAGTAATTACCAGGCTTATGAACGATGGGTCCCTTAACGTTTCTAGCGAAACGCTAGCACGATCAATGCGTGCGAGGAGTACGATGATACTGACTGGGTGTATCTAAGCGTGGTTCGGGTAGGCCTTGTCACTGCACAGCAGCAAAATAATACATGCGTCGAGATATAAGTTTGGTTATTCCATTACAACTTCTTTTGTGCATTATAATTATAATAAAGCAAAGTGATTACACAACTACAGGACTGAAGGGTTAAATGTTTCTTTTTCAGCTTGGTATGTCAACTATGACGTATGTGCGATATCAACAGCGAATTTATTTATACATACCAACTAATATGCCACCCATTCAAATGCTTAATTCGGGGGGGTTTAAACGATTGTCCTAGGGCGGTACACACCTGTTGAGGGCGAGATCCCCGAGTGACGTCAAACATGATGCAGTAGCGATAGTCGCTGCTATCGCTATGGTTACCAGTTTTGTATCATCCTTCGTTTGGCTCGAAGAGGGGATGGAACGACTCTTTCAGTTTGAGTGAGTTTGAGTGTCAAGTCAGTGCCGGTTTTTACTGCTGAGGGTAGTTATGTGTTCGCGTACGTTTTGTGTGGGAGTAATCGTGCTTTTACCGATTTGACATGTGCCGAACGTATTTCTCATTTCTTTTTGGTTAATTGTCGAAAGTGCGTTAATGACTGTAGTGGAAATCATGATTTTAGCCGAGTTGCCAAACCGTTCGACGAGGTAAATTGAGAATGTTTTTTTTTTTGCTTATAAATAATAGACCTGTATCAATACATACCTATACTTTTCTTTTCATGCATATTTCGAATCCTTTTAGAATGTATATGGATTTACTCTCTCTGCGAAATTTTCATCTTAGAATGAGAATTTTTATTGTCCAAATTGTTTGAAATGTTTATTTAATTTGCCCTTGTAAAATTTATGGGAAATCCAAAGAGCGCACAAACAAAAAAAGACAAAAGGACTACAGAAAGATACAGTTGTCCTATTTACCTTTGATGTGTAATTCCGCCTAATAAAACTCGTATTCTTTTTCCTCCTTTTGTTTTTTGCTTACTTGTCACAATGTATGCAGCCCCAAAACAATACTCAGATTAAACTTAATTAACTTTTTAGCACCAATGAATACGAAAAAAGTTATACAAACAGAATTAAAGTCAAGTTGGTTTGGATGATAAGTGGGTGTCGTATATCAAAGTTGATAAAACATCCACCTTCCCACTTAATATAAGGATGTTGCGTTTATTTCATGTAGGTACTTAATTAGAAGTTTTAAATTTCCTACAAAGCCTGAATTCCGTGACAATAATAAAATAAATTCTAAAATTTGTAAGACTTAACATTCAATTGCTTACAAATAACACATAAAGGCGAAATCTAAACAAACTTCTGTAATTTATTTGACAGATACTTTTAAAATTTTCCTACATTGACAGCAACGGTTATTTTGTTATTTACCTTGAACTTGAGCCAGACAAACTTTTTGCTTTTATAATAACATAACTAACTGACTTTTATGCGAGAATTTATATAAATGCAATCTTCCTGAAATCTAATCTCGCTCGTTAAAATTTATACCTGAACATTTATACCGTTTCCCAATTTGTGTTTCAAAGAACTTCGTCTGCGTAAATTTCACAGAAATGGGTAATTGTTAATTGATGGTTATCGATTTGCATTTCCCCGAACTTCATCTGAGAAAACAATATGTATCTATGTGTATATTGCTCCTATATAGATTTTATGTTCAGAAAACAGAAAATTAAATCTGTTTTTAATAATAAGAAATAGTAAGAAATGCACGCTAATACGCAGAATTGAAATTGAGTCGCTGCCACATAACCTTAAAGTGGAAGTTTAGTACGTCAAAAGTTAGTGTTCATTAAGGACTCAGAAACTTTCGTAATCCCCACTGAATTTATCATGATTGCTGTAATAAACGTAAAAAAAAAAATTACCGAGGATCGATGAGAATAAACTTTTCCCAGCATTTATTTGCAGATACATATTATATATATAAATGTGGCAAAACAAACACCTATGTGACAGTTATATTGTGGTTATATCTTGACATTTAGAAAAAATGAATGAACGAAAATGTATTTAAAAAAAGTTTTTTAAATATTTAATCCTTTAAGTCTGATCTACTTACACAAGTACGTATTTAGGACATATCTAGAATGTGATAAATGTATTTTTAAATCCCCATCAGTCACTCAATAAATCTGCCCATTCAGAAATAAACGTTCTCCCACCACTACACATTATTTTCTATGTGAAGAGAGGTGGCTATTGTTCGTTAGATACGATTGTTTTTGCGAATCGAATTTAAAACGTACAATATTCTGTCCTATCGAGTACAAGTGATTCCCGTACTACATAAACACAAAGCTTGCCATACGCATGCAGTCATTGAGACAAGGCGCGAGATTAAATCTGTACCCTTAGCTAGGTTGACTGCTTGTCAACACGCTTGTCTATTCAATCTATGTAAACTGATGTTACATACAATGCCATTGTTGTCTATACAAGACGGGTTACAAGCAGTTGTGTGAGTGGAGAGGGATAACGTGGGGTTCTGCATCAGTGTTTATTATTGCCATGATCGTCATTGATATAGCACCAATTTAGGAGGAGATAAAAGATACCTGTTACTCCGTTACGTTAATAATTGTAACATTGAAAATGCCTGTGTAATATCGTACGCTATCACGAGGACTAAGTTCCTAATACATTACCTCACAAAAGTAAATAATATGCACTAACCAATAACACCAATAATTACAGAGCTACAAATGTTTATCTTAGATAAGATTAACTTTGTTTTATTTCTGACATTCTTTTTTTACAGTGTGAATATATGTACCTAATTGTACAGGCAGGAAAATTTTAAATTGTCCGTTTAATAGAAGCAGATTTGAACGCTCTTCTTTTAATTGAAAACAAGGTCTAGTAGAAAATTAATATTAAGTTATATCTACGTAAAAGTGGTTTAACGAATTGTAAGTAAGTATTTTAGTTAACTTTATAAAATAAGGGCTTATTTTTATAACTATCATCTATTTCCTATTAGTTAAATTCTACCATTAAGCATTTGTCTCTTGCCAACTGTTAAAACATAAAATATCTATATTATAGCATATAAAAGGCGGAGTTTTTCCGCAAAAATCTAATGTACTCGAATAGGGTTAAGATGATCAACTAAATCAAAATTCATAAACCACCATAATATAGTTTCCTACATAATCAAATCATTATGTTTATTTATTTGCATGAAAAATACATTTCTTAAAACATTGAGGTTAGGGCTGTAGATCAATCCAAACCTAAGATGGCCGTTCTGGACAAATAAATCGCGTTCAGTCATTTATGCCAGTTTTTCTATGCATTTATGTTATTATGACAATTTTGATGTCAAACTTACTTCACTTTGACATAAGGAAACAAATATTGACGGCCATATTGAATTTCATTTGACAGATTGTTGAAGTGATCTTGTTAATGTATTTATTTATATTAAATCAAGAAATGTTTTATCTGACATTTCAAAAATGACTTCCCTCCATCCCTTTTACATCAGTAACTGACGGCAAGTGCTAGGTATACTATTAATAACTATATTTATGTGTTTACTGTTTACAAACTGTGAAATTGTCGATAACGGTAGTGTTTATGTGTCGTGTATCTTACGCAACAGTACTAAAAATTCACCGAAGCTGGTCCCACTGTATTATTTAACGATTTACACTCCATTATATATAAAAAAAAACTGTAATATTTATCGGTCAATTTGCAATGTTAAACACTGTACAAACAGAAAAAACACATACGCTCAAACACAAAGTTTGTATTACGAACCGTCCACAAATCTTAATAATACAATACCAATAATTAACGACACAGGACCCATAAAACGTTAAACGCATATTGCCATATTAGCAACGGCTCTGGCTTATCAGTTTTTCCTGTTTCCTAACCGCAGATCTTCAAAAATGCTGCCGATAAGCCAATCGTGCCGGAACGTGCGCGAAGTGAACTTGACGGCTACTTCTCGCAGTCAAGACGCCGCATAAACCACCTTCGAGGGGGGCGTCACTGTGGAGGAGGATGCACAAATGCTGCATGGATCCAGCGTGTTCTCACGCCGTCATCGAGGCCGCTTCCGTGGAAGCCGTCAAACTCAACGACCGGGAACGGCAGATCATATTGGACGTGTTGCGACGCAACGAACAATTGCAGCGCGAACAACAGCAGCAAATATTGTAAGTAAATACGACACAGAAATGGTTCACTTTATTGCGCAGAATTTATCGGGGGCCTGGGCTTCGGTTGATGTTCTTTTTCTTTTCGCGGAATTAATTTGTAACGTTGGCCGCTGTTTCGTTAGTGTCCTCCCACGCGACGTCGAACGCGCAAGGAATTACTTTTCAGAAGCTCTTGATCCGGGTACAAATGAGTCGCTGTGTCCCTCGAGGCAATAGTTATTAGGACGAAGCTGCGCCCAGTAAAGTACAAAGCTCTGGGGATTGGTTTTACTATTTTAATTAATAAAGATGTACACCGTTCCCGCATATGCAAAACGAATTATATATTATAAATGAATTAGAGAAAAACTTGTTTTTGCTGATCAACACTCAACTTTTTAGTTTAAACAAAACAAACTTGCCCTAAACGAAGAAAAAACAAAGTAATATGAAAGGAAGTAATACAGTGAATAAAACCATACTATGATAAAACAGTTCAACAGCACAGCAATTAAAGAGAAACTGTACATTTCGTTTGAAACACATTATGTCACAAGATTGCATTACAGCACCCCCGTTTTGGCGGCGTGGCCAAACATGAAACTACGACTAGACTTTTGCTTATGAAATATGGCGCGATATTTAAAAGTTAGGTATGCTTCAATTTCTCATCAGTGTGGTACGAGTACTAATAATAAAGAGTAGTATTTGTATCTCACTTTAAGTAACTATTTTAACAGCGTCTTGCGGCTATATTCCTTTGTTACCGATAACGCCGATTACCTTTTTATACCAATGGGTAGTTCTAAACTTTGGTTATGTTGCTACTTACGTCATTTTGCTGACTGGGTTCCCATCTGGCTATATAACTTCGTTTAGAAACGTTCTTGCACGAGGAATAACAACGGAGCTGTAAAAGCTCTTAAGAAAAGGCTAAAATTAAATTAAACAAATGGTGCAACTCGATACGAAAATTAGAGAATGTCCGTACGATACGAGGCTGTGCGGATGAGAAAAAAAATATCGCTTCCTGATACTGAAAGGGAACCTTTTTCGCTCAGATCATACGTCGGTAGAAAACTTTATTCTCCAGCCGTCAGTATTACACGTACTACATAATTCATAGGGGTTATCATGTTGATGCCATATTGGCGTGTTGTTTATTTAATATTAACGAATTTCTGGATTAGCCACGGCACGTACAAAGCTTAATTCGATATGTTTTAGAATTAAGGCCAGTTTATATTCTGTTAACGTGCGTAAACAACAAAAATACATAACAATTACAAATACAAGTTTATCACCAACCGCGTTTACATAAAAATAAGAAACATAATCTAACCTAAAACAATAAATTAGTAAGTTAAAACGAGCTTCAATGTTTGTTGGCTTATGTATGTTGGTAGGAAATAAGCGTGACCAATCAGAGTATACATCGTGAAATGAAATAACCCTATTGTTTGTTTTATTACCTACCGTAGTTTATGTTCAAAACACCTGATGTAATAACCTCAGAGTATAACATTCAGGTAATGTTGTGCAATAGTATATTATTTTATACGGAGGAAAAGTGATACTTCTCATGGTGTGCTTGTGTTTAGCTGCTCCTGTAGAGAGCAAGCCATGAAAAGTTACTTTTCCTCCAAATAAAATATGCTATTTTTTCTTCAAATGTTGGCAAATTTATACAAGAACAGCTATTTTCAATAACTGAAGATAGCTGTTCTAAGTTTGCAAGGAGGTTTGGACTTTTGAACCGGCGAAAAGGTAACCCATCATAAAGCTACCAAGTGGACACTGTTAACATTGAAATTATTTCTAAGATTACGTTGAAATAGGTAGTCTAGGGATATTGGTAAGCAATCAGTGAGTCGGTAAGTTTAATAAAATTATTATACCAACCGTCGGGTAACTTGTTATAAATTTTTACAATATTGTAAGTTATGTTTTTTTTTTGTTAGTCTACAGTAGGGTATGTTGCAGTCGTTCTTAAATCTTGGTTCTTTTCATTACTTTCAAATAGATGTTTAAATTTAGATTTATAAGCAAATAGTACCAAACTCGTATAATCTTGACTTTATTTCTTCTACTTGTGCTTCCGGAAATGTGGGTGTTATAAAATTCTTTAAGTCTGTAATAGAGGTTGATGGGTCGATTCGCGAAACAAATAGGTAAACTTGCTTCGGTACAGTTTTGACATTGCAATCAATTTTGTTGCCTACTACAGCTAATTGTCTTGCCTTGTTAGAAGCTTTATCTTCGTTGACTTTTTTACTTTTGGCTGGTGTAAATTTGTTGGTCTCTTCATCACTGTTCATTTTACCAAAGTTTTGCTCAGTAGTAACTTTATCTTGCTGTTGATTTCCAGTTTTTTCCTTGACATTATTCTTTTTATCGTAAATGTCTTTTTCTTCAGATTGTTTGTTGTTTTAACAAGAATTTATTCTATTTGCATCGATAACGACATCTTTTGGAGGAAGTTTTGTTTGAACTTTTCTTTCATTCCTCAAGTTGTAGTATTCTGTATTTAATCTACTTCGTTTTTAAGTTTGTTTACCTCCTCAGTTTGGTGGTAGTTGCTGCCATTTAATTTAACTATTTCATTTTTCATAACATTGATGACCTCGTCTGTTATTTGGTTTATAGCTAATTTTATTTTTGTTTGTATAAATTTCTCTAAATCGCTGCTAATCATACTTACCTTCCTTCAACTTCCTTTGATAGGTTAGGAGTTGATTTGCAGGCACTGCATAACCATTTTCTTATGTCACCAGTTGTTTTGAGGATTGGTAGTGCTTCCTCTGTTATATGGACACATCTAGTGTGGAAAGTTTTAGCACACAAGTTTGATGAACAAATAATAGTGCCGCCATAACGGGACGCACTTTGTTTACATTCACTGCACTTGGGCATCACGCCTATACGCTTTTCTGTGTATGACCTAACAAAACTTCATAAAATAGTATAAACCGAATAGTTGGACTAGGAGAATCGCATACGTGCGAACTGCAAACATTTCAGGAACGATAACGCACGACGTCTTGCCGATCTCATCGGAGCCAAGTCTCCGCTCATAGATTCTTTTTTGATATTCAACGAGTTCTTTGAGAAATAAAACTTGTTACTTAAAGTATACATAATATATAATAAAGAAAATTCGTTTTTGACTGATTATGAACGACACAAACGTCGAATAAGGTATTAATCTGAGTGACATTATCAAAATAGCAAAAGAAAATCACACCTACCGCTTACCCATTACGCGGAATGATTTATGTATATGCAATTATGCATATGGTCATACGCTCATAGCACATGTGTCCGTGCGCAGATAAGCCTCGAAGTGAGAATGCCATATTTTATACACCAAGAGAGCCCCAAGTCAGTCCCACGAATCGTGTGGGTTTCCTACTCTCTATACCAGACGTACAGCTACGGTATGAAATATTAGGACACGCATCGAGGCAAACTTTCTCGTAGCTATTGCTATCTCTTCCTCCCGTTTTACCCCGCAAATTTTGCCGCAGGCGCTATACTACTACCTGCTCGTTCTCATAATCACAAATTTATTATATGTTGAACTTGAACCATTTATAGAAAACGGGAAACAGTAGCGATAGGATTTATGAAGGCATAATGCAGTACAGATTGTGCGTTCGGAAGCTTACCCGTTCCAAAGTTAGCATTGAAATACAATATTTATAATCATAACTATTCATAACATAATGCAATTAATATAACAACGTTCGGTAGCTTAAAGAGATAAGTTTTGTATGTATAAAGTAACATTTAAAAATATGTAATTAATTCTGTAGCTATTATTAAAATCACCGTTTGAAAACAATTTTAGTATTTTTTAAAAACGATATATCTATTTAAAAGTATTAACCGTGTCCTTAATTTCTTATTGTAAAAGTAAGGTATAATTGCATAATATGAAGAGGTGATATAAACTAATGATGACAATTAATCTTGTTTTAGTTATAATGTCTTGCGGTACTTATTCAACATTTAATAAACAACGGACTATAAATTTTAATTGAAAAAAAAAGTTTCCCAAAATTAATGGAATGTAACTTTAGATATTCAAGAAAAAATTGCGGCAGGTCTTGCAATTCTTGTAAGGGCCCATCGAACTGGAACATTTTGTTCTATCTGATATTAAATAAATAATTTTTTGGTTTTTGTTTTTTTCTCTTGATTTAGCGGCTTGGTTTTTAAATTTAATGAATTATTCAATAAAACTCTTCATGACGTTTCGACAATCTTATTTTTTATTGTTGTCTTCCTCAGATTATTTTATATAATTCACAAAATTTTGTCTAGAAATTATGAATGGATTATGTTATTAACATTTTTACAACTTTTTTATAAATAAATAAATAAATAATGATTTATTGTCCAACAGCTATAGCCAAATTAAGGACAAAAATTAAAGAAATAAACAAGAAAAAACAATATAAATGTAAAAAAATAAAAATAAATATACACTCTAATACAAAGAAAATTCACAATACCAACAGTATACAACACGTCTAATTACTAGCCGTATCTATATACGCCTGTAGTAATTCTTCACAAGTGCAGTTAAAAATGTCACAATGAATGGCATAAGTATTATAAGTGCTGCACATAAAGTTTATGGGTGACTTCAACATTAGATTTGTTCTAGAAAACATTGTCTGAAACGTAGGAACAAGACGCGCAGATAATCTCGGGACAAGAAAATTTAAATTATGTAAAATCTCCGGGCAGTGAATGGATCCATGCACAATACCATACAATGTCTTTAATCCACAAAGCGACCGTCTACATCGCAAAGAATGCACACTGAATTTGCTTAAAAGTATATTTTGTGAAATGCCCCTGGCAGGATAATTACCGTCAGTTTTGAAAGCAGAATACTTCAGAAACTTCCTCTGCACGTTTTCCAGAGAATCAACATACACCTCATAGAACGGGTTCCATACTACACTGCCATACTCAAGCTTTGACCGCACCAATGCATTGTATAACACGTTTACGGCTCTAAGGTCATTAAAATTTCTGCATGTTCGTAAAACAAAGCCTAACATTTTATTTGCATCAGAGACAATTTGATGGATGTGACTAGAAAACTGCAGGCTACTATCAAAAACTATACCCAAGTCTCTGATATTCATGAGGCGTTCAAGTTCGGCTCGGGCAATTGTGTATTTGTATTTGATAGGCGATTTTTTACGCGTAAACGACACAGTATTACATTTACTCACATTCAGATCTAATCTGTTGACACAACTCCACCGACAAACACCATCCAAACACGATTGCAAGCGCCTGCAATCCCCGACAGAAGAAATGGAGGCAAATAATTTTACATCATCGGCAAACAACAATATTTTACAGTCGACACTCTGCACAAGGTCATTGATAAACACTAAGAACATCAGAGGCCCGAGATGGGACCCTTGAGGTTTTAACACACATTCAATTTTAATAATACAAGTATTTTAAATAAAGAAAGAAATTATAAAGCGCGATGTATATTAGAAATGATCCAAATAAAAAAACAAAATAACGCAGTAAACGACAAAACAGAAATAGAAAACTTATCAAAAATTTATGCACCAATCATTTCAACATACTTTTCGTCAGTAATATATATATAGGTAAATTTACAAATAAACAATTTTTAGTACAACAATTTAGGAGAAAAACGCCCATAGCTGAGAGTGCCTTTCGGTTTATTTTAAATGTAGTTCTCCAGTGTTCACACAAAATGTTTCGCCATGCATAATAATTTTAAATGACAATTAACAGTTAGTATATGTTTAAGAAAAATGAAAAGATAAAAAAAATGTTTAATACTATTTTAAAATGTTGTGTGAATGTCTTTAATTTTGTAAGTATAAAACGCATAAAAAAGTTGTAAAAATGTTAATAACATAATCCATTCATAATTTCTAGACAAAATTTCGGGAATTATATAAAATAATCTGAGGAAGACAACAATGAAAAATAAGATTGTCGAAACGTCATGAAGAGTTTTATTGAATAATTCATTAAATTTAAAAACCAAGCCGCTAAATCAAGAGAAAAAAACAAAAACCAAAAAATTTAATAATAATAATAATAATAATAATATATTTCATTCCATAGATACAAAAGTGTGTGGAACAAGTCAATGTCAATTGGACTTAAAAGAAATACACATATACACACATACACAATATACATCACATTACGATAACAAATAATGTAAAACTTGAGTGTTTGCTAACGTATTTCTATTGCAAAAAAATCTTCAATTTTATATAAAATATTTGATTTAAGAATTTTCTTTAATTTGTTTTTGAAAGTTATGAAAGGCAGGATTTTTAAAGTATTTGGCAAATGATTATAAATACGTATGCATTGGAACAATGCAGTTTTCTGTAATTTAGTCAAGTGCGTATAAGGTGGCACCAAGAAACCATTTAATGTATTTCTGGTGCCATGACTATGTGCAAGTTCAAATTTTTTAAAAAAATCATTATAATTACTTTTGACAAACAAGGCGCACTCAAGTATATAAATAGCCGGAACGGTAAGTACACTAAAGTCTCTAAAAATGTCTTTACACGTGTCACGCCTTCGTATGCCAAAAATTGATCGTAGACACGTTTTCTGCAGGATGAAGACTCGCCCCACGTCGATGGAATTTCCCCAGAAGACAATCCCATATCTCAATCGAGAGTAGACATTGGCATAATATACTGAAAGAGCTGATTCAATGCTCACATTTTGTGCAATAACTTTGAGCGCATAACAAGCACTGCTCAATTTGCCCGATATACACTCATTTACAAGCACGGCTAAGAAAAGATCCCCATCAATTAAATAAATGATGGCGTAGTGTTGCTACATATTTAAACTGTAATTAATTATTCTACGTTTCGGATTTGTCTTTGAACGTAGAATAATAAATTACAGTTAAACATATGTAAAATTTTATTGAATTATATCTACCGTATACCCAAAAAAGGAAAAATAACACTTTAAAATATTACTATTAAAGGATAAACGGTAGAAGAAAAATATCGATGAAGAAGAACATCTCTCGCATAAGTTAAAGAAATTATAAATAGGCAAAATATCTATTATCCTACAGATACTGGATCTTTTTTGTACTTGCGCTAAAAAGCGATGGGACAATAGTCATTGAAGGCGAATAGCTCCAATATCGTTTCATTAGTGTATTTCTTATATAGTTATAGGTTGAAAACAAGGTAAAAAAAAAATAATTAAATTTAAAACAGAGTTTAATAATTGCGCCCGCGCAGCGTCTTTAATATGTTCGCTCTCAGCATTCGCCTAGGAGTGAGGAAAAGCACGGTAAAACCTACACTCTGAGAGTTGTCACCACTAAAAATACATGTCTGAAATTACAAAAAAAAAAAAAAAACGTTTTTCAAAACGATCAAGCAAGAAAACATGCATGAACAGTAAAAGAAAAAAATAATAACTATAAAACTTATAACAACAATAAAATTAAAAAAATTCTAAAAACTACAAAAACACAACTTAAATCATAACTAAGATGGGTAAACAGTGAGAATATCACTTTTGTCAAACTTCCTCAAAAAAAAAAACAAAAATATAAAAAAAAAAATCCTCTTCTAAAAAAACAATTAAATATAAAAAATTTAAAAAAAAAACAAATAAAAAAATTATTAATAACGCGTCCAGTACCCGTTCCGATCTATAACCTCCTCCAATCGTCCACGCATGGACGCCACGAGATTCGAACAAGTTTCCCTTCCTCTAAAGCGTTCCCACACCTCGGTAACGTGTTGGTGAAGTTCTACTTGATTTCGCGGAACTGGTGCATCGCGTAGATCCCACATTCTTCCCATAGCCGCCCACAAGTTTTCAATGGGGTTTAGATCAGGGGACTTTGCTGGCCAGGGAAGGACTTCTATTTCATTGCGATGTTCCGCAAACCAATCCCTCACGATCCGAGCTGAATGGACTGCAGAATTATCTTGCACCAGTGTAATCCGATGAGGTGCAGGGTATATAATTCGGACACTGGGAAGCAACACTTCTTCCAGGACACGAATGTATTGGATGGCGTCCATGCGTGCTTCAATCCGGGTCAATTCTCCAGGTCCGGCACTGGACATCCAACCCCAATACGCCAAGTTAATTCGGCTACTTTGCCGAATTCTGACAACATTGCTTTCTTCGAATCTAGTGTTGTTAGGGCGCCATACCAGTTTTCTCGCATCCTGAGAGGTTGAAAATACTTTCTCATCGGAAAATATAACCACATCCCAGTTGCGGTTTAAATTTGCTTGCGCAAAGTTTAGTCGACTCACAATATGGCGCTCCAAGAAATCTACCTTCTTCGCCGGACGCCGACAGTGAATCCCACTTTTGTGAAGAAAGTTTCTCACAAGACGGGCACTGCAATTTAAATGCAGTGCTTCAACTATCCCCACAGATGTACAGATTGGATGTTGTCCTACGTACTCCAGGATTGTATTTCCGACGTCAGGGGTAATTTTCCGTGGATGCCCAGGCCTTGGCCTAGTTCTCAGCGCTACATTTTCGTTTTCAGTTCGCCATCGATGCACCCAATAATGAACGAGTGACTTCTGTAATAAACCAGCAGTATATTAAATAACGTTCACGTGGTGTATAATCAGAAAAAAAACAACTTTTTTTCGTTTCATTTAAACCGAAACGATGTTTGTAAATTAAGGATATGTAAAGAGAATACTTACTGATGAACCTACTTCCGCAGCAATTTGCCTATAAGACAAACCACGCTCCCAAAGGGTAACCACCTTTGCCCTTATTTCTATGCTTGTCTCCGGACCGCGCATGTTAACTACAGTACCACTGACCTCTAACTAACTTGGAAACCTTAGCTGAAAGGCTTATATTTTGTAAGATTTTCAGAAAAAAAAGAATTTAGCAATTCTTAAATATACAATAATCTCTATAATTCCCCAGTCACAATTCTAAAGTATTTATGCATACAAAGAAATTTAATCCTAATATTATTTTAATTGCATTACAATGTAATTACTGAATAATTGCTCTTGGATATATTTATTGCAGTCCGGGGTTAATTTAGAATACCTAAATAATACATAAATACACACATTAATTAAAAAAGTAATCAATGTAAGGGCATGGGTAATTTACACACTTTGGTATTAGGTATTATTAGCCCCTTTAATTCTGGAGGTATAATTCACACTTCCTATTGGCAAACAACAATTGCTCCACTAATCCTACTATAAAAGTTAAAATAAAAGAGAAAGGAATTTTATATTATAATTAAGAACAATTACCCTACAGGAAATAGTACCAATAATTAAAGTCGGTGCAAAGTTTGTAACCGGCAAGGAAATAATGACCACTTACATTTTTTTAAATATATTACATATTTTTGCCAACGTATTTTTTTTAATGCCTATGAATCCACACTTTGCAATTTTAAATAAAATTAATTTCATTAAATGTACTTTGTTTATTTATAAAATTTACAATATAGTTATATTTGTTGTGGAAATCAGCTGTGGGACTAGTTTCTTTTTTATATACATATTTTTTAAAGTAGGAGAAATTTCCTATCGTCATACCAGTTCATTAATAATCCAATACATAGCTTGCCCCTTATTATTCTTCGGTTCTTTTTTTTTTATTTTGTTTAAAGAGGTTTGATCCATCATCGTTAAAATGCTACATCAAACTTTAATACGGTCCTACAGCAGATTAGTGCAAGTGTTTATTATTGCCATCCCGAGACCCCTTACAATCCAATAATATATTGCAGTCATTTTATAAATTACTTTTCTCAAAATAGTCATATTCCTACTATAAATGTATATGCTGCAGAAACTACCTCGACTCCAAACGGAAGCGCGCGCTTCATACATAACTCTGTGCATAAGTTTTTGTAGTTTGTGCGGTATATTTTGTATTTTATTCACATTACACCTACAAGCAATTATAAAGAGGTAAACACAAAACCATAAACCCTAGCATTGACGGCTACCTGCCGACTGAGAGCGCTTTATCAAGGTCGACCATTGTATCAGAACTTAGGCGAGGGGGAATGAGAGAGACAACTATAGCTACGAAAAGATTCGGTGCTCGATGCGTGTCCAAAAATTTCTTACCATGATTGTACATAGGTACTTACCTACCTGCCTACAACATTTTGCGCGTGGAAAATTATTGGTTTCGCTTGCCAAAGAACGAAGCAGTAAACGCACGTTTTAAGCCAAATGCGTTGGTGGGGACAATATAAACATTATAACGTTCTGAATTGTTGTATCGGATTAGACATCTAAAATAAGTCAGGGGTCGAAAAAGATAAAAGAGAATATATAAAAATACATCAAAGGTGTATTATACTTATATCTCCGGATATAAACATTAATAAATAGCTTTTCAATCTGCATTTTTGTACGTAATATATTTTCGTTTTATAGTAGAAGGTAGGCGGTCGATGCCGTGACGTCACTAAACTTCGTCTAAGTTCGGAGCATTGTTTTTACAGATAGAGCAGGAAGTCGAATACACCCGAAGAATAATAATGGAACTTATGCTATTTTTGATTCTCATGTAAAAGTGATTAAAAGATGATTTATAGGAAACGGCAACATGTATCAAAATCTCATTTTCTTTTAATTAAGAACCAAAAAGTGCATAATGTGCAACCTGTGTAATGAAATACGATTAGAATAAAATGGTTTGGATTTAATAAATGTGAAAAATGATGACAATTAACCTCCATACAATAGTCCACACAATCCTGCTTCTGTAAGAAGTTCTCCAGCATGTTTTTGCAATAAGACCAGAACCCGAAGAAAGCGACATTAATCAAGTGGGAACAAACAAAAAGAACTCTTTGATAGAATTCAGTTGGATCTTTTTGGACGAATTAATGGAAGAATGTTCATGATCCTAGTCGATAGCTAATCCAAAGTAGGGTAGACGTAGTAGGAATGCACAAAATAGTCGATAATCGAAAAGCTACGAGAAATATATGCGAGGTTTGGACTGCCAAATAAAGTAATGACGGACAATGAACGACGATTCACTTCCGCGAAATCTTTAGAAAATCAAATTTATGACAACTCAATGCAGGACAATCCTTCAGAATTGTTTGTGAGGAAGCTAAAAACACACTTATGTTAAATCTTTTACAAGCCAACATCGAAAATAAGGAAAATAAACAACGGAAGTATTGTAAAGGAAACAGAGCAGTCGAATTTAGAGAAGGGACGGAAGTATATGCAAGGAAGGAAGCTAGGAAAGTTTATGAATGAACCATTAACTCGTATACAGTTAGTAAATTTTGTGCTTTCCAAGGCTTTATTAAATTAATCAAGAAATTATTTTCCAGCGATTACAATAAGATTGTTTACGTTATTATGTTATACTGTATTTTCTTTAATGCAATAATGAGATTTTTTGGTTATTATTGTATTCCCTTGCTATACAATCTCCCAGAAGCTGTGCTTATATCAGGAAGTGCTTTGCTTAAATCATCAAGTTTCTCTAGGTTTCAGCAAAGTGTTCTTTTGGTCTGTGTCATATCCTTTTGCGTAATTATGTGCTTTCCTCTAGTTAGAGATAGTGTTCAAAGTTCAAAGCAACTGTCAAAATTCTTCATCAAATCATATGATCGAATTTCTTCGTCAATTTTTTATTCTGCTACAAATTAAATGATTTATTCTCCAAAACTGATGTTTTTTTTTTTATGTCCTGCTGTTATGCATATTTTATTTACATATTGCATTTAATACGTATTTCTTTTACTCTTGTACCGTTTATATTAATCTCAATGTTGAATAAATTTATTGGAGCAGTAAAAGATTTATTTATTTTTAGGATTAGGTACATTTTATTATTTATTAGGTAACCTAGTGAATTTGTTAAAATTAGCGTGAATTTGTTGTTGTTTAAATTAATTCAAAGCTAATGTTTACACTGGTTAGTCAGTGGCGCCTATCAAGTAATTTTCAACACGCAACACTGACAGAGCGTGACTGTATAAATAAAACATACATTCATTTATCCCCAGACAATAAGTTAATTTCTTTTTCATTAACTCCTGATCTATGTATTTAAGTAAAAAAGTAAATATTTTCTTCAACTGCCCGTCTGCATTGCGTCTACATTTACTATACATACAGCAGAACGGGAATAACATGCCACTAATAACCACCTGTTGTTCTGTTTATATACCCGTACGTCTAGCGTTGTATTGTCCCTTGTATCTACGCTCTTCCAATCCACCGGAGAAGTCCACACACAGGTTCTAGTTTGCCAGATTGTTGTACTTTGTAAACCTGTCTTAATAAAAGTTGAATAACTGTAGTGAGCGACGCGCATGCGCGTCGCCAATACACCTTGAGAAAAGACAGAAGTCGCCGTATGCGGTAACGAATTAAGTTCCCGTCGACAACACAACTCATTTAACGCGAACCTCTCTCCTCGAAGACCCGTGGAACGGCACAAAAGTGAAACTGCACACAGGAGACGGCCTTAGTTCTCGCAAAAATCCGCGGATTCCAACACTAACGGGATCGCCAAAATCGCCGCACCTGTATCCGAAGTAGTGTTCCGGTAAATACTAGTGTTAGTGCGTTTATCGTTCGCGTTTGGAGCGGTTAAAATCGGCCGATCACCCACGCTAAAGGGACTGAGAAGGACGGTGTCTTACCCAGCAATCGAATTCACTCGAGAACGCGCTTACGAAAAAGAGGTAGATAAGTCTTCTCGCCCGTTTAATACCGCAAATAAAAACATCACCAGTGTGCACTTTGAATTACCGCAAGTTTGAGTTCGACGACCTCGAAGCAAGATGTAACATCGACCGTACACCAAGTAGCACGATAAGGACTATATGTCGCGAAATTTTTACGTTCCGGACAATATTTAAATCGACACCCGAAAATAACCTCAAAAAACTTATATACTTACGTGACTAATCTTAGAATCCGTGTTTCCATATTATATGCACTTATTGTTACGTGGGTATACAATTTCGTGTTTGGTAAATTGTGTGTAGGTTGTTCTATCTCGGATTCGTAGAGAGCGGTTAATAATTTTGAAAGTATGTCAGTACCAGACAACGGCGGCAAGACTCGCTACGACCCATTGTCTCACGAACCTTCGCGCTCCTAAACCCACCAGCTCCAGGAATCCAAACTTGGCAGTTTCTTCTTTTACTGGAACTTGGATAAAGGAAACCGTTGCACCCCAGATACCTACACGAGTTTCAAATTTCACACGCGTCCAAGACGATTTTAAGAATTAAAACGATGAATCTCGATTGAAAATGGCAGCTTTAACCGCTATACTCGCCACAGAAGACAGAGGGTAAGTTCTAGTAGCACCGCTTATGCATACGAAAAGAATTCGATAGCTTTATCTAACAAATAAAAAGGAAATACCTTATTAGAACTAACCGAAATCAAAACATGATCAAAACTAATTTCGAACTGTCAAATACTGCATGTAGTAGTGGGGGGTGATAGCAACAAAGAGAGCTGCTATTAATGTTATCTAATCGATAGAAATTGAAAGTCGTTAATTTTAATAATTCAAAACAGAATAATAAATGAAAAAACGCTGAGGTATTAATTATAATAGCATTATTTAGAATATATATAATTGTGTTATGCTTCTGTTAAATGTATGTCAATTCTATTTTTTGACAATAGTGAAGGACCTGTTCGATAGACAACGCAAATTAAGTAATTTATTTTTAAAATGGTGTATCATGATGCAAAAATAATAAATAAATACTTAGAAAGCATCAATTTATATTTAATTTGTTTCATTAGCTTATATAATGTTTAATTTTTCATTGATTGAAATGAGTCTAAATTTTGTTGATTCTATTTGTCGGTTTTATTGTGTTGTCAAATATAGCAGCATATAGAAAATAAACATTTTTATTTAAAGCAATTGGAAAATATGTACAGTTACAATAATATATAACGAGTGATGTTAATTGTTGTTGTGAAAGCAAATCTGGTGAGTAAAACTACTTTTTTAATACATACAATTATTATTATTATTCGTCATTTTCTGCAAGTTAATTCGTATAAATCATTCTTTTCTCCCACATTTTTTTTTTGTACAGTAATCGTTTCATATCCCATATATCTCTATTATTCTTAGTCCAAACGAGACATAATTACGAATTATTACGAAAAATTGATTTCGTTAAACTTGACCCGATCTAATTTTCGCGTTTATGGCAGCGCCGAATCACAAATCCTTACATCACCGGATCCGATTTGCATATTTGTAACAAACGCGTGGGATGCGATTCAATCTTTTCTCGCAGGATTCTCTTCACAATAGTCTTACGTCATGCTTCACAAAGGCGATTTTTCACACCCGAAGCACCGCCATAAAGAATATAATATTAAATTAACGATAGAATTACGTTGGTAGAACTTGTTTTTGACGTTTAGTCTGCTCACGCTTTTGCTTTTAATTTCGATTTAATTTGAGAGTTTCACTACTTGCCGTCGTTATGACTATTTGTTGTTGTTGATGTGATTATGTATGTATATAGTTATATAGACTTAATTATTCTGCCCGTGCGATGGCCTTGACTTTTATGGCAATTAATAAGAGATTATTAGGTGGCGTCCGACAGTAAAAACGAAATTTTGTCTTCCTCGCTGGTTTAATAACTTGAGTAGTGAACAGTGGTGAATTGGTGTATTGTAAGGTATTTAAAACTGTTTTTTTTTTCGCTTAGGAAAATCCCTTGGGGGAACCTGTTTTTTTTACATGATATAAACGAAAACAAAGCAACTAAAAATATTTTAGTATGTACTTAATGGGATTTTTATCGAAATATAAGTGAATATAATTATAGTTTACATGCAGTAAAGTCGCTAAACCAAAAACCATATTTTAATATAATAATGTATTGTTTGAAACCTTTGTTTTATAATCCATAGGCATGGTGAATTGAAAGAAAAATGAATTACCTATTTGCAAATTATATTTCGACTAAAATACATTTTAAATATGATTAATTAATAATTTATCTATAAGAGAGCTGCGACATGATAAAAAGCATTTACATTCTAGCAACAATTAAGTATTTTCGATAACATATAAATAAAAATTTTAAAAAAATTAACAATTATACTTAAGGTACAATACGAAGATACAAGAATAAATATTGGATCTGCTAATGTTTCAAATGTTTCCCTATACAATTCTCTCAAGTTTTCATTTTCTAATTCCAGTTCTTCAGATGCAACATCTTCCAATATTTTAGGTGCATATGCTATAGCTTCATTGCGTTCTAATTTCTTTTTTAATTCGTGAATCCTCTCATATTCTTCTGTAAGTTATGCATTGATAAAATAAACACTTTACTTTAGTGGAAATTCCTTCTACCTTGCATATTTTTCTGGTGTTTTTGCTCGAAAAACATCTTCAACTTGTGAACGCTAGATTCTTTTGCTTCGAAATTTTCACCTGTTAAGCACAATACTTTAGAAATACATTATATTGCGTCATAAAATTTTACCTTCCAATTTTTGAGCAGACATAATCGGTTCTGATAGTTTATCGTCAGATAAAATCGGTTTAACATAGCTGCTGAATCTTCTCCGCTTTGCATTTTTCGAATTTGAAAGCGTCTGAAATTAGTAGCGTCAAAAGTTAGTGTCTTATGATGAAAATTGGTGCACTTACTTGTGGTGAAGATTTTTCTATTAATGATTTTCGTCTACTTGTTGAAGGATGATGCATTTCGAAAATTTTTGCTATTTCCATAACGGTGTTTTTCGTATGCAGTAGATTATTATCTGTAATATATTATAGGTTAAGTCAAAATCATAAATGAGAAATTAATAAAGATTAAATTTTACCACTATCATTTATCGCATTTTCTGCCTGTGTCTTGTCATCTTCTTGTGTGAATTTTCTCAAATCGTGCAAATCTGCAAATGTTATTTTTTATATTTATTTAACGCTAATAAATACGTACTTACCTTCTGCAATTATTGGTTTTATCTGGTGTATATCCGTAACTTCACTTTTAACAATTGAACAATCACTGTTTTCAGTGGAATGGGTTAAATCTCCTATTGATTGGTCTAAAATATTATTTGGAATTTGAGGCGGTTGGTATATGTTTATGAGTGTTTGATTATGACTTGTTGAGGTTATGTTATGGCCATGTTCTAAAAAAAAAAATTCCCATAAGTTAAATGCGTACGTTTTGTCAAAATTACTGTTTAAATACTTTATTACACCGAGGGTTTGTGAAAATTTGCTCGCTTAAATATTTTCAATCAAAAAAATTAAAATAATTTAAAAAAAGGATTAAGTATGGATCGTCAATTCAGACTTTTTTTACATGGTAAATAATTGTTGGTTATTTCCTATTTTTATTATGGTGCAAGATAATATTCTAAGCGCAACAATTTTGTAAATACTGTATATATTTTCGGGAAGGACCGCTTTTTAGTAATAGAAAACGATAAAACATCTAAAACAAGAAAAGTGATTAATTTCACCTTTTAAACTATTTGAATTAGCTTCCATTTGGTCTAGGATCTGTATTAGAAATTGATTAACCATATCATTAACTAGGGAATTCTCTGGAACTAATTCATTATTATCGTCGATTGAGGTTATGTTATTATTTAGTTCTAAAAATAAATTGCCATGATTAGTATATGGAATTAGTTAGACATCATTTTAATGATAAATACCTTCTGCAATTTCGTTTTTATCATAGTTTTCAAGGATACGAATTCTTTTTTGATCAAATACCTCATCATTTATATCTATATTATATATTCTATATTCTTCTGCTTGGGTCGAAGTCTTCGCAAATCTGTCTGGAATCGTTTCAATATGACCTGAAAAGAATTATATTTGTAATGATAGACTTAAAATATGGAATAATATATTAAATCTACTTTCTGCTTTTGATGATGTTCTAAATAAATCTTTATCTTCGTTCTTTTCATCATTTCCAAGGAGGTGACTCATTTTCAGGCCCAATAGTTCATTGTATACTTCTAAATTTTCTTCTAACGGTGTTGAAATCTTTACGAACTTGTTCGGAATCATTCCAATATGATCTGAAAGAGGTTATATTTGGGATTGACAAATTTTAGCTCTTCGATAATATGTTAAGTAGTAAGTTTGTCGTTGATAAAGACACATCCTCATCTGATTGAACCGCACATAACAATATAATAAATTTAACGGGGAAACAATTGGAAACAACAATCGGAACTTAAAAACCACAAAACAGATTACTTTCATAATCTGATTGGGATGAATATCGTGCGGTTAGGTTAGTTATTTAAAAAATAAATTTCGCTGGGCCTATAATGAAACACTCAGTGGAATATATTATCTAAAGAAGCACATTTAACATTATAAATACAGTGGGAGCAGGGCCGTATCTGGACAAACATTTCGGGGGGTGTGTGACCGGATACAATTTATCTGAGGGAAATTCCTGGTACGCAAAAAAATGGTCAACACTAATTATTATGTATATTTGCACTTTATTTCAGGGGGAGTGGTTGAACTCCCAAAACCCCTCCCTAAATACGGCTCTGAGTGGGAGTAATAAAAGACCGATCATACCTTCCAAGTTTGGTGATATACTTGATAAATTTTTATAGGTGTAAGTAATCTTCTGATGCGACATTTTATCGTGCGTGTCCAAATTTTCTTCCAAAGGAGTTGGAATCGTTAGAAACTTACGCGGAGGCATTGTGATGGTACCTGAAAATGGTGGTGATGACCTTTGTTGAATTTTGGTGATTTATTAAATATACCTTGATCATTTGGTGATATGTTGAGTAAATCTTTAACTTCATTTTCAGTTTCAAGGATATCAGTTGGCTTTTGATCTAATATTTCGTGGTGCGAGTCTAAATTTTCTTCTAAGAGACATGAGATCGTTAGAAACTTACGCGGAGTTATTGTGGTAGTACCTGAAAAAGAATTTGTGGTGATGAGCTTTATTAAATCCTGGTATGTAATTTATTTATGTAAAATTCTGAAACCTGTTTTGGAATTTGGTAAAAAGTTATTTGAGGAGTCTCATTTCAATTAATATGCCCTGTATATGTACCTTCTGCATATGGAGATATGCCGAGTAAGTCTTTATCTTCATCTTCGTCATCGTTTTCAAGGATATGGGTTATCTTCTGATCCAATAGTTCATCGTAAGTGTCCAGATCTCCTTCTGAGGATGTTGAAACCGTTAGGAATTTATTTAGAGTTATTTCCTTGTGACCTGTGTAAATATTTATATTTTGGTTTAATCTCAAATTATCAGGTACATGATTAAGGTCTAGTTGGACATTGGCACACAAACCTTCTGCATACGTTTTATCATTTGTTTCAGCATTAATTGAATTTTCGAATATCTCATCTTCATCTATCGCACCTTCTATGCTGTACCGCCTAAAGATTTCTTCGAATACTAGCTCGGTATCTTCACCATCGCTATCAACAATCCCCGTTGGAAACGACCACTGTTCGTTCTCTATAAATAGATTTCTAATGCGTGTATATAATTTACATCGAAAAAGTGCCAAGGAGACACAATGCGATACCTGATATTTTGTCATAACTAGTTGTGCGCCAATGTCCTTCGTAATAGTGTTCGGTTTGAGCTGAATTCTCTAAAAGAAAAGAAGCAAGAAGTGGAGGTGAATTGAATTATAGCTACATAGTGTATTATTAAAAAGATAAAAAGTTATTGCTTATTACAAATGTTAAGTTATGGAAATCGCTCGGATTTTTCCTGTGCTATTTATAACGCAACTGTTGATATTTGTAAAACCATAGGTGAAAGTATCCTTACGATACAATCCGCCTCTATCGTTTGTCAAAATATTTCTTTTGTCATTCTATACGTTACGATAAATATAAAAGATTTTTTTTTTATCAACGATTCAATTTATTTTGTTAATTCTTGCCTTCATCATCAAAAATATCATTATCAATATTATCAACTATCCCATTGTGGTCACCCGATATTGCGTCGCCTCCATTAACTTCCTCAGAACGTCTGAAATTCGACTGAAATTAAAATTGAGCTTGCCCAACGTGACGACATTCCCTCGAACTCACCTCTTCACCTTTCGGTTGTTCAGAATCTTCTGGTAAATTCTCGAATTGGCTCTTTAGCGATCGGAGCCCGTTGTTCTTGATCGTCGGCAGCGAGTATCTCTTGTAGGAAGGTAGGGCATCTTCTTCGACACTTTTCGCCCTCATGAAATGTAGAACGCGTGATTTCACTATGTCCGCTTCTATAGGGTCTGAAAATCAACGTTGTTAGTTGCATATCGAGATGTGAATAGTAAAATTTCACCTTTTTTGTTTATCCCTACTGAAAAACTGCGTTTTTTTGGTTGCTGCAGAATTTGGTTGTCCCCAGATTCGATTTGGGCAATTCTGTTCCTGACGAGGTTCTGGGTTATCGCGACCTTTTTACCAGAAGGGGCTATAATAAAAATTTTATATCTTTGTCAAAAGAGACGATTGCTAAAATCTTTTTTTTTACTGTTTATAACAAATTTTGGCCCCATGTTAAGCAAAAAAACTTCCTTTGAAATCATTACTATTCTTGCACATACAATCTCAGAATCTTACTATAACTTCGTTAATTCTTCATCTGCTGTTCAAATTAATGATATAAAGATTTGTAATGATAAGTATTTAGATTTAAGTTTTTGTTCTAATCATTTGCAGTATATAGGTTAATGCGCTCTGATTTTTACTGGTGACTGAAGATGTTCAGTTCCTGGCATAATTTTTTCGATCTCTTAAAATAATTTGGTTATATTACAATCGAAGGATTATTTCACAAATTATATTTGTTTTTAAATTAGTAAACCGGGAGGATTTATGCTCTGCATTATTTAGTTTATTAAGTTTTTATGTTCTTAGATCAAATGGACGTTATAATGCTATGCTTGTCATACGCGTGATTATTCTCAGTCTCCAGTATTGCCAATGTGCTGAAGTGTTAACAATTACTGCAAGGACATATATATTATACTTTAGTATTATTAAAAAAAGCTATTGTTTAAAAAATGTTAATTATTTTTAATGTCAGTTGATATGTTTTTTTTAGCTTGTCTTTTCATCTGTACGTTTTAGTTCAAAGTAATATGAGATTTATCCTGTAATAATCTATTGCTGTTGGATAAATAAACTATTATTATTATTAATGCAAGTCTTACCAACTACTGAACTGGTGGACACCACTTTTTCCTTTTCCTCATAGTCATTTTTGGAATTGAACCTTTCGATGATCTCTCGAATGGACAATCTCTCGATTTTGTTGGGCATTTTTGCCTTAAGAAGAAAAAAGAAAAGTTTATTACTTTACAATTAGTAATCTTGTAGTGTTTTTCCTCATATCTCCAGCAAACACCATTCAAACCACGGCATGTTGAATTTTTGTTGCTACTTAGAAAAAATCTAAAGTATACTAGCATGTATAAAATCACCTACCTGCTGTATAAAACAAAACAACTGTGTTAGCTTTCGAACATGTAAATCCAACAGGTGTACGATCCAACCAACAAAAGACAATATAGGAAGGAGAAAATACAGCAGAAATTCGAGAGTCGCAAATAAATTTAATTGGGCATAGGATGTTCTTTTGGGGTACCTACTTTTATCTGGGGTAATAAGAAACAAGATTTTGCTACTCATTTGATTGGAAACAAGTTTATCTGACATCTCTACAGATAAGATTCACGATGTAAACAAATTATAGTGTTTATATTAAAAAATTGTCCAAATAACTTGTATATGTTTATACAGGCTGATTCAATCATAATAACCACAAAATTTAGCAACTTTTCCAAATTTAAACCTATCGTCTATCTTCAATAATAAGCAAGATCTTAATGGTGGGGATCGAAAATGATTCAGCCTGTATATGTATTTAGAACAAGTATTTTCTAATTGTCGGAAACTAAAAAATGTCTGTTGCAAATACTATTTAATTCCGAATAAACAAGTAGGATGATCGTCTAGACTTGTCTAGTTAATTGAATGTAATTATGATGTTGAAATTACCCCCAAATTTTCTGCTCAAATGTAACAGCAAATACGGTAAATTATCGTATAGAATCTATAGATGCCGCTTCTCTTATTTCACACTGGTAATAATCCATATCCTGCGTAAATTGGATGTGCGGCAGACAACGTTATAAATTATTTATGTCGTGTATTTACTAGGGGATATGATCATTAAAACTACAACTTCTGCCGCACCACCTGCAGTGGCTTTTAACCACTGCAAATCCATAATAAAGATTTTCTACACTACTTCATATTATTAACATAAAATAAGCCGAGAAATAATACAGCCCTTTTAATAAACTACTTTTTCTGTTCCGAATTTGTAATTTGATTTATCTAATCCAAATATTTATACTCTGTGACATAGAAATCGCAACACCAAGAAGAAATTTTTTGACCAAACTCGGCAGTAACATTTCTAGAAAAATTCTAACCTTAGATTTCTTTATGCGCTTCCGTCGATTGTCAGACAGAAACATTTGTGTTGACTCATCTTATATTTATTTATTTATTTATTCTATTGATGTAGTCATGAGAAAAAAATGCATCGCAAAGTGAATACATGTATTTATCTATACGTATTAATTATTATCGTTAGGGAGTGAACCTCGGATAAAAGAATAAATAATACTTTTTAAATAAAAATGTGTCAGAAAATGAAATTATCTTCAATGAAATCTGATTATTTTTAAAAAATTATTTCGTTCTAATCCACTATTGATAAATTATTTGTTTTCCTTATCGCTATGTGTAAAATGGGTACCACAATCAAACATTGCACATATTAAATAGCTAGAGTATTTGGGTATTTTAAAATAACCTACCTTCTAATACTAACTATGAATATAACATGTACTAAAACTAAAAACCTGAGCCAAAATACACGTTTCTAATTTATTGTTTAAACAGGCGCTGGTTTATATTCTTTATGGTCGATATAAAACAAT
Source organism: Cetonia aurata (assembly GCA_949128085.1). Taxonomy (NCBI): domain Eukaryota; kingdom Metazoa; phylum Arthropoda; class Insecta; order Coleoptera; family Scarabaeidae; genus Cetonia; species Cetonia aurata. Next base: position 38,830,512 of record OX421886.1, on the reverse strand, counting down.
ATACTTTGTGAGATAATATACGATAAACATTATTACTAGTTAATCTAACGTATAAACGAACTTACCTCCCTTTTTGTAAAACCAAAATTCACCCTTGGTTTTTGAAATATACTTCAATAGCAAATAATACGTATGTAGGTATAATCGAACTAGACTCAGGAATAAAAAAAAATTGGCGTGTTATATTATTTAGGAGGGGATGTCTGTTGCTTATCTTTATCTCTGCATGTCGAAATTCTGCACTTGATTTCCTTATCGTTTATGTTTAGATAATCGTATAGGTACGGGTGCGATTTTTATATACAGGCTGTTCCAGCAGAAACTGGGTGTTTGCTTACAGCTCTTTTTTTTTTGATTTTAGAAAGAAACATTTTTTACAAAAAATTCATATTGTAAATGTCATGCATACACACTTTTTTTGATACAAAAGTGATAATAAAATTCGTATCTTTGGTACGAATCTTACTTGGGAGTCGGATGGTACGAATCCCAACTGATAAAAGTTTTCGTATTTCCTACCGACGTTCTCGTATCGGCTTTTTATTGTAATAACAAGTTTTTGTCGGCATTTCTGTCAATTCTGTGCGTTTGGTTGTGAGTCATGAAATTTTTCGTATATCGAATAGAGGTTTTGTAATCTCTATCGGCTTTATTTTGTACATATTTAGGTGCATACATAAATTTTTCTGTTTTGACACCTGCCGTCGGCAACTTTTGTTTGTATTGTATTAATATTTAATCTATTAACTTGCGTGATATTATGAGGCAAGACATAGGTGTGCAGTTTCGGTCAAAGCCTGCAGTAGAAACTAATTCCCTTTGTTTTTTGAAAATTTGAACATTACAGGGTGAGGTAAACAAACAATAAAACTATCATAAACATAACTTTTTTGTATACATAAAGCGATTTCAAGAGATCTGCCGGTATAAAGCAGCAAGTTAACAAAAATAACTGTTGAAAATAATGTTTACTGCCTACATATTTGTAATCTTATTATTAAAGAGAAAAAAGATAATAATAATAACAGTATATTTATTTGCCCAACAGCAAAACGCCAATAACAGGACAAAAATAATAAATGTAACATCAAATGTAGTGCTACAATTTCTAAACCAAATATAAAGTATATCAAAAATATGTATAAAATATTAGAAAAGGAATCAAAACAAGAATTAATATAAACCACCAAGTGGAATTAAAAAGAAAAATTAATCAAACATTAAACAAAGAAATTCCGAGATAATCCATTAGCGTTGACTGCCATGTGTGCAAGTGGGGCACGTCTGAGTACATTTGACCGTGCAAAAGGTATTTTAATGGCATCAAAAGAACGAGTATTATGTGTAGGCAGCACAAAATTAATTTGCGAAAGCACAGCAGGGCAGTCAACATTCGGACGAACCAACTGCTCCAAAAATCTATAGCACTTGCACTCATCCTTCTGCTTTCCAGAGAAGTGAAATTATGCCTAGTCAGTAAATGATCATATTCTACTCCACGTGGTGGATGGATAGACACGGTCAATTTTAAATGATAAATATTTGAGAAAACGTTTTTGAGGCTTCTCAATTGCCGATTTTTGAACAGTATAGTGTGGATACCAGACCAGTGAGGTAGATTCGAGCTTAGGTCTAACAACAGTGTTAAATAAAGTTTTCAGAACAGTAGATTCCGTAAACAACCTGCAAGAGCGAATCAAAAATCCCAAACACCTGGCAGCACAGTTAACAAGTTCCTTAATGTGATTTTTTAATTTTTTAACTGTTTTCTTGTGAATAAAAATAAACATCTTGATACTTCCTGAACGTAGTTCTTTATTTTGCATTCAAAAGTGTTAAAAAAATCTGGGCGTTCCATTTAAAAAAAAAAAGTTGGACGTATTGCCGATTAAACCGGAAGTGAAAAAAATATTAACTGTATTGCATAAAATGCATTTATATTAACTATACCCCCATACCAAATTTCAGAAATCATAATTTTCAAATAACAAAGTTATTCGACCGTTCCGGGACTTTTTACTAACCCTGTATATATACCTAACGCAAATTAATGCTTCACTTTAGACAATCCAATTAACGCGAGACAGGCAACACTCTATACATTCGCGTATTTTTTTTTGCAGACGTCTCAAGGCGGAATTGCAGAACCTACGTCGGAAGGGGGCGCTGAAAGCGTCGGCGGACTTCGATAGCACAGGCCCGGATCCGGAACGCTCGTGCGGACGATGCAGAGTCGAACTGGGACGCGTCATCAACAGAGGGGCCTACTGCAGAGCTTGCCGACTCAAAGTGTGCAAAGGCTGCAGGGAATATTCATTTAGGACGACCGATTGGGTGTGCACAGTCTGCCATAAGCACATGTAAGTATAATTTCGTTGTGTTTTATTATATATCTTAAAAAGAGCCAGTTTTCATTATAATATGTGAAACCGCATATTAGGATTTCCTGTTTCTGATGTACCGGATATTAACGGTTAAGGAAACGGTATACGCTTCCTGGATGTCAAGTTTGTAGATGAGTTATTGATGAAAATAAATGAAATAAAATGTTATATAAGTAAGAATTTATTTAATTACTCTGTAATAGTAAAAATATGTGTATAAGTTTTAACCGAAGGTTACGCGGTAAGTGTTAGAGATGCAAGTAAATGTACTGGTGGTATCATCATAAGCATAGCTGTAGGCGTCTGGGCAACGCTCCTTGAAGAAAGCGGGCCAATTGACCGGCCAGTCGGAAGCTCTGCAGTTCTCCGGCACTCCGTAGTCCCCACGGCAGCAGTATTGGTCGGTGTCGAACGCTAAACAGGCGGACTTGCAAGCGATTGTCCAACCGATTGAACCGATCAGACGCAGCTCTTCTGGGCAATCATCGTTGATGTAATAATCGCAAGCGGCTTTTTTACAGCCGTAGGGGCCATCTACACCCCAACCATCAATTGGTTCCATCTGGAAACGTTGCAAATGCATTTTATACGTTTGATCGGTAAAAGAAACAGTTACTGCCAAAATAGATTTCATACTATGAGATCAAACATCAACTATTGGGTGTATATACTTCTTCAAAACAAGTTCTTGTAAGGACATACTTATAATTAAAGTGATTTTGACTTAATCCTACAAATGTTTAGTCTATTGAAAATGTGTACGGGGTTGTACCATCTCGTACAATTGCAAGTATTTAAATAAATTCTTAGCAGCGATGGCAGAATTTTAACGCCTCCTCTATTAACAAAAAAATTAAAAACAGGATATATCTATAGTTACATCTTTTTGAAATCATAAATTTTGAAATATATTCGAGCATTCTGACTGGGTTGGTATATCCAGAGCTCGGTCACAGTGTAGTAGTGAAATCTTATGCAGGTGGCCTCGTTTATTCGGAAATGATTCTATCGAAAGCAAGGAAATAAAACAAATTTTTCACTGATTGAGTAGGATTTTTAATTTGAATAGAATTGAATTTGGATGCAAATTGTTTAAAGAAAAATATCTTTACCTTAAACTACTACACAAAGTCAGGCAAGCTATTTCATTATTTTGGATAAAAACTTTAATATTTCTGTTCCCCGAAAACTGAAACGTTGTACCCGTAAAGTTTTATCTATATATAGTGTTATTACATGACCAAAAAATCTAACATTAATGCTATGCCAGAAAAACAATTGTTGATATGATTCCATACAAAGAAAAATGTGCAGAAAAAGATCTACGTCAAACTTACCGAAGCTTTCAAATTGAAACCATCCACAAGGGAGATATCATAGTAGTCCAAGCCAGCCCAGCCTCTAAGAGTGATTTCCGCCAACGATACAGGTGGAGCTCCACCGTTTCCTGCGCATTCCAATCTGTGTCCACAATCGCCAGTTTCACAGAAGAGAGTCTCCCAGCTGCACCAAGTCCTAGCCCAGAAACGGCCAGCCCAATCGTCAGCCGCCGCAAGCATGACCTACGAAGCAAAAATTTGATTCTCTAATCTAAAGAAAACCAAGCAGACTTTCGACTTACTTCAGACTGAGCTTCAAGAACGAATCCGCCGTTAGCTAGTGGGGCTTTTCCGGCGTTACCCAGGATTCCGACCCAGATGGCTCCTATCTCATTGTTCCTAATGATGAAGTTGACGCCCTGGCAGCTGCAAGCCAGGCCGACTAATAGAAGCACCTTCGCAAACATGTTCGGTTATTGTCGATAGGTAGTATGCAACTCTGCGTTAAATAGTGAGCATAGGTGGTATTTATACCGGGCGCGATTACATTTATCTGTCGTGGTTAAAAAAAAACAGCGAATCATGTAATGGAAGCACTTGAATACATTGAAACGCAATAGCAAGAAAAATGTGCGGGTTTTTGCGGTAAACAATGTCGTTGAAAAGTTACAAATTGTTTTTTTGAGGAAATTAATATTATTGTTTAAATATTTACTTTCGTACTAGTGATTTATATTAAAAAAAAAAAAAAACGTTTGTATTTTAGATATTTTTTTGTTTTGTTATTTTCAATTTATGTATATTATAGAATATTAGTCAAACTCATTTACGATGGATTTTTTACGAATGATAGAGCAGAATCAACATACAGGTTAGAAAATATGCCTACAAAGTGCGCCCAATTACTGCAGTCCTGCCATGTTTATTTCTATCGACAGCATTAGCAATTTCTCCACTACATATATTTAAATCAACGTTGAAATATGCTTGGGCTCCATCTGGTTTAAAGGCCGAGCGGAATGCTTTTCCCAACAAATAAAATATTAAACACAGAAAATTCAATTGAATATTTTATGACAGGAACACAAAATCGCATTTGCACCGGATTATCTCGAATTGTTTGTTAGGCACGTCTTATAGATGGCACCAAGATTTTATGGCATTTCCCCTCTCTCTCTCTTAGGGCCCCATCCGTACTTCCCTTGCTCGTTTAGAATGTTTTATTGCGATTTTAATTTCTGTTTGAATACTATTGTGATGTGTTATTTGTTACTTGACCAAACTTCCGCTGAAGATAAAAGAAAAATGCAGATTTACAAGATGAAATATGCACATGGTAATTCAAATATTTTCTTTATGCGTAAGAACATAAATAACAATTATGAATCATATTGCACTCGCTAAAGTAGTGTTTATTTTAACGATAATAAAAATTAGCAAAAGTTAGCTCAACAGAACACTCAGGCACATTATCAAGTTACATTTTAGCCAAGATAAGATGACAATCTTAAAATACATTACGTGTGATGGAGTAATTACTGTATTTGTATTGTTTATTATTGAGACGGCAATATCGAAGAGAAACATAATTGCAATGATGATGTTTATTTAAACTAAAGAAATAGTTCATATCAGATAGGTAAAAGCATTGATACCGTGACGCGACAGTGTTTTTCAAATTGGATATCTTGTAAACATTTAAGCATTAATTGTATCTATGTTTAGGTACGCTAATGTTATTAGTACCTACTTGAAGTGGAGAATCGATTGCTGATATGTCCTTAGGGGAGCCATGATCGTCAAAAAGGAAGATAAGTAATTATCCTTGACCTTTAGAACGAATTAAGGCACCTACCAAAGGTCAAAATAAAAACTTTTATATCTGATTTTCTGGAAAAACACGTTTCTTTCGCAGTTACATTCTGTATGACTAAGGAATTCTCAGAATTCGAGCAGGCCAACGCAGGCGGTAAAAGCACTTGTACATATAAATTTAGGGTAGTCAGTTCCCTTTTGGTATGAAGAATTCTGAAATAATTCTTCAAAACACAACACATTAAACATTTTTCTCTCTAATTAACTAGAGATAAAAAATGTCATTTGCACCATGGAATATTTTACATTTCCACATGTTATATTTTACTGAACCTTAAGATTTTCATTTTCAGATTTATTACGTTTGCTAAATATACCGCAATTAAAACGACCGAGTCCTCGTAAAAAATTCATTTATAGATTTATAAGTGTAACTCGATCCCAAATTCCCGAAACTTAAACATCGAATCTCCCCCAGAACGTTGGAACTTTAACGAACGGAATCTCCCACCCCAATTACAAGTAATTAAGTGCCGCGGTGACCGAAATTGGATTGCTTTACATTTTGTTTGTATATATCTGTGCTCCTTCATTCTCCTCTTTTTTGCAGGGAGATCCAGGCCGCCTCCGGCGAGTGGATGAACGAGTTCGTGCGACGACCGAGTAGACGGCGCGACAATCGGGTGTACGTTCCGGCCGCGGATATCATCAAAAGGACGATAAGGCGCTCCTGGACCATCTCCAGTAAGTGAAAGCGAACGGCACGCGGGCCTAATTGAATTTCCCCTTTCGATTTGTCCCCATTAGAACTGTTCGGTAATAATAGGGTAGCTAGGGTCTGTGTGTCTTAAATTAAGGTTGTGGTACACGTATGTTGTCGACGCAGATCGATTTTCGTCGTTATTTATTGCTCTTGCTCGATACAGTGAGACTTTGCCGAAACGGACCTTCCCATAAACTAGTCCCGTTTACTGAATTTAAATAATAAAACCGTGCTGACTGATCCACTAACTCTTTCTTGTGATTCATTGTAGCTAAATTAGTAGAATAGAATAGTCGTTTGATGACCGCTTACGCCCCAACTCGACAGAAAGCAGAATGTCTGCGCTCCACCTAGAACGCGCCGCTTACGCCCCAACTCGACAGACCAGCCGAACCCCATCACTCTCCGCTAACCCCCATCTACACCTGTGACAGGTTTGGGATCGTCGGTACACCCTGTATATTCCTTAGTCTTAATTCTCGCTGGCAATATATTTAATTTTTTAATTTTTTTAAATTTTTTTAATTTAAATTTTCTTTTTCAAATACCTCTCACTTTTAAAAAGACTCGACGCTCCGCGTCACTTTAAAATGATTTGTAATTTCATAATTTTTAAATTTTCCTTAATATTTTTTTTTCAAAGCGCGTCTTTAAAAAAGACTCGACTCTGTTATATTTACCATCAGGAATTCTAGTGGACTTAATTGATGACATACTGTACGTTTTGGCGATCGTCGCTTTGATGACGATACTAAAAAAACTTTTTGAATGATGGACGGAACCAAGACTTCTTCTTAGGTTATAAAACGGTTGGTTAAAAATGTATAATTTCTCTTGTGAAAATAAAACCTGCCGTGAGATAAACTACTTGTAGATAGGCAATCCAATTCAAGCATTACTCTGCTATAAACATTGTTCGCTGTGCCAGTCCCTGACAGTTTTTTTTACTAATTTTCATCAGAGTGATTCATTAAGGGTTAGCTCACAATTATCTACAAGTTTTGTTGATGATTGCACCCTATTATAAAGTGGTCGGGGAAGAATACTTTTGTCACACAAAAGTCGCTGTAACTTTTATGAATGTCAACCGATTTTCAAAAACTTGGATTCATTGTGAACAGAGCACCAGGTAGATGAAGAGGGTAAATAATATTGTTTGCTTCATTGCTTTGAATGGAAACTAGATGGCATTATCTACTAGTTTGAACTTGGAGGCCAGTTTCCTTATTTCATTCTACCCAAATTATTTATGGTAAATTTTTTGGGCAGTTTTTGTCATCCATTACTTTGATGGTGCCAGCAAGCTCAAAGTCTTCTTCACTGAGCAATCTTGTTTCAATAGACCAGTGCCTCGTCAAATGTTCAGAAGATTCAGTTTAGTGCTAATTCTATATACGGTAGGAATGAGTTTGTGAACCCCGTATGATGCGGACTTCATGTGTGATACGTATATAATTCCTTCAGAATTACCACTCTGTTTTTCTTTTGATTTAAATCCCCTCCAATTGATTATTTCCTCCATATTTTTGTGTTTAGTATACTTTTGAAAATTCTATTATAAATTATCACGTCTCTTAAATTTATTTCAGATCCTACACCCAGATGGAACGCCCTGCGCGGTTCCCCCGAGATCCGCCCCTACAACAGCCTCCCACGCGGCCAAGACATCCAAAACTACCCGTCCCTAATCCCCCACCAGGTCCACAAAGACAAAGATCCACCTTCCCCCATCCCCACGACCAAAACATCACCGGCAACACCTAGGAAGCATTCCCCAGCTCGCCGCTCCCACAGCGAAGACATCTATTCGGAGACGCAACCGCCCCCTACCAAGACTGAAACTCCACCGCAACCGCCTCCGAGCGACGTGGAAACTCCGCCGGTTCGCGTCAATCCTCTGATCAAATTCGCGGAACGTAGGCAGAGTGCCTTGGGAGCGGACGCGGCGGCGAAACCGCTCAAGAAGCGTTTGCAAGCTGCCAAGGCGCGTTCGGAATCGGAAACCTCTTCTAAATCCGACGAAGTCGGTTGGAAATCCGGGGATGAGGTGTCCTCATCCGAGAAGAGGTCGTCTCATAGCGGTACTCCGGAGAAACGCGTCAGTTTCGATGACGAACCGAGTTATCGGGAGGCTAAGCAGAAGAAATTCGAATCTCCGATAAAGGCGAAGAAGGATGAAGAAGCCGCGACGAAAAAGATCGAGGAGAAGAAAGAGGAAGATCAAGCTGCCGCTAAGGAAGAGGCTGTGGTACCGTCAATTGAACTCTGTGATATCGAACCGTTGAGCGGGACGGTCTTTAGGAAGGTCACTGTTCGGAGAAGGAGGCACCATGATATCAGGAAGATCTCGACTTCGGATAATGGTGAGTTTTCCTCTTTTAATATTCTAAAATTCATGATGCTTTTGTAGAAGGTTCTGGGTAGTTAAAACTAACTCTTTCGTGGTTAAATTGGAAATCATCTTGCAGAATTTTCGGCAATTAATTAATATTTGAACACATTGTAATTATATATAAAGCATAGGGCCTAAAATACTATCTAGGGGTACTCCAAAATCATTAAATCAGTTTTTCCTTTCGAAAATGTGCTGATTTGCTACTTTGATCTATAACATGTCAAATGAAATAACTTTTAACATTTTAACTTCCAATATTAAAGGGAAAAAAAAGAAATATAGGCTGTTCCATTTAAATCGAAAAAAAAGTTGTTACCTAGTTTAGGTGGAAGTGAGAAAATTGCAGTGGTTGAAATATTTTAGAAAGTTAGCTCATTTCAAATAATTTCGAATTAATTCCGATGTTTGATTCTCCAAAATCAAATTTATTTTGTTTCGTCAAAAGAATATTTTGCCAAAAATCATCGACATGTCTTTCTTGTGCTTGACAAGTGTCGGTTACCTTTTTTTTTTTGTGCATGGCATGTTATATCAAACAAGGTTGATAAAAACTTTAATTTTTTTTTTTTTTGTTAAAGAGATTTAATTTTGATTTTTCGCAGACACCAAATATTGCTGAATAAACTCCCAATCTGTTAGATAATTTCCAATTGACACTTTCCTATCTTATGTAGAGTGGTTTGCTTATTTATGTAAATAAGACGGGCTTTTGCTATATCATGTGTGTATATAAACAAATAAATCTATTATATAGTTTGGTGGTGGGGTAAAATCAGTGTGAACATTACTAATGTAGGTTGTACGAAACTATTTTGTTTTCTTGCCATGATAAATGATAACAGGAACAGTCGTGACTTGGGAAAACTATATACAGGTGGTGTGGATATAATAACTTGTTTTGAAGATTTCTTTATAACATATTTCCATTAAAAATACATATGGCAACATAGGCTAATTGATTAACTCTGGCCACCGACTATATCTCGGTAAGTTGACACAAGAACTTAGAGAAAAAAATTATGCTAGTACCTAAACGTAGTCATGAAAAGATCCTTAAAAATATCTGTAAATTTCTGAAGTTGCCGCAAGATGGCGTAATTTGTTTTATTTTTACACTTTTACAGTTGAAAAATAAATGTAAAGTTAGCAACTCATAGCTACTCCGGCAGCACTGATTAATTTAACTGTCTGTCGTCTATTGGTTTGAACCACTCCAACGGAATACCTCTCACCCCATAACACTGTAGTTTTTCAAGTAATATTGCCTGTGTAATATTGCGTGTAAAAAAAAGTTATTTTTTTCCAAATTAGATAATATCCAATTGGTATATTCGAACAAGTTAGATAATCATTATTATTATACACGGTCCTATTGGACAAGTAATATAATAAATTCCTAATATAAATTGATTAACAATAAAATTGTTCACATCTATTAATTTTCTAACGGTCCCAAGTTCATAACTTTCCGCACAATGGAAGCTAATGTCAGAATAGTCGCCTTCTGCATCTCCAAATATCTTCGGTAGTCCCAGTATCCTGTATTTTTCTTTCTTCGCGGTAAATTCCGCCGATACACTAACGGCACGCACGGTATAACCAACAATTCGCATTATACCACCGCAAGAGCTCACGTGCACTGTGGGTTGCATAGCGCACGGCCAACTGGACTCGAAACGATCTATATACATAGTAGGTAAACAATGAGACAGCCGGCGGCTCCATAAAGATAAATAGGATGAAAGAACTGGCGGTTTACCGTCGGTAGGCACCGAAGATCCGGGTTAGTGACCTTGATCGCCGCGCGAAAACGTGACTCAGGTTAAGAAGGTGTAAAACTGGACGTGTATCTTCGGCCGTTTAAGAGATAAAATGACGATGAAATAAAACCCGAATCGGAAAGAGATAGTGATAGCGCATAAATCTGTCGGCGAGGCGGAAAAACAATATTGAAAGTTTATAGTAGTTAGATTGTATGCATGCGTTTACAATGTATACGACGGAGAAATTAAAATTATATACAGAGCTGTCCGAATTGTATATGAATAAATCGTCGCTAGAATTTGTTTTTTATTTTTACGTTTGCCAGTGGAAATTTAAAAACAAAGTTTATGCTTTGTCAAAAGCAAAATATGTCAATAATGTGACGTCATTAACGGATGACATTTACACACAAGGTGGACATTCAAGTCGGTTTTAAATCCAGTTTTATTCAATTCATTCATTGTTTAGATGGTTTAAACGTGATTATAGAATAAAGCGAATAAATCTAAAGTGACTTAAAGTATACTTAGGCTTAATTATATTTGATGACGTGTCATATATTATTTTACATTTAATCTCTTTTTAAATTATTAGTAGTCTTTAAAATAGATTATTTAAATGAAGACTTGTATTTAGCAGTACATATATATATATATGTACTCCCGCATTCCTAGATGAATATACGAAGATAATAAATTGCGTGCTGACACATATAGTATGAGCAAAAAGTAAGGGATACATTCCATAGAAAGAAACATAAATATTGGTTTTGAAAATCTGCAAAAACATGATTAAAAACGTAATTTTATTTATTTGAATTCTACATTTTTTGATGCCATATCTGAATATACTGGGTGATTCATATTAGTGGTATGATATTCTTATTTTAATTCTTCATTCTTAATTTCATAACCCTTTTCTACTTTTTTTTTTGTTATTGAAATGACAATCTGTCAAAGTATGTATTTATACATCTTTTAAAGACATTCTATATATTTCATTTGAAACTAGTAACGATGTAATTATATATATTCTTTTTAAATTTAATTTTTATTTTTGATTATATGAACTAAAGGGTCATAGTCTCAAATAAAATATATTGAATATCTTTAAAAGATGTTTTTACATAAATCACCTTGTATATATCATATTTTATGGGAAAATAACATAGAATCGAAAATTACAATTGGCGGGTTGTTGAATTTTCAAAAAAAAAAAAACAGTTGTAGTAAATTTAAATATACACAATCCATCAAAAATGATTGGACGATTAAACGGGGACCAACCAACGGGAAAAATATAGTTAATATCTGAATATACAGGGTGACTAGGGAGGTAGTCTCAAGTAAAATATATGAAATGCCTTTAAAAGCTGTTTTTAAATAAATCATGGCTTATGGGAAAATATAGAATCGAAAATTGAAATTGGCGGGTTTTTTGAATTTCCAAAAAAAAAATCAGCATTTTTTCCTTTTTGCTCGCACTATATGTGAAGTAAATTTAAATATACAAATATACACTATTGATAAAAAATGAATGAATGAATTGGATGTGCGCGTTGCACATCCAATTCATTCATTCATACTTTTGATAAGTTCTGGATCCTAATTGAATCCAACTATTTATTATCTATTTCATAGCGACGTTTACATAATTACCAAATTATAATACTTCTATTTAATTTTTTTTTTTGGGCAGACAACCACGAAGGCATTGCAAAAATGTATTTACTGCTTTCAGAAATCCGTTAATGCCAGAATTTATAGCGTTAGGTACAAATATGGGTGTTGTTTATTGCTATAATAGAAAGAAAAAGGATTTACAGATTCATTTTCATTACTGTAATTCAAAACATATCCACGGTACTCTATAGGTTGGCATGTGGGAATCCTTGTGGAAATGTCGATATATTTCAAAATCCAAAATCACACCCAGAAAATTTACCAGAAAAGCTAAAAGAATGGTCAAAAAATGGCATGTAACTATTTTCTGGTGGTACTGAATTAGATTTCTGATAATGATGAATTTGCGCACTGTAACAATCTCGCCAGATCTGACAACTCCAGATTCGACTTTAAATAAAATGAATCAAAAAGAAAAGATCTTTGCAGATGTCCTTAGTTTTGATAAAATGAAAATAAATCTAGAAAAATTGAGACAAGATGAGAGTTCAACCAAAAGTACGTCAAATGGACAAAATATTGGTGAAAGTAAATGCAATGAAGTATCTGAGTGTTTATATACAAATACACCTAATCAATGTGAAACAAAACGGCTGCTTAAAAGAAACTATAGATGTTTCAGTGAAGGTGTATGAAGGCCCACCATTGGTAACACCTGATATAAAAGTAACACCTCATAAATGGAATTTATCCAACGTACAATTGGTTGAAGAACGTTTAAAGAGTGAATCTGATAATTCGTTGGGCCATTAGGAAATAGTTTTGAATTTAGTGATAAATTTTGTTACTAATAGGAATAAATTATGTAGTAATACTCTAGCCTTCACAATTATATTTTTGGTAAGTTGAAAAGTCGTTTTCAGCTTATAAATAATTATATGACAAACACCAAAGTTTTGCAAGAGACAATATTGAGAAATATTTAATTGCATATTGGTACAATGTAATGAACAATCGAGAATTTATGTGTCATATGACTCTTACATAATTATATAAATATGTATATTGTAAATTGGATATTTCAAAATGATAAATAATTTTTAATTATTAATATTATTTAAAAACAAAAATTGCAAGCAGCATATAGTTTTTCTAGACCACACTGTATATAATAATACAATACGTATTTATTCATGTAAATCTCTAGATAATAAATTAACAGCATGCTTTGTGCACGTTTCTTTGGGATAACTGACTTTCTATTTTTTTTGTCGCAATAACACTTTATTATCATGTTGTATTTGGTGGTTATTTATATATCTGTGTTCCTACGATGTATAAATCTATAAAATGTACAGTCGCGACCGGGGAAAAGTGAACGAAAAAATCGCTTGATATTTTACTGAAAGAGATCATTTTAAAAAAGTAATTTTAGTTAAAAGGATTCATAGTTTTAATTCGGACGAAATTCGCTTTTTCATCGTTCATTTTTCTAATTCGATGAGTTTGGAAACTTTTTCTTGCGACCGACTGTACTTGAACTAACACTCGCGACGATTATGTCCATAACAACCTCCCATGCGGTCGCTCTGGTAACGTGTGGGTTTCAAACGTGGAGGTGTAGGGTCCGCTTTTAGAGTTTCATTTCTGACATTGTGTCCGCGCACTCCGTCCAGGTTGGAGACCAGCGGACGGCGACCTGATAGATATCCTGCTGCCAGAAGGCGACGACTACAAGCTGGTGTTCATCAGCTCCTCGGACGGCTCCTCCAAGGAGGAGGATGCCGACGATAACGAAAGCAGCTCCTCCACCGCCTCCAGTTTCCCCTTGGACGACTGCGATTGGGATTATTTCGAACCCGGTTCCAATTCGAAGATGCTCAGCTGGAATTCTCCCTTCGGATCGCCAGGTGCTTATCGCCGAGGGGCTTTGGAATCTCCCATTGGTTCGCCGCTCGTCTACAGGAGGACACGCTTCTCAGACATCGGCACCGATGACGACAACAACACTAGAATCGATTCCCCGGCCTCCTCTGACGGTTTCAACTTCCTTACGCGTTCGCCCCACGAAGAACCCCAGATGGAGGATTCGTCTACGCTCAGGTGCGTCCATCAGGAGTCCGGGGAAAGTGTAACCCAACAGAAATCCTGCCAAAGTTGCGGGGCGCCCACGCAGTACGTTCCTATACCGGTGCCAGTTCCTATACCAGTTCCCATGCTGTGGACGACGCAAGATTCGCCCCTGATGCTCTATAATAACCAAGAGGAGCACGCCAATCTGAAGAATCGACTCAGACGGTCGATTCTACCCCTGCTGAATCAAGCGGCGTTCATCTGGCCGCTGATAACCGACGTGGATCCCAACGCGCTACTCTCCGCTCTACAAAGCGAATTGGCATCGCGAACGCAGGCCAGTCAAGCTGCGACGGTCGACCTGTGCGCTTCAAACGGCGCGGGGGACATCGTGAACGCGCCGAAACCCGATATGACGGTCAAGAGCGACGAGTGCGTCACCCCGGAGGATTACGGCTATCTCCTGTCCGAATGCAAGCGCGCCGGTTCGTCGTCGTCCTCGGCGTCTGAAGATAGCGACGTGGAATCGAACAAACCGCGAGTTAAACGCACTTATAACGTTACCGGAGGTGATTCTTCGAGTTCTAGTGACGATGCCCTCCCTAGCAGTGAAGTCAGCGACGAGGAAAATTGCTTACCGTCCAGGGATAGCTCCCAAAGCGATGCTGAGGACGAGTCAGACTCTGATTCGGCGGATACGGATGATACCGGCACAGTTTCTGATAAGAAATCCAACAAGAGATTCTCCTGCGTCTACGTGGTCAATAAACACGACTCCTCCTCCGCGGAATCGCTGCAAGACGAGCAAGAAGACGACGGCATAATCCTAACGCACATAAAACACTTATCGGACAGTCGGGAATTTCTAAACAAGAGCGATAAGGCGCTTAGTAGTGATGATAGTGATAATCCTCCCGTAGCCGGCACGACGCATAAAAAACACAAGCGCAAACCCACGATAAAGACGAGAGAAAATTCCAGCGTCCGCGAAGATGACGATAAAAAAATTAAACGCAATAATCCCCGGCGAAAAAACGACGGTTATAGTGATTCTAGTGATTCAGAACGAAACCAGCCAATTCCATCTCCGACGAGCAAAAATAAACAACAATTCCATAATAAAACAACGACAAAATCGACGAATTTCAACGAAGATAATCATTGTAAAAGTAGTGATGATAGTGATACTAAAAATATAGCGGACGAAATTATCAAAAACAATAATAAAAATTGTGATAACGACGATCAGAACAAAAAAGAACGAATAAAATCAAAAAATATCAAGAAGTTAAAAAAAACAAATTCGAATCGCAAACTTAGAGATGATAGTGATGATAACAATGAAAAATCGCAACTTGGTTTTTGTGAAGACGCCGCTCCAATAGTTAGTAACTTAAAACAAATTAGAAAAAATAACAAAAACACTATTAATGATGCTAGTGATAATTCTAGTGATCCAGAAGAAGACTTAGTGATCTCAACTGCACCACAAAATTTACAAAACATAATCCCAGCAGAAAATATTAAAAGAACAACGGAAAATTTGCAATCTAATGAACAACATAGTAATGCAAATGATCATAGTGATACTTTAGAAAATCTAATTATGAATGAAAAAATTGAATACTGCGAAAATTCTAACTCAACTGAGGAAATAAAAAAATCAAAAAGTTTGGATTTCAACGAGGAATTTAGTGTGAAAACATGTAATGATAACAGTCGTGATTTGTTGCAAGAATTACAAGGAGAAGCAAATAAAACAACTGGAGATGAAGATAATTGTAACAATTCTGCAGAATTATTGAATCAAAATTTAAAAGATATACCAGAAATAAATGAAGAAGCTAAAATAATTGAAATAAAAGATCAAAATATTAAAATCGATTCACAAAATAATAGTGATAACATTTCAAATCGTAGTGATCTTGCAGATAAAAACACGGCAAATGAAACGAATAATTTAAATCGTAGTGATTATAATTTGAATTTAAATAACGCAAATTTAATTGGGAACAATACAGATTCAATAGAAAGATATAGTGATTATAGAGATACTAATTTGAAATTTTTACAATTTGAACGCGCCGATTTTCAAATCAATATCAAAAATTCACTTAGAGGGAATCAAAATGGCAATTTGATAAATTCTGGTTTAAATACTATTAATGATATATCGAAATGTAGTGATTCTAGTGAACTTACTGCGGATGCTTCGATGGGAAAACAAAAATGTGATGTTAATTTGAGATTTTTACAATTTGAACGTGGCGATTCCCAAATTAATATGAAAAATTCATTTAGAGACAATGCAAATAGTGATTCGAGCAATTTAGATAAATCCGTCCGGGGTAGTATTAACGAGACAACGAAATATAGTGATTTTAGTGAAATTACTAGGAGTGTTGAGGAAAAACTCGGGTTTGAAGATCAAGAACGCGATGAAAATGGAAAACATCAGAAGAATAGTGATAAAAACGGCAGCATGAACAATTTTATTGGTGGTGATTTAGATGGTGATGTAGATATTCAGGAAGTGGTTGATGATGACTCGATTAATCTTATTGCGAAGAGTTTTGGAGAAAATAAAATTAATTTTGACGGATGTTGTAAAAATAGTGATGCTACTAAGAACTTTGTTTTTGGGGGTGACACGATTGATGAAAATAAAATTAACTCTGACGAAAATAGTGATCGGGATAATGATGTTAAGAATTCTAATGAAAATATAATAAATTTTGAAGGATTTTATAAAAATAGTGATGTTGAGAACTTTGTTTTTGGGGGTGACACAATTGCTGGACATTTCGATGAAAATAAAATTAATTTCGACAAAAATAGTGATGCTGAGAACTTTATTTTTGGGGGTGATACAATTGATGAATATTCTAATGAAAATAAAAATAATTTTGATGGATTTTATAAAAATAGTGATGTTGAGAACTTTGTTTTTGGGGGTGACGAACATTTTAATGAAAATAAAATTAATTTTGATGAGTACTGCAATAAAAATAGTGACGATAGTGACGCGAAAAATTTCGACGATATAAAATATCAAGAACTCGACGTAGGGGCCTTAATTAAAATCGACGATGAAATCTTCGCGGAAGATTATTTCAATCCATTCGAGGCAGCGGCCAACTCGGAAGTTGCCGACGTTCCGTTAGACGTAGCCGGAGCGGAACCGAGTTCTCGTCTTCAACGCTTCACCGTCGACTGTTACATGTCCAGCCCCGGCCTGTCGGACGTGAGCGCCGAATCCCTGAGCAGCAGCAGCGATGCGGAGAAATCGGAAGCGACTGCCGCGATAGACAGCGCTGATAATAGTGGGGGGGCGACCGGTGCGGACCGCGGCGGCGAGTGGGCAGGTGCGACTAGTTCTAGTGGCGATGCGGACGGCGCCGTTTCTACGCGGAATGCGGCTCGGTACACGAGTCTCGTGATGATAACGCAAGAGGCGAACGCGACTTGCGTCTACCCCCAGGTCAGCGTGGTCACCTCCGACACCACCACGCTGATCCCGGGGGAGATCGTCGTGCGGCACACGAATTGGCAGGACGTGCGCGACCTTAATAACCTCGAAAACTTTACGAAACTCGCATTGGAAAGTTCGCAACAACAACAACAACAAAATACCGTGAACGATTCTACGGATGATTCGGACGTAAAAGTGATCACGGGCGCGGACACTTTATCCGCCGTGGTTTGCTTGGAGGAGGGATTAGCAGACGACGACTCCTGGGTGGAAAACTTAAGCCACAACGAAGAAGATTTCGCCGCCAGCACCGATGATACCTCATCAGGTGAAGAAGTGACGTTAACATGTTCGGATCAGGAAGACGAACTGCGAGGCTATCACCGCGCCGCGATAGATTTCACCTTACACACCATCGTGGAAGAGAGCTGCGAGGAAAGCGAAGTGGAGCAGTGCCAAAGTAAAAAACCTCGCCCAAAATCCACTACCGACCTCGAAAAATACTTCTTCTACGGCTTAGGTGACGGGACGATCCCCTCGATGTGTTCATCAAATCGCGAAGATGCCCTCTCGGAAACCAGCAGCATCTGCAGCGAAAGCATGGACTCCATCGCCGGCGGAGATAAAACTCCCCCCAATGAATCGGATCCGGCGGAATTAGCCTCGTCTAGGTTAGAAAATTATTTCCTGAGCGGCTTCATGGGGTTCACATCCTCGAGGCGTGATTCAGACGGAAGTGTTGGCAGTGACAGCGAAGGAAAACCCAGCCCTGAGCAGCGGAGGAAACGTCTAGTGCGCGCTAGAGGTACAGGTCGCTCCCACTCGTCTTCCCTAGACAATCTCCTAGCCAATCCTGACTTATCCGGCGCTGAGCAGCAGAATAGCGAGAACCAATGCTCTGAAGATTCCAGTTCCGATTCTGATACTTACGATGAGGGCAATTCCTTCGAGAAATCCGACGGGCAATTCGATACCGTGAAGCGGAAGAAGAATAAGAAGAAGAACAATATCGGAACGACCTCCCCGGATGAATCGAAAATCTCAGACAATACCGTCATATTCGAAGACGATCAGAGCAAATCGGAAAAGGAGGATCACAACAAGACTTTACAACCGGATCATAGCGAATTTAACGACGCTAGGAAGCAGCAACGCGATAGCGGCTTCATCGGTAGCTCAGACGATTTGATCAAAGACCAAAAGGACGTGAATACCTCAGATGGTAACGCGAGCAAATTAGAAAAACCCTCGAAATTCGAAGAAAAGATCTTGACAGGACCCCCGATCACTAATCTAACCCGGAAAGACAGTTTCAATAATTGGAGTTCGGACGAGGAGACGAATCTGATGATGTGCAAGATGCGCCAATTCTTCAAAACGATGGTCGCGGCTAATAACCAAAGCAATCCCCCCTCCAAACCCACGACGCCCGTCATGGGGGTGAATCCTGCATTCCCCAGTCCGAAATTGCGGAACAAAACGAAGCCGCCGCAACTAGTCTACTTCGAAAACGAATTAACCAGATTGATGAAGACAGTTCCAGGGATTCGCGATGATCAAGTAAGAGAAATCGTCGAATATTTAAGCAGCGAAGATACTTGGAGCGACTCCTACGATTCCTCCGATTATACCAGCTCCGATTTGGAGGGGACTTCCTGCAATAAGACGGCACTCCAGCAGCAAATTTCCGATAGTTGCCAAGAGATAATAAGCAAATTCGATAAGAGCGTTGAAGACGAGGAGGGGGATGAAGGTGACGGGGGCATCATAGACGAATCCTCGCAAGGATTGAATAAGGAGACTGCGTTTGTGTATCAGAAATTAGTAGCGTCATTCGAGAAGATGGCGACAGGTGATGACCCGGAAACTTTAAACGTAGTAAACCCGCACAATTCACCTCCCTTGATCGCTAAGGTGATGCATCACATCGGTAAACGTTTAGTGGCGCTAATGCACGAAGTATCCAGTGGAGAAAGTCACGCGAGCAATAGTCCAAAGGCGAAACACTACCACAGGAGACTGCAGCAGAAATTATACTCAACTTCCTCCACGACGACTGAAGATGACGATAGCACTTCGGATAGTAATCTACCAGACAAATTAAGCAATTTGGAGGAAGTTACTTGTTATAATCTGCTTCCGAGAAGTCGGTCGCACGATCTCCTAGTTAGTGAGAATAAAAATCTGCACCAATCGAGCAGTGGTGTCTCGGACATTGCTGAAGAGCGGGAGATTAGCGATTGCGAGCGATTCAGCTGGAGAGGAAGCTTTGAATCGGCCCTATTAGCTACTGATTCTAGAAATAAATTATCCGCGATTGGAGGGGAAGGTTCAGCTTCCGCATCGGCTTTGGCAATCGCGGCCAAGAGGAGATCGGCAGGAGATTTGCTCTTCTCCCATAAAAGCTTAAGTCGGGAGCAGTTGGATCGCGTTAGGAGTTGTGGCAGCATCGGTGGAGGAAACAGCGAAGATAAGCTGTGGGTCCAACCGTCGGCGCGACCCTCCAAACGGAGATCGAGCGTTCCAGACACTACATGTGGATCGGGAGACTCTGCCGATGGCGATGAAGACGAAGAAGAAGCCGATGACGAGGATCCCGACGAGGAAGACATGGATAATCGCTCGACTCTTCCTAGGAGTCTCCAAAGCGGGCCTGCCACTACGAATTCTTTACCGCGACTCCCCACCAACGCTACGACGAACACCACTGCCATGCACAAGGCGCATAGCATGTACCACTTCTTGCAGCAGAACGTGAAGAGTGCCAGGTATCGACCGCCAGGTTTTAACAGGTTGACAACCGTTCCCAAGAGGGCGGTTTCCGCGCCGGGGCTTCAACCCACCCACCAGAGGAGGAGCAGGCATAAACAACAGTCGACTTCTCTTCTCGTCAATGGTGAGTTAATCTTTTACTCCGGCTTTTGCGGTGTTGGTGGTAATGTTCAAGCGAGATGTTTAAAAGGGGGAACTTTGTTGGATTCCCTGTGTCGTAACGGCATGTGGCTTCTCTAGGAAGTTATATCGACGCTAAAACTTTTCTTTAAAAATAAATATTGGTTTTAATCTGCAAAGAAAAAATAAAATTAGCAAAAAAAAATAAAATAAATAGCAGGAATTGAACGAAATTTTGTTCTTGTTGTGGTTTGGGCATATTTCATTAATTTATTAAACATTTATTAAAAAGAATTCGGAAATTACGGTACTAAAACCAAATAAAAGCAAAGATAGTAAAAATTGTTAGGATAGTAAAAATTGACACTATAGATTATAATATTAAAAAAAAAAATTAATTATTAAATGATAATACAACTTAATAAATAAATCAAAGTATTCCCACTCAGTGAATTAATAAATAAATACACTAAAAGTAACCCAACTAATAACTTGGAGAAACTTATAGAAACTTAAATTTATAACATCTTGATTCTTGTTTGTAGCAATTTTTTAGATTAACTATTACTTAATTGTAAACCTAGACCATAAGCAATAGAAACTCTGACTATATTCGCCAAATCTGCATTAATTCTTGTGACAGCCTCAACCCATTTAGTCGCTTTAAAGGAGTAATATAATTGACAGTCATCTGCATAAAAATGTTCTTTGGTGTAATTAAGATGTAGAGAAACTGACGAAATGTAAAAATAGAATAAAATTGGGCTTAGTATACTACCTTGTGGTACACCTTGCAGCAGTCCCAGAGGTTGAGAGATAACATTATTTAGTTTTACTGATTCTCCCCTACCAGAAAGAAAATCGCCCAATAAACTCAGCGGATTACTGCCAAAACCCTTCGCCTTCAAAACATCTAAAACCCTTCGCCTTCAAAACATTCAAAACCCTTCGCCTTCAAAACATCTAGAAGCATTTCATGGTTTACAGTGCAGAAACCTTTTGAATAATCTAATAAAAGTAAAACAAAATATCGTCTGTAACACATGGCAAGGCAGTGGCGCAGCTGTGGCCAGCACGAAATCCTGATTTCCTCTCAGGAAGCAACTCTTTTTCGGAAATGTAATTCCAATTCTGACGTTCTATAACGTGCTCCAGAATCTTCAAGATTGTAGGCAATATACTAATAGGTCTTAGATCTTTGAAATCGTGTACATCTTTTTTAAGAAGCGGAGTAATGAGTAATTACTGCTTGTTTCCAACTATCAGGAAATAAGCATTCTAAAATACATAAATTCACAAATATCTTTATTTTAATTGGCACAACGTGTATACAAAGTTTTTAGTAAGTAAGATTATTGATGAAAATCTTTAGGCTTCACTCTAGGTAATCGATTTTGTACAAGAACAAACGCGTTACATTTTATTTATTTTTTTCCGTACTAGCTTATGCAGTTCACACCCTTAGTCTCTTGGGAAATTAGTACCCTCACCTACTTGACATTTACAAAAAAAAAAGAGAGAAAGCGCGCTCCAATGCTACATAAACTAACTTTACCATGCTGCCACATTTTTATTTCGCTACAAATTTTCTTATGTCCTTTTTAAACATTCATGCCGCCAAAGAGGAATAAGGACGAAATTTAAGGTTCTCTCCATTCGTATTAGATTCATTTGGAAGGCAAAAAATACGCAATTATTAAATCCGTTTCTATAGTAAGTCGTAAATTCATTTGTTCTTATTTAAGGCGCTTACTAAAAAGGACATTTTCAATGTTAGTTTGCTCATTACGGTTTTATATTGTGTTTTGTTATATTCGTAAATGGCTTTCTGTGCATATTTTAAATTTAACCTTCTGACATCTTAAATAATGGTGTTGTACACAATACATATCTGAATGCCGATTAAAAATATATACCCACGTTGTTTTGTTATATGTATAGCAATGAATAAATAACCTTTGCTCTCGCTATGCCTATTCAATTCTTTCGATATACATATGTATGTAGATATACTTCTTAAAAACCTTTATTGTTTGTCATTTTTTCTTTAAAAATGTTTGCCGACACCTATGATGCAAAAAAAATATTTCATTGATTCCTGCTAAGACCAAGAGAAACACATATGTATACAAAAACATGTCGAAGATAGAGGTTATGTTTATATGTTTTGATATTTTTCAACTGTCTAGTGTCTAGTCTAAGGATATAGTAAGACAAGCCATTGAAAAATGCACTTAATAAATAATATATATTAATATAATCTTAACAACCTCTGCATAAAGCTTCAGTAATGAGAATTGTTTCAATGAAGTTTCAGCCATCTACAAACTGCAAGTTGCAGTTGATGCAAGTTAACCCTCATACATTCTATTTTTGCTCCTTTTATTTCTGCTTAAACAATAGACTTGAAATTTTACATAAATAATTTCTTTACCTAGTACTATTTTAAATATTTTATTTATACAACTACAGCCTCGAAGTTCAACTCAACTCGTAAATCACATGACAGGGAGCAAATGCAACTGTATTTTTACTTTTTTAAATTTTTACATTTTTTTTTTTTTCAGAATCTAATTTTATATTTGCAAAAAAATCAGATTTGAAAGCATTTTTTGACAAACGTTTAGAAAAACCCATGCATTTTAAAATCTATTTTATTCGATTCAGCAAGTAAAAGCACATAAATATAGTCTTCAGAAAATTCTTAATTAACATTGAAGAAGGGTTATGTATATAATTTTATCGGCATTTCCATGATAAGTCACTCTAATTGTAAATATTTCCATATCAAAACTTGTGGAAAATTGTATATCTCCCTCAGCTATTTTTTAAGGTAATGATGTTTGTTTGCCGGCGTTCGATTCCCCGCGAAAAGACGCTTTTTCTGATGTATAACACATTGGGTTTATCTCTAATTTTCGACGATTTTTTTTTTTAATTTTTGCAAAATTTCCGACGAAATTTAACAAATTCTGACAATATCTCTCAAATCGTTACCGATAGGCGAATGCCGACCTCATATATGGAATCCCCGTCAAAAAGCACGTCCGACAGTGTCTAACACATTCGGGTATCGGCGATAGCTACCCGCACAGTATGAGAAAATAAAGAAAAATGGCGAAAAAACACGAGTTTTTTTAGTTTTCTTACCATAACTTCGCGACGGTGAAGAGGGCAGGGTCGCGCTTGGTCTCAAAAGATTCGGAGCGACCAGGGGAACATTTAGCGCTACAGTAAAATAAAATCAGCAAACTAGTTCGCCCACAAAATAAGGATTTATGTGAAAAAAATAACGAAATTTCACGATTTTCGGCACATTTTTGCGAATATCTCGTAAACGGTTGGAAATATCGATGTTTGCTTGATTCCCCGTGCGAATACTCGTCGGAAAGGCTATCCTAGGACGCTTTAGCGTTAAAAAAAAAGTTAAAAAAATTTTAAGGCGAATATCTCAGAAACGGTAAGAGACTCGCCATTCGATTCCTCGTCGCAAGACGCTTCTAATGGACGCCGCGATTTTGCTTTATTTTAATTATTAAAAAAAAAAATAATAGGAATGTGTAATTTATCGAAAAAATATTTGAAAAACTTCGGAGTTTTAATTTTTTTTTAAATATGTTTGTAAAAATTTGCATATAACCTCAAAACTAAATTCTGATCCACCATCACAAATAACTTTTTCGGATACCACGTCATCTAACTTCACTTTTTGCTACCCAATTTGTACCAAATTGTTTTAAATTTATGTAAAGTGACGTATGTCAAAATAAATCTCTGAAAATCTTTAAATAATGAAAAAAAAAAATCCCGCATTTATGCAGTTATCACATGAATACTATATGTCACTATTAAAATTTTAATTTTATGATAAATGCAACAGAATTATTTTCACAATTTCTCAAAATATTTACACTAAATAATTGAAAATTGAAAACCATAAGGTTTGCTTTATTGCAAAGAACAGTACATCTGTATAACAGATCTAAAAAAACAATTTATCTTCAAAATAAAAAGTCTCTTTTTAACGCATATCGACTAAAATAAATATACTTGCACATATGTGGGTTCATGTTTATGTTTTGTCCATGCATTTATTTTCTATACAAGGAAAATTACCGGCAATCATCGCCTATTTCGTTCTGAATATGCATCTAATAGCGAATATCCAGATTAGTAGGCGTACGTTGTGCAACGTACATCGGTATTAAATTGTTTTTTTTTTTTCTTCTTTATTCCGCAATCTACTCCTTGCTACATCACGGATAAGATATACACATATACGCAGGTAAACAGAATAGATAGTAGTATACCATTGAACATGTAGGTCACTAAGGAAATTTTTCCTGCGAGTTTAAGAGAAAATTCCGTGTTATTAAACTTACAAAAGCGCTACGTAATATCTAACATTCAGAAGTTAATTAATAATATACAAGTTGCAAACATATAGTAGGCTGTGTGATCGTTTTTAATTTACTCGGAAAACAATTGACGTACAACGTACATATGTATGTATGTAGGTAGTACTGCTGACCTGTCAAAACCCGAAGGTTACGTTTAAAAAAGGTTAAAGTACTCGCATTTATGAAAGTGTCTTTTAAATGTTCGGTTTCCTTAAATAGACGTAATTAGGTGTGTGTGGCCTTGAGAAAAATATGATAACAGTAGTAAGTTTACAGTTAATTTAAACGTTTATAAAATTGTATATGCTTATAAACGACGCGGTAAACAAGCTCTCTATTAAAAGTGTTCGATAATTTTTTGTGTGTCGTGCGGTGCAGAAGAAATACCGAAGAACCTTGAAAATTAAATCTGAATTGTTGTTATACACACGACACATGTTGTATAGTAAATATTCACTTTCACAGCAGCCAATCTTTAACTATGGATAGATTTTATTGACTCTGTGCTGCTCGGCTATAAATTACGACCAGTCTTATTTGTTGCATGTTTTATCTTTCCAGTGAAAAACGTGTCTCTAACACCCGCGCTGGCACCGAAGATTAGAGAAAATAAACGGAGAACCGTAGATGCATGTAGATGGCCGTAAAAAACGTGTAATAATGGGACATACAAGTCTATTTTTATTCCGTTGAAAGTAGTTCAGACGTTTTAACAGTTTGTACAACAGTGTTGGTGCCAATTAAATAATTAAATTATCGGGTAATTTGTATAACCTCCGATACGGTAGTCCGGAAAGACACATTGGTTTTGAACGTTCGTAATTCTCTTGAGACTAGGAAAACGGCTAATTCGTCCCCCGTATAATTTCTCTCGCACAAGCTGATACGCTCTGAATAACTAATCCGTTGAATTTCTAATCGGAATTGTTGTGTATAATGATAATAAAAGTTATGTGTATATATCGGACAAGGTGTTACAGATTTATAAATATAAATATATATGTATTAAAAGCGTGTTTCTAGTAACGGAATTAATTAAACCGTGCCCGACGAAATTTTTTCCATAATTATTGACCAATTATAATCGAGACAAAAGAATTCTGCCGGTTTAAAATTGTAGTGACTGATTGGGATCTTTTATGCTTATTTGAGAAAGCCATGAAATTCTCAATTCCGGATTTAGAGTGTAACAACCGTTTGCGTAATGCCCCCGATGCAGAAAACTAAATTACCCTTAAATTGTTGTATATATATATATATATATAGGAAAATAGTAATCTGGCTTTGACGAATAAATGCTCTTCAGTTCTAATCTCCACCATTGCAACGACCAAATATCCATACTATTTTCCGTATAGTAAGGCCAAGTAATTTGGCTCAGCACGGATACACAAGTAGAAAAAGACATCTCCACTCTCTATATTTTTTTTTTAAGATCAGACTTTGGCATGTTATGAAATCTTTATTATAGTGAATTTTATATAGTAAATGAACCTTCTTACTTGAGAGTATCTGTAGAAGGATTATTTTTTTGAAACACATTTTTGACACTAACACAAATAAATTGAGTATCACTTTGGAGCAAATTTTTCTTCAATATATCGAGGTACATACTTGTTGTCCATATTTTCTTCGATGAATTTCCAACCTCGGCTGCGGACATACACGCCATAACCATAACCACCGCCATGCTTCACAGTTTAAATTTTCTTTTTTGAGTTCTGTATTTGATTTGCGCCAAACATAGAACAAACCATCAGAGCCAAAAATATTGAATTTCCATTCGTCTGCAGAAATGACTTGATTCCAGAACTCGGGACTATTCGAAATATGCTTCTTTGCAAACGTAAGTCGGCAACTACTCTGCAACTACATGTTACACCTGGTTGAAATCAGAAAAAAAGACTCTTTATGACGGTCTCAAAATTCAATATGGCGCCCATAAGAAATAAGCAAGTTGATGATGCCTAGAAGAAAACGAAACGTCGTATAAAAATTTCAAGCACAACATTACATAGAACATTAAAAGTGGCCTTGGGAACGTGTCTTTAGTTTTTCTCTGCAAGGCCAAATAAAAGTGCTAGAAGCAAAATAAGCAAATGAGATTTTTCGGTTTTTTAAAAAAAATCTCAAACGTCATTTGTTCTAAGTCTACTTTCTTTGCGTGATCATAATAACCACAAAATTTAGCAACTTCGCCAAATTTAAACCTATCGTCTGTCGTCAATAATAAGCGAGATCTCAATGGTCAGGATCGAAAATGAATCAGCCTGTATAGGCAATTTTCCGGGCAGATTCTCCATTTTTGAAATGGTTTAAGACCAATTCACGCTGCTCAATTGTTGTGCGACGACCCATTCTTGTTTTAAATCTTATACCAATACTTAGACTTGCTAGAGAAGACTAAAAATTACTAAAAACTGATTGCTAACGTAAACAAGACAACGGTAACAAAAGACTATCATGGGGAGGGACAATATTATCAAGTATCAAATAAGCTGTGAGCTCTAATGTTGCCTCGTAGTTGGTATTCCCTTGTTGCAGGATGGGGAGGTATACTTTCATGAATTCCGTTTTGCGCAATAGATTTATTGAACATGCATCTACAAACCTACACATGAATTTTGTTGATATCTTTCTTAGTTTTGAATTTACAGCGATCCAACTTTAGCTGTATCAAATAAGCTGTGAGAGCAACTGTATACAACAACCCGGTTGCTCATACGTCATTCTTTACTTGTTTAAAGTTACATTCTTTATTTACGTGTAATATTAACATTTCATTATTTTTATTAGTCCCGTGAAAGGAAACTCCTTAATGCATAACCGCACACAACACGTAAAAACCATATTCACGCAAATCCGAAAAGGAAGAATTTCATCATACATTCTCCCCAACACCGTGGAAAGTAAAGTAAACGAGCTAATAAACGTCGGATGTCGACCTGCACTTTAGCTATATAGATATAGCGCTAGCGCGCGCAATACACTCCGCGTACCGTCCAGTCTTTGTTTGATTTTCCACCTACAACAACGGTCGGACATCGGCGACATGGGCAGCGGCGGACACACCTGTTGTTAATAAAACGCACGGAGCGCGGATCAGTGTGACTCACACATGTGCCACCGCCCCCCCAACGAGCAAACTCTCCGTACCGATAACAAAACAAAACCTTAGCGCGTACTTCGCGCGATATCGAATCCCGCCAATTCCCGGAATAATACCGCGTTCCCGCGATGTCGATTTGCGGCAATTTGCGCACAAAATGGAACTTTGGATGCTGGACTGACACGGTGGATTTTCACCGAACAAAATCGACCGATTTGTAAGGCAAGTGAAAGTGCGACATACTTCAACCATCGGCGTATCTCTGTATCTATCTTTTTTTTTTTTATATTAAGTGCCGATCGTTTTTTTCGTCTGTGAGAATTTCACATCCGGGTCAAGGTTGTCCGCGTGTTTAAAATTGTAGAAATTATATTATTATAATCAAAAAAAAAATTAAATAAAAATAGTGTGTAATTATGGTGAGTATATGTGGTGATTTAGAGGTTATGTAATGTGAAAATAACGTTTTTTTTATTCCTTATGAATTTAATTAAATATAATAATAAATAAATTAAAGTGAATGATCGCTGTGATATTTTATTTAGCATGTTTCTTAATTTTTAATAATATTAGAATGAAATGATAATTTTGAGGTTATGTAATAAAAATTGACGCATCAAAATTTTTACGTCCATATTTCATATTTCTTTTCGTAAAGAGATATGTCGGACTAACTAGATATATAGAAAAACATTAATTTTTGTTTTTCCCAGGTATCTAAAAAAAAATGTATTGTTCCTTCAATTGAACGCGTGAAACTGCAACTTTCCCTATTTTATCGTATCTTTCTCTCTGTCTCTCTCCTCTAAAGTTTTCCAAAATTCCCCGCCAAAATCTCGAAAAATAAACTCATATTTTAAAAATAACGCACAGAAAAATAACACCATTTACTTTCGTGCCATAAAACGAAACCTTGATCTTCAGTTCGGTGATGTCATTCGCGCTACAATATTGTCGCACCAACTCGTGACTCATTGCCAGTATTGCCTACTTTCAGTAATAAACATCCGATCTAATGCTTCGATAATAAGAATAACGAAGCGTATACGCCACCTTAACTTCTTGGGTGCTGTTAAGAAATATACTGCGAATTCCAATTTTGCAATTGCATTAGGTATATTACATATAGTAATGCGAACGCGAACAAAAGGTTAATGGTTTCGTACTGTAACAACATTCTTATGCGACTATAGGGTATGGGTTTAATACATCGACAGAAAGGATTATTGAAACGCACTGACGATACCTACATACAACATGTATGCAGTTCTACTTAAAGAAAAAGAGAATTTATTTGTACTTAAAATGTATTTAAAGATTATGACAAACAAACATAACCTCAATAGTTTTCATAACTACATAGTAGCCATGTTTATATATATCTAGTTATTCAACCGGTTTGAAGTACCTTTGGATGGCGTTCAGATGGCGTGTCAGGTTTGGCGTGCCCATTAATTTTTTTTAATAATGTTGCATTGTAATTTCTTAATTTTGATTGGTTTTACTTTGTTATTAACTGCCAAGTTTATTTCAGAATCTGTAACCAACATAGCTCGCATTCCAATGAATATTTGGCGGTATTTAATTTCATTCATCAGTACTTTTATACTATCGCCTCCAGATATTAGCACCTGACGCAGCTCGGTTGAATAACTATAAGATATATAAACAAGGATAGTAGATACACATATAACTAAAATAAAACAAACACGGATGCTAGCTGACAGATGGATATTCTAACCTAATTCACGTGAAAATCTGACGCGCCTTAAAACCACAGACCTGATAGACTGCCAATGAACCGTATGCGCATCGCTACGGCGCACCATCAAAAATCGACAGGACATCTTGGAATACAGGCGTCATTACTTGCGTCACGATTCATGTAGCGTCATGCTTACGTTAGTTTTCTATAGGAAGTTTTTGTGTTAAACCACATTAAGTTTTTGCAAGTTGACAAGTCTTACTGGTATTACCTAACCTTGTAGATCGATTGTTTTATTTACTCTCTTTGTGTTATTATTTCCCGGACTATTTCTTAATATTATTTTTGATTTATGTGTAAGTATGCATATTATAGCATTAATAATTGGGCTTATGTGATGATTAATCCAGGTAGTTTTTCCTGAAAAAAGTGATGCCATCGTGTCGTGTAAAATCCTGCTAAAGCAATAGTTACAAAGATGACGGAGAACTAACTTTTCATATGTAAGTTGCAGAATAATGCCATAACTTAAAAATATTCTGAAATTGTGATAGAGATACGGTACGAATTCCTTGTCTGAAACTTCTGTGTATTACCTATTCTGTGCTATTGTCTCGTAACTACACGGTATTTTTTTTTGCCGTAAACAAAATTCGTTATACCTCAACATAATAAAATACCAAAGATGTATGTATTTTTATTAGTCACCTGTTTCTAATGAAAACGGACTTAAACCACCTGATTTTTAATGAACAAAAAGAAACCGTGCCAAAATTCGATTCATTGATTATAGGTGAATCATGCAGTCGTATTTATTTACTGATAAATTCTTATCAAATCAAGTACCCAATATGCTCATCGTACTAATATCCTTTTTTTTGTATCTAATTGTAAGTAATAGAGAACACACATAATTTTCCCAAGTAATCTCAAACCTTTGGAATGTACAGAGAAAAAAAAACATGTTTTGATTGAAGTAGATTGATTCTCGTTTAAGTGGTGGACGCTGATAGAAAATACTATTTAATACCACCGAATAAACAAAACAATTTATATTCCTTAAGGTGCATGTGTAAATAAGATCCTTGAAATTTGAAAATATTGAGGTTAGACAGTAAGAGCAATGATGAAATAAACAATATGTGGCATTTATAATTGTCAGCACTACTATCTCAGAATATTCGCTTGAAATGTAACTCCTTTGTATTATTGTGGTATTATATAATTATGTATGGGATTGTTCAAATTGCTTGTCGGACTAGGGCATTCGAAATTGACCCCATAAATTATAACTATTTTTTAAAAAAGAAAAAATTCTAACGATACCATTGCCTAATTACGAAATAAATTAAAAAAAAATCAACTTTATGCTGCAAACCAAAAAAAAAGTAAGAAATAAATTGATATTTTAGAAAATTTCGTAAAAAGTTGGTTTTTGTTTTTATTTTTGATTCTACGTTTTTCGATTAACGCAAGTGCAATGAGGTAATTCCTTTAAAAAAAAAATAAGTGGCAGTTCTTGTTCTATAAAAATTTTGACATCTTACACAAACACATTTTTTTTCTATAAACACAATTCTCAAAATAGCCAACCATAACTACTTGTGTCAAACATATGTCAAAGTTATTTTTTATTATTAAATTAATTATATTATCTTTTGGGAATGATCTCAATTTTTTTAATTTTCCAGAAAGGAAACAATAGCTGCCATTTAAAAAAAAAGCGTCATTGCACTTACATGTATCACCCTGTATATTCAGGTGCTACATAAAGAAAAAAGTAGAATCAAAAATAAATCACAAAAATTAAACTTGTAACTATCCATTTGCAGCGTTTAAAGCTAACAGCTCTAGCATTTAATTAAAATTACGAATTCCCTAAGCTGTCTAACATCACAAGTGCCTCTACACTTGAGATAAACTAATCTATGACAAATACAACAGGTGGTTAGTGACTGAACTATCACCATCGCATTCATTTAATCACAATAATTCCTCTCATACCTTATGCACATATTTGTATAATCACGTTGCACGCTGCCATATAGCCAAACATTGCTTCGATGAATCAGTTATTGCGCAATATATTTATATAAATTCAAATCAGCGAAAGTATGTTTACGTCGAGTACATATTTACTCGACTTTAGCGATACGGTTCTACAACTCCTAATCAGCTGATAAAATTTACCTGTCAGAACGGATAACGATATTGTATGAGTGAACTAGGCAGGATAACTATAAAATCTTTATTATGTAACTTTTCGTAAGTATTAACAGTGTTAAATTAATAAAAAAAATGCTTTTTATTTAACGTTTGTATTTCTATTTACCAAAACTTATTTCGATAAAATATTATCTGCGTATTACGTATGACACTTTAAAATGAAAGCAAATATGAACAGATTTATGTGCAACAAGCAATATTGTCTAGTTATCGAGTATATGTAGATAAAATAGTTATAAATTAGATCTGTATTGTGTAATATGTACTATGTTTATGTGAAGCTAAAGGCCAATCAGCTGTAGTGCTGTAATAACTTCTGCTATACATACCAAATACGATGATATACATAAGCGCATTTGAGTATCCAACAAAAAAGCAACAGGACAAAAATCTGAAAATTTCAATATTTAAGGCAATAAAATAAACTCTACTAATTTTAACACATGGAATTCTTTATTAAAAAACATTATTTGAAACGAAGAAATATGTGTTTGTCGTCATTTAAAACACCTAGGTGATATTAATTGAAGAAAATGTTGGCAATGGAATATTGCTCTGTTGTAAAGATTTTTTTCTCTCTCTAGAATGTATATGGAAAAGGACAGCAAACGCATTATTAAAAACCTGCGGTGAACCTTTCAAATAAAAAGGGTAACAAACAACGATTTATTTGCGTACAGATTCTCTCGACATTACAGGTTAGATCATTACAAGTTAGTCAAACGGTTACATCTACAATGCTCTTTTTAGCGCGAAAACCTAAAGTGAAAAACCGCGCAAAATTCAAAATCCTACAAAAATAGGAATTACGAAATAATTAATTAATACTTTAATTTCTAATCTTATTTCCAACTAGATTTGATAAATTAATGCCCTTAATATTTACAGTTTTCTTTAATATATTTGAGTTTTTCATTGATTTTAAATTTACAGAACCAATTTAGGACATTAGGAATAAAGTATAGTAAGCCGTTGTTATAACGTGTTGCTTGTTAGTTGGTAGCATTTACACTTGCATCTGGTCTATAATTACCGGTCTTTTAAGTAATTAATACCCAATTAAACTCGATATAATTTGATCTTTCGTAAACAACACCGCCAACAAACACTAATCCAATCAACAATTAGCACCAGTTAACTATATTCGTCATAAACCGTTATTATCCTTTCTGCTAACGTGTACAGGCATAATATACTTGGTTGACTTAATTGAATTTGGCGCCATCCAAGTTGGTTCGAATGACTACTAGCGTACACTTTGGAGAGGTTCAACCAGCGGCTCACTGGTAGCCACCGGTTGAACGCGCCTCTCTCGAATGACTACTGTTTATAGTAAATAAAATAGTAAACACATTAGCGGGTAGCGACCTCTGTTGTTTCCCATTCGCGTTAATAACCTCATTTTTCGCAACGCCGTAAATTATAAGCGGTTATTGTTATTATATAATTGCCGGTCTATTATATTAATTGAGGTGAAATGGTCTCGTTCTTGATTAAGAGAGAAAAATCGAGAGGCGATTCAGGTCATGATTTGTTAATTTGTTCTCATTTAAGAGTAGCAATATTGACAAACTAAACTGTTATAAAACGGTACCGCACGCTTTACTATACGTAGTATAATTCTGTTTAAAATATTTCGCCGGTCGAATTTTGATATTTTAATGCGGTATAGTATAAAAGTTTAGGTGTTTAGAAAATACATTTCTGTCTTTGATCACCGACATATGGCAGATAATATAATATAATATGGATGCACGTGATCTATGACGTTACAATACCATCTGCAGAATGCAAATTTATAATCTTTTAAAATACATATTAATTGAGTTATTTAACTCATAAATAGTTATAGATTTCACCAGTTTGTCGCAGATTATGACTCGCAATAATTGATTGATTATGAATTAACACAATTCGCCTTTCTTCTTAACTGTCCGTTTACAAATAAATGCATCATCCGCAATTCGAAAAACGGGAAATCAATAGATGGTGCTGTCTTTATCGCCAATTATCAAGAAAAACAAAGCAATGTGGTTCTTAGCTAACCTTAAAGCATGACAGCTGACATTCTTCTGGAATTAAGTGAAATTTTTGCTTATATATACCCAAAACAAGGATTATTAATTGAGACCGAAGCAATTTTTAACGCTGGTATATACAGAGCGTTTCATAAACCCATATTATAAGCTTGAATATGTCACATGTTGAAGCCTGTAGAATTATATACAGAGCAACACAAAACCAAGCTTGCGATGTTTTTTTTTTTTCGTTTGCTAATTTCTTTCCCGATTGAAATCGCTTCTATTTCCGATATAATCGCACGAATTTTAATTTATCGATATTTTACATAACCGCCCATATACAACCGAATCAAAAACAATCTGCGTCTTATCTGAGAAAAGCGGATATCCACGCGTACATATCAGATCGTGGCACTCGCTTTAAAGCACAACGTAAACAGCGGTTCATTACCTCAGTTATTCAAATGCGAGTTTCGGTGATATGTACTTTTGTAACGCGTGTGTTTCAATAAGATCCGCACGAGATGTCCCAATTACTCCCGTTTACGCGAGGTGGCGGTTATATGTCCACTGAAATCACCGAGGAGTGCAAGACCACCCTGATCGGCACGCAAAAAAGCGATGACGCGGCACATTTTGCGTTTTGCAAACGATGTTTGCGGGCGTGCTGTTACTATTGTTTCTCGCGATCTATGGAGACGGTGTCTGATGATATAGATGCTGAAATGGCACGGTACATTGAGGTACGATGTTGTTAAAAGCAAGTGCATACATGTTTGCCTAATTTGTAGTCTGTATCTCCTATTTGTTCGTGTGAACTCGTAAATTGAGAAAAAGTTTTGCTAAAATATTGCTCAACCTAATAATTATTATTCCTAATTTTTCTACTCTATATAATTTCTTTATCTATTCAAAGATAGACCCAAAATATAGTTTTAGAAACAAAAGTTAAACCTCTAACTTTACTATCAGAAACTACCATCAAAATTTCATTGGGACTCTCACCAAATCATCGAAAAAATCTTTAGGGTTTAGATGCGGACAAAAAACTGGTCATCTTAGAATCGAATAGCACGATTCGCCTGAAGATAAGCAACAAAACGGGTACCCAGCAATCCTCGGACTCCGAAGGAGAAGAACTAATTGTGCAAAAGCAGCAAGCGTTAACGCAACAAGAAGTGCCGCAGATCAAACTAGCAGAGTCGAACAGCGACAACGATTCTGTGGTCACCAGTACTTGGCAAGGTATTCTCTCTGAATAACAGCACCTGATACTTGTGAAACACTCTGTATTGTACCGAAAATTCACCAATTATTAACATATAAATTTAAAAATTTTTGAAAGTAAAATTTAACGAATTACTTAGATAAATTGACGAATTGCGGTGTTGCCAGATATTCCGATAGTTACTGCAATGATGTTTTAGTAAATGGCAACACTGTATTTTGCGGAGGTTCTCATCAAAAAATATTATTTGATTTTTTTTTGCTGCGCAATTGAATTGGATGTTTGCAGTACAATTCCTGAATGCTTATCTTTTTTGTATGGCTGAAATTTGTTTGCTTTTGGAGTTTTAACTGAGAGCTATTTCCTGTGTAATTTTATTTTTCTCTCTCTACAACAAGCACATTTTCTTCAACGACATAATTTGTGCTTTTTTTGCAAATGCTTAAACATGCACTAAATATCTCAACAATTCCAAATTTGGAAAAGGTTTAATCAACACAAATAGCAATGCGGAAACTAATTACAAACGGTTTACCTCTCCTAAAATACAATATCCAGGAATATAGAGTCAGATACCTTACATACATATATCGTATATCGTCTCATTCCAACCAGAAATGCCTCCTTCAGACGACTTACTCATGTATTCAAAGTTCATTTCAAACATGTCCTAACGTTACATAAACGAATCGGACGTGGGGGCATGTATTTTATTGTTAGTTATTAATCACTCCATTCTGATATTATTATTGCTAATCGTTGAGTCTACAATAAATCAAGGTCAGCTTTGTATGTAACAAAAATATTACGGTATGTAGATCCACAACATTTTTTTCTCTTGTTGATTTATTTTTAACATGACTTAAGCATGTTCTATTGTGTATGATTGGTTGCGTGGTTTTCCCTGTTCTACTTTATCAAATTAAGCAGACAATCGGCAACAAAAACTGCTTTTTATTTTAATATAATGCTTTAAAATAAATTATAGTTTGGAGCAACGTCGCCTTCTTCGGTTTTTTTTCTTTTGCACTTTCTGCAAACGAAAATACGATGCAGTATTGCATCATTGCCCGTGATTTTTTAAATATTTGTATATAAATATATGACAAGAGATAACCTAGTAATATAGTAAAATATATTTTATTATAAATTTAAATCACTAGTGGAATAACACTCACACAAGTGTTATTCCACTAGTGATTTGGTGAAGAGCATATCTTCCAAGGTTTACCTTAGCCGAAAACACTATGTTTAACACTGCTTTTCACTTGTTTCTACTGAAGATGGCAACTTAGTTGCCGAAATACGTATTTAGATTTGTTATCTAATTTTGTGGTAAGGGATTTTTTCACCTTCCTTTTGGAATTTTGTTATTTGAATAGAACAGCCTATATCTAATGATACTATCCAAAACGTGGAATTTAATTGCCTTTCAAAATGTATTAGGAGTTTATATATCTAACATTGATAGTTTCGCATTTTTTTTTCCGAGTACTACATACATTTTATTTCAGTAAAGGCGACTTTAGACAGAGCAGCTTATAAAAAACAATAAAAAATGTGTCATTATTTGACAACAGTCAAAGGGTACTTTACTTCACCTGTGAAACTCATGGTTAAAATCGTTCTAAAAAATGAAACTACTCTATTCAAGAGAGAATTGATTTTGACAGTTGGGGAATAGGAAGAAAACTGTTTTCATGCGTCAAAGGTGAACGCACAAAAATATCCGGATAGATGATCACATTCAAGAAAAATTGCACCTGAAGCGTGCTTTAAAAGTTTCGGCAAACTGAGAGCGTAAAATATGAGAAAATCAACCGACCGGAAGCCCATTCTTTAGATTTCAAATATTTCAATAGATGTATGATGTTCCATGTTTTATTAAAAAACAGATAACTTTCTTCCGGATCTCTTTTATCTAACACTTTGTATAATTCGAAGTAATTTTAAATTGTACATACAAAAGTCTAGCATTCAACTAAATAAAAAGGATTTCAAAAATGTATACAAAATCAACACCAATCTCTGTTTGAAAATTATTGAATTTTACTAAAATAGAACACAAAATGGAAAGCCAATGAACAAAACAATTAATGATTATTTACCTCCTTGTGTTAAACTAACCACACACCGAATTTTCAGCTCCATATACGCAACAGAATAAATCGTGTACTCGCAAACAATAACGTTCCTCTCCGGCGCGAGGCATTTTTCCCATAGATGGCGTTACTCGCAGTCCTGTTACAGTCTTGCGCAACAACAATGTAAAAGGTGCCTAACCGACTGCGTGGAAGTCGAGAGAAGAGAAAGTTCGGATGGCGATCTTTTAAATAATAATGCCCTGCTGGATGGAGCTGTCTGTCCTTTGTTTGTTTTGGATTCGACGACCGAAATAATATCTACCGCTACAATAGGTTTAATTCGCCGAAACGTTATCCGAAGTGCAGCTGACGGCCAAAGCAAAATTTACGACTTGTAAAAGCGAGATTTAATTTGTGCAGAGCGCTTGAGAGACGGACAACCCGGTTCAGTTATTATTGTTTCTGCTGACTGTATTTTGTTATTGTCTTTTTTCTGACTGCAAATTAATTTACACACCACAATTTTGTTTATTTATTAAAAAGTGACAAATGATGAGGTCGTAGCTAGAAAACTAGAAATGGGAGAAAAAATATTTGTTTTTCTTCAAGCAGTGTCTTTTATCAAAATAAGATTGACTTGTTCCAGCGTTATTTCAAGAAAGAACGACTTAACGAAGTGCTTTACTTTATCTACACCCCCTGTATATATTTTATACCTATTTATTCATATCTACCAAACCAACACGTCGACTTTTACTCAACATGTACATACATACACGCAAATACTTGGGAACTCCATGAACTTAAAGTTTCTCGCAACGATTTTTAATATCCTATCCCGTGTAGTGACCTTCCTCGTCGAACAACTTTCTGTGTAGTCGTCTTCTCGCTGCGCTCTCATGCTATCACACAAGACTTAACACACGGCGATCCTTAGCTCTGTGCATCTGCTTTCTATTTTACGACGCGAATGTGCAAACGTAACGCAACCCATCTACGGAGAACCAATTGGCTCGAGAACCCATCAGATTTACGCGAACAATATGCTACATTAACACTAAATATCGTAGCGAGCTATGCACGTGAATGCGGTGTTTGTTATAGGCAGAAATATGCCGTGGACACTTTTCTCTTAATGTTAAGTGTAACTACAGATATCGAATGTACTAATTTTAAGCCATGAACGAACGGGACAACTTGCTAGATTTAATATATCACTGTCAAAGAATTTTATTTGTCCGTTAGATGTTTTATAGAATTGAGATTTTGTTGCGTAACTGTCGCGTTAGTATTTTTTTTATTTTACTTTCTATATGGTAGCATGAACAAGCTATATTGTTTCAAATCGTGTTAAAATACTTTACAACTAATTTTGAATGGTTGTTATGCAGTATATGTAAACCCAGAGCCACTTCCACTTTTTTAAATAAAAAGAAAACTCGACGTACAATAAAGCATTATATAAATCGCAAAATTTAAATGTATCATTTCACATGACGCACACTGTATACATACTTACCATGTGGTTCGAAAGTTTTTAACACACTTATTAGTTATGTTATACAGATCCTGATAATGATTTAAAAATGTATCGGTACTTTTTGATATTGTTTCGATATCAACGTCCTGAAAACATAATGAAACTAGCATACAAACTAAATATTACTAAATTTGTTTCGCATATTATTGAATAGAAGAAAAAAGTTGGTATAATCCACAGCGTTTTAATCAACAACACCTGATACCTCACCATTATTTAACGTTCATGCTATTTCTAACTTCAAATCAACTCTTTTAAAGCACAATATAACATACACATCAACCCAATCTTGTATTTCAGACGATGTCAGCCTGTCAGAAGCCCATTCTTCGCCTATGCTGGCGTCCAGGAGCGGTACAAAGAGTGCAACACCCAGTCCGATAGCACCGAGTGCTCGTAGGACTACGGGCTCCGTTTCCAGCCAGGAATGGCGTAGTAACGATGAAGACATGGAAAAACTAGTTATACCGAATAGGAGCAGTCTATCTAGCTTGGGAGTAAGTTTTAATGATTTTTTTTAATTTTTATATCGTCATTTACCTCCACAAATAAGGATTGTGTGGAAAAATTTATATTGTTAGTGTTATTGAGAAAAATTGCATATACGAGGGTTGCGTTAAAAGTTTTTTTTTTACTATTTAAGAAATACCGTTATTCAAAATTAATAATCTCATTTTAAAACTAAATTAAAACCAAATGTTAATAAGAGATGTCACAATCTTTTTTTTTATTATCCAATCAGTAAAATTTTATTTTATTATACCGTTAAAGATGTGATGATTAACTTCTATAAACATCATATGAAAGAAGGCGGAGTATAGCAACTAATTCTAAAAGAATTGAATTATGAATTTCTTCATATTGGAATTTTAAAAACTTTTACAAAAATTTTACATTTTGTGTAAAGTCCTATTTTGGTTGTAAACAAAACATTTTGCTCCTTCATTCATCATATTAATGATTATTAAATTTGATACGATCTGTGACCAATCGTTCATCATATATATGCACACATATTATATGTAACCAGATAAATCGTACAAAGGTCTATTTTTCATAAAAAAAAAAAACACTTCACTTGCACTTAAATAACTCGTATCTTCCGATTAAACGTAAATTATAAAATATTAGTAGTTACAAGGGTTGCACTTTAATATATATTTATAAAATTACGTTTACGGGGGTCTAACTTTAAGTATCAACTTTATTATAATACTATTTACAGTTACGGTCCGATTCTATGGCGAGTGTCTATTCTGGAGCGTTCGACGGCAAGTGTACGGTCGCGGTTCGGGGCCAAGTCGAATTCGGACTACAATACAACTACAAAACCTGCGCGTTGGAGATCCTGATCAAGCAGTGTCGCGATATAGCGGCCGTCGACACGAAACGCAACCGCTCCGATCCCTACGTAAAAGTGTATCTACTCCCCGACAAATCGAAGAGCGGCAAGCGCAAGACGAAAGTGAAGAAGCACACGCTGAATCCCGTCTTCGACGAGTGTCTCAAGTTCCACATAGCGCTCAACGGTTTGGAGACGCGCACTTTGTGGTTGACGGTGTGGCATTCGGATATGTTCGGCAGGAACGACTTCCTCGGCGAGGTCACGATGGCTTTAGAGAATAAAGTGTTCGACGATCCCACGCCGAAGTGGTACACACTGCAGGAAAGGGTAAATCCTCTCGGAGCGGAATCAAAATCGATTTTTTTTTTTTTTTAATTATTTCCTTTAATTTCAGACGGAACCGTTTGACGATATGCTCTCGTTTAAGGGTGACATTTTAGTCGGTCTAAAATTCGTACCACCCGACATGACGGTGCATAAGAAGGGGAAGAGGTCGCGGGGGGCGCTGCACGTACTCGTCAAGGAGGCTAAGAGTTTGACAGCTGTCAAAGCGAACGGAACGTCAGATCCCTTCTGCAAAAGGTAATAATAAATTAATAAATAATCTGTTTCTAGCAACATTATTTATTTCATTCTAGTTACCTTTTACCTGACAAAGGAAGGAGTTCGAAACAGAAGACTAACATCGCGAAAAAGACGGTTAATCCCATATGGAATCATACCTTTATCTATGATGACGTCACGTTGCAGGAGTTAGCCGAGCGGTGTTTGGAATTGACGGTTTGGGATCACGACCGATTGGCTAGTAATGAATTTTTGGGCGGGATCAGATTCTCTTTAGGTACAGGTAAATAGTTTAAAAATTTTCGTTATTATTTTTTATTGCACTGCCGTTATTTTAGGAAAACATTACGGCAAACCTGTGGATTGGATGGATTCTACTG
Source organism: Cetonia aurata (assembly GCA_949128085.1). Classification (NCBI taxonomy): domain Eukaryota; kingdom Metazoa; phylum Arthropoda; class Insecta; order Coleoptera; family Scarabaeidae; genus Cetonia; species Cetonia aurata. Next base: position 38,789,411 of record OX421886.1, on the reverse strand, counting down.
GGAAAGAAGTATCGCTGTGGAAAAGCATGTTGGAGCGACCCAATTTCTGGGTGGAGGGTTGTCTATCCTTACGTCCAACGTTAGACCAGCGGACATCGCAATAAATTCCTCGAAAAGGCTCAAGATGAAACAAAAGAAGCAACAAGATTCCATATCAGCTCTCAATTTTTTTTTTTTTACCATTTTACAAATTCCAATCAATTCGTCCCATCGTTTTAAATAACGCAAATGATATTTAACGCGGAATGGGACATACACTGTGTAATAATATGGATTAATAATAATAATAATAAGTAACATTTCTATAAATATTATACAAAAAAATATAAATAAATAAGTTCAAATGAGAATATACTTGTGGGTACTTGTAAAACGTGTGCTTGTGATTGTCAAAAAAAAAATGTATGTTGGGATTATTACTATAAATGAAATATGTAAATCATATTGTTTCGAAGTAAGTAATTTTTTACTATATCGTAGTGTTTTTAACGTGTATACATATTATATAAAGATATATACATATTATTAGGTGAAAATTTATTCTTCTAAATAAAATAAAACTGATGATATATTTTCTTATTAAGTTATTGTGTCTTCCTTATTATTATTTTGTGTTTGTCATCTTTTTTTTTGTAGTCTTATTTTTTTTTCGCAACGAAACTGAGGAGTACTATAATTATGTGATGATGACCTAACAAATTGCTGCCTACATAATAATTTTGTTGAGATTGAATATATTATATATTTAATAATTAATGATAAATGAATAATGTTTCTTATTATTGACAATAAAGTAAAATCATTATAGAATGTCCTGTTTTCTTTTACTTTCTACGAGTATTCGTTGGCCCACACTATTTGAAGTCGATTTAAACTAAATTTATGTCGAAAAATTATATCGTGTAAGGTATGCAATTTCTCAAATACGCTATATACAAATCCATACGAAACAATAAAAAAAAAAGCTAATTATAGATTTTCAATCTCAAAGCAATGAAAAGGAGTTTTTCACTTATGGTTTGTATTGTTTTGTATTCAACTTCCGATAACAACCATATAATTGAAAAGCTACAACCGCCCCATAGTAAACGTAATAATTACTAAACTGAAGAAAATATACGGAAAAATAAAATCAAAAAGGTTTAAAGAATAGCAACAAAAATAAAAATGAAAAGGATGAAAGCACAAAAATTATTTGATCAGCTTTCTCGAAATCGCACCAACTCGACGTTAGGGTGGACAACAGTGTTAGTAATAATTATTATGGAACTAGGCACAGAGACTTGTATCACAATCACTATAAATAAAACAAAACAAATTTTTTATCGCAAAAATAGAGTGAAAGTTTGCGTGGGACTCCCCTAATTGACTCCGAACAAATACCAAGAATCAGATCGCCATAATGGTGAAAGGTGCCCACGGCTGAAGTTGCCTTTCATCAAATTATATTTCTGGTACTTCATTACACACGTAGATATACTTTGCATATGCAAGCTTGCAATATTATTTATTTATTATAATGAAAAAACTAGTTCTTTTGCGCCTTCATGTTATGCAACTTATTAAACACATGAGATTCTTAGGTGTCTTCATTGACGGCGCCACGATATACTAATAAAAATTGTTCATTTCTTTTTCAACTTGAGAAAAATATATTTCAGTTATTAGATATTATAACTAAATAATAAACAAAAACCTCATTATTTCTTAAAATAATTAATAACAAATTTAGATGATCTTGGATCTCTTCATTTTGGTTTTTATTTCAACCTGTTACAAATTTTTTTAAAGATAATAAATAATCAAAGAATATACAACAAAAAAACTTTATTACTTAAACTAATTAAACAATACATAAAAATTATTTTTGCTTTAATTTTTATAACAACAAATCTTCCAAATAATCTTCCATCTCTTCATCCCTTGTTTTTATTTCGATTGGTTTCAAATTTTCCCAAGGAGATTCTTCAGACTTTGCTGGGATACTTTCTTCCACGCTGTCTAACATAACCTCACTACACGATTTCTCTCCAGAATCTTCCATATTACTTGAACTTTCAGGCTTCGATTTTATCTTACTCTTCTTCTGAAGGCGTTTAATTTCCCTCTTCTTGGAGTGGTGATTTAACTTCTTCGAACAACTCTGACATAATCCTATAAAACTATGCTATTATTTAATTCTGATGTATCAAAGATTAATAGCACTAACGTATCTTTACTAAAGCGTTTTTCTTCTCCTCTTTCTCCACATAGGCAAAATTTACCTCCCAAGATCGTAACTCGTCCCTCTCGTCGCATACTTTGTTCCCACAAACGAACTGACCCTTACCTATTAGCACCTCTTTCTCGGTTCGCCAACGGAGAGCGATCTTGCAAACGAGAAAAGTTTTTAGCGTACCTAATAATTGTATCTGCACTTCATCGCGTGCAATGAGAGGAAAGTAAAGCGAACCTTGTTCTCTTTATATCGGCTCAGGTCTCCAATACAATATTCTTTGAAGAGTTTGTCGTAATATTTCCTGGCGAATTCTTCTTCCCAAGATTCGGGTTTCACGTGTTCGTCCCAGAGGAAACGGTGATTTTCTTTTATGACGTCTATGTCTCTTTTATCTTTCGACGTATCCCGCTGTAGAAATTTAATATCGCCGGGCCTCTTCAAAACGTATTCGTTAATTAGAGTTTTGTGAATATCGTATGGGTTCATATAACGCAATTGACTTCGCAAAGACATTTTTAAATATTTATAGTTATTTTATATTAAATATTTTTAAGAAAATACAATGAAGTTGCATGAAATAAACATAAATATTTGGAATTTAAAAACTGACGTATAACACAATTGACATTTGGGATTCTGTCAATTTTAATAATGAAATGACTACCAACGCCCGAAATCAAAAAGGAATATTTAAAAAGACTAGGGAACTTCCATGATCTAAGACTTAAAATAAAAAATTTGAGGCTTTCCATATTTTTCACATTTCTTAGGTGTGTGCAAAACATTTACGTATCTTACATCAGTGAAACTGCATATATGCATACTTCTTGTTTTGTATTGTAAATCCAACATTGTGCTGAATGCAGGCCTGTGGCTGAATGCCAATCCGCAAGTGAAACCGACAAAAAAAAGGAAAATGAAATGGAAATGGCACGTGTTCAAACTTATAAAAAAAACAGTTTTTTGTCCTAAATACCTCTTATTATAAATTAAATATTCCTAATTAGATGTTAAACTGTATTTTATAGACATATATTAGCCGTAACTCAATCGATTACAAATTATTTAACACCAATATATGCTGGGTATTAGGTGCCAGGATATGATTATAATTCACGGCGTAACTACGTGCCCATTATTTAAAGGATAAAGAGATGAATAACAATAGCTTTAAACTAGTTAACAAAAGTTTAAGTCGGATATACGGAGTAGGACACATACTTAATTCCAAAGCTGCTTCCATTCAATCCTAGTCGTCATTTAATTTTTTATAGCTGCACTTCATTGGCGATTAAAATGTTTCGCGTATTTGTTTTGTGTTGTGTGTTAATCTATCTTCCTTTGCTAAAATCTGTGAACGCTGAGAAACCTGCGGATGCTTCTGCGAGTACTGGGAGAGATTCATACCTAAATGCTTATGCTGCCACGAAGAAATTAAATAAAAAATCGGATACCAACGGATATTATCCTCATGATACTCATCACGATTATCATGACGAAGGATACGATTATTATGGGCCTCCCAAACCCATTTACGGCCCACCAAAACCAATTTATGGACCACCTGCACCATATCCTCCGCCACAGTAAGTATATACAAATTTATTAAAAATATTTTTAAGGGCAAGACTTCTTCGTAGCTATAACCCATATCCACCGCCACCGCCACCGCCACCTCACTATGGTCCTCCAGAATCAGCAATTCCTCATGCATTGCTTGGAATTCTGGATAAAATCAAATATAAAATCGATTTGCTAACAATCGGAAAAATAATATTGAAATTGTTCATCTTCAAAAAGGTCGTAGCGTGGATTGGAGTAATTTTTCTTTTACTCTTTATTCCATCGCTGAAGAAGAAACATATTTTCACTAATAATATTATTAACAACGGAGATGACGATGATTTATTGAGAAGTTTTAATTCAAGGCAGCAGCATGGTAAAGAATTTTCAAAATTAAAAAGCTACTTATATGTAATCATCAAGTTTGTATTTATTTCTATCAGCCGACGAAAGAATCAACAATTTAGGAAGATTTGTCATGGATTCTCTTCGTGCATTTACAACAAAGTACAATGAAACAGATTGCCAAAGTATCTACTGCAGAAGTCAGAAGTTCCAAAGCTATATTGATAGCAAATTAACATATGGAAGGTAAGGTTTTCATAATTGGCTCAAATCTGAATCAAAATTTCATGTTTAAAATATGTGTTTTGCAGGTTAGCTGAATTATATGCGAAAGAACTGTGACTGCCATCTTACTTTGTAATATAACTTATTTATTTATTTAATTTTATTTTTGACATGTCAATAAATATTATTTATTTTCCAGTCTAGTTACTTTTTTAGCGTTTCATTAAGAATTTGTTGAAAAAAGAAAGAGCATTAATTTTGTATCTGTTGAATGCCTAATAATAAGGTGGTGATTGCAATTAATTTAGTCATAACCTCAAATTAGCACTTGATATTAAGCTAGTGATCTAATGCGATAAACTTGCAAATTACAATGGTCATAAACAGACTCATATGAATTATATAAATGTATTAAAAACTTTCATCATATAAAAAGATAATATTAAGTTCAAGATGTATTTTTTAGTTACTTTTTAAATTATACTGTTGGTTCCTCGGGAGGGGTTGGTACGCCTGCTATAAAATAAGACGTAATATTGATTTTACAGAATGACAGAATCTCTTCCTGCTTTATATAATAAACCAGATTTATATTTTTGGTCAACATCAATAGCACTTCTACCAAATTTATTGCATTTTACCATCCTTGACATTTACTCTGAATATTTTTGTAGAGTTATTTTACGGAGCCATTCCCATCTCAACACTAATTTTTAAATACCCAAATGCGTTTCTCTCAAACAGCTTTCGTACTCACATCTGATTATTTATACCTTCCACTAGAGCACAGCTTTTGAGGAAGGTCCGAAGCTGCCGGGGTAAAACTATACACAATATACAGTCAACTTTACTTGTAAGAATCATTGATTTGATAACAGCCTCTTGGTGGTAACTGTGGCCTTTCTTTTTTTTTACAATACCTTTTTTTTTTGGATTCATCCTATTATTCTCAATAGAGTTTTAAATATTGTTTCCTTGGTAAAGTATTTAGATTTTGTTGCTCGATACTCTTAAATTTGGCGCATGATGTTAATGTGATAAACAACCGAGAGGTGGCACAAGATGTCAAAATGTGAATTGTACTAACGATACTAACAAATTATTTAAAAATACTGATTAATTTTTAAGGTAAATTAATTTATAGATAAATAAAAAACAATTAAAATATTAATTATAAATAAAACTGAGCTTTTTAGAACTAGTTACTTTTAGTGCGTCGTTACTGCCGCTATCATTTAAGTTGGGGCACCTGCATATTATGAAAGTATTGATTTTTCTTGTAATAGTTTCTTCACCCGTATATATTAATGTAATTCGGATTTTATACCAGCATCAGCAACATCATAAACAAACTAAATTCATTTCACCACTTGTTAGGCACACTATTGATATTTTTGTAGAACTATTTTAGTCAAACGAGATAATTTCAATTTGATATTTTACATATACAAATAAATACCTCTCAGAAACCTTTTAGGCTTTCTCGTTGCTATTTATATACGTCGCTCTGGCTTTGATGTTGAGAAAGGTCCGAGGCTGCCTGGGAAGCCTGTATGCAACAAACATCAACTTCTAAGGAATTATTACTTTCTAACAAAGCTCATGGTAGCAACTGTGGCCTTTCTTTTTATGCTTCTGTATGTTTTTTATTTTATATATTCGTAGTTTAGTTTTTATTCTTCTTATGAAGTTATTATTAAGTATTAACATTCTTTTTCCTATTAATTAATTTTTAAGTTTTGGCGGGTCAAATTGTTGTCAGAAATTCTCACGAGATGGTGCTGTATTGTTTCATGGGTTGCATATTCAACATGGTAAAACATCAAATTGTATGAAATTCTTTTTTTTGTTTTTTGCTACTTTGAACTGAAGTGCATATTTAAGGAAACATAAAATTATTTTTTTTTTTGGTCGCTTTATTAGAAAAAATACTAAATCTATATTTACAAAGTTTAAAAAAAATATATGTACATTTTCCACACTCCTTAGATTGTATTACGTAAATGATTTTTTGGCCCTCCAATCCAAAAACTCATCAAAATCTTCATCACCAGAAATCTCTTCTTGTTCTGTATCCATCCTTTCAACATCATTAGCTACTACGCCAATAACTGCAACCTTTTTCTTTTCCAAGGTGATTACTCTAAATAAAATTAAAAAAATACATGTGAATAAATACATATTAACACAACTTTCGCAACAATACCTAGACCAATTCTTCATTTGTTCGTCTATTTCATCGAGTTGTCTCTCAGTAGTTGCTTCTTCCTGATCTTCTGCTATAATTGCAGCACTTTTACTGTCGGCTTCTTTAATTTCACGCTGGAATCTCTCCCATTCTTCCTCAACTGGATCTTTGTACTCCATATTTCTGGCCTGCAAATAATAATGGTTAGAGCTATTTATTACATAAAACAGAGCAGATATACCTTAGCATCTAATTTGGGATCATCAAAGAATCCTTCAGGTAATACTTCTGAATTAGTTGGTACATCAACTTCCATAACTTGTTCAGGTTGTTTTGCATTTTTAGTATCTTTAGGAGTTGAATTGGCATCAAAAAAATCAATGGGCACTCCATTGTTTGTTTGCACATCAGTCGTTAATGTCTTACTTCCATTTTTTAATATTCCTTTAAGTTTCTTTGCTGGCTCTTCTATAGGCGGACTTAACGGCCTCTTAAGTGGCGTTGTAAAATTATTAGTCCTTTCCTTTAATTTCTTTGCGGCTTCAATATTCTCCTTATGTTGTTTCGAATTTATATGGACGCTCCACACATTCTCTGATCTAACTACTGAACTGCACAGGATGCATGTGAGTTGACCTGCATCATTGTACGTAAAACACAGTTAAGGAATTAATACAAAATTATCTGGAAAGTTAGTGAGTAAAAAAACACTGAAAAAAGGATATTTTGCTAGAGGCGATTCGATTTTTTTCGTTTCTTTTTGTGCCCTCGATTTGTGTTCGCTCATGAATTTTCGTAGTTCGTTTTGCGAGAGTTTCTTTTTCGCATTCTTAAATGCCGCAGACATATTTTAAATTGTTTACAAAATGCAACACAACCTAACAAATATTAATGTGTCGGTTGTCAGTAAATGACAGTTTCTGACAGTTATTTTTATCAATTAAAATTCAACTTGATAAACTAAAATCACTAGAAGTGATACAAATTAAATATGCCCGTTCTTCATAGATGGCATTGAACATGGAAATTTATTTTAAAAAGTTTAATTCAAAATGTCACATGTACTTTTTTTTAAGATCTCGGATCTATAATGTTTGTTTAGTATATTTAATAGAAGCAACTTTTCCATAAATTTCAATACATTTAAAAATGAATTAGAGCTCGTATTCAAAGTTAAGAAGCGCCATCTTATTATAGATTTACTATCTATTACGGTGCGATCAATATCACTAATATCTCATTAAGCTAAAAATTGGTATTTAAAAAATACGTTTTCGATTATCAAAAATGTATTGTGAGATAGCCTATTATAATGTAGAAACGACCCTTTTAATAACATTTTAAATAATAATTATTAATATTGATTTGATTATTTTACGATTTAGATGGATTGGCGCCTCGCCATATTGCAAAGTACAAACCATCCAATCAGTCCCAAGAAAAAACTTCCATCATTTTTTTTTGATTTGTGTTAGTTATGCGTCAAATTTCGCACTACATTCGGCCTTTTCTGACCGATCCAAACATCCGTCGTAAAATCTAACACGTCTTATTACTCCCTCGCCTAACTGTGATATATAATAATTCGTCGATATCGTAGGAAATATTACGTGACTTTGTAAACACAACTGGCACACAATTCCTTACAAGAATACGGACGATATGAAAGTACCACTGACAAAGTGAATATCGCAAGATAATCTTCAAAAATCCAGAGAAATTATTCAAGGAATATGAGTCCACCGAAGAAGAAAATTAAAATCTCCGAAGAGGGAGAATCCTATCAACCTGACTTCTCGCAATTGCCTGTAAATATAGCGCTCGTTCGTTTTTGTTTTCTAGTATTTTTATCATAAATCTTCTTATTTTCAGTACCATTTATTAGTACATATTTTCAAATATTTAGACTTTAAAACGATAGCTAATTGTGCAACGTTGTGTCAAACATTCTATAATGTCTCAAACGAAAGTGTTATATATAGCCGGGTTGTGTTCAAGGTAAATATTATGAATATAATTCCGGATTATTGCTTGAAGTTTAAGGGACTTGATAATAAATTTAGTTTAAGTAGTGTATTCAATATCTTTCATAATGTTTTTCTTCTTAAATTATAGGTTAAAAAATGATTAATGGCTTGGTTATGTGTTTATTTTATCAACATTTGCTTGTTCTTATATATTCTTTTTTACGTTTAATATATTAGCTTTATTAATGTACTCTTTTAATTTCTTGTAAAGTATGTATTAATATTAAAAATAGCTTATAGTCCCATAAACTTCATTCTCTTAATAAAATTTACCAGCTATAATAATGGTTTACTTCAGTACAATATGGATAAACAATTATTAGAAAATTACATATCGAAAATAACCTGCCCACGCCATCTTGCTATCGAATATAAATTTTTTAACAACGAAGCCGAAACCGAGGAGGATTATACTGATTTTGATAGTTACGTAGTAAGATTTATTAAAAAGTCCGGAACGTTTCTGACTTCCATTCATTTTGAAAGTTGTAGGAACGACGATATTCTAGAATTAATTTCAGAGTGCCTGCACCTGACAGGTAAGTGCGAAACATTTAAAACTTTAAGTGAATTAACGGTCGAGATTATCTCGATTGCAGACGTCGGATTCGCCCGATGTAAGGGCACGTTCGAATCGTTACCAACATTGAAAAACTTAGAAAAGATAGAACTGATTAGTACGACTATCGCGAAAAAGGTCCTCGAGGATACCTTACAAAATAATCCCCAACTCAAAACGCTTACCATAGGTAAATATCGAGATGTTTTTAATATCGCATACATATTCTTGAGAATTTGCTTCTAGCCGATAATGCTAATATTAATGCGAACGATACTTGTGAAAGCTTATCGAAAAGTAATCTCCTCATCGAAGAATTGCATATTGCCGAGAAGAAACGGGTCCGAGCCAGAGGTTTAAAGGCGTTAGCCAGGTGTTCCAAGTTGCGATCTTTGGAATTGATCGGCGGACCATTCCAATGCGACCCTGAGGATTCGTTACAGCATTTAGCTGCCGGATGCTCTCTTTTAGAGAAGTAGGATTTGTCCAACAATATTTGTTTGTATAAAATGGAAAATGTAAAAATATTCATTCCAGATTGAAAGTGCACGGTTGGAAAGACGTAAACGACGAAAACTTGATGCCGATCCTACATTCTTGCACGCAATTGAAAGAACTCGATCTCAGAGGGATCAACATTACGATAAAAAGCTGCCGGGAAGCTGCATTATCTCTGCCATTTCTCCAAAGTCTCGACGTGTACAAATGCAACCGCATAAAGAAGGCCCAGATTCTTAAGTTACAAAAAGAATTTAATGAAATAAGGATAACTAATTAGCCATAAGCTACAAATAAAGGAATTTGAAATTTTTTTTATACGAAATTTGATTATCAGAGAGTCCCCACCTATTTTTCTCTTATTATGTTCATATCATATTTATTATTTTATTTTTGTGAGTATGATTTAATCTTATGTGTTAGTTTTAATTCCTTAGAAACTAAGAGATTAATTAAATAATATATAATTCGTATATTTTTAATTTTATTTTCCATGGAGTGGACGGTAGTACTGTAATTATTCTGCAAGCAATTGTATATTTTGAAATAATAAACAAGAATTTCAATTATTGATCGTTTGTTTTAGTTTCATCAAAATTTAGGATTTTTCCTAAAATAAAGTGTTACAGTTTCAATTATAGAACGTCTAGATTCAAGTTGTTGGGTTATCTTCTTTAAAATAATAAATCAGCTTTATTGATGTATAAATTTAAAAAATAGAATTGTTGATAAGGCAAAAAAAAGCAGTAATAACCATAAAAAACACTGCACACAATCTTCAGTTCATAACTGGTTTTTCTGATCCTATATATGAAAGAAAACAGATTAATAATAGTAATTAAAAAATTAGAAGCCTTAAAATGCTTGGCATATTAGCACACTTTAATTTCAGATTTCTGATACCGATATTATAACCGAATAATTTAGGTTTTTATTCTAACACAAATTGAATTAAAACACTTATAATGTAATAACAAAAATAAATTTAATATAAAATTCAAAACACATCCTATAATATTATTAACTAATTGTTGTTGGCGACGGTAAAGAAACAACAGCTTGTGGTGTCAGCGGTAAAATCCCTAAAGACTGCAGACAAACCAACGCTGCGTTCGCTTTGGCCTCCTTCTTGTTCGGGCTGGCAATTTGCGGCTTATATTCGACGTTATTCAAAACAACCTTCAAACAAAATCACTTATATAGTACCTGAACGGTAAAAAATGCGTATTCAATATCATACTCTAAAAAGGAAATTTTTCTTATGATCCGGTCCGCATTCAAAGCAGAGGTCGTACTGCGGCACTCCCAGTTTATTTTTCGTGGCGTATTCTCCCAAGAGCGAAACCGGATGTTTCCCTTGCAGAGTTTTCACGGTATTCGCCTTATTCAACTTGATTTGCTTCCTTTTCTGTTCCTCCTTCGCCACGATGCCTTTCTTGTCTAATTTAACCTCGAGCAGGAGTGGCTCTAACGCGCCCGTCTTTTCTTTACCCAAACCTTCGCCGGGTTTCCACCCCATTTTCTGCAGGAGATGCATTCCCATGCCCCCGGAGAGTGGCGCTGCAGTTTGCAGTTGATCCTAAATAATTGTATTAATTCGGGGTTAATCAATCGAAGGAATTATATCGTCTTGTAACGTAAAAATTCCATTTGTTTAAATGATTAAGTGAAATTAATGAAAATGCAAGTGTTATAATATAATATACGGGGATTTGCCACGGAAATGGGTAGTTAGAAGTTTCCGCACATAAGAAAACATTTAGGCTTGCTTTCTTTCTAAATTATCTCCAAGTTTCTTCGCTTCTTCGGTTAAATTTGATAGTTTAAATGGAACATTTTTTAATTCAGCATAAAATTCTATGACCAATACAACTAGGATTTCCTATATCCATCTTCAACCGTTTCTAAGATATTAATTTGAAATTGAAATTATTAAGGAGTTATAAATATTTTATGCTGGGTAAAAGAACTGTCCTATTACTTTTGACAGATCTAGTTACTAAAATTTCCCTATTATTTTTTTTAGGAAGAATGTGGTAAATTGTCCCTTACACTTACCTAAACATTCGGTTTATTTATTAATGCATTCAAATCGTTGAATAATGTTTTACCTAGTAGCTCGAAAATTTCTAACTAGTCACTTCCGCGGAAACACCTGTATATCTGCTATAAATGATTTAAGGGAACGAATGATCGCAGAAACTTACCCTAAACGATTTGAATTTTATATTGTTCGGACAGGTAAAATTAGTGTTTTAAGTGATTCCTACTCACCTACTACGAACCAAGGTCGTGTAAGTTCTCACCACATGCCATATAATGTCCCCTTCACACACTTCGACCTTCGGATAGTACGGGCAGTGCCTGTAACAAATTCTCAGGTAGCCGGACTTCGTTAAATAGAAGAGGCCGTTCACTTCGAGTTCTATTTCACGAAATCCAAAGCGCTTGAGTGAAATATCGCACAATATAATTTTGTATCACTTAAATAATCTAAACAACGTTTCGACCGGAAACATCATCAGTCTTCCTAAGGGTTAATAATGAAATAATTACGATTAGATTTAATTAAAATAATTATGATTAAATCTAATCATAATTATTTCAATTCCAGTACAAAGTTAAAAATTAAGATCATCATACAGTATTTCACTCAGAGACAGCCAGAGAGTCCACCTCCGTGAGAAAGAAATGGTCGCTGGCTGCTAGGATCGAAATGCATCAGACATTAAAATCCGTACCTGAAAATTTGTTAAGGCACACCCATTTCTGCTTTAAAAACTTCCAAAAATAATTGCAACTTCAAAAATAAAATATATTTATGTATATATATGACCCAAAGCGTATTTTGTAACAATTTTTAGAAGTTAAAAGCAAATTGTATCAATCAAATATTTCATATCGTTAAATGATTCGATTAAATAAGATTTGCAACCCGAATCATCGTAACGATAATATATAAAGATAAAGACGTTTCCCCACAATTCTGGAATAGCGCAAGGTAAAAATAAAACTGCAGGTACCTTACGAGCCCAAGCTTGATACCCGGCTGACAATTCAGCTTGTGTTAATATCTGTGCCCCCGTAGATCCTGTAAACTGACCGATTTGCTGCTTGCTCTCGGCCCAGGTGTTCATCTGCACAAAATCGGGAATAATTTAAACGTACAGCTAACCTAAAAAAATAAATTTACCTCTTTCTGCGCCTTGTATATCGAATTCAGTGCTTGGACGTCGTTGGGGTTCTCTTGGAGTTTCCGCATGGCCGATAATCTCTCAGTCACGATGGCAGCTATGTCGATATTCTGTTATCGCGGGCAAAATACAGGATTTCAATGTGGAAATATCAGAAATATTAAACTCACTTCGTTCGGGGTTCCCATTGGAAAGACTGGCACTCCTTGCGGTTGAGCTGGAACTATTACGGGTGCAACGACAGGTTGTTGCGGTTCAACCGGCGGAGGTAAGGCGATTTCTGTAATGACAGGCGGAGGTACGGGAAGTACAGGACTGCTGATTTGTTTAACGGGTGGCAGTGGGGGTGGTGGATCTGGTTTTTTAGGTGGAACTGGCACCCATTCATTTTCAGTCTTGCGATGTTGTTGTCCACTACTAACTGGGAACTGCATTCGGAGTTCAGATGCTCTTTCTTGTAGATTTTTAATGGGGAGAGGTACAGAATTCTATATAAAAAAACACGATAACAGTTAATTGTGTATATTTCTTTTTTTTTTGTATTCTCGGTCGTTAGTATATTACTCTTTTCGGTCGAGCCAAATCTCATATTACAGCTCTGCGTTATGTCAAAATTAAGGTAAATAATGAAGTCGTTCCCATATCAGATTGTGTTTGTGATTTGAGGCTTTATTTGGACAGTAAATTACGTTTCTCATTTATTAAACTTTATTATTGTAATTGTAAGATTTTGTACAGTAGTAAAGATATTTGAGAAAGGCACTATGTGATTCTTTAGTTCTATCTAGAGTTAACTTTTGTATGAGTGTCTACTATAATTGTTTGTTCTTCAAAATTCTTTTGACTTCTCATAAATATATCTAAAATATTAATAAAATAAATAAAACAAAAAATGTTATATATTTTTATACATCAACATTTTATTTTGTACATTATTAATTTTTAAAATGTTAATGACTAAGGTTTGATTATTAAACCGAAACGTTTTACTCACTACTAATAGGTTTCTAATTATACGACTTCAAAAACCAAGAAAATCTACGTAGATATAATTGGATGCCAATGATAAAACCAGATTTTTTGTCTACGTTTTTTCTATGGTATTCGTAAATTTCATAGAGTACCTCATACACTAGAGTGAGCACCACGTTGGTTGAATATGTCACGCAGAGCCGAGTTCTTTTCAACCATTTTTTGCCAAGAAATATTTTATTATAAAAAACCTTTTTCTCATATAAAGGTTTACTTACTTCTCCAGCTTACAAGCTAGAAATATTTAAAAGATCTTTCTCTTATAATATTGGAAAAAATGATCAAAGTAATCTAGCAGTTTTAATACATAAATGACAAAAAATACTCAAAAAAATAAGAAACAAATAAAATTAAAGCTATTACAGTCAAAATAAAACGAACATTAATAATTAATATAACAGTTAAAAAAACAGAATTTGCAAATTCATTACCTTAATATTCATCGTTATGGCTATTGGACGCTCCTTAATTTGAAACGGGTGATGGAATGGTTTCTCACTATCACTATCGCTGGCGTTCTCATCTGATATACTGGAAAGTTCACCGAGTTCTTCTTTCTGCGATAGGGTCTTGCAGAAATCGGTCAATTCTTCTACAGTCTTCCCGCCAGATTTGATCGCCGCTATTACTTTCTCTTGCGCTTGAGGACCTAAGGTGAGAGCGCCCGGTAGACTGCCGGATTTCATCATCTGTATCGCGTTTTTCCTCGCAATTTCAAGCAATTTCTTCTTGTCGATGTGCGCGCTGTTTTCTTCCGATTTTTCACGAAATCTTTTATCGCGATCCCGTTCATAATGTCCCCTATGCCTAAATCAAACATTTCACTTATGTTGAGATGGTAATAAATTAGGAATTATGAAATAGTTATTTATTTTATATATTTATTGATAGTTTAGTCATGACTACAAGTATGGTAAATTACTAATTCAGTACCATTGTAATTTGGAAAGGAATTTGTTCATTATTAAATGAAAATTAATTATCTTACCTGTCTCGCCATTTGTCATCTCGATCACTACTACTGTCTTGTTTATAGAAAGAATCCCTCAATTTCCGCCTGTATCTATCATCATGGCCAAAATCCTTCTCTCGAAACCTATCGCGACTTCGACTTCTGTAATCCGGGTCGGTGTGTTTTCGAAAATCGTCATGTTGTGACCTACTATGTTCCTTTTTTTCATCTCTATGTTTGTGTTTCTCACATTTACGATGTCCATTCCGTCCTGGACTCCTACTCTTTGAACGTGACTTAGATTTCTTATATTCTCGGCTGGCACTGCGACTTGTCTTTAGTTTCTTGCGATGGTGGTGGTGCTTATGTTTGTGTTTGCTTTTCCCATCTTTGCCCTTCTGATCAGTTTCGGACGATTGCAATACATCCTCCTCTGTCGTCTTCTTCATTTTTTCCTTCTCTTTTATAGCGAGGATCGTAGCGTCGAATATAGAACTAAATTTAAGATCCTTAATTACAATTTTTTCCTTTTTAGTTTCATCAGTTTTCTTCGACTTTTTCACACTAACATCTGCATTCAATTCAATTTTATCTGGAACCTGTGCGATCTCTTCTATCAATTCAGTCTTTACTTTTTCTTCGTCTGGATCCTTCTCTCGTTTTATCAGAATGTCTGTAAGGTCCACCGCCGAGCTGTCCGAAGAACAACTGCGCGACCGTTTGCGTTTTTTCGACTTCTTCTTGTGCTTCTTCTCCTTGTGTTTATGCTTCTTTTTCTTCTTATGTTTCTTCTGCTCGCCGGTCTTCTCTTTTTTAACTATTACCGGCGGTTCCGCATCGAAACTGCTGAATAATTCCGACAAAATCTCCATCGACGTTTTCTGTGGGCTTGCTACAGCGGGTTTCTGCTCTTCTACGGACATAATCGCGGTTTCAACAACGAAAAAAAATAGCTTGCCCTGGTGAATTGTTTGACAGCAATAATGAATATCGGCTTCTCCCTCGCAAGCAAGAGTAAGTATATCAATTTCTGAGAATTATTACTTTTGAACGCTTTAATACACTGCGAGATTCTATAATATTATTTGCACTTCAATACACGACGCTGCATATTTTTTTAAATAACGCGAAATTAAAAAATAATTGACATATTCCATATGAAGTTGGCATAGTACGCATGTGTCAAAAAATCGAATTTTATTAGAGAACGCGTACTGCCAATAGTTTCTTTCGACAACCAAGAAAGTCACTAGAAAGAAATCGCATTGGTGCAAAAGCCGGAATGTGTTAAATTTAAAATACGACGAACACGGTGTAACGAAAGAAACGGGTTTTATTTTTAAATTTTGTACGGCGATTTATTTATAGTAACCTCTAGCGATTATGCCGGCGTACCGCTTACTATCTAAGCGCAATCGGCTGTCGCTGAAAAATCGTTCACCACATTCGCATCGTATGTTACTTATTGTTGCTCCAATTTGTGAGATCTGTCTTATTAACTAGAGTTTTTGAATTTTTACTTGCCGAATCGCGAAGGTAAGCGTTTAATATTCGCAAGAGCGTGTATTTGTGCTTCATGTGCTTGTCATGATGCCCAATCATAACCTGCATATATATTTAGTACATACCCGGGTATGTACTACCACGTATGAAATCACGGCATAATCGAAAAAAACACATTTTCCAGTTAGAATAATGACCGAGGATGATATCTCGTTCAAAGAGAGCGCAACGGCCGTACCCAAGTCGAAGAAATGGTATCGAAATGCCGCACACAGGTTAGTCTATTTAATGTGTTTTTACTTGCATGTAAAAGTGAAATTTTTTTACGATGAGATACTTTATCACTGTATATGCTTCTATTTTATATTGACGCGACTTGACGGAAGTAGTGTGTGTGTGGTATTTTTCCATAATTAATGTTGTGAATAAAGCAGAAATTATATAATGTGCAATACCTATAAAAAATGAAGTACCTACACCTACTACTACCTGGATGTCCTGGATAAGTGGAAACCTTATCTTGTACAAGATAAAAACATTGTTTATATATTATATTAACTCTGGCCTCGCTTCTGCTGTTATTTGAAGTGGAATATGCAAAAAATAATTGGTAGTTAAAACTGACGTGAATAATATAATAAGGGTAATTTCGCCGAACGCTGCTATTGGCATAGAATAGATGCATAAATTAATAGTCTTGAGTATTTTACAAATGGGAGTTATAACTTTCCCGATATAATTTGCACCCAATAAGTTTGATTGATTACTACGTAATATTGTACGATTCCTTTGTGATTTTCCGTCTAGCGTTGAATTATCGTCCGCTTGGAATCCTATTTACTCCTTCTCCAGCTCGCTGTTGCGATAAAGCGCTGCTTCATGTAGGCCGCGAGCAATTTCAAAATTGTTGTTTAGTTGCACCGCGGATGCTCAAGCGACTGGCTATATACATACGTACTCTCATTAATAATTTATCGCCAATAACGATTCGTCCTCATTCTTTTGACGTTCGAGAAACGGAAGTGAATAATATCGTGGGAAATCGTTAATCTTTCGAATTTTCAAATCCGGGGGCGCGAATCGCGAGGGGACGATGCAGTTTTGCGAACAGGACTCGAAGTTGGAGGCGATGCGCGAGCGAGCGAACTCGCACCCCAAAGAACGGGCGCCTGCATTGTGTCCGCAACCATATCGTAGGCTTCCGCGTCAGAAACTCGTCTCCGAGAACGAATTCGAGTGTTTCAATGCTGGTTGTACGTCGTACGGCGAGAGCAGATGGAATGATACGAGAGAATTGTCACACAGGTTCGTACGTTTTTTTTTTACGGTAATTCTTGCGTAAAGTGTAATTGTGGATATACAAGGTTGTACAAAAGTTATGGGCCAAAACGAGAATGGTGGTATATTATGACGATACGTTCTCGCTTATTCTCTCGGTTAAATCCTGAATGAAACAATAATAAGCAAAGATCAATTCCACGTCATTAGCCTCAGTTCTTAGCAACGCATGTAATTTTTATTATTAAAAATCAAAAATCACTCATAATCGCGTAAATGTGCGTCAATATATTTCGAAACTTTACTTATAACATTACTGCATACCAGAAAGTTTATCAAAATTTAAATTTGCTTATAAAAAAATGAACAAATATTTAAAAATTTGATTTTATAATATTGTATTAGTTATAATATAAGTCATATATCTATTTTACTATTTTAGGCACTCACAGCAAAGAAATGAGGTTTACTTCTTATAGAGTTTAGAATAATTTCCTTTTTGGGGTTAGAAACTAATGAAATCGCACTCATGGCGTTTCAGGGTTAATGTTTCGAATCTGCTTCTTTATTTAGGGTAGTGATTAAGATTCTTTTTTATTTGTGTCCTGCTGTACTTGTTTGTCGTTTTCGGCTCGTCATTTTTTGGATAGGGGAAGCTACTGTGCATAAAAACACTTAACTTTCCATGATTAACAAGTTATACTTCGTAAAGTAGGTGTATTACTCCACCTAATATTATCAAATTGTCAAAATAAAATAATACAATAGAGAAATTTGCTTATTTATGCTGCAGTAAAAATTTTTTTTTTAATTTTCCATACGATGTTTGAACAATATTGATTTGTATTTCGAATATGTATTTCAATAATGAAGACATTGAGGGTGTTTCGATACTTTTGTCCCAATCTGTATAATCAAGATAGCAACAAAATTATATTCTTTACATTCAATTTGTACAATCGTTTCAAAGGTAATAGAAAATGAAATGAATAGAAAGGACATTTTAACAATATTTTCATATTGTTTAGACTAATTTGGAACATCTAACGCATGTTCCATAACCTTGTTTATGTTTATAGCGTTGACAATTCACTGATAATGTCACAATTGACAGTTACGAAAGTATATATTACTATATCAAACGTGTATTCCTATTGATCCTATCTTACTTTTGTGTAACATCTGCAATAAAAGAAATCATTCACGCTTACAACAACTGTCATTTATGCAAGTTGAAGTTGGTGTTGCCCAGTTTGTAATAGATTATAATTTTATAGATATAAGATTTATGTATGTAACTTTTAATACATAAACATTCCGAGTTTTCGATACAAACTTTTTTATTTTGATTGCAAATCATTGTCAGCTTCGAGTTTATCAGAAAGAGCATAATTAAAAGTCATGAGCCACCACTGGTTAAATACCGTATAGAACGTTGCTTTTAGATATCCCTATGAAAAGATATACCTTTAACCTTCAAATCGATCACTTCAATTGACGTATAGATGAATGTACCATAAATATTTATGCAAATACGGCATCTATGTACGATTGAGGTGTTCTTTGTAGTCTAATGGAACTTTTTTTTTGATAAAACTTAGGAACATGAACGACCTTGTGCGTGTCTATTTATTACTAATTCTAATCACAAACGTTTTCCACTTATCGCCAAAGTGCGAATTTTAATTTCATAAGTAAAACATTTTATTAAAATGACGGATTAATAAATTCAGTACATTCAATACCTAGCTGCTAACACCATTATATCTTAATTTCAATTCGTACTTTTATTTCATGCCTTTGTTTCTGCGTGCTACTCATATGCATGTTATGTAGTAATATTCCACAGGATTTGTTTATTGTTTTCGATCCCTTCAGCGTCTTATCAATCTGGAAGATTTAAGCGCGTCACTGTTTTTTTGTTATTAC
This sequence comes from Cetonia aurata, assembly GCA_949128085.1. Lineage (NCBI taxonomy): Eukaryota > Metazoa > Arthropoda > Insecta > Coleoptera > Scarabaeidae > Cetonia > Cetonia aurata. The sequence goes on along the minus strand of OX421886.1, from coordinate 38,769,900 downwards.
GCCTATTAGCTTATACGAATATGCGTTTCCAAATTACGTTTTATTTCGCCATTCTTTTCGTCTTGGTTGGTGGATAATTAGAAAGTCGTGCTTATATGTGTTCTGTTTGTGTGAAATTATGATTAAAATTGAATGGAATGTTTGTCTCTTCTACAAAAATATTTATGTAGATCTTTGGTTTCCTTGTTTCATTTTCATCGGTAAAATAAGAGATAACACTTATAAATGAATCTTCCTCACTTATAAAGTAGTATGAATTACTTGGACGATGATCGATTATGCGATTACATCAGCTTGTAGTCTTTTCATTCTGATTGCACCTCTATAATAATAAGCGGTTACCAAACTGTATGTGATGTTTCTAAATTTTCATAATTTTTTTTTCCGGGTTTGGAATCGTCCCTTGTTAGTAAAATTTAATTAGGTTAAACTTTCCTGGCGATAAATACGGCTTACGTAATTGATACTGTTATTGCGTTAGACAAACAATTATTATATGTTCAAATTCCTATTAAAATAAATCCTGAGACATTCTAAAAACAATTATAGATAAACATTGTTATTATTTCTTTTATTTTTACCAAATTCCAATCTCTGTTGTTGTTTGAATAATCACAGCTCTTTTGGAATTTAGGAATTCTAGCAAAACTCCATTAGAAGGAATACTTTCACATTTCGTAACGGCCTTACGGTAGTCGATACGCCTCTGTGCGTGATTTGTTAAACACGTGCGCGCGTTGAAAATCTGTAGATGTAATATTAGAATTTACGCAACGTTTACAAGTGAAATAATTAGTCGGACACTGTGGTTTCTTTAATTAGCATTTTTTGTTACGTATCGTTGCCAAAAATCGAATTAACATTTACCTTTATGAAATAGATATATGAATGTAGATCATTTGACTCGGAATAACGTCGCGGAGGCAAAAATAAATGTCTAATCTACATACTAGAAGAAAAATTAAATGTTTTTAAATTACTTTCATCAGGATATACAGCTTTGTTCATATGTATTTTACATCCTTATGTTTTACGGTAAATTTCATGCTTTGGCATTAGTTTTTATACTTTTTTTTTTTTGTAAATGCATTTTCAAGATTCCGATATGAAAAAGTATTACAGCTAGTATTAAAAGCACGTAAACTTGCAATAAAATATTAAGATTCTTTAAAAAGTACCTATTATTTATGTGAAATAAATGTTTGGTTTGAGAAAGTTTTGTTGGCAAAAACAAGTAGTTTTAACGGTGTCTTATTTGCAAATATTTTTGCATATATTTATAATACGTGGATGTTATTCCATTATGTAGATCATATTCTTTTAAGTAGCAAAAGTTTAGAATATTTATTTATTTACCGGGTAAACAGCCGATAAGAACCCAGCCTGTCAAAACGGCAACTCTCATCGCATCACCGTGTACCTGATCCGTATAATATAATGTCTGTTTAGTGTTGTTTTGCTTCGATATCTCGCTTGATTGTTAAAATGATAAACTATGTATGTTGTCATACACACACAATTGTACGTGAACTATTATGTAACTATAACACATAACTATGTAACGACTTTTCTTGATCTCAAAACTTGACAGTACTACTAACCGAAATTAAAATTAAACCAAAAGTAACTGATAGAAGACAGGTATACAAACTTAAATATTCTATTATAATAATCGCAAACAATGTCATTTCAACTTAAAATATTTGAATAATCCAACCTTTTTCTGTTTGTCGTTCCGACGCTTTGAGAATATACTGAGAATCATTTATTTTTAACTTCGTTTTACTGCGTGTATTTGCTAGCGATTGCTTTAAATAGATATTCCTCGATAAAATTAGGGAACTAATGGATCTGATGCATATTTTCACTTAATGATTAATCATTTCGTACGACACCTAATTCATGATCGATTTCACAGGCACACACATCGTAAAATAGCTCCTACACAGAGCGAACGCATTCCACAGTAACTTACGATAGATTCTGATTAGATTTAACGGGCGCATATGTATAATATTATTTCTGGTGGGCGTATTGAAAAAGCTTTTGCTTTTCGAATGCGTGTCATGTATACCTACTCAAATTAATTTTTACGCAATGTTAAATATAGGATTGCCCGTGCGTTTTCTTACTAAATTTAAACCGACTAAACGAAAATATAAAATTTAACTGTGGTTCCTCTCGATAAATTCGCGGACAGGAATAACATCTTGGTAAATATGAAATTTTATAGGTACACACCGCAAATATACCTATTTATATCTAAGTCACTGCTTATTAGCGTATTTTAGAATGAGTTTATTTTGCAAAAAGACGCAAGTTCATAAGATATAAAGAATACGTTGGACTCTTGACGCCGTGAATTAATTCACAAAATTCCATACGACGCACAGTGGGGCAGAAACCCGAAAAGCTGGCCAAAACTCCGGAATTCATTTTTGGTACTTAAAATTTTATAAAAATGTTATAAATGATCTAGAAATAGCAAAATGTTCGTCATATAATAACATTAAAGGTATTAAATCATTTACCCAAGGGAAATAATAAGCAAATTGTTTGAAGGGATAATCTTTTAATTACTAATAATTCATATATTTATACTCGGCTTATAAATTATTAAGGAAAAAGTAATTAAGGATCAATTATAAGTACTTAATGAATAACAGCTGCAATAATGATGCGTTAATTTCACATTTAACATAAATATATTTTTAATTAAATTGTCATTATGGTACAATTAGTAAAATCAGTTACATACTGACAATACTTATTTAATCCGAAGTAGATTCTTCAGCAGAATGAGTAACACCTTCATCGGAATCGCTAACATCTTCATCGGATGAAGGTTCTTCAGAGTTGTCGGCACTGTCTGTTGACGAAGCGGCTGCTGGAGGTGACAATAACTCCAAAACGACAGGATGAAATGATTTCGTTTTCCTTTTCGGTAATTTCCGCAGAGAAGATATAACGGGGTCGGAGTTTAGCAAAAGACGATTGAAAACGTCTTCCATTGTGTTCTGCCGTGAAGATTTTCTTGCAAATCCTTCCCGAAATTTCTTAATTTCTTTGTTTAATGCTTCCTGAGCCTCCTCTGAAAGTTGCCCAATTGGCAATATTGCCGAAGCGATTACATCAGAGCCATGGATAAAGACTTTATGTAATGTGGGAGGCATACTATACCAGGGATATTTGTCCACAAATATTCTTGCTGTATCTATGGCGTAATTTTGAAATTTTTCTTTATCAACACTAAAGCCACTTGAAATCGTTTGCAAAATCACATGAAATCTTTCAATTAAATTTATATCGATGCCAGTAATTGTAGAGGACTCTGCAGCATTCTCAAAAAATCGACGAGCGGTATTGCCATCATTCGTGTTCCCAAAACCTGGTTTAGGCTGATCTACTAATAGACCCATTCTGCATTTGAATTCATCTTGTATCCTCTTCTTTGTTTCATCAAACAATATTTTATTGATCTTGTCCACTCTTTTACTTCCAAAAGGTAATCTGTACGCCACATGTAAAAGGCACTCAAAAAAACGTATCCGAGCGTGCAAGGGAGATAAGCCAAATGTTAATTTTACAGGATCTACTGTAGTTTTCTGTATTAGCATTGAGTCTATTTCATTGAATTTGTTTATAGTAGCGCCACAAATGTAACATCTCTGCGTTGATGTTGTTGAGGTTACTGCATTGCATACTTTCCCATCAATCATGGTAAACATCAAAGTATGCTTGATATAAAATCGTCTCCTCTCTATCTCGATGGAAGAGAGAGTCAAATTATCTACTTGTTCTTGTATATAATCTCTTTCTTGTTGTATTATGGCAGCAGTTTCACGAATTACTTGTAGTCTAATTGGTCGGCAGAAACGTGGAGAAGAAGGCCGTGGATTTTGCCACACAATAATTTTATCTGGCGATTCTGGATCACCACATACAAGTTGTAATGGTACAAATGATGTAGCAAACATAAATGAATCTGTAGTATCTTCATTCTGAAATTTCTGTTTGTACCGACTTTGTCCAGAACTGCCATCACACCCCCACTTTGACAGTAGCACTAGATTATTTAAGTTTTCCGGCTTAATCACTTCCAAAACATTCTTTTGCAGTTCCATAATACGTCCAACCGTGTGATCCAATATAGATTGCAGTGTAACCTCCGCGATAGTTTCTGTTATTTTTATGTCTCTCTGATTGGGATAACAACTTTGCTTCGCTTCCTGTACCTTTTTATAAGAAGGAAACTTTTCTTTGTCACTTTGCCTGATTATGTCGTATTGATGTCGTGTGAGTTTGGCTTCAACTAATACAGAAAGAGCTTCCACACCAGAAAGTTGATTTCTGTGTTTTTGACATTCTCTGTATGCGCTATGATATTTCTGAGCACGTGTTGGGGTTGAAAAACTTATTTCCTTCACTAAGCTTGCACTATCAACACTTCCTTCTGCTCGAAGACTCATCTGAGCTGCATATACCAATTCAGCAGTACTGCCTTCTGACCTTAGTTTCTCTGTTTTTCGGCGCTTGGAGCGTTCGCTGCTTTCCGAAAAGTCGACACTAGGGCGCCCTCCTGAACCCCTTGATGTAAGTCCAAAGTATGTAAACATCATACTTGAATCTAGCCACGACTTATTTTGAGCTAAAAGCCTATCTGTTTTGCGTTGCGCAGCATTGAACTTAGCTTTAAACTCGGAAGTGAAATGCGACAGTTTGTGCTTAATCACACTTACAGATTTTTCTGGGCACTTAGTATCATCAACGATATATTTTTGCAGATGAGCACATCTATCTTCAAACTTTGTAGAAGAACTTGAAAGCATTACTTCAACTAGGGTTCTTTTAGTATAAGTAATATGTTGCGTTTTCGAACCTGAAATAAATCAGATACTTATTACATTGTGAAACTAAAATATTTTTTTTGGAGGGGGGCGCAAATTTGCGCAAAATTTTATTTCATGGTCGTATAAGTAAATAACTGGTCTACAAGGGAAAAAAAAGATTTTTGTCCGGAAGGACCCGGAAGTATAACAAATTTCTTAATTTATATTAATTTAGGAAGGTATTTTATATAGTTTCCAATATTGACAAAAAAAAATAAAAATCTACTAATTAGTGACGAAAGAATGTCCTAAAGTATAGTATAAAGACCGTACATACCTCCAGGTAAAGAATCCATTGTAATAAAACACTTGTTTACACTTATTTTCACTTTTGAAATTCACCTACGTTTGCCGTAATATCAATCACCGTCGTTACAGTCAACTTGCAACTAATCTGGGTAATAGGGTAGCACCCCTACCGCTATAATTATATATGTACCTGGTAGCTCGGTAATCGTGCTTTATGATTGGACGAAAGAAAAACCAATTAAAGGTACTTTTTAATTTGGAGTTTTGGCCAGCTTTTCGGGTTTCTGCCCCACTGTGCGACGGTAAATAAAAAAATAAGACAATAACCATTGAATAACGGTGTGTATAGTAATAATTTGCTTTTACAAAATTATTTTGCTGTTGGAGCATCGATAATGTAACTGATAACAGATTTCAGTTACAAAATTCATCATAGCCTCATGAAAAATAAAATAATATTAAACGTTCTAAACTGAATAAAAATTCTGAAACTTACCAAGTCCTTGTTTAACATTTTGCATGTTTTTTCACTAGTTTTTGTACACGTGGTGACATCTGTTGGTGGCGTCCACTTTCTGTAACTATTGGCAAATGTTCTTGCGCACAGCGAGCCTAACCTATTTTATATAACTAAGAATTAAGATGTCGAGTGTAGTAAGACGATACGTAACGTGTTAATGTATTTTTATGCTAATAAAATCATTTTTACACAAACAAAAAAGTCAGTCAAGGCGTAATTTATTTCCAAACAGTCCTATCGGAAGAAATAGAAACTCAGTAAATATAACAATTCAAACTTAAAAGCAATAATTGCAAACAAATGTAAAACTATAACTATAACAACAAATGCTAAAAAGAAAATGAACTATTTATTAAGTGTTCGTCAGGGCAGTAACACAGCTCATAAAAATTGCGTCAAACATTTCTTAAAAAATCACTGTCGAAGAAGTCGTTTAGTGCTAATAGAATAAATTGTTTGATTGTATCATACCTATGACATTTTCAATTTCTTTAGGTATTAAAACCTGAGTTACATTAGCGTCTGCTTTCGTTCTACCACAGTGAATTTTCTGCCCAATTTTTGAGTCTAAATGCGTCACTTTCATCAATTTCAAATTACATTCGTAGGCACTGTAGGTGAATTATGTTTAATGCAGTGATATATGAGCCACTACTGCAACAATTACATAATCTTCTGCCAGCGTCGCTCTTTTACTAAAAAAGTGGTCAACAATTTACTGCAAGCAGTGGCTGTAAGCTTTTATTGGTGATTATCTAGTGCGTCATGATCATACAGTGCACGAAATCCCTTGTGGGAAACTTCTGAGAACATCTTTGCATAATGTACAGAGAGTCTAAGAATCGGAAATTTTTCTCACCCAAGTAAAATTATTAAACCATTCGTTGTTAAGTTTGGACACAATTTATCAAGTTCGCGTGAAAGAGCTTGTCTTGCGAGTATTTCTATTGTCAAAGGAGAACAAGAGGACCAATTATCAAACGTGAAACGAGGACGGCCGGTAACCAACCCTAGTTGGTGCTACAATGCGCGGCAATTTATTCCACGTTAGTACAGTAACATTAGCATTGTGATCAAAATTTACACTGAGAAAAGAATTTACACCCAAAACGTTATTTTAATCTTAAAAGTATTTGGTTTAACGGTTTATATTTACGACTACAAAAACTGTTGAAATAACCTTCTCATTTTTCTCAGTACATATACTAATGTTCTCCTGATTGAATAGATGTTAGTTTGCAGTGTTTGCACACTTTTATGTTCTCACAAACTAAATTCTTGATATCTTTATCATAGCTGTTGCATAATCACAGATACACGCAGCAAAATAAAATTAACAATCCGATTTCACAATAATTTTTACGTTATCTTGTTTTTATTTATTCTTTGAATGCACATGCTAATTTCTACTGTTTATTTAGGAGCAACTTCCTGATATTACTTATGGTGGAAAGGAAGGATTATAACAATTATCATTAACACAATAAAGGAGACCATATACTTCTTAATTATTAACATAAACGTGACTGGTAGTGAATATTACAATATCTGAAAACAAACAAAACGGCCACGTCATCCGTCATCCACGGACAATGCATAATTTCACGTTCCCGTGGTGATAGTGAAATATGTTTTATTTACGCTGGATATTTAACGCGGTGATCTCATTAATAATTTTGATTCTCACGAATTTATAAGATAACGATCTTTACATGTAAAAAGATTACGAATTACGAACAATAAATCATGGTCGAATGTTTTTAAGGTCATATTAACACTATATCTAAAAGTCTTTGACAAAGATCCTTTATAAAGCTTTTACTAAAATTTCTTTTGTAGAAGATATTTTAGCATCAAAAATTTCTATGTTACACTACGTAAAATATTTTACGGTGTTTAATTCTGGTGTGTCGATACGGTTATATGAGAATCGTTCGAGAGGTAGGTATTTATTTATTACCCGCTATTTTTTAAAGACATTGGTAGTTGTGGGAGAAAAAAGAAATGTCATTTTTATAAGTTTGAGGTTTTTTTTTATCGGATTCGGAAACGACAATACTTAAATCTTCAAGGATGTCGAAGATAAACTGTTTCGACCATAATGGAAGATTATTTTGTTATTATCACCTATTAATTAAATCATGTAATGAAGATTGCGAAGCACGACAGGATAGTTTATTTTATACCCAGTTTTTAAATGCAAACTCTCCATGAAATTTCTCTTGTTTTCCTTCTCCTTTAATGTTAACTCTTGGCCATATAAATTTTAGTACTTTGCTACTCATTATTAGAACCTTTTTTCCGTATTTGTTAAAAAAAAGATCATGTTCTATTAAAAAAAAGACCACTTGATCTTCGTATGACCTTCACGCGCTCTCCTATGGCTGTGTAACCATTAGGTAGGTGTCCTCTTGTATTAAAACTGCTACTTGAAACTTTTTTCATAAAACTAACTGCTTCTAAAATTTAACGATAAATGGACCACCATGGTAGAAACTTTTGATGGTAAAATATCTTTTATGAAAGTTTTATTAAGAGATCTTTGTCAAAGACAAGTAAACTGTAATTTTTTATAAACAACTTTCCTACAAACTCATATTTTCCAAGTTTATTTTTATCTCTCATACAATTAATATCTATTCATAATAAATAATTGCTAGTGTATCCATATCATATTTGCAATAAGAATTAAAGCTTTTAAATACAAAATAATGAATTTCAATGTCTAAAATTCGAAAGAAATCCTTTAAATTTATTGGAAAACATCAGATATTATAGAATACATTTTTTCAGGTTATATTTGGAAACCGTATTTTAAAACTATTCTTTCAAAATTTTCCAGAATAATTAGAGTTTTATGATCACGCCAGTCGCACTTTTAACATGATTCAGTCTAGTAGACGTTGTTTACTACAACATCCAACGTTGTGTGTGCTTGATAAACTTCCTAACCTTTATCGTGGCGTGATTGCAGAAGTCGCTAGAAAATAAAGCACTTTTACAAATTGTGTGGAGTATAGTTGCTGCGAATGCATTTAATCGGCGCGCACGTGAGGCTAATAATAATCTGATAATGTTCAGGGGGCATCCTTGATTCTGATGACTATTGGTGTGGAATGTTAGATTAATTTATATATATTTTTAATCGGGGTGTATTTGCGTTTGCAGTTTTTTTTTTTGCATTTTGGAACGGCATTTCTCCGTGACCAAGCTAAATGATCATCAGATCAATTGTTTTGATAAAGAATTTTTCTTTTAATTCTGTTGGAATAATACGTATGTTTATTCAAATTTTTTCTATTTATTTCGAAATAGAATTGGTTCGTTTGACATATTGACAGTGATAATATACAATGTTTTCTGCTAAAACTAAATTCTGAAAATTTAGAGTAATCCAGTATATAGATATACTAAAAAATAACACCACCGAACGTACCTTCGAATTAAAGGTACACTCACGGACACCCAAAATGTCCGGTCTAAGCCACAGTGTAAGCGCAATGGTCCGTTCGGATATACTCGGGAGCAAAACACCCGCCCCGTCACTCTCTTTCCCAACGCCGCGGCAGCCGGTTATTCGCTTATGCGAATTTTAGTAGGTTCCCGGAAGGAAAGTAGATGTGTTGAGGGGAACTACGTATTCTCTTGGTGAAAATGTGATGTATGATTATGTTTTTAAGGATGATAAACGTTTAGTCACTTATCTTTTATCTTGTTTAGCATTCAGACGTTCTTTTCATTATAGTTCAGCAGAATTATTAAGGTTATTTTAATAATTAAAATTTTAAAATTTATTATTGAAATAAAAAAATGTATAATTGTTTCTGATTTGAATTGGGATTTTTGTTTTCAGTAATATTACGGAAATTATAATTAAACTTGAATCAGTTGTAAAGCATTTTGGTATAGAAAAATATTTAAACTTTCTGCAAGATATTAATTAGAGGGCAAAAAGGAACGTGTTGGTGTATTACAGATTTTAACGGATTTTATTTCATAAGAGATTCAAGGTGAATAAAAGTAAGTCAAACTAATAATGAAATAAAGTATATTTTACATTAAAATACAATAAAAATAATAAAAAATAGGTCCGCTGGGCCTATAGGGGTAAACGCGTAAATCTTTTCCGAAATTTCGATTTTTCACGATTTTCGGTAACGAAGCGACAATTCCCAAGGCCGATGCCCGCGCGCCGGCGAAATGGATTATGTAATATTGCAGGTAGTCGTGCACCGAACATCAAAATATCGAAACCTTGAACGACGACGAATTTGATGTGAAATAAGCACAAAGGGGATCGCAGATTTCTTTCGTACCTAATTTCTCATATGTCAGTAATTATATTACTACCAAGCAACTATTTACGTTTTACATATAACTATGTGGATGTATGAAAAATCCCCGTCGTAAAATCTCTTGGGATGGCTTTCTGTATGTCAGACGTATAAATTGTGCTAAAGTTGTGTGCGAAATAGTGCAATGAACTTCACCCGCATATCAATCTAAACCACTACGAAGCAAATATAATGCATAAATATGGGTAATTCACAGAAGAACGGAATAGTCGCAAGGCAAGGGGAAGGCGCGGATGCTGGTAAACTTCCGAACGCACTCGAACGGCTCGCTGCGTTTAGACTACGCATTAGACCGGACATTTTGGGTGTCCGTGAGTGTACGTGCTTATCTTGGCAATACACACAAAATATATTCATAAATCATTTCCTGTTTACATGATTTTATTAAAATTTTAAATGTCACATCAAGATCGCGTAATTTTAGAATTTAATTTAAAATACAACTTTGTGAATTGGGATTTTCGAAAATTATTATTGAAATTAGAACTTTGAGAATATAAATTGATCTTATGAAATCTTAACTTTTCAGCTATGACTCATAATCTACAGAGCCATTATACATCATAATATGTGTTTTATTATGCTTTTCTTATAAGGTAATCCCTTGCTTATTAACATCTTCTAATAGAACCAATATTTTTGTGATAAATCAGATAAATACAGATTGGAAGCAATCCATTTGATCTGTAATAACCAAGATTTCACTGTTTGACCGAGATCTGTATTTAGTAATTCCTTATGGTCAGTGGATTATACATTATACAGTAAAATCCACTGATTATAAGGAACTGGTAAATACAGATTGGAAGGGAACGATCCGCACATGTCAATGTTTGAATTTATAGACACTACTATATAAAAACCAAGAAAAAGAGAAATAAAAAAAAAAAAAAAAACTACTAATACAGTTGTAACTTTACACGCATTTTTATCGGTGTCCTAATGGATCGTTTCCATTCTGGATATGTATTACTATGTTATTTTCTCTAGCTAATCTAATATATTTTTTTTATCACTATTTAACGGGAATTTAATCTGATTAGACCTTCACCTTTGTAGTTAAAAATTCGATTCATATGCCAACGGTGCCTAGTCAATGGGGAAAATTAAAGTATCTCAATAAAAAACAAATATTTTAAACCAACCAAATCAAATCAATTAATTGAAAATGTAGATTAATTACCCTTATACATCAATATTTGTCCTTCAAGTACCAAAACAATATCCAGCGCTGCTTTTATTTTTAAATAAAGAAATGTTTTCCGCTCTGTAGGCCACACAGATTGTCGTATTTGTGGCCAGTAGATGTTCGGTTATATATAAACAATTGAACGTGGTGGCTGTTAGAGCAAAAGTCCTCGATAATAACTGTTATGTATCAAATAAATATCTTTCTAAATCATCCTCCTTGTCTGTAGGTAGCTAAAACTGTGTCTAGCATATAATTTTGGTGACACTTCCCAGAGTTTTTGCCATTTATACTTAAAAAAATATTTGGAAAAATTTAAAAAAATGGACATTTTCACTGTAATAAGGTTTCAAATTGATAATTTTACAGATAATAATTACGTTGCTAAATAAATTTAGTTGCAAAACAATAATTTTCTCAGAATACTTATCTGAAAATTAACAATAGCATTCAGAAATAATAAATAATCTAGTTGATATTGACATATCTATGTAGTGTGAGCAAAAAGCAAGCAATACATTTAGAAAACATATACATACATAAAAGCTGATTTCTCTTTTTTGAAAATTCCCAAAATATGTTACTTTCAGTTCTGGAATTTCTTTTTTTTTGATACACAGTAGTATACACAGGCTGATTCATTTGAATGTAATGACGTCATTGTGTACCTTGTATTATTGTCATGTAATAGACAAATTCCTATTTGCCGCATGAAATTTCCACATTGTGCAATTTTGTGCCATGTTGCAATAAAATATAATTAGCCGCATTTTATTCAATCAAATGCAGTGCATAATCGTTTCCCTTTTAACCAACACATACTTTAATCCAGCAATTTCTATATTTAGCCCAATTAATTTTGCCGATAATTATTGAGGACTCCGATACCTTATTGTTTATTTTTGAATGGAATCTTCAATTGTATTTCAACCACAATCGTTAAACACTAAACGCAAACCGCGCATCCCACAGAATCCATAAAGACACTTCATGAAAGAAGATAAATATTTTGATTTGAACGATATTCACTCTAATTTAATATTCTCAAATCTGCCCCCCTCCACATTGCCCATTCTTTCTTTCATATCTGTCATTCAGGTTGCATTCATTCATCATTCATTCGCGTGCATTAATAACAATCAGAACATAACGAGCTCAGCTCCAGTAACGTGGCTTGTATATTGTGTTGTACGCTCGAGGTATGCCTTCCAAGAACGGTTTTTTGTGGATTCCCCGAAAGTCGGTTCAACGCAAGTGAGTGAGCCAGTTTTATTTCTCGATCCTGATGTAAACATTTCTTACGTTGTAAATTAGCTATATATGAAGGGAATATGTGTACCGGTTAATTGTAATTGTGTTTGTTTCTCCTCTGCGGAAGTGAGTTATTCCAGGCGGTTTGGAATTGAATTGTTTTATTACCGCCATCCCTTTTCTGCGAAATGATGTATTAATTGTGTTGTGTAATTTTCTTTCGTTTTTAAAGAAGTATTTTTGTGATCTACTTTAATTCAGTTCAGTACTTCCTGGAGGATGCTTTAACTAAAAAACTATTCGTATTGTTACGAGGGCCAGTTTACTTTGTGCGCTCACAACGGTCAATGAATCACGGCCTCTGGTTCGCATTTTGTCCTTTAGATTTCCTCTATTGTCGCCCAATAAATAACTTGATTAATACAAGTTTACGTATACAGTACATTTCTTTTTTCTTAAACCGAATATATTCCACACGGTAGACAAACATACCTAATGATGGCAGCAAACTATAATTTATTTGAAAACACTATATATACATTACAAAAAACTTTTTCACCAATTTGTTTAAATTGAATAATTTCATAAAGTAGGACTACGCAAACAATCATACATTATAGGCCACATTGTCATTTTCTAAAACTGCCGGTTTTATCGGAAATATAAAGAATTTTGAAAGTTTAAATGCAAAAAAAATAAAATAGAGACAACAAGAAAACAATCGAGCAACATATTGATATTCGACCCTATTCCGTATCATATATTAAACATTTAGCGATCATCGTTTAATCTTCTTAACATAATTTAACGAAATCGTTAGCTACTGTACAAGTGATACGGAATAGGGCTGAATAAATGAAATGAACTATACTGTTACATATTTGTATTCTACATAATTTTCTGAGTCTGAAAACATTTGATTTGTTAGTTTACCTTTAATTTCTAATGACTCAATCAGAGCTACCATCCGAAAAGGAAAACCTATTGTCGATAATTATAATCAATAATTGCCATTATGGCTTGCTTTCGAACATTACAACGGCATCGTTGAGACACGCTTCCTGGAGGCAGGTATATCAAAGGATTCAATACACAGAATTTTAAAGAACCATAAAATGAAGCCGTATTAACAGCATTTTAGAAAATATTTTATGGACGGACGAAGCTAAATTTATAAAAAAAAAAAAACCTGGCTTTACGTACTGCAACGTTTCCAGACTCTTGCAAGTTATGCAGAATTAGTCCAATTCTAAAAAAAGGCGATGGCTCCGTCATGACTAATTACACTGGGCAACAAATTTTCGAAAAGTTCATGCTTCCAAGCTGAAAATAGTCATTTCTTAATGAATTCAATGTGCTGAACACGAAAATGACTAAGAAAAAGCTGAATTGGCTACCGGTTTTCTGTAATATGTACGCATATTTCAGAAAAAGTGTACTTATGTCAATATTATAATACATGGTAAGAAAATATTAGTCTGCTTCTGGCTTTCGACTTCTTTTGGCTTGCCGTTTGTAGTGGACTTATGGAGCATCTCTACTGATTGTCCAACAATAGTCAGCTAGCATTGACGTACACCATTTTTTTTTTCGTAATTTCTCACTAAATTGCATTACATTATGCAATAGCATCTATACAATGGACAAAACGTCAATATCTCTGGAACGTGAGCCAATCAACTTTTTTCAATGTGATATTCGTGTTCAGCACGTTGAATTCATTCAGGATTGGGTACTTTCACCTAAGAAGCAATTTCACTGTTGACCAGTGTTATACGCCGATAAGTATACTAGCTAAAGTCTTCGAACTTTTACTATATGACAAATTATACACCTATAAGCTTTGTTCCATCTGAACTCGCAAACTGTCAGATGGATGTCAGGCACTTGCGCATTACGTAATTTGTTAGACATAAAGGTGTTTATTGCAAGGTATTTACTCAATGCGCATGCTTCTAACGTCCATCTGATAGTTTGCGAGCATGATGGAACAAGCCTCTAACTAACTCACTTTGCTGACCTCTGCGTACTTTTTGATAATTATCTATCTTTTAGTTTACATATAACTAACATTGCCTCTTCTGTTTTTAAATTGTTGGGATTTGTGATCCGATCTTGTCGATTTTTTTAAATAATTTAATTTAATTTTGTTTATCCAAAATAGTTAGAAACATCTCTTAGAAGTTATTACATTAAAAATTATCACTCTTCAATTCAAACAGCAAACAGAACATTTTACCATTATTGAATGACATTTCTTAAAATTTTAGTGAAAAGTTTAGTGATTGTAAAGACAAGAAAATGTGTACAACCCGTCAAAAGAGCATAAGAAAAGAAAAATTAAATAAAAGTGTGATAAATTTGAGACCAATAATGCCAAAATGAAATAAAAAGTTTTCCAGCGTAAGATAGTGGTTCTAAATAAACATTGAAAAGAAATGAAAAATTAAATACAATGCAATATAAGCAGTAATTCTAAATAAGAAAGAAATAATTAAAAAATCCAACCGCTGCAGTGCAGATAAACCTATAAAAATAATAATACCAGAAAAAGAAATCACTACTTTTAGTCAATAGATGGCGCAATTACTTGAAAATTTCAATATTGTTTCAATAATTTAAAATCAGTAATAAGCAATTAAAACAAAAAAAAAAAGCTAAAAATGTTCAATTGTAACAATAAATTAAAAACAATGTTAATGCTATAAAATTACTTTTTTTTACTCTAGCTCTAGCCCGTTCAAAATTAGAGTATAGTGGTTTGGTTGGTATCGTATCCCTACTACCTCTATCCAACTGGATTGAACAAACTCCGAAGCACATATGAGATAGTAATGTTTTTTTTTGACGCATTGCAAATGTCACTTTTCTGCAATATTGTTGTTATTTTGTTTTTTACCCGTATTAGAATGCGACAAGGTATGTACATAAAAAAGTTATGAAAACTCTTGTTTTTGAAGCACTTATTATAACATTATGGATCCTCTTTGTTAATTTGGAAGAGAAATTTTTTAAAATTTCATATATATGTTGGGAAAACTTTACTTTATACTTTCAATTAATTTAATTTTATTATTACAATAATTACCTACATTAAATGAAAAAAACCCCAAACAATTGAACATATCTTGTTGACATCTCCTCTCAGTTATGTAAATCTTGCTGCGTTATCTCATGATTCTGTTGATAGTATTACTTATTACGACCTTGGCGTTCAAAGGGCAACAGCTGTTTCGCCAATCTCATTCGACCTTGAATCTTACTCCAGCAAACAAGTTACAGGTGTGAAACTCCGCACGTTCGCATAATAGATACAAACGTTATAGAAAGAGAGAGCGATACGCGTGTAAAGAACATCGATTGACGCTTCGCACGGTAGTTTATGTATCGCAATAATATTTTTTTATGATTGCATTTTTTATGTGAGTAAGCATTTAATGGTAAATAATAAATGCATCAGATTAGGTTTTTCTCTCTTGAGGAGTTTTCAATGAATTGATTACGAGTATATGTATATGGGGGAAAACCTGGATTGTTATATCTTTTTTTTGTTCAATACTACATTTTATTTTGTTTGATGTGGTTGCAATATATTTTTTTCTTCCAAAATCTGGATAGATAATGCGCTTTCACATTAATATGAATAATGCGTGGTTATGTTAACGATAAAACTAACTATTGCGTTATGCAAGTATTCGTCAAGTGGAAAAACATGTGGACGCGTAATTTTATGTGCACTAGGAATGTAGGAAAAGCGTTTTTGGTTTATAGTAATTAAAAAGAAAATATTTTATTCTGAATTTAATAGCGAACTCCTCCTAGATTGTTATAGAATTAGCAAGGATTGCACCAGCAAATACACTTAGGAATAACAACAACAAAGGTTTTGAAATAAGTGCAATTGCGATTTTATGCCCTCATGCCAATATAAAAATTCTAAGTTAGGTTTTTAAATAACAATAGTTATGTTCTTCTTTCTCTAATCAAATCTCCTATGCTTACTTCTAAAATCAGTATTTTATGGAACAGGCATTTATGAAATAGAGACAAAACATTTTTCGCATATTTGATTACCTTTCGAAAAACGAATTCCGTAAAACATACAAAAATTATAACTTCTATTTATTTACAATTTTTTTCCCCTTTCTTACAGAATATTTGTCAATAGGAGCTTACACTTAGAAAACATCAAATTCTATGGCTTTGATATGGATTATACTCTGGCAGGTAAGGCAAAATAATATAAAATCCTTTTATTATTAATTCACTAATGGTAGTCTGAGATCTCCGGCTTCCAGTCGGTGGTAAGCAAGGCACAAAGATAGTTGTTAATAGCGATGTTGTTACTGAACCTTTAAAAATAGCTGAATGTTCTAATAAGCAATTATTTCGTTAATATAACTTTACTGATGATTATCTATTTTATATTTAATAGTAAGCAGAGCTGTTTGTAATAAAATACTATTAGATTGGTCCAATAGATATAAAGGCTGGTCCAACCAAAACGCACGATGTGAATTGTAAATAAAACAAACAATTTTCAGAGAATTATCTTAATATTTTTTATTATGATAGAAGGATCTATGACAATTATGTGTGAAACAAAATATCGGCCAAATGGTCGCCACGGCTTCGGTGGCATCCGATGGACCATATTTTCAATGACTCTGACACATAATTGAGGTTCAATGTCGTTGATGTGCCGAATTATCTCATCCTTTAGCTCTTGAATTGTTCTTGGCTTATTGACGTACACTTTTTCTTTTAAATATCCCCAAAGAAAGAAGTCCAAATCACATGATCGTGGCGGCCAATTAACATCGCCACGACATGAGATAACACGGCCATTGATGCATCGGCTTTTCAACAATCACTCGTGGATTCTCATTTGCACAAATGCGGCAATTCTGCTTGTTAACGAATCCACTGAGGTGAGAGTGTGCCTCGTCGCTGAAAATGATTTTCTTTGTAAAGTCACCATTCACTTCCGTCTGTTCAACCAACCATTCGGCATATTGACGACGCTTGAAATGGTCAGTAGGCTTCATCTCTTGAGTCGATTGAACCTTGTAAGCGTGTAAATTCAAATCTTTATTCGAAATTCGCATCAGTGATGTTCGTGAGATGTTCAATTGTTGGGCACGACGACGAGTCGAGGTTGACGGCTCTTTGGCCACACTATCGCGAACAGCAGCAATGTTTTCCGCAGAACGAACTGGGTGAGCATGCACAGGTGTTTTCACATTTCCTACAGAGCCGGTTTGCTGAAATTTGCGCACAATTCCCCCGATTGTGGGACACATTTGGTCGATTACGCTGACCGAAAAAATCACGATGTGCACGAAATGCGTTTTGATTTGAACGCCCATTTTCGTAAAAGGTTTCAACAATCTTAACGCGCTGCTCAATTGTATATCCATGGTTGAATTTGTCAAACAGTGAAACAAAGAAATGTCACATTAAGTTGGGCAAAAAACTTGACGTTAAGGTATAACTCACAATTAACATCGTGCATTATGGTTGGACCAGCTTTTACAATAAACTCTTATTTATCATTATTCCCTTTTTTTTTGCAGAGTATATCTCGCCAGAATATGAGAAACTTGGGTTCAATTTAGTCAAACAACGTATGGTATGCATAGGATATCCTCAGGAGCTTTTGGAATTCGAATACGACCCCACGTTCGCAGTGAGGTAAAATACAAATATACAGGATGTACCCACACTGACTCATTAGTTTTTCTCGAAGTTCCAGTTGGAATTTGATTTTGAAACTTCTAGGGTAGGCATGGCCGACGATGACGTACTTGAAGAAAATTTTCAACTTTATAGCCCATCAGGATGTTGATTGATTAACACCCTGTATACTGGATTGGCTATAATGGTGAAAATATTTTCTTTAAATAGGTCATAGTCGGCCATGACTACTCTGCAAGTTTCAAAATATCGAATTTCAACTGAAACTTTGCAAAATTCTAATTAGCCAGTTCGGTGGGACAGCTTGTATATATCCTTTGAAATAAATTAGATTCTCCTTCTGATTTATTTTTTTAGGGGGTTGTGGTTCGACGCTCTATACGGAAACTTATTAAAGGTGGATGCCTACGGCAATATCCTCGTTTGCGTGCACGGCTTCGAGTTCCTCAAACAGTAAGTGTCAACTTCACCATCATACTAAAATTAACGCTTTGGCTCTCACCGCTTTTGTTTTCGCACCGATTGCAGTTCACAAGTGTACGAACTCTACCCGAATAAATTCTTAAAACTGGACGAATCCAGGGTGTACGTGTTGAATACACTATTCAATCTACCGGAGACGTATTTGCTAGCATGCCTCGTGGATTTCTTTTCCAACTCGCCACAATACACCAAAACACTGAACGGCGTGAAATGCGGCGAGCTGTTCATGTCATTCAAGTCGATATTTCAGGTAACCCCTCACAGATAATCGCCATTTTACTCTTAACAATATTCTTTTTCTTCTGGAAATTGAAAAAAATAGGATGTGCGGAATGCCGTGGATTGGGTTCATCTCCAAGGGGATTTAAAGACGAAAACCGTGGAGAATCTCCAACAATACGTGAAGAAGGACGAGCGTTTACCGATGTTCCTAGCTAGATTGAAGGAAAGTGGCGCTAAAACTTTTCTCCTGACCAACAGCGATTACAACTTCACCGACAATATAATGACGTACCTCTTCGATTTTCCTCACGGAGCCAAAGTAATTAATAATAATAATAATAACGGAACACCTCCACAATCCATTCTTGGTATTATTGCAATTCTAGCCGGAAGATCCGCATAGAGATTGGAAGACTTATTTTGACATCATCGTCGTGGACGCCAGGAAACCTTTATTCTTCGGCGAAGGTACGATCTTAAGACAAGTCAATACCTCTACGGGAGTCCTGAGGGTCGGTATTCATACGGGTCCATTACAGAGGGAGCAAGTCTATTCGGGAGGTGAGAAAAATTATTACCATTAGACCGTCACATCTTTAAATATATGTTTCGAAGGTTCCAGCGATGTTTTCACCGAATTGATCGGCGCCAAGGGGAAAGATGTCTTGTACGTCGGTGATCATATCTTCGGAGATATCTTGAGAAGTAAGAAGGTCAGGGGTTGGAGGACTTTCTTGATTATACCCGAGTTGGTGAGAGAACTGCACGTTTGGACTGATAAATGCCAGCTGTTCGAGGAATTGCAGCAGTTGGATGTTAAATTAGGGGAGATGTACAAGTAAGTAGCTGTCATGTTCTCTTTAATTCATAGCTGAAGTTTCGTTATTCTATTTAAAATATTCCATCTTCTAATCATTCACTTTCTGAGTGATAATTCATTTGACGCAACGATTTTCCACATAGGAAGACCCTAGATGAAGCTGATATTGTTTTTACGTGGGTAAACCATTTTAGGTTATTTTGTATGGTTAATCCTAGATATTTTATTTGGCAGGTTTGAGTTATGGTTTGCGTTTTAATCTTGATGTTAAGAGTGGGTTTATATGTTTTTTTTTTTTTGTAAATACCATGTATGTACTCTATTTTGTTCTCATTAATCGTTATTGGATTATTATAGCACCAATCTTCTATTTTTTTCACATCTTCAAAATGTGTTGCTGCAACTGTTCGTCGTTCTTGCACGAGCAAACGATGCATACATCATCTGCGTATGCATATATTTCTCCGTGGATCTTCAAATTAAAGATGTCATTTGTATAGGCTATGTACAATATCGGTGGTATATTCCCTCCTTGGGGGATTCCATATTCTGCTTGTAGAGGTAGACTTTCTATATTTTGTTGACTATTGGTGTTTGTTCTCTATTTGATAAATATGTTTTTATTAAGTTTCTATTTGCGTTCTTTATCCCCAGAGCATCAATTTTTTCGAGTAATTTCGTTTTGGAGATAGTGTCAAACGCTTTTTTCATATCTAGAAAAAGTACTACTACCGTCTTGTTTTTCTCTGTTTCATTCGTTATTTTATTTATTAAGTCAATTGTAGCAGATATGGTTCCCGAGTTTTTTTGAAAAGCATATTGATTTTTATGTATGATATTATTACACGATAGATATTCACTTGGTTGTATTTGTATGCTTTTTTCTAATATTTTGTTTAATGTGGAAAGTAGATATATTGGGCGATAATTTTCTATCTTTGTCTTGTTTTAAGGAGTCGAAGTAATGTCCACTTTTTATAATGTTGTTGGTTGATTTTACCAATATTGTTAAAATTAACCAATTAATAATTAAAATTAATTACTAATAGATTAGCTTCCTCATTGCCGATGAATCCAGATGACATGATATTGCATTTGTTGATGTTCAAAGAAAGACGTTTTATCTTTGCACCACGCAGTAACTGAATTTAAGTCCTTTCGAAGGAACTTACAATCGTCGATAGAATCAATTCTGCAAAACATTGTCATATCATCAGCAAAAAGTAATTTCTCAGACGTAATTACATGTGTTATATCGTTAATAAAGACCAGGAAAAGAAGCGGGCCAAGGTTAGATCCTTGTGGGACCCCAGCGTAGGGATAAATTCTTTTGACTTACGGTTCAAGTATTCAACATGCCGAGTCCTTCCAAATAAATAAGATTCAAATAGTTGAAGTAATCCTGGTGAAGAGCCAAAGCGGTCCGACTTCTCAAGCAAAATATAGTATTATAAATATTAATGTGGTCCACATACCAGAAACTCAATTCAAATAGACGTGTGTTACAATATTATGCGTTATTTTATTTCACCGCTGGTGACTACTTGCTTGCACAGAATTAAAAACAATCACCATTAATTTTTTTCAGGAATTTAGACAGCAGTACCAAAGAGAAACCCGACATTTCCAAACTGAGAGCATCCATCAGAGATGTAACGCATAAAATGGACATGTCATACGGTATGATGGGCAGCCTTTTCAGATCCGGATCTAGACAAACTTTCTTTTCATCGCAAGTAAGTCCGCTTCGTCACATTTTTGGTATTATTCACGTGACAGATGCATCCTATATTTTCCTAGGTTGTCAGATACGCGGATTTGTACGCAGCTACGCATTTGAACCTCTTATATTATCCGTTTTCGTACATGTTCCGCGCACCCGCCATGCTATTGCCGCACGAATCGACGGTGGCGCACGAGCAACGCTTCATATTGGAATCCCCCAAGCATTCGTCCGAGGATTATTCCGATCATCACGCACCCAGGGTATTATAATTGAATATTTTATACTGCGGGTAAGATCCGACTTACAACGAACGTCTTTTCTAGTTCGACCGCGCTCAAAGTTTGATACCGCACGTTCGTCCGGAGACCCCCAGATCGGTCACCCACAACCACGACGAAGACTTCTCCGAAGACGAAAACGAGGAGAGGGGCTTCACCATCAGGAATGGGGATAAATCCGATTAAGGGAATAGGGTTGTAAATAAATTTTGTGTACATAAAAGTCTTGAGACAATTTTTTTGGAGATTTTTTGATATGTTATCGTCGGCGTTTTTAAAATCGCCCGGCACGACTTCTAAATCTTGATCGATTCCTCTTTCAAACGCGTTCTTATTTATCAGTTTGAAAGCAATAACCGCACACAGAAACACCGAATCTTGAATACTAACTAATCAAATAGAGAGAGCTACAATCATTACTACTACGAAAAATATTTAACACAATGAATAAAAATAGGTGGCAGTTAAACTAGAAAATCTCACAAAGTTATACAAGCTACGAGTTGCGCTGATACATGATATTGTATCGAATCTTATTCGAAAGCAGCCTTTTATTTCAGGTTGCTTTTTTTTTCGTTCGTTTAAGTGTGCCATATCTTTGTATTTCTCACGATAATAATTTATTTTGTCTTTCGTACGATGTTTGATATATGAAAATATTTTTATAGATTTTTGTATTAATATAGGAACTTTTTTTTTCTTTTTTTCAAAAATAGATGATAATATATTATTGCTCAATTAATCATGTGTAGTTTCATTGTCGAATATACCCGATTCCTATAAATCTAACTAAAGGTCAGCTTTAGTAACATCTATTTTCTATTTATCATTATTGACTTACCATATTCTATCTGCTTAAATGAACGATAGATTATTAATAAAAAAGATGTATAAAAAAAGCCCTTAGAAAAATTACCGTTAGCCCAGATGTTGTTATTCTTATTGATTCATTTGGCGCCCAACGTGGGGCCGTAATATTAAATGCGGTTGGTTTTCTACTTGCGTTTTGAATCATTCGCGCCTCCACCGCGCAGCCACCGGTTGCTCTGAAATAATAAAATAAGTTTTCCACACAGCACAGTGTTCGGAAAGCCAGAAACAACAATTTTGATATGATAGCAAATTAATATTTATAATCAAAACGAAACTATATGTACGAAATATTTTTTCGTAAACATTATGCAAAATCATTTCTTGGATAAATATTAATTAAGCTCAATTATTCTTATTAAGAATATGTTTTTCTATTTATTCAATATTCTCAATTCTAATAGGACCCAAAATTATTTATAAAATAGTTTCTGCTGTTGATTGTATTGTTTACCTGTGCTATTGAGAATTTGCTCTTTAGCTAATGATTTCAATTATTTAACATACTTACATTTTATAGAGCAAAGATTTATAAATATTAGTTGTAAGGTCCATAATTAGGTTGTGTGATAAAGGGGATAATGAAATAAAATTCGTACTAGTTAGAAAAATGCTACCGGTTTCGGTGATAAACCATCATCAGGCGAAAAAATACTTTAAGTGTTGAAAGCTAGTAGTTGTAAATACAGAGAGTAATGTTATGGTATTACAAAGCAAAAAATTTAAATATACTACCGTCATTTCGGGTGACTTGACACAAAAGTGACGTTTCATTTATTGGTGGACTACCCTCTGTTGGTGGGAAGTATAAGCTCAGAAAACTGTGTATCGTGATTACAGGTATCCGTGATATAACTATGTCATCAAAACGTTACAGTAAATGTTGTAAAAAAAATCAGAAATTTGGGTAAGTAAAATGTTTTTTTTTAAGGCTGAATACTTTCATTTGTACAGTATTTAAAATAGTTTTTGAGTTTGCTGAAATATTTTTTTTACAATACCCAATTATTGGGCTACAGAGCACTGCCAACATAAACTCAAAATTCTTGCACGTAAGGGTAAATTCAACCCCTTTTATTTTTTTGTGACATTTGTAGGGTGACTTGAAACATGCCGTCGCACTACAGACGAACACCTGGCTGCCGGAAATACGCAGATTACTCTGCAGAGACTTTGCAAAGTGCGTTAAGAGAAATTAGGGGTGGACTGAAATATAGAAAAGCTGAAAAATACAATATTATTAAAATTTAAATACTCTTATTAATGAGAATTTTTATATTTTTATACTGTTTTTCATGTATAATACATTATTACTTTTTTAAAAATGTTTTTTTTGTTTGTTTCAAGACAGGCTTTATGAAGGTTTACGTGCCGATTAAACGTGATTTGAAGACTAGTTTCAAGTCACCCAAATTGCGGGTGGCTTGAAACAGAGGGGTTAATATTTTTTTTTTCTCGGGGATGGGCTGCCACTGGTACTCTTTCTTTTGAGGATAAATACCTTGAGCCCATACATCGGTTTTCCAATATGGTATTTGTTCTTCACTCAGTTATTTAAAATTCTACAGTTGAAAATATGTCAAAAGTGTTATCATGTCACCCGAAATGACGGTACATAGTTAGTAAGCTGAAATGAAGAAGAATATAATGAAATTGACAATTTAAGATAAAATTTGGAGAACGAATGTTTAAGGAAATAAGAATTTGAAAATGTAAGACAAAAAGTTGAAGTGATAAAATCTAGATACAAATTTATGTTAAGTATCTGAATGTTCGATCCAATTAAGCTCTCATACCTTTCATATAATAGGCGAAAAATTAAAGAAACATGGAAAAACTAAGTGAGGAAATAATATTGCGTAATATACAACAAGAAAGCTTATAAATATACGCTCATGCAATTCTTTCCTTTGCACTCTTTGGCCTTTTCCTTTCTTGTCAGATTCCCGCTGATATGAATATTGTCATATTTCTATAAATAACAAGTTTGTCAGTTATTCCAACAATTTTGAATCTAACCATAGACAATAATATTTGAATTTACATATATTTTATTTCAGGCAATCATATTTCTTTAATTTTTTCTAGAATGTGAAAAGATGTGCAAAACTTTTTTTGTAGACATAAAATATACATTACTGGCTACCTTAAAAAAAAAAAAAGTAGCTCAGGATAATGCGGAACTTGTTTTGTAGGTCTATTTTGACTTCTAAGTATGGATCTGAAAGTAAATTATATAAAAATGGCCTATATACCTCTACATAATTTTTTTAAAAAGAAGGCACAAACGTACACTTTTTAATCATGTTAAAAACACTAACGAAAATGAACCTTTAGTTTACAGGATTTCCTTAAATGTGAACAAACAGGGTAATTATTGGGGATTATGAGTAATTGGTATGTACTTTATTAATTCCTATTCTGCAAATTAGTTCATTTATTTGTCCAAAAATTGCATTTTTGTCCAGTAACTGTGCGATTAAAACGAATTTTGCGCCCAACGTGGGGCTGTTATTAGCGATAATCTTTAGGAATCTCTTAGCATTTTTGGTAGTTTATAAAAATGGTAGAATTAGATTCGCATTATTTAATTTAGGATGAACTTGAATACGAATTTGTGTTATATCCGTCAAATAGACTTGAACATTGGGCTGCCAAAGAATCTGATAAACTAGAAATAAAAAATGTAAACTCAAGATGCGACAAAACCGAGGTTATGGTAAGTACGAAATAAGTATAAACTTTTGTTTGTTTAATTTTTATTATAAGTTATATCAAGTACAATGTAGAATTATGTGAAAATATAAGACACAGTACAAGAGTATAAAGATTTTATAAGCTATTAAATATATAATAATATTTATATGTATATATTTATTTATGTATAAGATGTATGTATAAGTTCTCTTTATTATTCCTCATTATAATGTTTATTATATCATACATATAATAACAATGAATAATTGTCGTTCGAATCGAAAAAACGCAGCATATAATATATACTTCTATTTGTCATAATAAAGCGAAGAGCGTTTCCTTTAAAAGAAGCTTTTTATCTCAAGAAGCCTCGAAGTAATTATTATATGCAGTATAAATAGAATGGTAAATGTTTATGTATATAATATAATAATAGATATCACACTACATTTTTATCAAAGCCCTTAAAAACTAGAGATGTTACGTTTTGAAATCGGTAAGTGAAAGAATTGTTTTTTTTTATCGTGAGCACAATTTCGGCTGCGATTTTTAATATTGTATGTCGTTCATCGTTTTGGTGTCTCGCTAATATTCCTGCGGGGTTTTGCGCGGGGCAAAAAATTTTCCCATTATTTTCTGTCCTGCTCAAAAACGACAGGTTTTTTTTATTTTATTATTATTTTTGAAACATACAGGCAATCACAGCCTCCGTCTTAATTTTTTCTTTTTTCTCTATACTTTTACTTTCTAGATAGACTAGACTATTATTTATTTAGAGTTTATTTATTAATTATTTTTGGTATTTGGTAGTATCACAAAATATTCCCAGTATTTTTTGATCCACCAAAACAAAAAAGAGGAATTAATGAATTAATAACGATATAGGAAATATAGGGGGAGTATATTATACTTATTAATTATATATTTTTTTTTCCTTGAAAAAGTGAAGCAAAGATTATAAATCTTACTGTTACGAATATTATTTATTTTTATAATTAATAAAACTATTGACTACTAAGAAAGAACTCTTGTGCTAAAACAATCCTTAACTGTATGATTGTTTTTTTTTTTAAATCCATTTTATGTTAATTAAATTGTGTGCTTGATTATTTTTATAATATAATAACGTTATAATCTTTTATAGTAAGTAGCTATTTTTATTATTTTTTATATTGTTTAATTTCGTAAAATTTAGCTATTTTTATTTACTGCTGGATAAACTAGAAACGCATCATTTCCTATTAAGATAAATTTTGAGATATACCTCAACCTAAGGTCGATAATCTACTATCTCGTTTAATTCTCTTGTATATAAGCGGCTTTGTTGGCCGGATTTCTTCAAATTCGTCAAAAAAGAAATAAGAAACAACAAAAATTAGTTTTAATAGGTTTGGGTGGACATTTTTTGTTATGGTCTTACAAATTATTTTACCATCGTTATGGTCCCTCGCTCATCACACCTACTAATCTTAAATAATGAATAATAAAAATTCAAATTTCGCGCGCTAAACTAAATTCTATTTAATTATTGATTGTTCCTTTCCCTCGTTAGTTATAGCGGTAAATGCGGCGTATGAGCGTTTATTATGTTTTTTTTTTTTTTGTTCGCTAGTCCCTGTATTTCCTCCTCCCCGATTATGATTTCTTCTCCTCCCGCACTTCGACTGTGACGCTCTCTAGCGTCGGTTGGACGACTTGCGTGACGTTCAGCTGCCCGGAATCGAGTACGCTCTTGCTGGATGGCATCGAGCCGGCGGATGCGTTACTGCTACCCTTGGATCCGCGCCTGGAGCCTAGAAATAAACGCCCTAGCGGTCGTAGGGTCAGATTGATTGGTCCGCACTGTGCATTTCATAGGCGGGATAACAGGGGGCGTTGCGTGTATTTTCTACGACGTTTCTAAACTATATATTAGATTCTCTAAGCGGGATTTTGCGACGACACAGCAATCCCTGGACTTTTTACTTGGCCGTCCGCCTTTTACAACGAACTCCCACACCCAAATTCAAATACTTTTCCTTTCCTAATCTAAAAAAGGACGTTTTCTGGTTTTTCTCTTTAATAATGTTAATTAATTTGGTGTTTTAAGATTGTAAATATCGTGACTTTAGTGAATATCTCGAGCACCTGAGATTAATATTATTTCCGTAAAGTTTGCAGTGGTGTGTAAAGTATATTTTTAGAATTAATTTTAGTTAAGCATTTCAGCAGTTAGTGGGCCCTGAAATTATAATAATCACAATTCAGCAAAGAAGTGGATGATTATGGTGTGTTAATATTCATGGTGATTTTTAATGAGAAACATCGACAAAAAACATAAATAAACAAAGTGATAAAACATCAATACTTATTATTATTGTTAGTAAGTAGTTGTATTTCAAAGCTTCTGCAAATATATTTATATACAGGGTGGTGCATGGCAATCGTACTTTTCTTGAGATAATTGCATATAAACGATCATCTACCTTCTAATGTTTTTTTTCCTCTTTTTATTTTGGAAAATTTAATGGAATTTGAAAAATAAAATAAAACTTGTTATAGAAAATTTAAAAATAGCAAAACTGAAGATACATTTACTTTTTAATTTTTTTGTTTTTTGCCACGTCGTGTCAATTGTAAATATTACCTGTCACCTGTCAGCCGATGCAGCAGTAGGTGCGATTAAACCCGCACTGCATTTTCCTTCATTCCACAATTAATTCCAATGTAAAATATGCATCATTCCTTTTAATTTAGTTAAAAAAGACATTACCGGTATTTTTATTGCTGGTTTAACTGTAATTATCGAAAAATCATCATGAGATTCATTTTTACATAGAATTGTCAAAATGCAGTCGTACCAATCTAAATCCACCAACTGCTACTTCACAGTGTTACACTGGCATATTATTTTTTAAATAAAATTTTTTCAGCCAAAAAATCTGATAGGTACAACTCGGTAAACATTTTTTAAATTTCGCAGATAGTTTAAGTTGGTAGTTCCGACAATTAGTGATAATATAAGCATGCGTTGTGCTTTGAAATATGTGCGTATGTCCACTATTGCCGGAACTACCAACTTAAACTATACGCGAAATTTAAAAAATGTGTAGATACTGGAAATGTCGTCATTTATAGCGCTTCAACTCTTTTATAGAGTTGTCGCGCTGTAAATGACTACACTCTAATGTAAATAACTATTTTTTGCGAGGTGAAATTAATACATTATCATAAATAGTATACAATTGCACGCCCTACCCTGTATTTTTCATTAATTATATTTTAAGGAAATTGTATAGAGCTTTGAAACTTCAACCTTTCCTTTCAAAAACATAAGAAAATAAAATATACACGAGCAAGAATTAACTAACACAGTGCCGCCCCACGTATTCAGCTTTGCTTCACAGAGATCGTACGTACAATCAATCCATTAAACGCTTAAAAAACAGGGATTACTGCATTCATCTCACACAGAAACGAGAAAGGGCGAATTGGAGGGTAAAGAAATGCATTCATACTTCAAATTACTTCCTTAGTAATGGTGCTATAAAAACATATATATTGTGTGCTCGCTCGATAAGTATGAATGCATTTTAACATCAAATTCCTATATTGGCAGCGTTAAATACTTAATATATAGGAATATTACATTTTCACAAATTTCGGTTAAAGAAATACTGAGCTAAAAAGCACATTTAACATTTTATCATATCTGATCAAATTCAAGCTATAATGCAACAAGAAAAAAATGTTTTTTGACTGTTTTTACTGGGCATTACCTATCTCACATATAGCACAAAAGTTAACCAAAAAAACCACTGCGTTATATATAATTATCTCTGTCTAACGGTGGACTTGTTCTTTAATACGCATGCGTCAAGGGAAAAATTCTTTTTAAAAATTTAGAAATTAGTACTGTTTTGGGAGTATTTATTTGTTTATTTTTCTGTACGATTATAATGTATCAACATTCAAAATGAATCGAATGTTTAGACGATTTATCTATCCTTTGAACAAAAGAAATTTATATGATGCAATTTATATAATAATCTTTCATTCATCATGCAGAAGTGTTAGGTTGTCAGCCTTACCTGAACAGAGAGTATTCTGCATAAAATTCACATATGCGAACAATCGCTTTGTATTTAAAGACAAGTACTACGTAGTAACCACTAGTAATCACAAAAATAAAAATAATTTTGTCCAACACACACAAACTTAAGGAAGAGAAAAGTTTTATATTTCAGCTGCCGGAATGAGCAAATAAGTACGACAATAAGCAAATATAAAACATAATCGGCACGAAATTCAAAATGGATGAATCAGAGAAACATATGAAACCTGTCGAGACCAATCCGTTTTCACGTATGCGCATAAGATCTTTAGTACATCGTTAGAAAGAGAAGACTAGGTACTTGTATTTTATTTTCTGGTTTCAAAATCCGATACCCATGCTCAATACAGAGCTTTTCACGAGCCACCTCAACTCTTTATCTGATTTATATAAAATTCCAAAATGGGCCTGAACAACCCGTTCAACATTGAACACGTCGAACTACTAAAACTTCTAGCATCCCCGAGAGAATTATCCGCTTTTGAAAGTATTTATATCAAAAGAGAATCTAAAAATAATAATTTATTAAATCGAGAACAGGCCCAGCTATACCAATCAGTGCTGATGGATTTATTAGGGTAAAAACACATTTCTTTTGCATGAGTTCAGAATCCACAGAATTCTAGCAGGTCAACGCAGGCGGTAAAGCACTTGTAAATACAAATCTAGGGTTGGTATAACGAAGCATGTTTAGTTATTAAACAACGAGTACCAAAGGACAAAATAAAAAACTTTTATATCTGATTTTCTTGAAAAACACATTTCTTTCGCAGTTACTTTTTGTATGATTTCGGAATTCGCAGAATTCGAGCAGGACAACGCAGGCGGTAAAAGCACTTGTAAATATAAATTTAGTATAGGGATAACTAACCTTGTTGAGATATTTTATCGGTTCTTAGTTCATTCGGTCTTCGGTGGAAAAATGGAAATCCACGAATTTCCCAAAACAATTGTCCTGAATTAATTTAAAATTGTTGTAGCGCGGAATGATCAGATTTCTTGTGTGTCTAGGAGAGCATTGGATATGACAATTGACAGGTTTCAGAATTTTATATAAACACTAAACACGGCAGGTAAAGAGTTGTCTGAGGTGACCTGTATATGTTCCTATAGATATGGTTTTGACGCAGTACCTGGGTTTTATCAGATATAATCATACACATTATAAGCTTTCCTTCCACCGCTACACTTTTGTGAGTTAGAATTCAGTTAATTAGTCGGCTAGTTTTGTCGATCGTCATGAGTAGTTGTAGGTCAACTCACAAAAGTGAAATGAATCGTGCAAAAACGGCCATTTTATAGAATAGAATGCATACTTATATCAGAGGGCCATTTTATTTTTACAAAGTTTTAAATAACAGATACAATGCACATGAGCCAATTTGGTTGCACACTGCTAGAGGTCATGTGATTGCATTTCTTTACTAAAAAACATCGTATAACAATATATAAGGCTTGAAAATATGTAATTGAAAGAAAAATATAAGTTTGGAATTGTGTATATACAATAAATTTGCCTATATCACAAAATTCTGAAACAAATAACAGTAAAACAGATCTATTCCGTTCCAAACTTATATCTTACTCCTCTGATCTAATGAATTCCGGCAAATCGCTTATACAGCCAGCTTAGTTGCCAAAGCCACAAAAGCTATCAAAGCCCACAACGAAAAACAACGTGCTAAAAATAAGCTGTGCGCGTCTTCCATACCTACCTTGCGAATTCGGTGAGTGAGCCCTAAGCGAAGCCATGCTGGGTTGCCTACTGGGGCCGCGAGCGCTGCTCCTGGACCCTCTCCGTTCCTGGTGTAAAAGTTTGCTGTCTCTCAGCAAAGAGACGTTCATGAGGCGCGGATTCGGAGTGTTGAAGATGGTTCTATTCTCTCTCCATCTGGCCCTACGGTTGCATTAAACAAAGCGTGTTATGTTTCCAAATTTATGTACATCCATTTGTGATGATAAAACATGGTATATTCAAATTAGCCCCCTTTTAGATTTCATATTCCCCAACAGGTGTCAAGCAGCTTTTATCGGTAATAAAACTGTCGGTTTTACATCTCTCTTCGTATGGTTCGCTACATGTTAAGTGATGTTTACGTAGCAGTCGTCAGTAATAAACTGTAACCCGACGCCCAAGCACCGTATCGGGGTCAATTCTTTCATCAATACGCTCTGGTGTTCATGTTTTCCGCATTACACGAATCGGAAATTTTCTCTTTTGATAGGTGGAGCTATTTTTATGTATACATATAAAAAAAAAACTAGTAGGCTAGTCGGTGACTGTAAATAGTTCCTTTAGTAAATAAATAGAGTGGAAACAAAAATACCAAGGTGATATTTAAAAATGTTTAAAATTCCCACCTATTTTTTTTTTTACATAGAAATGTCAAATTTCAATGTTATTAATCTCAATTTTTCTTCGTTTGTGTATTAAACGTTCCGATAACTTTTAACAGAGACACTCTGAGTCGCACGTGTTCGCTCGTACGTACCGATATATGATTGTAAATTAATAATTAAATCAATATACAGGGTGAATCACAATATATGCGACAAACTTTCAGCTTTTAAAGTTTGTCGCATATATTATGATTCACCCTGTATATCTGGGAAAGCAGAGAGTAAATAATAGAATAGATTTAATAATATAATAATAACGTGCACATATTCCGCATCTACAAAAATCTATATTCTCGGTCAGTGACTGACGCTGCTAGCTAGGAGTATAGATTCGCATACAAAAATTGCGGAAATTACGAAATCCCGGACATAACCGATATGCATATTCGATTCTCTACGTCCGACGACGCTGGTATTAACAAAGAAGTGTCCAGCTTTAATTAGTAGGATATATTTTGAAAGTTAGTGATGTTATAACACAAAAAAACATTAGAAGGATCCTCTTACCTGCTGAATAATCTTAAGACAATGCAAATTATTATAAACATCAAAAACATGGCGACCAATATCCCAATCATGGCAGGATCTGTGTACCTCTCCGTCTTCACAACGTATTGTATTGCTGGAAAATTAATGTTTGCGTTAATCGTCTCATTTAAAATAAATATCTTTGGATCATTTTTAAACGATGTTGCGAATTTTATTCTGGGAATTTGACAGGAAAAATAATCATAATTTACGACAAATCCATTTGGCGAAAATGAAAATTTCATCGTCAAAGCTAGCGCCTATTGCCCCCAATTTCTACGCAAAACCTTCACATCACTGCTCCCATTCCGCTTTTATTACGGTTGACATTTTGAGAGGAGCATCAGGGTAAATGACCCAAAGTTTCATTTTCGACCGTATGATATTGAGGGAGACGCTATCGTTCTCCAGCGGTTTCTCCAATCGACATAATAACGCGCGCTTCCCCCTCGTTATATTACCTCTGCATTCGTACGTGCCGTCTGGTTTGAGGAAAGCCTGCTGTTCGAAACGGCAGGTGCATACGCCGTCCCTGCATTCCGTCTTCGAAGTTTGACTCTCGCATTGTTCGTTGAAGAAGCAAGTCTCGTTTATCCTGGCCTCTGGAAGAGCGCGGAAAGAGGTCAAGTGTCAAAAAATAAGTTAGAGGTAAAAAAAGTTTAGTTTGAGTGGAATACCTTTCCCGCACTTGTCTATATGGTTGGTTATTGGTAGTTCTTCGACGCACTGACAGGTCCAGGAGGCGTGGTCGCAGATCGACCCATCAAAACCGCACTCGTTCGTTTCTTTGCACCTATCACCAAATTTCTTCACGCCACGTTCTGTAACAACTGAGGATAAATAAGTATATAAGTATTGCTACGAAACTTGCAGATATTTCTTTACAATTTTATTAATTTTTTTTAAATTAAATCAACACTGTTTTATTAACATCTATTAAATATCATTTACTCCACAGATATGCTATGCCCCAATTGTAAGATGCCACTATAGTCACAAGTACATGAAATCTACCCCTCCACCTGTTTTTAAGTACACCGCAAACCAATCGGATGATACTTATTATCTTCAGTCCACCCCGAGACGTGGTGGAGATGTTGTCGCACCAGTAAACCTTCGATTATTAGCTTTATTTATCTGATATACACTTTGTATCTTTACTGTGACCGTACTAGTTATTCGTTTGTGATGTTCTTATATTGCAGTGAATAAAAAACGATGTTATTATAATAAAATTTATTTATTTCGAGTTAAATAATTGTGATGAACAAAGAAATGAATCTTCTTCTTTACTATTTAAATTGTACAAAAATAAGATTTCTAGAGTCTCTAAACCAAACTAATAACTTATATATCTCGTTTAAATATCAATATAGAAATTCAAATCCCCCGCCAAATTCCCATCATAAAATCAAGTACCTCAAATAATCCCAACTCAAACCGCTCATGCATTTAAACCCACAGGATCATACGTTTTGCTTACATACAAAATCCACTAGAATCACTGTTATAAATCATACGGTAATATAACCTAATAGAATTCTAATTTTCAAAAGCAACTGCATAACAACTACTTCGATTGTTTTCTCTAACCGCACAACAATGATGTGCCCCGAATACTGCAAGAACGATACATTTCTATTTCCATGTAAGACAAATTTTATAAAGATACGATTTGATCTTCTAATAAAAAAGGATTAAGCCGGATTACAGTACAACGTTGGAGATACATTAGACCTATTCTCTAATGTACATACCTGCGTGAAATTAATGCAAACCAGTCATAACTTAACCATGATGTCAGAGATTTATGAGAGTGACATAGCAGTTAATTTATAAACTCGTGAACTAGGTCATTTTGACTGTTCCCCAACGTACGATTCCTATTAATTAGAGAATATTAGTTTGCCTATAGAGGAAAAGAATTTTTGAATTGAATATTTAAAATGGATGATGCGGCGACTCTGATAGGCTGCTACTGTATGATAAAAATTATGAAACTCAACAAAATGGTGTGATTTATTATTAAGCCTACAAGGTGAAACAAGGATTGCGTCGAAAAGTTTTGCTTTTAAAAATAAATATTTTTTGTTTCACTGCGAAACTAAATAATATATCGAACCGTTTCAACGGGCATTATTCGCTTATCGCGTTTTTCGCCGTTAAAACCCCTCTGCCCGGATTAGAACTTCCCAATTGTCCACGATAATACCCGTTCGTGAAAAATGTTCGTCGGTCTGCGACAAGATAAGTCCCCCAAACGGAATAATACATGCGTTGCACTTTGTTACATATACGGTTTAAACCTTCCAAGAGGGATAGGTGGTATGTAAATATCGATTTTGTATATTTCGTTGTCCCCTGTATACCGTATTTCGTATGTACCAGCCTAGTACCTGCCGTGGTCGGTCGGTGTACGATTACGCCAACACGTAAGTCGTAAATTAATTTTTTATTAGTTCCATTGTTCCAAACGACCTGACTATGTGACGCGGCAGGAATGCCCCGCCCCTCCCTTCATTACTTCCTCGTTTCGAGTTGCCCGTGTGGATATGCGTGAAACGTGGGGAGATGCAAGAGAGAGACGGCCTTCCAATTATCTGGCACAAATTGTCGGGGATAGAAGAGTTCGCCTTTGGGGTTTTACTTTTTTGGTTTTAATTGTTTTTTATTTTCAACCCCAAAACTGCCGGTGTAATTGGGGTCTATAACTCCGCTTTATTGTTTTGCAAGGTTTACGGACAAAGAAAAAAAAACTTTTAGTACCAGTTACGATTGATACATTAAAAACCATATATTTAAAATTCCGAGACCTGTCATGTTCAAGGGGACAACTTCTAATGATGTGGCGTGTTGTCCCTGGAAAGTTTTCAAATGAGCACCCAGTATATGATCTACACGAAGTCTTGGAAGTTCAATATTCCGTTAGTTAGTATGAAAACTTACAAAATAAATTTGTTTCGCTCGATATCAACTAAACCTAGATTTTTCTCGTATCAAATATTTTAGTAGTCGATACCTTCTTCAAGTATTCCCACATTTTCCTGATCGACACAGTAAGACGGTAAAAAATTCAAACAAAACAAAAAATACAGTACAAGTTCACTCCCGTAAAAGTTACGAGATAAGGGTAGGCCAACGGGGCTCGCCATTACCGATTCCATATGACGTCATTCGCTCCGGCATGAATATAAATTGGTCATGCATGCTTTCGCGAAGACAAGTCACGTTTTATAAACCGAGCCGCCGGACTTCAATCCTCAACCAGGGGGAGCGTTTGTACCTGCTGTTCTAGTTTAAATTTAAAATTACGAAAAATTCAAAGATTTATAGGTTAGGATGAAGTAGCTAATTTTAAATTCGGTGGAGTAGATTAGTTTTTGATCTGATGCGAGGAAAAAATGGATTAGACTTTTTTGTTTGGGTTTTTTTTCAAAGAAAAAATGGTGAAATGCTATAGGCTCCCTTAAGAGTGATCGAGTCGACAGCCGGGGGACGAATCCGTCACGTCTCCATTTCTATAAAAAATACTTAGTAGTGGAGGTGGAGGCATACATACGTGTATTGTATGTTTTTGTTATATTAAAGGCATAATTGACGAACTAAGAAGCACGCACCGATCACGTGCTTCTTAGTTCGTCGATCGGTACAGTAGCTACCGATATTCAACAATACATATACACGCATGCAGATAGTAAAAGATTTGGCGATAAATTTATTTTTCGCGGTGGTAATTATTAACATTATTACAAATGTCTCTAAATAAATATTTAAATGATATCTATGCAACGAACAACGAATATTCGAAGGAACATTTAATGATGCAAGTCCTTCATCCGTATGCAAGATGGTTATAGTGCGAGACGTTAAACCGATCAACCAAGGTGTGAAACGTGAATTTGCAGATAATGTAAAATATCTAGGCGTCCTATTTGAGAAGACAGTAACCTGGAATCGACATCTGGAAAAGATTACTCGCGAGATTAGGGTATCCTTTTGGACTTGCTAAAGAATATGCGGGAAATCTTGGGGGACATCCCAAAGTTAGTCCATCGGCTTTATGTGATGATAGTACGATCAAGGATAACCTATTGAGCGATAGCATGGTGCGGAAAGCGCAGCCAGTCAGAGCCACTGCAAGACTTACATCCATACAAAGGATTGCAAGTATTGCAATCACGGGAGCAATCTCTCCTTCCGCGTTATTGGCATTGGAACCTC
Source organism: Cetonia aurata (assembly GCA_949128085.1). Taxonomy (NCBI): domain Eukaryota; kingdom Metazoa; phylum Arthropoda; class Insecta; order Coleoptera; family Scarabaeidae; genus Cetonia; species Cetonia aurata. The sequence continues at coordinate 38,733,412 of OX421886.1, read as the reverse complement.
TTCTGAAATTACCACCCCTGCATATCGTTATGAAAAGGGATGCCAATGGCATATAGCAAATCAATTGCCACATACTCATGTCTGTGTAGCTAACAGGCTCCTGGAATCGGTCAGTTCCGTCAGTGTGCAGGGAATGTCGTCGGATATGATGTGTACTCGACCAGTGATCGATACATACTTCACAATCTCTTTTCCAAACAGAGAAGAATGGAGATGTAACGAAAAAACACTGACACAGGCTGGTTTACGAACTGTTCCAGAACAGAGTAAGGTGTTGGCCAAGGAATATTTTGTCGTAATCCAAGAGCTAGAAAATACTACAACCTCGGACAACACACAACGATTTTTCAGGTTGAAATCTATGCTATTGCGATATGTGCTAGAGAGATTTTGGATAAAAACATCAGATACAAATCAACCGTCTGTGTTTGGAGGACGAAGAAACAGTTGAGCAGTCTTCTGCTACTGCCCTGACGTAACAAGAATCAGGTATGACATCTTTAGGAAGGTTGCTCTTTGCATAGAAGACCGGAAAAAGATCTCATTCAAAAAAATTCTGAGCTATCTTAAGAATTCTAAATCGATTTACAAACGATAAGTAAAAACAATGAGGGATGAAGAAATATAAAGATCGTTAAGAAACAACGTTACCGAATCAGAAGTATTAGAAACATCTCTCTTCCTGGGTAGGGTTAGAACAATTCTGATACAATAAATTTCCTTTTTTCTGTTTCTTATATCCCTCTTAAATTAGTCTTTTGCAAAATTGATGCCAAATCTAATTTCCCACGGGGCGCGGAATCTCTGCTTATCTGTGCTCGACAGAACAACTACTTCTTTAAGAATTTATCCTTAACACCTTCGAATATATCTACGCTCCACTAGCAGTTGCATGAAACAGTGGACTGTTGTTGAAATCGCTTTGTTTCAGAGCAAATCTCCCCTGCGGGTAACATATTGGAGCAATGTGTGGTAATAGAATACGTTATTTATTACCGTTTCAAAGGAAAGCAGAAGATTTTTCGATTTGAGGAAAGGATGATGCGTAATAGTGTGGACTATATTTCAAGTCTGGATTCAACGGTGGTTTGTAATTTGCTATTCACAAAAAGCATCTTGGGCATGTATAATTACCAAAAAAACGACAGTTTCTTCCTCCAAAGAAAAAGGTCTCCTTTGTAATGCTAAACATCCTACAGTTGGCTCGTTATATAGAGCTGCTACAGAGGCTTTAACATTGAATACATTCACAAATTAACCATACGGCCTACACTCATCCTGATATGCACACGTTCATAAAGAAAAGTTGCTGGAGAGAGCTCGGTATAAACGTTCACAGAAAGAGAAGTTGCTAGTCGAAGCTTTTGCAAAATAGATTCCGTCTGGCGTTCGCTTGGATGCGAGCCAAAACGCCACGGTTTAAGAAGAGGCAGGCGGTGGAAGATAACGGACGGTTTTAAAGTATTAATCCCCCAACGCAAGTTAAAGGATTAAGTGGCACCGTTCCGCGAGGATTTTTAGAAAAGAGCATCGCATCCTACCCCGCATTGTCCCCCAAACATAATTGAGTTTTCCTCGGAAGAACAGCTCAAGTAATTGCATAACTTTCGGATAGATCGTTCAAGGGAGCTGGTGTCTTTAAACTTTTTTCCTTTATGATGATGCGATGTCCTTAACTAATAGGTAAAATTTATTTATAAGGAGCTCTAATTTAAAGCGGGATTTTAATGTGTGTAATAAATAAACCGCCGGCTTAATTGCATCGTATAAAATATTGCGTAAGTGCATTAAGGTATCACTTAGTATGATTAAAGTCACGATTACTTCATTATTTTGACGCCGTTTGTAGGTTCAGCAATAAATTCTTTTTGCTTGTTTTTGTTCCAAAAGTAATATTGCCCCAGTGAGAACGGAAGAAGTATAATTAAAATTCTACATACTTATAAGCACACTTTTGGCGTCGGTAAAAATGGTAAAAAATGAATTATCGTGATCTTAATTCGAATTTTTTTTACTGAATTCACATTGAGCAACAAAGATTGGAGACACTGCCCAAATCATCCGTGGCGCCATCGGTGAAGACATGCGTAAAATCAGAATATCGGCCAATGATTTTGTTATATAAAATTGTGCAACGCAAAAGGTGGAGAAGGCTTATAAGGTTTTGAATATTAAGTTTGGCACACCCAGTAATAAGTTCTCAGTGGCTCTGTGGCTCTGTTTCTTAAAATAAATTTGCTCCTTAAGTATTTCCGTCTAAGTGCCAAAGGAGATTCTCCAAATCGATATATATATATATGTATAGCCTCTATAGGGATGGAATTCATCACATTAAAACATAATCTTATGGCACCATTGTTAACAGCGTCCAGCTGATTCAGTAAGGTTTTACAAGCAGATCCGTACAGTCCACAACCATAACCTATTATTGGCCTAACAATTAATTGATCTGTACATAAACTTAGAGGTATATAGGAGGCTGATACCCTTTATTGATAATCCGGAGGATATTGTTCATTTTTCGACGACTTTGGTGAAATGAAAAACAACAGTTACGAGCAGAATCTGGGATTGCATATACTTTTTGTAGACTTTAAGCAGACGTACGATTCAATATCAAGGAAAAAATTATACGAAGCATTGGAAAATTAAGATATATATATATAATCTATTCCTCTCTGTACGGTTAGGTGTAGAGGGTTTGTTACTGAAAATTAAGAATCCAGAAGAGCACATAAATTGATAAACTTAGTGAAAATGACACTGTCGAGCTTAAATAATAAGGTAGGTACTGTTGGAGGGGAGATACTCGGGGAGTTTTGCGACAGCAAGAGGATTACGACAAGGTGACCCACTCTCGACCCACCTATTTAATGTTCTGCTGGAGGTAATAATGAGAAAAAGTAGAATCCAAACTAATGGTCTAATTTTTCACAATAAGACACAGTGTTTAGTTTACGCGGACGACGTGGCATTACTAACAAGATCGAAAAGTGAACTCGAAAAGACATTTAATAGATTTGAACAACACGCAAAAGAGTACGGACTGAAAATAAATGAAGCAAAAACAAAATATATGGAGATGCGAGTGGACGCTAAAGAGGGGGAAAAATATGTGAAATTTAAAACTAAGTTTAAAGAATACAACATAGAGAAAGTTGATCAACTAGAGTATTTGGGTGTAACCGTAACAAATAAGGGACAAGAAACAAAGGAAATTGAGAAAAGGATTATAAGAGGGACCAGAGCTGCTTAACGAAACTTTTACGAGAGAAGAACTTATCTAGAGCAACAAACGCGCGTGCATATGAAGCAATAATACGACCGGTAGTTTTATATGCGAGTGAAACGTGGACAATAACGAAACAAGACGAAGAGAAACTCGAAATCTGGGAAAGGAGGGTGCTGAGGAAAAATCTTTGGAGGGGTGAAAATGCAGGACGACCAGTGGCGAAGACGAACAAATAGAGAGCTGGAGAAAATATATGCTAAACCAAGAATAACGCAAGTGATCCGATCACACAGAGCAAGATGGTTGGGACATATTAGACGAATGCGGGAACAAAGGATACCCAGGAAAGTGTTGGAGGAGGGAGTTGGTGGAAAACAAAGAAGAGGGCGGCCAAGGAAAAAATGGCTGCAGGAAGTACTAAAAGGTGTGGAGGGGGTGGGAGTCACAGACTGTAGAGAAATAGCAAAGGATAGGAAAAAGTTGAAAGAAGTCACCGAAAAAATAAAAACCAAGGGCCTCCAAGGCCTGTAGTGTTGCTATATATATATATACATTTGAAATTCTTTGCGGGCAAAAATATACTGGGTGTTGCGTTTGAAATAAGAAAGTTAATGTCTACTAGAACGCTAGAATATTGTGCATATTTTGCTTGATTAGGCCAAACCCATATTAGTATACATCAAAATTTTCAGATTTTTCTCGCGAATAGTTTTCCATACAGAGATCGCTAACATTCGTAATGCGACCCCCTGTATAATAATATAAAACAGAACCAGTTGTTGTTTTTTCCTCTCAACGAAATCCATATAAAAATGCTCTAAATTCCACGGAGAAACATATATATCTTTTTTTAATACGCATACATGTAGTTCTCTTGCATTATCTAACAGCATCGGTGAAAGTTCCAGAGAAAAATATGCCATTCACCGTTTCGGTTCGTTCGAATTTCGCTGCTCCCTTGGCATATCGCGCGGACAATCTGCTTCCGTATTCGCACGATGTTCGTACAGGCGCGAAACTTGGTTTCAACAACCACCCTAAAACCGCAGAATGTATACAATAACCGGAGCCTAGTCCTGAGAGTCGAAAGTGCTGCCGCCAACACCGAAACCCAGAGTAGACAGCGCCCTCTGCGTTATTCCGAAGGGATTTGTGCAGGTAGAGAGAAGGGTATTTTATATCTCCCCGACGTTATTCCATCGTTGTTGTATTAAGGGCGGAATTTACGTTGCTGCAGCGAGGTGGATGCCGAGAAGATGGATGGGGTAGGAGTTATTACAGGTAAATTAAGCTTCGTCGCTGTATATAGCGTTAGGAGTCAAATCACGATGAAAAGCTTCTTGGAGATGTATTGGGAAGTTTACGCAGAGAATAAAGAATGATTTACCGCTTAATAATGTTATTTATGGCTGTAATTTGTGCTTCTATCATGTTATTTTACGAAATAGTTGTGTAATATTCCAACTCCAGCAAAAAAAAAGAAACGACCGAATAGTTTTGATGATGCATCATTTCATAGTGTAAAATTGCATAATCGTTAGTATTATAAATAAAAGTAGTTATTATTAAAAACTTGTTTTTCGCATTTCTTCAAAGAACTAGGGCTCGATTATGTGGCCACCGAAGGCAACCACACTTTCATAGCCAACTACAAACAATATACGCTCAAACTTTCATCTAGTTTACTATAATTGTTAGTATCTTGAAAACTACTAGAAGCACCGAATGGCATAGTTATAAATATTTATATTTGTACGGATATCCCCAAAGCGTTCGACAGGATAAGTCACTTAAGCTTCCATAAAAAACTTGATACCCACGGCTTCAGTAATGGTTTGAAATACAGGTTTGAAGACTAACTTAACAGCAGAATACAATATGTGATATAATAATGGATTTCACCCAACGCCTTACACAGCAACATCTGGTGTGCCACAAGGGTCAAACCTGGGGCCACTACTCTTTATTCTATTTACATTGCTTATTTGCAGATGATCTTAAGATATTGAATAAAGTTGATGCAAACGGCGATTGTGACAGCTAAACAAAATTCAAGCGGTGGTATACACAAAATGGATTCCGAATGAATGATTCCAAATGCTCTGTTATGACTTATACCAGAAAGGAGAATCCCAAATAACTATCACATGGAGGGTATCCCGATTAGTCGTTGTTCCAAGCAACTAAACACGACGCTCTCTTGAATATGTATCCGTAGTGTGGAATCGGTTTTTATAATTCGCAAACTTTATACCTAGTAAAAATACTATGAAAAACATATATTTCTAAAATATATATTTTATAGAAGAGTGGTCTTGCACGTGGCCTTGGAATGTTCGACATTTAATCTTTAAAAGAAGATTCACAGAATAAAAATTTTATATAACCTTGCCTGCAATAAAATTTATTGTTCGTACCTAATATCCCAACTAAATATTCTATATCTTTGAATTTCAGGAAGTGCACTTTTGTCATACTTTTGTTGTACTTCCATCTTCATTGCATTGTATAGGTAGATATAAATATTATACTTAGCACTCACTATTTCTTATTTTGTCCTTGTGTTTATTGTCATTGTCCACAAATCTGAACATCGATATTGTCAGTATTCACAATTAAAAAAAAATATATATAACCTCTTGGCCATTTTTCGCGGTTGCAGCGGCCCCCCGGCAAGGGGAAACCAAAACATTATTTCGGACGCCCCGACAGCACACACACCGTCTTTTTCAACCCAAATAGGCTCCACCGTAGACACATCAACATCAACACTTCCTTGCAATGAAAGTCACAAACAAAAACATATCAACGATAGTAAGTATCTATTAAAAAAAAAATTAGTTTTTCAAGGTTATGACTTATGAACACTCTGTATAAAATGTAGTTGTTCTTTTGGCAGAATTCGGTATGTACGACTTTTTCTCTCATGCCGTAGTAAAATGGCATCCATTACCAATTCATACCCCATATGGTTTGTATAATGCATAATTTTATTGAAGGAGATGCAAATGCCAAAATTTTGATAAGATTGTTTTGAATTTGAAGAGAGCAAACTTGGCGAAAATTTTGTCCAAATAAACGGTGGCATTGATTAAGATACGACAAAAAATACCATTTCACTTAAAATAATAAAAAAATGCCATCAACTACCTATCGATGGAGCAGTTTTCGCAAGATAAAAATATTTTTAAGCGATTCTTCAGATAAAATGAGAGTAGAAAAGCTGTAATAGTTCTGGGTTAAAATCCCCCACGCTTCTTGCACACCGCTACAGATATACCTGGCTAAATCGTCTTCTACCTGTCTAAAGACCGTAATGTACCTGCTAAGCTATCGTTTATCTATCTGTTTATCCGTTTAGGCCGTCCTGGCTGCATCGTTATCTAACTTATCGTCTACCTGCCTAAAAACCGGCATCTACCTGCTAAGCTATCGTTTATCTAAGTATTCTACTGTGTTAAGGCCGTCGCCTACCTACCTGTATCTTTATCTAACTTGTCGTCTACTTGTCTAAAAGCCGTCATCTACCTGCTAAGCTATCGTTTATCTATCTGTTTACTGTGTTTAGGCCGTCTTCTACCTGGTTGTATCTTTATCTAACTTGTCGTCTACCTGTCTAAAAACCGGCATCTACCTGCTAAGCTATCGTTTATCTAAGTATTCTACTGTGTTAAGGCCGTCGCCTACCTAGCTGTATCTTTATCTAACTTGTCGTCTACTTGTCTAAAAGCCGTCATCTACCTGCTAAGCTATCGTTTATCTATCTGTTTACTGTGTTTAGGCCGTCTTCTACCTGGTTGTATCTTTATCTAACTTGTCGTCTACCTGTCTAAAAACCGCCATCTACCTGCTAAGCTATCGTTTATCTAAGTATTCTACTGTGTTTAGGCCGTAGTCTACCTGGTTGTATCTTTATCTAACTTGTCGTCTACCTGTCTAAAAACCGTTATCTACCTGCTACGCTATCGTTTATCTATCTGTTTACCCTTTTTCGGCCGTCGCCTACCTGGCTGTATCTTTATCTAACTTGTCGTCTACTTGTCTAAAAGCCGTCATCTACCTGCTAAGCTATCGTTTATCTATCTGTTTACTGTGTTTAGGCCGTAGTCTACCTGGTTGTATCTTTATCTAACTTGTCGTCTACCTGTCTAAGAACCGTCATCTACCTGCTACGCTATCGTTTATCTATCTGTTTACCCTTTTTCGGCCGTCGCCTACCTGGCTGTATCTTTATCGAACTTGTGGTCTACCTGTCGAAGTAGTCGTCTACCTGGCTGTATACATAAATCTAGATAAGGGTATGTAAGGAATAAAATGTGAATTTTGATCCCTACGTTAAATCATATGAGATTTCTACTGAGGGTCTAGTTTTATTGTTATATTTCTTTATTAGTTGGTAGGTTTACCCTATTCAAGTCTAACATTTCGGTACTGGTTCTGAGAAGAGGACTTGTCTTGCGGCAATTCCATCTCTGAACCTATTTATATCTCTGAGTAACTCTTTTTGTTTCCCTGGCTAGTTTAATCGAGAATCGGTATACATTATTAGAAACCTATAGTTATATCCACTATGTGGAAATTTATTGTCGATTACCTGTATGTAACCCAAAAAATATTTTCTAACGAGCATCGCTACATATACAACTTCATCATTATTTTTCAACATCAAAGTTTACTTATTACTTCTACCAACTTACTAACATGTAACGACGCCACAAAGGATGGCTGTTAAGCCGTCACTGAATAATTTAGCAACCGCCCAAGGGTGTTACGACCTCACAACACAGGAGCAAATCTAGACTGCTAAATCAGCAGAGGTTTCTTTGAAACCCACACCTTTTCAACACGGATTTAACGAACGATATTGTGGTACCATAGGTGATACTTTGCACCCTACGAATAACCTTGTAGTTACAAGTTTCATAACTAACTGTTTCGAGAGTTTCAACGCGGTAAATATGGTAATTAGTATACATTGTGTAATCTATAGTACCACATGTACAGCTGGTGAATGCTTTAAACTAAGTCGCAGGCTTCGAGAAGCGTGCGTTGTTTAAGTAGGTCATCCTTTTGTTCAGTGCCGTATAACTAGAATACAATATTGAGTGACTCAATAAAAAAATTATATACCCGCATCGACGGACAAGATTATTAATTGCGTGTTTTATAATATCAGGATTTATGCTTGCATATAGTCAGTTCAGGAAAAGTTCTATAATACTTTATTATTGTCTTATCGATTAGCTGTCATTCAATCAGTAAATTATAGTTTTCAGTAATTGCGAATGAAATAAAAGAGTGTATTTCTTTGTGTTATTGCGTCGAATTAAATTGTATGTCTTATTTATTAACAAAATACTAGGCGGAATAGTCACAAACAACCCATTCTCAAAATGAAGTGCACAGAGAAGCTGTAAAAACATTTTACACTATTTTTTCGTAAAATTATTATTGATAAGAGGTGGAGGAAGTTGGTAGTGGTGGGCAAATTATTTTCTTTTTCTTCTTTATATATTAATAAAATTTATTGTAACCATATTTTTTCTATACCTAACAGATTATATTTAACAGTTTTCTCTGTGCGCTCAGTACAAAGAATTTATGAAACAATTTTAGGTACAAAATATTTCATTTTCATTGGTGGAACTGTACAATGCTCGCGTGCTCTGTACTAATTAAATTTATGTAAAAAAATATTCGCAAATTATATTTGCAAGAAAAAGATATTAAGGTTCAATCTAACGTCCGTTTAATAGCTTTGTCCCCTTTTTGGCGCAACGAAATTTCTGAGACATATTCAATTCCAAAGCTGGCTTATTTATTAGTCATCAAATACTGATACCCTTCAGTAGAATTGCCCCGTTATTTTGCCATTAGCTCTAATTAGATGGAGTGTCTCGAATGGTTTTCTCTTTTTTAGTTCGGCACGAAGGGTTGAAATTAGGTAGCGCTTATCTGGCAACTCATCTTCAACAGTGTAATTTTCTGTATAATGATGCGGTTGATATACACGATATGTTTGTAATAGATAACTATAGCAACGTTGTCAAACCGATTACCCGCGTATGGGGGAAGCAGCGATGAGTATGAATCGCCAGTTTGAGTTAATTGTCATATGTCATTTGTCATATTCTCGCTTTATCTCTTCGAAGTTTTCCCTAATAGTTTATTAACTAAAATGTCTGTTTATACAAAAGAAGAACGCATAGCTATTATTAAATGGTACTATTCGTTTGAGGGTACGGATGAAGTTATTGGGCGTTTTATCTTTTCTTATCCCAATCGACCAGTCCCTGTTAACCAAACAATTTTAAATATTGTTCATAAATTTGAAAATACAGGTTGTATTACTGGTTGCTCGAAATGTAATAGTGGTAATCGGCAAGAACGGACACTTAATGAGGAAAGAATGGAAAGAGAGGTTAGAGTATGCGCTTTTGTGGAAACTAACGAACCGTGTTCGAGTCGTCAAAGTTCTGCTACAGTTAGAGACATTTTAAGGAGGAATAAATATAAATGTTTTAAGTTGAAAAAAAAAATCAAGAAATTTTCCTAGAGGACCACGAAAAGCGACTAGGTTTTTGCGAGAATATGAGAGAGAAATGTGACAGAAATGATTTGTTTTTGCAAAACGTTCTCTTCACCGATGAAATTTGATTTTCCCTTTATGGTCACCACAATCCGTCTGTTGCTCGATATTGGTCCCAAGAAAATAAACACCTAACTATAGCTACACGAACACAGTATCCTAGAAAATTGAACGTCTGGGCAGGTATTCTAGGTGATCACATTATAGGACCATTTTTTCTAAATGGTAACCTAAACAGTGAGAGATATCTGCAACTTTTACAAAATGACGTTATTCCTGCTGTACGTTACATAAAGGGCAATTTAGACGATGTTTGGTTACAACAAGATGGGTGCCGGCTCATAACGCGAGGAGAGTTAAGGACTTTATTAATTTTAATTTCCCGGAACATGTAATCAGTACGTGGGGCGACATACCTTGGCCACCTAGATCCCCCGACTTAGCGCCCAATGACTTCTTCCTTTGAGGTTATTTAAAGGAAACAATCTACAGACATTCGCACGAAAGGCCTCAAACATTGGATGAGGTGCGCAATAGAATTGAACAGGTATGTCATAACATTCCAGCAGCTATGCTAAATAATATGCGCAGAGAATTTTATAACAGGCTAGGTTATTGCGAATTACAGCATGGGGGGCTCTTTGAAGCCGTTATTAAGTAATATCATTACCCTTTATTTTATACTCCAAATTTTCTATTTAGTTTTCGAATTTTCAAGTTTTATTTTCTTTATTTTAAGTTTAGTTTTTCTTATGTTCCCTTAGTTGATAATTTTAGAATACTTTTTACTTAAAAGATATGTAGAATAAAAATATCTTATTTGGTCAATAAAGCTTGGTTTTATTCTTTTTTAGAATTCGCGTTATTTTATGAAAAATTAGTAGCAATAATATGTGAATATTGCTGAAGTACGATATTTCATTACCAGCATTTTCCCAATAATAATTTTAATATTACAATAATACATCAATAAAATATCATTTAATTCACGCATTTGCAACAGCGTCAACGATACATCTGCATCTTAACTCGTCGCTGTTCGTATCTAAACTGATGTATTTCGCAAATGTACTGAGCACCTGACTGACAACTGACAACATTGGACGGTAGCTCTATATGCCTTCTTTGTCCATTTAGCACGTACGCATATCTATCTCACTCATTCTCGTATCCGTTAAAATGCTATACCTAGTCCGCCGCTCGTCAAATGTGTATATTATTTTATTTTGTTTATTTCACTTGTAAACCTTTGAAACTGCAAATTTTAAAGTATTTTTAATCAGTTTTAATATAGTGTTTGATTGTAAAATTGTGTCGTGTTTGATTACGCCAATCTACCGATCCGAAACAAACGATCTTGAAATTAAGAGCCGGAACCCCGTAACAATGTACCAATGATATGATGATATTGCAGAAAATGTGTTTTGGGGGCAACTTAAAACCAAAAGCGGGACGCTGAAAAAAATAGATGTCAAATATTTTTTGGTCAGTGCAAGACGCATCGCTCCTTCAAAATTTCATTCATCGCCCAATGCAAATCCCCCCAAAACGTAATTCTTCACGGACTTCGCAGTTCTGATTAAAATTTCCAAGCCTATACGTACGACTTTAATTTTAACGGCGATAAAAGGTTCCTTTCACGCCCGTAAATAATCCCCAAGTCTAGTCGGCGTCGTATTGTTGGGGAAACAATGGCGCCTTTTCCCGAGGAGCGCGCTGAAAAGTGGAGCACTGGAACACACTCGCAGCGCGGCCCTCGCGGGCGCCTCCGATGAATGAGGCCGCTTCGCGTAGCAGTCTTCACTTGTTTAATAGCCGTCGACGTTTAAAACGCGCTTATCTACCATCTTCGCAGATCTGGGAAGAATTTCAGCGGCGTGGGATAGAGCGAATTTGAGGACAGACAAAAGAGGAACCAGCGATATACGAAGTGCTAATTAATTTAATGCAATTTTTGCCATTTTTTTTTTCCTGGTACAATTTAATTAATAAGATCTTAATTTTGATTAACAAAGTTCTTCTTGGACTCTTGACGTACGTCACTGATTATTTTAGATAATATATTATTAGCTTAAGAGATAAATTGGCGGGTACATATTGTTTTCTAGTGACCAACATTCCTCTTTTAAGTTCTGTGATGTTTTAATTTCGCTATTATTAGTTGTGGCACAAATACTTTAAATATTTACCACCATATAAACCACAAAAAATATTAAACGCTGTTTTTGCAATAAATAATTTTTTGTTAAAAAGTACTTTTGTCACTCTCAATATAGTTACGATTAATTTTACTAAATTTTGTTTGAACCTATAAGCGGTTGCTGCATTGCTAGAGCTTCTACATACTTAAACCACGCGAAACGATGACATAAATACCAGTGGCGCACAGTGGTCAATGAGAGGAAAAAACCTATAATTTTTATTTTGACTAAACATGTTTTTATTTTCAGTATGTCTTTCTTAATAGTCTGCTACTATATTTATAACAAAAGCATATCAAATTTTGCTATACATGATTTACAATCAGAGAAATAATGTCGATAATTGATCAGTCTAGTATTTCTGCCGTAACACTTATAATGGCCTTATGTCGCTATTTACTGCACATAATTTAATATAAAGTTAAATGTTTATTTATGTTTATATTCAATAGTATTCCCGTTGAATGGAGTCGTTCACCCCCTCATTATAATTAACAAATGAAAATCTTGGAAGAAGATACAAAATTAGCTTTTAAAATTTAAAGTGTGGAAAAAATTTAAAGTGGAAAAACTAGAGTATCTAGGAATACAACAAACAGGAAAGAAACTGATTGAAACATATTTAAACAAACGACCCCAAACCGTAATGGTGGGAAACACTGAGAGTAAACAACTATGCGCAGAGTATGGAATACCCCAAGGCGGAAACCTACCACCAATATTATATATCGCTTATACAAACGATGTCTTTAACTTAAACACCCATGGAAACATCTACGCATACGCGGATGATATATGTATATTATACTCAGGCACAAACGAACATCAAATACAAAAGCACATTAACAGCGACATAGAAAAACTAGAAAAATGGTGCAATGCAAATCTATTGACTATAAACGAAGACAAGACAGAATACATGATTTTTACGAGAAGAACACACACCCCTACTTTCAATATTGTAATCAAGGGACGAACGATACAAAAAACTGATGCAACAAACTATTTAGGAATAACGCTACAAGCCAATTTAAAATGGGACACACACATCAATAAATTAATCAAAAAGAACACAACAGCAATAGCAGGATTATATAAAATAGGCAAAATAATACCGGAACATTTGAAAAAACCTATCTATAACTGTCTATTTACATCACATATGAATTATTTAATAAATATCTGGAGCGACACAACAAAAACGAATCTAAACAAAATACAGAGACAACAAAACAGAATACTAAAGCTAATCTACCATATGGACACAAGAACACCGACCACAGAAATATATAACACAACGAAAGAACTCAATATAAAACAAATAATTAAACAAAAAAACTTAACCCTAATACATAATATAGAAAATAAATTAATAAAAACAAATTGTGTACTAACATGCAACAGAGATGTATATTCATATAAAACAAGAAGATGCTCCCACATAAGAACCGAGAGAATTACCTGCAATAACTATAAAACAATACCAACATCTGATGCAGTTTCAATTTATAATAAGCTCCCTAAAGAAATAAGGAAACTCAAACACGTACAATTTAAAAAGGCTATTACAGACATTATAAGGAAAGAAGACAAATAAAAAATAAAATCAAAAAAAAACATAACAACTAAATACCCCCTCAATACCGTTAGCCAGGGACGAGACAGGAGTCTCATCATCTCGAAGCGAGGACAGAGGAGGAAGAACCAGCAAGTCGGCGCAGCATTTTATGTGTATATATATATATATATTATATACATATTGTGTAGAGCGTATTTTTTGAATAAAATTTAAAAAAAAAAAAAAAAAAAATAGGGCACAACTTTTGTGCGCCATCGAGCGCCGTGTCGGTAATGGTTTTGAAATATCCTGTAGACTTCTAACTAAAGATTAAAGTCATTTTCAGGTGCGGAAACCTGTGGAATGCCGTCTTAGTTTACATTTTTTGGTAAGATGACGCACAAATACAGGCATATATATGCCACGTTTTTTTTTTTAAATATACTTAAGAAATACTTATTTAGAATTACAGACAAATTTCGTGTGAAACAAAAACCAAAAGCGCTCGATTTACACGAAGATGTTAAAAAACTATTGCTTTAAGTTATTTTTCGATTTAAGTAGTAAGTTTATTAATTTTAATATGAATACTTTATAATAAAACGAGTTTAGTTCTGTCAAATCTACATTTATTTACTTAATATTCTTTTGCGAAATGTTTTACTCGTTAATCGAGCATCTTCAGGCAAAAACGTCAATGATTTGAATTCACAAAAATGATAAAACGTCAAAACGTGTAAAATGATGTATGATAAAAAAATTTGTAGTACTGAACGATATATAAAATATGATGATTTATACATTAATGTTATCTATATTTCAAAATTATATGTATTATTTTTCTTAATGAAGTGTCCTTTTACATTTAATTAATCAAAACGGGTTTGCTGCATATCACTCGTATTGAGAAATTTTCTAAAATATATTCAAATATTTTGAGAAATTTGGTGCGACGTATTTTATATTTAATCTTTTTCTCTTTTATATAATCCAAATCCCTTATATTTAATCTCATTACACTAAAAAAATCATTTAAAAATTCCAATTCTATAAAAAGTTACAGACTTTTTTCCGCAAAAGCGCGTTTCTAAACCACTGTGTGGCGTTCGTTCGTAACATTCCCAGTTGTGACACAAACATTTCGAATAGCGCCTTTTTAATGTTATTACTTCGTTCACCGCTCTTCAAACCATAAATTAAACAAGTTTGCTGACGCTTCGTCTCGCTTTACTTATTCCAAAACTAATTCTAGTCACGTAAACTTAAAACATGCAAAACCGGCCCGAGTTTACGCGCCACTGTGACCGCAGCATCGAAAAAGGACGCGCATACACCTGTATAAGTATTACTCGATTCCCCTGGAGGATGTTTTAATATTTAATTCGGCGCTTTCGCAAATTCTAACTGTATATATATATATATATAGTTTACAGTGTAAACTCTGGTGACAAACTTTCACGTTAATTTCCTCCCTAAAACGGTTATCGTTGCAGAATCTTCGCAAAGTTTCCCCCGAAATTCTCAAACAATACCGCAGCTAGTATTGTCACGATTCTCTCGATGGTAATCGTTCGATAATTTACTCGATTTGGTGCTGGACAGCAATTAATTCCCCCCAATGTACACTTTAAAATAGACTGGCAGTATCGTTAGGTCCGCAAATCCTCGATTTGATTCCACATCTATTAGGATGAAGCGAGCTTGCTTTGTGACCTGTACTAACGACGCACTTGAGTCGAAGGAGAGGGGAGGGAAAATTAGGAAACAGAAGACGGCGTTCGATAACGATGTTCCGGCAACAATACGAGTCATTGTTCGCACACGCAACAATTTAGACGGTTCAAAGGTTTATAGAACGGGGGAACCTCCCTCCGTCTCGTTCCTCTAACCCGTTAAGTGGTACACCTGAACGGTCAACTGGGAAATATAAGGAAATGGAAATTTTCCCCTTAATTACGTAGTAAAAAGATATAATTTAGAATTAATTTGGGTTTTTGGGGTGAATGTGTTTGGTATACAAAGCCGAAAAAAAGAAATTATTTATGAGGAGGAAAGCAATTAACTTGCTAAATTGAATTTGTGTGTGGCGGGGAGGCCGGAGGTAGTATAATAAAAGCAGAAATAGTGGTCTCGATATTAGGGTGAGGCAACCACTTTCGTCGTTTTCTCTCCAGCTTTAATTTTGGTAGGTATTTCTTGTTTCATGTTATAATATAAGGGTGTCCTAAGAAAAAGTGGATGCTTGATTCCGGCTCTATATCTAATTATAGAAAAAAGAGAAATTCTTAAAGGTTTGAGTTACTTTACGTTAAAGCAAAACATAGTTTACTTGATAAGCACTGTGCGGACAAGAAGAAATTATGGAGTGGTGGAGATTATGTGGTCTGTTTAGATTCACTTTAATTATTTTAAATGTTATTAAAATTATTTTGTTGTACTGTCTTAATGTTAGTTATATATTTGTAATTGCCGCTCTGTATCTGTTTCATGTCCAAACACCAAAACATGAATGAACATGTCGAGATGAAACTGTGTACCAAACACAGACCCAATTACCATCCCAGTAGGAGTCAATTATGAATGCAAGACCATGATGCTACTACAGCCTAGAAATATGCACCCCACCTGAAGTTATCAGAATGTTTAAAGTGAAAAAAGGCGAAAGTTACAAGGCGGCAATTACACCAGCCAAAATTACCAATCAACCATCTTCGCACCTTCGGTATAAAAATCCGTCGTCACAAGTCTTCGCTGCGAACTACACGGAGAAAAATGACATTGCAAATCCAACAAAAAAAGTATTGTCCTTACATTGCAATCGGTTCAAAAATAAATTGGTATTGCAGTAAAGTTTTGTAAGTATATTCCAAAACTTTTGTTTTGTTCCACCAACAACACTTTTGTTGGTGTTAAAATATTTTACGGTACAAATAATCGCTGTGGCGATAACATTATAGTTGTAGTTATTTCAGATCTAAAATACAGAACAACGTGTGCGATGAAGTGAAGTAGATGTAAACACAATTTTTCAAACCAGTACAGTCAAGAAATATTTACATTACACACAATTGTAGTTGACGCAACAGGACGCCTACGTTGTCGATATTACAACTTGTGATTCGGGAAGTCCCGGCATGGACAGTAGTATCACGTGATTCTAACCGCGTGTTTCATTGGTCTTACATAGCCTTGAAGAAACATACTAGTCTGCTAGTTACCAGGCGGAGTAGACCACGCCATATATTTTCGGTTGTGACGTTGTGTTAGCTTATTAGTTTTGTGTAAAAGAACGACAGTGTATTAAAATTGAAGAAAACTGGCTCACTTCTGACGTCTACTGACTCTTAGATATGGATAATTTTGTTACAGAGAAGCTAGCTGAATGGAATATTATGCGTACGAAGTACAGATTGCTAATGATGAGTACATTAAACCTTTCGATAAATTACCTAGTGTTTTCCCCTGTTTAAAAGTTGCAAAACGATCTAGAATATACGTTGCCTTGAGACATTTGTAAAATAAGACTTAGATACATTTGAAATTTTAATCTTCATTTTTAGTGTTTCCCAGTTTTAGAATTTATCTTGTTTAATTTTTGTGTTAATTATTAATAAAAAAATGTGTTATCCTATACTGATATTTTACTTAAACCCTCCACAGCTTACATTTAAGACGGCACCGAATTTGTGTGTGAATCTACTAAAATATTGTTCGCTTTGAACAGAAATTGCGATTACAAAAATCAAAATCAAGTGACACTATAAACGTAGAAAATGATGACGGAAAATCAATTGTTTGTTAAATATCCACAACTTGCTGTTGAAGTTTCAAATTGCTTTGGTAGTAATAAACAATTTTTAATACTGTATTTCACACAATTTTGTTGAAAACACCATATTTTTGTGATTCGTTAAACAACAAGCAACTGGTTGATTGTAACATGTTTTGGGATTATATCCTTCCCAATTTTGTGGCAGTTCTAACAAAGTTTTTCGACAACAAGTTTTAGGTTGTATTGAATAATGGTTGTTGTTGTCATATATTTACCCACAAATTGTTGTTCAATGTGCGTCAATTGGTGCCACCTTAACAATAAATTTTTCTCCGTGTACGAATCGCTATATATACAAACTTGGAGCAATAAATCAGCTCAAAAATGAAAACATCTTGAAGCGACCTATCCAACAACTTGGTCACTCCAAACCGAAGTAATCAGGCGCTGCACTGCATCATGTCGTTCATCTAACCATACAACGAATCGAAGGGAAAAAGCAGATTGTCACCTTTCAAAGCAATCCACCGTTCCGTGCACTGTCTTCGTGTTTTTGTTCATTAATTTGTTAATCATTTTTGTTATTTGAATGAAATTTTATTTAATGTTTTCTTCACTTTAATTATGTTTCGTTTCGATCAGCTCACATTTCATTGATTTGATAAACTCGATCTCCGGACCAATTTTAATGCATTATTTCGTGTGAACATTGAATTTTTCCTTTATTTCAGGACATATTTTTGGTTCAGCGTATAATAATTTTGTACAGCATATCCCCCCTTTAGCACCGTAATTCTATACGTAATTAGTTAAAATTAGTACGGTCAAAGTGTCGCAATTACCATTAAATGATTGAACGTATCTTGTCGTGTTCAGATTATATCTCAGCCCCGGTTATTTGGGGTTATTCCTCAGGGTGTGCTCAATTTTCGATCGGATTACACAAACGTTGAAACGAAAACGGCCATTTTGAAACTAAAAACACATATTGGACATTCTATCCGGTATTACCACCCGCAATTGCTGGAACGCACGTATTGCCCTCAATATTTTATGAAAACCTGCTTCGGCTTGTCTGTACGTCCCGTTTTCCTCCCCCTCACCCACGTCCATGCTAGAGTGGAGTGGGAAATCCGACATAGCGACCGGAAATAATCATTCCAGGATGAATTATTCCGGAAAACCATAAATACGTGAGGAATAGAGGGCATCATCACCGACTGACGACCTTATTTACTTCTTCCTGCCCCTTCCTCCACGCAACGCGCTTTTATTACGACTCATAGCGTCGCCGGAAGTATTCCGTGATGGAATTTTGAAGTGGACGCCTGCGACCACGTCCCGAGACTTCTCAGTGTGTTAACGTTGCCCCGGGATTAAGACGGGAGGAGAGAGGGGTTACCGGTTATTAGGTCGTAAAAGCCGGTAACGACATGATAAAGCCAGGTTAGTAGGTGATGTTTTGTTTTCAGATAATAAACAGGATGGTAAAACGACCGGACGTAGCCCTTCTACAATGTGAATTAGTTAGTTGAAAAGCTGTTCAAAATAAGTAAGTTCCGGTATTTTAGCTTAGTGGTATAGGAACTAAAAAAAGTTTAAAATAATTTGGAAAAGTCTATTCTAAAATCCACTCATCCAGAGCTTTAATTTGATATGTCACAGAACACAGCACTTCGAAAATTGTGTTTTATTCTTGATACAACACATTGTGAAAGCATAGGTTGAAAGTAATTGTTCAACAGACAAAATGCCAGTTAATGAAGAACAATGATGCTTCCAAGTTGAATGGTTACTCCGAGAAATTGAACCTTTTCCACATTATCTAGACCAAATTATTTTTTTGACAGTTTCAAGTTTAATTATTATGGTGAAACAACTGCTTTGGCCTACTAAAATAGGTATTATAATTTCTGATCATCATAGACGAATGACATTTTCAGAAAACATGTAACTAGTTTTGTGTTTTATGAACTGATACTGACTTATCCTAGCTTTATTCAATTATATAGCGTTTATATACCAAACTGATTTGTTTAAAATCATTAATTATCGGTAAAATTCTGCGTTATCCATCATAAATGTTTAATATGAATTGAAAGGGCTTTGCATAAGGCTTAATCTAGCATAAGGAAAAATATAGGGTGCTATTTAAAAAAATCAAATTACCTTGGGTTAAAGTTAAGCAAATGTTCCGGACTATAGTGGACACCTGTATACAATTACGTGAATTTTAGTTTCACTGTTGTATCAAAACAAGTGTGTATGTCCAGCGTTTAAAATATGAATATCTAAAACAAATGCAAATACAAACTACGCCGCCTTAACCAAAGGCTTGCAGCAGAGGGGCCATTTTTTACAAAAGGGTAATTAACAACGTTGTTATTAAAGATAGACATATAGTAGTTTATATCAAGTCATGTTATTTTTCTGCGTAGAATTGAAAAATTAAATAATATATAGGCTGTTCCATTTAAAATAACGGAGTAGGTACGCGTTTGCTTACTTCTGGAACACTCTATACGATCAGACATATTTTTAGGTCGTGCAGCATTGAATTCTATAAAAACTTTGTTGAAAAAGTTTCTTTCTAAAATGACAAATAGAGCTGTAATCAAAGTCCCAGTCTTCGGTGGGACTCCCTCTACAAGCACCCTTTTTGTTTATTATGGAAGCGAATGGTTTGTGTTTTTTCCGTATTCAAGTGTAATAAGTTGTCGGTATTTGTTGTATAGGGACCAGAATTTACAATAAACTGCCGTATGGAATATCTTGCGTATCTTTTTTTTTTTTTATCTTTTGCAGAAATT
This sequence comes from Cetonia aurata, assembly GCA_949128085.1. Lineage (NCBI taxonomy): Eukaryota > Metazoa > Arthropoda > Insecta > Coleoptera > Scarabaeidae > Cetonia > Cetonia aurata. Next base: position 38,713,250 of record OX421886.1, on the reverse strand, counting down.
GTTTTATAGTATTAATGAATTTCTTACATGAGTTCCTATACGGTTTTGTAAGAAGTTATTTTATTATTGTATACTGTCTGTTTTCTCGGGGCTGTTCGGGCTCCTTTTCTTTATCTTTTCGTTTTCTTTTACCTTTTCTATGCTTTTTGTAAGCCCTAATGAAATAAACAATATCTATGTGTCTATTACACCAGGTGTTCACGGCATCTTTTGACATTTTATTTGCAAAATTTACGTAAGTAATGTATTATCATCCGCATACATAGTAAGCGATGCGTCAAAAACAACACCATCTAAATCATTACTGTAAAGTAAAACAATACAGGTCCTAAAACAGAACCCTGTGGGACACCTGCATTAACAACACGACATTGGGAGTTAATATTTAAAAATAAAATTGGGTTGTTTATGATTGATACTAACATATTGAAACCTATTGGTTAAAAGGAATTTTAACCGATCATACGGTATTCCTCGAATACCATAGGAGTACAGCTTGGACGTTAGAGTTGACCTGCTGACACAATCGATAGGTTTACTTAAATCACAAAAGACACCCATGGGCATTCCTCATTGTTAATACAGGTTAACAACTCCTCATAAAAACTCAAAAGAGTCAAGGCAGTTGATCTGCCCCATCGAAAAACATGTTGCCGGTCTGTTAGAAGATTATACTTATATATAAATTTTATGAGTCGATCAAGTAATTTGGTAATATTAGGGGAAGTTGGGGAAACAGGTCTATAATTAGTTCAAAATTGGCACTACTTCATTAACCTTCAAAGAGCTTGGAAGCAACCGCTACTCAAAGATGCGTTATTAACTAAATATAAAAGATGTTTTACAATAGACACAATGACCATTTTAATTTAAGGAGGTAAGCTACAATAAAAAAATATTCTGTGCTATAAACATGTTATTTCGTTAATCCTTCTAAGTCCTTTTTGCCACGAAATCTTTCACCGTAATATATTTTCCTTCCATTCCAATTTTAGCAGCAATATTTTTCACGGTAGTGACTGCTGTAAATACAGTAACCTCGCCTAGAACATTACTCTGTCAATTAAGTAAACGCTTCCCAGAATACTGAACAGGTTGTGGTGGCTTAGGTGGCTACGTTAGGCAAGCAAGTTCAAACGATAATAAATCGATTGCTTCGGTAAGAGGATTTCAAACTGAATATACAAAGCAATGTTGGAGCAATGGTTGTTTTTTTTTTGCAAATGGACATTTACCGCAAGTTAACAGAGAGATTAATGTTTGGATGTGCTGATAACTAAAATGAATATTTTATATTATTTCTGTTACAATGTGTATAAAACTTTTGCTTTTGCTTCGCTGATAAAATCAACATTTTTTTATTGGAATTTTTTGTTTTATACGAAACCAGCAAAACATTAAATAACTCTTTACCTGGTGTGATTTAAATAAAAATCATTCCTTTCACCCTTAAAATTTGAATAGGCAAGACGAAACTTTTAGCCACTCATTCAAAATGTTTTTTAATTCCCTTTACGGCAACATGTATCGAAACCTCCTCCTGTCCACTCTACAACTTTGTTTGAACGGTCATTTTCTTATAAGATTAGCAATGTCTATAATAACATTCCTGAAGAATTTAAAACCTTCAATTTGTCTACATTTAAAAAACAAATGAAAAGGTATCCGTTGAAATTTAGTTACGTGTCGTGTGTGCGTGCCATCTGAAGCAATCTCTTTCATCCCTTATTTAACTAATCACATTTCCACTGTTGCCCTTAGATAGGTAGAATTATTTTTGTGTATGTGCATCCAAATATATATTTACCTTAGGTTCATTGCAGAATTTAGATTTAAGTTTAGATTTAGGCAACTTGATCCATTTTCTCAGTTTCACGTAATCCAGGTTCAATGGAAGAACAATTCAACTATTTTAGTTGTAATTGAATTGAATCTTGTGATCCTATTGTTTTGATAATGTTAGGTACATATGTTTCATTTATACGCTGCTTTATATTAATTTTTTAGTATTTATCTAGAGATTTTTAGATAAGGTTAATAGACGCTTCATATTATGATTCTGATTCTATGAATATCCAAATGTGATTTAAGATATTAAGGAATTCTCTCCCCGTGGGAAACACATTTAAATATTCTTTGGAAATTTGTAATTTATTTACATGTATATACAATAATTGAAGCTGAATGTTTTTTTTTCTTTGTGCGATGTACTCTTTTTTTTATGTATATTATAGTATTATGCTATAAATTATTTCAATAAAGATGTTTATATATAAAAATGTCATTTTCTTCTTCTAGTATGGTAGTGAAAATTTGTTTATCAATACTAAAAGTGAATTTTTATAAACAGTTCATTGTGAAGAAATTTAAAATGTACTGGAATTAAACAAAATGTCGTCAGATTACCATGATTTTACTTTTGGCAGTATCGCGGTTTTATTTTAGGGGTGCTATCACGCCTAGAAAGATAATTATCTATTAAGAATGTTAGAATTAAACTTAGTATATTTGCATTTTCCTTTTTTGTTGAAGCAATTTCTTTAAATATTAGTTTAAAACTCAGCGCTAAATTAAGCTATAGATAAAAAGTCGATGAAGCTCGTAGAATAACTACAAAGTTTGCGCAAAGTACATTAACAAAGTTTCGAGTTGGGCAACGGGAGAATAAGTATGAAAGTGTACATTAACTAGAATCCAAACTATAATTAATAATTATCCTGGTAATGGCTTCCAAAATTAATTATGATACAGTGGCTTTTAGTTTCATTTTCGTAAGTACGTTAAAACTTTTGAGGCTAAATAATATCTAGTAATTAACCAAACATAATAATCTCTTTTTACACTTATCAAGGTTGGATCTGACGATAGCGTGAGCTCAGTAAATCCTTTGTTTTTTATTTTAATTTCCTAGAAAATCTACTGTTGATTTAAACCTCAATACCTAATAGTACTCATATGCTACTTGTTATAAAAATCAAAACCCCAGCAGTTTTCTTGGCAGCTAGTAATTTAGTCGTATAAGTAATTCAATAGGTAATCTTTCAAAACTGTCACCTTACGTCACTCAATTCATTAACTCAGCTAAAATCAATGGGACGGAACTACCTGAATGATGTGCTATTCACAGAAGCAAACTCCATTAGCGTTAAGTAAGAAAACATTACTGTTTTTCGATAAATGCGTTAGGGCACCCTCTCCGATTCATGTTTGCGATAACCAGCGGGCAATTAATGGAACAGTCGTTTGGGTGCAACAGCGTTCTAATATTGTAGCGTCGTTGTCGCCCAGGTTTTCCCCGGGTCGATAATGGGACGTGGCGCTTTTCCATTTCACGATACAAAAAGAAAAAGGGAGCTGGGGCACCCCTTGCTACCTCCGTGCGTGTTTTAATATGTGATATGCGTTCGTTTGTGACGTGCTCGCCCAGGACAAAGAAGTGAGGGCTGAAAATAGGGGAAATACGTCGCTTTTTCGCGGTTATAAATCAATCCCATATTTTATGTATATACACGCTGTTTATTAAATGATGTAGCGCAGTCGAGAATTTAAATTTATCGTATGGCGACGTATTATTATCTTTTTTTTTTTTTTGGAATGTAGGTACTCACAAAATTTAAATTAAAAAGTAAAATTTAAAGTCAATAAAAGTGGGTAGATTAAAGTTGTATAAATGAAGTGTAAATAAAAAATGTATACACAAAATTTGTAGTTTGTGTCAAACAAATTGGGGCAGTTATTATTAAAAAAATATTTCTTTAATCGTGGGAAATTGATCATTTAATTATTTTGTTGTTCTTAATAAATCTTCATGTTTATTATACAAGTGATTAAATAATTATCAGTCTTGATTAATTAGATTTACCCTGTCGAAACAAGTTGGTAATTAGGGCTGACAATAGGGCATATCCGAAGTTACCCCTGGGTATTAGGCAACCTCAATCAACAGGATAATCGATCGTGTGATGTAACGCTATTTACTTATAACATATACAGAATGGCCACTTTTTGATAGGGACACTATTGCTATATCGGGAAATGTAATAGATACGGATTATTTCCTATGGCGTATCTACTTTAAAAAATAAAGTATATTACGATAATATAGAGAATGTAAACCAGTAAAGACAACCAGTAAAGACAAAGAATCGTAGATGCTTGCAGCCAAATTACACCGGAGATGATTGCCAGAGCTACGAAACAAATATGTATGTTTAAGAACTCAACATTGCATAGAAAATAATGGCGGACATTTTGATCTATAAATTTAATTTCTATAGTTTTTTCTATTTTAATTAATTTGTCTGTTTATACTTGAAATTTACATTATCGTAAATATTTCGTTGTTTTGCGCTTACCTACTTTTTGTATTTTCTTATTATGCCTTTGAATAAAAATGAAAAAGAATCTGATTTATACAAATAAAAGGTAGCTTTTAGTTATTTATTTTACTTTTTTATTCAGAGCCGTATTCAATTACAATTAGTAATATAATAATTACTGGTTAAACATTTAACATAAATATAATAAAAAAATATTATATCCACCATATTTAAAATAGAAAAAGACATCAAGAAATGAAAAAAAAAGTACAGGCCCGTATTTTTTTTTAAATAGAAAAAGAAGTTGGTGGTAGTGCTGCTAAACCGAAACGTTGCGGTTTCAATATAATACCAGTACCTTATAGCTAACATCATTTATAATAAAAAACCTTCATAATTTTTTTTGCTATCTTTGAAACTGAAGGCGCTACATAAAAAAAAAGAATGGATTTTTCGGAACCATTCGGAATATATTTTATTTGCTTTATGCTCTTTATTTATGTCTAAAATAGGCAACTTTTTCCCTATCTAATTCCGTATCTTTTACATTTTCCAAGATAGCAATAGTGTCCTTATTAAAAAGTGGCCAGCCTGTATATAGATACTATATATACAGGCCGTTTCAATTGAAACGAGCCACCTCCAATAACTCCTTACAAGCTGTACTTTACATAAAATCGTCCAAATTAAAGGTGCTTAACGATTTCTACACTAAATGAAAAAAATTCCCAGACTTGTCAATTTACTTCTGGCGCTCACTGTATGCACGATATCTTTCATACGTGCTGGCACGCTAGCGAAGGCTGCTTTTTACTGCTAACGCGTGACTTTGCCGCCTTGAAAATCACAAAAGCAAATGCAAAATCGATATTCATAAGTTGCAGGGGAAACTCCCGGTGCCACCTAGCACAATTTTTCCTTAATTTACCCCTATAACCTCCCAACTATTTCCATCTCACTGGCACCGGGTGTTATTCCGTGTCATATTACGTCATTTGTGCAAACTATAAACTTATATGACATATCGCTACAAAGGGAATAATACATTCCCGGTAAAATTTTAGTTTATATGTTCCTATTTGAATTTAACCCAACCTACGCGTAGCTTATATTGATATTACAGCGTGGATGTTATTATAATCAACACAGAAACACACCTACTTATGCGTAGAGTAATTAACAGCCAACTCTGTTTACTGTACAAACATGTGTTCATGTTCTCCAGTATACCTATATAGCTTCACGCTCATTGGTTGAAATATTTTAGTTACAACCTTTGTTTGCTGTGCCAGTTCCGAGTGAAACAAAGCACTTGACGAATCGATATTTGAAATCCGCAGTATGAATCAAACTACAACAAATAATAATGCGATTTGTGGAGTTCTGCAGGCAAATTACCACTTTTTAACTTGATATGATCAGTCAATGCGTGTGTCACCAAGTTTGCGATAGTATCAATGTTGCAAAAGAAAGACTATTCTTTCGTGGAAATGTATGAATATTTTTTTTTGTCGTTGTGTGAAAAGATCATAAAAATGATATATGAGTAATAAAGGTGCATGTATGAAAAGTGATGATTTATGACCATATTTTATTAGTTCGTATAGCCCAAGTTGTTTTGTAAAAATGTATAAATGTTGTTTGACTGTGAGACTTGGATAATGAACAAAAACGAGCAGAATAATCTAGCAGTATGGGAACGTCGGATATTAAGAAAAATATTGGGTGGAGTTAAGATAGCGGAGAATTTATGGAGGAGAAAAACAAATAGAGAAGTATACGAGCTCTATGGTGATCCAAGTATCGTTCAAGAGGTCAGAGCAAGGAGGGTGAGGTGGTTAGGCCATATTGAGAGAATGCCAGAGGGCCGATGGACGAAGAGAGCGGTACTGAGAGGAGAAATCGGGAGAAGAAGACGAGGGCGGCCAAGGCAAAGATGGTTAGATATGGTGAACCAATTGGCAGGAAAGAGCCAGGGACAGAGAAAAATGGAGAGAATCGGTGAAGAAAATACTAGCCAAGGGCCTCCAAGGCCTGTAGTGCTGTTATATATATATATAAATGTTGTTTATTAAATCAATTTTTTTTTGTGTCATATTATGTTAAGTCTTTATTTCGGTGTTAAAAATGATTTTAATAAATAACAGATTAAAACAGATACACATTCAAATAAAATATTAAAATAAATAAGGTTCAATTTAAAAGTATTTTGAGAAATTTAATCAAAAGTTTCCGGATATTTACATCTCAAAATGTGGTGCATAAAAATTGATCAAGAAGTTATGGATTACTGGTTCCGTGTTAGATGTAAAGACAGCTAAGGTAGCTGGCGATGAAAATGATGCTGCCACTCGCCAGTACAGCGAAGAGCAAAATAGAGATAAGTAACACGCATATTCAAATAATATTGGAACAAAGGAAAATTCATCTCTACAAACTAATTTTCAATTACGCCTAGAGGCTGAAGATCCTACAAAACGTTTGGATATCAGCTCGTGGATTGGGCTATCAAATATAAAGGATAATCAATACTTTTATCCAGATATTATATGGTCTAATTACTAATGGTCCTGTTGCATCTCAGCTTGTGAGATATTGGAGCAATCACTATCCTTATATCCGAATCTCTCATAATAAACAATATTCTGCTAAAGTTAAGATATGGTGTGCAATTTCTTATCATGGTATAATTGGACTATTTTTTTTTTTTGAAAGACCGTTGATCAGAATACGTATTTAGAAGAAGAAATGAAATATTGAACGAGCTACCGATTAATTATCGTACGAGATGTTACTTCCAACAAGATACTTGTCCTGCCCATTCTGCTCGAATAGTTGAGGAATGGTTGAATCAAGTATCTGGAGAGAATTGGATCGGTCAAAATGTTCCTGGTTTATGGCCACTGAGGAACCCTAATTTACCTATTGCAGATATTTACCTTCGGAGCCGTTTGAAACAAATAATTTATGCGAATCATCTTTCTACAGATACAGAACATTTGAAGCAGAGAATCAGAGTTGCTGTGGCTTCTTTACCGCTCGAGGAGGTCAGAAGAAATACTAGCTAACTGCGTCGAAGACTTAAGCTGTGCGTTAAAGAAAGTGATGGAGGGATGGAATGAAGTTGTTATTGTTTGGTTTCTTTTTCTTGTTGAATTGTTGTAATAAATACCTATTAAACAACATTCTTCGATGTTTCATTGGAACCCAAAGGATATTTGAAATGATGAGAACTAACTTAACCGTTTTGGAATAAGCAAAAACTTATGAAGAATACATTTTGCTTGTAAAGTGTTGTTTGAGTATGCGGTAACTAATGGTGATAAAATCATGGGTGCCCTTAAAGTGTAACATTATTGATATTTTTGGCTTATTCGGACGAATTCTGGAACCGTCAAAAAACTACAGAGAAATAATCATATTACTAACTCATAAAAATAAATCACATAAGTTAACGAAAAAGATTCGTTTTTGTTTTTCTTCTGACAGGTTATTTGCGCAAAAACTATAAGCATTACGAAGTGAAAGTTTTCTGAGATTGAATATTTTATAACTTATTCAGCTATTTTAAACTTTCCAGAAATGTGTTGACTGTTCAAATTTATTTTACATTGATTAAAAACATTTTTTTTAGAAAATATGTCAAAATAATTACTATGACTTCAACATAAATTTTAACTATGCTGAACGACACCTACTCATCAATAACTACGGTTTAATAGGTCACATGACCTATTTTCAAAATTCAAGACAATTTTTCTAATTTATTTTTTGTTGTTTGGGAAATTTTTGTAATCAACGTAAAATAGTGATTTAACCAATATCAAAATTCAACAATTTTCTATATATTTTCTGCCAGTAAGTTCGTTATAAATTGGTTACTTACAAAAATTAAAATCAGAAGACATATTTTAAACCATAATATATTCATAAAAATGGCGGTAAATGGATGAAGAAATATTAATTCTTTATTAATTAATCTTAACACCTACAAAAAAACTGCCAAATTTTTTGTACTTCCAATTTATTAGAAAAAAATAGTAAGTTTTATTATACTTTTGTCGATGACTATACTATCATTTTGAAGAAATATTGATTTTAAAATTAAAATATTCGGCATTTTAAACAACTTCCAATTTTATTTGCTTTTCCAAAAATATCTTATAATCTTCAAGATCTGAAAGCAGTTGCTTCAATTTTTATGATTTCCCTATAGGTGATTTAGCGCATTATTTCCATTTATATATGCTCACTAAAAACTATTTGCAATATTCAGGTGATTGTAAATATTCATAAGATTAGCAAAAAATGTTAAAGATTCCGTGCCAAGATTAGATGGTGCTTCATATTATAGAAGGAAAGGAAGATATCAAAGACAAACAGCATAGCAAGAAGACATCGTCAGCCAAGAAAGTAGCAGTTTTTGAAGTGTAAAGAAGACTCTTCGATGAAAACATAAGAATGTGGGAACGTACCAGGTATAGTGGACGTGGTCTCCTGCGTGTCCTGGGCGACGGCCACAGCTCCGAAGAGGAGCACCAGGCCCGGCAAGAGGAGCTCTCGCCAGCCCGAGATCATGGTCAATCGTGGCACTCACATGTCTTCGACGCGGCCTGCACCATTTTAACCGTTGCCTGCAGCGCACTGACGTCGCGACGGCGTCGGGGCCGACACGCGCCGCGGCACCGCGCAACGGCGCCCGAACCGCCCCCCAGGGCCGGACTGGGGGGAGCGCGTAAACAAAGATCGCGGGGAAAACAGACGACAGCACACACAGTCCACATATATACGCGCGTTCATATGGGCGAGAAAGATTGGAGTCGCTGTTTGGGTTATAGCGTCGCTTTGAAGGTTGTGGGAGTCGGTGAGGATAAAGGACTCTTTATGAAGTCGGAGGAATCGATCGTCAAGTTTTTTTGTAAAAGCAACAAACATAATATGGGAATTTTTTTTTAATTATGAAATATGGTAAAAACTTTTTTGAGGGGATAAGTTCAGCATGTCTAAGAACCCGAGAATCTCTTTTGACAGCCGTCACGTAACCACTAATACGGCGATAAATTTAAAAAAATGTGCATTGAATTGGCACAAAGATATCCAAAACAAGTTGCTTAGAATTCAATCTTTTCCGAAATTTCGATTTCTCACGATTTTCGGCAACGGACCGACAATGCCCAAGACCGATCCCCGCGCGCCGGCGAAAAGGGTCCGATTATGTAATATTGCCGGTGATCAGCAGGTAGTCATGTACCGAACATCAAAACATCGAAACCTTGAACGACGACGAATTCGGTATGAAATAAGCATAAAGGGGATCGAAGAAATGGTAAAACATGAACATTATAATTAATGTAATATTCGGAAGACGTCAGTTACCAAGTATGTAAATTATCGATAGTTGAGGAATATCTAAAGCAGATAAGAATTTTGTGTTCTCTTCGATTGTTTCAGTGTTACAACGGAAAATAATGATGATACAGTATGTGTAATTTCTAATTGAGAAAAATAAATATACAGGTGACAATTTCGCGTTTAATTATTACAATATATACAGTACGTGTAATTTTTAATTAAGAAAAATGAATATACAGGGTGTACCGACGATCCCAAACCACAGGTGTGTGTAAGAGGGTTAGTGGAGGGTAGTGCCGATCCTCAGTTATCGTAAGGTGACCAGGCGATTCTGCTTTGTAGAATCTTTTCCATTTTTTTCCTATCTCTTGTAGTCTTTCTTGCCTCGTTCCATGTGATGCCGCGCACCCCCAGCAGTCCTGCCATATTCTGATTCGACGTCCGCTTCAGTTTATCCCTACCCCTCTTTCCATTCCACCTAGCTTCCCACACCTCTCTTACCGCATTTCCATCGCTCATACGAACCAAATGGCCGAACCAGCTCAACTGTCTTTCCTCAATCTTCTCCAACACAGACACCACCCGTAACCTGTTCCTAATTTCTTCATTTCTTATTCTATCCAGCTTTGTTACCCTCAATCCTCATCTCCAGTATCGATTTGAGCTTTTTAGATAATACCCATGATTCACTTTCATAGCACAAAAATGGGAGAAACGCTGTTTCTTTAGTAACTTCCTTTTTATTTAGAAATATAGTCTGCATAGCATGGTACAGTTTATTAGTTATCTTAATTCTGTTATTCACCCTCTGATTCAAGGTCTCTCTTCGTATTTACTATCGCTCCGAGATATTTTAGATTTTCTATCACTTCTATTCTATGGCCCTCAATTGCAATGTCTATCGGTTCCTCTTCCTTCGTTATTATCAAAATTTCCGTTTTTTCCTTGCTCACTTTCATTCCGTATTCATTCTGGGGTCTTGTGCCATACTTCTATCGCTTTAAATTCGTTTTTACTTGAGACTGCTATTATTAAATCGTCAGCGTACAAAAATTCCTTGGTAATTATTGGTTGGAAACGTTTCGTCCCCACATGCACGGTCTAAATCTAATTTTGTCCAGATCTTTCTTAAGACTCATCTCTAACACCCTTTCATAAACATTACCCGCGACCGATAGCAATAAAATGCCTCTGTAATTTGTCAAAGGACATACTCGCGTCCGTGCCCTAGGGAATTATGAGGATAAGGAGACCTCAGAAGGACTTAAGAAGAATTCTGGAATGTGGTGGTCAGGAGACTAGGGAGAAAATACTGGAGGTGTGGAAAGATGGCGGCGTTTATGAGAAAGTACGGGAAAAGCCACAGAAGAGCACGTTACGTCGATTCAAGGATCTGTTTTTGCCTCCTGGAGAATACACGTTAGTGTATTGTGTTGCCCAAGACCTAAAGATAAGAAAGGAGACTGCCACCATATTTAGAAAGATCTCCTGAGGTCGGCAAGGCACTGTACCTGCCGGGAAATGAAAGAAATGTTTTTTATTTTATTTGGTGACTAAATATGCGTCAATTGCTAAGCCGACTTACCTCTCGATGTGGGACTATTTATCCTTTTTACTTTAGGAACATTCTCTATATTGGGATACACCTTATACAGTTATAAACAAAATTAAAACGTGATGCACAACTTGTATTTAAAACCTCTTTCGTATTGTTACGCAAAAATTTACCTTATAAGCATTATTAGGCTCAACATCATTGTATATAAAATTTTTTTTTTGAAGCTTTGAATGAATCCAAAACTTTTTTTTTAATGAGCAAGACGAAATAAATTATTTTGGCAAAAATACACCTCTAATATACAAATCCCAAAATTTTCCAAAAAAATCCGTTTTTTTCTTTTGGAAAATAAAAATTCTCAAAACCACATTCGTGCGACCACTCAAATGAAACCTCGCGACGTGTACGTTTCACTTAACGCACGGAGGTCACCGCAATTCGCCACAGATTACCGTGGGAAATGCTTTACAATCGACCGTTGCATTGTTCTGATGGGAAAAGACGATACTTCCTATTAAAATATTTACTCGAGAACTACGCATCGTCCCGTCAGCGATTGATTGATGTCACGAGACGAGCCGTGGCCGAAGCACGCTAGGGAAAACCTCGGATAAATGAATACGTACCAGCTCCTAATTCGTCGACGGGGTAGCGAAATCAATACTTCCGCCAGTATCAACCGACGGAGTGTATGTAGTTGATGCACTTTCAAACCGTAAGCCGTGCTTCGCGTTTAAGGTAAACGTTGTAAACGACGCAGTTACTTTAGCGTGGTTCGGTTGAAATCTGCTGTGGTGGCTCTGGTTGTTGTCTGCGAGTGTAACGAAGTGGAAAACTATGCAAAAGAATACTTTGTTTTACTTTAAGTTGGTGTTTGTAACGTATATTTGTCGTACACCTTGACAACAGAAGTTTTTTTATTATTTATTCTGAGACAATGTTTTCAGACATGTTTAAAAGTGACTGAAGGTCACTATTTATGTATGAGAGGGCTTCACATATGTCTCCAGGATTGAAGGTATAATATAGTCGTGTGTCATCAGCATAAAGGTGGTAATTACAATATTGCAAGCACTTAATGATGTTCGAGGTGTAAATTATATAAAGTACAGGCCCCAGAATACTGCCTTGAGGAACGCCTGATATAATTGGGAGTGGAGAAGATAAACGACCATCATAAGAAACCTGTTGGGATCTATTGAATAAGTAAGAAAAGAAAAAATCGACAGAATTTTGAGAAAAACCTATATACTTTAATTAATTAATAATAATCCAACAATATCAAAACTGTAATTTGATTATCATCGATACTGCGCAATAAATCGTCAACAATGTTAGCCAACGCAAACTCACAGCTATATACCGGACGAAATCCCGATTGCTTCAAGGGCAAAACATTATGGGTATGCAAGAATGAACGAATCTGCATACTAACGGCTTTCTCTAATAACTTAGACAAAACAGGGAGAATAGATATAGGTCGCAAGTCAGTAAAATCAGTTGGAGAACTTGATTTCGGGAGGGGAGTAACAAGACTTCTCTTCCAAGAATAAGGAAAGACCCCCTCGAGCAGACAAGAATTAATTATATGGGTGATCATGGGCAAGAAATACGGACAACAAAGAGAAATCATTTTAATCGAAACGCCGCCCAGTCCCGTTGCGTTTTGAAATAAAAGAGAGGATAAGAAACACGGACAACATCACTAAGTAGACAGGTTTGATGGTGGACGCCAAACAAGGGCCTATCCATATCAGTACTCCGAGACAATGGTTCCGTGGCGAAGATGAAGGAAGCAGATGGCACAGTAATTCCCTAGTATATGTGCATGCGTTTTTGCACAAATAAATAACTTCTACTTTTACTTTTTGCCATATTATCCTTTTTTTTTTGGCTTGCTTCCTTCTTCCCTAGAACTTCTCCGCTCTTAGCTGAGTCTAAGACAGTGTTACGTAACTTGCAACAGTTATGTTTCCCACGACTTTGTTCTATTTTCCGGTGTTCTCCAAGAATCAAGCCTTGGACCTCTACTATTCATGTTACTTATGAACGACTAACTACTGAAGATCGATTGTTTGATCCATTTTGGGCAGGCCGATGATATTTCTTCTTTACACACTGTTTATTATTATTTCTGTTGCAATTTTACAACATTCTTCTAAACATACTTCGTAAATAACTTACGTATGTTAATAAGTTATGGAGATTTCGGAGTAATTTCGTCATTGCTTCACTAGCATATTTTGACTGCTCTCAAAATGTAAGAATAAAATAAGTGACTGTTCCAATGTTATTTCCGTGTTCAATACATACTTATATGTAATACACCCGAAATAATTGCAAAATTATTACATAACCATAAAAAAAAAAGCAGACTAACACACATGAAATTAACGTGCGCACACCTTTCATTGATCATTTCATATATCAGTTACTTTTGCTAACTAGGTGACTAGGTGAGAGAGTGAAAGTAGTTTAACACAACGCATTAAGGAACAGACAAAGACAGACGAGGTAAAAGATTTATTCGGATTGATGTATCGAAACCACCACTACAACTCACAAACCAGTGTCTCAAGACTTGGCAGTAAATTTCCTGTCTACTCTGAAAATTGAATTTCGTGCACGAACCCAAAATCCGATCAGTTTATTCGTGGCAATCAAAACGATCGCTGTAAACTGTTCCGATAAAGTGGAAAATATGTCTTTGGATTTTTCGAAAAATTATCTCCTGTGTTTGATATTTTGCACGTGTTGGAGTGTACGGGAAATAATGGCGTTTCCCGACGGGGCGCCGGTTGATGCTTGCGTGAAACCGCGACCGAATCAACCCTATCACGGACAGGCCAAACCGCGATCCCCCGAAACTAACCCCTATCACGTATTTGCGTCCTCGGATAAGTACGGACCTGGGCAAGACATTACAGGTCAGTAATTTTCGGTTCCCAATATACGATTTAAAATAAATCACCGGTTGAAGAAATTATTTTTTGAATAGGAAGTGCGATCAGTTGATTTGATGATCACATTAAACTCTTTATTAGAATTAGGCCGCTTGTAAAACTTAGATATTAGAAAAGAGGCCATGTAATTCTCAAGATAAAACGCCTAAAGGATTTAACATTGCCAAAGTGCTTACAGAAAAAATCTGTTATTATGTGAATTCTGACAAAGCGTCATATTATTTTTATCATATGAATACACTATTAATTAAAGGTTATTTATCTATTATCACTTATCACAGAAACTAATGAACGAATATTATTAATAATCATAGTCAAAAATTCTAAGCACTACTACTAAGTATTAAAAACACAAGTAGCACCCGAATAACTGAACCAATTAATTGCTATACATAGGCTGTCTCACGAAACTGACTCATTAGAATTTTTTAAAGTTCTAGATGAGATTTGATTTTGAAACTTGCAGAATACTCATCTTCATTAATTTTACTTGCTGAATACTAGAAGCTTTGACATATCTCTGCCGGTTTTATGAAACAAATGTTACTATTCAAAAAACTATCAGAAATAGGTATACCAAACCTTAATACCGATCCATGCAGAATTTTGCTGCATTCATTTCCTTGATGAAGCCACGTTGCATTTGCAAAAGTAAGTTCTTTTTAGTTTAAAGATATCCATGCAGTTTGTACACTTCTCACAGTGTGAAATCATTAAAGGAAATAATGCCTTTCTGCTGCTAATCACTGTAATGAAATTAAGAGGCAACTTTTATATTAAAAATTTTACCTCGCGTAGGATTTGAACCTGGCACCTCTCGTTTACCGGGCGAGCACTCTGCCAATTGAGCCAACGAAGTCGACAGGTTCTGATGATTTGAATCACATCAAATACAGTTCTTAGAGAGCCGGCAGTACGGCAATTATGTAGTTTGTGCACTTCGTTCAGTGTGAAATCATTAGCATTAGCATTATTTCTTAGGGAATACTTCGGAATACCCCACAAGATTATCCGTTTAATAGAAATGACGTATGAGAACTCAACATGTCAAGTGATTCACAAAGGATGTCTAACTGAGAAAATTGACGTAGAAAAGGGAGTAAAGCAAGGCTGTTTACTATCGCCAATACTATTTAATATATGCCTGGACTATGTGATGGGAAACACAATTGAAAAAGAAAATGGTATAATGTGGAGCTTCCTAGAAAATAGGAGGTTAACGGGGATTGACTATGCGGACGACATATGCCTTATATCACATAGGGTGGAAGACATTAATAGAATAGCGTCAAAGCTGATGAAAGAGGATTTCGCCTGTTGTTTCAGAAAAAAATATTAAACATGTTTTATCCACATTACATAATAGTAACACATAGGTACACCTCCCAAAAATAATAAAATATCTTTTACACAAACACAACATGCTTCTATCAAAAACGCTACACGTCTATATACACAAAACGAAAGTGGAACAGTTGTCTGTTGTACAGCTGTATACTCTAATACGTACAAAATTGAGGTGAGGTAATAACAAGAAAAAAGATTCAAAATGTTAGATTGCGCATTATGTATAAACCAGTATAATAATACTGTGAATAAATTGAGATTAACCAACATTTTTATTGGTCAAATGCCACTTGCAAAATGCCAGGTATTGATGCAATTGCAAACAGTGTAGCTTGTTTTAACTTTAGAACGTTGTATCTGATTTTATGTGTTATTAAAACTTGGAGAATGTTGCATGGTTAGAACGTATTATTTCGAAATATTAATATCACGGCTGTATTCTTTCTCAAATTATAGCATAGCCATACACAATATCGCCAACAGAAGTTTAGACAAGGAAGAAAGTTTTACAAATATCTTAATTAAACATTTTACGACTGCATCTTTGTATTATATTAATCTGTTTGTTAGGTAAAGATTTTATGGCATCCACTCTCGTTGTCTTATGACCCCATCGAGATTTTTTAAACATTTGTTACTTGCCCAAACTACATCCATAAAATTAGCGTTTAAAATTATTTTTTCTTAAACGATTCTAAACTTTGTATAGTGACAATCCAGGGCCGAACCTACTTCAAAGGTTTCTTCATCCAAGCTAGAGACGCGGTAACCAACGAATGGATTGGAGAATGGGTAGAAAGTGAAAATACTAAGGTTCATCCCGAATGCAGTGCAATAACACACGCTGACGCCAAGGAGAAGCACCAGGCGGTACTTCTATGGAGGGCACCAAGGAGCGGACGTGGAGGAACCGTGTATTTTACGTACGTCAATATAAAAAATTCTTTTTAATATATTTATGATAGCAATCGTGGATTTCCATATCAAGGATGAAAACTCAAATAATGATTTTTTTTATATTCGATTTTTAAAAGGCATTCTTGCAACTCAACCAATAGAATTGAACAACTTCAATTTTTGCCTAAGTTTAATGCGTAAAAACACTTATTCCTCAATATTTAGCGCATATTTTGCAACGACTTTTGGGCTTTTTACACTGAGTCATTCAATTCTGATAATAAGCAACATCGAAAATGGATCAAACTAATAATCTTCTTTAAAAATCTTTTTTATTACTTACAGGGGGACAGTTTTAAAAGAATATCAAGAATTTTGGTCGGACATTGTCAACACAGTCCAACACTGAATATATGATAAGAATTATAATCTAAGTTTAATAATGAAATTAAGATTTTAATGTAAATTTTAATACTGTTGTACATAATATGAAATAAAAACAAAGAATTTAATATGTTTATTTATGTGTACCATTACTGATAAATATAGAAGATCTTATAAACTCATATAAAGGCTTTTGTTTCAAAGAAGTATTGTTTACAGTGAAAAAAACGTATACAGAGCACCTCAATTGAAACGGGCCATCTCAAATAAATGTTTTTCTGCTATAACTGTAATTTTCATATGAGGCAATTTTTATATTAAAAAATTTTACCGCGTGTCGGATTTGAACCAGGCACCTTCCGCTCGCCTGGCACTCTACCAGTTGAGCTAACGAGGTGTCTGGTTTATCACAATTTGAAATGTCTCAAATACAAATCTTAGGAAGCCGACAGGATGGCAAATATAGTGTAATAAATGATTTCACACCGTAAGAAAATTGCACTATATATAAAATTGTCATATCAAAAGGGACTTTTTTTAAAGAAAATGACTTTTTCATACATGATGCCGTAGAGAGAATTAAGAGACCTGCCATCAAAAGTTGCTGAATGTTTTGAGATAAACAAACCTGGATTTTCTTCGATGTTTTGGGTCGACCTGACGGTACAAATTCGAACTGGCAATCTTACATCCGTAACTTGGCCATGTTGCTCAAGTTTTGCTTTTTCGGCTTTTGCTATTCAGCAGAAATTTAAGATGGTGGCTACTTTTAAGCGAGAAATCCGTTTTTTAAGAAAAAATCTTTATCTGTGGATAAAAGCAAAATAAAAACAAATCCACTAATCTCCATTGTATTGAATGCTTAATAACACCATCTAAAATCACTAATCGCTACTAAGACTTATTACAATGGTATAGGCGCCTATATGAAGCGGGAAATTTAAAGTGTAAACGCCCCCTATGATCATTAGCAGATACTAAAAACCAAACGCAATCTATAAATGAGATGCAGACGGCTAATTTTCAATTCAGGCTCTAAAACTAAATAAATATGGCTTTAATATCATTTTTCAAGCATAGATGGCGCCACTGACGCTTTATCGACGCCGCAGGAGGCGTCGTGACGTACGCGACGGCGTTAAACGTTGGTCAGTGAAACGCCGCTTCTGACAAGAAACGGTTCAAGAGAGAGAGGGTGCTGCAGTTGCTTCCAGTAACGTCATAATAATAATTCGTCGCAATATAAGGCCAAAGCTCAAATAAGGTTAGTCACCATAAAAAAAAATTAATTCTTTGTTTAGATTAAAATTTAATATATACGCATATATGAAAATAGATAGGGGCAAAAGCTCGCTTCGTTGACCTAGTTTGCATAAATAAATTAGCTATATAGAATCTCAAAAATACATTTTCTATTGTTTCTTAGTGCGGAAAAAGAAGGTGTAGAATCAATATTTATATTTGGCACGCGATTAAATATAGCGTTGCGAATGATATTTTGTCATTTTACCGGTTCCATATGACAGAGTCGTTATCTCCCCAAATCAGATACTCCCATACAAGCTAAGTTTCAATTGATAAATTTCCCATTCGCCGTATCATCTGTACACCTCCACTTCCGGCAAACTAGCGCGCAGTTTATAAAGTACCCTCTCCGGCGAATATACACAGCATTGAATCTGTATGCTAGTTCCGCATTTGCATTCCGGAATTACTTTACACCTTATCGTATATGCATGGTTAAAGTTAGAGAGACCCGGTGCAATTTGTCGTCCCTGGGGAGGAGGCACGTGCGGGTGGGGGGATACGAGGGGCGGAATTTCACTGATGTCTACCCTAATCAAAATGAATAAAACGCCACGACAGACAGAAAACGCGAAATACGGAAAGGTGTAACGGTTAGAGGAATTTACATAATAGTTCAGCGAACAGGAAGGGACCGAGGTATTTAAGGGTTGGGGAGAAACGACGCAAAAAAAAAAAACGCCGCGCTAATTCAATTAAAGTTTAATTACACTTAAACGTCAAGTTATTATGTAAATAGCGATGTGGGTAGAATCAATAAAAGTAGCGATAATTAGATTACTAAGAGAAAAAAAAACTTGAAATTTTAAATTTTATACTTCAACATCGTTTAACTTTTAAACTACGCCAAATAACATTTAAGTTTATATTACATTTTTTGCTGGGAATAGCATGAGCTATTATTTCCCGCGTTTTCGACATTTATTCAAGACACACCCTATATATGAATTTATAGTATTATAAGCTTAATTCAAAATAAATCGACTTTAATATGAGAACAACAGAATGTCTTTAACTGGTGAATCGTCTGGGCTAATTCAATTAAAGTAAAGTAAAGTAGAGTTTAATTACACGTAAAACGTCAAGTTATTATGTAAATAGCGGTGTGGGAAGAATCAATAAAAGTAGGGATAATTAGATTACCAAGAGAAAAAAAAAATAAGCAAAATAACATAAAAGTTTATATAACATTTTTGGCTTGGAATAGTATCAGCTATTATTTCCTGTAATTTCGACATTTATTCAAGACACACCCTATATATGAATTTATAGTATTATACAGCTTAATTCAAAATAAATCGACTTTAATATGAGGACAACACAATTTCGTTAACTGCTGAACCGCCCTCTAAATTTTAATTTAAATATCTTGATGGAAACTGCAATAGATTACAGTTTCATACATTTTCTTAGAACATAATTTGAAGTAAATTACATTGTTTTCGGAAAATAAATAATAATGGTGGCCGAGTAACCCACACTCCAAATTTTTTATAATTTAGTTTTTCGTTTAACAGAAAGATACAGTATAGTACTGCATAGTCTGTTCTCTCTAAATATTTCACGAATTTTTGGAATTATAACTTTGAACAATATTGTAAATTATATAATATTACTTTATTTCTGATAAATAAAAGAAAATATATAAAAAATATTGGGGGAATGAAGTACTTGCTCCCAGTTGTTTATTTTTGTTTCCAAAAACAAAAAATGTTACATATTTTTATACATCAAAATTTTATTTTCTACATTATTAATTTTTAAAATGTAAATGATTAAGGTTTTATTATTAAACCGAAACGTTTTACTCACTCTAACGGTTGTTTAATTACATGACTTCAAAAACCAAGAAAATCTACGTATATAATAGTAAATTATTTCTATACATTTTCTGAGTGGCTTTTAGTGCAGAAAAAGTGCGATTTTCGGGGTTCCCTTTGATGTTAGCTAGCAAATTTTCTCAGCTTTCAGAATATGTATAGTTTGATAGAGATATGTTACCGCGTACGGCCGAAAAATACAAAAACATGAAAGAGTGCTACGATTTGATATCCTAGCTACGATGTGGCCCCCTAAGGGCGTCTGGGGGCCACCTATGCCGTTTTGGAATCGATATTAGTATTCTACGGGATCGAAATAGGGGATATATATATATTTTCAAGCGAATCCATGAGAAAAAAGAAATTTAAATTTTTTTATGTCGTCACATGCGAAAAAACCAAAAATATGTTTTTTTACCCCGATTCGCCTGAAAAGTCGTATACCCGCTATTTCGACCCCGTAGAGTACGAATATCGACTGCAAAACGGCATAGGTGGCCCTCAGACGCCACCTCGTAACTAGGATATCAAATCGTTGAATTACTAAAAACACACAATGTGTAGTAATAATTTATTTTTACAACTGGGATTAAATGCGCGTCTCCCACTTCAAACCTGATTCTGAAAAAAAAACCTTTTGATATTCATAACATTAACACTTCAAAAGACCCTCAAAAAACCTTTCAACCACACCAAAGAAAATATTTATTACACCTTCTGCTCTCTTGATATTGCTTTAGTATTTTAGCCAAAGAAAAAAAATGTTACAACTTTTATTTACCGCTATATTTGAACATACATATTTTTTCAAACGCTTTTTTATGCGTTCGTATTACCACCTTTGACGACCCCAATAAATAATACCTACACTATAACTAATACCAACTTTTTATTACATTACAACCCTCTTTTACACTGCTTTTTTAATTGGGTACTTCGGCGAAAGCCACAAATATCTAATTGGGAGAACCGTATCCGATCGCAAGCTATAAAAGCAATGAAAAACCCACAGTTGAATGGAATATTTACTTATTTACATCTGCGGAATAAATTGAATGGCATTGCATTGGCATGATTCACCCGTCATGTCATCATTAGCTGCGAATAGAGGCGTTTTTCATATTGGTATGATAAATTATATGAATGAGCTGTCAAGCTTTTTATAAGTCAAACATGTCAATTTTGGCAGAGTTCTATTGAGTTTATTTTTTTATATTATACACGTTACAAGTTACATTTCAATAATAGGAGGTAGAATTAAGATGAATGCACATAAATATCCCCAGTTACATATATTTATATTTGCAGGAGAATCATGGCTAATAATGTCAGCTTAATCTTGACATTGCTATGCTTAATAATGGTTAACAATCAAAGAAGTTTCGTGGATACAGCACCCACTTTAGCAGCACTATCATCAGGTAAGTGGAAAAGTTTGTGTTGGGTCGATAAGAGCTGCTGGATGAATTGGTTAAATCACCTAAAATATCCTGTTAAATATATTGATTAATTGCTCCAGTCGATTACAAGCGTTCGGAACATTACCAGCCAATTTTAGCTGAAACGGTGGTTAGTTAATAAAATTAAGAACCCCATTACTGCCAACCTCCTTCCTATATTAATTGTCTTCCCTCGCAAAGTACGACTTTAGTGTTTATTTTACGAACATGGTTGTATAGGAAGATGTAAAAGATGTTCTGCCAGCAATATACCCCTACAATATTATTTTACTTTAGTAACTTAACGAAGTTTGAAACTCAAATTATAAAAAAGATTGCCTTGTTCATATTATGCGTTACGTACAGTGGCGGCCATTAATTTGGAAACACCGGTCTTATCTAGTTTACTGGATATTTATAATATTCAGCAGTGTAAGCCTTATGTCATAAACTCTTGTCATCGTTTGTATTGTAGCCGAAGCGAAGGTTTTGCTTCACTTTGCTCCCTTTATCGCAGTATACAGGTCACAATAAAACACCGAGTTATCAACCCAAGCTTATAATATTTTAATTACATGTTATAACCTTTCAAAGAGTGCTGCCAGTAAAACTTTTATTATTAAAATAGAGCAGAATTGTCTTGACAGTTTCTAATATTTAGTGGTGGCACCATTCATTTCTATTGCGTTTATCAGTCTTCTGTTCATCGATACAACTGCATTTCTTAGGTGATCTTCGTTCAGCACTATCCAAGCCTGCTGAATCGCTCCACAATTCTTTATTGTTTCTGGGAACCATATTTCATGAACGAATTTTCTCCACCATTAAACTCCATACATTTTTAACAGGATTTAGGTCTGGGCTACTGCGAAGGCCACTACAACATGTCAATATTATTGACCCTTAACCAATCCTATTACTATTCTGCTAGTATGAATAGGAGAATTGTCCTGCTGAAAGATGAAATTTCCATCGATAAACCTATCTGTTACGCTTGATAACATTGTTTTCTAGAATTTCTCTATAAACTTAAACACTGTGATGCATGTGCGCTAATCCAGGACCATACGTTTATGGAGAACTTCCCACTGGTGCGCAATTTGTGTGTATATCTTTCATTTCTTGATCTATACACACGGATTCTGCCATCATAACAATACTTGAAGACTTTCTCGTCAGAAAACTTTGTTCCAAAAGTCGGAACCCACATTCAAATGTTGAAGTGCAAATCCAACCCTGTTTTCTTTCAGTGCTACTGTTAGAAAAGGCTTTCTGGCAGCACTCCTGCTAGACAAGCCGGCTGCTTTTTTTTTCTTCGGGCAGTTCTTTTTGAGCCAAGGAAGTTCGCATTTTTGCGGGCTTCCACAGCGTTCGAAAACGTATTTTGGATGATGTGGTCAACCAAAGCCTTCGTAATTTGTTACTTTAGGGCGTAACAGCGCGTGCAACTGTGTGGTAAAGTGTCCACTCCTTTTTTACTTTGGAAATGCAACTATGGCTTACATTTAAGGCTCCAACCTTCTTCCAGTTTGCTGATGGCCCGAATTTTTTGAGCTTCTGTTAGATTTATCGGCAGTTTTAAGTTTACTAATCGATAATGACACAAAATTGAAACAGTAATTGCCAACATTGATATGTCAATAATGTGGTCAAAGTGACAAACAATTTACTATAGAAAAATCGTGATGTTTCCAAATTACACCTCTCCAATTCTTTGCCTGCAGCGATTTATATAAAATATATCATATTATCACTTTTAAATAATCTGTTTAAATTATCGCCATTTGTTTATCTTTCACAAACAAATACGACCGATTCTAAAGTGAACTGCGAAAGCGGATTTTCGATATCTCAAAATGGAGTGCGATTGATTTTTTGAAGGTCCTATAATGGATAGAACTACAAATAGAATTATTGTTACTACAAACAACTACAAACGAAATACTAAGATTTTCCATAAAAAAAAAGTTTATTTTTAAAAAGTGAGGTGATTTCCGCAACAAGATTTGGACTTTCTGCTTTATACATTTGATAAAAGAATATTACAAGATATTTTTTCTATAAACAAGCAGTAACATGTTAATATTTCCTGCGAAAAAAGTTGGTAATCTCGCACCTACAATTTCGAAATACACAATTGGACGCCATTGCAAAAGTTCGTGCAAAAGTCTATTGAAGCCACGTCAAGTATAAATAGAAAAGTTCGTGTTGGCTTCCCAACTCGATCAACCTTCTTTCATATTACCCAGAGGTGGGAATTGTGTATGGAAATGAAAAAAAGGTATTTCTTTACACCTGAACAGCTTTGGTGAATGCGGTGAAAACAATGTTCAAATGTTCAATCTCTGAGTTACCGGACGATAAATAGCAAAAATAAAAACTTGCGGTCGTATCGGTATATGGAGATATATTTCCAACCGAAATCCACACGGGATTTTTTTTATATATAAATGAAACATTTCCCATTCAATGTGTTTTATTCCCTGCTAATATATTCATTCACCGGGTTTTGGCGTTTTGTATATCGTGCAATCAAAGGAATAAAATACCGTTAATAACCCTTTGATGGAATTGCCAAAGTTTAATTACTAAAATTCGAAATTTAAGCTCCGCTTCACAAAGGGATCGCGCTAAATTTCAGACTGCTAAGCCGAAAACACGCGATCACCACGTTTTATCCTAATTATACGTTGCGCCGTTTCATTCGAACGCGCTGTGAAAAGATAGATCTCTCCACGGCGCGTTCAGTTATGAATCCCAAAGGATTTAAAGTACCCGCAGCTAATTCGCCAAATAGGTAGGTATAAAGGTAGACGTGGGTGGGTTTGCGTGGGCATACAATGTGAAAAAGATATAGAGAAAATATAGAGAGAGAATAACAAGTATTCTTGTGCAGAGAAAGCTTGTTCTCTTACACTTAAAGAAACATTTACTTCTTTGTTAGAATAATTCAATCATAACAAGATACAGCTCCACCATTTTCCCGTTTTCAAGGTGTGTACGATATATTCAGATATAGATTTAGCAGTTATTGTGAGATTGTACCATTCAGATTCCCTAAAAGTCTTCGAGATCTAATTGTGCAATAGAATTAAAACAAACCTCAGTTGAAAAAATTATTACATAAAAAAATTATTTATAACCGCTCCATCTGTAGTGCTAGCGCGAATGTGCCTAATTATTTATGTTATAACTTAGCGTACCACTCCATCTATAGTGCGTATGCGTCGCCGAGGGGCACGCCACTGTTTAAATTCAAACTTTGTTTATCAATTTGTCTCACTGTCCATTTATACGCAATGTTTTTATTCGTAATTTCTTAACATATTTGTTCGTTGTTTAATCACCTATTTTGAGGTGTTACTTTTCGGACTAATCACCAACAATTGTGCTCGACAAATACGGAGAAAAAAAAATTACTTGAGAAATTATTAATCCAACAACAAGACGTATAAATGTACAGCGTGACGCACCGAAGGCTGGGTTTTTGATTACGTCTCTATTTGTCATTTTTCTTTTTTCTCGCTCTTTCTTTTCCCAGTTTCGAATAACACCATTTCATTCTGAACGACACCAATGTTCATCCCATCTCTTCAGTCACCTTGATGAATTCCTCATACATATTGGGTAACTGATAAGCAAAAGACGTGACAATACATCGCATTTTGGAGTCAATTTAGCCATGATATCGTTGTGCCAAACCTAACAGCTTCTAAAATACTTTAAATATTTCTACTATTCCTAAAATACATTAAAGATTTTCGCTACAACGCAAAGTTATTTCTCTTTGTCCACGCTTCGTTTTTCACATTTTAAATTACAGGTAAAAACGACTTTTAGTAACTTTCAGAACAACCAGAAAACCCTGCAAAAAGAATCAACGCCCCCGAACACTTTTTCTTTTCCGAACGTTAATCACGAGAAGTTTGTGCGAGGTTCAACTTTTACGAAGTCGTTACGATTCGACTTTGCTGTCAATCCATTGTTAAAAAGTAAAGAAGGTATAGAAATTCAATTAATCCATTTAGGCTACACTTATCGGCATGACAAAAGAGTTATCGACTGGAATGTGCCAATGTAGGCGTAGACTTTACCCTAAAAAAAAAAAGAAATAGAATTTTTAAGGAGCCTCTGGCAGATTTAAAATTACTCTTTTATTTCACATTCTAACCTTTGTAAAAGCCGTCAAAGAGGATATCGCAATGTTTCTAGCGCCCATCGTGGGGTTCTCGATTTACATTATTTTAAATATTTGCAAACTAACAGGGGTAAAATTTAATGTGGGACTAGTTTTCTTTATAAATAAGTGATCACTTTTAAGCTTAAGAACCCGATGGGTAACCACGTCAGCATAGTTTCCCAAATATCCCATGAGAGTAAGTCTGAAAATACGCGGTAAATCTGACTGCTTCTGTTATCTAATATGTAAAGGTTCAACTATAAGTAATGCAGCTCTTGAAAGTATTGATCTAAAATAGTTTGTACTCCGAGCATATAAGGCAAAATATTTAAAAGGCATTTTTATCGATTTCTATTGCAGGTTCTCCCGAAGTAGTACCACAATATCAGGTACGGTAACACATATGGACTTAATCAATATTTAGTATAGTATAGCACGTCAATTAAAAAAAGCAAACATAGGATTGAACAAATCAAATACATGAAATTACCCAATTGAGAAATTTTCATTGGCGTACTATCCAGAAGCAAAAAATCACCAGGATCTTTTTAACTAATTCATATCTGTTCGTAGGATGATTCAGTAGTCAGAGATCTAGAAGATTTGAAGAATACGCTAGGTAACTCAAAAAAAAATATAATTTCCAAACCAATACACTCAACACCTTTTTTTTTGTAGGAAAATCTCTAGAAGTGGTCAAAACACACTCAGAGGTATTCAGCAATGTGAACGGGCACCAAGAAGCTCATTCGGACACGAAAGAACAACGTCAGATTCTTAATTAAATTTTAATTGCACCCTCTCTAATTGATTTTTATTTCTGCAGTGCACGAAAACGGAAAACTAGTAGCCAGTATCGGGCAAGAATTGGAAGAAGCGCCCGGTCCTGATGGCACCCCCATCAGTAAATTACGCACTAAAGTCGATATCCCCTCCAAAGGCATCCACAAGACAATCGACCAACCACTGAATGCGAAAATGCTCGAGGGTACCGATAATGGGAATAGAAGAGCTAACAGTTTCGAATATGTACCTATAAATAGGGATAATGTGAGCGATTTTTAATTGTATAAGTGGCAATTGAAGATAAAATCAAATAACTGAATTTGAAGTGGTGTTTAAATTTCCCGCTATACATCGTTCATAATCAAATAAAGCATGGCAACCAATTAGCTATCGTGTTTAAAGGCGGGAAAATTAAATTTAATCAACGAATATAATATATATGTTCTGTGGACCAATCAAATCGCTGAATTAACTTGTACAACCCATCCAATTGGTTATAAAACTATATTAGGCAGGGTTAATGTTAAAAAGTGGCAATTATTTGTTTAATTTGGATAATATAAAGACACAGGCGTTCTCTTTTTATTTTTAGTTGCCAGCAGGTTTTATCATGCCGAAAATTATAAGCAACATGCATCCACCACCCTACAAATTTAAAACCAATGTTTGCAGGATCGTGAAATAAAATGGTTGTATTTGAAACTCTAGGAGCGGTACTAATAAATATATATATATATTTTTTTATGTATATACGATATAGAAACAATAAATATTTATAATTTTGTTTAATTTGCATTTCAATCTAATCATTTTTTCATTTTATATCATGCGTTACAGTCAGAAAAATACAATCCATATTCTGGAATCCAATATACGCCTTTAGATATGGCTGAATACGTTTTCTGGACCGGTGATGAAAAAGGGGTCACGTTAGCTATTGAAGAATTCTTACAAGAAGCTCTGGTAAGTCTAAATTTTGATATAATAATTTCCAGTTTGGAAAAAAAGATATTTTCAGATGTCAAGAGAAGAAGCTATATCGTTCCTGCAGGAGATAAAATACAACTTGGATTACCTGCAAAAACATTACACCGAAGTCGGTTTGAATACCAGAGAGAAGGCTAAGGTAATTGAATGAACAAATCTTGGATAATTTTTGAAGATTTATTCTTATTATTAGGAGAAAGAAAATGTTCCCAATGGTTTATTCTATAATAATAATTTCAAGGAAAGCAAAATTGAGAAGTTTAAGAGCGATAAGAAAAACTCAGAAGCCTGGAATAATTTTCTCAGAGGTGATTTCAAATTTCAATCACCCAAACCCTTTTGATCAACTTACAAATATTTTAGAACAAACAAAGTTAGATCAACCCTTAACAGCGAAACAAAATGATCAATACAACACCTTATTAGAAAGATTGAGAGTAGCAGATTTCTTATACACGGAATATTCCCTTGAAGAAGTGATTTACCAGTTGGCCAAAGTCATGTTCACTCAATCCTTGACGCGCGCCAGCTTAGAAGCACAGCAATCCTTGCAAAAATTCACTACGTTCTTGGAGAATGAAGCCGAACAAGGGCGCATTTCAAGAGCATTGGAAAAGAAGGTGTTAGGTGAGTACAAATATGGTAAAATAACCGTTAATTATAAAACATCTTATTCGTTACAGATGTTCTTATAGCGGCTTTAACCGACACTTTAAGCGAACATCCCGAATTAACAGCCGAAAATCAACAGGAATTAATTGACGTCGCAACTTCCAGGGAGAATTTGATGAAGCAATTGCTAAAACTAAACGCGCCAGCAGAACATAAAACTTTGCGAGACATGTTATTGCCGAATTTCATGGAAAGTCTCAAATTGAGAAACAACTCTTTGGTAGAACAAAACAAAGATTTATCTTTAAACATAGACAAGTATACCAATCACCACCAATAGGATATTGGAATGAATATCGCCCGAGAATTTTCAGTTCGACCAACTGCAAATTTGTTTTTCGGATAATTAGGTGAATTGAATAGTTTTAAGTACAAAAAATAAAGACTGGTATACACGATATATAAAGGAGAAACAATCTCGAGAGGGTCACCGGTTGGTGGTGTGCTGATTTCGAAATGAATTTTTCAAATTCTCAGGTTGATATTTCCAACATCATCCATTGAATTTAAAATATTATCAAAAAATTGTTTTATTATATTGCTGTAGATAATCGAGAGAGAGACATTGCATAAAATTATTAGGAAATGGTGTGATAAAATAAATATCTGTGGAAGGAAATGGAGGCAAGGTTGATTTGTATGTGAAATTCTAATCAAAAAACACGACTTTATCTGTTAAAATCTAATTGTATCAAACGTAGTAAATAAAATAAAGAAACTGAATTTAAGTACATACTAATATATTAAGAATAGTATCTAGAATTATTGTTTCCAATATTATTATTCAGGTTCTTTCTGCGCATGGACCAAATATGTATTTTGTTATTTCTTTACTTAATCAGGCTATACGTATAAAAACCTTTTGATTATATGTATTTCACTACAACCTTCTGTTTCCTACCGAAACGTAATTGTAAGAAAGAGTAGTTATTATTATATTGAAATGTGTATATAAATATGAAAAGTGAACAATTTATTGTATGACAAATTATATATAAATAAATAAACTAAATAAGACAGATAACCTCAACGCTATCAACACAAACTTTTTTTCATACTTATACTAATCAAATCTTAGAAGTGCAAGGTTTTTAACCGAAATCATTTTTAAATAAATAATAATTATAAAAATCCCTTACCTTAAAAAGAAGTTATAGCAACACATAACCGGCATGTTTCTTCTACGAATCCGTTGTTGAAATTACACTCATTTTTATTTATTATCGTTTATTTTAGGTTATTCTTTATACACAAACACAGAACAGAACTAGGTACTTTAGTTTACGGCATTCTTATTAAATGATCTTACATTATAAATCGCGACACAACACTTTACAAGTTACAACATTCAATTTTTAGTCTAGGTATGCACTCTACAAAAGTAAAGACCTGTCAAGTTTGGCTTTGGCTTCACGCATTGTGACGTCAGTCAGCATTCAACCAATCATGAATTGCGGTTTCATTCACCTGACCATTTCACATTTCCAAGGATAAGATTTTATGTAGGTTTTGAATATAGGTAATTTATTTATACAAAAATTAAAATCATTGAATTAAAATTTAATAAATACACGTGACACAAATACATTTATTTTTATCTTTTTTTCTAAATATAAGTTTGGCAATGGTACATTCATAAATATCTGCATCTATCCATTAAAAGTAATAAGTTATTAACCGAAAATTGATTTTAAAATCAATTATTATTCTTGGCTTGGCTTATCTCTAATACATTATATAGAATCGGGAGTTTGTATCGGTATCATACATTCCATGGCCCCACATCGGTTCTTGCAACACTTCTTCGGTCCGCGACAGTCACCATCGAATGAACACCGACTCGAACACACCCACGGACCCATAGGTTGCGATGGACAATATCCGCGCTTTGCTAGAGCGACAATAAGCAAAAATAAAGCGATTTTAAGCGGAAGACACGTTACGATTTACCTTGGTAATTTTCGGCCTGTCTCATAGTAACTGGCGCCACGCAAGTGGTACCTCCACAAGAAGTTCTGCAGCATTTCTGTTGTCCAGGACAGTATCTATCGTTCCAACAGATTTTGGCGCATTGAGATAAGGTCACGTGCGGCGGACAATCTCCTGGTTTCTGGCTGAACGCTACCGCTGCCAGAATAAGCAAAACTAGGATAGCGACGGCTGTATTCATCTTTTACGTTCGTCCTGGATGTTTACGGAAAGAATGATCGAAACAAAAAAAGTGAAAAATTCATTCTTAATAGTGCGGTAGTAGAGGGAGGAAACCGCAAAGTATAATTTAATTACGTTATTGTGTCGTAAATATTATCGAAATCCGTGTCTTACCTACGTAGTTAGTGGACGGATGTGGTTTTATTGTTAAGGATAAGCGTAAGTCAAAACATTGATGGTTGAATCGTAAAAAATATACCATTCAAATTCATAATAGTATAGTATAATAGGAATAAGGAAAGCATATATGTTCGGACAACAAGAATTTACTCATCGTATTTCTGAGAAGGATAATCTTCGGTATCGAATGAAGTTAATATTGTTTGCATCACTTATTTCTGTTAGAAGTTAATAAAAATTCAGAAATTTTTACTAAATGAAACAAAATGTAATTTATCTGCGTATATATTGGGTAAAACAAAAACCAAACCATATGATATATGTATGTATATGACATGCAAAATCATCAAACAGATATTGGTAGGAATTAGGAATCATTTTATAGAATATAGAGGTTATGTTTGCAATCAAAATAAACATATAAACGAAATTTAACTACCTTATTTTAGATATCTCAAAATCATCAACATTCAAAGAAATACATCAAATTTACCTTAACTGCAGTTTATTTTGTCTGTAAAACTAAATATTTACATTTTAAGCACACCTATGACACCTTTTCTTTTGGTTTCCCTACTACAATTATTGATTTAAATGGGATGCCCAATCCGACCAACTTCCAAGGTAATTCTTGGCGCTGTAAAAAACCATAAAATGTACCTACTTCAGTAAAATAACATGATTTCAAATGAACTTACTTAATATATCCCAATTTCCTAGCGATGTTTTGTGCATTAGCGCTACGTACACCCACCGTGCAGCTAAAAACTAAGATGGTGTCGAGTTTCGGCTTCTCCCTGTGATATTTTTCCAAAAATTCCGTTGCAGGGAGATTCTTTAGAGTATTTTCCAAGGTATCCACTTTAAAAGAAAATATAATTTCGAAGTGGGTAATAAAAACGTTGTTTTGTATATATCATCTTTTAATAAACTTATATTTGTGTAATAGTGGTTGGTAACGTCCAGTAACGTCTATAAATATAACCTCAAACTGTCACAAAATAAAATATCCCGGTAGTCGTCATCTGGCCGTTATTTATTTAAAGTACCAACGTGTCTTGTCAACTGTATTTAAAGATTTAATCTCTAATCTAATAGACTATTAATCATCTCCTGATGATGCTAACTTGGTTAGCGAAACGCGCGTCGAGAGATTGTGCATTGTTGTTTGGTGATAGTGGATAAACCTAGCATTGACTTTTGTCAGTGTGATAGTTATTGTTACACCAAAGGTTCCAAAACCCAATTACTGGACTCATATTTGTTATAAATAAAAATTAAAAGTTCTTTTTGGAACTACCATGCCGTAAAAACAGAAAAATCAACTTCAAATACCTAGCCAGTAGCCATCGGATCGGCGTAATTTCCTCTCTAGGAAAGATAACACAAAATTAATTAACCTAACTTTGAACCTGAAAGCAGCTGTTGATTTCCGTTTGTTTTAACACAACTAAAACAAACCTGTTCTAGTTTTTTGTGTTAGCTATAGTATGGCGATAGTTATAGGTATGTCTATTATAATAAAATATTTTCAATATAATAAAACTGCTCACGCTGCTACCAAAATATAAAAAAAATGTCAGTATGTTAATTGAAATTTTGGGCACCTATTAGTTGTAAACACATTCGGTTAAGTACTTTTATAAATATATAAATAGGCGTTAGTTGCAAAAAAGTCTCAGTCTTCGATGATTTAAAAAAGAAATAATTTATTACCTGGGATGTTTATGGATCCTGGTATAGTTCCAGTTTCTATCAGTTCGTTAGGTTCTCTCACGTCGACCAACAAGACCGTTGTATTGTCTTTTAAAGCTTTAACCTCGTGCCAGGTCACTATACCCGATTCTGTTTCCGCCGAAACCACATCAGAAAAATTGCACGCGCAAAGTGCGAACAATGAAACCATTAACTCGCCAATTTTAATGTGCATTTTCGAATGATTGTGCTCGTTTACTGAGTTTAAGGAATGTAAAACATTCTCTTATAGTACATGCTTAACGTAGTTAATAACAAGTGCAAAGAGATTAGATTAACGAGTTAAAAATATCTGAGTATATAACCGTCTCTTTGGTAAGAATATTCGGTTAGAGATTTATAATAGAAAAAAAATATATAAGTTCATACTTATCTTTGTTTATATTATCATGTTCTGTTGATTTATTTTCAATGTGCTTTCTTCATAAGCAATGTCCAAATATGTCGGTGTTGTATGTATTATTATTATATACTTACTATAATGGGGGTCATACAATTTAAGAGCAGAAGCATAGTTCACTAATTATAACGTTTATTTTGTCTGTAATACTAATATTTATATTTTAAACACATTTATTAACAACTTTTTTTAAAAAAGAAATTCCGCTACAATTCATTCAAACGCGATTCCCATTCCAACCAGCCGCCAGCGTAATTCTTAGCACTGCAAAAACACAAAAGGAAATAATATGAAATTGATGTATTTAAAAGTGATCATGAACATACTTAACATAACCTAAATCCAGACCTATTTCTTGCGCATTAGCGCTGCGTCTACCCGATCTGCACGTAAAAACTATAATAGTGTCGAATTTTGGCTTCTCTCTCTGATAGCGTTGCAAAAACTCCTCTTCGGAAACGTTCTTTAGCGTATCTTCCAGACTATCGACTGGTAAAAACGAAAAAAAAAAAAATTTGTTACATAAATGAAACATTAAACAATACATTATTAGTTCTTACGCGGGATATTTATGGATCCTGGGATAATACCAGTTTCTGCTAACTCGTAGGGTTGCCTCACATCGATCAGCAATACCGTGGTATTGTCTTTCAATTCCTTGACCTCCTCCCAGCTCACTACGCCACTGGTAATAGAAGTTGTCTCCATCGAAAGCAGACCATAAACTTGGCAAGCGACAAACGCGAATAAAACGATTGTTGTGTTTAATTTAACGGACATTTTTCGGTCGATTTTAGCTGTTGACTCAAATTGCAGAATGCGAAACTCCTTATATACCATATATAGACGCAGTTAATTAGGATTATAAAGAGATTAGATTAAGGAATGAAGAATACCTTATGTGGCTGTGAACTTGGTGGGAGAATCCGGTTTGGTTTGGATATGTGAATGAAAAAAAAAGCAAATTACGTAAACGAAATTAGCTGTTTTGTTCATATTGTCGATGCCTTATTTTATTTTTATTGTAATTTGGGATTTGAAAGATTGTTTTACATTGTTGGATGGTTGTTGGTCAATTTATTGGCCAATAAATAACTTGTAAAACGGTTGAACCTACTTACAATATTATCCAAACAAAATTTTAAAATTGCGTTTAAATTAAAACCTCATAAAACATGAAGAATTCTTCTTATTACAAGAAATGAGATAATTAACTGAAGAGGTTCTTTAATACTTATATACATACAATTAATTACCTTATTAAGTAAATTTCATATTCATGGTAATTTTATGCGTCATCCTTAATAAATTACAAAACAATAATTGTGGTTAAGTTTATTTCCACAGAGTTTGTGTGTTTTTCATATTTCCGCTAACAAATGCAACATAACTTTCACCTTCTATACCAACCGTTCATATTATTTGTTTAACAAATTTCTGTTCATATGAACTATTGGCTGATTCTATTTTAAAAATACCTACCTGTAATGTTTTCATCATATACGTATATCGTCAAACTTAAAAATTTTGTATGTATAAATGGCATTTTAATCCCTCATGTGATTTCGTGTTTTTGCATATTAGAAAGCTGAGGCAATACTTTGCCGGTATTTCAACTGCGATATGCAGGACCGCAGTAAAAAAAGATCGATGGAGGATTAGATATCAGAATGACAGAACCCAAATATTACATAAATCTATGTTTAATAATCGTCTGGTCTGGCAGATAATGACAACAATAATACATAAGTAGAAACATAAAATATTATAACATAATTTTAGAACACAATAGAAATATCATATTACATCCTATTAAATTGAAATTAATTTTATTGAAAAGGTGTATAGAAATTCGTCTAACACTTACGACGAGTCCTTTAAGTGTTTCTCCCAGTCTAACCAACCCCCGGTATAATTTCTCACACTGCAAGAGAAATAAAATCACTAATTAAAGTAAAGTGGTTTTTGAAATTTGAACGCCTACTTAGTGAATCCTAAATTTCGAGCCAAATTCTGCGCTTTCGTGCTTCTAGTTCCTGAACGGCAGCTAAACACAATAGGCGAATCTTTATTCGGCTTCTCTCTATTGAATTTCGCTGTAAATTCTTCTGGCGATACGTTTTGTAAAACATCTTCGACAGCAGCCACTGAAAAGATGATTGTTAGATGGGTAGGCAACCAATTTAACAACTAGGATGTATATACGCTTGCATAAATATTTATGTTTGTTCAAATCATTGACCTGTATCACAGTATAGAAATATCTTTCTATAATGTGCCTGTATCCTAAGGAACTTTAAAATGATGCAAAGTGAATATATGTGCTCATCCCTTACAGTTTTATGAGATGGTAGAATGCACCTTTTGATATAATATAAGAAAACGAAAAATTGCTGTTACTACCCTCACTCTTTTTAAATAAAAATTAGATACTCACAGGGTATGTTAATAGCACCCGGAATCTGCCCTGTTTCTTCTAATTCGTTCGGTTCTCTCACGTCTACTAATAAGACATTTTTATCATGATTCAACCCTCTAATCTCGTTCCAAGTGACCGCATTTGTAGAAGACATTCTGCAGAACACCGCAAAAACACGGCCTGCGTGGACAAATAAAACGCTTGTAAAAGAGGAACTGTCTAATACCGGGTTTGTGCGAGTGTTTTTCTTGCAACATTAACATTGATAATAAAATATATAACGGAAAGGGAATTATATTGTAAATTGTAAGCAACACATATTTACATATTTACATTCCATATTAACGGAAATGTGTTGCTAGAATATATCTACACAAGTGTGTATTTATTGAATTTGTTATTGCTTGGTTAACACTTACGTGGTAATATTAAAGAAAACATGATTGACTATTTTTGTTTGAATGCAAGCGTGTGTTAAATGTAAATACAGTTTGACGTAACAGTTTCTGCCAAATCTATAAATAACCTTTAGATGATAACCAATGATAAGGTGTGCGAAAACATTTACGTGACATCTGTGATATAAGTGCGTTGTATCTGCATGTGCATATTAATTCTGTAGATTTTACAAATATGCAAATGAAAACATGCTTACCACGTACTCAATGAGACCTATTTTTTATAATTAAACCCTTTGTAGTGAGAAACTAGACCATTCTCTTAATTCATTCCTCGATTAATCAATAAATTGCGCAGTATGCAAAAGTTTATAAAGAATTCGTTTCATTTATATGTTATTTTTGTTACATCAAATTTAAATGTCTTTAGTATGGATATCATAAGGGAGATAACCATGAGATAACAGAAAACAGAATCTTGATTTATATTCTTAAGTATTTCTGGGGATATTTAGCTATACCCGTGTGGCTAGACCACTATTCTGTGTTGGTTGCATTGTTTAGTGATTGAAATGTCAAGTGTCAATTTGTTTATAAGCTAACGTTTAATAATCGTAATAACTTTAGGCTTAAACTAATATAATTTCTTATTTAAAGTAATTAGGACTAAAAAAGCATGAGCAAAATTAGTCATTACCATAGTTCTCGATCACCAGAACGCTTTAAGCGATCTGGTTCCTACTCCGTAGATAGACGCAGATCAAGGTCTCGATCAAGAACGCAACACAGCGATCATAACAGAAGCAGAGATCGAAGGAGTAGAGACACCACTTCCAGGCACAAGGAGTCTTCTACGGATCGTGCTGATGCTTACGAGAGGAAATTACATCACGGCCGCAGGGGGCATCCACAGAAGACCCAAGAGGATGAATTCATGGAGGCACGAAGACAGGAACGGGAGCTGATCGGTATACAGGAGTGTCCGCATATTTGGGGGAAATCACCAGAAAGACCTGACGAGTTAGTAAAAATTTTCTATTTGTGTTTTTGCAAAAGCATAAATGACTCAATTGTTTAGATCTAGCAGCGATGATGATCATAAGAAGAATGAGGTGGTAAGAGAAAAGAGTGAGAAGAAGAAGAAGAAAAAGGAGAAGAAAAGTAAGAAATCTAAGAGTAAGAAGCACAAAAAGGAGAAGAAGAGAAAGAAGAAGAAGGAAAGTAGTAGCGAGAGTTCAGAAGAAGAATGGGTTGAAAAAGGAGGTTTGTATAAGTATATGATTATGCTTAAAGTTTTTTAAATAACTTAAATGTATATAATCATCGTTTTTGTCATTTTTACCTATAGCACACCTTAAAAATCACAGTGATAATGAAGAAGAAGAGGTTATTGGCCCACAACAAAAAGCACATACAACTCTCACACATAGGGAAATGGGTAAAGCTTTATTGCCAGGTGAAGGTGCTGCAATGGCTGCGTACGTTGCTGAAGGAAAACGTATCCCACGCAGAGGAGAAATCGGCCTAACTTCGGATCAAATCGCCTCTTTCGAGGTCGTAGGGTATGTGATGTCAGGAAGTAGGCACAGAAGAATGGAAGCGGTTCGTATTCGTAAGGAAAATCAAATTTATTCAGCCGACGAAAAGCGAGCTCTGGCGATGTTCAGTAAGGAAGAGCGTCATAAACGTGAGAATCTCATCTTGGGCCAGTTTAAGGACATGGTTAAGTCGAAATTGGCAGAAAAGAAAGATTAATTTTAATGTAATTGTCATTTATTCTGTATTATATACATTGATGTGATATTAAATTAGTTGATTAAGTCTTCTTGATGTGTTTTTCCCAATCCATCCAACCTCCTTTATAATTGCGTGCACTGAAAAAATTTAAAACTGCAGTTGAATTTTTATGGAGTAAATTGAAGTTTATGGGACTAACAGTTGTGTATTTTGTGTTTTAGTTATTTCCCAGTCAATTTTGTTGCTTTTCTTGCAAGAAGAAAATAATGTAAAGCAGAAAGTGTAGATTATTGTTGTAGCTTTGTTGTCCCTGAAAATTAACTGAAGTACTCTGAGTTAATGCATTTTCATTTTCTTAGAAAAGTAAGCTCTGATGCCATGCACATTTTGTTTTATTTAACCAACTCTATCTTTTCCCGAATGTTGACCACGTCTTGGAAATAATTTTTTCTTTTATGAAATTAGAAAATAAGTAATTTTATTTATGGCTTGCAAGTAATAGATGAGAGATATCCACAAATACCTTTATCTATTGCTAAGGATAATAAATTACTGTTATCTGTGATTTTATTGAAATAAATTTCTGCCTATTTTCATACCATCATGTTTAAATTTTATAGCAAAAGTTAATTATAAGAATTTGCTTTCTATAAATAGTAACTTAACTTGTCTACAACAGTTTTAAAAAAGTTTGTATATTCTGCAAATTTCATTCCTATTATTCAATCTATTTAGAACTAACTTCATATGTATAAATTCCATTTCCTTTCTGCAGAAACATATTTTGGAGGTTATGGTTTACTTTCATTGTCATATTTATTTAATTTTTCCCAAAATATGTGCGACCGCGACAATAAAAATATCAAAAATAAATTTAAAGTATTCTTTACGTAAGTTTAATTTTCTTTCTTGTTTAAAATTTATCAGTCCCACAAACTTCAACCAATCAAAAAATTTTACATACTTTGAATATCCCAATTTAAGAGCGATATTTTGTGCTTGCTCACTACGGATCCCTGCTTTACATGAGAACACTAATGGTGTACTAAGTTTGGGCTTCTCACGATCATATTTTGATAAGAATTTTTCGTCCGAAGTAACTTTTAAAGTATTTTCCAAATCCTTCACTAAAAACTTCATTGTTTATGAATACCTAAATGCTTTTATATTTATCCACTAACATGGTATATTAATGGATCCTGGTATTACACCAGTCTCTTTCAATTCTTCAGGTTCCCTTACATCGATAACCATAACACTTGTATTATCCTTTAATGTACGCAGCTCATCATAGGTGATAAGTTTTGTATCCCCGCTTGACATATTGGCGAATTGGACAGTAAAAGACGTTTTTTGCGCAAAAGTAGGATCTGTAAATGTTAAATATAGCATGTAGATGATTATAATGCAAAAATTCATAGTCCTATTGGGATTTCATGATGTTTGCTTGGTGAGAGTTGACAGTATCAACTGTAGGTTAAGTAAAACGTCGAAACCTTTTTGTTTAAAGTTAAAATGATTCGTCTATTTACGCATTGATTTTGGTATGGTTAATCAAAAAGATCACGCCAAAAGCAATTAGCTGGGTTTGGTATTGGATGCTGAGGAGTGCATGCTTTCAAGTTGAATCATTTAACATACGTTTCACGGGACATATTTGCTGATTCAATCTAATTACTTGTGAAGAATAAGTCCTAGCGGCGATATTGAATATCGAGAACAAGAAATTCCGCCTAAACATTTTTGTTAACCACTTTTTTAACTTTAAAACTTGAGACGCCCAAACTCCGCCCGGTTCTTCTAATTCCCGTGATCCCTTATCTCACCTTCGGACAATCGGGAAAATAGTTATCTTCACACACAAGATATTTCACATTGATTTTACGCCAATGACTGCATTCGGAGATAATTTTGGGCCGCATTATATCAATCGTATTATCGATGTTATCCAATGTTATCGTAAATCGTAATTATTTATTATTTTAATTGATTGAGTAAATATGAAACTTCAAATTGTGCCGTGTGCTGCCATCTGTGCAAATTTCTGATTCATTAAAATATGAAGTGACCTGTGAAATAGGATTAATAATAAAATATAAATAAAGTTCTGGAGAAATATTTTAGGCCACTTGAAGAAAAACGTAAACCAAATTTAACAAAAATTTATTATTATTCCCTTATGCAAGAAGTGTTTGTGAGAAAATTACGAAATGATTGAGATGAAGGTCAAATTAATCGCGCGAAATTTAATATTTCGACTGGTAATTTCAAACACTCTATCAGACTCTATGCATTAATATGGTATAAAATTAAGTTTTTTTAGTGTTGTTCTTCCAATCGATCCAGCCTCCCTTATAATCATGTGCGCTAAAAAATAAAAACTGCAAATTTAAATAAACGAAAAACATTTTACGTACTTTGAATATCCTAATCTAAGGGCGATATTTTGCGCTTTCGCACTGTGCATCCCTGTTTTGCATGAGAAAATCAATGTAGTATTAAAATTTGGTTTTTCACGATTGTATTTTGCTAAGAATTCTTCACCTGAACCTTCTAATGCGTCTACCAAATCATTAACTGCAAATTTACTGTTAGCAGAATGTATATTGTTTCATATGCATTTACTAACACGGAATATTAATGGAACCGGGTATAATACCAGTTTCTTGCAATTCCTGCGATTTTCTAACATCAATGATTAAAACGTTTTTATCATCTTTTAAGGTGCAAAGTTCATCAAAAGTGACTGGTTTTACATTTTCTGCGAGATTTCGACCTGTAAAAGTTAAATATAGCCCATATTACATAGGAACGCAAAATTTCAAAGCGCTATTGCAATTTCTTAGAGCTTTTTTTGGCTTGTTTTATATAAATATTAATGCTTAGCAGGTATAGGAAATTGAGCAAAACATTCACGTACAAAACGATTAGCGGTGTATGGTTTTGAATACTGAGCAGACAAAGCTTCATATTCGATCAATTAGATAATGAACATACGTTTTACGTAGCATCTTTGGCCGGGTCTAAACATTTTTTTTATTTCTCACTTTTTAACTTTTGTACACTTTCCAATCGGTGAGTCTGCGTGTCTCAAAGTCCGTCTCTGACGGCGGATACGCCGGACAATCGGAAAAGTAGATACCCTGCATTGATTTTATTTTACGCGAGTGTGACGTTTATGCTAAATATGTGAATCACCACCGAGATACAAGTCGTCGCGCCTTTAGGAATAAATTTTTGCCTCATTACCGTCGCGAAGGCAAAGTTTTCGTATTAAAATCAATCCTTAAGACCGTAATTATTCCATCGGAATACAAAGAAGGGGATGCCGGATTAGGCCTGTGTGAAAATTACGTCATCAAAGTTGGAAATGTAATGGTGGTTGAGGCTGTCGGGCGTTGTATATAGGTTTTTTATACGTTTTATAAGTCGGTAATTGTAAGTGATCCACTTTGTATAAGTGTAATTTTACTCCTACGGATTATAATTAACACAAAGAGGTAATAAGATAGCGAAATTCTGCATGTGCCGAAGTATAGTAGATGCACCCAGTATTCGTTACGTTTTGCCGCAGTGTTCTCGGTGGTAATGACATTGAAACCAGTCGAAACCGTTTATTTTGTGTGGAATACACCGCGAGCACGTAGCGAAACGCGAATATTCGACCTGTAATTGCACGAGTTTCGATCCATCTTTTACTTTTGTGATATTTCACCTATCCTTGACGTCTTCTTCCACACATATACGCATAATATGACTAATTTTGGCGAATTGCACTCTACAGAGATGAAATCGACGATGTCAGATCGAAAAGCGGAACTCGAGCGGAAAAAGGCCAAGTTGCAAGCATTGCGAGAGGAGAAAGACCGTAGACGTAGGGAAAAGGAATTGAAGGATGTGGAAGAAGCGACCACGAGGACGTTGGCCGGACTGAGTGGAGATCGGAAGGATTTGGATGAAATGTTAAGTTCGCTCGGCGTCGCACCTGTCTCTGAAGTATTATCGAGCATATCTAGTGGAAATTCCCTCACCCCGGAACTTAGTCGAAATAATACTCCCGACACATCGTTACAGCCAAATAGTTTAACTAATAAGTAAGCTCTGTGTTTTTATTTTACTTGCATTGTAAAATTAGCTTCAAATTTTTTCGGTATAGTTCAAGATTATCTTTTTTAATACTATGTCCAGTATCATTTGTATGTTGTGCCGCACTTGATGATTCAATCCAAATTTAATTAATAAGAATCGTATTATAATTTTGTTTAGCATAAACCATTCGAAGAAACGTACACCTACCTTGACCTTAGTAGCTGT
The DNA here is from genome assembly GCA_949128085.1 of Cetonia aurata. Classification (NCBI taxonomy): domain Eukaryota; kingdom Metazoa; phylum Arthropoda; class Insecta; order Coleoptera; family Scarabaeidae; genus Cetonia; species Cetonia aurata. Next base: position 38,671,887 of record OX421886.1, on the reverse strand, counting down.
GCAGTCGACAAATATCCCTCCAAAAGAGGTTGTTCTTTATACGAAGCAAACTCAAACTAATACCAGTGGTCATGAGCGAGACGGTAAGTTTTAATTTTTTTTTTTATTTCTTCGGTTAACAACGGTTTTCCTCTTTATTAATTTATTTTTTATTTCCAAATTTTTTTTTATTTTATAAAGAAGGAAACTTACATATTTTTTTCTTATTATTATTTAAAACGGAAGCTTATATTTTTATTTTAAATTATTTTTACCTTTGTCTCTTATGTTGGCTGCACGCAATATCTGCTTTTTATTTGTTTTTAATTTTTAATGCAGACAATCAATTAAGTTAAAAAAAATTTTTTTTCTATTTTATCTACGTTATAATTTTGCTTGTTGCCTGGTTAAAAGTAACATTTTGTTGACACTGTTACCATATTTCTTTAGTTTTGACAGAAGCATGCACAACTTCTGCAGCTATAAAACGTTCAGTTCTCTTCTTTATACCCCCAACTTGTTTGTTTATTATTAATTCTATTGTGCCGACAGATATTTTCGGATTTTCTTCATGGAGAAAGTGTGAGTACTACGATTTCCAAAAAGTGTAGAATTTTATTTTTAATCAGGCGATGTGGAGAATTCAATTTTATTTCATTATGAGTTTTTTCTTTTTCCTTTTGATTATACTGTACAGATGTAGTGCACCAACATAAAATGTTTAACTGGTAGCGATCATTTTATTTATATTTACAACATTTTCTATTATGTATAAATTAATTTTTTTGAGTTTTGTATTATGTGTAATGATATTGAAACTGTAAAAATGTTCATTGGCTTATATTGCTTGTGTAATACATGACATTATTTAATTAAAAAAAATGATAAAAGTGTAAATATGCAAAAAGTTAATTACAGTATTTACAAGGTCGTCTAAAAGTATACAACGTGTATTATAATAATTGTTTTTAATTGGCTTAAATTTTAAACGATTTTAATTTTTGTAAACGGTTTTTTTATATATATATATTATATATGCTTTCTATTAATAATTGTATTAGAAAAAAATATTTGACAAGCCAAATTTTCACATTTTTTTACTTTTATGCAAATTTTAGACACAACTAATATTTACATTTTTATGTCAAATTTTAATATTTTTTACATATTGTGTTGAATGTTTATATTATTGCAATACGTCAAATGTAGACATTTTTGAGTCAAAACAAATTTTAACATAATACCAAATTTCGATATTTTTAAACATATTTAGTTATGCTAATTTTTAGCATAGTAAATTTTGACATTTTCACATGTCAAAATTCACCAAATTTGGTATGTTCAATGTCCAATTTTCACATTTTTGACATACGTCAATTTATGATATTTTTGTTATGTCAAATTCCAATATTCTACTGCACGTTCTTGAGAAATTTTGACGTTTTTGTATTCGCCCCAAAGTTTCATATTTTCGTCGTGCCAAATTTTTACATTTTCGACATCTTTACACCGTCCACCCTTAAATGAATTATGTAATACAAAAGAAATAGACAAAAATATAAAATGCGAGGTGTTCCTTAGTGGGAGGTACGCATTTTAAAATTAATATCCACGAATTTATCGGCGGAAAATAAAAATTAAGATGCGTCCGTTCCACGAGGAATGCTCACTTACGTTAGTGACATGTGGTTAATATGTGTTGCTAACAAGGATCTTCTTCATCTTCTTCCCCTCTTAAAGGCTACATGGAGGACTGGTGGCGGCCCCGTAAAGGTACAGTCGATGTAAATTTTTATCTATATAGGTGTATGCTGCATTCTATTCGTAATCACCTAATAGAAACGCAAGAATATAATTTAATTGAGACGTATAAAGTCGAAAAGCATGCCACACCACCACATAGCACTTGTTTTCAGTATAAAAACAAAATGGTTACGGAGAAGGTTTTTTTTTTTTTTATCACGAATTGTGCAGGAAATTTATTTCAATCATGTACAATCTATGTTTATAATAAACAAATATGGGGCCTGGAAGAAGTAATGTGATACACAAAGATGTAAATAATACTATATGAAATTATTTTTTCTAAAATTCACATCTGCACCTCTTTTAAACCAATCAAACCGCATAATTACATAGTTAAGCTTTTTTCTCGTCTTTTAAGCTAAAAGAAAACAGATACTGCTGCTTTTCTTACTCATTTTTGTCCCCTATATTTTTATTTTAACGAGCCAACCCGTCAACTTAGACATATTCGCAGATCCCTTCGTAAGAAATCGCTTTAATTGTATTAACCGACTAAAATTAAATAAAAGCACTGTACTGCTTAAAATATCACTCCTTAACAAAGCACTTTGCGATTTACGAATATGTCTAACAGTCGCAAGAATTGTTTTTTAGTGTTTTACATCAATATTAAAGATAGGATATTCGTTTTTTTATATACAAATATTATAAATCTGATATTATTGGCGCCACCTATCATGTCTTCCAAACACCATGTAGCGTTAAAATTATTTGAAATTATTTATGAGAGATCAACGCCATCTTTTTTGTGTTTTTACAATCAGAATCAATTAACGGATATCTGTTTTTATAGTATAAAGCAGTCACTATAATACTTTTTTTATTTACTTTTGAATAGCTGCTTATTCAATATGTATGTTTCCTTAATTATGTCGCAAACACAAATTTTTTTTTGACTCTTGAAACATCTTAAACACGTAATTTTATGGAAAATATGTAGTTTGATGTAGTATTTATTTTAGTATATATATATAGCTGATTAGTCCGATATATTAGTTTTTTTTTTTAATCCGGAATCGACACAAATGACTAAATATTATGTTTTTCTTGCTGCCCTCCGAATAGCTCATGCAACCGATTATTACGGTAAGTTTCAAAGTATTTTTTTTTTTAATATTATTTTTTTTTTACATTCGAATTCTATTTGCTTCGACTGCTCCATCCCTGTCTCAAAAATATCTTTTTTAATTTTCAAATTACAATCATTATTATACATCGTATAGAGTAAGACATCCTTTTAAAACTTTTCTTTCCCTTCTAATACTGTGTTATTTTATTCCTCCTTATCTTTCTATTTGTTTTTTTTTTTAACTGTTTTATTATCACACTGTTTTACTATTTAATTTCTTCATTGCTTCCATTTATCTTTTACTATATAGTCATTTTACACATGGACACGCGCTGTATTATAACATTACATCGGCTTACACATGCAAACATGATCACACACTATAAAAGAACACAATTTTTTTTTGTATTCCAATGTACCATGATTGACTCTTCGTTCGAGTACAAATATGACATATTGTAATTATGACTGATTGAATTTGTGTATGTGTCCGCCCTCTCTTAGGGGGCAGCTTTACTGTTTTGGCACTGTGGGAAAGAGAAAGCACAATCTTAGTGTAAGATAAAGGGGGACTGCACTATGCCCGAAGCACATTTTTTGTTTTACTAATAATTATTTAATCGACTAACTCCTACTAACACGATATTAGCTATCGCTCTTTGAAATGAGTTGGGTAGTGTATACAGGGTTTTCCCAAAACTAAATCGACAAAGTATATATTATATATAAATATTCTATTTTAGATATTGAAGGATGTTTTCCAAGTTTTTGTATTATAATATAAATTTGTGCTTAATATTTTTATGATGTCGACTTAAAATTGTAATAATGTAGAAAGTTTGAGTATCTTTAAAGATCAATATGAGATTAATTGACTTTTCTTAACCTCAAACACGAACAATTTGAATTATTGCGTGGTAAAAATATATATATAGTGATTGTATATGATTGAGGATGGTTTGAATATCCCACAGCACAAATTTTTATCACTGGCGTACCAATGGGACTAATAAAAATTGTGGTGCTTGGGATATAAGAGTAAAATTAAATACATATGCTTTAAATACCTACGTTTTTAATTAATCTAATAATTGTCCCGTCAGTTTTCTGACATTAAAACAGGAATTTTAAATAAAAACAATTTTAACAGTATACAATTTAATAAAATACGTTCAAAATGACCTCTATGTGCTTCCAAGCATAAATTTGCCCTTCTTTTGACGTTATCTCAATCCATGTACTGTCTGAATTCAAAATCTAGCTGCACTTAGAAATTAAAAAAATTTTTTTTATAGAAAAACACATTTGCTTCATTTTAATTTGGATTCAATAGGTGTCAAGTTCATTTGAATCAGGTGCTCAAACCTTTTGCATTATTACAAATCAACAACAAAAACAATTTCGATTGATGCTCAATTGTGTAAAGTTTTAACTTTGCAAAGTTTGTAGTTTCCGAGTAAATAATTGACAAATAAAAATGCCAAATTGTCAATTTATCCATGAAAAGCTTCAAAATTATAAAAATATCAACGCATAAATTGGAACTTGAAAAAGATGTAAATTCAATGCATGTTTGTTTTGTAAATTGGTATTTTGGTCTATATCGTTTATTTTTAAACCACTATTTTCCAGTTGAACGGGCAATTGTGATGTTTTAAATCTATTCAAAATCAATTGATCGTCGTATCTCTTCTTTTGACTCAATTTTTTAAATATCGGATGTTATAAAATTAATGAAAATAATATATTAATAATAAAATAATTAAAAAAAATAAATAATTACCGTGCAGCCACATACTGACAAACAAATCTTTGTTGTTGTTTTGTTCTCTAACAAATATTTAACCATAAATTTAATGAAAGAACATTTTTGATAATAATAATAATACATCCCCGAACTGATACCATGTTTCTTTCTACCTCAAGACGAGTACAATCTTAATCCCGGTTTAGAATGGGAGGACGAATTCACAGGTAGGTGGCTTTTCCGACTTGAAACACTGTGTATTATCTATATTTCTGTTTTCTTTTTCTTACTTTCTTTTTTCTCACTCATTACCTCTCTTTCCATCTGTTACATTTTGACGGATTACTCTCAATTGTATAACCGAAACATTTTTGCACTCGAAACCTGACTGAAACAAAAAAAAAAAGCGTTTCGTATTTTTACGCTTCCATAGTAATACACATCGCTTTACAATAATTAATCGATTAACGCAAACACACACGTCAAAGTAGCTGGCTGCTCTTGCATAGATATCTGAGACAGAACTTTGTGGGTAGACCCTGTAAGTTTGTTCAGCGTAGATAGTTTTTTCTTTTTGGCATAGGTAATCTAAGAATGGTACTTTTCTGAGAAAAACGAAAATTTTTTAATATCTGACACTGCTGAATCTAATAAAAATTTAATTACATTTTCAGTCCTTTTATGTTTTTCATTGTTACTAAGTGGATTATTTAACATCGTTAACTGTTACACATACAGTCTTATTCATATGTTTAAAGCACTTTGATCCTTCTAAAACATTGCATAAGCTACCACAACTTTGTGGAAACATTGTTAAAGTTAAGTGGCATTTAGCAAAATCACAAATCATTTCTTATACATAATTTGTATAGTATTATACCGGGTGTTTCTGGGAGGTGGCTCGCCCCTATAATTTCTGAAGTATTTGAGATAGAGAAACGAAATTTGGGAATTAAGTACAGGGCATAAATTTACAGTTTTTGACATGGTCTATAAATTTTTGTCACTTTCTGTTTTACCAGAATTGACTTTGATTTTCGATTTTTAAATGGGACTACCTGTATATTTTATACCTACTAATCAGTACTTACAAAATGTTTGCTACCTGTCACCTGTCACTATTTGTATAGTGTCAACGAAGATTGTTTTTCGTGGCTATATCGACTTATTTTACGTTTTCACAAAAAAGACTTAATAAATATTCGATCGGCATATTAATGTAGGGTATCCAAATGAAGGTACTCCAATGCTCTTTCGTGATGATCTAGTGAGTCACCCCGTTCCCATTTGAAACAATTAAATTAAATCATAAAAACTAAATTTTGCAAGTACAAATGTGTGTAAAAAACTGTGTATACAGTAAAACCGAAAAACTTTGTTCTTATCATGTTTGCGCAGTAACACCTGAGTATTTTAAGAACTTCAAAGCACTCTCGATGAAAAAACAAAAAATGAAGAAATGTCAAATTTGGTACAGTTGTACTCAAAATGTTATCCCGAATTAAAATATCGAAAAATATACATCGAAAATCGAAAAATATATATCGAAAATCAAAGTCATTTCCGGTAAAACTGAAAGTGACAAAAATTTATTGACTATGTCAAAAATTGTATATTTATGCCTCGTACTTAATTCGCAAAATTCATTTCTCTATCTCAAATACTTCAGGATTTATAGGGGCGAGCCACCTCCCAGAAACACCCGGTATATAGGGTGGAACAAAAATATGGAACACCCTCATAATTTTTGAACGAATCTAAATATAAAGTCGAAATTTAGAGAAGTCTAGTATAAGATCATGAAAGCTACGTTTTGGGCAGCATGGCATCGACACCCCCACCTCTTTGGGGCAGGAAGGTGGGGGTGATTAAAAAAATTTAAATGGCATAATAGGTCACGTGAGGGGTTTTGTGAAAGCGAAAATTTTTTTTAAAAAAGTTAGCGCTACGATTATCCAATCGAAAATTGTGATCATAAAACAAAGATGTGCATTCCTTTGTTTATTAATTGTCAATTAATCTGTCAATGTCATAAAAATGTCAATACCGTGCCGCATATTAAATATTGAGGTAACGCAGAACTGAGCCCTCAATGATAGGTCAGATCACGTCATTTTGAGTGTACGAAAAATTTGGAAATTGTTTCTTTTAAAAAAAGACTCGTATTGCTACTATAAATGCTGTTAGAATTCTATATTTAATTAATAACGACAAACTATTTATTATCAACTGCCTTGAAATATTATTTTCCAAATTCGACTAAACCTGGTTTTATAATAACAATAAAACAGAATTAATGCATTAAATGATTAAGTAACGAGTTTCTCCAACGGGTGCTTTAGACAAATGACCAAGGCTGTATGATTCATTTAATACAGCACCATCTATTATCGCATTTTTAAAAGGCACCGAAGAAACGATTAAAACAAAAATAACGCCTAATTTATCATAAATTAATACCTATATTTACATAGATATCACGGAAATCGTATTAATAATGATTTTATAAGTGCATGCGTATTTAGATCCTTAGTTTTTTGGGAGAACATTAACGTTTTGTGCATTTTTGAAAGGGTCGTGTGTGAATGCTCTTTTTGGTATGTTAAAAAGTAGGATCGAATTCTTAGTTTTGCCGTTGATTAAATACATTTTTAACAGTAGATGCAACCCACTTGACGTTCAGAGGTATGCAACCAATATTGCACGATCTCAAATCGTTATATCATTTATTTTATATGACAGATATTCTATATACAATTTGTTTATATGTTGGATCTAATTGTGAATATCTACTCTGACGTCGAAATTCATCAGAAGCTTAGAATTAAATGAAGGGTCTGTATATTACCAAAATTCGATCACGTGGGTTCCATCTATTTTTGAAAACTCCGTATGCTTTATTAGTTTTATCTCGACTTTGTTCTGTAAATATGTCGCTTCCTATTTTTGAATCTTAAAATTATATCTGATGATGAAGCTCTCTTAAAATTCTTGCACTGTATTTCCCTTTCTCTCCCTTTTGTCTTATATTATTTATTATGGCTGTCTTTTGCACCACTAACCGAGAAATCCTTTCAAATTTGTTGTGTTACCTTTCATTTTTAATTATTTATTACTTTTTTTTTTTCTTTTGGTAGTCATTCAATTTGATAAATTATTAAATGAAATGTTATCATTTAGTACTTTTTTTTTATTTTATATTTTCAATTATTATATTTTGCTTTTAATCGGTGTTGGGGAGGGGGCAGTAGATCCATTTCTTAAAAGAAAAACTTCTGGTATATGATATTTACTTATTACGGATTACAGTCAAATAGTAGATGATTGCATTAAATAGTAGTTTTGAGTTTTTGATATATTATACAGGTTGGTACTACTATTTATACCCAAAGGCATACATTTTCGCCGCCATCTTGAAAAGGAAAAGAAAATACTATGAATTATTTATTTTATTAATGAAATGATGTGGTATGATACGGTTCGGGTATCGTTCTTCATCAAGACGTCTAGCAGCACGCGAATTTCCATTGGCAAGACCGTAAACAAAATGCATATCACCCATCTCGGCATTCGTGTAATTCATTTTAGAAAACAGAAACTGACAATAAACTGAATGAATACTCTGACAACTACTGTCAAATATTGAAATGATAAACAATACCCTCTCAACACAATTGATTTTGAAGAACCATATGTGATATTATATCGTGCTAGTCATAGTTCATAATTTATTATTAAACATTCAATAACTTTTAAACCAAACCGTTTTGGACATATACTCATATGAACTTTAATGATCAAAAGAACCTCAGGAATCAGCTCTTAAATTTTGTCACATATATTGAGATTCACCCTGTATAGTGGAAGCACAGTTTAGCATGGGAATACAAAAAACGTAAAATGTTAGTTTTCTCAAGATGACGGTGAAAATTGTTGTCAACCCATATAACATATTAAAAATTTAATATATAACCTCGATTTAATGCATCCATTAGGTCAATTTTCCCTGACTATTTGACTGGATCCACATTAGTAGTCTCTCATTCATTTCTGGTTGTGTTTGTGACGTCTTAGTTACACTTTGTTATTATTATTATTACTTGTCTTTAACAAATATTGCTAGAGCTTTCGCAAAAGAAAAAATGTGCTTTCACGAGACTGCGTTGCGAATTGTATTTCGTCAACTCTTAATGTAATGACTACCAAATCTGTGATTGTTTTTATCTAGATAATTTTAAAGTGTCGACGTAAGATTTGGTAGTTGATGTTGTTGGTATTGTTGCACAAGTGCATTCGTTGTTTGTTTTGTTTTTTTTTCTGCCAGTAAGTACAAAGCGGGGGTCGAATCGTAAAAAGAAATTAATTGGATCAATCGAATAATTCTGCTTGATTTTAGTGATGGGCAAATGGCGTTCAAATGATTCATTTCAAAATGTAGTTTGAGTGATCATATAAATGACTGGCATTTAATGAGCGACTGTTCGAATGATTATTAAATCATTTAGAAACAATAGGGGATAAGCAACTTTACCTTATTATGAGCTCATAAATTCTTTCCCATTGCATATGCAATTTATTACAGCGGGAGGGAAAAAATTACGTTTTGTAAATAGACGAAGGGTAGAAAAGAAAGCAATAGTGACTTACTGGAGCCCCTGGAGGGGGTGGAGGAAGAAGATTAAGAATGTTTTAAAGGATGAAATTTATTTTTTTCTTTACAACAGGGAGGGGGAATGATTTTTTTTAACAACCTAAAATTAATGAAAGCAGGAGGAAGGTAAACATCTTTCTAAGTGATTAATTTTTTACCAGTAGGGAGATGATTTTTCTTTGAATGATTAATTTAATTTTTTGCAGTAATATAAGTAAGAGAATAATGTATTAAACGATGAATTTGAAGTTTTGAATGATCATTCGAATGATTATTCTTTGAATCGAATTCTCTGCATGAATATTTTGAAATGAATCATTTAATGAGATTCGCCCATCACTACTTACAATTATACAATCATTTTCGAATTTCATATATACTGTTTTTACGATGAAATCCCTCGCTGTTAAACATGGTAAGGCACACTAGACTAGTGGAATGGTAGGGTTTTACAATCGTTTTGGCTGTTACTGTTTTGAATGTGCGTGTGAAAGGTAAATAGAACGGACAGCTTATTCACCACAGTTTTGGCATTTGACGATGGACAAGGCGAAGATGAGGAAGGCAGCCTGCCCCACATCGGAGGCTTCGGCAGCAAACTACCCCCGGGTATCCTACCGCACGGCTTACCCCAAGTGAAGGAGGTCCAACCCGCTGTCACGGCGGTCGAGCAGGAACAGGCGAAGCAAGAAGTGAAGAAGGAAGGTGGGTTGGGTATATACTACCGTTCAAAAGTATTTGGGCATCCAAGATTAAAAATAACGAATTAAAAAACGAACACATTTTATTTGCATATACATATACGGTGTCTTTACACACGCCTTAGACCAAAATAAGCCGATTTAAGTAAACTTACCTTAGTCCAAAGTCGCTTAGTTTGGGCGGCCTTGATGTTAAAATGTTGAAATCGTTTTTTTATTATAAATTCAAAACGGCTTATGCGATTTTAATAAGATTCGGCATGGTCAGTTAGTATTATTGGACGAATGTTTTGAGAAAATTTCAAGAAAATACCAATACCGGAAGTGAATGAAACACGCATGACCATTATGAAAATTAACATAATTTTTTTTGCTGTCTGTAGTAGAGACGCGAAATAATTTTTATTCGATCGAGTATTCAAAAGCGATCAAATTATGTCTCTTGTAAAATTTTCCTATATTTATTCGTTTTCGAGAAAAACCGAAAATTCCAAAATCTACCCTCAAACTTGTCTTAGATAATTAAAACATCATTAGTATGGGTGCCCAAGTACTTATGCATATATTCCATCATCTTCTAATATCTAAGTATCCCAATTCCAGTCAAGGAATTGAGCGAAGAGCAGAAACAAACGATAGTCCTTTCGGAAAACTTTCAAGTATTCATCGATCGAGCTGGGAAGATAATCGAAAGGGCCCTAGCGGAAAACGTCGACATATACACGGATTATAGTGGGGGGGATGGCGAAGAAACTCTGTAAGTAGCGATTTTATCCATTTCTTTCACTATATTTTCTTTACATACCTTCGATTATCAGGGACGAAAAGATACACCAACGCATCTCCTTAAACCGCTGGTTCTACGACGAGAGGTGGTCGAAGAATCGAACGGTCACCTCGCTAGATTGGTCACCGCAGTATCCAGAGCTCCTGTTAGCCTCGTATAATAATAACGAAGAGATGCCCAACGAACCGGACGGGGTGGCGTTGATTTGGAACACCAAATTTAAGAAGACCACCCCCGAGTACATATTTCATTGTCAGAGTGGCATAATGTCAGCGACATTCGCCAGATTCCATCCGAATTTGATCTTGGGCGGTACCTATTCCGGACAAATCGTTTTATTCGATAATCGCGTGCAGAAGAGGACCCCCATACAACGAACGCCGCTGTCGGCCAGTGCCCATACGGTAATGTATTAAAAAAAATAGTCTTTTTAAAGCACGATTTTAATTTTAAATTATCAATAATTATGGTTATAAATACTGACATAATTTTACGTTCATAAAAAATAGAACATGCTCCAATTTTATGGTTAAAAATCTAATTCTTATTTTGACTTCCTTGTTAAGTTAAAATTTATTTTGTAAGTTAAGTTTCATATAATATAGTTATATATCGCACAATCTTATCACTTACAAAATATGCTTTATCGCTAATAGTCCATATAAAACCAACTCCACATATCGCACATAAACTTTACATGACACAAAATCGCTAATAATCCATAATATCTGTGCTAATTACTGATCACCATGCTAATAGTCCCTGTGCCGCGCAGCAATCGTTCTCGTGTCACTTATTAATAGTACTCTATCACCGCTAATAAATCTCTTCTTTCGTATTGTAGCTACTGTAATCGCAAATTAAATTTTCGCCCTAACTTCGCGGGGGTGCGGACGGAGGATGTAGCGCGTTACCTAAACGTTTATCTACGAGGCTGAACAGATTTTCACGAAGAGGAACATAAAATTCCTTTTTTTTTGTTATATAAAATTCAAACCAATTAATTTGTCATAAAATAATATTGTTGACTTTTCTTAATTTATATCTAAACTAAACTTAAAATAACTTTGAACATTAAATAATAGGTAAGTAATAGAAAAGCACTAATTTTTTTTACACAAACTTTATGTAAAATCATCAATAGAAATTTTTCCCATTTGTTTTAAACTTCAGTAGACATCCGATATATGGAATTTCATTGCAGTTGGCAATACATATATCTATAAATCTTAACTTTGGTTTTATTAACGTTTGATTCATAATGACAAAACATTCGTCTCTGTCTAACATAATCAAATATCTATCGACAGTTAATTTAACATAATCGTCTGAATTATTGACCCAATCTGACCCATTTAAAAAATCCCCTAAATATTGCATGTAATAATAATTATATAATGGAAACGCTATTTACAAAAAAAAAAAACAACAAAAATTCATCCTAATTGATTTTTTATTACATTTGTTAGCATCCTGTGTACTGTATGAGCGTGGTCGGTACGCAGAACGCCCACAATTTAATCAGCATATCTACGGACGGAAAATTGTGCTCCTGGTCTCTGGACATGCTGAGCCAACCCCAGGAGACGCTAGAGTTGCACAAGATGCCCTCGAAACCCGTGGCTGTGACATGTCTGGACTTCCCACATTCCGATGTTAATAATTTCGTGGTCGGCAGCGAAGATGGCGCCGCGTACGCGGCTTGTAGGCACGGAGCGAAAGCCGGCATTACAGAAACCTACGACGGACATCAAGGCCCTGTAACGGGAGTTAGCGTTAACGCGGTACAAGGCGGTATCGATTTCTCGTACATGTTTCTGACATCCTCCATCGATTGGACTATAAAATTGTGGAGTTTAAAGGTGGAAATATCATTTCTACGCTGACTCATGTAATATAATGTATGTTTTTGTTGCTTTCATCTAGGATAATAAACCGATTTACTCCTTCGAGGATAATGGGGATTACGTATTGGATGTTGCATGGTCTCCAACTCATCCGGCGCTATTCGCCGCTGTAGACGGGGGTGGGCGACTAGATTTGTGGAATCTAAACCAGGATACTGAAGTTCCAGCGGCCGGAGTAGTCGTCGATGGTTGTCCCGCATTGAATAGGGTGTCTTGGACGCCGTCAGGATTGCACGTCACCGTTGGAGATAACCAAGGGAAATTATGGGTGTATGACGTTGCAGAGGTTCGTACTGTTTACATTATAATCGCTGAGTGAAGGAGTTGTAAAAATACGCATTAGGGAAACAAAAAAAAAGGGTTCGAGATATAGATGGCGCGTCATGTCTACGGGGTTCGAGATTCTCGAATCCTGCCACCCCGAGTAAATTTAGTCTTTCTCTTTGAATCGCGGAGAGGTAACGTTATAGTTGTATTTAATATAGAGCAATACAACAGAAACAAATTTTTCTCCTATTTAAAAAGAGTTATTTTGAAATTATTATTATTTAAAACTGGTAAAGCAAAGGTCAGAAGCTTCAAATACACATTTTCAATGATATTTACAAATGTTGCAACATAATGGGATTAATTTTTTTATTATTAAAATATGATTAAAACTATTTTGGGGGGAGAGGTTCAGCAAGTCTAAGAACCAGGCAATCTATTGACACCCATCACGTGACCGCTGCTATTACGGGAAATTTAGAAAATGCGCAGTGAATCGGCAAAAACTGACGTCATTTCTCGTCAAAGAAAGAGAATGGAAAAAGATGCATCTCGGGTTCGCTTTTTTACCATTTAATTGCGTCTCTTTACAATTCTCTTATTGACCGCTGTAATCGTAAATATCATTTTATTTCTTACCTCTTTTTATACGAACAGAATTTTGCTCATCCTCGACCCGACGAATGGAATAAATTTCTCTACACGATCCAAGAGCTGCGGAACAATCAAATCGATGAAGAGCTGGAAAAACTGAATCTATCTTCCAGTTCGACGCCCTTGGCTAGTATGTCGTCGTTGACATCGACGCCTCTACGATAGATTCTTAGCGCCCTCTTGTATTAATTTCTAGTTTCAATGTACTTCAAGCCTCAGTTTTTAGGTTCTAATCGTGTACAAGAACGAATGAAAAGCAAAAAAAGATAATATAATAAAAAAAGTGGAGATTATTAAAACTGTATGTCTATGCAGCTGTACTAATTATTAATAATATTTATTTTTTTAGGTTATAATTAAAAAAAAAAAAAGAAAAATAAATGAATACTTGAGAGAATCAGAAAACAAGATGTATTATTGGTGGCATATCTCAATATTATTGTTTTCGTTTTAAATTGATATTGATGTATCTCTCCTTAATAAATCCATACATATTTACTAAAAACAAATATTATATAATATTACTGTATATCTGTGAACTGAAATTATTTATAATATACATATATAATAGTAATCATTCTTAAGGTACCGGGCGTTTAGTCACAGGGAATATAATATTTTTAATAGTTTTGCTTTTAATGTTGAATAACCGGTGAATAAAAAGGAAATCCCTAGGAATATCACTAAAAATCGCTCGTACCTTCACATAACCTAAAAAAAATCGATTCTAAACTCCGATGTATTAAAACAATTCTTGCTTGTAATCTATGAAATTATTTAAAACAAAAAAAAAACATATTTTTTAACTTATACTATAACGATATAAGTCTATATTTGTAATTAAACAAAGTGTATCCCCCCCCCATTAAAGTAACGATGAAACTTAAAATTCCAATAATTTATTATCGTCTAATGATGCAAGTTATTATTAAAATAATTATTTTGTTTTTTGAACTTGTATATATATAGCTCTAATTTATATTTTGTATTTGTTACAATATTTTTTTATCATTACGTAATTAAAGTAGGGATATTACTGTTTTGTTTTTTAATGAAGAGTCTTAGGTGAATTTTACGATAAACATCTTTTTTTTATTGTTATTTTAAAAAGAAAGTGCTGTTTTATTCACTTACAACGCCCTCTATCTTATACCGTACTTCTGTCATGCTGGCTTTGGTCTTGTTTTTTTTTGATTTAAAATTTATAATGAAATTATTACAATAGTGATGAAAAAGAAGCTAGCTTAACAGTTTTTTTTATATTATACAAATTTTTATGTTTTCTTCCATCCGCTGTTGTAGTGATCCGTTATTTATGGATTACGTCAGATGCAGAAATAAAGAAAATATACAATTCGTTTGGTAGTTTTATTTATTTCATATTTTTCCCAGAAAAGGATTGAAATTAATGTGCGCGTAATAACGGGTTTGCCGCAGCATGGCAGGACATTGTTGTCAAATCTTCTGTGATAAGTGTCACTTTGACATCAACATGAATAGAGTGACAGAACATCGTCAATTGTTTTGATGATTTGGTATTTTCTGAAGTTATTATTGACTTGGTGTTCGCGTCTTTTTCTTTTTTTTAATTCTTTTCCAAATTGTTTGTGTACAATAATAATAGAATGTTGTGTTTTAAAATGTAGCGTTCGAAAATATAGACTATACACTGAGTTTTAGACAAGATATTTTGATATCACCATTATAGTATATTTGCCGCAATATCTAAGTTGGCATATTATTATTTTTTAGGATATTTAGGATTTACGTAGTAAAAATTTTAACATTGCATTTTTTTCGATAATGTGCCACGTTTTAAAAGCTATCGGATATAATGATGCCGTAACTGCTCTGATGCAATAAAAAAGTCGCATTTCGTTAGATTTTACACAAAATGTTCATAAACTAAGGAAAAATAAAACAAGGAAGTTTAGAAGATATTTTTAAATAATTGGAAGGAGTGATTTATTACTTTTTCTGAGTCGTTTTTGTAACTTGGGCCCTCTCCCTTTTCTTAGATTTATTAATGATGTATGTAGTACATATTTTCAATTATTCTAATGGTTTTTTTTTTGAGAAATTAAAACTATTGATGGGTTGACTAATTGCTGTTAGAGCTCACTAGCTTTCCACTTAATGCAGGTAAGTGTTCGGTTATAAGTTATACAAGACTAAATCGGCCAAGTCTATTTGATTATCATATTTCTAATGGAGGTTTAGAACGGAATCGTCATTTTCCTCATACATATGAAAACTATTACAGGTGAGACTTTCAGAAATTTGGATTATGTTCTCAGGCGTAATATTCACGATTTTAAAAATTTAGATCAATTATTTTATTACATAATGGGCTTGTCAGATCTAAGCTGGAGTTTGCGTCAGCAATATGGGTTTCCTCGATTAGAAAAGACAAGATTTTGATATGAAAAAGTTCAGAACACGTTTCTAGGTAATCTTTACTTTCTAATATATCGTAGATGGGTGGTTAAGCTAAGTTTTACATAAAATATTTAACAATATCTTTGATAATACCATTCTGCTTTTTTTCTTCTCTATGTGCCATATCATGCTCGAACTCCCCACCCCAGAAGTGCTTTGATCGAAATGATTTGCTGCCTATTTAAGAAGATATGCAAACTAAATTTATACTATTATAAGAGTGAAGTGTTCGGTAAATCCAAAATTCGGTTTTTGTGTTTATTTTATCGTCAGTTTGGAAGAAGAGTATCATAACTAAAAAAACGCGATTTTTTTATTCCCTGCAGTAGATATTTTGTAAAAAAAAAGTAAAGTACACAAATCTATATATTTCACTGATACCTTTCCTACAATATTGGGGTTCTGGAGCATTTAGTTCAGAGACTATTGGAGATTGAATATTTGGAAAACTTTAAAATAGCTCTCCTGAAAATTAACGTTTTTCGACTTGTAATAGTCTTCAACTGACGATGTAATTTTTCGTTTTTTTTTGTCTTAAATGCAGTTTTTAACGTTCAATGCATTGTTAAATTTTTTTCGTTTTGAATTTATGTAATATTGAACTTGTTTTCCAGTTTGAACCTTTTGAAATAAATAAATAAACAGCGTTTATCTTTCTAACTAAACAGGATTGACCTCCCAGTTTTGTTGTTAGACAATAAATTAAGACTACTTTACGATATGCACTAAAATCGATAACATTATTGTTTTTAACGTTTAACTAGAATGATGTTTGTTTAAATTGTACTACCATTGAGTCAACATTGACATCATTACATCAATTCAGGGGTGAAAAGCTTATGGTATATATCACTAGCAAAAAAATAAGAACAAAGAAACATATTTTATATAATATATTGTACTTTTTCGGTTACTTACAAAAACTCGAAATAAAAAATGGAATATATATCATTATATATAATAAGGTATTGCATAAATTGTACAATAATTGTATAGTAATACTTAAATCATTATGTCTTCGCACGTACAAATCATATTCGTACTTACGTAAATCTAACCTATTTTCGCCTTATTTCAGTAAGGCCCGGCTTAAAAAGGATCAAGCCATCGCTTGTTCTTGCTTATATACCGCGTGATATGCATTGCGTATCAGGGCGTAGGGGAAACAGGACTCCAACAAATCCATGGTGAGGAAGGGGGATTCCTGCACTATCTGATCGAGGAGCAGGTATACGGATTCCCTATTTTTAATAGCTTCCTTATCGGCTTCCTGCCCCAAACGAAGCAGACTGGAAGAGGCTAAAGCCAAGAACTCTTTCATACGATCTTCGATATCGCCTTGGCCGCATATGGTGAAGAGGGCGCCGAATATATAATTTATAGCTATCGCCATGCAGTGGATGTTATTCGCGTGGCCCTCTAGCGACGCCCTGTAGAACGACGCCTCCATTTTTGCTAATTTCGGTATGGAAACCGCCACGAATACCATCAGTAGACAGACTAGTAGGTGATCTTCGGCGTCTATTTCGGGTTTTTGCAATTTTAAGGCGTTTATTAAGGTTGGGTCGACTTTACACGGTAATCCAGCGGCCGACGTCATTTCCGAAACGACCTTTAGCGGATCCCCACTCGGCAGATGGTGCCGGAAATCTAAGATCGAACTCAGCAAGAACGGGATCCTCTGCTCCAAGACGTCGGTTAAAGACGATTGCGCCAACTGTCGGAAACTCAAGATCACCCCCACTATCGTCATGCGTTGCAGGACGTTATCGACGCTCGACAATTTCTTAAATTGCTCCTTCATCACGTCCGGTTTATCGAAATTCGTTCGCAGCATCACCAGGACGTCTTTATTATTCTCGGCGAGTTTACGCAGTTCCTGCACTTGACTGGCGATGTGCCACATCAAAGTTTCGTTCAGTTGTTTCATTCCGTACGGCCCGATCAACTCCGCTAACGCTCTCAACTCATTAATATCTGAATATTCCTCCGCATTGAATGGTATGGAACCTTCCGGGGTCAAACTGACGAACGCTCTTTGATTCAAGGAGAAGCATATGTTGCCCGCGCTAACTCTCCGTAATAACACTTCCGAATACCATTGCGTGTATAAGCTAGCGATTGTTTTGTCACCGTGCGAATCAACCGGTTGAGTCTGTTGTAGGAGGCAATTGTTGAAGACCCTCGTTATATCGATGTGTACATAATTCTCGACGGTTTGCAGGACGTTCATGTACGCTTTGACGCTAACGAGGAGTTCTGACGGTTTAGCGATCTCGCTGGTTTCTTGCGAGTACATCACCATGCCGACCAGCGCTCTAGCGAAGCGATTTTCAAGATGTTGATGCAAATATTCCCTAGGGGCGAACGTATATTCCCAAACGTTGATGGTCGAGCAATAATTTATGGCGTAACATAACTCGGTCAAGGCCATGTGCAGTTTATCCATCGTCGTGAGATTCTCCCTGGTTTTACGATAACTCTCCTTGCCTGGGCGTTCCAATTCGATGGTATTCTTCTTATTTTTATCCTTTTTCTTGCGATTAATCTGGGCGGCGATCAAAACGGCGCACGATTTCGGCAGTAGTTTATCGCTCATCTTGCATTGTTCGTCGCAGATCGCCGTTATGATATTCTTAGCCTCCTTGGCCATCTCGTCCAAGAACATATTGACGACCGATAAAGACCGTTCGCGTATATGATGCCGCTCCTCCGGGCACAGCTCGTGAGTGCAATTTTGGAAGTGGCTGCAGATTAAGGGGAACGCCGTAATGTAGCGATTCTGCGCGGGGAATTCCAGACACATGTGGAATTGCTCCTCGAAGATCTTACTGTAGAAGCAGAATATCGACAAATCCGCCGTCTCGATCACGATGTTGTCCAAGTGATCGACCATGCGAGTGTGGAACTGTACGGTGTCCAAGAATTGCGCCAGCTCTTTATTGTCCATGATGTTCATTTGGGATTTCCCGGTCGACATGTACGCTTGTAAACGGAACCAATCCAGACGGAAAGGCATGAAATCGAATAGTTCGTTATCTTCTACCTGCTTTACGGATAAATTCGATATAGTGTTGCATAAAGATGAGAGGATTATGCTCTCGTCTTCCGGACAAACTTGCAGATTTTGAATCATGTGTTTTAGGGCGATCGCGTCGTATCCCGCCAAGTATTGGACGAAATATCGTTGCATTACTTGACTATAAAAATAAAATCGGTTATTTAGTAATATCGATAAAAATTGAGAGAAAATGCGAGACTGACCAGCCTTAACTTGGATTTTATTGCCAATCTTTAGAAATAGAAATTACCTCTAATCATATTTACTTACTAATGTTTACTTACTATATATGAATTAATGAACATGAATATTTGGTTGCAAACTAATATTTTCGGAATTAATTAGATTGGTACCACCCCTTTCTACTGATCATCGGCACCAATAGTGACACAACTCAAAAATAGACATTATTGAGAAAATTAAGGTTATCATAATTTGGGTATTTTGAATGTTTTATACAGGGTTATTTACGCTATACGGCACAGAATTTTGAAACATTTTGGGATAATTACTAAGAATCAACATGGTTTTGTGCAGAGCAGATCGACGTTCATTCCCATAGACTCTTTTTACAGTACGATTTATTTAAATGTAAATCTAATTGTTTATTATCTTCTTCAAAGATAAAAATTAAGAATTTAGGAAACGACGAACAGTTTAAAAAGCCCACATAAAAGGTTAAATAGAAAAATTTATCAATTTATCAAGATTAAGAGAAGAGTGAGCACGTGTTTGTAGGGGTTAGATCCACTTGTACACACAAAAGTTTTAGTTATTTTCTGACCATCTTTCAATTTTTTTCTCAAGTAGGAATTGAAATAAAAAAGAAATATAAATTCTTCACTTAATCATCAGTAAAATCAGCAAATTAGACGCTTTTTAATGCAATCAAAGCCACCACCTTTAATTTTTACGTAGAATAAGAAAGTTTTCTTTTTTTAAACACTTTAAACACATCTGAATTCTAGCAAAAAAGTGTGTCTTCACTATGTCAAAGTACTATTTCGGTATTTTATACGAAATAAACTAGATGAAGAATGTCGATTTTCGGTGTTTCATCTTTGTTCTTCATCATATCTTTTCATTTTATTTTGCTTATGTAGGTAAAACTTAACACAGCATAGATTTTATCTTGTTTAACAAACCTTCTATTAATATCATTCACAAGATTCGAACGATGAGCATGTTAAATGGTTAAATGTTAATTATTAAAAAAATAAAAATTAAAAAGAAATACAAGAAAATAATATTAATAAAATCCAAGTTTAGGTGAATAAGCCTCCAAATTAATCATTTCTTTGTACTCACCTATATTTCCGAACAAGCACTCGCAACTCCTCCATATGGAACAACAACTCCGGTAGTTGTCGATCGACAAGGTCTTCATGCGACTTCCCTTTACTCTTCTGCAATGGTGGATTATCATTATGTCTCAATAACCATAACACCTCATCTCTTGCGTAGCAAAGTCCCATGAACACCATCAAAGCCTTTGGCCCCAACAATCCCGGTTGATCGGTCAAAATTAACCCCAACTCCTTCAAAGCCGTCCGCAAGAATTTCCTCCTCTCCCGATGTTTATACCCAGCTTTCTGTACGGCTTGATTGCAGCATTCTTTCACTTCAGAAACCCTCTTGCTATAACCCTTGATCGTGTCTAAATACGTCCAGATATATTGGTGGATGTGTATGACCTCATCGCGGAACAAAGGTATGACCCAGGAGGACTCCAAAGCGCTCGTCCATAGGCGGTTGAACGAGTCGTTTTGTAAAGTGTGTGGGGACGTCATTAATCCGAATATAACCCAACGTTCCATCGTGTCCAGGGAGAGATATTCGATCGACATCCGATCGGATTGTACGGCTTTCAATAATTGGCCTGGGTTTCCGACGAGGCTCAATTTTAATTCCGCTCGCCATGTATCTGCTGGAACGTTTCGCATCGGATAAATATTTTCGAGTGATTTAATCGCGCTTAATAATAATTTGGAATGTGGCACAAATTCCTCCGATAATTTCTTTAGGGGTACGTCGTAATCAGAAATCATGCTCCCTAACCTAGAAAAACAACTGTCATATAATCTGTCAACAAATTTTAATAAAGTAAATTTTTTTTTTAAAAAAGGAATAAAATGAATTTAAACAAAAATAATTGACGTCCAAATTTTTTTTGATCGCAAGAATTTTATAGGAAATCAAATAATATAACCTAACCTATAAATCCAAACTAAAACCGCTTATTACTCAAAATCTAATATCAACCCCTAATTCTTTCCTTAAAATTAGTCCCTCACAACATTAAATACATCTGAGATAACACTTTATAAGCTTCAATATAGCTTAATTTACTCCAAATGCAATAAATAAAATTTGACGTACGTACCGTGGGAAACTTTGATCCATCTGACCGTTCATCATTTCGTATGCTGCGTTAAACAATCCCAAAACAGCTTTGCGATCCTCTACTTTTGACAGTAATATCATCAATGCTACAAAAGTAGTGACCAAATCTAAATAATTCTTCGTCAGTTCGAAATTCACGTTGATATCCAATTGGATCTGCCAAGCGTCCATGCTCGTAAGTAATTCGCAAACATTATCCTTAAAATCCAATAGATCCACGAATGTGTAATAGTACAGTGATAGAGACTTTAATATGTCGCTTTTGATAGCGAATAATGGTTGCAAGTTTTTCGTATCAATAGTTGGAAATCTCCTGACGATAGTTTTGATGGAGGATTCGAGGGATTTCTCTGAGAGGAATCCCGGCTTGGATTTCGCGTCGCCGCATGCTTTCTTTATATTGTAGATTCTAGTTAACATACCCACACCCCTGTCGTTTAGAATGATGAGCTTTTCGGCGAGCTTACGCTCGCTATATCCATGTCGAGACATTATTACTACTGGGGTGTGTTAATTATTGAATAAAACCATAGCTAATTGAATGATTTACTTGTACTATTATCATTTTAAATTAATTCTTAATTGCTATTGTTGATAACACTACTCCATAGTTATGCTTGCGGTGACTAACTGTCAGTTGGGTGTGACTAACTTCATTGTTGTATTTTTATCGACTAGAATTAGGTGTGTCAGAAATATGAGATTATCTTTATCGATTTACGAAAGTATTTGCAATATAAACAATAAACGATTTATTAACTTAGAATTATACGATAAATTAAGCGTAAAACGACATGTTTTTTTAATTTAAATCAATTTTTATTCAAAGTTTGCCACCATTTCTCCGACTGTTCGTTCAACATCGCCTCGTGTCGAGCTCGTGCATTTTCGCTGAATGTTTCAAATTTTAAATCCTTGCAATCTTTTAATTGTTCCAATTTGGTGATTTTACGTAAATTCTGAATGCTTTTGAAAATATCACTCCTCAGAGAATCCGTATATTCTAATCGCTTATGATTTTCGGGGATATTTTTGTAGAAGATTTTCAAATTAGATAAAGTTCCATTGATTTCTGTCTGCATATCAGTTAAACGAGTGCTGTTGGAAAATACTGAATTGATTGAAACTAAGATTTAAATTATAATTTTCTTTAATTTACCTGCTATATGTTTGGTTGGTGGTATTGTTTTTGATATACAAATTATCTCGCGCCTTTTTTAATTCCTTTATATATTTCCTTATAGATCTTTGAATTACTCTCGCTGCGTTATTACGTTTGTCGTCCATAATAAATATTCGGTATTTTTTATTATCGGTATACAATTTTTAATAGATGAGGGTGTTACACATTTCAATGTTGAGGTTATGTTGCTGACACTTGAAATGTATATAATCGGCTTCCATGGTGATTTTACCCATGCTTTGTTTCCATATCGGATTATAAATGTCATTATTTATTACAAAAAACGTATTGAACGTATAGCATTGCGATTATTTGCTTGTGTGTCGTACAAACCCTCACAAAACTTCCCCAAATTAGCCTCGTATCTAATCTGTTGATTCGATAATTCGATAATCGCAGAGTCTGGGCGCTTGTGCGCGTCGATTTCGGCTGAATGCAACAAGCTCATTACAACACAGCACACCAGGGGCGTATCGGAGCAACAGTTTCAGTTCGAAATAAAAAAAAATATACTTGTATACAAGTTCTTGGCAAGCGTCGGCCACTACGTAACGAATGCGGAAACCTTGCCAAAGCGCGAGATTTTCGATGCCGCTCGTCTACATTACATGCATAGGCGATGCGCCTAAAGTGAGATGCGATTCGTAAAATCGTAAATGCCTTCCGGCGGATTTGAGACGCGATTGGGGTGGAAGTAAAACCCTTTGGTAGAGTCACATCGCGAATATGATTTCTCTGTATAGGAAGGTATTTTATGAGACTTACATATATGGATGATATTTCTCTAACAAGAATAGTGTATAGTTTAGAGATTATGTGTTAATTGAAGATTTGACGTGTGTCAGCCAATCTGCGTTCGTTACTTTCTTTTATGGCCAAATTCCTTTCTTTATTTGTGTTAATATAAGAGCTTTCAACAAAAAAGTTAGAAAGGGGATTACTAATAGCTATAAATAGGTAAATGTATGTTCCCTATTAATTTAGTGCTGGTAATCACTTTATCGCAAGGTTAAATTAACTTTATTGAATATCCAATTACAACGTCATCTACGCCAGATAAAAAAGAGGTGGAAAACAGAACTATAAATTTCATTTTATGCCCTCCGTTTCGTATAAGCTCCATATTTTCAGAGAGTGGAAAGGATGAGATCCGGATATTGATAGACAATTATTATCTGCAGTTCCCTGTTTTATCTACCGTTAGCTCGCTTTAATATCTCCCTGGAACTTTTATTAATTTCATCGGTACGGACTTTATGAGCGCGGTAATATCTTATTTACGACTGTTTTCGCTTAGATTGAATCTGCTCTAGGGGTTATTTTATGCAATGATCAAAAAACTTTGAGAAGTTGTACATTATAGAGGTTATATATACCTTCCAGTAATATCGCAGTTATTATCGGTAATGTGGGAAACTACCGTTCCGATTCGACGAACGCAACTCGAAAACAACCTTGAATAAAAGCGTTCAACCAATTTAATAGCCTTTGTAGCCGTAGATGTTTTCGATATGGCACATTTTAAATTGTGTCCGTTAACGGACGATTGGGTCAATTTATATTTTCCGTAGTAGGCAGGCGGCAGACACAATGGAGTCCTTGCGTGTATGTTACGTAAAGAGGAGAAAGGAAAGACGTTGTATTGCTGATAGGGGATCGACCAGACAGAATTTTAGTGCGGCATTGTTCCGGTAAACGATAGCCGTATCGTCGAGTAGACGCCGTAATGTGATACGTCCCGTTAACGATGTCATTCGAGCACTCCAGGGCAGGCGTAACCGTTCTTGTGATGCCGCGGCGTAAACCGTTTATAACGGCGCGACTTGGAACTATTGAGAAATACCAGCTTCGAGATCTGTACACGGCAGATGTAGTATTTTGGCAGGCCATTCGATTTGTAATAATTATTTACCAGCAACCAGTTTAAAATGGAATTTAAACTGAAGTTACATAACCTCTATGTTATATATATAGGTTCGCACATGCGCACACTTCAGTCACGATACAGACTCCGTAGTAGTAACATGTATGTAGTTTTTATAAATAAAGATATACCAAAAATCAACAACTGAGTATATAACACTCTAAACCCCCTAAATTCACTAAAAAGTTGTTTCACTATATAAAGTGATTTATTTATCACAACTCTTTCTTCCTACCTATTAAATTGTTATTTTGGACATTTTAGACAGTGCAAAGACTATTATTAATAATATTGAGCTTGTGAGAGAAAAACAACTTTTCGTCAATAAGTATCAAAGTGTATTGGTTCTTTGCGCTTATCTTTCGTCTTTCGCAAGTTTTCAGAAAAGCATGTTTCTGAAACTATACATGCGCAAACAAAAACCTATTTATATATGTAGCTTATATCGACAAGGCTTCAAACGCGACAGATATGAATTTAGATTTGTAGAGATCAATTGGGTTTGTTTTGTGAAATAAGTTTTTATTTATTCATAACACTTCCTTCAAAAATTGTTTTGTGAATATAATACAAGCACAATTTGTTCTGTTTGTATTGCATTGTATCACGTTTTATATTTACTTTTTCTGATTGAATCTTCAGAAAGGAATGATATGTGTTTGGTAAGTATTCATTATTCATAGGATCAAACGAAATAATTTAACCTCTTTTGTAAATCATTCATTTTGCTATTGCCATAGAATAACCCGACTAGAATGGTGACTCTCCCGGCTAACTTGGAACCATCTTTTACGCCCCCTTCTTGACGTTAAGTGTACTAAAATTATGGCGCGCAGTTTGAATGCCCATATAATTTGAATTGGTGCTTTAAATTTATATTTAGATTTGTATAAATAAAAAAACCGACATTTTTTTAAATATCTTTATTAATATCACAAAAAATACAATAAATTAAATATACAGAATACCAGTCTCTATGAATTGGTGAATAACATATAAATCCATTACAATAACACATTTGTTGTAAAATAAAAACTTAAATTATAGAAAACAGGAAACTTAATCATTTTAAATTCAACATTTTTAGATGCAAATATAAGAAATGAAGCAATAAATTACGTAAACTGTAAAACAAAGATAATATAAATAAATTGTATATACAGAATATTAGTTTGTATGTATGTACTGGTTAAAAAAACATGTAACTCATAAACATAATATTCAAAACTCAAATGAGAATTTTGAGAAAAGTAGTTGTTATTACGCTCGTGGAAGCGACTTTAGGGTGTTTAGCCCTCGTCATTTGCCAAGGAGTAAGGAAAACCACGAAAACCTCACTCTGAAAGCTGGCTTCAGCATTCCAACACCGAAACCTGGGAACGATAGTATCTGAAGTCCATTGTTAACAATTTCGATGATTTTGCATTATCGTAACTAATCTGTTTTTGTAGTATGTAATACTGGGGCTACAATACAAGAAAGTTGTACTTATGTTAAAATGTTAGACAAATTTCAATTTATCCTTTTTGTATAATAAAATGGACTTTGGACAGTATACTTCCCATGTACATAAATATAAAATTTGAAGCATTAAAATACCGTTATACTGATGCAAACAGTCACTCATATTTTGGACAAACCTTAATCACACTTGGTAAAAGAAAAAACGCACAAAATGACTATATATTCTTACAGTAACATTCACATTGCTAAATTAGTCTAGCTTAATATAAAAAAGATTGAAATTTAATAATTTTCGAAGAATTAGATAATTGTAATTAGTTACTATTTGCAGGAATATGACGGTACGTAGAATAAAACAAAATATAATAAATTTCAAATACAGAATGCTAACTAGTTTGTGTAAACTGTAAACTAATCAATTACATATCCGTAAATAGCAAAACAAAAATACAATCACAAAGTAAACATATAGGTGTACAATGTGAATGTTATTAACATAATAATAAAACTATGTCAAATGTTTTTTGCAGGAAAGCAAAGTCAAATCAACATTTTCTAATAACTTTTTTAACTTAGGTAATAAATTGTTCAGTAGGCAGTAGACTGTTGCTGCATTTGCAAAATAAACACACATATATATTCTTGCATATGAAGCAAAAATATTGCCTGAAGATATAATCATATGATAATTAGTAACAAAAAGTGATTGAACAAATTTCTCATTGCACCTGTTTACTTTGCCACCCTTAACAAAATCAGCATAGTTGTCTAGAATTTTTCAGTCATTTCACAATTTCAACAAATTGATTTATATGACATGAACAAAGCACGGATAGAAAGATAGTTAATTCTCCAATGTTGCACTAAAAAAGGACAAGGCCATGCTGACTAGCATCGAATGCATCAGTGTGGTTTGTTTTCCAAGAATTGATATACATGGCATGCTACTGCAAAATTTCTACTATCAGCTGCAGAATTGAGCCACTAACTTTGTCCGTGCTCTGGACATGAAATTGTACAATGCAAATGTTTTAAAGGATGTTAAAAATAAACTACATATTGAGTTTGCATTCCTTATACCATGGCTGCGAGTGAGACAGATAAAATTCTCTGCGGCATCTAAAAACCATATTATTTCTGCTGATCCCTCTGTTTCTTGAAATGATTCCATATCTACGTAATAAGAGAGAGCAATAAAAATTCAATTCGTGCTAAAAGAAATTCATAACTTACTATCTTCGGCAAAAAATCCCATTAGTCCTCACACAGTACCGTTTAGTTGTTTCATATACGTCCCTTTATACGACAAGACTCCCAACGTTATGTGTTTATTGGTCAATATTGGGAGCCATTGACCGTTAAAAGATCATTAAATGTAGATGATCCAACAAATAATATCTTGATCAACTCCTAAATCGAATCTTCTATATGCACTATTTCGATTTCTATAAGTACTCCTCGCTTCGTTAATAAGCAAATTAATTGCAGCTTGGTTATTCGTCCCTTGATCGCACACTGCAGCCACTGGGATAGATACATGGATAAAAATTGGAATTAAAGGTGTTGCACTTTTACAAAAAGTAAAAAAACAGTGGTTGCTTTCAATTTCTGTAGATGCCTTCTACGAGAAACACTAATAAGTAATCTGCCAATCGTAATTGGTGTTTCTTTCCAAAATTTACGCAGCCTTCAATAAAATCTCTCATTCTCAAATATTGTAAGTCTATTTCTTCGCCTGTCGCAATTTGCAATGCATAGAAAACGGTTTCTTTCTTGAAAGTTCCTCTAAAAAATCCAAGCAAACAATACTAAATGTTTGCCTACAAAATCTTTTATTAATATAGGTATTACCTGGTATATTTTAAGTTGGAAGTGAGTTCCTAATAAAATATTTTCCATTTCGACGTTCTGTGATAAACTGAGACGTACAAACAAACTTAATTTACGATAATTTCGCGAATTTTAATACGAAATATTAAAATGATATTAAAAAATGGCGTCAACTACACCGTTTGCTGTTTATAGTAACGACGCTGATTTTACATAGCAACAATGAAAAAGAAAGAGATAACCATATGGAAAGACTGAAATAGAGCTCTGTTAGTACACTTAATCTCTCCGAGGGTGCGTCCAAACATTTCCCCACTCCCTAACCAAGGAATCGCACCCCTCTGGCTATTGCTATACATTATAGTAATATCACGTTTTGTGAAATGAAGTGTCAGTGTCAAATTGCCAATCAGTGTCTATTATCATCAAGGAAGCAGTGCGGTAGTACTGTGGAATTAAATTGTGTAAAACGATTATGAGATGTCTCCGGTATAACTGTCAATATCTTTTAATGAGCAATTTATGACAGTCATCTGTCAGATACAAAAAAGAACTTTAAAATACGGCAACCCTAACTGATTTAAAATAAAAAATAATGGGAAATCAATCTAAGGATAGGGAAAGCGAATTTCAGAAGCGTGCGTCTAAAAAAATCACCAGTAACGATAACATGGAAGATAGCGCCATGGCTGACGGCGCCAGCACTCAAGATTTTATGAGAAGATTAGACAATAAACCTGATATGACTCTGACCATGTCTATGGAAGATCGAATAAATAGGGTCATACAGCAGACGGAACAGTTCCGGTATCCACCGCAAGAGGAAGAGACAGATAGAGCGTCGGAAGAAGATACAGAGACCGTCATTGACGTGCATGTTTATCCAAGTAAAATCGCCACGAACGAAGAGAGAATATCGAAGAAATTGAAGAAATCTACTAGGGTTGATAAGAGAGATATTACTTCACCGACAGGATCTAATATTTATGAGCAATGAATTAAACGAATATAACAAAATCTTGTGTACTTACTAATCTTTTCAGTTTTTGTAAGAACCACGTCTCTGGAGTTCATACGTGGAAAACACAAAATAAAATCATATTTTCCTTCGGTATTTCTTAAATTCCCAATCGTGCGTAGCTACTCGTCCATAGGTAGAACATCCACTCTCGCTATTGTCTGAGTTGGGGGCGGGAGGAGTGGGGGAGGGGGGGGCTAGGGGATCGCACGTGGAGTTTCGGGAAAGCGAGGGTGGGATCTGTTTATTCCTGACCAGCGATGCATATACTGCTGGCGCTAGAACTACTGGCACTACATACACTGCGCATCGGCATTGTTCCGAACGGATTGCGCTTTATTGTTCATTTGTGCGGGACTGTATTAGATAGGAGGTCTCCCGTGAGGTGGCGTCGGCTATTCTACGGCTCTCCCCGCTCCCCCTGTTCACCACACAGCCGGCCGCTTTGATTTATTCCGAGGTCCGGTCGAGGTAGTGCGTCAGCTCTATCAGTAAATAGGATTGTCAAACGGTCGGAGTTCGATTTTGGATATACCGAAACGGAACGGAACGATATGTACGGTATTCTGACCGGTAATAACGGGGGATGACCTTGCACTTCCAAAGATGTTCTAACATTATAATAAATAATAATATAAAATTACATGAAATTTGTATATTTGCACTATTGACTAATTCCTAAATTCAAATAAATAAAATGTATAAAGCATTCAGTGCGTGGCGGGAAACACTTTTAACTGAGCTAAACAGAAATAAATAGTAAACAAACACAATTGCAGATTTGCTTTATCGTCGAGTGAAGGAATTGTAAAGAAACGTAAACACATATACAGTTTGCAGAAACTGACATGTAGATGGCGCCTCAATTCCCATAGGAATCTCATACGATTTGACGCGCCACCTACATGTCGGATCCGATAAGCCGTATGGAGTAGCGTCTCTTTACCACTCCGTAAAGAGCTTGAAGTCGAACGTATAGCATATACCTAAGACTTAAGATGCATTCACAGAAAAATGTCAAGTAGTGTAAGATTCGCTGATCTGGCAGGCCATTCTATAGATCCCCCAAAATATAACTGCGAAAAAAAGTGTTTTTACACCAATAAATCCGTCAGCACCGAATGGTACAACGGAGCATGTTCCCGATTCAATAAATTCGTATAAGGAACAATAAAACAAAAGTTATATACAAAATTAATTAGTTAATTGTGCGTCCAGACTTGGTTATTTACTGTAAAATCTTCCTTATTGTATTGCCTACGGCGATTTAGCTGTGAGCAATCCAGAAAGAGTTACTCCGCTTCATTTTTCTATCTTGTAGTTACACAACTCTTATTGTTAGTTTGGTATGAGAAATCTTGACAGCAGTTTGATCATCTGGATACTGTCTGTTCATCAAAGATTTGTATTGCTAGGGTAGTAAGCTGCACCACTGAATATTTACTTGATTTTTATAAGGAACAATAAAACAAATCTTATATAAAAAATTAATTAATTGCTCCACCAAAATAGAAGCACCGTTATTGTACTTAGCAGTTTAGTGTGTTGTGCATGCAACTTTTGATACGCTAACATAATTAGGATACGGTGCACATATAGAAATGTATAGAAGATAGAAACAGGTCGTGTGGACAGTCGCCAAGAGTTGAAGACTTCCGCCCACTATTCCCCAGTAAGTAATTACGACTACTGCCACAGTGGTGCTCCTACGTGATGACTACCACTGGTAGCGGAGACTTTCCGACGATGCTCCAAAGATAACAGATACGTATGCATCGTTTGTTTCAATTCGCAAAGCAAGCACAGCCGTACCGCTCCAGTTAGTTAATTCCTTTAATGTACCTCTCCCCCTTTCTCCGGACGTTTGTATATCTACTTGGGGGAAATGGAAAACATCAAATTAGTTTCGAGTGCTGTACGCGAAACTGAAAAGGATGGCGGCAGAAAGGGAGGTGAGACGGCTTGGCTTGTTTATCTGTTGGTGTCACACGATCCCTGGTAAGTTAAAAGCGAAGGATCGCTTCAAAGTCGCAGACACACTGATCTAAATTTTGGAGAGGTACAGCAAACTCCTATGTTATGAAAGTGGGGAGTTCGATTTTGAGTGTAATTTTCCAAAAAGAACATAGAATATCTTGTATTTATCTGTCAAACAAAGCGAACATCACTGATTATCTTAGTTGCATTTTTAATGAGTTGTGTTAAGCTAAAATAAAATTGAAAAGATTATGGTTATTATTTTCTGGACGGCTGAACAAGTTGTATTAATTATCACCTGTCAATATAACATAACTTCTCAAATCTACAATTAAAACACGTGCTTTAACACAAGTAATGGTTTAGTATACTCGCCCTACGTTGGGCGCCAATCTATTAGAAATTACCGATGTCTATTCGAAAAGATTTGATATAACACACCCACGTTGGGCGCCGATTTATTGTAAGTTAAGTATGGGCACAGGTATAAATTTAATGTAGTCGACCCTGCTTGGGCGCCAATTTGTTCAATGATACTTAAAGCTACGGTAGCCTCATTGTGCAGTCATATTTTTTCTTACCGCTTTTCTATTGGCACAAAAATAGAAACACAGGGCTCTGAGTGGGATCCTCTATTACTCATATTTTTTACAAAGGACTTTTCCACACCATCAATAGAACGTGTAAAAACAATCAGCGATCGATATTGCGCTACAGTAACAAACAAGAAGAAGAATGTGACATTTTCTTTGTTCAAAACTCTTACACGCAATTTACAACAGGGTACCGCACATTGATAAAGAATGCCATATAAATGCTTTATGCTCGTATCAGTGTACATCAGTACCTGCACATGGCGTTTGTGCATGTGATGTGTGTTTCTACGAAAATGACGTCGCACTGCTAGATAATTTATGTAGATACAATCAGTCAGCG
Source organism: Cetonia aurata (assembly GCA_949128085.1). Taxonomy (NCBI): domain Eukaryota; kingdom Metazoa; phylum Arthropoda; class Insecta; order Coleoptera; family Scarabaeidae; genus Cetonia; species Cetonia aurata. The sequence continues at coordinate 38,640,084 of OX421886.1, read as the reverse complement.
AATTGCTGCATATCCTGCCTCGGTCCCTCACATAAAACCGTCAGAATTATTTATGCCCACACGCGAGCGCATCGCACGCTAATGGGTTTTATGATCCGTGATCCCGGCGATAGATGGCAGGCTACAATTATCGCGGTCACCAACGGCCATTACACTAATAAGCACTAAAATTGAAATTATCTTATTTGGTGTATATTTCAAATAATAAATGTTATATATATCGTGTATATAGGTTTGATGTAGGTTGGCAATACTGCAAAATGCGACATTAATGAAAATTGAAAAATTGCTCAAACTTTGAACGGGAGGGGGACCCAAAATTCGATGGATTGGGCCACTAAAAGAAAAATACGTACTCCTTATTTGAAGGTACTCTTTCAATTTGTGAAGTTTCATCCAAATCGGAATTAACACTTGCCGGTGTTTCCTTGTTAGTCATAATCGAGTTGTCGTTGGATTAGGAGATTATAGGCCCATTCTCAGATATGTAACGCAAACCGATCTGCATTCTATTTTAACGTCTCATTATCGAATGTACGGTTGCGGAATCAAAAAATGCATACACTTGAAATTTTTCCATTTTTTTTCTACCAATGATTAAACCTTAGTCGCATTTTACCACTCTGTTTTGGAAGATAATCCCCTATAATCCTATAAACTAAATGAACAGTCTTTGACCGTTAGCTCAAGCATTATCAGTCCTCTTCATCCAATGCAGAGAAGAAAACGATGTAGTTTTGGTATACATTTGTCTCTTTTTTCTATTTCAACCAAAGTCCAACACCTATTTGTTTTTACCCATACGTGTAAATCGTAACAGTTAGCGCCCTACGTGGGGCAAGTGCACTAAATTTTTCTTACTACCAAATAATGAGCGATTTTGAGTTCATACAAGTTGCATTGCCAAAAAGAACAGTGCATTGGTTCAATTTAATTGGTTGTGCCATATGTTTCAGCCGTGAAAATGTTCTCATGTATACTGGACATCGATTAACGCGAATTCGCTCCTCAAAATATCGAAACGAGACGTTGATGGATGAAGGTACTAGCAGGTAATTCAATCGACGTAAGGAAAACCATCGGAACTAGAAGGGACGTCCGATAAGTGACTAGGGAGTACTCTAGGCATCAGCGGATCGTTCCTATCTTTCTCAGCAACATTTCGAGACTACCACAAGACGAATAGAAGAGGAAGCAAAGCGTAGAGCACCCCCAAGTCGATAATATCTCTAACTGACGTAAATATATACACGTCTACATCCCTTATTTACCCATATTATAGATCCAAAATCGTACGTGCGAATCGGCGGTAGTTTCTCCCCTATTTGCATGCCAGGTCCTCGCGTCCATATGTCGCATCTTGCTACATGTTTATGATCCGGCTAGATATTTCTAGACGAGGTGAGTTTCTGGCCCGTTTTCAAGTCCGAAATATCGTCCCCGCTCGTGAATAATGCATGAAGGGGCAGGAACAGCTAGTCTCGGAGCGCTGCGAGAAAGCTGCGACTGCCCCGTCATACATGCGAATGCGTCACCTTTAACGCCAGACGCTGGATTCTACTCTCGTTTTAGTAGGTATAACATATTTCGCAGGAATGTGGAGGAAAGTACGACGCACAGTGCACGTCACTAAGTGGAATTGCTTTCTTGCTACTACCTCATACTTTAAAGGAGAAATTTGCGTTTATACTTGGACGTCTTTCAGTTCTTGGACCTTTATCATATATATCAATGCTCTACGTGCAAATGTTGGATACGCAAAGTTCATACGTGACTCTCTAGCCTAATGTGAAGGCGATATATTAGACTTAACAAGGATCTAAACACTTAATTTTTACTTGTAGGTGTATGTAATTTATAGTAAATTGGCGCCCAACGTAGGGCGAATACATATGCGCATTTGAATTAAAATTTTCTTAAGGGTGTATCGTAATTCTTGCTTTAGAAGTTTACTTTCAACAATGAAACATTTTTGGTGTTTAAGCTTATATACGGTTGAGGAATAAAAAAAAAATAAAATTTTTCTATGTAAATGTGGTTTCTTATAGATATTAGAGCTTATTTTAAATGTCAAGTTTTAAGTGTCAAAATTTAAAACTCATAATGCCACAATGGAATTATGCCCAAAGAAACCAAATACTTTAACACAAGAAGGATTGTGGGCTAGTAGATTCGCAGCAAGATACAGAAGTAAATTGAGGGATTAAAAAGGAGATAAACACTTTTAAATTTTACTTATGATCGTATGAAATTTGGAATAAATTGGCGCCCAACGTAGGGCTAATACATATACGCATTTGAATTCAATTTCTCTTTGGCGTGTATCGTAATTCTTGATTTAAAAGTTCTCGTTGAACGAAAATTTTTGGTGTTTAAACTTCTGTACATTCTCCTAACGTGAAGCCAATGTAATGAAATAGAAATAAATTGGGGGCGTAAGAGGGGGATAAATAAACACTTCATTTCTGCTTATAACCGTATGTAATTTGTAATAAATTGGCGCCCAACGTAGGGCACAATATAGGTATTTAAAATCAATTTTTTCTTAGGCGTTGACCCTGAACAAAAATCTTTGTTGTTTACGCTTATGTACATTGTCTTTTCTACTATTAATCAGGGATTTTACGACGAATATTGTTTATGTGAATTCGTAAAAGGAAATAACATCGGGACTCTCTAAATGACATTAAAACACATCAACGTGAAGTTTCATAGTGTTACCCGCCAATTTAAGCCCACACCAAAGGTTCTTTGACATTGCCAACTCTGCCCCCAGCAAGATACATTTACTGCCAGCACAATCCTTTCTCAAAAACTGGAAAGTAACTTGTATCCACTCACCCGGACGGAGGCAGCGGCACGTCGCATTCACGCTATTCAAAAACTTGCGAAAATCACCCACACGGAATAGGAATCAAAGCGAATCCCCCCACTTCGACCCTTTCCTTACCCCTCCCCCACCTCTACTTCCATTCAAAAATATACCTTTTCATCTAACCGACGCGAATTCAGAAAGGTGAAAAGAGTGGCGCGTCACTTCGGGCGTCGAACAAAACCCTTCCACTCTTTCGCAAAGCAGAGACATTTGCGTGATGCCTCTGCGAGTAGAGAGGGAGAATTAGATGGTCAGGGTATAAGACGACGTCAAATTTCAACGTTCGAGAACGCCGACGGAGTTAAAGCCGCAGCTCTCGTTCGGATGTGCGTCGGCAGATGGCGCTCGGGATCGTATAACTTAATTGGCTAGAAACGATGCGATGGTGGCCTCGAAACGCGCTCTGTTTTATTTGCGAAGACGCTTGCTCGTCGCATTAAATTCTGCATTTCCGCAGCGGTGACACGTGTGCGGAGGACCTATAGAGGACGTAGTTTGCTCTATAATTCACGCTATTCCATTTTAACTGGCGACAGCAATGGATGTTTCAACTATCGTCAGATATTATTTGATGTGTTACGCGAGATGTTTATGTTTTGTGGTTGTACATCTCTATAACTTAGAAGTAATCATGTTGTTATGATTATTACAGTGGAGATTCATCTAAGACCTGTCCTGTCAATCTCACAGATGGAAACACAATTAATAGCATATTTGGGAAAGTTTTACATTAAAATGATGAAGGATATAGGTTCATTTACAGCCTGGATTTTATTTATTTTCGTAGCAATAAGCGGAGTTTTTATAAAGTATATATATATAATATAATCCGATAAATTTTTAGTTACAGCCACAGTTAATTAGTAATAAATTGACGCTTCTTACAAATTCGCGCCCAACGCGGGGCAAGAAAATAACGATTTTACTCATAAGGAAGTTGCAAAACAGTTAAAAACACTCTTGTAAATTCAAGGTCTTGTACCTTACTCTAAACCCGCTTGCAATGCTTCTAAGCTATCGACCGTAAACAAAGGGTCTAATTTGCTTATGCCAAAGTAAGGTTATGTACCTATTTCATCTTAATTTAAATAGTTTGGCGCCCAACGTGGGGTCAATACACTCGAATATTTCCCTCGTAGTTATGCTATGAAATAAAACCAAAATGCAACTTCTTTAATGTACACCCTACAGCCCATATACTCGATTTCGACAAGAGTTGAAAAGAATGTTCAGTAACAATTAAGTTGAAACGTAATATGTACTACGCTCTTATAACAGCAGCACCGCTTTCGAAATTAATGACCGGGTTCCATTCTTCAGCGACGAACAGTCGCTAATATTTCAGGATCACGAAGATAGCAGCGCGAGTTGGGGACATATTATATTAATCGCGCCGGGAGCACGGCAGACGAGGTAGTCGCGCATAATGGATACCCAACGATCCGTCAGACGAGACGTAATTAGCGGTAAACGGGAAAAGTTCTCCCTTGCAGCTGGGCTCCTACACTATTCGCGTTGTTCCTTGCGACTGGCTCCTTTTTGTGCGGACGAAAAATGGAATATATCGGAAATAAAAGTAAAAGCAAAAACGTCTCGAAATGTCTTCGTCAATTCGATTTTTATCAGACGTAACTTCTTTTCGTAAATATTAGATTTCTGTCGGGGAGGTGGGGGGTGCGCGGGGGCGGCGTTCTCTGTAAATTTCTTCTTCCTTTTTCGTTCACCGCGCCGTGACAGAATATTATTCATTGTGTTATGACGACGTATCTTCCCTTTAATCTCTACGTTCTGCTTCGGCTTCTTTCGCCCGGCTATCAGTCATGTCGTTTTTTTCGTGAAGTCGAGGGTTAAGGAGGGGGAGGGGGTGAGAGAAAATGTGATTTTTTCACTGGCGTCGCGTCGCTGTGAATGATATTGGTTCTGACATGTTATCATCAGAAATTGCCTCGTTCTAGATTCTCTCACGTGTGATATTCGCCTTTAAGAAGGTGTCAAATTTGCTATTTATTGATAAGCTTAGGCACAGTTTACGCACCCGCATATGGGTGTAGTGAGCAAAAGCACTTTGCATATGAACGCTAACTATTATGTAAGCAAACCATTATCCCTTTTCAATGTCAGTATAAGACATGAGGGCGGTCGGTATTTACCTACTCATATTTTGCACGAATGCTCTATAAAGTCGCCCAGTTAATATCCTGCTGCGTATGAAACGCCTATGCCTACTTATTGCTGTATATTTGCATTGTATATTCGCGCTTTGACTTGATCGATTCGACTGGCTTATTGCAATTAACTTCAACTCAATCGCAGCAGCGTCGTATTTAAATACCGCACTTCGAGAAGGTTCGAGCGACATCTCAGCGCTACTGGAATTCAATCGGGTACAAAAATTTATGCTCCGAGTATTTTTTCCGCAGAATAAAAAATTGTGTAGTACATACATGTGATCTACATGTTTGTACAGTTTCATAATTTTTTTGAATTTTCGGGTTCAGGGTCTTCCCTTGTAAGTAAAATTTTGTGATCAACAAGGACAAATGGCTAATTAAATCACAAGCCGTACAGGGTAGGTACATGTTTTATGGGAGTTTAGAGCATACATAATGTATGTGTGTCAATAAGGACGTTCTTCTGCTGTTTCGGTAAGATAGCCTCATTGAACTATCAAAACCTGAAGGTCGTAATGGGTTGTATTAACAAAATTTTACCGCCTCTAACTGCAGCAAGCAAATCCACCGGGAACAAAATATGTTTGATAACAGCAGAGCAGGTAATAATCGTCGAAGCGTTTCTCTCCCTTCGCCGATTCCTAGATTGCTATCAGCTCGTTGGCATATATATATTTACTGTCGTCATCATCCCGCCAGAGGTCGCCTTTCGCGAATTGTTATTCCCCCAGCGGGAAAATTTTATTGTCGCTCTTTCAATACCCTTCCGTCGCAAAGGAAACCAATAGAAAAACTCGTAATATGTAAATTAGGGATCGGTCGGGATGGTTTTTACGGGCGGGGGTGCGAGAGGGAGGGAGGGGGGTAGGATCGACTGGAGAAATGAATCGTCGCGAAACAAACGCGAATATCGTCGAGTAATAGCGAGCGCGTGTTCCTTTATTGTTTCCTGAGTAATATACATCAACGGATCTGTGGGTAAATAGGGTAGGTATTGCTGGGGTGGGTGGGGAGGCGACGCAGGGGTGTAGGAGATAGGTGCGCCATGTAATATTCTCGTGGAACATAAAAGTTTATGATTAAACCGTTTGCAGATGTTCGTGCCGCTCAACCGATGGTAATCTACGTGAAGGCGCACATTCTGACTCGATAACCCCGATATTTTCGCCCATATTGATTCTACTCATCGCGAATTCTATTCAATGCAGATTCTATCCAATAATTCTTCGTTCTATTTCTTGCTTATTCTATTGGCTATCGATTAAAAACCGAACGAAAGATAAAATCTGTTTTTTTCTATCTGCATGGCAGTATTCGCCCGAAGGCATTCGAATGGCTACGAAAAAAAAAAAAAAAATTAAAACAAAGCATAGGTGTACAGATACTGTATAGATACGGCGAAACAGATTTCTAACGGCCGCGCGGGCATAACATTAAACATTCCATTCGGCACCGTCTCATGAATATGCAAAACACATAGAAAGCCATAGGGCCGTTTCGCGGTAGTAGCCCGTCTCATTGGAATATTCATTCGTACATAGAGGTGGGGAGTACTGGGATGCTACGATGTATCCTGCGGGCTGCCCCCCGAGTCGTGTTCTGCGCGATTTTTATTTTATTCCGAGGAAAATATATCAAAAATTGTTAGACACGATTTCCAATATATTCGCCAGTGAAATACTATTTAAATGATCACAATAATTTGATTGGGATAATAGATAATAAATATCAAGGTGGGTAATCTGTTTGTAACTTTATACGTCAAATTTGCAAAGTGAACGTTATACTTCATCATCGCAATCAGCTGTTGAGATTGTAAATGACTTTTTCTAATTGGATGTTGCAATAAAGCTAAAACAAACGACGACGCAGTGCCGATATGAATATTACCGCACACTGTGCTGTAATGAGATATTAACGTGGAGGGGGGAGGGGGGGACTCTTGCCGTAACGTAATATGGGCGATTAATGTGAAAATTAGAAAAAATACTGTAAAAAACGTGTGCCACAATGACTTGTAATACTCGTACTTTGAATCTCTCTCGAGATTCAAACTTGTACTCGCGTTACATACCCGTCATTGTGACACTTGTGTTTTAAAATACTATTTTGACCTCGTCAATTACTGTAAACATAGATAAATCCAACAACCTGTCAAAATGAAATTCAATATGGCCGTTGAGGGTAAACATTACATATATGGGGCAAATGACGCGCTACTTTCCGTAGTTTTTATGTCAGTATTTACTTCCTTTTATCAAAGTGAAGTAAGTTTGACATAAAAATTGGAATAATGACATAAATGCATAGAAAAACTTGCATAAATGACTTACGATATGACATGGATATGACTGAACGAGATTTATTTGTTTGACGTTTTAATTATTATTATCGAAAAATCATCATAACTAACATTGACTTCTACATAGGGTAGAGTTGTCAAAATGCAGTGATGAGAATCCATAAAAACTTCAGAATCTTCATAGAAGCGTAGATACGCCAAGGTAGCGGAAGTGACGCGTTGGTAGTTCAATGCGCGTGATTTCTGGTGAAGTCACATATTGCGGTAAGTCATGGGTCTATATCCAAACAACCGCCATATTAGATTTTAACCTGCGTAGTTTGTATGGTGTTAAATCTGTGCGTATTTATTTTATTATTTTTATTAAACTGGTGGAAGTTCCATGACTACTATTGTGCTAAGTATGTTCTCTGAAGTATGTGTTGGCAGTTCATCCCAAGTTTAACCTGGAAATTATTTGTACTTTCAGGATAATAAGCGAAATTCGAGGGCTAGTCATTGTTCGCGAAGCAAAGCATCGATAATACATTTTTCTTTTTATTAATATAATAAAGAAGAGTATAAATTCTTTTCCTTTCCAAAGCCAGGAAGTGAATAAAGGAAGTACAACAATTTTATAACTTATTTTTAATAAACTACACAGGTTAAAACCTAATATGACGGTTGTTTGCATATAGACCTATGACCTACCCCAACATGTGACGTCACAGAAATCAGGCGTATTCGGAATGTATTTATTGCACTTTCGCGTCCACGGATTCTTACAATTAGTTCAACTCGACAAAGCGGTGCTTTTTGTGTTCGAATGAGTGTAGGGAAGTTGTAGTTTCGGATGTGGTAGCCGAAAAAGGATTAGTACAAATGTCGTGGGTTAGGCGATTTACAGCGCTCTAACTCTCCAGCACCCCAATGTAAATAGCTATTTTGCCCTCGTGAACTCTAAACATAGCATTACTTGTCAACCACAGCAACTGTAGGTTAATTTTACCGGCATATAGGTTGGTAAAATTTTTAGTACCTTGCGATGACGCGTGCTACATATTTCTGACCATACTTTGACATATTGACTAATTACAAGTAGAACTGTCAAAACGCAGTTGTACATATATATATCCACTTTGCGACTTTTTTTAAATAAATATATATATATTTCCTCAGCCAAAAAATTTATTACAAATGTCATGTGTTAGGTGACAAGCATTTTTATTTTTGTCTCATTTATTTACATTTTGTGAAAGTTTGTAATTAGTTTTGTCCTATTAATGGTTCGCTGTTAGACAATAAAGATTATTTATTGTTTATTATTATTTATTGTTATAAATTCAACATATGAATGGAAATGTAAGATGTATTAACACTTCTGAACATAACATTTTACGATAATTTGAATTAAAAAGCCATTTTCAAATCCTTCACATCCTTTTCTCCTTCCATAGGGATAAGAGCCGACTAATTTTCAAGACCTCGCGGTCCATATTGCCAGATTAATTCTAACGCGTACAATACGTGCTAAAATAAGCTGGCACCAACCGCCGCATTCGGAGTATATAAAACCCGGATTTTACGTCAGAGCCAAATTTAGCCAAACCGACACAGGGAGTGAGAAGACCGGATGAGAAAGAGGTAAATATTCGCGTCTATGGCGCACACAGCCTCATAAAATGGCCGGCTAGCGCGTCGTATTTTTAAAAAGGATTACCTGTCCGGGAGAAACGGAAAGAGCAGCCCTTCATTAAGGTTAATTCAGATTTAATCTGAGAAAGTAGAGATTGAAAATTATTTCGCTAGAGGAGTGTGGGGTATTTTTAAACCTTAAGAATCTTCAAATTGTCACTTTTTGGCCACCAAAATAAACGAACGATAAAATTTAGACTTTTACTTAAAAGAATCGCAAACTTTGATTAGGAATTACAAAGAGTTAAAACAAAAAACTTGGAATGCTTTCTATTACTTTCCGTACCCGATTAAAATTCTACAGTTGCACGCCAGGGGGCGCCTCAGTCACCGATGCCACCACGAATGAAGCACGCCAGCAGCGCTAGACGACTCCGGAGGGAAATTTTCATTAAGGCAACTCGATATTTTCACGGACGGCTCTCGAATAACAATTTCGTCTATGATTACTTCTACCTGTGACTCCGACACGATTATTTCTGCGGAAATGGAGTAGATGGTTGCGCGAATGGTAGTTTAAGGCACGTAAGAAGATCTATAAAGAGAATTCCTGTCGGTAGAATGCAGTGGGGTATTTGATGGTTTTCGTTATTCGGTCGTAAATGCTTCGTTCTGGGCGCGGGCTTTTAGGTTATTGGATTAAAACGTTGTTTTAAAGATCCGAAAGTGCTTCTATTGTAAGTATTTACTTTTACACTCAAAAAAGTACATAAGAGAATTATTACTATAATATTGTAGTTGAAAAAATGTAGTTATAGTTACTACAATTGTAAAAGCCAGTCCTAATCCGTTCTCGTACAGCTTACTACATTATTGTGTCTAATATTGTGTAGCATATTTTAAAACAGTACAACGATACGAATTTGTAATATATTTTTGTTTTAAAGTACTGTAGCATGAAATACTACAAATTATTAAAAAATCTATTACAATGTATAAATATTCACAATAGTATGCCAAGCTTTCTTGTATTAAAGAGTCGAATATAATGTAATTTAGTACAATTAGGTTTGAAAATTCAAAATAATGGAACACTTTCAGATGTACATTATATTAATTATTGTAGGTATCTAATATACCTACAGGAGTAGGATTAACTTCTTTATTAATATCTGTTTCATTTGAATCTTATTAAATTAGATATCCCAACGCGTTTTCACTATATTGATTATTGATACAAATATAAATTATGTGCGGAATTGCGGAAACAAAGGTGAATACTGAATAAAAGCAAACAAAAATGTGTTTTGATCTCGCAGTGCCAGCAATCATCCCGCTAATACGCCATTTTATATTAGTCGTTAATGAGGCGTACATGGTGGTGGTCGTGTGATTTGTGTGTTATTATGTCGTGTCCTATGGTACTCCGTCCATTAGATAATATATACATTAATGACGATGGATGCGAAAAGTTATTTACTGAGTTCGGGGTTAGAACCGTTGGTAATCATTTTTGAAGGTAAGACAATGAAATATATCTTGAATACAAAAGTATAGTATGTATGTAATTAGCATTAAATTGTTTCTCTTTACCCCTAATACAATTACCTAACTTACTAACAAACTTACAAATGAGAGAAAGAATTTTTGACTATTTATTGTAGAATCTTTCTTATTGTATTGACCGCGACAATTTAGTCGAGGGCAATCGAGAAAGACGACTTTTTGAAGTAGGTAAAAAAGGTTAAAACCAAAATAAAAATAATCCCTGTGCGTCTATCGTATTTCCTTTATTATTATTATTAAAAATTTAAATTAAATCAGTCTTTCTTAAATCACGATCTCTTGAAATGCTTCCTCCTCGCGTTTTTCTCCTTAATCTTCTCATCCGTATCGCCTTTCCGGCCCCAGAATCCGTTGTAATTCGTCACGACCAGCGTAGTCCATACGACGATCAATCCTATCCTCCAAATATCCAATTCCTCCAGCAGCATCTTTTCCCCGTTTAGATTTTCGGTTCTTGTTTCGTCCGAATATCGAGTTATGTTAATGCTAACCTCAAATTTCTCGACACGGATTCGCCACTGGTCGTTTCCCGTTAGATTCCATCCGACTGCGGCGGGCTTTTCACAGAAGGAATTCCGCGCTGAAATATACCACAATAAAAGTCTCGTTAATTTGACAGATTTGACAGCAGAGATTAATGTAAACGATATACAGGATTATTTATGGGAAATACTAAAACGTTATTGCTGCGTTGTTATTATATTATATCTGGGCAGTAATAAAACGTTTTATATTTACATTTCGGCGGGTGATAACATGGCAGGTCGGGGGTTAATTTTATTTATACCAGCCAAATCGTAATTATGACAGTTTACAGTTATCGTAATAATGTTATGTGCATGCAGGTAGGTATAATAGCGAAATTAAAGCGCTCTGTATTTATTATGATGGATTTTCGTCGAATGGCGCAGCAATAAAGAAAGAAATTAAAATACAAATTGCAAATACCGATCATCAAATACACTCTGAATATATAACACTAAATATGTATGTATACACCCTTGTCTACCATTTCCTACACATTATATTGTGCAATATTTCTGTATTTACGTCGCAAACAGCCATTCAGGAATACAACACACATTTATGTCAGATTGGATTATGGCAGAAATAAATTAACAAATTTGCTTTATAACCCTTCTGTTCTAATATTTGTTATTTTATGATGAAACGTCGACTCGAAATAGAAATATTAGTGTTATTTATAAATACACGGTACAAAGTGCATTTTTCATTGTTATGTTTCACCATTAAACATTTAAAAATTACGAACGCTTGATTGATTGTTTATTTGGTCATAGGTCTGCAAGAGCATATGTTTTGATTGAGTGTTGCTTTTGATTTATTGTATTTTTAAATGTCATTTTTATTTTAACATGGAAAGGATTGTAAATTTTATGAAAGTTTGGCAAAGATTGAAATGATACTATGACATAAATAAATATTTTGCTCCCTATATGTATTTTTGTTTAGTAATACATGTGATGTGGGGGGGGGGGAGGGGAGGTGTTTATATCTCAAGGAATGGTGCTCTATATAAACAGTTAATATATGAAATTGTAATGTGATCGTTTAGTTATCGTTAATAAGTGACGTATTCCCAAACGTTTGAGATTTAATAACAATTACAAATTTATTAGTGTTAGTGTAATGCCAATGAAAATGTGACAAAGAAATAGCTTTTAACATATAATCTCAGGTAAGTAAGTTCATTTACCATATAAAAGACATAATAATAAATAAACATTGCTATAATATCTACAGTTTTATTACGTATTCAACTAGTGTATACTCTGAAAGATTGGGATCTAGTGCAGAGTCGTGGGGTATTCCATATCATTAATTATATATCTCCTTCCACCGGGTTTTAAAGCAGTTTATAAACAATCGAAGCGAACGCATCGCTTGATAGGAATTGCACTTGGGGCGGACAAGCCAACAGCGCGCGGTGGTAGGTTTACGCCATCACCCCGTCTCGTCCCCTCTCTCTCTCACCCCATTTCCTGCCTCCTCGATGTGTGTTAACGTTAATTGCGTGTATGCACTCCAATTTGCTCCCGATGAAAATCGAATGGGAATTTATGGACGGGCGATGAATCGTGATTAGTTCGGCGCTTTCGAGCGCGTTCTAGATATCGGTTGCCTAACAATTATGCCGCGCCGAATCGATCTTTGGCGTTTTCGAGGGAGGCGGAGGTCGCTCCGGGAGAGATAAATTTGACACAGAGTGTGCCCGAAACGGTTAGGTACAGGAGAAAGAGCTTAATAGGCAAATTGTTAGAATAGCAAAGAAAGGCAGAATTTGGATGCATAATCGTTAATATAGTAGCTACAAGGCGGTTCCTCTTAGAACAACAAAAAAATATATTACAGTAGAATTAACCGGAGTTAGTGGAAACTCCGCATCTGCGCGCAGTATACGTCACGAGCTCGTACAATATCATATATTGAATTATAATTTTTGTACGAATAGATACTGGGAGTACCTATACTTCGCGTGTGAATTATAACGATTTTCCTAATCCCTTCAGATGTGTCTCACTCCATTGAGCACGCCCTCTCGCTCTCGCGCAACCGCCAACTCAAATTAATTCTGCTGTAGTAAATGTGGTCATGGAAACATCCTTAAAACTATTTTTCAGTTTCCTAGGCTGCCACAAGATGGTGCAATTTCTTTTATTTTTATATTTATAAAGCTTTTTAATATTTTTTCTTTATTAAGGTTGGTAAAAAATAACTGTGAAAGGAGCAACTCCTAATAAGTTTGATTACTAACAAGAGTGCGGAAACGACGAAATCTCCTAGTGAGTCATGCAGACGCAGAAACAGAATTGGTTAAGCCAGGAATTCCAAGGAATATAAACCCCCCACATCCCATGTATTACTAAATAAAAATATATAATATATAACTGCCTAGTCATCTGTAGGGGAGCAAAATCATTTGAGAGGAGGGGGAAATTTAGAGCCAGGACCACCTGCAAATTGAGTTTCGTTAAAGAGTATCACAGATGACTCTGAGTGGTATTTAATTGTATTGGACAGTTATTTAATTTATAAAAAAATATAATTGAAATTTAAAAACCTATCACACCCTCAGATAAGTGAATCGTATCTCTAATTCCATAATATTAGGTATTCTCTCTATCCTTAAGCCGACAAGGAATTTTCCCGAGAGAGTCGAAGGAAAAAACCGGGTAATCATTTATTAAAATAGGTTGAACGTTATTCTCTGGCGAAATTATTACTTCGGCAAGGTTATAGATCATGGCGCGATGATGTATGGTCGCTGGAAGCAATTCCCTAGCATTCAATTGGCCCGGTGGTAGAACGCTGCACGTTCAACGCAAGGGATTATTACTTTCTGTTGGACCTATAATTGTTTCTGAGTGTTCTCGCAACTATAAAGAAACCTTTATTTCTAGTAGAACGATAATACATTTTTGACTTATTGCTGTTAAGCTAAAAATGTTACCTCTACCATTTTACAAGATCCTTAAAATTTGCTATAAGTAACAATGTCATCTGCTTGACATACCAGTTTATTAAATACTGGATTGCATCAGGCAAAAATCCATGTTTTACAATATAACGAACACAACCGTGCATGAATTTCGTCAGTCAATCACTTTATTTTGTTCACAGTAAATCAATAAATCACCTACACTATCTAACATGGGAGGTACATCTGTCGTTTCCTTCAGTTATATTCCGGCGAATGATCTCCAACGCCAACTAAATTTTCATGATCGTAAAACCACTCTAGTCTCCGGAAAAGTCGTTAAAGTTAACCTATATCCTTCTTAACGATCGTCTTACGCTGCAAGCATGTCGTAAGGTCGACTGCAAAATCGATAAAACTGATCTGATATATGTATACCTTCAATATTAAGCACGATTAAAAAACACCAAATTTGACAGTTGAGAAATGTCAGTTCATTTGAACGAATGTTTAGCTCCGGGCTTTGACCGAAACTACAGACACCTATGTTTTACTTCTTAATATCAAGAATGTTAACAGATTTAATATCAATACAATAATAATAATATATTGGACAAAGGTTGCCGACGGTAGACGTCAGAACAAAAACTGTATGTCTTTCCACATTTGTGCAAAATAAAGCCGATACAGATTACGAAACCTCTATTCAATATACAAAAAATTTCATGAGTCACAATCAGATACCTGGAGTTGGCGGTAATGCCGACAAAAACTTGTTATTACAATAAAAAGCCGATAAGAAGGAGCGTATAACATTTTGTCTTAATATTTTAAATACAGAATATACCAAAATACCGCTATTCATATTAGTTTAATATTATTGGTTTTGGTAAAGCAGGTCGGTATTGTAACCCCTAATCATATTGGTTAAATGTAATACTACGTAAACAATTTATTGGGATTTCATAAACATTATAAGAATTATTCCACCGCAGAAGTAAACAATAATTAACTAAGTTTTAAACGAATGCAATAAATAAACATTAGCTATTTCTAACTGACATATCCGTATTTGCTAAACTTACAATCACTTTTCGCGTTTCAACTTTTGAATCACTTTGGCCTAACCTTCTGCCCATGACTAGTTATTAAAACAAGGAAAAAGTATAAATTGTGCTAAAGTTGTCTGCGAAATAGCGCAATGAACTTCACCCGTATATATTTCTAAACCGCTACGAATCAAATTTAATACATAAATATGGGTAATTCACAGAAGAACGGAATAGTCGCAATGCAAGGGGAAGGCGGGGGTGCTGGTTAACTTCCGAACGCACCCGAACAGCTCGCTGCGTTTAGACTACGCATTAGACCGGACATTTTGTGTATCCGTGAGTGTACGTTAGATATTATTCCCAATGCTTCAAATTTTTTTTAAATTTCTGGCTTGGGTGTGTTCCTTGTTAGATACAAAGCATTTTTAGTATTATATATAGTAGTTGGTTCTAGGAATCTCTAGCAGGTATAGTTTTCAGCGAACATCCTACCCCAAAATCAAAATATCATTATCCGTCCCTATTCTGAAAAAAGATGGAGGTATTTGATTGTGGAAATTAAAGAAATTATCTCATAAAGAAGAAGCGAATACATTTATTATCGCTAATAAACATCCAAACACAACGCTCCAAAACTTAACGTACAACCCACTAGATACATTGCAATAATTCCTAGTACAGGTGGAGCACGCTTTCCTGCGGTATCCGACTTTGGCCTCCTCCTCTCTCAGCAAGTCGCAGATATTTTTATTGGGAAGTTTGACCACGCAACCCCGCGCCACGAACAGTACGTTATCGTCTACGAACGCTTCATACTTCAGGCACTGGCTGCTGTCGATGTTCCATTCCACGTACAGCTGGGACAGATGCTCGAAACCTACAACGATGTCTTTGCGAACGCACTTGCCGTAATCCGAGGACTTCGGGGACAGGTCGCACGTATCGTTCGTGTGACTGCTGCACTTGTAACACCAGATGGCGGTGCAGGTTCGGGGAAACGCCGCTAGTAACATGTTGGACAGGATCACGCACTCGATTAATTTGGACATTACTGTTGACGTTCCTGCTTTGATTAGATAAATGACAAGTCAGTCGAGAACGTCAACGTGATATTAGATAGAACCGTGCGTTATTTATCACAGATCACTCATAAATGAACGTTAAGAAGCACTGTTATGTTTATAGCGGGCATTAGTACTCCTCCAGGCGGGTAGAGGGAAATTGGTACGTACATATGCAACAATGAATTATCCAATCTTTAAGTATAATTATTCATCAATACCTGTCACAGATGTTTCGAAAGAACTAGTTACAAATTCACTGTACAATTGACACACGGAATAGTTTCCATCATTTATTAGCTGTCATACTCGTGTCAAAATAACATACATAAAATGCCAAGGAATTTTCTTACTGATTTTCGAAAGTGGGCAATTTTTGCAGAGCTAGAAAATCCAGTAGACAAGTAACAGCGTTTTACAATGTAAGTTACATATCCATTTGAAAATGGTTACAGACGTTCAAGAGGTCGCGTTGTGTCAAATCCTGAACACGGGGAAGCTTTGGTTGAACATGTGAGAGAAAACCCATTTTCAACAGCGCCAGCAGCTCGAGAAAGAACCAACTTTCCAGGGAGTTTTCCAACAGCTCAAACAAAAATAAAGAAAAGAGCTGGATTAACGATCTCGTATCTCTTTTCTTTACTTGGAATTCATCGGTATCTCGAATACGCTCGAATCGCACCTTCCCGAACGAAGAGCCTATGAAGTAGGCATGAATACATCCGTCTTTTGCCCATAAATCTAAACCACGCTCTCCTCTATAGTCAACTTTACATGGCTCTCTCTACACGAAGATTACAATGGACCCCATGCGTGCCATTAAATAAATTTAGGCACCCGGGTTCTTTTTAACGTATTAATAATTTGAGGCCCTGTCATTATACAAGGGACGCTCGGAATTTCATACAGAACGCCTGCGAATAATAATTTTACGAACCGTGCCGGGTAATTAGCGCTAATTCGTCGCTTAAGCGACGCCGTCACAAAAACCCCTTTTCATCGTCAAGCGATGAATAGTCTAGCACACGTGTGCGCAGGCAGCGGTTATGATACCGCTACTGCCATTCACTTTAGCCGAGGAAATCTCTATCGGAATTCCATTTTTCACGACGTGCCGTCCAACAGGTGAGTTGCACTAGGCTCTTAGGGGGCGCCGCGAAAATCACGCGCTGTTTAATTAAAAACTCTTCTCGCGTGTAATGTCGTCGCGCCTTCGCGTTTCAAGGGCGGCGAACAGAACGAAAGAGAAAGATTTGAATAGGCTTTTTAATTCGGAAAAAATCGAAGGGATTCCTGAACGTGGTGTGTGACGCGTTGTATCGCTCCGATTGGGGTTAAGAGCAACCGTTTCCGCCCAATGACGTTGGGGGATACGCGGTTGGAGTGCACTTAAATCGCGTGACATTCGGACTCATCTGTTGGTGGCATTTATCCGGGATTTATGGAGGATGATGGGGGAAAAGCGGATTTTTTTTTTTTTGAAAAAGGATTTATGTGTGTCTGTCAAATGCGATTCGAAACACTCTTGCGTCCATATACAGTATGACCCATTTGAAAGCTGGACACCCCCATAAAATTTGTATTTTGATCAGTTTCTTTGAGCAAAATTTCACATTTTGTTATAGAAAGCCTATCTATTGCCTACAAAGACTATAACAGGACATTTTCAGCTGGCAGATCCGCAATAACAAGTGGACGTGCCCCATGAAGTGAAGCACACCACTATTTTCGCGATTCGTACAAAATACGTAATTTAGTTTTTATTGTAATATGTTGTAACGACTACGATGAAGACGTCGGACGTCGGCGAAGGTTGGTTGTTGTACGGTTGCCTTTTACCATTTATACATTAAAGCCTTGCTTATGGGCTTTCGGTTACTTACTTGTCTCTTAAATGCTCATGACTTGTGCGTCGCTCCTCGTAAGTTGAAAGAGGAGGTTCACCTTAACTTCGTTTGGTGGTGCTGATGCCAGTTGTCAAACGGTAAATTACAACCTCGTGTCGGTTTGAACAGTGTTGCGTAAAGAGACCATGCCGACACGCCAATTGAGGCAGACGGGAAAGATGTCTGTGTTACGTCAGTAAGCTTTGCCAACATCACGACAGACCGAGATTGCGAAATTCAACGGGTGTCAGAGACCATGCCGACACGCCAATTGAGGCAGACGGGAAAGATGTCTGTGTTACGTCAGTAAGCTTTGCCAACATCACGACAGACCGAGATTGCGAAATTCAACGGGTGTCAGAGACCATGCCGACACGCCAATTGAGGCAGACGGGAAAGATGTCTGTGTTACGTCAGTAAGCTTTGCCAACATCACGACAGACCGAGATTGCGAAATTCAACGGGTGTCAGAGACCATGCCGACACGCCAATTGAGGCAGACGGGAAAGATGTCTGTGTTACGTCAGTAAGCTTTGCCAACATCACGACAGACCGAGATTGCGAAATTCAACGGGTGTCAGAGACCATGCCGACACGCCAATTGAGGCAGACGGGAAAGATGTCTGTGTTACGTCAGTAAGCTTTGCCAACATCACGACAGACCGAGATTGCGAAATTCAACGGGTGTCAGGGACCATGCCGACACGCCAATTGAGGCAGACGGGAAAGATGTCTGTGTTACGTCAGTAAGCTTTGCCAACATCACGACAGACCGAGATTGCGAAATTCAACGGGTGTCAGAGACCATGCCGACACGCCAATTGAGGCAGACGGGAAAGACGCCTGTGTTACGTCAGTAAGCTTTGCCAACGTCACGACAGACCGAGATTGCGAAACTCAACGGGTGTCAGAGACTATGCCGACACGCCAATTGAGGCGGACTGGGAGGGACTCGACGACCGGACTGGACTCTCCTTTGTTAAGCACGCGGCTTAAATATACTCGGGGTTCCCCCCACGCGGTCGCGATGGTGGGAGTCGGGCTTGCGTGAATCGGTCCTGTCGGCAAGGAACGACATTCGCGTCGTAAACAACATTAAATGAATAAAAACTCGGAACAAAATAACATGCGGTAGCAACGCTACCGTCCATGGGAAAAGCAATAAAAAATAAACGGAATTAATGACTAATTCAGACTAAAATTATTATTGCATACTGAAATAAATTTTGCCATGTAACGGCATTCATTCAGCGAGCCCGTGACGTAAGCTGCGCGTGGGAGCGGCGTTTCCGCCGAATGAAAATAATTCTGCTGTGGTTTACACCGCAAAATCTCCATCTCCTAGCAAGCCGCAGCTATGCTCCTCCTACACACCAGTACAAAAAGGGGCAAATAAAAAAATCCAGAGGATGGTTCCGCAGTAAAAATTAATTCTCCGGAACAAATTACATATATACTTAGAGCGGTGGCGGTAACTCCGTGGCGCTCCGGCTGTTACACGTCACCGCTTTAAAGTTGCCTCAACTTCAAAGTTTAAACTTTAAACTCTTCCATTCATTACCGGAGGCCGAGAGAAATAATTACACGGGGAGCCAGAATTAGCATAATTGTAGGACATTTTCCGGGCGGTAATTAAACAATGACGGAGGCCGAGTGGCGAGGATACGGGGGGTGGGGGACAGTCGGTAGCGTCGGCCACCCAATCTACGAATTTCAACCCTTCGTGATAGTGACTCTTTTAAAATATTACCGTTTACGTGGTCTCCTGTGGCGGTTAAAGTGGCGCCATCTAGGGGTTATTATTGCTCGTTCGTTGTTCACGTTTGGAACTCGAAAGTTGTCTCGGGTCGATTAGGGTAAAAAAAAATTGCGCTCACACCGTTCGTTTAAATATGATGGTTAAATTGAGGTACTTTTATGAAAATACTTAGAGATCATCAAAACGGAACAATATGGTGCTTTCATAACATTCTACATAATTCTAAATTCTACAGTGCAGTTTTTACAACACCGTACATAGGTTCTATGTTCGATTTTATTTGGTGCATGTCAACGCATGGGCAGCTATGCAACCAACATTACTTCTATTGGAAACATGCGTTGGCGAACGCGGCCATACGCCATACATAGTAACCTCGTGGATACTACTGATAGGCTGTGTTTATTAATTACGCTTATTGTACGAGTGCTATTTACTCGAGCGAGCTTTGGAACTGTTAAACCTGCTCGAACAAATGTCATTTAAAAAACGACTTGTACACACTTCTTGTTATCTGTCAGTTCAGTCTCCTATCCCCTAACTTGTTCGTGTTTGTAAATTTGCATTTTAATTTAATATTTTTAACTCTAATAAGTAAGGTACTTTATTTATGAAAAGAATAAGATAGCTTATCTACCTGACTTACACTCATTTTTTAGCAAAATGGATCATGTACACTTCAAACACTTATTTTGCCTGCATAGGTACTTACATTCGGTAGCTTCTAACGGTACTCATGTAAAATTTTCTAGGTTATGTTCGAGTTCTAATTTAACGTATACCACCGCTTAGCCTAGAGCATTAAAAGACTGTTTGAACATTGTATTCGAGCAATTAGTGTAATTTTAAAACGCGGTGCCTAATCGCTCAAGTGAATTAAAAAACGGCATTTTAATCCTTTCATACCCGGAACAGCAATTCAAGTAATTAAAAAACGCACCCATACTACGTAATAAACATAACCTCGTAAATAAATCAAATGCATGTTTGCAATAGGAGTAATGTTGGTTGCATAACTACCCATGCGTTGACATGGGACAAATAAAATCGAACATAGGGCTATGTACGGTGTTATAAAAACCGCACTGTATATACCAAGAGATCACTTTTAACCTGTCGATTGTCGTAAAGAAGCCAGTAAAAGAAGGATGAAAATATGGTTTCTATAAGTTAACAAAGTCGAACGAAGCCCTCATTCCGTACTACTGCGGGGTGAGGGGAAGGAATAGCTAGGCATGCGTAATTCACTTCAAGCGAAGCCAATCTCCGATTCACTTCGCTTATTTCTTAACAAAGCGTCGCGAGATATTGAGGGTGCGGTCCTAGTTTTATAACGGTTAGTAAATTTTGATATCATAAAAATATTATCTTTATTAAATATTAAAATGATAACTATCACACTGACAAAAGTCAATGCTAGGTTTTCCACTATCACCAAACAACAATGATTGTTGTTTGGTGATAGTGGAAAACCTAGCATTGACTTTTGTCAGTGTGATAGTTATTGTTACACCAAAGGTTCCAAAACCCAATTACTGGATTAAAATGATAAATATGAAGTCTCCGCAGTTACTTTACGCAATTTATCAATCATTCAATGCATTCTCTGAAAGAAAAAATCGAATCGGGATCGTCACATAGCGCTTTCGACATCAAAATACTGCCATAAAAATGTTTTATTCACTCCCGCCATTACACCGCCATAAAAATTCACTTTCTCTGCGAACACTGTTGAAAATCCGGCTCCCCTAACGCCTAGGGGCGACACTCCCGAACATATTAATAACAAAACCGGCGTTCCAATGTCCCAATTCCATTACGTAGGCGAGTCCCAATACCCCAAAGTGCGGCCGGGCGCAGGTAGAGGACTCCGGCTTCATGTCTCGATATATTAAAAGCGAATCATCGCTGTGGCGAACAAAGGCTCGTACGGAGGAGAATGAGCGCGGAGTCCGCTCGGAAGTGGAGCAGTCGTCGGCGTGCGGGGGGACGGGCAGATATGAAAAAGGGTTCGGAGAAAGGATTGGGTAGACAGAGATGGTGCGGTGGGCGCGTAATATCCGCAACATTTCCCATTTGACATTAATTTACATCTAACGCTTATTCTACTTCGCCAACGGCACGTGCTTCAGGATTTTGGATCCATTTTCCATTACTGGTGGAACCCCCTGGAGCATTACGCATCCGGTAACGCGGTGCCGGAGTTAAGAGTAAAGAGGAGGATTGATAATTTGTGGCTGGGATTGTTACAGGCGTGGTCAAAATAATTTAGCATAGACCGTAGCAGTTCTTCCCGTATTTTTTAAAATCTGTTGAGAAAATGTAAATTTTCGTTAATGAGCTCTATTTATAATGACATCCTTCAATCGTGTGCCAAATTTCACCAAATTATCTGCTATAATTCGTGAGATATTGCCACTTTTTAGTAACATCACCCTTCAATGATTTCACAGTTTTTCCCGTATTTTTTAAAATCTGTTGGAAAAATGTTGATTCGCGGTTGTGGGATGTATTTACAATTACATCCTTCAATCGTGTGCCAAATTTCACCAAATTATCTGCTATAATTCGTGAGATATTGCCACTTTTTAGTAACATCACCCTTCAATGATTTCACAGTTTTTCCCGTATTTTTTAAAATCTGTTGGAAAAATGTAGATTCGCGGTTGTGGGATGTATTTACAATGATATCCTTCAATCGTGTGCCAAATTTCACCAAATTATGTGCTATAATCCGTGAGATATTGCTACTTCTTAGTAACATCACCTTTCAATGATTTCGCAGATTTTCCCATATTTTTTAAAATCTGTTCGAAAAATGTAGATTCGCGTTTGTAAGATGTATTTACAATGACATCCTCTAATCGTGTGCCAAATTTCACCAAAGTATTTGCTATAATTCGTGAGATATTGCTGCTTTTTAGTAACATCACCTTATTAGGAATTCATGCTACTCCATAAAAGTCGTAAACACGACAGATAATATGTATAATAGATGATATTTCTTGTAAAATAAATTATTCAGCGCCTACTATGGTTTACAATTTGCAATTTTATAAGGTTAAAATAGAAAATTTCGAGAATATTTCATAATTTCAATGATACCTTAATTTTTTACTCTCTAATATATTTATTTTGTCCACGACTGTATCCATGAAACCCTGAATCCGTGTGCGTACGTCAAGGTTGACACAGAAAAAAAAGAAACGTTAGGAGATCCACACTCGACTGACTTTCTATGTAATTTCCTCTCCAACGGAGACAGACGCTTACCATCTCGACTAGTCGACACTAAAAGGGTAAAAAAAAATCCACGAGAGGGCAAAAACTCGACTCGTTGATCCGAGTTTGATTATCATCACGACCCGTCACATGCCGACTTTCCTTTTTCAGCGTGATTTTTTCACCCAAACACCTCCGACGCATCCGCTAGTGTGGATGCTCCGATGGAAATTCACTATTTCGTCTGACTTAACAATTCATAGAGGGCGTATTCACGTAGGGATTATAACCGGCAGATCCGCAACTGCATTGGGAGGCGTTGCATAATCTTCCATCTCTAAGCTGGCGAATAGTTTGTACGAAATAATTCGATTGGGGATCAGAGAGATTTGGTAGAGGGAGCAGTTTTTCCTTTAGTCGTATATTCCGTAACTACCTGATAGACTGTTGCTTTAGAAATACCTTAAAAGATAAATATGTTGTAAAACATGAATATTCAAAAACCTATTACTTTACCGATCTGTTTTATCATGTTAAGTTTCTTGATATCAGATGTATCAGTGTTCTTCTTCTTTGTCTCTCGTCTATTTTTGAAATAAGGTAGATGTACAGAGTGTCTCCTTGTTGGGTTGCATAATTTTATAAAGTTATTCCTTGTATCAAAATTAACAAAACACTTCCAGTCAGCATAGGTCGAATTCTCAACCGTTTTCGAGATGTGGGTGATCAAAAGCGTTGAAAATCACTAGTTACGGTAACTAATTTAGATGAATCATGGACGCAGTTGGCCCGACTGGTAACTTAGATCTAATGCACTTGACGTAGGCTTTTGTACAGTTGTCATGTAAGCAGTTTTGTTGTATTTTTGGCAGTTTCGGATTTCGCTCGCAGAACATTTAAAAATGCCTCTTTTTACGAAGGAAGAGTACGCCGACATATTTTTGTATGGCTATTGTGGAGGAAACGCTTCAGCAGCGGCAAGAGAGTACGCAGAACGCTACCCGAACCGAAGACATCCTTGTCGGACAACCATCACGAACTGTTTCATATCGCTCCGGCAAACAGGATCCTTCCCGAAAAAGACTAATGAGCGAGAGCCTGCGCGAAGAAACCACACTGAAGCTGTTCTTCATGAAGTTTCTGAGAATCGGAGAACCAGCATAAGAAGAATTGCTGCCACCACAGGACAGAAAAGAGCGTCGATTCACAGGACTTTACGTGAAAATGGGCTACATCAATACCACGTACAACAAGTACAAAATCTCTTACCTGCCGACCATGCAAAACGGGAAGAGTTTTGCTCGTGGATCCTAGAGAACCAGGATCTCCTCCCAATTGCTTTGTTCGCCGATGAGTCCACCTTCACTCGTGATGGGATTAACCACTCAGCGAGCACATCTGGAGCGACGGAAATCCCCATGCTTTGTCAGAAAATAGATTTCAGCACCGATTTTCGGTTAATGTGTGGGGAGGAATCATCGGAAATGTTATCCTAGGACCGAAAATCTTTGATAGAACATTGACTAGTCATATCTACAGGAGATTCCTAGAAGAAGAGCTTCCCATTCTTCTTGAAGATATCCCCTTGAACGTCTGTAATAGGATGTGGTTTGTCCATGACGGGTGTCCGGCACACTATGGAAGAGTGGTAACCGACTTTTTGAACACTGCGTTTCCAAACCGCTGGATAGGGCGGAATGGAGCTGTCGCATTGCCCCCGCGCTCGCCGGACCTGACGCCTCTCGACTTTTTCCTCTGGGGCCCTGTTAAGACCATCGTTTATGGACAAGAGAAGCTGGCTACCAAAGAAGAACTGGTAGGTAAAATCCAACGAGCATTTCAGGAAGTTCGTGGAAATATGGAAAATGTCAACTGGATAGGAGGACTGAGTCAAAGAGCATAGTTGTGTTTGGCAGTCCAGGGTGTCGCCATTTTGAGCAGCTTTAAATGTTTACAGCATTGCTTGTTTAATAAAATCATTAAAACAATTTCTGCTCATTATTGTGGATGTAAGACTGTAATTTAAGTTAATCGTTCCTTAGCAACCATTTCATGCCGAAATTCGATGCAAATGCGTCTATGATTCGTCTGAATTAGTTACCGTAACTAGTGACTTTCAGCGCGTTTGACCACCCATATCTCGAAAACGGTTGAGAATTGAACCTATGCTGATTAGAAGTGTTTTGTTAATTTTGATACAAGGAATAACCCAACGAGGGGACCCTCTGTATAGTAGATTATGATTATGACAAGAACAGGAATGCAGAGTTTCTAAAATCATCAATAAAGGAATTTATTTTTATATAGAACAAAATGAAAATTCACTCCACTTACGCTAACGTTACGATACAGCAGCGATCAGAGGATACGATAATAACTACACACACACTTTTCAAATTAAAATTGAGTCGGCAGCGTACCCGTCCCTTATCGTAAAAATTTCACCAGTGTATTTGCCTTATACAAACAGGGGGCGCGTAACAATTTCATATTTACCGATGTTTGTTTTAGCGATAGGAATATACATATATATATAGATATGTATGTGTATGAGCGTTACATAAATGTTTTACGTAGATACATACATCCACACAAATGAATATTATGTACATAGGCCGAACGTTCAACGCGAACACATAGTCCATTGCACAGATTCAAACAGGGATTCATCAGCTCACACGCGCGCTGAGCTCAACAAACATCGACCTATAAACGTACATGCAACCTATTATATATTTTTTTGGCGGAGTTATGTATACGAGTGTCGGTGCTTGATTTTTATGTTTATGGACGTAGCTAACATAAAAATGTCTGCTGTTTTTGTGAAATAAAAGAATGGATTTTTCGCAGGAATATTTGGAATGTGTATACGTCTTGTTTGCGCATAAATAGTTGGTACTTTTTTGTTGCCACATAAATATCTACGAATTACGGATCATTTTTCCTTGTTTTTGCAGCATTTTTTAAATACAAGGAAAAATTCTAACAATCGCACCACAACTTGTGGAGAGTTAGACCTATGTATGTTGTTATTGGCCTTGGCGTTAGCCATTAGCCACGTACAAAGAGAGTTAGACCTATTCTCAAACTGTAATGGCTTATTGTACATGTGCAAGAGAAGTTTTTAACTTATCCTTATGAGTAAAGGATGGGTTAATAACTTCCCCTGCACAGGCATAATAAGTCGTGTTGTATTTAAATACGCCGCTGCGATTGGGCGAGTCAGTTGTAACGAGACAGTTAAATCGGTCATATCTAAACGAAGAATACGAGCGAAAAAGGCGAGTTTAAATAAATATGAGTAGAAATAAATACATCGTGGAGGTAAATTAGTGAATAGTTTAAGTGTTTGTTTTTGTTTTTTCCTTGACTTTATTTAATTTTCATAGTTAATTGTCGAATTCTGACGATTACGGCAGTTCCACTATAAGACGGACAAAATGTCCCTTGCAGTTAAGAGACACTTTGTCAGTCACCTACTGTACCTTCCAATATACCTATAAAAAATGCTTCCGCTAATGCATTTCTCACCCTACGCCATTTACCCGGTCGCATTGTTTCGTACAATTTTATCGATCATTTCCCTCTCCATCGGCTCCCTATAATAATGACGGGTCATCCCTGTCGTATCTGTCTGTGTACAAATTTAATTAATACTGCATTAGGCGGAGAGTGGCGATAGCCGGTCGGAGTCCGGCTATCTGCGACGAATAATTCACATATAAACAAAATTTAATTAAAACGCGGACAATCGAATTCGAGGTTTTCAACGCCGACCGCAAACCAGACGCACACGTAGCGAGCGTATACATTCGAACGCGTTGACGACAATAGATCTTCGGCCGGCTCTAAAACCGCGCTTTCGGTTGTTTATTATTCAGTAGCGGTTGGCGGCGATCTGGAATGAACGGACAACGGAATTGTCGAAATTGCGCGAGGAGAAAACCTAGAAAAACCCATTTCCATTAGCGTGCGGTGTGTCAAATGAGCGCATATTTGGCAGGTTGATGAAATTTTTTGAGTTGTTATTAACAATGGCAACCTTCAAATTGGTTATTCATATGGCGATATTTATTATGCAGTATGTTTACTTAACACATACGCTATAGTGCGGATGGCGTTTCTTTAAGTGTCATTGAGAAATGCTTTTTAACAGTTCTGTGTCAGTATTGATTTTTGAAAAAGTTGGAGCATACATGCAACCTAACGGTTGATTTGTCTGACAGTCTTCAGTTCCTGGTATCTGGTCAACGGTTTTTGTATAGCACCTGCACTACTAGCCACCTGAAAATATAATAATAATAAAAGCGGTTTATTGGCATCAAACATAGTATAAAAATAAGTATGTAAATGTTAAAAATTCAACCAACATGCCAAAAGGTGCAGGATCAGCTGCTTAAAGCATAAGCCGCTGTTCTACACAGATAGAAAGGATTTCTTAAGTCAAAGAAATATATTTTGTTGCCCATATTTCTTTGACTTAATAAAGAAAGATTTTAATACAAAGCATTATTTTTTACAAACAAACAAATAATATTTTTGGCTTTAAAACGCAATACTTTTGATATATTTCCTTGAATAGAAAAGATATTTATTTAAGGCAACCCATGTGATTTTTTGTCGATCTTTCTGTCTTACTTCAACAACTCGGTTCGTATCAGTACTACTTCAAACTTGCATTCTACGACAGGCATTGCACTCATACATCAACATTGCTTCCTTTATGAACCCCTACCACGCC
Source organism: Cetonia aurata (assembly GCA_949128085.1). Classification (NCBI taxonomy): domain Eukaryota; kingdom Metazoa; phylum Arthropoda; class Insecta; order Coleoptera; family Scarabaeidae; genus Cetonia; species Cetonia aurata. The sequence continues at coordinate 38,612,396 of OX421886.1, read as the reverse complement.
CAGTATTCGGGTGTTTGATCACGTACGCAGTTTTATGCATTTGCGAGGCATTTGCCATTAGATATTTATTGTCAGGTGTTGGTTGTTTTGAACGTTCTCTTAGGTAAGTAAATATAGTATTAATATTATATTAATTTTATAATATACGCATATATTGAACCTCCACACAGATACAAAATATATATTATTTTGTATTTTTGTTTCTGAATTAGAAATAAAAAAACAGCAAATAAAGTAAATATAGTATTCTCATAAAATATGTGTATTTCGTTTTGTTCTTTTTCTAATTTTAACATAAATATATACACACACACGTTCTCATGCATAGGTACATGTGTTTATATACGCATATATTTGTCCAAATTTAGGTATATTTTATTAACATAACGTTTTGCCGTAGTATACAACGACTTCATTGACATCTGAAACTGAAAAATATAGGTAAGTTTTAATTTTATATAGTAAAAACGGTAAGTATATATTTATGATTAATATAATATGTATATACATACATACACATATATTACCTCGATAATAAATATTATTATTTTCATTCAACTTGTTTTAATTCTTTAACCCTTAAATATCTGTCGTTCGGTTAATTTAGCTATAGCTTGGAACGAACATTTTTAGTCGATGTTTAGTCCTGATTCATATGAGGACTTTTCAGTCATTTCTTTTCTACTGCTGCTCGAGTTGCATGTATTAGAACAGCAGTATAGGAATAAATACAAAAGGATTCTAATAAAAAAGCTAGGAATTGATTGTATTTCAACAGGTCAGTATTATTGAATATAAAAAAGACAGTATTAACTCAAAAAAACATATTGCTTTCAGTCAAATATTACAATTTTTTTGATGTTGAGATTAAAGCCTTCCGATTCTTAAATCAATGCCATTAGTGTTATTTGTGTAATATCCCGCTCAATTTCAATCAAAGTCAGTTATTTTTAACTGAAATCAATATGTTTTCACTCAGAGTTTTCTTTATATTTGACTCAACAAAATGTTAATCTTCAGTCTACAAAATATCTCTTTGAGTGAATATTATTATTCGAAAGAAATTATGTTCTTGATTGAACAACAGCACGCTTTGCCACTATTGAAAAGAATTATTTCTTTGACTCAATGCATATTTCTTTGACTTAAGAAATCCTTTCTATCTGTGTACCTCTAGCACCATTAATAACGTTAACCCGATAAATAAAAAATCATAAGCAAAAAGTAATAATAATTCAAATCTACGCGCAAAAAGAATAAAGAGAAAAGTAAAAGAAAGTTATAAAGGAAAATGAAAATATATTTACTTGTTAAAGAAAGCACTCCTTCGAAATTGATGGGACAGAGAAAGCGGAAACAACGCATACCTAGTGGAATTTTGTTCCAAAGTCTAACAATATTATAACTAAACGATCTTTTCAAAATTTCAAAGGTGGTGAACTGGAGAAGTTAATAAGCCTTTGTATCTCACATTGATATTATGCACATCTGTTCTAAACAAAATTTTACGGAACAAGTAACTTGGTTTCTTAAAATAAATAATTTCATAGAAAAAGATGGTAGCAGAAAATTCCGCTCGGGCAAAGATATTTAGCCAACCAGCTCAATCGAGTGCATGAGAGATTCGGTTAAATGTACGTATCCCATAAATAAATCTAAGACACGAATTTTGCAAACGCTGAAGTCTAGTTCTGTCAATAGTGTCCAAGAAGTAATAATAATCGCTTATGCAAAAGTTAAATCTGGAAAGGACCAAAGATTTGCATAAGGCATTACGCAAACCGACATCCAAACAGTCTTTACTACCATAAAAAACCTTCAAACTACTGTAACCCAATCTAATTAAATGTGAAACGTGTTCTTTAAAACGAAGTTTGGCGTCAAGGAAAAGGCCCAAATTACGCACACAATCAGATACAATGAAAACTTCATCTTTGCTTTTAATTTCTATATTCTTCAAAATCTTTTATTCTGAGACAATGTTTTTCAGACAGGTTTACAAGTGACTGAAGGTCACTATTTATGTATGAGATGGCTTCCCATATGTCTCCAGGATTGAAGGTATAACGTGTGTCATTAGCATAAAGGTGATAATTACAATAGTGCAAGCACTGAATGGTGTTTGAGGTGTAAATTATATAAAGTAAACTGTAATTTGATTATCATCGATACAGCGTAATAAATCGTCAACAATGTTATCCAACGCAGACTCACTGCTATATCCCGGACGAAATCCGGATTGCTTCAAGGGCAAAACATCTGCACACTAACGGCTTTCTCTAATAACTTAGACAAAAGAATCATATAGTTTTTATTCGTAACAGAATTCAGTTTTGTAACTCTGTTTTTTCTTTCCTTGCGCAGCATCCTTCATCCCCTTCAAAGTAGGAGGGTGGCAGAAACGCACGCGTGCCCTTTTTTTTTATATCACTGCGTGTGTTCGCTTCGCACTCGATGACGTCACACCCGGTTCAGCGACCGAAAATCGGATGCACCCTTCATCTGGCGCACGATAAGCATCCGACGGGGATTGTAGGAGGTTCGCAGTTTCGACTCGACTCGCGAACACAACGAACGGAATCGACCTGAACCTTCTGGGGACAACCGGGGGGAGAAGGGAGCGGATATAGACAAAGGGGGAAGAGCTAGAAAACAAGTTTTACTATTATCTCACCCTTTGCAACCCTCTCCTAGCTATTCCGGTTGTTTTAGTCGTTCTATGTTGGGCGAATAGCGGTCAGAGCCTGCTTGAGAATCGAGTATAAAATTAGAATTGCCGCTTCACTACTTTAGTGGAAAAAGTTTGATTAGTTTTAGATAAACCCGTGCGCAGTGCACGGCGCGAAATATACAATAAATTACCTACTACGTCCAGCCATCGCCTACTTATCCCCGCCGGAAACTAACCGAATCACGGTTCCGGAAGCGGAACACTAAATAAGTGAATTACGAATATTACTGACGTGGCACTTTGATTCTGGACGCTCGTTTATATATCTGATTGGCGTGGCGTACAATTATGGCCGAAAACGCTGACAACTAACATTTATTGCCGTAACGGCGAGATAAATAACCCTCCGTACCTCCCCAACCCCACTTAATGAACGAAATATGCAAATATACGTCACTAGTGTTACGGTCGGAACTAGATTCTTGTATATTGGGTACGTTCGGAGTGATTTTAATAGAGTAAATGCTCTAAATACATGTATTTGATGAGGCGATGGTCGAAATGGGATTTCAGAAAAGGGATTTGTGGGCAATCAATAGTAATTTATTGCGCAGAGAAACTGTAAATATCACTTAAACTATCATATGATCAAAAACTCTTTGGCTTTGGATTTAATAATAATAATAGACATATTTATATATCTATTAATTATTATTAATAATAATAGATATATTTATATATCTATTATTATTATTATTATTTATATGCTTTTCGACATTTACTTGACTATTTTCAAGTCAGCAGATTAATCACTCAAAATGAATTATTATTAAATCATATTACAGTAATGAAAATCGTGGTGAAAACGGTAACTGGGTTTATTCCTCTCGGCCTTCTGAAAGGACACTGTACAGTTGCCTATAAAATTATAAGATTTTGACGTTTCATAAAAACATAGCAGATGGCGCAGGTCGTACACATTCGATAATAGAGAGTTTATGCATAATGTATGCTAATGTCAACGCTAAATTTAACGTACGTTATTGAATAGCGCAAGTCAGTTGAAAAAAAAAAGGAGTTTAAGCAAACATTTAGCGTACGCTAAATACACCGAACAAAAAGGAAGGAATAAAATCGATAAGGAGGTAGATATAGTTTTTTTTTTAAGAAAGAGGGTCAAATTTTATTTGTGATTCTAAGTTTGTTGATGTAGTATCTGAATATATAGAGTGATCCATGTAAGGGCGATGACGTCATCGCTCATTTTTTTAAATGAGAAGCGATGTACCTTATTTGATTTTTTGATGGTCCATTCCTATTTATCTGTCGAATTGATGATTTTTTTTTAGTGCTTAGGAAGGGGTTGGCAGGAAAATAAATTTTCTTTTAAATCAGTAAATTATTTTTTGCATCGCATAGAGAGGAAGCGTTAAAAATGTTTTAAATGACAAAATTGTTTCTTGAACTGTAGGGTGAGACGATGAAAGTTTTTTTGGTAATTATCAAATTATGTGTTTTCACAACACCGATGAAATAGGGACAATTCAAAATCTTTTAAATTATATTTAATCCTCCCTCCCTGTTGTGTTGTTGTTGTAAAAAAACATTAATTTAATCATTTAAAAAAAGTAAGCTCCTAGCCCCAATCTCTTGGTAAAAAAAGGCTATTTAAAAAGTTTCTAATTGGGCCGCTTTCCCCAGCGCTGTGAATAATAAAATAAATAATTTAATCGTTAAAAAAGTCATTCTTCTACTTCCACTACGAGGTGTTTTACAAAAAATAATCGTTTTAAAACTACACACTAAAAGATATTTGCAATTCCTACAGAAAATTCCAGTAACGTATAACGTAAAATTGCAAAAAATTGGGAAATTCAATAGAAAACTTTAGGTATATTTTCTAATTTTTTGTAAATTTACCCTGTACATTACTGGAATTTTCTGTAGGAAGGAATTGCAAATATTTTAAATAATAAAATCCTCTCTCCCCCTCCTCGCCGGTGCTGGATGTTCAGGGAAGAAAACCCAGAATAAGATTTCATGAAAAATCGCACATATGATGCAACAACCACAATTAAGTTTGAATAATTGATCTATAACCTCAAAATTTTAAAATATAGTTCATATAGTTGCTATAAGAATTTCTTACGTAATCTCATGATGATGAATTGAATAATATTTACTATTACTTCCAGGAGGATAATACACCAGCACACACTGCAAGAGAAACAGTTACCTACCTTGAAGAATTTTACGATAACAGGATCGTTAGTCGAGGCCTTTGGCCATCCAGGTGCCCCGATCTAACACCTTCTGATTTTAATTTATTCTGTCGAATTAAGAATAATATTTTTGAGAACAGACTTAATAATCTGGAAGAGCTTCAAGATGCAATTAGGCATGAAATTCAACAAATTACAGTAGAAGAACTACAGAGAATCTGCGACAATATGAAGAGAAGGCTTTAATGTCTGCTTAGCAAATCATGGGCATTATTTTTAACATCTCATGTGATCTATTATAATGAAAAAATGTTCTACATTAACAGTTAATTGTCATAAATTTTGAATGTGATGGAATTATCGGTCTTCATATTAATTGTATTACTATTTAATCTTTATTAAACCTTCAAAACCAAATAAGCACTGTTACGATCAGGTGTGCGGAGGCGTGCGAACGCAGTGCAGTGTGTGCTCCACCTGATGCAACTTAGTAAGAAAAGCGGTACACACGAGTAAGACGCTTGGAGTCGCTGTAATGATTAATAAAAAAAAGAAAGATCCAAAACGTAACGATAACTTTATTGTAATAAAAAAAAAGAAAAACTGGCCACGTGGTTGCTGACTTCTGATGTTAAGATTAATGTAAAAAGGAACAGCACGTGGTTGCTGTATTCTGATATTAAAATTAAGGCAAAAAGAAGGAATAGCACGTGGTAGCCGAATTCCTGAGATTAATTAAGTGAATAGTAAGTGACTGCTAGTGAGAGCAAAGTTACTGGCAATTACAAGTTAAAGGTATAAATAGCAACAGTAATGAAACAAAATAACAGAAAGCGATAGATACGTTTTAAATAGTATTACTTAGCTGTAGTATTACTTAGCTGTGTATGCTGGAGGGCAGCACGTGGTTTTCTGTGTTTCGAGTTAAAAAAGGGTCGTTGAGACGGCAAAATTAACTGAAGAGAACAGAGAGCGCGCGTAGCGTGCAAAGCCCTTATAAAGGCTCGGTAAGTAGGTACAAAGAAAAGGATGAACCAATAGCAACGTCCAGAGATGCACAAAGGATCATAAAAGGCGAAGCGTCTAAGAGTTTGGCGCTTAAATGAATAAATTTAAAATAAGCGAGTTTAAATTTTGTGGCGCGTAAGTTAAATATTTCCGCGCGAAAAGGAACCGCTAAGTGACGTAACGGTTTTTCTAAAGTCGTAATTGCAATTGCCAGATTAAAAGTAAAGAGATTGAATTTATAATTAATTTGCCTTCAAAATAACGTTTATATCGCTGATGTTGTCTATGATTAAAAGAAGCGAAATGAATTATTGAAATCAAAGTCATTTTCGATTCAATGCAAAGTGTAACAGCACTTTATTGAGTTTTGACCTTTAAAATTACTGTTAGGGAATTATTTGATTACAACTATAAATCTGCCTGTGGTTTTCATCTTAATCATTTACGAACACACAGTATATACGCAGTTGTCCTGCTTCTATGGTCTTATTTCCATCGTAAATACTTCAGAAGTAACAGAAAACAAGAGGAAATAGGGTAAAATGCCTCCAGATATTGATTTTTTTTATACGAACGTCGGATCTCGGGGCCTCCGCGCGTGACATTGAAACGAAACTACGGCGTCCTTGTGCATTTCACTCGCCAATGTTCTTCGACAGGGAGTTTCTAAACATCTCCAGCGCGTTATCTCCCGGCACTCCACCGCGCCCCCCCCCTTTCGACTCGAGTGGATCGACTACTAGCACAAGGGACCGGGATATGGGGACGGGGGTGGTTTCATTGACGCAATTCCGTCGCCGTCGTTCGCGTACACTCACAAACACACGCATCCGCACGCACACAAGGGAGCGTCACAGCGGAGGGAAATACGCGCTCCGGGAACGCGTATGACTCACGGAGAACCACCGCTTTTACACACACACACACACACAGAGAGAGGGGTTCTACCCTCTACACCTCTTTATTGGGTAAGGGTAGATGAGGATTGGCTATGCCGGGGGGGTTCGTTGCGTTGCAACTGCAAAGACCGCACCACCGAGGGGGCGATCCAGACACCGACACGACGGCCAGTGTTGGTTTGGTGTTGTGGAAGTGCAGTCTTTGTGGTCGTCGTCCTTCGTTGACTGATTAATTTCTTTTAGGTTAGGTATAAACGCCCGATGTGCAATACTAGTTAATTCCTATCCGATACGAAAGCGGACGCGATATCTCGTGAAATATGTACTCGACGTAAACGCACAAACAAAGAAACCACCGAAAGAGTGTTCAGAATCGCTTAAAGGAGTAAACCGAGCTGAAACGAGACGCCACCAGTCTGTGCGCACAACCACACTGCTGTGTATACGCGAAAACACGTCTATTATGCTAATCCCCGCGACTTCGCCTAAAATGAGCGCAATGAACAATGCGAACAATCGTGACGTCATAAAATTGTTCGTCGGGCAAATCCCGCGGCATCTCGAGGAAGACGATCTGCGACCGATGTTCGAAGAGTTCGGAAAGATCTATGAGTTTACCGTGTTGAAGGATAAATACACCGGTATGCACAAAGGTAAGGAAATTCAAGGTCATGAGAGTAAGTTTACAGTATAGTACTTTATGACCGATCCTCGTATATGAAAAATTGATTTAAAAAAGAAAATATGGTTAGGTTTTAAACACCAATATCTGCAAGGTGTACACTGAGAGAAATAGATAGTACTCTTTAACATAAATATAGTATACTTTAATATATTTTATAGCTCCTATAGGGACAATCATATTTTATATTACCGGTGACAATATCTGTATAGTAAATATCTGTGAATACTTTTTATTAACTCGTATGGTAAAGTGTACTATATTTGTATTATTAATTTGAGCATACATGTTAGTAAATGTGAAAAAAATGTCTAGTAGCGCTGACTATATTTGATAATAACTGTTAACAATGAAAACTATAATAAATATAGTTTAATAATTTTTAATTATAATTAATTAATATAATTTGATTAGCCGGTGACAGCCGGGCGAATTGCCGTCGTATCGGGCAGGATTGCGGGAATCAGACCGGCCCGTGTACTGTAGAGTACTACCGGTATTGAAGCGCCTCGTAATTCTCGTCTGTGGGCGATTGTCCACAGTGCTTTTTACACGACGTTAACCATGTATAAGCATCATATAGATATTACGCAGCCACATTTACCGATCACAATTTACATTGAGTACGAATTTCAAAGATTATGAAACAAGCGTAGCGCCATCTTTACGACAAAAGCTGTAGTATCACATATTTATGTAGCTAAACCAATTATGAGTATTATGATATTCCTACTATATAGATATAAAACTATACAGCATTCATTTCATTCCATCTCATTATTAATGCCGTTTTCAATAATCAAAGTAAGGTGACTGTTGCAAGCACCTAACCTAACCTAAATAAACACAACACAGTAAATTTGCTACACCTGTTATTATAACTGTCTTCACTACATTATATGCAATTTATTATATTCACTTGTTGTAAAATATTGTAAAACATTTCACTATATTTTGTAGAAGATTGTCACACAATATTTTTAAACAATTTTATTGCTTTTTTTGTAACCGTGATATAGGAAAATGTAACGCCGTTGTTCTAAAATTTTGCACAATAGTAGGAATTCTTACTACAATTTCCGTCAAACAGTGAAGTGTAAATATTACAACATGGATTTTTCTCTGTGCAGACACAAACATGCACCGACACGAATACGTACACCTGTATCACACGTACATAACACGTGTGAGTGGCAATACAGCTTATTGGTCGATTTCTTCGGTAAAGATCGACAATGAATAGAGCAAGGGGTGGGAAGAGCGTTACGAACATTTATGTTAGAAATTGAATATGCATCGAATACCTGGTAACATCCAGATTTTACCTCTTACTATAAGCATGGTAACATCTGGTTATTTTACTCTTAATACCCCACATATTGTCGTTTTGACAATAATTATGTTACTAATTAACATAAAGAGATTTACTATCTAATTTCTACAATCCATTTTTCTCAGTGTATATAACTCCATTATCATACAAGATATCGAAGAAAATCTAAGAGAAAAATTGTTCATAATTACCTTAGCCATCTTTCTAAAATACTTCTGGTCAGCAGTGGCGTGCCGCATTCCAGGGGCGTATCAAACTTATGTTTTCCTTAAATGGGACACCCTAAATTTTATAGCAGATTTGGAGAGCTCTGAATGAGTACTTATTTTTTATGTGACCTGGTATACCCTGAACTTTAGCGGTTTCGTTGTTATTTAACATTTTTTCCTCACACCCGGACCATTGTTTGAAATTTTTTTTTGGCAGGAACTAAATTGCACTTAGGTTTCGCATTTAGGGATATACTAAGACCTCTTGTACCCTCACATATTTTTTTTTCAAGCGATTTATGAATGCAAGATAATTTTTGGTTGGCATTTGTTTCTAAAATCTCAAATGTCACCCAAAAAAAAAAAAAAATTAGGTCGCTGAATAGCCAAAATTACAAATTTTTCATTGGTATCAAGAAAACAACACATTTCATAACGAAATTTTTAAGAAAAAAAAAGTTGTTTTGTCGGAAAATCCTGTGATGGTTGGAGACTGTGGCTTGAAAACTATAACAAAAATCCCAAAAGAAAGGTGAAAAAATCCTTCATCATATTCAGGATTCCACATGTTTGCTACCTCAACAAACCCGCGGTAATAAATTTGTTTCTTTGCCATATCATTCAACCACACGTAAGTTAAACAGCATTTTTAAAGAACAGGATCTGCAAATTGCATTTAAGTCGAGCAGTTCATTAAAATCTCTTTTGGGTAACACTAAAGATAAAATTGAGGTAGATCAAAAATCTGGGATTTATGAAATAAGTTGTAGAGACTGTAGTCAAAAATATGTCGGGCAAACTAGGCGCTCAATTTCAACTCGTTATAAAGAACATATTGCACATTTTAAATACAACAGACCAGATAAATCTTGCGTTGCTCGACATATTTTAAACACAGGTCACGGGATGCCTACAGATAGCCTCAGGCTAGTTAAAACTGTAAATAACTTTCGAGAATTGGATAGTTACGAAAGTATTTACATACTTAAGAACAAAGGTAAACTATTGAATGCGGACAAAGGACCTATACCCGAGTCCGGCTTATACGAATTACTGTAATTTATTTGCTAGGTCGTTACGTCCCACTAGATTTAGATAGTATATAAGCCTTGTTGTTTGTAAAAGATGTCAGTGTTATTCCACTAGTGATTTGGTGAAGAGCATATCTTCCAAGGTTTACCTTAGCCGAAAACACTATGTTTAACACTGCTCTTCACTTGTTTCTACTGAAGATGGCAACTTAGTTGCCGAAATACGTATTTAGATTTGTTATCTAATTTTGTGGTAAGGGATTTTTTCACCTTTCTTTTGGGATTTTTGTTATTGTCGGAAAATGTCTTTTTCCGAAATTAACTTGTCAATTGTAAAAAATAAAACAGTAAAAATAAGAATAATAGAAGATCATAGAAACATTATTCTTTGATAAATGTTGCGAAAATGCCTCAAACTCAAGAAGAAATGCTTGGCATGGTGTTTATTCTTGAAGAATGTTACAAGAATTGTTTGTTGGCGTCACGAGTATACGCTGAGAAGTATACTGGCAGAGCGCATCCAAATCCACCTGCATTTTGAAGAGTGCAGGATAGATTTTCAACTACTGGGACTGCTCACCGAGCAACCAGAGTTAAAACGTATATCTGTTTCACTTCATCTCATGTTTATACATGTGTTTGGATTGTAGATTTATGTCAATTTGAAGGGTCTTTTGACAATTTTTTTTTATGAGGTATATCGTAATGTGTTAGAAGAAATAGAAATACGCCAGTAATCACGGTTGCCTATCTGGAGCCTTGCTTCACATTTTCGTGAGTAAGATACCGTTTAAGTTCCCTAGGATACAGCTCAATAGCCTGAAGTGATTTGTCAAGGCTGCTTTCATGACGTGAACATCTGCGAATACACTTTGTGTAACACAAGACAAACCGTTGTGTTCACGACATGGCTTTTTTTTCTTCAAAAATAGTACCTCGATTTCATAATGAAGCATTTTTTTGACATGACTTTCATTTATGTCTTAAACACTTCACTTAATCGTTTTTCTATTCTATAATTTATAAATAATCTGCGTTTAGAAGCAATTTTTTTGGTGTTTTTATTGTAATTTCTTCTTTGTAATGACATGGTCAAGAGTACTGTGATTTCCTGTTTAATTTTTTCTCGTGCCATAGTTTTGTGATTTTTTATTTAGTAGTTTGTAATTTATTATATTCTCGTAGTCTATTGTAATGTTATTTTGGTTTGTTATGTTTATATTGAAGTCACCCATGATTATGTGTTGTTTATTTTTCCGGAATATATTGTTTTTCAATACATTTTTTCAGGTCGTTATAAGGAACATGTGGGGGTTTGTAAATTGCTGTTATTATAATATTTTTATCAACTGCAACAGTTAATGTTTCTATATTACTTATTGTTTTATTAAGTACGACGCTATAGTTAATATTTTGTTTTATATACATCGCTACTCCACCTGAATTCAGCGTTGTAGTTTTGAAGTTGATAAAGGTGTTGGTCTGTGGGTGACAACCAAGTTTCCGTGAATGCAATAACGTCTTTCTAGCTATTGCCTCTATTTCTGCTGCTTTAGTTTTGATGCTTCGTATGTTTAACATATAAAAAGTATACATTTTATTGATTTTTTTTTATGAAGTGTGTTTTTACTTATTTTAAGTTACTTACATCTGATTTGGTTCTGATCTTTATTTTTTTACTGGATTCAGTTTTTCTGACATATAAATTTTCGCCTCTGGTCCACATATAGGTACTTAATCTTTTTATTATTCGTTAGTTCCCTTGCATCGTAAAACAGAGCATTCACCCTTGTTGTTAATTGTTTGTTGATGAATATATCATTATTTGTCCCTTGAATTTGGCAATAACTATCACACTGACAAAAGTCAATGCTAGGTTTTTCCACTATCACCAAACAACAATGCACAATCTCTCGACGCGCGTTTCGCTAACCAAGTTAGCATCATCAGGAGATGATTAATAGTAAAGTAAAATTATTAAAACTACGATAATATATACAACAACGTTCCTGTACAGGCGCATTTTTAACGGGGAGGGGATGCCAGCCAACCCTCCGTTAAAAATTCGTCGGTTCCAAGAGTTACTCTAATTACCGATGTCGTAAAAGTATACGATCTTGCGAAAGGTCGGTAGAATGACTATATAAGGAAACATCTGTGCAAACAAGTGTTATACTAGGCACTTACCCGTCTAGTAATTTATACAATACACTTTCTGGAATTGGCCCATTGTCGGCATTCATATTAACTTTGCATTTGGCGATTTCTACACTTTCATACGCATCTAATTTATAACTCTTGTTTACATTCTTTAGTAATTTCAAATTTTCTAGGCTAATTCTATGATTGTTGTTGAAAGCGTGGTGGGCAACGCTTGATTTTTCTAAACGTCCATACTTTAAATGTGCCATGTGTTCTTTAAATCTCGTTAAAATTGATCGTTTTGTTTGCCCAACATATTCTAAATTACAATCTTTACAACTAATAGCATATATCCCTGATTTTTCTAATGTTTCTATAGTATCTTTAGGGTTTCCAAGAATTCTTTGCAGTTTGTTTCCTGAATTATACACTAAACTGATGTTAACCTTTTTAAAAATCTTACTTACGGGATTTAATTTGGCAGTCTTTTACTGTAACTCTTCCTAAATCTTAAATAAATAATTGTTCAATCTAAAAATTAGGATTTATTTAAAAAAAAATTCTGGTTAGAATTTAAAAAATTTAATTTTTGGGTATATCAAAATGGATAATATGACATGTCTCTATACCGCCTATTCGGCAAGTTATTCCCCCAACTGCCATCAATGTCACTCCAACCCGAAAACCGTCAAACGGCAAAACTACGAAAATCCAAACTTATCGATCGAACGCGACCGTGCAGCGGCGGCCACGTTGTTTATGGTCAGCGACCCGTCTCGTCTGCTGCCTAGCTGTCCGCCAGCGCCTGTCGTTTCGCCCGCGTTCGCACTCTTCTCATACGTACGGCTCCGGCTCGACTCGTGGGCCCTCGTTTCCGGAGCGCGGCGCGGTCCACCGGACGACTCTCTCTATGCAAATTTAATTTCGGTCCGCACGCATGTAAATTTTATCAAAATGTGATTAAGATCTTCAAAGAGCGGAACCGGACCCGGCTAAATGGGAAGGTAACTGAGTTACGAGCGCGATTCCGGCGCTGTGGCGGGCGTCCCGGAGCGGAGAGGTGCGTGGAGCACTGAAGGGGGGTTCCCAGGGGCGTCCAAAAGGGAGAGGGGCGGTGGGAGATAGAGACTGGTTGATTTTTCAGAGGGTAATCGGAGCGAGGCGTAAGAGAAGGTCGTGTTCAATTATCGACTCGTATTTGGACAGTTTGGGAGGTTGGGAGGTGTTTGTCGAAAAAAAAATGGAATTATCTGGGAATTAAAATCTTTTGTTCTTGAAATAAGTATATGAATAGTTTTAGTTTCATATATTTCTTCTAATGGTAGAATAAACAATAAGTTGAGACAACATTAATATAGGAAAATAAGGATTTGCAAGAAATTTTTTTCTATATTTAAAGTGGGGAAACACCCCCTCGATGTGATTATATTTCAGTTCTTTCTATATAATTTTTAAACGGTAAGAGATATAGAAGTGATGATTAAACGGGAAAGTTACTTCATATATACTTGGTATATATGGAAAGGTTACATCTGAAAATAGTTTTGAAAACTTTGTTAAAAGGGGATTTTGCCTATCTAACATAATAATAATAATAATAATAATAATATTCGTTTATTCACTTAGCCATGTGTACATGGATGTGAAAAGTCAAAGTTTGTTATAAAACTAATACACATAAAACATAGAAAAAAACACTTTATGATGAAACCTATCCCGAAATCAGATCGCTGTCAACAAAAAATTCATCATACGAATAATAGCACTTGGGTATCAAGAGATTCTTCACGGCAATTTTAAATTTTTTGACATCGGTCATATTTCTCACTGACAGAGGCAATCTAGCATACAGCTTGGAAAAGGAATACAAAGGCGATCTCTCAAAACCAGCTGTTCTGTGCTGTGGAAAGTATACATGAGATTTTCTGGTGTCATATATATGCGACGGCAGTTCAAACAAGCGCGAGTTATTTTTCACAAATACGACTGCTTTATATATATATATTGAGGGAAACGTTAAAATCTCGTGATGCCTAAACTTATTCTTGCACGAATCTCTGGGCCGGCAACCAAATATCAACCTCAGTATCCTTTTCTGTGCAAGTAGAACCCTAGCAATGTTTTTGGCGCGACCCCATACTAATACATTATAGGCCATAACAGAGTAAACTAACGCGTAATAAAGGTTTAAAAGGCAATCCGTACTTAAGCAGCTTTTTAGTTGTAAAATGGCGAAATATTGTTGGTTAATTTTTTTGCAAACATTATCGACCTGCTTTTCGAACGTAAGCCCGAAATCCACCTCAGTCCCCAAAAATTTAACACCGTCGCTGAAACAGATATTAGGCACAACCAAAGGAATTCCATTCCGCGTGAAGCCAACACATACGGTTTTACTATCATTTAAGATTAATCTGTTTCGCATGCACCATACGGAGAACTCCGACACTACCCGTTTTATATTTGCCTCCAACTCCTCTTCGCTGTCGCCGCATACAGCTATTGAAGTGTCATGAGCGTACATGATCATGTGTCCCGTTCTTAATTGATATCGGAGATCATTTGCAAATAGGACAAATATGAGGGGTCCGAGGATCGACCCTTGTGGTACCCCTGACATGACATTTCCTGACTCCGACGTACTGTCTCCAACAACAACATTTATTGTTCGTCCCTTTAAGAACGACATTATCCAATCCAACACATTTCCCCTAATACCGACAGCAAAAAGTTTTGAACGTATGAAAGTAAATTCCAAACTATCAAACGCTTGGGATAAATCGAAAAAAACCCCAGCAACCAACTTACCTTTATCCAGTTTCTCAAACACGTACTGTAGGAAGTCAACTGAAGCCGTCTCCGTAGACCTGCCCGATCGATTATCTTGATTAATTACACCGTTTATAGCGGCGATGGACACCTTATTGAACAGCAGATATGATTCAATTTCTTTCTCAAGTTAGAATTTTAATCGAACATATATTTGGCATGTTGACAGTGGTTTTTATCGACAAATACATTTTGAAAATTCAACTTTTTGAGCAACCTGGCCAAAATGAAGATTTTGAAGCAGCCATAGAGTTAAATCACAGAGATCAAGTTTACGCGTGTATGTTTCCTCAATAAATGTAAACAAATTTCAATAAACATTTTTTTTTGTATTTCTAGAAATATTTTTTTGTTTTAATAATAAAATTGCAACTTTATTCCTAGTGAAAACATGAACAAAAATGAAAAAATTAAAGAGAAGATAGTATATTGAACAAAAAATAATCTCTAATATAAAATAGCAACAGGTTCATTACAACAATACTGAAAACAAGGTCAGTAAAATAAAAAAAATCACATATAAACTTAAATTTATAATATTCTCAGATTTCGTGGTTTTATTTATGTGTCACGTTCACAATTTCACTTAATAACTGCTTTTCAATGTTGAGTCTTTCTTTCATAATATTCAATCAGTTGAAATTTCTTGATAATAGCCTCATATTTTAATTTTTGCTCTCCCTTGACGTAGGTAACAGTAGGTATCATATAGATGTAAGCCTCCATCATCAATCGATGAAAATAACACTGCTATTTTCTTCTTGTTTGGGTTTGTCTACCGTTCTAGTAGCCTCTAGGAATACTTTAAATATCTGGTAGAAGTTTTCCCAACTTTTGATGTCATTTGTTCCAAAGAATTCAAATTATTATTGTTCTGCACAATGTTAAAATATATTCAATAATGTACTTTAAAATAATCTTTATTGTTTACATACACATATATGACTTGTGTATTCTCACCAGAGATAACCTATATTCTGACTATAGACAACTATTCTGACTTTTGATTATACAAAATCTGTCAAAGATACGAACTGTCAGAGAACATAGTTAGACAAAGAAGTGTATCTTCAATCCCCCTTCATCGGCGGAAATTTGTACCACTGATTCTATACGAGACCCGCAATATAGTATAGTATTACATATATGATATATGATTGGTATATGTGGATTTCTACTACCAACTTGACCTTTAAAAAAACATGCTCTAAATTAAGGTATTTTTTGGTTTCGTCAACTGTAAAGATTTTGCAATTAAGTTTTGTAATAGATCTATTGCGACATCCAAATGAGTGCTGTAATATACATTATAACACCCGAAATTTAGCGGCGTTAGGTTGGTCATATTGAGTCACGAATTAACGGAACGTCAACATGGAATTTGAATATTTTATAATCGTTTCAACAAACATTTTTAGTACCTATATTAATCAAACATAAACGTTCACTCACTAATCACTCATTGGAACTATTACATAGGTACATACATTTTCTTAAATTATGAAGTTTTTTTTTTTTGTTTCATTTGGTTAATTTACTTTTGTATGTGGATTTGGGCATAGGATAATGCACATTCAAAATCTTTGTCGATAAATTTGTTAAGAATAAATTAATTTAGTGTTAATAAAATCACATTTTAGTTGACATAGCGAAAACAATTATTTTTATCGCACTTTTTACTTCTCGCATCCTTCCACTACAAACACGTCTTTTGTACCGTCCTCGGGGACTACCGGAGGACCTCTTTCCCGTGTAGCAGACGTCTTCCACGTAGTCGTCGACCATCGTCATCAGGTGTGCGTATACGAGACGTCGACGGCGGCGTCCGGGCGCAGGCGTCGCTCTCGCCGGCACCCTCGTGGCATGACAGCGCCTCCCGTGCCCGATAGTAGACGCCGTTCTCTGACACTGACGTCAGCTACGCCGCGGCTGTTCAGTTGTAGTGTGAGCGCTACTAGCATGAGCCGGTAAAGACTGACCACGGATCGGTGACCACTTAGTTGGACCTCAGTGCACTACGAACCCCAATCTTCGCGATCAGAATCTTGCTTTTGTTCGGCGTCCGGTTTAGGGCTTTCGCGGAAAGTTTAATCTTTTGTTTATAGAGGCGCGTAACTCCAGGAATTGTGCTCGGGATAAGTGCTCGGTCTCGAAGTTTCCGCTCTTTGATGACGTCTGGAGTTGGTTCTGTATATCGTCTGTGCTCTTAAACGCGATAGAAGTTGATGACCGCTGCGGGAGCGGAGGAGATACGGTGACGTTCGCCAAAACGACGTCTCTGAACGTGCTGGCTGCCCCGAGTGGTACCCGTTATCGTCAGCAAGTGTACCGCCGGCGCACGGCTACGAGACAGACACTGGCGACAACAGGTAAGGGGTTTTAGCATTAATGTATGGAAACACTTGGATAAACACGGAAAAACTTGAATAGGAGTTGAAAAAACTGGGATAAACTGCCAATATTCAGATGAAACTTTGATAAGTAAACATTAAACTTAAACAAATCAGAGAAAAAAACTGGAAAAACTGTGATAAACACGTAAAAAACTGTGATAAACACGTAAAAAACTGTGATAAACACGTAAAAAATCAAGATTAAACTTAAAAAAACTCGGATGAAACACAAAAGCGTCTGATTTAACAAAAATTACTTGTTGGAAAATTCGAAATAACATCGATAAACACGTAAAA
Source organism: Cetonia aurata (assembly GCA_949128085.1). Taxonomy (NCBI): domain Eukaryota; kingdom Metazoa; phylum Arthropoda; class Insecta; order Coleoptera; family Scarabaeidae; genus Cetonia; species Cetonia aurata. The sequence goes on along the minus strand of OX421886.1, from coordinate 38,594,680 downwards.
AAACCAAGATGAAACTTAAAAAAACCCGGATGAAACACAAAAGCGTCTCGATACACAAAAATTACTTGCCGGAAAATTCGATATAACTAAAAAATAAAATCGAAAATAGTCGGATAAAACTTGAGTAAACTCCGAAAAAAAAAACCTGGATGAAAATATAATCCCGAAAAATACAATCCTCAAGTACCTAAGACGAGGTACGACGATAATAATGACGCACAACAAGTGGTGATCGCAACCCACCCTTCTTCCGCGGAACAAATAAAATGCACTCCAGAAACAAAAATCCCCGAATTTCGCTATTACGGGATGATGCACGCTAGTTTTCCAAGAGCATTTCTTTTGTTCCTTGCGCTCCGTTGGTTGGCGGGGAAGTGCGCGTTGGAGACCGAGGTTTAAGGAACAAAAGGAAATCGTAGACAAAGCGGATCGGATATACTCGCGTCTTTAATACGCTCTGTTAAGAACAGGATCCCTTTTCAAGAAGTATCGAAGTCAAATCGAGCGATATGTGACGATATATCTTTTGTTTACTTCCTATATACTCGATTGCTTTGTCACTATTGCCAATGTAGGGTTTTGACGATTTGCATATTAAAAGACGATGACAATGGGTGCAATTCGTATAATTTATAATTCATATGCTAATGGCTTGTAATACTACGTAATAGAAGCAAGGTTTCTATACTGTGTCTGTGGTGGTGAGTTAACGGCAGAAAAATGAAAACAAAGGATTTATTTAATATTAGATAAGAGCAACTTGGAAAGAATAATAGAAAAGCATTGCATGTCAATACAGAACTAAACAAGATCTTCTCTGCATATGTAATATATATATACCGGATGTCTCACGAGGAACTGCACTGTGTGACTGTGAATTATGTTATTTTAAATGAAACACGCTATACATTAGTACATTGTTTAATTTCTCGTTGAATTTTAAAGTAAATTTGATATAATGAATTCTCTTGAGACCATGTTAAAATAAATTCACAAAAACTACTTCTCGGGAAATCAATATCTTTGAATTGTTGAACCGTGGAAAACAGGTATGGGCGAAACTTATATTTGTTCAATATTCTGTGTATTGAGCACCTAGATAATCCTGATTCCAATGCAGCAAATATGGAAATGTCTTAAAGACATTCCTCCATTCACATTCTAAGTATAAATATGAAAATGTCTTAGACATTTCCATATTTGCATCATCAACAATAGGTTTACACTTTTGAAATTTTGCTTTGACCGATCCGAAGTTGTTTAAATTCTGCATGTATTATTCGTTTAACCGTGTTTGGTTACGGCTTCTGCTTTTGAGGATGCCGAGCGGCAAAGGTATCACACATTCTAATGAAGATTTGGTAAAATTCCTATACTTCCTTACCCAGTAAATTTCATTTTACTTAGCATTTTTCATACACTAGTAGTAAATTTCCTTGGTGTGTTTTTACATCAAAGTAGTTTTACTCGCACAAGTAAAATACCGGTACGGTTTCGGGGTAATTATATTACCCCGAAACCGTACCGTTACCAAATCTTCGTTAGAGTGTACTTACAAAATCGTAAGCTTTGATGAAAAATGAATACCTATATAGATATCAATTAGTATCTTAGTATTTAATATGTAATGTGTGTAAAATATAGGTTTTAAATTACCTATTTGAAGAGAATATAAAAAATAAAGTATGAAGAAGGCTAACTGTATTATATATATTCTGCATTTCGAAGAATTAATGATTTCTTCTACCAAATTTCGAATGGTTTTGGTAGAAGAAATCATTAATGTTACTAAGCGTATAATAGTTATGTGCTTGTTTAGTTGTTCTACCTAAACGCTTTCTTAATCATAAAAACAAATGCATAGATAGGTATAAGATAATATTCTAAGTATAAATAGACAAGTTGAATAATACTTTCATAACCTCTACTTCAGCATAGCATATGACTGCAATAAACAATTTCTATAATCATTTACTTTAACATTACGGTAATACACAAAGTACAAATATATTTTATATCCCCTGTCGAGGCATATTAATGTGTTTTTTGGAAAACAATTAGGTGTATTGTGTGTTTGTATATGCACAAACCTATATGTTTCAACGTTTGTAAATTATGAAAATGCAGCTGCAGGTCACCCTCAGTAGTAAGAATTTTAACTACTAGATTTATTTTAAATTAGTCACTTACCTAAATATGCCTATAGATAAAACAAAAAGAACGACCACTGGCACCTGCCGCTTCCGTGCGTCCTATGTATCTACCTACAAATTGAACCCATAAAATTGAACATGCGCGCATTGTAAGTATGTATTCGGTTTCCTAAGTAAATTTCTTAACTGCAGGTAAAATCATGAAATAATTTAGTTAGAATCCCTGGGAAAGCATAAAAATTTTAGTTATATTACGTTTCTACGTAGCACTTTTACCTACAAATGAAAAATACTGGTCGATATGTGGGAAATTTCCAAAAGTATAGGTAATTTTACTAAAAAACAGAAAATTACCCAGTTTTTGGCGATTTTCCCCCAAATGTTACTGGAATTTTTAAGAGGAATCCTGGTAAATCTACTAAAATTTTTTAGTGTGCATATTCTTGATATCACTTTATTGCATTCTATATAATAAACAAATTTAAATAATCTTCGTACGTATAAGTTAAACATTGTTTATAATTGAAAACTAAGTGGCATTTCATCAATGCTGGATTGTTTCTCGAATGGTCATGACTTACTTAGATGTGCTAAAGCAAGATGACATTTTAAAAAACTCCATAATCTACATTCATATACCATATAAACATATTTTACAAATTATCTTAAAAAGTATCAATTTTAGGTGTATAATGAATATGACTTTCTTGCATTTTATAAGGGCAGTTTGAAGAGAAAAATTGGTAGTTGTATTTAAAAAAAAAAAAAATGAGTTTTGACACTTTCTCAATTCGAAAGTTTAACCGTAATTTTCGGACACGTTGTATAATGGAGCCCTATACTATCAACAAATTTTCAATTTTCCAAGTTAAATATGTTTAGAGTTACAAAAGTTCAGATGCCATCGTCCGTCAAAAATTAAAAAAATTGTTGAAAATAACAAACTTATTTTAAAATCAAACGAGGAATTAAAAAATTTAATAACATATAGGGTGGATCGTTTAAAATAACAAACTTAGTTCAATAGTCCCCGTTCGCTTTAGTATATTGCCAAATTTTCAGAATTTTCCTATGTATACTCCTTCATATATTGATTGATGCAGTTCCTCGTGAGATACCTGTATATTTTGCAAAATAAAAAACGATATTCATTATATATGTATGGATGATATTGGAAAAATATGGGGACCACTAACGACAAACTTAAGTGAGAACACCGGTTAGAATATCCTCTTGGCTTGACATAAAAGAAAAAGACAGTTTTGTTTAAACAAACAATTTTTTTTTAATATTTAAAGGAATTTGTTTTTTAAATTGGTAAAAAAATAAAGTATAAAGAGGAATTTAATACTACAAAAAGGAAATCGCTTTTTATAGAATCTTTCTTCTTGTATCAAAACGGTGCCAAAATAATATTGGCGTAAAAATGTATTTAGGCGAAAAAACTCCGCTCTAAATACAGAGCACCTTAGAAACCTCCTGGAGAAAACTCCCGGCAACGAACACGTCTAAACTTTACTTCTTGCTCCCTCGCACCGGAGAGATATTCATCTTCTATTGACGAGGTTACTCGAATGCTCGCTCGCTCTCCTTCAGTCTTCCTCTTTTTCATCCCCTTCTTACTGTCGGAGAAACTTTTCCGCGGAATCGTGGGAGGCGTTGATCGTCAATTATCGCCGGATACGGCAAAGGTCGGGAAAATTTCGGCCCAGGAAAAAAAAAGCGGCCGCGAGATGAGAAAATGTCAGCCGGCGAGACGGCAGAAAATGGGGATGTTCCCTCTCTTTCGTCCTTTTGGGGAAAGTTCCGCGCGCCCTCCTCTTTCTCGTTGCCGGATGGATGACGTGCCTATTTTAGAAGGAAAGAGTGGATTGATTGAAATGGTGATTTCGAAGGTGGTAAACCGAGAGCGCAGAGGGTCAAAGTGGAAGTTTTTTGATTTTCTCGTGGTGGTAAAACTGCCTGTATTTGTTATAAGAAAAATAGTCTTGGGATTATGATTAATGAACAGATATTGTATAAACGAATCTATGTCATAGTGAAATCGTAATTTGTCGGTCTAACAGCATGGGTTTGCTAGATCTACTGTAACCGACTCAGTCAATATTACACGGTTCCTTTTGTCAGTATTGGATCAGCGAGGGCAAGTCGCCGTGGTCTATACAGGCTTTACAAAGGCTTTTGACACCATCAATCATGGATACTCCTAAGGAAACTAGATGCCATTGGCTTTTACCCAGCACTTTTTAGGCTAATCTCTTCCTACTTAAACGGACATCTTAGTTTGATCCTCATCAAACACCTTCATCATGTCTTCGGGTGTGCCACAAGGCTCGAATTTGGAACCGTTACTTTTTAATATATACATCAACGATCTGTTGGAGAAATTGTGGACTTCTGGCTTACTCTGACGACTTAAAAATTTACCTGCATAGTGTGCTGGAGCTCTATCATGCATGCAAATCTATTTATAGCGTATGTTCAATCTCATCAATAACTTGTTCTAATACATTGAGATACCATTGGCGTCAAGACGATTTGGTAGATAAATTGGCAAGACGACCTAGTCATTTATTATGTCCAACCAAACGAGAAACCTCCTTGGGGGACGATATCCTCGAAATGCATTTGGATTTTCTTCCATTCAATGGTGAAAATTATGGGTATTAAACGTACCATCTCTGGTAAACATACTCTCATTGCTCCAAAGAATGCCTATTAAAAGTTGCTATCTTCTTGAATCCTATTTGAGATTGTGTGTGCAAAAACTTAATTGAAAAATGTTTGAGCTGTTTAACTTGATAGGTATGAAGACGGTTTTCTCATAGAACCAATTGAATTGTCTTATTACTAAGGATATTTTTAGGTTGAAGCTAACTGTCGGGTGCTAATGGAGGTACCTTCTTGTACTGGGTATTTACAATTTATTAAACATTTACTCAAAAGTAGGAAGCACGTTCAATTTCAGATTGATATTTTACGTTAATTTGACAGTTCTTTTGTGTCATATTCCTGCCCTATCTCACCTCGAAGCAACCTCAGCGAACCACACGATAGATGTGACACGTTCACATTATGAGAAGTGAGACCCTCATCTCTGCCCTAGTTCAAGATCGATATGTAATTACGCGAAACCCGGGACCGAGATAACCCGACTGTTAGTTACCTTTGCGTCTTCCGAGCGCCCGCCCAAGAGCAGCACAGAGGAAGAGAGATGGCGTGGCGCAGGTGAATATAAAGTGACGAAATTTGCATTCTCGAAGAGACGAACTACGTAGTCACCAGACGAACGGCGAGTTGCCACCAGAAGACCATCGCGGGGGGCACTCCAGTCGACACACGAGGCGAGAACTTCATTCTTCTGTGTGGAATTATGCAAAACGCGTTAGCACGGAAAACGAATAGCACTAAATAGTGCGCCGGAATTAAGTTAGCGTTCGCTGCGCGGGGCTAATTTCATTTCGGAAATCTCTCCGCTTCAATTAGGCGAAGGTGCAGGGGAATATTAAGTCCGTGTGTTAGTAAATATCCAGTCGAGATGGGCGAATCTGCTGGTCGCCTCGGCGACGGTTTTTGACTTGACTAGGGGAAAGGCGATAGTTTGGAATCGTTCCAACAGGGCAGATTAAATAAAAGGCTTCCACGGTACGGCCATTTTCTGGGCGAGACAATTCTTTAATGAAACGGAAAATTGTTTTCTCTTTGCTGTGTGTGCATTGTACTAGTGGAAGATATTTATCAAGTTTTATTAATGGGCAGTGTTCAATATCATCAATATAACAAACATCAAAGGGGCCAATTTATGTCGGAACTATTATTAGTAGGTAGTTCATTCGAAATCTACAAAAACTTTTTTTTTTTATTGAACAATTATTTATTTAAACAAACACAAACTATACAGTTTACAAAATGTATATATAGCAACACGTATAGGAAGCGTTGGTCGTTTGGTCCTTCCTACATGTTGTACTGCCTGTATACCTCCACCCTTATCTTCCTTTTAAATTTAACGTGTTTTAGTGTCTTTGTCTGTTTTGATAGTTTATTGTCTGTTTTGATCGCATCAGGTGTTGGAAATTTTTCATATTTATAACTTGTGTTTTTTTCTATGCTTAGGTGTGAATGTCTTCGTGTTTTATGCGTGTGTATTTCTGTATTAGGGGTGAATTTGCAATCAGTTTCCATTAATTTGTTGTCGATTTTGTGTATTGTAAGGAGATTTCTGAATGTTATTAATTGTTGTAAATTTAGTTCTTGCGTCTTCTCGTATACACCCTTTGATGGTGTCGACTTGTCCATGTTATACAGTGTCTTTTGTATCTTGTTCTGCTGTCTTTGTAGTTTACTTAAATTTTGCTTACTTGTATGGCTCCATATGTTTATTAGATAGCTAATATGGGACGTAAATGTGCTGTGATACACAGACTATTTCAGATATTCTGGTACTATGTTTTTAATTTTCTACATTCCTGCTATAATCATGGTGCTTCTTTTTATCAAATTTTTTACGTGGGTATCCTATTTTAGGTCATTTTGTATGGTTAATCCTAGATAATTTAAAAAAGATTTAAATTACATATTGTAATATAAATATAGCGTGTTTGTAACAAAAAATAAATGTTACCCATATGCCATCTACAATTACTTTGCTGAACTCCGATAGTGTGTCACCTGGCTAACCCAACATCTAATTTATGCAACCATTTCAACGTTAACTGAGTTAAAAATGTCAGAAAAATACAGTTTTTTTTTCTACATACTGAACATAATTAAAACGCATTTTCATTCATTTATACTTAGCGCAAGTCGTTCTTTAATCGTTTGGCTATGCCTCGCCTAAGAATTTACTACTAACTAATATTGCATCGTGTTTTTGTCGGTATGAAGTTTCTTACGCATGTTCTCCATGTATTGCTATAGGGACAAAGCACGGTAAACCGCATCCTTAAATGAAAAAGATATGAATAAGTCAATTAAGGTTCAACTTTAATTTTAACGAGTTTATTTCTGGTAATGTTTTTTGTAGAGTCGTTGTTAACTACCTTATGATTCAGTATCATCAATTCTCTCAATTGTTTAACTGAAGCAGTAATAACTTCATTTTTTCCGGGCGTAATCGACGGAGCGAACAACGATTCACCTGACGATGCTAATTCGTAACATTCGCTCCGGAAAAAATCAAAATTCACCAACGGCCAGCACGGAACAAAGACCGATTATCCCTTCTACAGAACGTACCGGACAGAGACGCATTCGTCGGTGTACTGTAGAGGGCGATTTCCATATATTCCATTAAAAAAAAAAAAACGAGGGAGACCCGTTGTGTTATTGGCATTGTATTTTCGCAGCAACGAACGTCTGGGTTTGATAGCCGAATAATGCCGTGGCGTCGGGCCTGCGTCTCTTTATTATTTTCACCGGCCATTGTTCGGTGCTTTTTCTCCCTTTTTCGCTCTCCGGGAGGAAACTCCGTTCCCCGCGTTCGTTCGTCCATTCCGGGGGGCGCATTATTTACGGTATATACCTTGGAGTTGTACACGGGGAATATCCGATATCACGGAAAAATCCGGTGCAGCTTTTCCGGCCATCCGGGCGGCACTACAATGGCCGGCCGTTGCCTGCCTCTCTTTCTATTGGAGTACAGCCGAACTGGAAGGGATTAACAAGAAAATGCTGTGTTCTTTTGATTATTTTTTTTTTTCGAGAGGAATCGAAAAAAATCGAGTTTGTCATACGGATTGGCGAAACTAAATTGTAACAAGTTTTCGCCAAATTGAAAGGATTTATATTGCTGCCGTGTGTTGAATTAATTAATTTTGTCTAATATAGGGTGGTAACCACTTAAAAACTAAACTTATTTTTCATGTTACATCTTAGAGTTTTGTAAAAAATGCTCTGATATGTCAATTTTTAATTTTAAAAATACTCCTTCTGAAATTTGATAGCGGTAAAATATTTGGATCTCATTGCAAATGACATTGTTCCTGTTCTGGCAAATTTATATTCCAATGTGATAGATTCGACCTTACCAAGAGAAAATGTTTGGTTTCAGCTAGATGGGGCAACACTCCGTTTTGTTGTATTTATAAGAAACTATATTAATAAAAGTTTCTACTAATCCCTAGCTCGTGATATTGAAAAACAATAACCCCCCCACCCCAAATAATGCTCTTGCTTTCACGAACCCCCAATCTTTGTCGACAAAAGATCATAATTATTTTCTCTTCCTAGCGTTCCTAAAGAAAGACTTTGATCACTTAGAAAAAATTGCGTTTAACAAACTAACACTTCTTCCTTACCAATTATTACACGTTCCCTTCCCCAATCACCTCTAAAGAAGAAGAAAGATGAGATTGTGGTTGGATAGATAGAAATACGCAAATTATTGTCCCACGTTGGGCGCCAAATTTTCACATCGTTAAATTCAGCGATAAAGAGAGTTACACACAGTAATAAACACTTAATCGGAGGCAGGTTGCAGTATTTACGGTTCGTGAATCATAATAAAAAATCAGATTTTTGTGAGGTTATGTGTCATACATTCTATAAGGAATGAAAGGTAAATCTGCTGCGGGCGCGTAAATACCTTTATATCAAAGTTTTAGGTGCTTCTGTTAAGATATATTTAGCTTTCTTTTAATAATGTTTTTAAGTTTTACTTTTAAATAATTAACTGAATTTCAGGGAGATACTAACGAACAATTAGTGCCAATTTAAGATACCTAGCTCTTGTCGATGAACAAATTAAAGACAATTTAAATCCATATTAAGAATTAAAGCGGTTCTATTTAACCTGTTGTTCCAAACGACAAGCGGAAATTAAAGTTCCACAACTAAAAATTCGTTCATTTCGTTGAACGAGTTAATTCGGGATAGTTAGTTGATTGGCCAGAAATGTTTGAAATACAATTAGAAGACGCTAGTCATAGTTTCCTCTAATGCCATTAATTATTTCCACGTAACTTGAGCATAAATAATAGATAGCAACTGAGGGTGGTATAATTGAATGTGCACGAAAAGTTTGGAAATCGATATTGATTATATCCATAGCATCAGCTGAAATTATAGTATACATTACAGTAAAGTTCTTATGAGTCCTTATGGAACTGCATATAGTTTGTAATGAGGAAACCACAAAGATGATTTATAAAGAAATCTTTGTTTTTTTATATAGAGTTTACGTTATTATTGTAGATAAATAAAACCGATGAAAATTTTAATTAATTATGGCTGAGTATAACGATATTTCCAGGTGATAGTGTTTGTGTTATCAGCAAGTATATTAAAATTAAAAGGTGTGAGCTAAATATGTGGTTGGATGTCCATAAATATGTAAATTGTTGTGTCCCCACGTTGGGCGCCAAATTTGAATGACTCAATCCGATAAGTAATTTTGCGTTGAGCATCGAGAACCTCATAGGTGGGGGTGTTATCAGCAAATATATTAAAATCAAAAGGTGTGAGCTAAATACGTGGTTGGATGTCTATAAATATGTAAATTGTTGTGTCCCCACGTTGGGAGCCAAATTTGCATAACCCGAATTTTAAGGTAAGCATAAAGAATATCATAATTGGGGGTAGGGGTTGTCTATGAACGAAATAAATCCAACTTAAATCATATTAGAGATGAATATAATCTGAATGGGAAGCATCTAAAATCCATTTAACCTGTTGTTCTGTTAGAAAGAGCGGAATTTAAGTTCTTATAGAGAAGTAACCCAGAAAAAGGCTCTCTTTCCCTCTAGCACTTGCAGTTCCCAGCCGGAAGTAACACAAGACGCGTCCACACAACATAGCGGAACTTTTCCTGGTAATAATTCTCATATTTCCCTTACGTCGGTCGCTGGAAGTAAATTACGTCCGACGAAATGCCGACGAAACGGAGCACGAAAAATTCCTTCTTTTGGCGTTGGCGCAAAACCCGTCGACTAATATTTCTTATTGTGCCCGGGTGCTCCAACCGTGTGTATGCGGTCTGGCCTTCTACATACATTAGGCGGCAGAATACTTATGTGCGCCAGACGCGAGTGTAGCCTGACGCGAGCGTTTAAAACAGGATATCCAGCAGTAAAATCCGTCGAGATGACCGCAAACTCTACAGTGCGGAGTGTTTGGCGTACCGAACGCCCGCGGTCCGGGATAAAATGGGAAAAATGTCTGGAGCAGGCGGGGTGGGTAGTTATTTCGGGAATTACGTTCCACGCGAAGTTTTCAGGTTATATTACTGTAGGTAATGTGAAAAAAAAATGACTCGGTTTATAGAAATTTATTCGCAAACACTTCTTGAAAAAAAAATACATAAGGACAAATAGTTACGGCTATTAGAAAGCTAGTACAATCCAAGCATTGTTTCTGAGTGCGAACTCAAGCTGGTATATAGACGGCCCCAAAACTAATTATGACGAAGGAGCCGGATATGTGGCACATAGGGAGCCGGATATAAAATATGCCCTTTCGAGTCTATTTCAAAAGATCGGGTTTGTAATTACGGATGTTCTTCTAGCCTACTTCTAGCCTAGCTATTGCCACATTAGAAGAAAGCTATTCTAAAATCGAAAATCAATTTTTCTGAAATATAATTTAAACGCCAGGAATTGATGAAATATATTTTGCGTTACAATTGATCAATAATTGTATATTTGTTCAACAATTCTTGTTCCAGAAAAATACCACAAAATTCATCACATGCTTCGAAAGAGACGAGTATGAATTCCGAAATAATGGCAGCAACGTTTCGGCTGAATTATCAACAACTATAATAGTCTATTATATAACGCGCAGGAAAGAATCAATACACTTTTCGAATAATAGATAAAGCGAACGTCGGGCAATATATTATTATTTTAACATCGTAATATAGCATTTTACCTATTGAAAAAACACTTATCTACAATCAGCGCTTATTGTCACCCGCTTTTTTCAAAGAGGCGGATAAGATAAGCCTCGATTATCTCCGACATAATGACGGCACGTCAACCGGGCTAACTCTTGGGACTAATCGATAAATGACGTGCCAGATACGACCAGATTGTTTCATATGTTTCCCATTTGCAAACAATATTTATTGGGGTTTCTCAATTGTTTGGATGTATCGATCTTGATTAAGAGTATATGTAATCAATTCATATAATCCATTGCAACTCTGTGTGAGTAAGTGTAACAGGCAAGGATGGATGTTAAATAAAAGGTCTCTCCGAGATTCGTTCTCACCAAGACATCAACTGTACTTACTAATGATGCTGGTCTGATGACGTCCTGATGAGGACGAAACCAGTCAGATTTATTAAAGAATCTGTGAGCAAGTACACCTTTTATTTGACGTCCACTTTTGCCTATTACACAGGGCATTCCAATTAAAAGTATGGAGATGGGCACCAATTAAAGTTCCTCCAAACTATCCTCAACGAAAACTTCTACGCTAATTTAGGACAGATAACGAAAGCAAACAATCCTTCTCCTAGATTTGACTAGCATCTCTCGGATCCGCCCTGCGCACACAGCGACCCCTACGGGGGTGAACAGCACGCCAAGGTCGTCTATTCGCTAATAGTTTTAATACACGGAATGAATGTGCACGAACGATAAAGTTCAGACATCGGCGGAGAGTTTATGTTGGTACAACTGGGGCGCGCGGTAGACCGAAGCTCGAAATATTGTCAAAACATCCCCCATCGACCGACCGCCTGGCTCTCTCTGTTTGCACAACGCCTGGTAGGTAACCGATCCGTCATTTACTTCGCCAGTAATTTTACTCGTTCATCAAAGTTGGCCTGTCTGGAAACGGCAAACATTTTTGCACTCTTCCTCGTAGTTTTTATCAAGGCCGCGCTTATCTACCCCTACGTGCACCAACTAGTGCTCCATCATTCTGAAACCAATGGGGAGATTGTATCGTTGGGAATGCACAGTTTTTATGGTGAAATTCATATTTTGCTGCATCAAGTTCATGCAATATGTAGCAGACTCTTTTAACAGTTTTAACATCAATATTGGAAGCCCTACATATCATATAATGGTAAACAGACATGTTAAGAGGCTATATATATATGTTTAGTATTATATTTACAAACACTTATGATCTCGACTAAAAATCTCCTACTTTAAGAAGCTTTATCCATCTTTTCCTAATCCACCGATGAAAGGTTTGCTCTTTATTCATCCTAAGCAATGTATTTGAACTAGGTACGACAAAATTTTTGGTGTGAATATTCAAAATTTAAAAGGATTTTCTAACGATCAGATATGGATTTTCATCATTTTTTAGTCAAAATAACTAATGATCACTACTCCAACTGATGAGTGAGTAACCATGCGAGAATGAGTTGAAGACCTTCAGAGCAAACTTGGATGCCATATTAGTCTTCTTGATGGTACAGTGCGTTTCTGGACAGTCAAGCTGAATAACCAGGTCGTCACCATGTTGCTAAAAACGATTTGGTTTATTGATCGTATTTAACACTTTGATTGATTGGTCAGATTGCCCAGGTTGTTACAAACTAATCATGGTCGATGAGCCATCATCACTTCGGTTGCTTTCAAATAATGTAAGGTGATAATCGGAATTGAATGTGTCATGTTGATTTTTCGAAAACATCTTTAGAAATGCTAAATTACAAAATGAATATCTTGCATCTTCTTATCAATCCATCAATGCAAGTTTTGACATTCAGTCTTCTTTAATAATTTTTTGCAATTTTAACAAGATATGTGGTGTTAGTACTCAAACTCAATCCTTTGGTATTAGTTTGCACTGAACTTATCTTATAATATTCAAAACTATCACCGAGATGACAACAACTATTGGGTTTCAACAGCCTGTCGAGGCAGAAGGAGAAATAAAAGACTCTATTTCCAGTCGCTATTTATTTCTCCTTCTGTCTCGACAGGCTGTTGAAACCCAATAGTTGTTGTCATCTCCGTGATCTTAACGTTGTACAGCCGTACTCCTACTCAACCTCAACTCAAAACTATGTTTTAATCATTTTGGTCGAAAGCACAATCAATTGACTATTAGCAGTTGTAAGAGGGTTTCTTGATGGCTTTTGGATCAAATCTGTTATTTTGGCATATCATTCGATGACTTTCTCTCAGTTGTATGCTCCACTACATCCAAAAATGTGCTTTATAATGAAGGTTAAGGAATTTACTTTTAAAATAATGTGGCTTCATAAAATTATATTTCTACTGAAATCGACTTGGAAATTACATCTGTGAAAAATATAAATGCATAACACTTTAGGCTTTATTTGCAGTGGTATTAACCATAACCACACTTATATAGATAATACCTAATTCTTCGGTAGTTAGAAAAAAAAAAATCAATCCAAGACAAGTTAATCATAGTCAACGCAAAATCCACATGAAGATAACGATTTTGTAGACGACCGAACAACGTCCAGCTGGAATAAATGAAAATAGTATCACATACTCGTTTTTTCTACAGTGGAGAAGATTGCCTTCCTTCTGTACGGGGGTTCAAGTCGCTATGGAAAAGTTGAACTTGCTTCTAAGGTTAAATCCTTAACGGGGAAAAAAAGCTACAGCTTTTTTTTCCTTACTCGTCAGACTCGTTGGACGGGTAAAACGGTAGGACGCTGCAGTGTGAAGGATACCAGGGCAGATTATGTGTTATTTGCCTTAGATACGTTTTGCTTGGGGTGTTTTGCTTCCTTTTCAGGTAGCTACTGCTCCCTTTTCATCTAGGAGGGTTTGCGTCGAATCGCACACCAATAACAAAAAATGGGTGATCACTTTGAATCGATTCAAATCCATTTTGTTAATATTAACCATTCAAATTTTAGCAAAGTGCGTTTATTATGTTGCATAAAAGTGGTACGATTTTCAACGATGTTTGATGTCAACATAAGCCAACTTTGAGGATTGTTTATTTTCGAAAATTGGACATAAATCATTTTAAATCTGCTAGCCTCTTTTTTGCCATTATTAAATCGCAAGGAAGTCCATCAATGAGTGAATACCTAATAAGTTGAAAAACATTGAAAAAAAAGGATTAATGAATAAAAAGAGATTGCAATAAAGATACACATGTATATATCACTATAATCCTATAATGTAATCTAAATCTGTCTTAGGAGTGGCTTGATTTTTAAAACGGTTTGCTGTATCTCCATTTTAAACCTTAGATGAGGTTGACACGATAATTGAAACAAAAAAAGGAAAAAATTGGAGTAAAGGTGAGATGATTTTTGACGTTGTTTAAAGTGGTCTTTTGGATGTAAAATCAGTGTGTAAAATTGTTTTGTAGAAGTTGGCTGAGTCGGCTAGAATTTGGGTAAAGCTGAAGCTGTGAATGCATTAAGTTTAGTTAATTGTTAAACATGAGGATAATCCACTCCTATTACAATAACTTAATGCATTAAGTCACAACAGCAAGTAATCAACGACATCATTAGTCTAGGGATCAAAGACTGGAGGACAAAGATAAAGAATAGAGAAGAAGCAAGAAGTTATAGATAGAAAAGGGAAAAGAGGGGTGGAATGACCTACCACTTCCGCTTCGGAGGTCCGCAGGGCTCAATTGGAGTGGCTTCAATTCCGATAGGAATGTATAGCCTTACATATAATGTATTAAGTCAGCAAATCTTTATTCATTTCAGGAAGTTAGTTGTTGTGATGTAGTGAGTCGACTTCAAAGAAAGTTAGGAATGAATAACGGTGATAATACAGCTGGCTGTCTAGTCTCATTCAACTTGAAAGGTGCAGAATATCCTCAAATTTGGTGACTTGCCTTTTTTAATTTCATATGCTCCCAGGTGTAAGGCATTTGAGTTGTGCAATGCAGCGCAATTTGTAAAATAGGTGGGTGATGTTTCATCCTGTCCCCAACAAAATCTACAATCGGTTCCTTCTGCTATTCTTAGCAGACTCATCTGCCCTTTCAGTTTACAATATCCTAAACATTATTTTTACTCAGATTGATGCATTCTAAAGATTTCTTCCGGTTATAGGTTTCCAGAGAGATTCTTCCAATATTTGGATTTTCTCTGCTCAACTTTTAAGTTTTTCCAACATTGTACCGTTACTTATTCAGCAAGAGGGTTCAAGCCCTACAAATGGTATTTCAGTTATTTTCTTAACGAGATCATCTGTTATTTAGTTTTCTTCTAGTTCTGTGTGTCCAGGAACTCACAGAAGGGTTGCTTTGTTTAACTCGTTTGATTCTTCTAGACACTCCCAAACCATCTTTGAGTTGATTATATTTGAGCTCAGCGCTCCGATGGCCCCTTGACTATCAGGCATTATGATAATCTCTTGTTTTTGATAGTTTCTGTCAACGTTGTACTATGGACGCATGTTAAAATAAAGTGTGTTTCCGTCTGGAAGATATTCGGGTATATGGTGAAGCCTTCATTTTTCTAAACAGTAAATAAAAAGTGCGAATACCTTGAACTTTATCCTTCGACAGTTTGGGGGAAGGGGACACCCACTTAGTGTAGTTGCTAAATAATTTACATGTTAGACTAATTTAAATTCAATACATCGCATTTCATGGACGCCACGAATATATATGATGCCCATTTACAAGATTAAATCCTTCAAAGCTCCACCAGAAACATGAACCGGTACGGCACGAATATATCTAAGACGAAGCACATACATAGATACGTACAACGCGGCTCCCCGTACCAATTAACCAAATGAGATCAACCCTTAGTGTGACCGCATTATATTAGGGTAAGTTCTAAAATCCCCAAAGAGACGTGTCCGACTTAAGCCGCCTGAATCTAGCCATACTACACGCCGGCACGAGTTTCTTACAACACGATCTAATTAAACTAGGCGACCGCATCGTATCACGTGACTGCACGCTCCGTTACAACGGAAGTATCCAATCAAAACTTCCCCGCGTGCATATAGTACATAGAGACAATTGAACGGTGCAACCCCCGTTAAAATTATAAAGTCCCGCGTTCGATTCGTGTCGTCCGTTGTGTACGTCGACCCAGAAACTCCGTCGGACTCATCTATTATTGATTCGTAGTTCTAGGTACGTCAATGTCGGGCACGGGAAACCGGAAACGGACGTCAACTCTAAAATATTCAAGGGCAGTATATCCGTGGAACCCCTCTTAAGAGATTTCCGAAGGTATGCGTATATCTTTTTGGAATTTTATCGTGCACGTCGAAGGGACGTTCAGAATTTTTGTGTATCAATGGTTAATGCGAGCGGACACATCTACGAGCCGTAGGGACATTAGGATTCAATAAGGGATCGATTGGCGCTTTGGTGTGGGGAAAATTTGCAGGGATTCCATTACGGAGTTCTCTCAAATTGTCAGCGATTAGCTTGTGTGTACAAAGGAGGTCTTTGTTTACGTCAAATATTATTTTAGTTGAGTGTGATGGGATGGAGAATCTAATTTTATAGATTATTGAGAGAGTATATTTTGTGATTTTTTAATGGAATTGTAATCGAAACAGAAAAATTAGACACACCTCACCACAAAGTTCACTACACTGGATGCACGTTTCAGTAATAAAGCTATCATCAACTTAATCTTCCATTTCATCCCTCTTTTTTTAAATGATGGGGTAGATGAAGCCTAAGCAATTGATGCTTGGCAGGCACCCTTGCGGATTGAAATCGCATTCCTAATGATCATGACGACCCTGGAGAAAAATGCAATTGACCATTGTGACCAATTGAGACTTGAACCCGCTACCCCATGACTGATAGTCAAATGATGCAAGCCACTAGACCATCTGCCGAGTTATTTCGATTTCATAAACTATATGGCGCTAATATGGCACAATAAATAGATTGAGTGTATCTGTGGAGGGGGAATTTCAGTCGAGGGAGAACGCGCGCGCTGTTTTTTCTTTGCGATCTAACGAGCGCCTTCGATTGTGCCTTTCCACAATCTTATTGAATAATTTGAAGTTTTTTTTATCAATACCGACGTTTGGATTGATTCTTATCTTACTAACAGAGTGCAATTCGTTGCTGTAAGTTAGGTTTGGTGTACCGCAAGGTGCGGTCTTGGTACCTTTACTTCTTTTGATTTATTTTATTGATATCTCCATTTGTGATTCCAATGTTGATTTTGTTTTGTATGCTACCGACTTTAATTTAGTGGCGAGAGAGTCTCACAGTTGAGTGTGGTCGATTGGTGTCTGGCCAACGGGCTCGTTTTGACCGGGCGGAAGACGCAGTTGTCGACTTTTACCTTTCCAGGCTAACTTCCCTTGAAGTTTACCTAGGTGTAAGACTGTTGTGGAGGCGCTTGCCCTTACTATTCTGCTATATTTTTTGGGTTATGTTTGGACATACTACCATCACATAAAGCTAATAGAGCACCTTTGGGGATATCCCTCAAGATTTCCCACATATTCTTCGGCAAGTCTATAAGGATAACTTTACCTTGCGAGACAATTTTTATCACATGTGGATTCCAGATGACTGTCTTATGAAATAGAACGCGTAGATATTTTACATTATCTGCAAATTCAATGGTGTTGGTGGAATAAATGCTCCATTATCCTCTTCCGGGTGAATCGTACTATCGTAGTTGTGTTCCGGTTAACGCTGAGGTTTTCCAAAAGCTTACTATGACTACAATGACTATCTAAGTCAGGTATGGGCAACCTTTGCTTAGCTGAGGGTGTAATTTCGGGACTTAATCAGGTCACGGGCCGTAGGCAAGGAATAAGTAGGTAGTAGTGAATAAAGAAGCAACATTTTTATTTGAATTGATATTGTTATTTCAATTTTCTGAATCTCTCGGGCCTGATTGAAACTGGTTGCCCACATATGATCTAAGTGATAAAATTACATATGTTAGAACATTTTAAGTTGATTATTTTTGTAATGTTTATTGTTTGTTTACGTTCATTAACATATTATTAATTTCTTTTGAGATGTGTAATCTTTTGTGAAGTGCACCAGTAATTCATCTATTTGTGATCTATCTATCTATAAAGAATTGAATTTATAGGTCCCTAAATCTGAATATATTAAAATGTGTTTGTCTTTATAAACATTTCTTATGAAGGTATCATAACAATTTAATGGTATACACATTACATTCTTAACATTCCGCCTTCATGCATTTGTGGCGTGGGATTTGTCGAACCTTCTACATTTAAAATGAGCCAAATACTTCTTGTAGTTTTGATTGATCTTTTAGTTTGCCATCATTACAAATTCCTGACTTTTCCAAATTGAATTACTTAATATAAGAATTATAAACTCCTGCCAAATTTCACCTCACAAAACACACCTATGCATCTAACAGAATAAAACACGATCAGCAACTCACCGTCGAGCAACGCGACATTGCTGATATCAATATTCCCTTTTTTACCTCTATAGTGACGTGGTGGAGAAAAAAAATGCTGAAATAGCAAAAGAGGAAAACAAAATCCCAAAGTCACCAGTGCCGCCAACCGACGCGGACCTTAGGCAACGCATAAATCCGACGCCTCCGGGGAACCTCGCTCCCGGGCTCCCTTTATCAGCATGGATGGTGGAGCTGGCCCCTTTTTACCTCTACCCCCGATCCCCCGGCCGTGCGGGGCTTATAAATCATTGTCAACTGTAAATCACCGTGCGAGACTCGAGTTGTTTTTCTTTTTTTTTCCGAGTTGGTGGTAGCGGGGATATTTAGTAACTAGTGCTTTGTAGGTATCTGCACGGATGCGTGTTGTGGTAATCTGATGTTTCACTCTTTTCCTTTTTTAGTTCCTGATGGAGTGGATGAAGAACTTAGGAAAATGTACTCTTTTTTGTTTGTATAGAACGCTGTTATCTATTTCTACTTACCTAACCTTAAATGTCATCTAAATGTCATTAGATATATTTTGTTATACGCTCGTATTCAGTAGGTAGCAAAGAGTCTAGCCGAATAAGCATGGTGAACTGGCCCCCAGAATGGATTTTTGAAAAAAGTTATGCATGGGCACTGAAAAGTCTTACTCCCTGACTCCCCACTGACCTTGAAATAATCTGCCCCAGACAGGCCTATCTTTAACTTTTTTTTCCTAGAAAACTATTCTCTTTAGAAAAACGGCGCTACCGCCATCTATTAGATATTGAACCATAGTATATCATATGTTTTTGAAAAATTTTCATTCATAAAATCCAAAAAAAAAAATTATTTTGAAATATTTGAAATTATGCATTTCATGGTTCCTTCAGAGTGACAATCACCGAAAAAATACAAAACATTACGAATTATATATACTATAACTCTTATAAGTTTGATTAAAAAATATTGGGTGCAACATATTAAAAAAAAGAAAAAATCCAGTTATGACCATCTCTATGCTTATTATACCTATCTGCTGTTGTTAATCTTTTGTGCCTATAATATCATGAGTCAAGTGATAATCATAAAAAAAGTTAGTTATTTGCGTTCGGAGTAGCGATAAATATACTTTTTTATTCGAGGTGGCAGTTCTTGGCCCGAAGCGGAGCTGTGGTCCATAAGCCACCGAGAATAAAAAAAAGAACTTTTTGTTGAACGTTTGAGAAAAAATTATTTGCTAAATCATTTGCCAAACTGGGGAAGATTTTTTTAACATTAAAGATGAAGGGGGGTAATTAATGTTCCGAAGATAAGATAAAAAAACTATACTACTTTAAAAAATGTTTCAATATTTTTCGCTCAATTTTACAGGGCTGTAAGAATGATGAAATCAAAAAATATTTAGCGTTGATAATATAACTTTTAACCAATAAAAGTTTAAAATGAATTATTTTTCACGAGTTTTCAAACTATTCAACGACTATGTTGGCGTAGTGCACAATTGGATCTAGTCGGCATACAAAATAACACCGGTTTCATCCGACCGGTTTTCCAACCGAATAGAAAATAATGGCATTCCTATGCTAACAGGGCAATTTATAAACGCTAGTTCGTAGAGAGTACCCAACCTCAGTTGATCCAGCCGGGTTATTCCCGATTACCCTTAACTATTGCTAATCGCCTTAAACGATTATTAGCCACCGCCCAGGGGGCAGTTTGATAGTTTAAATTACCCCTTTTGCCGGGTGCACATCGCGAAATATGCAATGGCGATTCGAACGCCGAAACAATTTGCCAGGTTAATCCCTGGAGCAGCGGCGGAAGGTGTTTAATAAAGGCTAATATGCGTTCACTGCTTCGCGTATTTAGTTGTCCCTATATATGAGCGTGTAAATTACAAGGTCTATTAAGCCCCGCGGCATTAACTCTCCGCGTTGTATTTTAAAGATATAATCGTAAACAACCCTTTTCCCGTAGTACCCGACTAAACCCGGATACTTAATTCACAATAACTCGGCGAAAGTCGAAAGTCATCCAGCAACAGGCAACGATGAGTTCCCGGGGAACGAGTGGTGTGTGTTATCCGTTCTCGCGATCTCCGGCGGAGATTCTCCGCTTCAATTATTCGAACTTGGACGCCTCTAAGGCGAAGATAATCGCAGATTCTTTGGCACGGTCGCCTTTCTTTATTATATAATCCGAACCCTCGCTTAATAATAAATGCAAGCGTTATAATTGTGGAGACATTCCGGTTTCCAGGCAGTTCTTAATGTTCAAGTTCCGTCGTTTGAAACGGGATTATTATTTGGGTTACTTCGAGCCTTCCACTTAAGAGGAGACTCGTAAACTTCAACGGAATTCCTTGAAGCGACGATGGACTCGCAGTGAAAGATCTCGGAGTTAATTGGGATAAGTCTCTAAGCGTTCAGGGTCCTTTAAAAGTAAGGTTGTGTTTAGGATAATGTCTATTACTTACAATGTTATTGTAGGACATTTTTTTTTAAGACTTGTCACTTCAAACTATTTTTTTTTTACTTCGACGTGTATGCGTGAAATTATCTGCGATTTGTCCTTGGAACATTTTTCAAAGATTTCTGTGTAACCAATTTCCTATATCGTATAAAATATTTCTGATAAGACGATACAAAACTGAAGGTGACAGGAACAGGGGAGTGGAACGCGGGCTTGCTCCAATCCATTCTCATCTTTTTTAAACTATGAATTTCAATAATAAAACATTCTTCTTGGTTTGGCAAATGATCTGGCAAATGATTTGGCAAATAATTTTTTCTCAAACGGTTTGGCAAATGATTTCTCGAACCGTTTAAGATAAAATTATTTGCCAAATCATTTGTCAAACCGTTCGCAGAATATTAGAAGTTTAAAACTGGAAAAGTGTGAATTTAAGTAGCAATATTAAATATCAATGAAATTCTCATTGATTATGTAATTATGAAAATGCTTTGGCCACCTAGAACTGCATTCACCGACCTCTGTGCGCCCCCCTCCACCAATCCTTTTACTGTCTTTATGGCGAAAAAGAACAATATAATCACTTAATTTATTAGGTGTCTTAATGATTTTTTATCCTTTACAATAAAATAGTAACATTCGTTTTTACGTTTACATTCACACTCAGCGTTCAGTGTAAACGCGGCATAATATAATAAATTGAGATGTATAAGGTTATAACATTTTACGTTTACCATAAACCGGTTTTATCTGCCGGCCTAATAATAACAATTCCGTTGTATTCCTCTCGCAGTCATTGTGCCGGGACGCTCGCGTGCCCCGACTTACCGTGTAAACGCGCCATGAAAATCGACATTTCCCCCCACAATAAACACCCCAGGCACGCACACCACTTCTGCGCGCTCATTTCGAAAGTCAACAAGTACGATAACTAAGAACATTATCCGCCCGATCGAGTCGTTTCACGCTCTGCCACCCCTCCTGCTCCCCATTGCGGTTCCCCACCAAAAAAGGGGGGACGATCCGCGCGGGAGGGGGACAGGGTCAGATTTCTGGCGATTCCTCTCGGCAGTGCTCATTGTTCGGTGTTGTAATCAAGCTATCCCCGTCTTTGGGGGGCCACCCAACAGATTTCCGTGAGAGCGGAGTTACGAGGGAGCTCTAACTGCCCGTGGCCGGTTAGACGTCGTTTGTTTCGGACGTGCCACTTTTAACAAAGGCGGGTTCGAAGACCGGGTCTAGTGTTTCACGCCGCCGGTCGGCGTGCACTAGGCAGATGTGCGTGGCAGAAGATCCACAGACAATGCCGGTGGCTCCCCGATGCGCCCCCCCTCCTTCGGATAGCGAGAGAAAGGGAGATTCGATCCCTCTCAGCTTCAGAATCCTCATCTTCAACGAAGCGATGATAAGACAGATCCTTGTCACACGGGACAAATCAATAAATACGACCCTAAGCCCGCAGAACAAAGGAAATGGGAGGCTGGCGTATTCCAATTATCGTTTCTCGTTCTCCTTCTGCACGCTAGCGATCCCTTAGCTATAATAGGCACCGAGAACGGTATTATCCGTGAGTTTTATCTTTGACATTCAAACCGAACACTTTTAAACTAGCTATTTGGGAGGATACGTCGAATTCCTCGCTGTTACGACATAGGAAATGTTTTCGATGTGGATGATAAAGAAACATTGTGATATATCCACCACGATAACGATATAAAACCTAATTTGTCCGTATTACCTTTAATTATCTATTAAACTATAGCGCACGCAATGCCTATTATCGAATAGAAAAGAGAAAAGGTGACATTTCATCATGCTACAGCTAGTGAAGTAGTTTTAAGTAGTAAATTGCATGTTTATGCCGCTAGTTTTATACTAATAACTTAAAGCCTAATACGTTTTTAATAGTCAGCACTAACATTTAGATATGCATCAGTAAGACGGTGTTATTCAACCATTTAAGCATAGCAGTTTTGCCATTAAGCACCATTTTAGAAATTGAAAATTATTCGATGCATGCTAGTAAATGGTATTTTGTAATAATGAGTCGTTTCTTTTTTCTAAGTCTAGTTAAAGTAATCATGGAATATTTTTTTTTTTTTTGCTTTCATGGGCAGGTTTAACCCCGTGAGGCAGCTCGGCCTTAAGACCTATTGTGCTCCCATGATGTCTTAACCCTCTCGATCTGGTTGTACTCGAACAAACAAGTCCGCAAGTTGGTCGAGAGTTAATTTTCTTATTTCGTCCAAACGAGCGACCCCTAGACAGCTCCGTCTCTCCCTGTCCACTGCCGGGCAGTCGGCAAGGAGGTGCACAGGAGTTTTTTCTGCTCTCCCACAGTTTCTACACAGGGGAGAGTCCACTCGCCCCATTCGGTGCAAATGCTTATTTAGTGAACAGTGGCCGGTTAGGACTCCCGTAAGAAGTCTCAGTCTGGCCCTGCTCATAGAGACTGCCTTGCGGAGTCTTTCGTCGCCCGGATAAAAACCGAGGATTTTACAGTGTCTCACGCCGACTAGTCCATTCCAATAGGAGCGGTGACTAGCAGCGAGTTGAGATCTGACAAAGGCTTTGATACCGCCATAGGAACTCCCGCACAACGGTTCTGGACCAGTGAACGGTAGACCACTGGCGCCTCTAGCTAGTTTGTCAGCAATTTCGGTGCCTCTAATCCCAGAGTGACTAGGCACCCATCTCAGCGTAATGCTGTGATGCTCCGCCAATTCTTCAAGCTTCCTATGGCACCTCAGTACCACTTCGGAAGCAAATTTGACAGCCTGTAGTGCCCTGAGGGCAGCTTGGCTGTCGGAAAAAATTTCGACCGATCCATTCCCATGCGGGCAGTTTAAGATGCTCTCTGCACAGGTCTGGATGGCTATAACTTCAGCATGGAAGATGGAAGTGGAGCCCCCTAAGCTGATGGCTTCGCCATTCGGTTCTCCATCTCTCCAGATCCCAATGCCTGTGCCGTTCGGCGTCTTCGAGGCATCCACAAACCAGCGATGAGAACATCGCCTCGGTCTGTGAATGTATGCTTTGGAGACCTCACTGTTGGAAATGTCTACGGAGTATTTCCTAGTGAAGCTGAAGACAGGCGGAATCTTGTCCGCCCTAGTGGACAGAGGTACTGTCTGTTTGATGTAGTTGAAAAGGCTGGTGTGGTCTGCATTAAAAAAAAAAAAAAATCATGGAATATACAGGATTTTCCACGGTAGCCGTTCGTTAGAAGTTTCCAAGGTTAGAAAAAACCTGGAACTCTGAATTTTTGGAATCCGGGGCTATTCAAGATTCTCTTTTATTTTAAAATATTTTCAGGGTCTTACCACTTCCGGTTATACCGGAAGTCGCCATAAACTTTCTTATTTTAAATGGAATACCCTGTATATTATTTCATTTTTGAATTCCTGAGAAAATTTTATGACGAGTTCTAATAGGTTTCCCTATACCTATTTTCAACTGCTACTTAGATATCTTGATTTTTTTGAAAATTTTGAAAGATGTAGCGTTATTTGCAACAGAGTATCTTTTGCCCATTTTCGACTGGTAATAAACACTTCTAGGGTAGATGGAAGCATAAGAATGACACTTTCGAAATCCACATTGACAATTGATTTGTTGCATACAGGCTGTCCAAAACTGCATCACCAATTACAAAATCTTCAAAGTTGAAAAAGTTCTTTTTTTCAAATGGAACACCCTGTATATTATTGGATGATCAGATGCAGAATTTAATTCTGCATCGATTCGCTATGACTTTCCCTATACCTATTTACAACGGTTTTCTTGTTATGTCAATATTTTCTGTTTTAATGTGATTTTTGACAGAAACTGAAACATCGTATGTGTTTCATTTTAATTAGAAAATGGAAACAAAACATGAACATAAGAAAATTTGAAACGTAGTAACAAATGAAAAACAAAAAAGTTAAGAACGTAATGACAAGAAAAAATAAAATAAATTGAACGAAATAACTACAATAATTGTTCTATGTGAGTATTTTGGTTCAAACACTGAATCACTCTATCATCCAACAGCTTTCGCCAATTACAGGGGGCATCGGCCGGCCATGAGTTATTATTACGCCTGCGCCCGTGAAGCGACTTAAGGTGTTTGTCTCTCAGCATTTGCCAAGGAGTGAGGAAAACCACGAAAACCTCACTCTGAGAGCAGGCCCTGGGATTCGAACCCCGGATCCCATGACTGATAGCCAAGCGCGCAAGTCACTGGACCATCAGCCACAGCAAAAAAACTAAATCAATAACATTCAGGTATATAAAAAAGATGTTGTAAATGTCGGCACATGTTATTAAAAACTCTAGTTAGAAGATCATTTTGCACCGAGCGACACTTTTCAACAATACATTCTTCTAGTTCCTCTAATGTGTGAATTGGAGTTTTAAAAATAATATTCTTCATCAGTGGGAATAAGAAATAGTCTAAAGGATTCAAATCAGAAGACCTAAGTGGATAACGGCCGTCTGATATTAACCATTCATCATAAAATTGCCTTAAATAAAGGTTGCTCGAGAAACATTATCTTGCTGAAAGTGTCCATCCATTATGAAGCTCATCATCGTGCAATTGATTGCTTGATTGAGGCTTAAGTATTTGATTGCGATATCTTTCAGTAGTTATGGTTTCTTGAAACAAAATCGGCCCAAGTATTCGTCTGCGCCACAATGCAACCCAAACACCTATCTTTGGACTATGTGATGGAGTCTCGCGATGAAAATTGGGATTGTTGTCGCTCGATATACGCATGACCTGTGTATTACCCAGACAGGTAAAAATATAATTCGCCTGTAAAAAATGTTAAGTCATGAAGTGATCATTAAACCAGGTAGAGTACGATACCCTCCTCAGATAATCTGATGGCAGTACCTCTGGATACATGTTCAAGTCATGTTCAAAAATGATTTGACATGTCCCAGAACTTAAATTGGTTTCCTGTATCAATCTACGTATGGATAAGGTAGGTTCTTCCAGCATACGTTGCCTAATCTGATCAATATTGTCGTGGCTTCTAGATCGAGTGCCAGAAACTTATGTTCAAAATTGGCCACAGTTTGTGAGTTGTCTGTTGAATTTGCCGAAAGAAGTCTGGTTCCATTATAGCGAAATTTTGAAATCTCTGGTGAAACTCATTTAAACATAAAGAGGCGAATAAATCCAGTTGCCATTTTCACAACGACTTCCATTATTGTAACATGATTTAATAATAAATAAATTTATGTTCAGTTCGAAACATTTTGAGTAATTAATCTGCGGACTTGAAAGTTGTCAAGTAAATGTAAAAAAAAAACATTGGAATAAATAATATATCGATAGCTTATCAATTCCACGTCCAACCTTAATCCAAAGAGTTTTTGATCATATTATAGATGTTGAAGGAACATCTGCGCTTTCTAAAACTAAAGTGGAAAAGTCTTACGCCGTAACATTTAAAAATGTTAGAGATTCTTAATGTAAATATATACTTTTTCACTCCTATTAAATAATTGTCCATAATTCCTATCAATATACTTCACAAATGACAGTAATATATACATACATATATAGTAAACAAAACACCATTATATGCAACAAAATATGTGTTGCATAGCATGTGTCTTCAATTCAATGGCTATTATTCACGAAATGCAGCAAATTCCAACACTAGCCGCTGGGCGAGTGTTGGAATTTTCACCCTTGTAAATAATAAGCCTCATTATACGCTCGTTGAAGAATATACTAATCTGGTTTTATACCTTGGGTTGTTTCATCTGTCTATTCTGTATTTGCTGCCAGTACCCTCACTATCCTCATTGGATATCCACGCCACCTACATGCATATAACAACCGTTTCTCCTTTTAAAAGGTGATACATCATGGATTTATCCACCTATCTCTTAAACAAAACCTCTATTTTGACAAAAAAAACTTTATCATTTTTCAAAATACCCTTTCCCAGTCGCTGTCGGCATAATACCACTCAAAGACAAACTTACCCTATCTGAATAGGCGAAGGGCACCGCAGATAAGGACGCAAAAAATACTCTAAATAGCCGACCAATTCTCTCTGGCCCGCACTACCACACCCTTACAGCGATTTATACTTGGTCACCGCTGTCCGAGCTCAGTCCCCCCGTACACTGCCGCCGGAGAAAACCAAACTACGTTCCAAATTAGCATTTCGAGGTCACCAAGGGCCGATGTTCCCTTATAAATTCGAGAATTAGCATCGGAAGTGGACGTCCGAAAATTCCCGAAATCGACTAGCCTAAACCTACGTCTCGCTCTACCTCCCTTATCTAACGCAAAAAGGGGATGATGGGGTGGTGATAAATACGCTTGGAGCTAGCCAGCTTTGAGGTGGGGGTGATTTTGAGTGATCGCATATCATTTCTGCTGTTTTTTTTGAAAGGGTAACAAAGGAAATAGTATATTATGGGGGTGAGTGTTCCCGTGTTAGGTGTGCGAATGTTTGAAATTACCTCTCTGGCGAGGGGGTAATTAATTTCTTCGTTTGTCCTGGTTGAAGATAAGGACTTTTAAATTATTACCCAGTGTAATTTTGGACAGGATATGAGTTTGGGCGCGTTGTAAGTTTTCGTTGATTAGATTTGGTAAAAAAGAAACGTGGGTTTTTGTCTAGTTTAATGAGAGAGTGTAAATTGGGGTTGCTACAAAGATGCTATCGTAATCGTGTGCCCCCTTTTTACCTCGGCTTTGTTTTTAATGAGGTTATGCATGGATTTTACTTATAGTTAGTATGGAAAGCACGTTGATCATTTGCTCTTTCCTTAATTGCAATTTAAAAAGCAATCAAACACTGAATTTTTGCTAGTTTAAACCAACACTGAAAATGAATCAATGATTTAGAGCTCGCACATTCTGCAAATTTCTTTTTTCGAGACCGTGTGCATCATAATCTTAAAAACAAATTTCTCATCCCAGTTTGTCTCAATGCTTAAGATTGTTTATCCTGGTTAACCTACCCAAAAGAATATTCTTTCGATCTTAAGGCATTATACCAATTCAGATTAGCGGAAAAGGAACATGATATTAAGACGTAACTCCGACTAAAACCCCTCCTCTATCATCAGAACCCTGGCGGTTCAGCCTTCATGTTTGCGTTTCCTGTTTCTCCAACTCTTTCTTTTATTTATTAGCCACAATATCTCTGACCATTTGAGAGATGAATTGCTAATTTTATGGTGAAATTAACATCGTGGGAACCATCGTATCCGGATTCAGAATGCTTTTTATACTAGCATAGGCCACAGCTCTGAAATCAGCCTTTTTGTTAGTAGAAGAGCAAAATCAATCGAGAGGGAGAAAATTTACAGCCAGAGCCATCTGCAAATACAGGTCTGATTTATTAGTGAATTTGTGAAAGAGTTTCACAGATGACTCTGGGTAGATGACCTGGTTTAATGAAGTTAATTTAAATTCTGAAAAATATAATTAAAATTAAGAAATATTGTGTTTGAGTTTCGTAGCAATTTTTCAATATCTTCCAAATTTTTCACCATTACATTCTTTCAATCCTGCTAGGGCACAATTTTCGCCATTTTAAATTCTTGAATATTTTAATATTTTTGTATCGATGTTCATCCTCTTTGGGAATAAACCGTCTCTACTCTGTTATTCATTCGAGGGTGGCACCCAATTATGGCGCACCTTTGCAATACCAGTTGGTTCACCTCTGGCCATCTCTTCCCAGTCCACGCTTTCAATTCAACGATACTAACCCCCAACTCAGGTTGGTACATCAATAAAACCCAACACCTACTATATAAACGCATATCTGACTAGCCTATCTAACAGGATAAATAGCACGCAAAATAGATAAACATGCAGAGAGGGCGTTTTTATTTCATTTATCGTTCGTAGCGCGTTTTTCTTGTCAGATGCGTTGTATTGGGCTTTTCCAACGACGCAATACCACTCTGCAACGACCCTCTCCTCTCCCACTGCGGCCGCACGAACGACCCTCGATCTGCCCAGGTTTCACTGCCGTCAGCTTTTTATCGCAAACTGACCAAGTTATGTTTTAATTTAGTTTTTCGTCTCTGTTCGACTGTGCGATCGATAAGAGAAGCAGGCGCTACGCTGCCAGTTGATCCTATGCCGTTGATAACGTGGCGTGTGGGAATAAAAAAGGCTGGGAAAACAATTGATGATGTGTATACTACGCCGACTATGTATCTCCTGCTTTACGTTTGCAATTTTCGAATGTGTAAAACTGGATTTTAGTATTTGTCTAAGTGGAAATGGATAAATGTGAATTATTATCGTTGTGTTTGTATAAATATTACACGGAGAATGGACAGCTCTGTTTTTATAAACGTATATTCAGCAGGGAATATTATGCTAGGTTGCCGGTGATATAAACCTAAAAAAAAAAATATTGATGTATTTATTTGGTTTTGTTTGATTTAGATTTTGCATGGTTTGCAGTGGAATCAAAACCGTATTTAACTATGTAGATAAAACGTATTTAAGCGTATTTAAGCAAAATTTGTACATTTTATACTTATATTTCCTCTAATTGTACGTAGTTAGGACAAGTAAGATAACTTCACCCTTATTTAACAGAAATACACGCAGATTGACGATGCTTACAGGATAAAAGCGAGATGATTTCGATTTCAAATTAATTCAGTTGTATTATTTTTTTTTTTTTTGGGAATTATAGTCAAACAAGTTTAATATATAGGTAAAATTACTTTTTATAATCCATGTATTTTTTTTATTTGCTACGATCATTTCATTGTTTATTTCACAACTTTTTCAAGCAAGGTATCATATTTCTTCTTTTCTCCTACAAAATACACGAGTAAAACTGTGTAAAAAAACTTTTTTTCTCCTCACCGATTCCATAAACGTTAAAATTGTTACTACTACTACTACTACTAATACTTTATTTCCAAGTGGAATCGTCATTAATATTGATCTTATGATTACTCGCGAAGGAGAAATAAGAAATAACTTTAACACAAACACTTAAGTGTATGAAACATGTGACATATCCTACAATGAAATTTATCTCGTATCCAAATGAATATTGTTTCTTGTTTCTTCCTTTTTGGGTTTCTAAAAATTGCGTTTGACAAATATAATTCTTTGTTTTACATTAACAATCAAACTTATGTAAAAGTAATTAAATAAGTAAGTGATATGGAGACAACTGGTTAATCTATGATGTTGTTATAAACAATACTGAGTGTGTTTATATCTTCTCTGTGATTTATTTTTTGACGTTAAACGTTTCTTTTATGAATCTTTTGTGATAACACTGGTCAACAGTGAAATTGCTTCTTAGGTGAAAGTACCCAATCCTGAATGAATTCAACGTGCTGAACACGAATATCACATTGAAAAAAGTTGATTGGCTCACGTTCCAGAGATATTGACGTTTTGTCCATTGTATAGATGCTATTGCATAATGTAATGCAATTTAGTGAGTAAATGTTTTCTTACCATGTATTATAATATTGACATAAGTACACTTTTTCTGAAATATGCGTAAATGTTTTCTTACCATGTATTATAATATTGACATAAGTACACTTTTTCTGAAATATGCGTACATATTACAGAAAACCCGTAGCCAATTCAGCTTTTTCTTAGTCATTTTCGTGTTCAGCACATTGAATTAATTAAGAAATGACTATTTTCAGCTTGGAAGCATGAACTTTTCGAAAATTTGTTGCCCAGTGTAATTAACTTCGTAGTCAAGTATTTTAACATTATTAAAATCAAATGCGTGCCCCGAATTAAAGTGGCATTCTGCAAGAGCAGATGCGTTTGGGTTATTTGTTTTTATGCTATATTTATGTGCATAAACTGCTTTATTTTTAAACAAATAGGCAATATAAACAGAAACTAGGACCGAATTAAGTAAAACACAATATCTGAAGGTAATGAAGCTATAGATACACATTCTAGCTAAGCCGCACAAACATGAGAGAAGAAAACACAATATGAAAGAAGAGAAAAATGAAACGATAAAGGTAACGTTGTGGAAAACCAAACGTAGAAGCAACTCTGAAGATAGAGGACAGAAAGAAAAGGAAAAATAAAATACAAAAGCTTGTCGAAAAGACTAACGGAGAACTAAACAAGGTAGATCAAGAAAAAAAACCGTAACAAATTGGAATGATGTAAGTCCATGATAGACTTATTTCTAAGACTGTATTCTCACTATTTGCTTTTCTCCAATTGGAATTTGTTGTTTTTATCTTGATTGAAGCTATAATATTTTGAATCTGCCCCGTCTTATGGCTGTATTAATCTATACTAATAATCTAGCTAAGTCCAAATTTATATTTCGCCTTTATTGTGTGCTTTAATTCAATTTAGAATCGTAACGAATGAGAGTTTTTACATCCTGAATATGTTGTATTGCCTGCAACGCGAATTTCAATGTTTCCTATAATTGGACGATCCATTAAATAAGTGTAATGGGGGTGGTGTGTATCGAGAATTACGGGGGTGGAGGGGCATCGGCTCATTCACTCGAAACCCGTATTTTTCCGAAGTTAACGAACTGTTCAATTATGCAATATCGCTTTACCGTGGAGCGCGACGCGCCGGGAGTGCCCTTTAATACTCCCCCCCATTCCTCCATCATCCCTTACCCGAAACCACCCCCTTCGATCGCTCCCACCCCGCTCCGGTCTCTCGTTCGCGAGTTAGTTCCGGTTATTTACCGAAAACTGAAACGCCCGGAGGATAGGGGCGCGCGAGACTCTAGTCCGTCACGCTCGGTGCGTTCCTTCCACCCTTCCTCGCCCTACACTGGGAGCCGTAGTGTAGGTGTATGTTAAACGGCCCAGACATTCCATTACGGTGATCGATATATCCGTACATCGTAGCCGGCGGCGACTGTGGAGGGTCGGGGTGGTGGCGTTGGGCGCCCGGGGGGACTTGGCAAAGTCCGGTAAGGTCGCGTCGACCACCGCAGCTCCACAGTGGCTCGAGGAAATTCGGATCTGTCCCTCGGGAGGTCGTCGAAGGGTGGTCTTTGTCTCTACGGGTTGTCCTTTCTGGATAAAATGCTAGTTTTTGAACGTGTAAAAGGTAGGTATGGTGTTTCGTCCACAGTCAACTACGTGGAATTTAATGGGTAAATTCTTTAAAAGATACTCAACAAAAATGTTATAATCCTTTCAGGTATCTAATGCTGGTTAATGCTCTAGACTTCCACGAATTAATTATTGATGAATAAGGTGCTTAGTAGAACGGGTTTTAATATTAACCAATATAAATACTGCCAAATTTCACACTCAAATATAATATCTTAAATCACAATTAAAACGGCTACATCAAAGGTCGATCTACAGAGCGCGCCATGTTTCAATTACTGAAAGAAATTATAACCGGTTTAAACTAAAAAGAACCTACCATCTGTGTTCACATGGACTTGGCAAAAGCGTTCGATAACGTTCATCATGATTTACTTCTGGAAAAGCTTGAAGTTATACACCGACGCAATATGAGAATAAAATGATCTCAAACAGTGTTAAGTTACACAGTTTCATAAGTAAGTCCAATTTGGACTGATTCCAACCCATCAAATTGAAAGTTACTATAAAATTTTGCCGTTATCATTTTGAAGTGTACATTAGTATAGTGGAAATGTTGACATCACTGCAATTTCTTTTAAATCTCAATAGTAAGTCTAATAAGTCCAAGTTTGTTCTAATCGTAGATTATAAATAATGTTAGGTAGTTTTAAAATTAATCTGATTAATATAAATATTTCTAGATATCTAACGTAGAATCTGCAGTAATCTGACATAAGTCCAATGTTAGACTGATCAAATTTTGGATATTAATAACTTAATTACATGGATGCAGTTTGACGATGGGATCTTCTCGAGCGGTGTTAAGCATATCGTGCAGTTCCACAACTAATTGTAGGCGCGATTCGGACTGATCCCTCATCCATCAAAGTCGAAACCCCTTTGAAATTTCTCCGTTTGCGTTTAAATCAAAACATGCGGAAACAGTCGCTTCAGATCCCAACGGGCACCGACTTAATCGTATAATACGCATTCATCCCCCCACTCCCGGACACACGTTCGCCATCTCGTTATTAAATTAATCTCCCGCATAGCGAACGATTCATCGTCCGAAAAGGACGGAGAACTGGCGACTGAGCCGAGGGTTCAACGTTTAATTTTATGGAAAGCCCTTTCGGTACAGGACGCGAACGAGTTCCCACCACCGCCGTCAGACAACACAACGGCGGCACAACAACTACCACGGCAACCCTCGCGTTTACCTGAAATCTACTGCTCCATTGTGTCATCGTCGGCGGCGAACTTGGAAGTCGCGGCGGGTTGCTAGCATTCGAGGATGGAATGGGGAGAGGGGGGGGGGAGGAAGACTACTAACGCCGAGTAACGGAGTAGTAGGCCTTTGTTCGGGGGAACAACAACGCGGAACAGATGACTATCTGCCTGGGAAGATCGCAATCCCACAACTAGAGTTGAACGTTTCTTTATTTACTGTGTGCAGTTCTTAGTGGTGTGCGGCTCGTCTGCCTGCTTACTTTACTCTTCGTTTTGCGCGATGCCGAGGCTTACTACCCAGGCAGTAGTTCGCTTTTGTTCGATAGGGGAACAAGGGAGGTCGAGAAAGGGTGGCAGTCGGAGTTCAAAGAACCTCTCTCAATGTTTCTTTTTCTGAAATCATCCAGGTGAAGATTTGGTGATCTTCCGTGTCAAATCAAGATGGAAAATACGGCTGAGATTTGCAATGATAACATCTGGCAATCTACACTTGTATGTTAGCAGAGGATTCGCAAATATTGTTGGCCTATTTAGGATGTCATGGAATTGGAAAATACCTGAGATTCTAGAATTTAGACCTATCGTTCTGGGCAATATACTCGCAGTCTTCTGTTTGTTGAGTTGTTTTATTAGATATACAGGAAGAGAAAGTTGGTATAGATAGCTCTGATTAACTTGCCTATCTCGGCAAAAATAGTAGGGGGCATTCCCTGGACTATTCTAACAATATTTTGTCTTTTGAATGTTTCTGAGAAGTCGCTTTGTTTCGAAGATACAAGGCGAAACATTTTTCAACGGAAAGAACATTTTACTGCAAAATATTATACGTAAAGCTTTGTAATTTACAAGAACTGTTGAAAATAACTACCCCTACAGCTATAGTGCAAGCATCGGATTATCGGATTTCTCTCTGGAGTAGAGTAAACTAAAGGCTTTAGATGGCTCAGAGGCTCAACAAAAGGAATGTTAACTGAGCAATTTAGAATAAAAAATATTTCATTGCACCAGCAACTGTCATAATGGAAACCTACTTTTTAGTTTTAGCCATATTAATTTTGCAAGAATTGACAAAATTCTTCATATAAGCAAAAGTGGAAGTCAAGTGGAAGTTGCTGATATCTTTAATCAGAAGTATCTTGAATAGTCCATTCTTCACAACGAACCGTTTCCGAAATTCATTCACAGTTTCGAGAATTTGGACATGTTCGCTTGGTAAAAAAAAACCCATTTTGTTGAAGACCATGTGAAAGTAGAGATTTTATTATTAGTGTTGCAGAGAATCCAACATCAAGTTGATGCGAAATAGCTCGAGGAAATAACGTTAGCCATCCAACTGTTTTAAAATGTTTCTATCAACAAAAATTTCATTCCTATGAGATGATGTTTCTACGGGAATTAACCCAAGACGATCCAGGTCGTAGAATACATTTCTGCGTAGAATTAATGAATAAACTGAATAGAAATGAGGTAACCCTAGATTTTATCTTTTTTCGGATGAATCAATCGTCAAAACTGTAGGTATTGGTCAGCAGAGAATCCTCATTGGATGCGTGAGACATATACGCAATATTCCCAAAAGGTGAACGCCTGGGCAGATATCATCGATCCAATTTATATTGATGGGTATTTGACAGCGGTAAAATATTTGGGTCTCATTAGAAATGACATTGTTTCTGTTCTGGGCAAATTTGTATCCCAATGTGATAGATCTGACCTTACCAAATGAAATTGTTGGTCTTCAGCAAGATGGGAATAACACCCAAGTTCGCTGTATTTGTAAGGAACTATTTAAATGAGACCTTTCTTAATAAATGGATAGGTCGAAGAGATGCAATTGAGTGGCTAACTAGATCACAAGATCTTTCACCTTTGGATTTTTTTATGGGGGAAACTTAAAAATGAAGTGTATGCAACATTGATGATCTCAAATAAAAAATACAAACAGAAATACGGAATATTTCATCTCAATGTTTAGAAAAAGTTGGAGAAGGGTTTTACTATAGATTAGGTTATTGCCTACAATCAAATGGAGAATTGGATTAATTCAATTTTACAAGATGGGAAGAGACAGGGAATCAAATTATTATGGAGACTTACCCCAGCTAAATTGTGAAGGTCAGTACAATGAGGAATATTGTACAGTGAATAGTAAAGTCTTCATTGTACGAAAATTGCCTATAAATAAAATAACAACGATTCAGTAATTAAAACGGTCCTCTTAGACCGTGTAAGTCGTCTGTCTACCTGTCTAAACTGTCTGTCTACCTGTCTAAGTTGTCTGTTTACCTGTCTGAGCCGTCTGCCAGCGAATCAGGATATACATATGTAAACCTTATAAGATTTTGTGCTAAAACGGTTGTATGTATAGCTATTCTACTCCAGGAAAGGGGGGGGGGAGGGAGAATACAAAAATTTATTTACTTTTTACCGCGAGAAAGAGACAGAGGGTGATGAATCCGTTTCCACATCGAATACAAATAATCCACCGCTACCGAAATCGATAACTAAAAAATAAAAAGAGATTCGTACACCGCTCACCACCCCCACCTCTCTAAACCCTCATCCCTTACATTACTGCGGGCAAGTAACGTGAGTCATTTCGAAACCACGCCGAATCTCATTCTTCCTTTCTTCAAATATCCGTCGGCTACGCCCGGCATTATTGATAATTGATCACCGAACGCCTCCATCGGTATGAGAAAACTCCAATATTCTATTCTATTTTCCCCCAACGGTCTTCGTCCGTTTTTCTTTTTTCGGAATTTCACCCCGTGAAATGCCGTCATTAGTTTTATTTGCGCTTCCCTTCTGACGACCACCACGGCGGCAAGCGGTAATATTCGGGTCATACGTGTTAATACTGAATATAGTATTTACTACCGGCGGTGGCAACCCCCAGAGGTCGCTCCGCTAGAACACCGGGCACGTACGGACGACTTAATGAAATATATGAAACGTGTTTTTCGCAATAAAACGCTCGAAACGACTGAGACGGTGTTTATTACATTAGAAATTGTAATACCTCCCCGGGAAGATATATATTTCGAACTTCCCTAGACGGAAACGGTGTGGATTATCGTGTATGCGCCGTGGACTTTTGTAAGTCGTAAGTTCCGTTTGTTCTCTCTGACGATATTACGATACCGGAATTTCTAACGATGCCAGTCTATATTATAAAAACACTACCGGAACGGTTATTATTGTGTGACGTTATCGTGTCTCAGACATGTTAATTTGACGCCTAGTTTTGTCGTAAGTGCCGCGCGTGAATTATGACGTTTGAGAATGGGAAATTAGCTTTTATAACTTACACTACTATAGTAAAAAAAGAATTAAGATACTTTCTTAGTTAGGAGTGCAGGAGAAAGTTTTCTTTAAATGGTGAAATTATTTTTTTTGTTACATTGCGGGAGAATAGACGGGGGTGGGGAGGTGTGTCTATCTGTCTAAACTGTATGTCTACCTGTCTAAGCCGTCTGTCTACCTGCCAGCTAAAGAGTATATGTTAGTTGGTTAGATAGTTAGTTAGCGTACTATTCTATTTATCATTATAAAATATGAATGCATTACAAAAGTATGTATACAACATAACATTAATAATACTTGGATCCCACTTAAGTGCGGACAAATACTCGTCAAGATAATAAAAGCAGTTTTGCAACAGTAGCGGTTTTAATTTTCTCCTGAATAGCAGTTTATTTACTTAACTATCACACTGACACAAGTCAATGCTAGGTTTTTCCACTATCACCAAACAACAATGTTGTTTGGTGATAGTGGAAAAACCTAGCATTGACTTGTGTCAGTGTGATAGTTATTGTTACACCAAAGGTTCCAAAACCCAATTACTGGAGTTTATTTACTTGTAGTTTACACTCATAGGGAAGAGATTTAAGAGAATAAATAGTTTACTACCCATGGCAGAAGGTGCTCTCTTAGTGATATTTAATCTGTTATACTTTACTGAGCTCTTAGGATAATCGTGTTTATTACTGAGTAATGTATGTAAGACTTCTAAAATATAAACACTCGGCAATGGCATTTTACGAAACCTTAAAAAAAGAGGGCTGCAAGACTTATAACTCCGGAGCTTTAACGTTAAAAGCACCCACAAATTCCGAAAGTTGACTTAGATCTAAAGATGCCAGTAGTGGCGGAAACATGTGATTTGATACTAAGAGGAATAAATAAAAAAAATATTTCATTATGTGTAGTTTGTACAACTCTATTAGCAATGTTTACGATATATTTTTTTGTTCGCTTAAGGAATTGTTAAGTTGTAGAGAAAAATTGTTAAAATCTATTTTAGTGTGTAGTTTGTAACTATTTGTTTATACATGTATCTTGTATTTTTATATTTTTATTTGTATTTGCTTATTTATGCTTTAAACCATATTTTGCAGTTACTTTGTATTGTCCTGTAATTAGTATGTAAGTACTGTTAGACAATAAATACCTATTATTATTATATATATTATTATTATGATTAAGTTTAATTAAAAAAATTGTGAACGGTGTATGAATATTTTTTCAATACCTAGCTAGTAACATACCCACCATTCTTAGGATTAAAATACATAAATTATTAAGTATTAAGTTTTATCGTGGAGTATGTAAGATAAGTATGATTTGTATTGACTCAAGGAGTTGAAAAATGTAAAAGTTCACTGACAAAATCGAACACCCTGTACCTATAGGTTAAAATAATTTTGAGTTATAGAGCACTTGATGTTAAGCAAATTTGACAAAGCATTTTTCAATTAAGTGATTGAGTAAAGCATGATCGACAGATGCCAGATAAATGGTACATTATGAATAACAAGGGAGCTAAATTTATCGAAGTAATGAAAGATGAATGCACCAAGTCCTATCGCGTCAAAAGCAAGATTATCAAGATGTTGACTAATATAGTGAGAAATAGTACCATTTTTGCACTATTCCATATTTTTCGTCCTGCCGGCTTCCTAAGAGCTGTACTTGAGACATTTCAAATTGTGTTAGGCCAGACACCTCGTTAGCTCAATTGGTAGAGTCGCCCGCCTGGCAAGCCGGAGGTGCCTGGTTCAAATCCGACACGACGTAAAATTTTTAACATAGAAAATTTCCTCATACTAAAAATTATAGTTAAAGCAGAAAAGCATTTATTTAGTGAGAAATAACCGCTAAATTAGTAATTGTTGACCTACCCGAAATAAAGCCGTGCTGATGAATACATAAAAACGATTTAATGTTATTAAAGATACAGGAATAGCCGATATTTTCAAATACCTTAGTGAAGTTTGATAAAACAGATATATGTAGGTCTGCAATTTGTCAGACATGACTCATCAAATGAAAACCCAGTAAGGTGCATTTTATTAATTGCCTAGCGATTAATAAATAATCCCCGCTGCTTCTCTCCAACACAACTTATTCTTGGTATCTGATCCACCATCCTGGAAAAAAGGGTTTCCGTTTTACGCGCCCCTAAACTTTCCGTTACGCTTCTGCGGTGGATCGCCGTGAAATATCGAATATTGCTTCCGCCCGAGCGGACGTCGCTGGATAGTTTCCCCCCTTCCGGCGGTGCGAGAAGGCGAGGGGGTGCGGGGCGGCCGACGGGTAACATTTCAAATTTTACGCGAGCCCGATCCCCCGACTTGGCTGGTCGTAAAATGACGGTAACGCAATAAAATGGCCCATATTTTACAATAATGCGTGCGGCGAGGAGAAAAAACGGCGATGAGATTTATCCTTTAGAGGGGCGAGGGGGGCGGAGACGCGGGGGGGGGGGAGACTATGGATGGTATTTATGGCGTGACGGCGTGCGGTCGACGGCGGTCCGACAAAAAAAAATAACGGAACCGCTGTCGTAATTTGTAATTTCTATCTGCGCGTTCGCGCCGGAAGATTAAGCTCCGAGTGGGGACGCGGGGAGGGGACCGGGGGGGGGGGGGTGCCCGGAAGTGGGGGGAAACATGTGAAGTCGGAGGGATGTTATTATGGCGCGTAGCGGTCGCTGCGTTAATAATTTTGCGGAAATGCGATGTGGCGCTCTCTGAAGAGTTACGATCACAAAGGAATGTGCGTATTATTCTATTATTATCGCCCTGGCTTTGGGCGTTCTGCTCTTAGTGAGGCGTAGGGTGGCAGTAGGACTCCAGCACGAAGAAATACTTCAATACAATATTATGATGAATTATTAAAGGTTAAACAACATTTACCGTTACTTCTAATTAGACAAAAAAAAACGATTTATGGTCAATCGGATGAATCCATGCTGTATATAATATACAGGCTGAAGGCAATGTTCAGGAGACTAAATGCTTTTCACAGTACTAGATTATATACTTATTTGAAACTGGTAAGAGACGACGCTTTTTGCCCAAGAATTAAACAGACGTTTAGTTTATACCGGTTATTGAGGATTCAAAAGCCCTAGTGCCAAATCATAAATCACCATAAATCCCTTTTACGAAAAGAAGAAATTTCGATGGTGTAATACCACCAGCCGTACACAATGCAATGGTACAATGCAGTCAAGAATAGATGACACACAAATGTAAACGGGCATTAATGACAACCCGCAGAACAATTGGAAAGACTTCGACTAAGACAACACAGAAGTAGGCAATTGCAAAAACTCGTAAAGATACAGTTGGCTTACCTGTGTATCATGGCAAAATGTTGCAAAAATCGCATTCACAATTTCTATGGAAACCATGTTAATAAACTTATTCTCCTGGTACTGAGAGGAGAAACAATCCAAAGGTTAGCTGATTCATATTCTATTGGACCGTCAGACAGTCTTTCTATAAGGTGTAATGACGATTATTTAACATAATGACAATCAGTTGTTTGTTCTACTGCGATGCATATACAATGAAACGGAATTAAGTTTTTTCATTTTTCTTCTAATTTTATATTCTAAAACAGTCTTT
Source organism: Cetonia aurata (assembly GCA_949128085.1). NCBI lineage: Eukaryota > Metazoa > Arthropoda > Insecta > Coleoptera > Scarabaeidae > Cetonia > Cetonia aurata. The sequence continues at coordinate 38,554,582 of OX421886.1, read as the reverse complement.
GCTGATTACATCTTGCCATTTTATTGATTGAAATCGGAAATATATTTTACATTTCTCATGGCGGTATTGAGTTCTAAAAATATAAGCACGCCAGGTTCACAAAACATTAAAACGAAATCTGTTTTGTCGATTATACCTGTAGTGAATTCAATTCAAAGATATCATCTGCACTTTCTAAATGTCTTCTCCGATACAGATAGAGTATTTTTTTTTAACATTGAAAACTTTCTGTGCGGCCCTTGTAACATTGATTTATCGAATATTGCAAAAGTAGGATAGCAGCCATAATTTACAGCAGTTTTTTTTTCGCCTCTGTTGTGTGGTAGAAGATTATTTAGGACTGCTGTTTATCGTGGTGTAGGAGTAATTTATGTATATGCGTCACTTTCCCCCAGGTTTTCCCTCTAGGCAAGGTGGGGGTGGGGCATCACAGTATTTCGCTTTTTTATACAGGGTACCACCGAAAAATTGAACGAAATACAATACCAAAATGTTCAATTGCGGATTTTAATAGGAGTAAACAGGAGAGTATATTAAAACACAAGTGTCACAATGACGTTTGTCCTAATGCGAGTACAAGTCATTGGAACACGTCTTTTTTATAGTATATTTTCTAATTTGCACATTAATCGCTTATATTACATTCCGGTAAAAGTCTCACTATTATATTATTAACAACACAATTTGATTTTTTTTATTTATATTGGTATTTGGAGCTACGACTGCTCCACTATCATTACTAATTACACATCAAATTGGAATTGCCGAAATTGTCAAATTTAGTCGAAGCAATTCCCTTAATGTGAGTGGAAACATCAATTTATCTTATCAATATTTTGATTTTAAATTAAAAAATCGTCATCCGTGCATAAAGTTATGTACACTCCGCCAAAAAAGTATCGCATAAACTAAAAAAGGGCATTTATGAACCAAGATATTTTTATACGTTCACAAAAAGTTTGCCTCGTGTATGTGAACTATAAAAACACTAACAAAATAATGGAACTTAGCGTTTTTTACTTTATTTTTTTCCTAAAAGAACACATTTAGAAAAATGCATATGTGTAAGGTTTGCTCAGTTGTTTATTGAAAGTCTTCCTATACGGACAAATTTTAAAGTGCGAAGTCAGAGTTCTGTACCAACGCTTTTAAAACTAAAATGAGCAATTTAACTTCAGAACAAGTGGCTGCTATAGTTGCTTTAATCGAAGATGGACGATCTCAAGCATACGTTGCTAATTTGATGAACATCAATCAGTCAAGTGTTTCTAGAGCCGTAGCCAGATATAGGGAAACAGGCATTTACAGTAGAAGACCTGTACCAGGTCGTCCAAGATGTTCTACTCGCCAAGATGACCGCTATTTACTACTACAAGCATTATTACTCAAACTATTCGGAATAGGTTACGACAGAGTGGATTAAGAGCTAGAGTAGCTGTAACAGCCCCTCGTCTCACTAGGAACCACCGAGTGGCTCGCTTAAGGTTTGCCAGAGAACATGTAAATTGGAACATTAATGACTGGACCAATATACTCTTCACAGATGAGTCAAGATTTGGTCTTTACACCTCAGATAGGCGTATCTCAGTGTACAGACGAGACGGTGAGCGCTATTCGCAGTGTAATATCAGACCTAGACCTAATTTCGCTGGTGGCTCTATTATGGTTTGGGGAGGCATCTGTTTAACAGGTCGTACAGAATTAGTACCAGTAGACAGAGGTACACTGACTGCCCACAGGTATATAACGGACATTTTAGAAGAACATGTAGTACCATATGCGCCAATTATAGGAAACGAATTCATGTTAATGCACGATAATGCACGACCGCATGTTGCAATAATCGTCCAGGAATACCTTAACGATGTTGGTATTCCAGTTTTAGATTGGCCTGCGGTAAGTCCGGACATGAACCCTATCGAGCACGTGTGGGACCTCCTTCACAGACGGATACGAACCCAAAATGTTGCCCCAGCGGACCTGCATGGACTAGCAAATGCTCTCCGTGACGAGTGGGAGAATTTGGATCAGGCTTATATACGGAGGTTAATCGAATCTCTGCCAAACCGTATGCGAGCGGTCATAAGAGCCAGAGGTGGCAATACTCAGTATTAAAAGCTACTGTTATGACATTTTTTTTTCCAAAATTATAATTTCTTGTTTTAATAAAAATCTCAAGTATGAGTTCTTGTTTTTATTTGGCCTGTATTTTATTTAAACAATCATAGAAATTATATCTTAGAGCGCATTAAAGTATATTTACAACTTTATGCTACAAACAAAGATTATGCGATACTTTTATGATTCAAAACTAAATTATGCGATACTTTTTTGGCGGAGTGTATATACCAGGAGCTTAACTTGCTTTTATGGTCCTCAAAGTATTTTTAGCGTTTCTTTAGTACAGAAGAATGAAAGGCAATGATACTAAACAAAAAAAACTCGGATATTCCAGCGTTTACGATACGGATATGGAATGAGCGTCCCCCCAATTCGATTCCCCCCTTCTTCCAGGGAGATTCGCCCACGGGAGTTAATAATAATCCGCTTTCGAAAACGGGAAAAACGGTATAAATCAACTTCTGTTTTCCGCTAAGCTCGGCGGTAATGCAGCATCGCGCGGTTTTAAAATTTTCTCTCCTACTCCCCCAAAATTGAGGGAGGGGGAAACTCGTGTGAGGCAATATACGCCCGCGTATATTTGACAATTTATCGATATTAAAGAATGGCCGCTTTTATAGAGCTTTGCAGGGCTCGCCATAACCGTTAAAGTTAACGACTAGCGAACCGGTTAAAAGTGGCGCGTGTGGGGGGATCTAGCGAGCATTGTTTTCGCGTTAAGGCCGTAAATATCTACGATAATTGTCTCGCGAAACTTTCCCTCCGCCTATCCGACCGCCGGATATATCTGTGATTTACTTTGTACGATTGCCATTACCGCTATCCAGTATTCGCTAATAATAACCGCGCGCCGGGAAGTTATTTTATTTGTATGAATTTCTTTTCACGCTCCCCAGTTTCTCAGGAGGGCGTTCCCAGGCTTATTTTACGGTTATTATATTCTACAAAACGTTGCATGTAATTCAGGGCAACGTCTTGTAAAGACGTAACGGAGGAGGTCTGTGTGTTTGTGTCTGAGAGGAGGGGGTAGTGGAAATTACGATGTTTCTTCTGCCGGTAGGTGTAGCAGCTGGAACAAATTGGAATACTTACCGTGGTAAATTAATTCGATCGTTGCGCGCAGAAGGTTCACCTCGCGTTTTAGTGTGAGTCTAAATGCGTCGTTATTCGCCTGAAACTTTCTTTAAATGGTTATGTTGGAGGGGCGTGCCGGATTAGCGTTCAACAAACGACATCTTCTATATTTTAAAGCGTGAGGCAGCAGAACAAGAAACGGTTTAAGAGAGACACAGCGAAAGCAGGTTGTCTACTGCAATTCACAAAGAGTAATTTAAATCAAATCTATTACATTAAATCAATCTAAGTTACTTATGGTTTGTTTCATACCGGTAACTTGAAGTTACTTATCACTAAAGACAGGATTATATACAAGGAAAAACTGAAATATATGGGCAGATACATACATGCATGGATTTTTCAGGAAATATAGATAAATTTAGATCATATGTGCAAAAAAAGTTGCCAAAATTTGCAAAAATTTTACCCAAAATAAATAAAAGCAGAAATTTAACCATGAACTTTATCGCACGAAATTTTTTTTCTAAAACAATTCAGCTAATAGTAAAGTAATTTGTTTTGTAGAAATCAAGATCGGATTCGAGAGGCGAGAGACCATTGCTGCTCTATTATTTAGAACAATTGGTTAGGTCTCTGAGATGTTTGTCTCGCAATAATATTTGAAAACACAAGTGTCACAATGACGTTTATGTAATGTAGGGTGATTCAATGTCAAGTCATTGTGACACGAGTTTTTTACAGTATTTTTTCTAATTTGTACATTAATCGTCCATATTACATTCCGGCAAGAGTCCCACCAGTGTGCGGTAATAATCATTTCAGCACTACGTCGTCGTTTGTTTTAGCTTTATTGTAACAATTAGAAAAAATATTTTTAGAAAAATAAAAAGTATTTTTAGTGGTCCGACTAAGTTTCCATCTGTGTTTGAGGTTTCAGTTTTATTTATTCTTGTTTAAGTAGCTTTTATTAAAAGTCGATACTTCTGCGGTATTCCCTATAGGATATCTCTATCCATCCTTTACGACCTACAGCATAGCACCGCAAGAGCGGACGGCATACGACGTACATTGTACACCATCTAGACTCGGTCACTTTTACAACATTACCCCCTTTCCCCGTGTATCCACCGTAAAAGTACTAAAATCCATCGTTAAATTTGAATTGCACATATTTGCAAGTTAAGCGCTCGCTCCCCGCCTAACTTCAGTTTGACGAAGTTTCCGGTACCGTCTCGCATCTCCGATGACCTCTTTTCTACCCGACGGAGACTACTCGGCCCATTAAACAAGATTAAAACCTCTTCTGCTACTAAGTATGCCCTACAGTTGTTCCCAAACTTCGGCACCGCTATTGTCTAGGCAGTTTGCGCCGTTGTACGCGACCGAAGGGGGGCATTTTGGGGACCGCGGGGGGACAGAAGGGTAACCGAGAAGCCGGGGTCGGAATAGTTTAATTGTGCGGAGGCTTGAAATGCCAGGAGGGGGACGCGAGGCGAGCTTGGATAAACACTTATTCGCTTAGCGAGCGGCAAAAAGTGTTAAAGCGCTGCGACTACTACCCCGACGACTGGCTTTGAAATGAGAAATTCTGGGAGTTACAGCAGTAAATTCTCGCCTCTAAGTCTAGTAGGCTTTGAATTATATCACGTCGACACGGAAATAAAGCGTCGGCAAGTGTTTCTTTGGAGACAAACATTGGCTACAGAGGAGATGGAAAAAAATGCAAGAATGAACAAAAAGTTTTGCTTCAAATATGCAACAGCATTTATTGTAGGAATAAAATATGTTAATAAATATTGACTTGTTTATTATTAGAAGTTTTAAAAGTAAGCAAGTGAAAGAAGACATATTTAAAAATTATTAAAAATTATTAAAAATCAACAAACTACGTCTATGTAAAATTCCAAATTCATCTAAATTATAAAATACGTTATCTTGAAGAAATTTCAATGGTTCTGTTTTAAACAATCTAATACTAACTATGTTTTTTTAAAAAGTTGGTAAATGGTTATATATTCTGATGCCTATATATACTGCAGATCTCTCATAAGTCGATAAATCATGTATTGGTATACATAAATCATTTTTATTACGTCTGTCATACATATGAAAATTACCGTTTGTTATAAAAGCGTCCATATTGGTTTTAACATACATTTTAGCAATTTAAAATACATACAAGCCAGTTAAAGTGAGGATATGCAGAGATGAAAAGTATGAGCGACATGGTAATATAGTAAGGATCCCGATTTATATCGAAAGAAACTGTATATATACATCCAGTTAGTTCTTAGAAAAGTTATTGAAAAGGCATCTTTATTAATATTAATGATCTTACATACAGCGCCACTTTTAAGAATCTATCGTTTTTAATATAGGAATAATTTTTACTGAAACATGTACCTATCCAATTATTAATCTAACAAAAATAATTTATAATTACAGACAACTATTAAAAAATAAAAATTCTACCTTTTCAATTACCTGAGGCTGAAAAGAAAATATGATAGCTTTATATTAACGCATGATTAAGGAGACGACAGCTTAGTAGGAAATTCTATATACCATTTCTTTTCCTGACTGTATAGTTCTAAAAAGGTATGCGATCCGAAAGAAAAAACTGTCAGGTGAATAAAGTATTCAAAATTCCATCTGTAAGAGCGGCAAAACAAAACAGAGTTTATATAATATAACAGATTACCACACTACCCCATCATACAAAAAGGAAAATACAGCAACTGCAAGTCTCCTACAAGCGCACAGCTTCTTTCTCTTACCATTTCCTTTTCGCGACCATTCCAGGCAGTTGCATGCCGGCCGACCTCTTTCCACTGTACCACAGTCCCACTCGTCTGAAAAGTATACATTTTTCTTGTTCCAGTAAAAGGCTGAACAACATAAAGGGGGGAAAACAAAGGCGAGCTAGTGGTTTAAAACGTAGTAATTACTTTTATTCGAGAACCCGGGAGCGATGTGTACCACTGTTTCCACGAATGGGGTGGGGATGTAGCCAGAGCATGAGGGGGATTCTAGAGGATGCGGGAGCGGGGTCTGACCGCGTTAAGTTTTATGAAACAGTGGAGTCCTCTACGGCTAGTGTGCGGATTATTCTTTTATGGTAAAAGAAAACGTCTTTGGATTCAAGTGACTTTTGAGTGTTCTATTGTTTGGGGTTGCAAGTGAATTATTTCGTGAGTTATTGTGTGAGGGTGGAATTTAGTGTTTTAAATAGAAAATGGATTAAAGTAAGAGTGAAAGTTGAGAAAATGGAGCTTCGGAGGGCGATAATTTGAAAGAGTTTGTTTTGGCACAAAAGTGGATCCAAGATGTTATAAGACGTGCGAGTCGGGCTTATTGGGCCCAATCAAAAAACCCGAACCATCCTCCATTCCTGTGCCAAAGAAACCCCCAAGAAGGAGATGCCATATCGGCGCATGGAACTGACACATCACCTAAATTTCTGGGACACCTCAACAGCAACACAACCAAATACAATTTACCATGGAACTCGAAGAAAATGCCTCCTTACCTTTTCTGGACGTGCTACCCAAGAGGAAAGATAACCAAACACTGGGACACCAGGTTTACCGAAAACCAACCAACACGCTATCTTAATGCAAATTCTCACCATCACCCAGCACAAAAACGAGGAATCTTAAACACATTGGTGCATAAAGCTAAGACGATATCAGATGAAGAACACCTTGAATCCGAACTCCAACATCTCAAGAACGCACTACGACAAAACGACTTCAAAGACATTACAGCTACCATCAACAAACAACAAAAAAAACAGGAAGAAACAACAACCACTACTGGAACGACTTGCCAGCCATACATCAAAGGATGAACTGTCAAAATCGGAAGAAAGCTGCGCAAACACAAGATCAAAGTAATCTTCAATGCTCCAGAAAAACTATCCACAAGATTACCTTCATCGAAAGAGGTACTTCGCCGCTCTAAAATCTAGGAATCTACGAGATACCATGCACTTGTGGAAAGGTATACATGGAACAAACAGGCAGAAACATCAATATCAGGTTAAAAGAACATATGCGAGATGCAAAGTATGAATACACAGAGAAATCAGCACTGGCAGAACACTCGAAATACGAAACACGGAATCAACTTTGACAAATGCAGAAAACTAGCAACGGAACCGCATTACTGTAGAAGAATGTACAGAGAAGCTATAGAAATACAAAAGAATCCGAATAATATCAACAGAGATGTTGAGAGCTGTCTGGAAGTAGACATGTTGCCAGTGTAACGAAAAAAACAGAAAAAGTGTTGTTGATAAAAAGATTCAATAAGAAAAGTCAAACATCAAGTATATTATTTTAAATTGAATAAAAATAGGTTTGCAAAAAGAAGTGTCTTGTTAAAAAAAGGAAGAGAAGAAGAGCCACCGATACCTACTTCGGAACCGTCCAGACCAGCAGGTCAAAACAGAGAAGATGGAGTACAATTACCAAGTATCTGGAAATCATTCTTCACATCCCAACGGAGAACAAGGGACACGTCACGACAGAGCGGAACGGTTACGCACCAAAGGACACAGGACGATATATTAACCCAGGATGAGGATAAACTAGTCATTTCACTACTGAAGAAGATCACGACAAGATGATGGAAACGTCAAGCAATTCAAACTTTCTACGCGGCAGAGAACCCGAGAACCGAAGAGCAGCCATTAAATCTACTTTTATTTTGCTTTATAGTAGGCAATACAATATTTTCTTATTGCACACATGCCTGGCAGAATTAATATTTCATATCAAATCACAATTCGTCCACATATCATACAGTCAATGATAATTACTACTGTGCAGGAAAACAATAATCATTCTCATCGTCATGGACGATCAAACAGATTGTATTTTTTTTTTAATTAAACCTTCACCATTCATCAATCCCGATAAATCTCTCTCAATTTATTTTTTATTATATTTTTTTGTGTTCTACCGTTACATCGCGCACGCGAAACTAATTTTATTTTGGATTTACCCGCCGACCTCTGGATTAATTGAATACCCAACTAATAAAACAAGATTCGACTCGATGGAAATCCTCCCCCTATTTTCTAGCGGAAAATAATTGCACCATTATGCCGCGGGGAAAGGGAGGAGGGAGCGTCCACAGCAGAGGGTGATTAAAAAAATGCAACGCTCCGTGACGTACGATGCTCGTGCGTGCGTCGAAGCGGACGCGGAGAATCGAAGCCCAAACTCGATTTTTTTTCGCTTTTATTGTGTTTGTATTTGTGTATTTTTTGCGATCGCATATATATATATCACCATTATCGATCTAAATTGGTTCTGTATCTAAATTAGAGAAAATGTTACCGCGCGTATTTTTACGGTGCGCAATGATTGGATCTCCGTTGCAAAAAAGTAGCAAAAAAATGTGCACCACAACTGTTTAATTCAAGCGCTAGGGTATTGGGAATGAAATGGATTTTTTTCTGTTTACATTTTATATTTTCCCCATTCGATTGAAGTGAATATCCAAACGGGAGGGCTGTTTGTAGTGATTTTAGTTTAGGCAGGTGTAGTGTAGCGAAATTTCACTTCCATTTAATCGATTCCAACGTTGAACTTCAATTTTTATTTGCGGCAATATTGGATGAGAATTTTAGATTTTTAACGTCACATTTATATTCTATTAGTTGGTAAAATATAAGAACAAGTAAACCCAAAATTTATTCTGTTGGACCAGTAAACTCATCAAATGGCATCCCCACTTCCCCTCTTTGTAATAGAAGCTTCTGCTCACCGTGACAGAATCTATCTAATATGAAAAACCCTGACGTAAATTTACCAGTTCACTCCAGTGCTTAACGCAAATCTGAGTGTTTCCTTTAAAAATTGCAGCAATGTTGAATGTAGCAGTCTGCGTTGTCAGATCTGTGCTGTAGCAGAGTTATGTGCCTATCAGTTTAAAAAGAAATCAGAGATTATTTGTACAATTTGTTTATTTGTGCCGCGGAGGACGGGACAGATAACACTTCATTACTTCAATACTCCTCCTCTTAACAGAATCAGCAAATAGCGTCCTTTTTCAGGCCTATTTAATCGACAATGGTTAGTCAACAGACTATCATTTTGATAGTCTTCCGCAGTAGGTCTTTGGTAAACTCAGACTTAAACCCAGACCGCTGTCTTAAGAATTCTTTTATCTGCCTTTGTCCTGGTGACTTCTGCCACCAATTCTCCTCTGGCTCCTCGGCCAACTGATTTCCCTTCACCCCTATGTGACTGAGAACCCAGGCCAATATTTCCTTTGGGTACCCAACTCATTTAGTGCGCTTACGCAGTCGCAAACCAGCTAATAGTTAACACTTACTGTTGAGTTGACCGCTTTAAGTGTTGCCTGGCTGTTGGAGAAGACAGCGACGCACGACAGTAACAGTTTCTGCTACACAAAATGGCGACCGCTCCGTAATATGTTATTGATGTAGCCATCATCATCAGTTAGTTTTTCACTTGTAATTTTTACTCCCTCTATACTTTTGATTCTTTGAAGTAATCATCAATATCTGAAAGATAAATAGGGAACATGATTGAATAATTTTGGACAATCTTTTCTCCTATGATGACTTCACCACGATCTAGTTGATCTCATACGAGGTATGAGGGCTACGCAAATAAAAATCGCTTCTATTGTTGTCAAAGCCAACTTCCATTAGAAGATTACACAATCGAGTATGGCCATCTATTATGCATTCTAAGGCGGAGTAAAAACGACGTAAAATTTTAATATTCCAACACGAGAGAGTAGGTATTGTTACCTGGCAAAGACATGCAAGGAAGAATGGGGAAAATCCGGATTAGGGTCATCGATTTTCCTGGAGAAAAACCTTAGGGGAAGATTATCGGTTACAGTTAAGGTTGGTAGTAATAATGTCACGTGCATAAGTTATTAAATACTCAAAAGGGGGTATAAGGGAAACCCGGGGGATACGAAGCGGTTGCGGGGGGACATGAAAAAGGGGGGGGGGGATCGCTGATAATTCCCATCCAATATGGATCCAGTTTCGAACGACCCTTCCTTTAATCTTCAAAGGGCCGTGTTTGAAGGGTGCCGGATAGAGAAAGGATGATTCCCAAACGGAGAGCGATATATATATACGGAAAGTGGTCATCGCTGAAGTCCCGGAAAGCGAGCAGACACATCGTCGCTGTGTTCCTGCTATTGCCGCTGGTCTCGGAAGCGGTGTGTATTGAATTCTGAATTTTTCATCACAGGCGGCCCCAGGCCGTCATATCGCTTTGATGAAATCACGATCGGTCAATTAATATTAAATGTCAATTATGTGGCGGGCGCTAGCGCGAAAAAGGAACAACCGGCGTACGTGGCTAGAAAGAAAGGAAAGAAAAATAATAAAAACGACCCGAGGAGAGCGCAGAAAAAAACGTTCCCGTCAGCTTTCCCTCTATCTCCTTCTCTCTTCGCGTTCCACGTTGGAAATTCTTTTTACTCGCCCCTTTTCAGCTGAGCGGAAAGCCGCCTCGGGCCTAAGACCTGGTGTTTCTTTTTAATTAGGGACCTTGTAAACAAACGGGCCTTTTCCTAGGCGACCCTCTCCAAAGCGATTTTTCTTTCTGTTTTTTTCCCGTTCTCGTTTGAGGAGCCGAGTTTGTTAACTTTCTTTTTAGACGTGGAATGAAATTTAAAAGCGTCCCTTCGGAATTTGGGAATGGAATTCGAAAGGACACGCAATTATAGGAGATTGGAGCAATCTAAAGAGATACTGTTCGGGACTGATTGGTATGAGAGGGAATTGAGACGAAAAAAAAAGAAAACAAACAAAACCGCTTGGTTTTCCACAAACCCGACAAAATTTATTAAATCGGAATCAAAGAAAAGAATCGAAATTACTCGATCGTCCACAAAGGAATAGGAAAATTATTGAAAATAAAGCAATAACTGCATCCATTCAAAACGAACAATTTTCAATATCATTTGATTAAAGAATGCTTGCGGAATTTGAAGACATAGCTGAAGCACATGTTACTAACCCTAAAAAAGAATATTGATTTTTTGTTTCGGAATTGCTGAAATGCAGTCACATCTACTATGGCAATCGAAACACTTACGCCTTAAACGTAAATAGACGATGTGTGTATCAACATGCGTCAAGGACTCATCTGTTCGAAACGGTCGAAGAAATGTTCGGTCTTGTTCGACTGACGAATGCAACAGCGTAATTAGGATTTTCCATATTGTGCTTGCTAACGGTGTGCGTTATTATTCTCTTAGTTTCATCTGCTTTTCTTTAATCAAAAATGCCACGGTACTCAAATACCGAATCAACTGATATGATATTAATATATGGTGAAGCAAGAGGAAATGCTGAGGGGATTCTTCAATTGTACCGAGAACGGTCTCGGTTTTTCTTACTTAATGTTTTCTTAAGGTGATGTTATGAAGTTTTATATTAAAGTTTTAAATGAAACACTTAATCAGGAGTAACATTCGCCCCCATGTCCCGAGATTGATTGACGCAAATAGGGTAATTACCTAAGTTTCTAGTATTTGTGTTCTGCTCATTCTGAGATCTTCAATCGATACCATTCTTAAAAAATGAAAATAATTAGTATATTTCTCTCAATAAAAGTACTTTCAATTTAGTTTCTAAATAATGTTCTTGTTCGTGTAAGAAAGAACTGCGGGTTATATTAGCAAGGATGTAAAAAACCTTCTATATGATTTTTCTAGAAGAATTGTCTTCTTGATATACGCACACACTCTCTAAGATTTTGAAATCGTTCCCTTTCCCCCCACCTCGACCGATTCCGTGACCGTAATTTGCAAAGCATCAATCACTATCAATACCTGCACGTGTCAAAGACGTTTTCTGAACAACTCTGACTGGGCGACGCGAGTTAACCGTCCAGAAAGTCAGATAACGCGAGGGCCGTGAGAGATGACCGATGATTAAGCAGAAGACCGAATGCCGGCCCCGAATTCCCCACTTCCCCACCTCCGAGTTGTACGAATAGCAGATCGTTTGTCACCCGTCCGGATAACATCTGCGTGAAAGATAGCTTTAATTTCGATCGGGTTTAATGTCCGGGAGAGTGTATTGATGATGCCGTGCCGGCAGACAGGGCGGTGCGTCTTAGATTAACGAGGCTGTAACGGAGTGGCATTGTGTGGGCGCTAAAAATTCAAATTTCTAGTTGAGATACTAAGATGTTTGTTTGAAGATGAACTTGCATCAATAGAGATTTAATTGCTTAATTTTATTGAGGCGGTAATTTAACGAGAGTGTAACGGAGTGGCATTGTGTGGGCGCCAAAAATTGCGACTTGTAGTTGAGATATTGTTAAGTTGTTGATGGTGTATTTGAAGAATATTATCAACGTTAATTAGATAAACACTGAAACTAGATTAATAGCGATTTAATTGCTTAATTTTATCTTGTACATGGTGCGGATTTAACGTCAAAAATTTGATGAAACAATCACCGTTGACATTACGACAATTTAAATGCTCATAAAGAACAATTTTGGCAAATACACACATTACTTGTCGCATTTACGAATCTGCAGTCGTAAATTCTACCCTCCCATATCATAACGGCAAACAAACACAGAAACATAATATTGCACCCTCTCCACTAACTAAACGAGTTTGATATCAGGCGTAAACCAGAACCTCTTGCGTTACGTCAGTTGAACTAATCGCCCTCCTTGATGGCGTCGCTTACTTACGTGCGAGCGATTTACGAGCAAATCGATTAAAGACTACTGAAAACCGTGTCGCCTGTACTAAAACTCCCTCTACCCCCTCTATCTTGCATTACAGCTCCCTTCGCATTGTAGGGTTGCGTAATTACGGTGCTTATACTATAAAGTAGGGCTTCGCCATTAATGACGTTATAAAAACTAAAGTCACGCGTTAAAAATACATTAATCTAGATTCTCTGCGGGCGGTAAAAGTTTCGAGATACAACAAAGGCTGTCTACGTAGTCGCGTTATCTTATTTCGCTCGTTGTATAGATGCTATAGTTCTATATGTGGGGTGTTTTTGATGTTCTCTTGGTGAATTTTTAGCATTCAGGCGGCTATTTTTCTCTGAGAATGTAATTAATTAATGTCGGTAGGATCTGTAGTGTCGTACAATGGTAAATGTGTAGTGAGGATATTATTTTAGGAATATGAGGAAGTACGAGATTCGGCAGTTTGAAAATGTGTTTTTAGTGAAAGATGTACAAGAGAAATATGCAGTGCTTAGTAAAGCATGGGTTTCTGGAAGGTTGGATTACTCCGTCTACTGCAGCCTCTAGGACCTATTTACGGTTTATGTGCTATTTATGTATACAAATTTTGGTATTTCCTATTTTAAATTTTTTGTATGCACTATTTAAAGTTCCGATTTGGTTAAGATTATTCTCCTAGTCGTCGTAAATTAATATGTAACGAAGTGGAGCAGATATTCTTAAAACGAACAAAAATGTTTTATCCCTATTGTTGCTCAACAGTGCACGATAAAGCCCTACTAGGTACTGAAAAAAAAAAAATTCCCTCCCTTTCCGGTGTTCTTAAGAAATTAATTTAATTATTAAAAATAAAATAATAATGCGACACAGCATCGTGTTTTTTGACAAAGGGTAACGCAGTTATCGATTTCATTTCTAGAAAGCCCGCGTTCCACCTTGGAATACACCGTCTAGAGAAAGTGGATACTCCTTGGCCGCGGTCTACTTAGACCGCACTCTCTAGAGAAGGTGCGTACTCCATGGGTAGCAGTTCGCTCTTTCATCGCATAGAATTATGGAAACATATGAAAATTTAGAATTGAGTTTCAATCGATTAATTTATCATCTGTGATATTTGAGTCGCGTTTGTCTCATTTTAAAAGTTTCGACGGTGCGCGACTTGTCAAAACGTCAAATTAAAATTTTCACAAATTAAGAAATTACAATTTATGAATTTTTGGTTTATTTTTTTTTTCAAATGCGTCTCGCTGTCGTGAACCTACGCGTCTCGCTGTTGTGAACCTACGCGTCTCGTTGTAAAAATTTATTTTTATTTTTAATTTTAATTTTTTTTTCAAACGCGTCTCACTTTAGAAAAGACTCGACGCTGTGCATTTCGTCATAAGGCCAAAATTTAACGTAAAGATTTCTGTTTCATTTAAAAATACTGTCCAAATTTCTGCCATTTTTCGTGGATTTTCCAAAAATTTTCTTTCATACAAACCTTGTCCTGATAATTATGAACACACAAAAAAAATCAGCCAAATCGATCGAGCAGTTCTCAAATTATGCTCCGTCATACATGTGGCAATTGACTTTTATTTATATAGATTGCAATAAATTTTCCCCAATATTATTCTTGAGTGTTAAAATTTATGACACCCTATTTCCTTCATAAATCTCTTACGTCTCAAATCATGACATCTTGGGCCTCAAACTTGTAAAAGGAATACCATTACTGCCAATTATCAATCCTTTTAAAAATACTACTTTATTTACTTTTCTCCAAGTGGAAAATTACTACCATCGCGTTCTTACATTCCACTTTAGTCGATTCCCATAAATTTCCCATCATTACTACCATACTAACTCCTAATTGAAACGGCCCAACAGACTTTAATGGATGATTCATAACTTTATGGATTTCGACTGGCGACCTGCTTCTAGACGTGCACCGCGTATACTTGGGATTAGCAATTCATGAGCTTCCTAGCGTCGCATATCGATAGAGACTTGTTGACATTTCACTACGATACGCCCCCCTCCCCTTCTCCTTCACCCCTATGGCACTCCACCCTTCGACTATCGCTTCAACGGTTTTATACACCGTGTACATGACACGGTATCAGTTCGCAATGCGTTGTGATTACACCCGATAAAGCAGGGCGCTACTTATCTTACTTATAATGATGTAAGCTGCGATACAAAAAGCGGCTTTAGAAAAGAGAAAAGTTAAAAAAAAGTAGCGGAAGGAAGGCTATATAACAAGTAGGATTTAAAAAGAGCACTTGTGGATCGAGAAAGATTAGAATTTACGAAAAACGAGGGTGCTGTATTATATGGGTGTAGAAGTGACGCAATTACCTTTAGAAATGCTGACATTTACAGTATAATGGACTGGAAGTGTGTTTAGAATTGTTATTATTCAAATTAGGTGGCATTTAGTCGGGATTGAGGTGACCTACAGCCTTTCGCAATAAAGTACTTGAATGCATAAAGGTAGAAAAGTATCCGAGGGAAGTTTTATTGCCGACGCAATTGGATGATTAAATAAGCATATTCAGGCATTTCTTTGTGCTAAATTGTTAAATCACACAAGAAATACCTTTCATGTAAATGGCACCCTTTCATGTTTGGATAGGACCAATTTTAAATACTCTTTCTTTTATCATTTTATAACTTTAGCAAGGCACAAGGTATATACATATACCGCCTATCTTAATTAACATTTTCTATTATCTTTAAAGAGCTAAGTAAGGTGAATTGATCGTTTTGCAAAATTCTCTTTTCCGAATCATCTTATTGATTAATAATCTTTGTCTACAATGATCTTCAAACTAGACTTCATCATCTATGTTCGTTCGTGCAATTGGGAAAACTATGCAGACCATTCAGAATCTAATTTTTGTCTGTCTGATCAGTTTGCTAACTAAGTTGCTAAAAGATCATATTTTGGAAGGGTAAACCTTGACAAAACAAGATATTTTCAATATAAAAAAAAAATTGATAAGCATTTTCTCGGAATTACAAAAAGAAGTCGGTCTAGAATCCAGAATCATAAAAAAAATCATAAGCACTACCTATCCAGTATTGCAAAACAATTAATTTTATCATTACACAAATTCTTATGGATGTCTGTTAATAAATAATATTTTTTTTATTGGAAAATCGCTCTTTTATTTAGTAATCAGCTTAACAGGACACATTGATGATCATAATATGAACACATAAAAATTATTGTTATGATAATAATTGTTTTAATGAAACATTTAAATTAGGACTAACACACTCCTCCCACGTTCCGAGGTTGACTAAATTAAAAAATATTGTTATGATAACAAGTGTTTTAATGAAACATTTAAATCAGAAGTAACACTCCCCCCACGTTCCGCGGTTGACTAAATTAAAAAGTATTGTTATGATAACAAGTGGTTTAATAAAACATTTAAATCAGGAGTAATACTCCCCCCACGTTCCGAGGTTGACTAAATTAAAAAGTATTGTTATGATAACAATATCGAAACTTTTACGAGAGAAGAACTTATCTAGAGCAACGAAGACCCGTGCATATGAAACAAATAATACGACCGGTGGTTTTATACGCGAGTGAAACGTGGACAATACCGAAACAAGACGAAGAGAAACTCGAAATCTGGGAAAGGAGGGTGCTGAGAAAAAATCTTTGGAGGGGTGAAAATGCAGGACGACCAGTGGCGAAGACGAACAAATAGAGAGCTGGAGAAAATATATGCTAAACCAAGAATTACGCAAGCGATCCGATCACATAGAGCAAGATGGTTGGGACATATTAGACGAATGCGGGAACAAAGGATACCCAGGAAAGTGTTGGAGGAGGGAGTTGGTGGAAAACAACGAGGAGGGCGGCCAAGGAAAAATGGCTGCAGGAAGTAATCAAAGATGTGGAGGGGGTGGGAGTGACATACTGGAGAGAAAGAGCAAAGGATAGGAAAAAGTGGAAAGAAGTCACCCCAAAAATAAAAACCAAGGGCCTCCAAGGCCTGTAGTGTTGCTATATATATGATAACAAGTGGTTTAATGAAACATTTAAATCAGGAGTAACATGGGGGGAGTCCATGTTCCGAGGTTGACTAAAGAAAATAATACGCCTTGTTATATCCGGGAATCTGAGTTTGGGAAGTGCTTTGTATCTAAGCCCGTCGTCGGGGTTGATCAGTCCCAATGGGGTGGTCTGTCGATATGAATTTATTAAACACGCTCGTTTGATAAAAGTGAAAAAGGTGAGCCTGGGATACTGAAACGTATTTAATATACTTGAAAGTTTAGTTATGAAAGTGAAACATTTATTACGTTAAGTTTACCTATATTTGAAAGAAAAATTAAAATTTGTTTAAAGGAGGGAGTACAATATAGTAATATATATATATGATCAATGATTTTATTCTCTCCCTTCGCTCTGGGATATTATTTAATTATTTAGAAAAATCTATGCGCCCTACACTGTCTTTAAAAAAAAAAAATTTAGCAATTAAATTGATCTTTTTTCCACTTCGTTGGTAAAACATAAATTTAATCGTTTAAAAACGAATTGATCCGCTCTTTTTTTCGATATTCTAATTAAATAATTTAATTATTAAAAAAAATTAACATCCTGGGGTTGTAGAGAGATAATTTTGTAGTGTGCCAAAGAAACTGCATTCAATTTTAACTGCACTCAATCATTAAATTTATTTTTATCGTACGTCTTCTTCTGTAGTGCGGCTAAAACACAAAATAATTGAATCATTTACAGAGAAATTAATCCTTTAATTAATAGCGTTCTAGATGCTAAATCACAGGAGAGATTTCGATGAGTTTTCAGAAGCACTATCACCATCACTCCCACTAGATAGAGATGTTGTTGGTTATTAGGGCTTGTGGAATTAAAAATACAATTTCTAATAACGCAGTTTTATTAACACGATCTTACTATTAAGAACATCGACGAATAACTAACTAAAAACTAACACTGTTAGGTAAACCGTACGGGCAAGTATATTGGAGAGCGCGTGAGTCATAAGCTCCAACAAAGAAAATGCACTATCGTACAATAGGGTTCTTACAAAGAAGTTGATTTGTTTTTTTTTTGTGTTACTATTTCCAATAGATGTCATTAGCTGTCCATATTTTGGATTACTATCATGCGTTTTGGAGACTCCATTTTAACCGATTCTCACCTCTGACCTCATTCTCTACTTTCACCTCCCACTCCTACCTCCTTTCATTTATATACATATACCTTGACATCCATAGCTCGATAAGCTTAATGCTTACGAAAACTTATCGACAACGCTACGATGGAGTTTCCGCCAGTCACTCAATACACCAGAGCGTCTACGCCGCTCCAAAGTGTTCACCCCCTTAAAAGCTAAATCGCGGTTGGCCTAGGTCGTGTTCACCGTGATTAATGAGCGTCGGCCCGTCAGAGTCTAGTCGCTCAGCGTCGTCGGGCTGGCTTTTTTTTCCCGTTAGAGACGCGCAGAAGGTCTTTAACATCAGTCGTTACGGCACACGTCACCACAAGGTGGAATGTAATGTAAAAAGCAAGGACGCAAATTGGTGCGGCTGTGCATGTGTATATGGGGTTGTCGGTGTGAATTTACTAGGGGAGATGACCTTGAAAAGTTGTTTTAATTATATTTAATGTACGCGCATAATTTCGTATATAGTAAAATATAATAGCAAGGTAGTCTTACCGTGTAGATTTTTAATGGAGGTGTGTAGATAAGAAAGTATCTGAATTTCGACCTTGTAGCATACTTCAACTTTGATAAATTGGATTAGATGTAATTAGGTTTGGAAAGATTCAATAAAACCAAATCAACAGTTTTTGAGAGAGATTAACAAATATGCACGGCGTCTGCTTATAAAGATAAAATTGTTACCCAACTCCGCTAAAGGCAAGCCTCCTAGACTTCTCCAAAAAAAAAAACCTCAAAGATTCCATACATTTCTTAAATTTAAAACAAAATTTGGATGCGATCCCAAACAAAGAAATGTATGTAATCTCAAAGAAGTTTTCTTTTTAACCCTCCTCACATAGAAAAAAAAAATTGGAGCTGGGTACCACAGCAGCGCAACGATTTTATTAAAAATAAAGAAAATACTCATTTAAAAAACGTGACTTTATTACATTTCCTCCAACTTTTCTCGAATAAGATTGTTGTCTGGAGCGTTACCTAACCACACTCTCAACCCCTTTATTCGCTAACCATTGATGGAAGCAGAGTAGCTACCTAATTTACTTTGCTACACTCCACCGTGCATATCCTAACAGGAATCCCATCTTCGGAAAACGCGATTTCCCTAAACCTATCAGGTTTTATAAAACTCTCCGATGTACTTCCCGACTCAGTCTTTTGCCTCTTCCCCACTTTCCAACCTCCTTTCGCCTAGTATATTAAAATTCGAACCTCGAAGATGCCCGAGCGATATCCGGCAAACGTTGGCACCAATAACCGGGCGACTTGGACAAAGGCAGCGTGGAAAATACGCCGAAGCGTTTCCTCGGCGAATCTTAAATAATATTCCGGCCGCGAAGAAGAAAAAGGAGATCGCGCAGGGTTATTGCTTTCCGATTTCTCCGATGACACCATTAATTTGCATTACGGTCGTGGCGCGTTCGACTAAAGCGAGGAAGGCGAGTAAGTGGGGAAGGTGAGGGAGGAGCCACCCTCCACCGGGCTTTCTTGAATTGGAGCAAGCATGTGCAAGATTGATCGAAGTATCTGTTTATGTTATTTCTAAAATTTGATACGGGTTAATTTCATATTTATAAATAGAGGCTGGATTACATGCAATTGCTTTGATTGTTTCTCTGATAAATGTGACTGTACTAGTGTAAAATTGCTAGGAATGGTTCTGCAGGAAGATATGTTTTGGAAAGTTCATTGCCAAGACTTTGCAAGAAAGATTTCTACTAGAGCTTATTTATTTAGATCATTGAAAGGGTCATTCTCACACTGTATAGTATGCTAAAGTGCAGAACTGGCTTAAATATGGGGTAAATCCCACGTCACTCACGAAATATTTGTAATAATATTGTTTTCGGTACTCGACGACTGTTTGGTTGCCTAATAGTGTATTAGAAAACTGCTGCAGAATATAGCAGCTTTTTTTTTATATTGATTAGCTGCTACGTACTGCTAATGGGAGCTAGCTGCTACAAGGTAGCAGCTTGCTTCGCAGCAACCCATCACTATCAAAACATGATATACATAGACCAGCTGATATTCTCCACTAAGCAGTACGGCAGGATAACATGGGAATAAGACTATTTATATTAAAATCACCTATTTGACAGATTCCTCTGCTACAGCTAGGTTACTTAAAGTGGATTCACGCCCGCATTTATAAGCCCAATCAGATTACGATCAAATCCCTTTTTAAGGGTCAAGGGCTACCCGCCCACGCGGTTAATTTCACCATAGTCGTGCCGTGCCTGTGAATCGAAATGCTCCCATTAGAAAGCAATGGAAACAATCTTGACTGTATTGTTTCTGTCCGTGATATGATTTGCCCTGTGTGACTGTGGGGGTGATTCCACCTTTAAGGCACTTATCTACCTGCAGAGTAATTTATTTCTTCTATTTTGCAATATGTCAATCTATTAACGAATATAACGATTTCATCACTTGTTCATCTTGTCTTACTTTGTTTTGCCTGCGCCATCTACTGGCTAAAAAAGTTCAGATTATTAGAGAAGTATAATATCCCATCGTGCACATACCCGAACAATATTTATAAGGATCTATTAAATAAATGCTTTCTTGCTAATCACTGTAATGAATATTTTACCTCGTGTAGGACTTGAACCGGACATCCCTCATTGACCGGATGGTTGCTCTGCCAGTTGAGCTAACGAGATATGTACGGGCTCCACACATTTCAAATGTGTGGAGCATTTATTTAATGATTTCACACTGTAAGAAGTGTATTCGTTGAACAGAACAAATTGTGCTTAACTCCTTTTTAAATTTTTGTTTAAAGTATCCAACGGCTGTTCTTAGCAAAAAAATAAAAATCCACTATACGCAAATCTTTTATAAGAAATACCTAACTATTTATCTTAACTTCGAAGGGTTATCACGCCCCATAACTTAAAAAGACGCCGGTCGCTGAGAAGACCTCTGTGCACATACACAACTAAACTTCTACACCATTTCCAGCTGTTCCCCAGCGATACATTGCCAGTAAGTTGTGCCACCCGGCGAACAAAGAACATGTCGCTGTTATAGTCGGAACTAGGAGGTGTCGTTGTGCTCTCTAGGTGTGCGTATCGATCTCGGAGCGGCGAGCCGGCCGGCTAGCTAGACGTAGTACGTGTTCGTGCTCGCTTAATTCGAAAATAGGAGCGGACAGAGCGCAACAGTGGGGCGCGTAACCCAGTTACGGAGCTCGTGCCCTAGCGTTCTTTTTCTCCTCTCCCTTTGTTATCGTTACCATGTAACAGAGGTGGCCGCTGAGCAGTCGATCCGACTTTAGACGTCACGTGGGATGGAAATTAATTAAGGTATCGGGGTGAGCGGGGACGAATCGGAGGACGTGAGCCCGATGGAGGATAATGGGGCGCGCCAGTTGAATATAGATGAGTGGGAAAATATATTTCTCGCATTGGCGGTATCAAAACATGTAATTTATAAAAATAGTAGTAGAGTAATGGAGCAAATACGGTACCTAACGGCACTCTATTTGTTCAAAAATTACTTCCACGAGAGTGGTAATTTTGACGAAACGAATCGATATATGTACAAATTCAACCTAGGCAACCAACACGAGACATACGAGCGCCCTATACACCGCAGTAACATGCACGTAGCTAGCTGGGAGGCAAAAGCAAGACGCAGGTGCCACTATCCCGTATACATTAACGCGTTAATGCTTCGCCGCTCGCCAGATAGAGTAATAACAGGCCTCCCCCACCTCCACTCCTATGAGATCCCCTCGCGCCTCCATCCGTTGCACGCCTGGCTTATCTAACCCATTATCAGTTTACCAGGGGGTTGTATGGTGGCGGCTTAGGAAGGATATCATTATCAACCTCACAGACCGCGCCGTAGAGACTAGGTTCTGGGTGGTGGTGAAGAGGAGGCGTGGATAAAAGGGAACGCGGATACTCGCGCAGTGGTGGATTCGTACGTTACCTTGGGATGCGATTTGTCATTATTTTAAGTGGTTGTGTTGTACGAATCGAAATGATATATGTATCAGGATATAGTGGTGGGGGATCTTACTCAATGGGGTTGAGTTAGTTTGGGAAAGCGATAACGATACTAAATATTATTACTAAAAAATTCAGAAATATTTGAAACTTTCTCTGGCTGAATACTCCACCCTGGGATATGCTCAAAACCATTTCTTTTTAGTAAGAAGAAGAAACATGTTTGGGAAGGAGGGGGAGGGGGGTCAGAACCTCGCTCTTTGCTATAACGATTTTTGGATTTCACTGTACCTACACCATTATCACTAAAAAATTTAGAAATAGCAAAGTAAGTTCCAGCAATCTCGGTTTTGGACATTTTTTTTTGAAGAGCAGTAACTGGCAAAAGACCAACTAGTAAACTTAATTTTGGCTTAGCGATTGATGTTTAGCAGAGGTGACCAGCTTTTGTTTGGCGAATTGATCACTTCGTCATCTGATTGTCATAGCAAGTCGCAAGTGCTTATATACCAGCTCAGATTTTTTGTTGTTGTGGGAGCCATCTGACAAACTCTCCGATAACACTGCAACCTCTTGGCTCTTTGTATTATAGTTAGCTCAGACTAAAAATATGTTTGCTTTTGGAGCATTTTCTCAGTAAATATGTGAATGTTGGCACCTCTCGTCGCAGATTATCTTGGAAATCTAATATTTAAGATCACTAGATATCCTATAATGTCCCCGCCTTTAAAATTCCTCGATAACTGTAATCGGTAAGAATTGAGGACAATGGTTCTCTCTACTTAAATAGAATAACTATGAGAGTTTTGGGCCAAGATCGTATAAGAAATAACAAAGGGGTTTGAGAGTATTTCACTTCCTGTTTTTCCGGGTGTCATCATGTCTCGATGCATTGCAGTTATAGTATATACCTGTTCAAACAGTTCAGGTAAATAGCTTAAATAGGTAGATAGACGGTTTCGAGAGGTAGACAGACGACTAACAGGTAGACAGATGGCTTCGACAGGTAGATAGACGACTGGCAGGTAGACAGACAGCTGTCTGTTGGAGGTGACAAGTTGGACGGCTTTGGTTGTAAGTAAAAGAGGTAGACAGATGGCTTCGACAGGTAGATAGACGACTGGCGGGTAGACAGACAGCTGTCTGTTGGAGGTGACAAGTTGAATGGCTTTGGTTGTAAGTAAAATATAAGTATTAAATTATCCTTCTATAAGATGTTAATACAATTTACTATATAGATATTCTAGTCTGTAGTATAAAATATGAATCAATACGGTATATTTTTCTCACTGCGTCCATTTCTATTTTCCTAGGGGAGCTGACGAAATTTCTGGATAATCAGCTGACACAATTTGGACCATTTTTTTGCTCGCAAATTGAATATCAATCTACCCCAATTACCACCGAACACACAAGGAACAAAAAAATGTGCAGAGCATATATACGACAATGTAAACCCCCACACAACCACATTAAACTTTCCAAACATCAAACGCCCATTCATAACTTTGAATATACTCCATTCAAGGGAATTCGTGGCATAATTTCATTTAATTACCGGCCCAATTTTTCCCCTACGGAATTGCGTCGAAATTAACGTTGAAAGTACCATGATTAAATTTGGCATTCGTGTGTACGTCCATACGTAGAACGTATATACACATTGTGGCGTTTCAATAGCATTTCAACGTATTTCCGGAAAGTATTCGTTGCCCCAACGGGATTTCTAACTCCGACTAATTCCCCTAACGGTATTCCAAAAGGATAGGCCGTACAGGTAAAGAAAAGAAAAGGGGGAAGAAATAACAGGAAAAGGTCGGCGATTTAATAAAACAGGTTTGTGGCACCGCTAACTTTGAATAATCGCAAGGAAAAGCTGCGAATAGGGAGTATAGTGTTAAATCTCTGAAATGGTTAGGAAAGTAAACGCTTTGTTATGGGGTATAATCGGCGATCTTTTCAAGTTTTATTTCTTTAATCTGTACAGGGGATGACTAGAAGCTTTGGGGGTAAACCAACTAAATGATTTAACTATCGGTACACTAGTTCACAATACTAAAAGGCATTCAAAAGATGCCTCTAGCCGGTATATTTTGTTACAAGGGATCCGATCGTAGACAATGAATAGGCGCCGGAGTTTTTTTAGGGGGCGTAGACGGTCGGCCGTCTAGTAGTAGGGGTTTCCCCGTTCGTCGTCAAAAGCGGGAAAACGGGTAAACCTTTTCCGAATTTTCGATTTTTCACGATTTTTGGTAACGGACCTACAATGCCCAAGACCGATCCCCGCGCGCCGGCGAGAAGGGTCGGATTATGTAATATTGCCGGTAATCAGCAGGTAGTCGTGCACCGAACATCAAACCATCAAACATCAAAACCTTGAACGACGACGAATTTGGTGTGAAATAAGCATAAAAGGGATCGAAGAAATGGTAAAACATTATTAATTAACATTATAATTAATGTAATAACCATTATTCGGAAGGCGTCGGTTACGAAGCATGTAAATTATTATCGATAGTTGACGGATATCTAAAGCAGATAAGAATTTTGTGTTTTCTTCGATTGTTTTAGTGTTGCAACGGAAAATAATGATGATACAGTATGTGTAATTTCTAATTAAGAAAAATGTATATACAGGGTGATAATTTCACGTTTAATTATTACAATATATACAGTATGTGTAATTTTTAATTAAGAAAAATGAATATATAGGGTGTATCGACGATCCCATACCACAGGTATGTACGATGTTAGTGAAGGGTGGTACGGTTTAGCCGGTCCGCTCGCTTGGGACGTAATCCGTCATCAAACGACTATTTAATTGGCTGGGTGAACGGTCCGGAGTTTACTAGCAATTTTACACTGAGAGATGAGATTTTATACGAAAATGATGATGTGGCAATATCATCCGTAAATCCGACGTTTCGGAAAAGAATATATAAAATAATAATGGTCCTCTACTCTCTATTCGATTTGAACTATTAAAACCACAAAGCGATATGCAAATCTCTCGTTTTAAATAGAAGCATAAATTTCAATCAGTTAAACAAAAACTTTTTGCAAACAATAATGACCCTATACACGACCCCCGCGGCACTCCCATCGGCCCACGGTAAAATTGCACATTAAAATGCAAATCCACCTTTTAAAACGATCCGTATGCAATGTTTTCCGCGAAAAAAAGATAAGCCGAACGAGTTTGTTAGTTACGTCTATTAACTTCGTGCGATTTACATTGAGATATGGGTATAATTACATCTCCATATTACTTAATGCGTATTGCTTTTGTTATTAGTTGCCTCTAAAGGAAAAAAGAAAAAGAAAAAACAGGAAAGTGTTCATTTACATGTTAACCGGAACAGTATGGAAGCGGTATAAATTTTAGGTGGGGGGTGATTTGCGCGTTTTACACGTATATATGAGTGTGCAACGTATGCGCGGATTTGATTCATGCGCGGCCATTACTGGGTAGGCAAACGAGAAAGCTCTGCATGTGGTCTTTTTTCTCCTCAAAGGCGGCCATTTAAATGCAAATTACGCGCAGATGAATACAACAATGGAATCTGCAGTTTATGGTAATGCTTCGTGTGTAGCATTAGCGTGCTTTCACTGGATTCGCTTTACTATTATTCTGTATTAGCTTTGATGGAGTTATTAGGAAGTTATTTGTCCTGGTATACAGGGTGTTCGCCTCCAACTCTTCCAACTCAAGTTTAACTTAACTTAAACTTTATCAGTTTGTAGACTCGTTTACGTAAAATAACTTTGAAACGGTGAAATATAGAGAGAAAAAAAAGATTTAATGACGAACTTGCATCGTTCAGGCAAGTGCATATAACCACATATCATTGCAAAGATGTTTTAGGTGGCTATCAAAATAATTGCTAAGCAAATATAGAAATCTATTTAAAATAAAAAAGTTTTGATACTTTTTCCTTTTGTTTTCCTTTGACAACGGAAAGCTTTTTTCTTGATACATTGTGCCAAGAAGACAACATGGGATCTAAATGGGCCAATGTGATGCATGTCTTTCAAACGGCACACAGTAGAGCCAAATTCTCTTATAATTCGCAGAAATTAAAGTACGTATACATATGCTTCGTTTTTAACTGACTTAGTTTTTATTATTGTAAAAGCTTATTTGGAAGATATTTCTATTACATTTATGACAATGGAAACAGTTGTATGTTTTTCTAAATTTTTACCCAACTTTACCCAAGCTTAATTAATGATTGAGGTATGTTACTTTTATCATAACCCTCGTGTTCATTTTATCGCTTATATTTCTTAGAAAACGTACCTACTATAAAATTGCAAAATATGTCATATTGCAACAACTGTCATCATATGTTCTATCGAATAAATCTTCGCGAAGGTTAAGATGAGAGAACTCCTCAGAAGCATACTTTTTAAAACTACCCCTAGTAAACCACCCTCTAAGAAACATACCCCAAACATATTTTTAACATTGTGGTCGAGGTGCAGAGAGTTTGGAATAGAAAGGTATAAACGAAAATTGCATTCAAGAAATATTTAATACAAGAAGATTATATCAATAATAAATAACAAAGGCAGATATTGTTGAAGGCCACAATTTGGCGATTCAAATCGACCAATTAATTTCCTGTTAGTTACTGCTTTAATGTTCATTGTAACGGAATTACATACATGCCGAATCTTATGACACTCTCCATAAATTATTTTTTACTAGAAAGTATATCTTTAGGGTTCTCTTAAAGACTATTCATCGACGTCTCCCTCGATCTTATATCTTTACAA
The DNA here is from genome assembly GCA_949128085.1 of Cetonia aurata. Taxonomy (NCBI): domain Eukaryota; kingdom Metazoa; phylum Arthropoda; class Insecta; order Coleoptera; family Scarabaeidae; genus Cetonia; species Cetonia aurata. The sequence continues at coordinate 38,527,720 of OX421886.1, read as the reverse complement.
ATATGGGAGATATTGTTACGTGATCGCATTGAAAATCAGTAAAGATCATATCACTAAATCAGTGTAATTTTAAACTAAATTTAATTAATTAAATAATTATATGTTAGACATGACAATTTCAATCAAAATCTTGATGTTACAGACACGCACTTTAAGCCCCCTGTCTTACCGATAAGCACCTTCAAAACAAGTTTACCAAGAGCTCGGGCATACACTGTATACATTAATTGTTTCCGAGGACTAAGATTTTGAAGGCACTTCAACTTCGTAACTTTGTAATAATGGAAGCCGTCTCGCTTTTGTGTGCGTGAATGCACCGAACATGTATTAAGGATTACTCTGTGTTGGTTACTTTGATCGCTAGTTCAGTAACTAACGCTGCCTGTGCTGTCTTAACTAGTTAAAGCGACCTTAATAATTAAAGTTGCTGCATGTGCCCGAGGACCGAAACTTTTGTAGGCTAATAATGTGGGTATACTTCACTATAGATCTGCATGAATGACACGATTGTAAATTCTTTTTAAATTATTATTGTCTTCTACTCTTTTTTACACATAGCGTTTTAAAAAAAAAATCCCCATGTCTATCCTTATTCGATTTCAATCCAAGAGAAATCACTTTTTATTTTTAGCTCCTATAAATTGCTAATGATGAACTGTGCTCGATTACGCAACAGAAGCACAGAGGTCACAACAAGGAGAACAATATATGGGGAATGGAATTTATATTGCTTTGCATCTGAGTTAACAGTACGGAAACAAATCGCATACCAAAACCTAACACAGAGTGTAATCTACGTTTATAGTCGACTAGGCATGCTTATAAACACAATCGAACACACAATAAAGGAAATTGTAATACAGAATCATATCCGAAAATAAATTTAAATAAATAACAGCGCCATCTGTTAACCCTTGTATATTAAACCGCTATTTTGAGTAAGAAATATCATCTGCCGAACATGAGCGTAATATAAGCCATTAGGCATCCATGCTTGTCTGGCAATCTGGTCAAGTAGTGAGCATCGATTGCCTGGCATTTCTAACCAGGACGCGTCCACCCTACAAAACATGCAACCCCTGCTAGAACTGTTAAGAGAGGGTTAGGCAAGCCGGTCACGTGCTCCAACTTTTGAACCTTTCGAGTGAAGCGAATGAATACCAAGAACACCTCAGAATCGGGATGTGGACAGACCAAGAATAAAATACTTTTAGTATATACCGGGTGTCCAGCCTAAGATGTAACGGTCCCTAGCCGATTTATTATTGTCTTCTTGAAAAAATGTTTCAAATAAATGTTGCCTCGAATCTTATTCTAGACATGATAAAATTAGTTTCAGAAATGGCGGACTTCCGGTTGTACCGGAAGTAACTACTAACTTTATTATTTTAAATGGATCACCCTGTATATTATTACACTTTTGGATTCCTTGTTAAATTTAAATAACAATACGTTAGGGATACATTGGGGCTAAGTTGTACCGTTTCCGAATTACATAAGGTTTTTTGAAGAAAATGACAATTGTGGTGTCTTCGGTGTTTGGAAATACCTCAGGAAATACGACAGTTGGAAAGATGCGGTTTTCGGTTTTCGCTTAACCATGAAACAGCGCATGTCTTTTATTTTAAAATTGTTGCGTTTAAATCACAGCGTTATTAAATAGTGATTTGTAATTTTCGAACTCTAAAATCATGGATAACTTGATTTTTTTAAATTGTTTATTGCATCGTCCTCGGTGCTCATATCGCCTCGTTTAAACTTAGCAAACCACTTTTCAACGGTTGCTTTTCCTGGTGCAGGGTCCTAATAATGTTTATCAAGCCAAGCCTTGAAATTCCTTTTTATCCATTTCTTTAACGAACAAAAATTCCTTCACTCAAAATACTATATGTCACAAACTAATTGTACGACAGTTATCAAATTTGTACACGTGTCTTTTGAAGGTTAGAGCTAACTAAAACTCATATTAATTTAATACTAGTAGCGCCACATATGTGTCAGCCTACGAACTTTTCAGCCCACCCGATAAATTCCTAATTACAATTCTAAATGTGATAAAGCACATTAAACAATTTATCTTGGGGAGAAGTAAAACGTTGCAACATCTATTGCAATACCGAAAATACACTGAGCTAAGGCCTGGGTTCGGCCTATAGCTAAACAAAAATTACGTCGTGTCAACCTGGGTCGGCGAATATTTTCGAAAAAAGTCGTCTGTAAAAAGTTTTGGTGTCTACGTTTCTCACCGCGCTTTAAATAGACTTTAAAACTGCTAAATCAATGAAATGGAATTAAAATTTATGATAAATGTGCTCCCAACTTAAAGTAAATATTAAAATAGATTATCCATTGGTATGGAACGCTACAATTTTAAAAACAGCAGTTGCGTCACTATTTGCCAACAAGCCTGTATGCCGGCGATACATTTATACGTCATACGCAGAAATTTGCATTAATTCCTAACTAATTATAAATTTTATTTAAACCAACACAGTAATGTAACGAGTACCCAGGTGTTATCAGTAACGACCGAATGCCCGTAATGCAAAAATATACAACACATAAATTCGTAACCGTGCATTCGTGCAAACATCATACCAACACGCACCCGAAACCGCGTCGCACACGTTAGTAAATTCGACTGTGCGCCCCCGGACGCAGAATTTCAATTATAGCACAATTAAAGCATCCCTGGGATTAATTACATGCACCTCGAATGATTGCGGCCGGTACGATCAATATTGAAAATGTTAATTACTCCGTCTGTGAATTAATAATTACGGGGTAGATGAGTGTATGGTATGTGACCGGACGATTAATTAGCGCACGTATTTACAACATTACACGTGGAGGTGTAGCAAATCTGTCGTGCTAATAATTTCAGGGAATATTGAAATTCAAATTTTCCCGCCTCAATAATAAATGTGTATTTTAGAGCGAAGCATGTTCTGCGGCTATATTTCGAACCTCAAATGCTTCTATAAAGGTGGTGTAGATTTTAACGTGCGCAGCATTGGTTGCATAAGCAGTGTTTGTTTAATTTTAAACTATTTTCTTTAAAATAAAATTCATATTTTGTTATATTTATTTATTCATTTTTACAAACTAAGCACCGAACGGCCACTAAATACTGCTCCAACCACTGCTTAGCTTTCTTTAATGTGTTATACGTATTTCCTTCAAAAGTTTCCCAATATGCACCTTCTATTATGCTTGTCACGCGTTTTATATAATACAACTACTATATCTGCGTTTATTACGAAGGTGTAGGTACAGTGAAATCCGAAAATCGTTATAGCAAAATCCCTTTCACCCAAAACGTGTTTCTTCTATCGCTGTGTATGTGTGTAGGAACTTATCTTTGCAATTGCACCGAAGATAGTTTTATTTGTCGATTTATACATACCTGCTAAAATCAAATAATTTGCCAATAAATCTAAATATACAGTGCAGGTAACGTCGATTCCCCAAACCCCAACACGTCGCACGCGAACTAAGGCAGTGTAAGTTTATTTACAAGAGTTTTCTGTTTTGTTTACAGGTTGCGCCTTCCTGACGTATTTCAGTCCCGAAAGTGCACTCAACGCTCAAAACGCCCTGCATGAGAAACACACGCTACCAGGGGTAAGTTTTCCATTTCCCACTCTGCATTTAACTACGTACCGCATTAAATGAAACTAGAAGGGAGAGAAATGCAACAACGGAACGTGCGCTTATATATACACTGAGAGAAATAGGTAGTACTCTTTAACATAAATATAGTATACTTTAATATATTTTATAGCTCCTATAGGGACAATCATATTTTATATTACCGGTGACAATATCTGTATAGTAAATATCTGTGAATACTTTTTATTAACTCGTATGGTAAAGTGTACTATATTTGTATTATTAATTTGAGCATACATGTTAGTAAATGTGAAAAAAATGTCTAGTAGGGCTGACTATATTTGATAATAACTGTTAACAATGAAAACTATAATAAATATAGTTTAATAATTTTTAATTATAATTAATTAATATAATTTGATTAGCCGGTGACAGCCGGGCGAATTGCCGTCGTATCGGGCAGGATTGCGGGAATCAGACCGGCCCGTGTACTGTAGAGTACTATCGGTATTGAAGCGCCTCGTAATTCTCGTCTGTGGGCGATTGTCCACAGTACTTTTTACACGACGTTAACCATGTATAAGCATCATATAGATATTACGCAGCCACATTTACCGATCACAATTTACATTGAGTACGAATTTCAAAGATTATGAAACAAGCGTAGCGCCATCTTTACGACAAAAGCTGTAGTATCACATATTTATGTAGCTAAACCAATTATGAGTATTATGATATTCCTACTATATAGATATAAAACTATACAGCATTCATTTCATTCCATCTCATTATTAATGCCGTTTTCAATAATCAAAGTAAGGTGACTGTTGCAAGCACCTAACCTAACCTAAATAAACACAACACAGTAAATTTGCTACACCTGTTATTATAACTGTCTTCACTACATTATATGCAATTTATTATATTCACTTGTTGTAAACTATTGTAAAACATTTCACTATATTTTGTAGAAGATTGTCACACAATATTTTTAAACAATTTTATTGCTTTTTTTGTAACCGTGATATAGGAAAATGCAACGCCGTTGTTCTAAAATTTTGCACAATAGTAGGAATTCTTACTACAATTTCCGTCAAACAGTGAAGTGTAAATATTACAACATGGATTTTTCTCTGTGCAGACACAAACATGCACCGACACGAATACGTACACCTGTATCACACGTACATAACACGTGTGAGTGGCAATACAGCTTATTGGTCGATTTCTTCGGTAAAGATCGACAATGAATAGAGCAAGGGGTGGGAAGAGCGTTACGAACATTTATGTTAGAAATTGAATATGCATCGAATACCTGGTAACATCCAGATTTTACCTCTTACTATAAGCATGGTAACATCTAGTAATTGGGTTTTGGAACCTTTGGTGTAACACCTTTGTCAGTGTGATAGTTATGGTAACATCTGGTTATTTTACTCTTAATACCCCACATATTGTCGTTTTGACAATAATTATGTTACTAATTAACATAAAGAGATTTACTATCTAATTTCTACAATCCATTTTTCTCAGTGATACCAAGTTAATACACACGTGCTAACATCAGTGGGAAACGACCGTATTTCAGAGTAGAAAGTCTGTATCGTGATTGGGAGAGCGATTGTTGCCGTGTTAAATTAAATTTTTACGACTGGTGTATGCAGACATTTATTTCATATTAATCTAAGTACCTACAAATATGTTTTCATAACTTTTAAGAAGAAATTGTATTAGATATCTGTATTTCTAATTTTATTTCTAGTCTACGTAATATTTATAGGAAACTATAACATAAATAGTTATGGTAATTATCTAGATTAACAGCGATTCACATAATTTGATTTCGACGTTAGTACATATTACATCAATGCATGTACTGACTAATATAGGGCACCGGGTATTGGAATGGCCGCCATGATTCTATAGGTTATAGAAATGGTAGATTAAATATAAGAGGCTGCAGCGTTTTCACTAAAAAAAAATTATGAAACTACAAGAAAATTGTTTTGTTCATACTATTTTCATTTAACCTTGGAAAAATCTCTCGAAGACGATTTCTTTCTGTCTATATAAACTGCTCGCTTTAAATTACCAAATTGTTAAGTCTGTGAGTACCGTGACTCATCACATCATTTTAACCGTACGTATTTATAATACAAACACTTTGTTTACGAAAATCGAACGGCGGTGACCTTGAAGCACGTACCATCATCACCAATCGTTAACTTTCGTTTTATCTCATCTCGTTTTTCGGGGTCGCCAGAACTCCAGCCCGCTTTTATAACCTCTTATTCATAATGCGCTGTCGTAAAGGCGGGCATGACATAATAATAGCGTTTGCCGAATTCTGCGTATGCAGTCACCGCGCGCTCGTAAAAACGGGAAGAGTCGGTTAGCGCATGACCTGTGTGCCATGAGATGACAGATAATCGTACTGTGTGCGTGAGTTGATGGAGTTCCGAACGTGATCTTTACGATTTCCCGAAAATCTGCACAGCGACTGCGTAAGACAGGACCGGATTCTGCCGTTACCAGCGATTGATCCTTAATGGCAGGGAAATGTGGAAGCAGCGGTTTCAAGCAGATGTACTACTTCTAGTTCTTATGTTGAACTGTCCTAGAATTTAGACGACAGCATTGCAGTATTTTTCGTTCTGGTCATATAAAAATAAAGTTGGTGATGTTATGATTTTTTTACGTAAAAGCAATCCTGCATTTTTGCTAATCGCAGAATCTTGTTGTCATAGGATTATTCCATATTTCCATTACCTTAAAAGAATATTTGACAGCACAAGATATACATGTTTTATTTTCTTGTTTTGACAATTCACCTTTTAGTAAGATAGTCTGAGGATGGCCAAACTGGGCCGAAACATTGAGATATTAATATAAACAACTGAATGGATTGAACTATATTATTAATTTTTTTTCAATAAAGTACATGAGTATGTATTGTCTGTGAATATTTAAAAAAAGAAGTAATTCATTTTTGTTTCATTTTAGCTGCATCCTCAGCTTGCGTACTTTTCTCATTTCTTTAAAAAAAAGTATACCATTTGAATTTTCGAAACTTTTTGGCCCATTTTAAGTAAATCTTAAAACTTTCTACATCATCTTCTAAACGATTTGTTGAAAATTCTCCTTCTGAACATATAGTTCTTCTCGACCAATAGCCCAACTGGCAATTTCTTCCTCTGGTATGTCCTTATCTAATTGTATAGTGAGTTCTCTAACTTCGTTTATTTCTTTTTCAAGGTTGTGTAAGGTCAATCTTTAACAAAAATCCAAAAGAACAAGTGAAAAAATCCCTTACCACAAAAATTAAAAGATACAAATCTAAATACGTATTTCGGCAACTAAGTTGCCATCTTCAGTTTAGTTCAGTTTAGTTGCCGAAATACGTATTTAGATTTGTATCTTTTAATTTTTGTGGTAAGGGATTTTTTCACTTGTTCTTTTGGATTTTTGTTATAGTTTTCAAGCCACAGTCTCCACCCATCAAAGGAAGGTCAATCTTATATGATATCTGCGATAGGGGTGTGCAATCCTGCATGTATCGGCATCATTCACATCTCTGTCAATCAAAATAGGTTTCCATGATTTTTTTATAAGCTCTTCGCTAATTTTTTAACTAGCTTTACCTAATTCAAGCACTACATTTTTAAGATTAACTTTTTCACGTTTTTTTTTTTTTAAATATCGTCTGTTTCAGACGCAACAATTCTTTTTAGAAGGCTTTTTCTATAGTTCACCTTAACTAATATTTAAAATCATTCCTGGAGGTACAGCAGCCCCACCCTTAAAATTTGAATGGAGAAGATGAGTCTTATGACAACTCATTCAAAAGGTCTTTTGATTTCCTTAACGGCAATCTGTATCAAGAACTAATTTTTTTTAATCAGTAACCAACAAGTGCATAATTTGGAACTTGACGATTAGAATTTCAAATGCTGTCCTGACATTAGGCAATTTTTTTGTACTAACCAGAGTAACTCCTACTTGTTTTTATCACATTCAATTATCATTTTTAATGTTGCTTCCTTTCCACTTTTTTTGCTTCTTGTCTTTGCTTTAGACACTTATTTTGTACGGTTGCGTTTGCATTGTTTAGTGGAGTTTACTTTTAGTTTAATCGTGAATTCACAATAAATTAATATGGTCTATTCTATCCAAGAACGTGTAGAATTAGTAACTTTGTATTATGAGAATGGAAGGTCTGTGTAATACAATATATCGAATTGTATGTTCCCCATTAAGCTCGTCTATTATTTCCATATTTGTCCTTCTTCTATACATCGCATTCTCCATTTTTATCCCACCTAGTAGTATCCTTATCTTTCTTCTCTTCACTACCAACAATATATTTTGGTCCTCTCAAGTTAATATCATTGTTTCTGTGGCATAGGTCAAAATTTGTTTTAACAAGGTTCGATACATTCTGGCTTTTATTGTCTTAGATAGATGTTTACTTATAAATGTTTTATTGTCGTAGAAAACACTGTTCATCTGTTGTATTTTTTTTTTTCATTAATTTCTTCACGTCTGCCTGGATATCGTTATTCCAAAGTATGTAAACTTATTGACACTGTCAAAGATATCTTGTCATAGAGTTACCTGGCACTTCATGTGTCTACCTTCGATCTTCATGTATTTAGTCTTATAGCGTTTTCGACTTATTGCACTTTACGCCTGGAGTATATCTATCTCCCTTACTAATATTATGTATTAAATAAGATGGAAATACAATCAGTGGATAAAAGTGCAGTAAGTCGAAAACGCTATTATTTTTGTTGGACTACCACTATGGACCTAGTCATAGTGGTACAGCCATCCAGATATGCGATAATTTGCGCAACCTGACTTATTATGCTTCGGATTGTATATTCTATCACGATCTTGAATAAAGTGGCAGAGGAAGCATCCCCTCTAACACCCCTATCGAATTCTGCCAATACACACTAAAAAATATTACACTTTTCCTACGGAAAACTCCTGTAATGTATAGAGTAAATTTACCAAAAAATTGGGAAATTTACTATAAAACTTTAGGTAAATTTCCCAATTTTTGGTAATTTTACCCTATACATTACAGGAATTTTCCGTAGGAAAAGTGTAATTTTTTAGTGTGTACTATTCATAACTTTAATTCCCTTTTTTTCACGCAAAGTAATTTATTTAAAAAAAAAAATTATGAACAAAAATAATTCTCTAGTTGTTCATTCACTCAATTCATCCTGGAGCCGGCTCTGCGCCCGCACAGATTTAATTAAAACAAACGCACGCACACAAACAAAACAGAAGATGAGTCCTCGTGCGTTAACCTATTTTTAGCATCCGATCGGCCGTGGAAACAAAGGCGAATCGCGAAAACGATCGACATCCGATGGACGCGTCTGTCCCCGTTTGAATTTTGGCGGGAAATTCGAATTTTCGAGCGGAAAGACGGCAATTCTCGCATTTCCTCTGTTTAAGTCGGCGCAGAGGAAGTACGCCACGGGCACATATGGATCGTATTGGGCGAGTTTTACGGCCTAACAGTTTATTTGTAATAAGTAAGTAAAAGGAGCGGATAGTCTATTTTTGGAAGGTGCGCGCGCACCCCTCGATTTCGTAGCACGTTCCGCGTAGAGGCGGGTAATATAAACAAACATTTCCGACGCCTCTCTCGGTCGAAGCGGTGCGGCGGTCGACCGCCACTAGCGTCCGTAGTGAGTGCCGTGTCGTCCGTGACAGCTCGGCAGCAGCGGCGATAAGTTGAACGCTTTCGCGCCCTTAAAAGAGGGGTTGGAGTTGGTGTACGGCGCGTTTTTCCGTCGTCTGTGCGTATCTCGTGTTTTCCTTCACAGTGGCGGCGCTGGCTTCCTTCTTTCTTTATTATTTGACTTATTGTTACGTAGATATATTTAAAGTGCGTTTTGACGTCTGACGGGGAAAAGTGAAAGTTAAAAAGTTGGGTTTTTCACCGCATATTCATATTACAGTCCTGGTGGCGTTCCCGTTTGACTATTGAGTTGAAGTAGACGTTCTTGGAGATTAAACAAGATGGATTATGATATGTTCATATACCCTGACCTACTCACCTATTACGATGGACCCTTGGTTAGTAATTATCTTTATATAGGGGTGATAAGCCTAAAGACCGGTCTAAAAGGCACAAAGAAAACCAGAAAAAGACACTTAAAAAGGCAAAAAATTCTGACAAAAGGCATTAAAAAGACATATTTTTCTAATAAGGCATAAAATGCCAAAAAAAAATTGCATAAAAATCAGATAAACAACTCAAAAATTACTGCACCTAACTAAATAACTTTTTATTTTCACCAACTATAAACAAATATATATAAAGAAAACTCCCGAAAATGGTTTATCTAATAACATTATGTTTTTATCAGAAATACATTTTGAAACCAAACCTTTATAAAAAAGAAATTACTAATCGCGAAAATAACTGATTATTAAAAGCCGTTATAAAAGTTCCATATTGTAAAGTCGTGTCTTCTATCGCTTTATATTCTTGTGAGCCGAGAAACTTCTCACAACGTCGACACTTGTAATTGGTGCATAGTTGCATTCTGTTATTAATGCGGGATCGATGGTAAAATCAGTAACAATTTCACCATTAAAAATTGTTACAATTCTTCATTTTTACGCAGGAATTTCGCTTAATTTATTTATAATTACTTGACCAATACGTCCTTGTACAATATACGTGCAAGATTGAAAATTTTTAATCATCTGTACTGCTTCTCAAGTTATTTTATAGTCACTTACATAATTGTACTTGGTTTTTACACTGCTCCATTTAATTAGGGGGACACTAAGAATGGATTTATGGCCGTACATATGCAAAAAATAGAAACTCTTTATTTGTTAAATGAATACAACAATGTAGGGACACTAGGCTTTGAGGTTACACAAAATTTGAAATAACTGTTGAAAGAAAGTATGTTTTTTAAGTTGAGTGGTGCTGCAAATGCACGTTGATTCTATTTTTTTGACTTGATTTAATAATGTGCTCGTTCTCCCCTGGCCACAATTGTCTAAATAGGGAAAAAATAATAGGTGAGGACATTGAAAAAGGCTTAAAATACTTTGGATATATTAAAAAATTATAAATACTTGTAATTTAGCTGAGGCTTATATAGTATATTTAATTGGCGCCCAACGTGGGCCTATGCTCTCATAGTTATTAAAAACAGCGATCATGAAATTCCATTGCAAACTATATTTTCTCCTATTTAAATCTGACATAGATATCAAATCATCTTACAAAAATACTTTACCCGAAAAACGTGTATTCCCTTGTTAATTTAATTGACGTTTCAGTATTCGTAATAACGAATCGCTCCAATCTCTTCGGAATTTATTAGCCAGAAATGTATTAATAGAAGGATCTGTATACACTTCAGATACCACGAAACGATTAATTCGAAGACATAGATTGAAGCAGATCAGTAACAGCGGCCAAAACCGTTTGGGTACGGCCAGAATCGCTTCTCCCTTTACTCACAGCCGATCGGCCATCTGTTCCATTATCGTCGGCGCAAGTAGTGGAGCCCAGAAACCGGGGCCGTTATCGCGAAATATGCTCCGCATGAAAGTGGCCAGGCGCCTGCTCTACCCTCTTGAATGGCTGGCAGATATTCTCGGCCGAAAAGGTCCGTTCGCTTGTATGTATATGGTCCGTAAATAATATTGGTATATCGAGCGAAAGGGAGAACAGTTTGTACGTCTTTGACGCGTTCGGTTATGCAATTGCGTGGTTGTACTTATATAAAGGGCTAAACTGTATTGGTTGGTGTTGATCGTTAAGGATATATTTGCAATAATAGTTGTTAGTTTCATCTTCTGTTCTGCTTTTTATACATTATGCGTCTATAGATGTCCACAGATGTTACGATTATACTCTACCAAATTGTGTTTTAAATATTACTATTTAGTCAGGAAGGATTGCTGTAGCGTTAATACCACGTGATGCACAATTTTAAAATTTATCTTACCGTTTAATTTAATTCCTTCAGCATAGCCTCGGAGAACAGATTTACTATGCCTTTCTATTCTATTTCAACCGCATTCATTATAATGGGGGTAATGATAAGATGATGCAACAAACTCTCACCGACGACGGAAATGGCGGGACACAAAATGTTGCGCATGCTGTATGATTCACACAAACCTATCCATAAAAAAGGCAACAAGACAAAGATAGAAAATTATCGCCCAATATGTCTACTTTCCACATTAAACAAAATATTAGAGAAAAGCATACAAATACAACTAAGTAAATATCTATCATGTAATAACATCATACATAAATATCAATATGCTTTTCAAGAAAACTCGGGAACCATATCTGCTACAATTGACTTAATAAATAAAATAAAGAATGCAACAGAGAAAAACAAGACGGTAGTAGTGCTTTTTCTAGATATGAAAAAAGCGTTGGACACTATCTCCAAAACGAAATTAGTCGAAAAAATTGATGCTCTGGGGATAAAGAACGCAAATAGAAACTTAATAAAAACATATTTATCAAATAGAGAACAAACAACAATAGTAAAAAAAAATAGAAAGTCTACATCTACAAGCAGAATATGGAATATCCCAAGGAGGGAATATACCACCGATATTGTACATAGCCTATACAAATGACATCTTTAATTTGAAGATCCACGGAGAAATATATGCATACGCAGATGATGTATGCATCGTTTGGTCAAGCAAGAACGACGAACAGTTGCAGCAATATATTATAGAAGATGTGGAAAAAATTGAAGATTGGTGCTATAATAATCTAATAACGATAAATGAGAACAAAACAGAGTACATGGTATTTACAAAAAAAAAAAACATATAAACCCACTTTTAACATCAAGATTAAAACACAAACCATAACTCAAACCTGCCAAATAAAATATCTAGGATTAACCATACAAAATGACTACTAAAATGGGATACCCACGTAAAAAATTTGATAAAAAGATACACTATGATTATAGCAGGAATGCAGAAAATTAAAGATGTAGTACCAGAATATCTGAAGAAGTCTGTGTATCACAGCACATTTACGTCCTATATTAGCTATCTAATAAACATATGGAGCCATACAACTAAGCAAAATTTAAATAAATTACAAAGATAGCAGAACAAGACACTAACTAAAGACACTGTATAACCTGGACAAATGGACACCATCAAAGGACGTTTACGAGAAGACGCAAGAACTAAATTTACAACAATTAATAACATTCAGAAATCTCCTTACAATACACAAAATCGACAACAAATTAATGAAAACTGATTGCAAATTCATACCTAATACAGAAATACACACACACACAAAATACGAATACGAATACATTCATACCTAAAAACAGAAAACACCATTCTTTAGTGTTCAATTTGACACTCAAAGTTTTTAACCAAATATTCTTCATAATGTAAAAATTACGTTTATGCTGGAGGATAGATAGTTTTTACAACAAGTTTAGAAAACGTATAAAGAAATTTTGGGTATGTATTTGCTTAAAATTGTGCTTTAAACTTGGCTTTTAGATATTTAAAGCTAAGTAGTATTTAAACAGTTATTACCTTTTTCTTTTGAAAACTTCGTTTAAGGCTGCCCTGAGATTTTCGATTGTGGCTTTTTCTATAAAGTTTCGCATAAAAAGCCGTAATGAACACTTCTTGTTCATTACCTTCATATAGCAACAAAGCAATACCTTCATTATATCGTACAAAAGAGCGCCCGGCTACCACTCATCATCATCTTTCGGTCCGGTTAATTCAATTTCAACTTTCCCAAGTTCCACTGGCTCCTTTCTTAATTCGGCTACAATGAAACTTTTCCGAAAGGGGGCACCACTCGTCCCCCTCCTCCTCGTCCCGTTTCCGGCCCACCACCGACTTTTTTCCATTGTTTTCACTACCACCCGCGCGCCGTGAGTTACATCCGTTCTTTCATTCGCGCTCCACCCTGGTCTCCTCGCGCGTAACCCCCGCTCCCTCTTAATTAAGAAGAACAGGAAATTTCGTAGCCGCACGTAAGAAACGCGGCGGCAAGGGGGGCGTTGAGGGGAATCGAGGGGGGGGGGAGCATCGGTTGAGGGAACCGAAATTCTGAAAAGAGCGCTTTCTCCTCGGCGTCGTCTTAATTGAAATTTAAATGAGTGCCTCACTCACTACTCTTTGCATCACCCCCCTCCTCCCTTTCCCCCCAAAAGACTCCCCCTAATACAAGCCGCATCCATCCGTCCGCATGCCCGCCTGCCTATCAAAAAAATAATTCCCCTAGCGCGCGGCTTAATTTGAAAGTCGAATTTTAATTGGTCCCGGGTAGATGGCGGCATTGCCGTGTCTCTCGATTAATATTCGACGAGGCATCATCAGACGTAGAGGTTGTCTCGTCGATGGGATGTTTTCCTTGCTGTGTGTGATGGAGTCTGTCCAATTACAGTGGAAGTTATGCTTAGATTACCAGCTGAGAAGCATTGAGAGTAGGTCGCATTGTAGTGAGAAAATTTTGCTTCGCTTTTGTTGGATTGTCATTGTCGATAAAACGCTAAAAATTTTCGAATTATCGCAATGAAATATTAATGGTATAAATCAACGCTTACTTTAAATACTACTAAAATTTACACGGGCTAAAGGAGATATTTAAAGAAAACTTAAATAATGTCAAAAGTAACTGTCAAAGTCATTTGCATTTAAAAATTGGGTATCTTGGGAAAAAATTATAGATATATGATGAACATTTTACAAAAACTTTCAACATTCTGATATAATGCACCACTGGCCTTATGTAAATGTAATTACCAAGGCTCGGTGGCCCGTACGGGTGACTCATACGCAACCGGCGAATATGAATAAAAAACCTTGCTTTTTCCAATTCCAGTGGCGCGCTATGGAATAGACTTTATCAGCGAGCAGTAGCAGGACTTGTTCACTAACTTCCGGGCCAACCAATTTTGATAAGTTTTCTAGTACAATATTGCTGATTAATCCAGCATTTACACCTTCCATTGCTTTTGTGGGTATTAAATAGGGATTTTGCTCAATAGTGGGATGCAATACCACAATAATTAGATTCATGACGCAGCGATATAAAATATCCAGTGTTTCATTCACACTAACCCATAAATAGTGATCGGCAACATTTTGCTTGATTTTAGCTAAAAAAACTACACTAAATTCATGCCACTAAAGAAAGGTTTGGCTTCTTTCAATATAAAGATAAAATAGATAAAATAAATACTAAATGTATATAAAAAACTAAAGATGTATGAATACGAATATTAATAAAAACGATAAATAAAAGCCAAACTCATGGGAAAAGAACTAAAGATAGATTTGTACATGTAAAATGTTTAAACCTAGGAAAAGACAAACGACAATATATACTGTAAATGCGTAGACATATTTATCTCGGATATCAGACCAACATATAACTTCCACTATCAGTGCGATATGAATTATGCAATCCCAATCCCTGCATATAGGAATGAACGGGAGGCTATGCTAGCAAAGCGTTCCCGTACGGTCTACCGAGCCCAAACAACATTTTTCTTTAAAACAAATCACTTACGGAATGTAAGCAGCTAAAGTAACGCAGCCTTAAGAAAGACTATAGATCTGTAAAGAATATTTCCGTGCGCCAATGGAGATTGGGCAAAGAGACCAATATTTTGCCACTATCTGATCATTACTTACGTCCTTTTTCTTAGAATTGCTGTCTATCCCTTTCAATATTGTATGGAATTATGACAGTTTGAAATGAAAGGTTGCTGTGTTCAATATACTGGTGATCAAAGATTTAATGGTCGCATTTTCTGCAGCAAGAGTTGATATATAGGAACTTTTTTTGTGGAAGGGACGCTGCTTATCTATCCATCATAATTGTTCCGGCAAACTTAAGGATTTGTAGCGAAGATGTAGATTTAAAAAAAAAGAGGTACGACCCCATATACACATGTTCTATCTCTTTATTTCCTTCCACTCTCTCCGTCTCTTTCTAGCACGCTATACGCTAACCAGAAGCGCGTCTACGACACGTTATATTATCTGTTTATAAAATATACCGAGATCTATAAACAAAAAATCTTTCTATTTCGGGTCGGACGGTTCAAACATTTTTAGTTCGGATACTGTTGGCCGTAAAATAACAAACATTCGGGGGGTCGATGAAGGACGTGAAGCAGGGCCCCGCGCGATCGTTATGCCTATTGGAAATATTTACCTGAAGTCCGATATGGTCACGCGCCTTAACTCGGCCGAATTCTCAATATCTTGCTTACTATTATGGGTGAGTTATTGGTTTTCGGGTTTATGCGTAGTTTTGGTTCTGTTTGTACTACCGTTGAAATATGGCGATGATCCGTGGCCTGTTTTCGCTTAAGTCGCTGAGTTATGTAAGGGGAATGGGTGTTTAATAAGACGGATTGCGAAAAACTGGATTTGCGAAAGAAATATATGTACAGGTCTTAACTTAAGTAATGTCGTTGTCTAAAAGCGCTGTGATTCCCAAAACTACTCAGCATTTCGACAAGCGCCCGTTTAGATACTTTACTTTGCTAGATGTCAATAGAAATGTCAACGCATTTGTATACGTTAATAATACCAATTTAAAACCGCTTATGGGTGCAATATGAGTTACAACAAAGATATTTTCAAAATATATGTAAATTGCAAAACACATAATACCTGTTAGGAAATCGCTCTCCATAAGATGACCTGTCTACCTGTCTAAGCTGTCTGTCTACCTGTTTAAATCGTTTGTTTACCTGTCAGAGCTATATGCTTGAGTTACTATAACAAATATCTACTCTAATTGCAGCACAGCGAGACAAAGTTATAGATATCCGAAGAAACCAGAAGTAAAATGCCTTCAGATCTCTATGTAAACCGTAAAGGATTTTACGCCAGAACCGTCCTAGCTATTCTACACGTGCATAACTCTTATAATAAATACGGATGGACACTGGATATTAGACAATGTATTGTTGTCCATGGAATAAGGCTATTTAATATATGTAATTTTTCAATTTTTCTCTGCAATGCGGCATAGTAATGATAGCAATTTTAAAATCTGTTATTACACTGTATTGATTTCCAACGAACGACTATTATAACGCAACAATAAAAGATAGTCATAAAAAATTCACGACAATAACTCCCAGATGCAGCTATCCACACATGTAATTTATACAATAGTGAAATGCAATATGTATTTATCGTTTACGCTTTCATGTCAATACTAAATCTGCTTTAGAAATTCTTGCGGTATTGGTGGTATATTTTTGCCTAAATAAATTGCAGAATATGTTTGTAGGTACTTTCCGTGAAAATCTAGAATTTGAAAGCAGATAGATTGCGAATGACAGCCCACACAAGTCAATGTTGGATTTTTTCGTGCGGGATTTTACAAAAGATACGGTTTACAGCACTGTGTCGAATACTCTAGAAAAATTATGAAATGAAATATAATTATCTGCCCTAGAAATTACACCGAAAATTGTGTGCGTCGACAAAATTGGTGGATATTTTGAACAATTTTTACAGATTTGTTATTAATTTTTTGAAATACTTTGATGCCCACGGAAATAACTACATTTTTTTCATATGGCGTAGATTTAACACTCTTGGATGCGGACTTTTTCATAAACGGAAAAGTCGTGATTTATGCAACACTCAGTGGTTTCTACAATCGTGCCCAATTTCATTCAGTAGAACAAATTTTCTTCTTTAACATTTTGTCGTATCTCTAACAACAGCCGAGATTTCTGGGGTGAGAGCTAAACTCAAACAGACTGTATATTAAAAAAGATCTACAGGCTGTTTAATTTAATCATTTACTTTGTGCTGTACTTACATTAATCACCCTGTATATTTCAAATTACATTCAGAAGGCGTATCTTCAAAATTAAAAATTTACGTGTTCGAACGTTTTTCATGAAACTCCGATAACATGAAACACGATTTTATTCAATAAGTGATTACCACACTGTGTATATATAAAAACTATCATTAAGGAGTAAAACATTTGCCACATTGTCCAACATCGTCCGCAACTCACATCTTGTACGTGCCCAATTACTCGTATTAGATGCACATGTTACAGCCCAGCTTCTAGTGCTGTCAATATTTACTGGCACTCATCGAATTGGAACGAGCCAGTGAAGCGTACAACAAAAAAGCTAGCAAGAGCTGGCTGCACGACATACATACATAGATACGTTTGCTTGTACGAACCTCCAATAACCTATAGCGCATATTGGATCGAACACGTGTTGACCATATACCTTGATATTACAGACGCGTTGTACTACATAATATGCATGTGCGACAGAAATCGCCAAACTTGTACGCACGCCTCTCTTGTTTCTAATTATAGTGGCATCGCCGTATTTTAGAATTTGTTTATTGAATTTGAGCATATCGTCTTCGGCGCTGGTGCGCTCGTGTGTATGTTAAAGCATACCTATCTTGTGGGTTGTGCGTGCGCTGGAATATTCGGCGCTCGCGTCTGCTTTCTCTTGCTTGTACATTGTACATGCATGTACAGTGGAATTTATCGTTTGGCAATATCCTGTTTTTACAATCTGCCAAGCAGTTTTTACAATGATCGGATTTAGTGACGTGACTAGAATGAAAGAGATAGTGAATAAATGTTTCGACATCATGTAATATTTTTGTCAGGTCGCATAGTGCAGTGTAATAAATTAGCCATTCGCGTCATCATTTTCGTCGTTGTTAAGTGAAAATTTCTTGCCTCTCACTTGTAAAAAGACTGGACGCTTCGCGTCTCGCAGTAGTTCGTTTGAGAAACGATTACGACCCATCTCGATTAGATGTATTTTATTATTTATCGTGTAAATAAAGCTTACATTCAATATTGAGAATTTTGAACTAATAAAAAAATGTAACATGCCCGAAAGAATTAAGCGTTTATGAAAGCATTTATATCAAAAAAGAATTTATTGAATGGCGAACATGCCCCGTTGTACCATTCGGTGCTGATGTATTTATTAGGGTAAAAACACATTTTTTTCCCATTTTGTATGAGTGCAGAATTCACATAATTCTAGCAGGTCAAAAGTAGGCGGTTGAAGGAAAGAAGCACTTGTAAATATACATTTAGGGTATAGGGATAACGCAGCATGTTTAGATATTTTATCGTTTATTCTTTGTTAATTTTAACAACATTTTTATTACTGTGTGTCCCTAGTTTTACAATCACTCATACACAATAGTAAATACTTATTTATTATAAAAAGACATGGACTTAGATACAAATAATTAGAGTTTGAAGAGCTTCAAAGCACAGTTTTGGCATGGATTTTTATTGGTTCCATCTACTATTGTAAACAATTTGTCAACACATTCTCGTGCGATGACACATTAAACGTTTATTTATACACCGCTCATTCAATATTTCAAATATAAAACAGAAGAGAAGAAACCGACCATTAAGAACCGCATTCTCTATTTGTTATATGCACTTGTTAATAGCGTACGAAACTGCATTCCTAAAGTTTTCTACAGCAATTGTACTTTGGAATTATAAAACTCTATTTTTAGCAGGAAGCAATTCAATTGCTCAAACTTAAATCATGTTTTAGCTACCTTACCGCGTGGCACTCCTGGTTTCGTAGATTGGAAATTCTGCAAGTTGGCGCTCATAACACTGGCAGTAATAGCTTTCCGGTTGTTACAGGACATTTATTGTTCCTTCGACATTTAATAGCGGAGTTCCGTCACTATTTTAACATTTCATTCGTAAAATTTGCGGGATCATTGTTCGTGCTAAGTTCAATGGAGTCGTTGGTGTGGTAATGCGACTTATAAATATGCGAGTAGGTTACCCGTAATGAGAAATAAAAGTTGCATAGAGTAAGGTAAATTTAATGTCACTCATGTGTCACCAAAATTGTTAGTAATAAATATTATGTCCGTCTGAAATCTAAATTGTAAAATGGTAACGACTCAAGCCTGTAACACCTTATAATGACCACGAAGAGTGAAGACCAGTCGAACCAACAGGGCTACAGGAAGAACACCTATAGGTGATGCAGTCCTTTTGACAATGTACATATTATTACTGGCTTGTAATATTGTCAATAAATAGTATAGTATAGTATAGTATAGTATATTCCAATATTTCACTTCTGCGAGGTGGATATTGCATAAGTTGTTGCTGTTTGGATTGTTTCAATCATCTGTTGTATGTTGGACGATAGAAATTGTTCAAACAACACGAACTCATATTCTTCTAACCCATCGACAAGAATTTCGCGTCATAAGAGGAGGGAAAAATAATTCATAATTCTTTTCTTGTAGAAAAGAAAGGCGTTTCTTCCAATTCAACAAAATATCGATAGTCACTGATAGCTAACTCTTGTGGTTTCGGAGTTGTCATTCAAAAACAAATTATAAGTGACATAGAACACCATCATGCAGTATACCAGATGTTCACATTCCAGCAGTTTTTGTTGAATATAAACAAAAAAATTGCAACCCAGACAAAAAAATCACCAACACTACTGGGAATATAAATTAGAATACTGCACCTCACACCCGATTTCACCCTCCCCCCACGCCTATGACCCCTCACTTTCGGTCAGAAAGGAAAACGGTCGATTTTACGTTGTTGAAACATTTAGGTGCACATTCGGACGTCTGCCAGGACCTCTGGCCCTCTAGGGACCGTTAATAATTGATGGAGTGGGGTTCCCCGAGGGGGAGCCGTTGCGAATTTTTTATTCGGGTCGAAGTTCTACGTACTACCCTGTCTACGAATATGAGGTCGATCCTAAAAATCAGACAAAAAAAAAGAGAAAATTTGAAGAGTTTAAATTTTTACTAGAGTCGCTCTTTACTTAGGGGTGGAGGGTTGGGCAAGTGCGGAATTTGGAGGGTTTCCAAAATTAAAAGGGCGCTAGTGAATGTTTAATATAGCGGTGAAGAAAAATATACTTTCGTAGCAGAGGAAAGAGGAGCAAAATGTATGATCGAGTATATACCGGAGAAATAGAAAACAAAATCGGAAAATAAATAGAACAGGAGAAACGGAACTTACACTGCAACATAGATTACTAAAAGCGATAACAAAAATCATCAAGGTTAATATAGAGAAAAATAAAGTGTGTGGGAAAATACCAGTACATAAACTAAAGCAACCTGAAAAAGCACAAAGATACCAAGAAAATACAGCAGTAGAATTCATAAATGCAGAAAATATTAGGAGGGAAGGTACATTAGAAGAAGCATGTGACACTTTCATAGAGATATTGCATAAGAATACCAAACAAATCTGTGGATGGAAAAAATATACAACATACTGAAAATACAAGATGGTGGAATTAATAAACGAGAACAGCAATTAAAGAAAAAGAAACTGCGTGGAAAAAGTACCTCCAAATCAGAACGCTGGAAGACGAAGCGAAATATGTGTTGCGTCTTATTAGAAAATGGCATAAAGCATAAGAAACCACCCCTGCGTTTTTGCGTTGAGAGTTCTAGCAAAAAATCATAATTAATATTTAACAATTTAGTCCGATCCCTCAGTGTAATAGGTGATATAAAACTAATAACATTTCCACGGCTTAATTTCAAACGGAATCAGAATAACAAGAACCTCCAGTAACCAATTTCCATTCTACCATTATTTCTCGCAGTA
This sequence comes from Cetonia aurata, assembly GCA_949128085.1. Lineage (NCBI taxonomy): Eukaryota > Metazoa > Arthropoda > Insecta > Coleoptera > Scarabaeidae > Cetonia > Cetonia aurata. Next base: position 38,506,434 of record OX421886.1, on the reverse strand, counting down.
CCGTATCACTACATCTACCTCATAATAATGGCGAATAACATACATAAACACATTGAATCGTAACCAGCTGGAAAGTTTCGCTACTTCCGGCGAATACTTCGCCTTCCGCCTGGCTGCGGCGAACTTGCCCGTTCGTTCCCGCGAAGCCATTATTCCGTAACTGAAATATCGAGATATTTCTACCTCTGTCGGATGGTCGTAAAAGTTCCTCTCGACGTGTTCAAACATTTCATCCTTATACTGCGCCTCCTACGTACTTTCGTCCGCTTCGGCTCGGCGGTGGAGCTCGCCCGAGCAACCCCCCTCAGGCATCTTTATTAAAAGCCGTAATAATACAATTGCAATTTCTTCCTTCGTTAAAAGCGCAAACTTCAAGATGGGAATTGTAATCGGGAAACTTTTGAAAAATTCTGTTTCTTACTGCGGAAAGCGGATACGTGTATATAAGGAGAGGGTGCGGAGGGGAGAGGATGCTTTGGCGCTGCGGTTACAATTTTTAATCGTTATGCGGTGTTTGCAGTTTTAAATTACGTTCTTCTTGGTGATTGAATGGGTTTGCTTCGGCAAATTGGACGCAGAATGAAATTTGGCCAGTTGTAACAACGCAAATAAAAACTCCGAGAATAATTTATTGTTATACCGTGCTGCTTACATTAATAAAAAGATTGTAAGAGAGGAGGACTACAAATATTTAAATAGTGGGGGAAGGGTCATTTAGACAGCTTCAATTTCAATGTACCTGCAGAGAATCCCGAAGGTTACATTCTTGCAGTAAATTTAGAGTACCCGCAATACATTCACGATTCTTATAGCGATCTTCCATTTTGTCCGGAACATCATGTTCCACCAGAATCTAAACAATATAAATTATTAGCCACTTTATATAATAAAGAACGTTATGTTATACACTATCAAAACCTACAACAAGCTTTGGAAAATGGGCTTAAACTACTAAAGTTTAAGCAATCCCCATGGCTTAAGTCATATATACATTTAAATATTAAATTCCGAACAAAAAAATTGATTTCGAAAAGAATTTGTTTAAATTAATGAATAACGCTATATTCGGTAAAACGATGGAAAGTATTCGAAAGCGCTCCATCGTTAAACTTATAACAAATGGGAGAGGCGATACGCTGCTGACACACCACGTTTTAAAAAAGCTTATTGTTGAAAAAATTAAACAATTCACTGTAGATAACAGTGAAACCTTCCAACTTACAACGATTTTGCTTCACTTAAATTTAATGAGATAAATGAAATCATTTCTCTAAAACAACACATCTCGCTGTCGGTTCTCCATCTCACTCATACATTTATGACCATTCTGGCGAGATCTAGTTGTTAGTCGCGAGATTGTATTTTTCTTACCGCGCAGTTCTAATACATCCGTTTCAGATTCCCTAAGACGCGACATTTTCCCGCAAACGACCGTATTAGCGTCGAACAATCTTCCTCCGTGCGAGCCCCAATTACCGCTTTCCACCCGGAACTCTCGCGCGTTTCGCATGATATATAAGCCGGCGTCTTGGCGTTCTACCCCGGAAATATCCCACAATACAAGCCGTGGCCGACGATGGCGAAATGCAATAACGTCTGGCCGCGAAATCCGCATCTTCTCTCCGGCAAAATTACGTATCAGATTGCAGTTAGGACGGCGGATGGCGGAGGAGCCGCTCTGAGTCGCCTGTGGGTGGGGAGTGGGGGAATATAGAAGGGGGTAATGCGATGACGTCGCTTGCGATAACCCGGAGAGACGTTAGCGAGCTTGTGGGCGGGGGAGGAGGGGGGTGGTAATCCGTCAGGTGGCGCGGTAATCAAATTTCCAAGCAACCGCTGGAATAGCAGCCGGCGGATATTCCCCCATATTCCCCCCTGGATGGCGGTGGCGACCTCCGTGGAGACGCTAGATTATTTAATTACCAGAATTGGGGAGATGGGCTTTAATAAAATCTAGTTTTGGAGGAGTTCGTAGAGGGAAGGGAGGTGCATGTTTGCGCCCTGCGCTGTGGGGGTAATTGAAACCTTTCCTCTAAAAGAAAACAATCCATAAAGAACTTACGAAGATTTATTATTACTATTGGAAGAGGTTCCTTCAAGAGTGGGTACAGAGCGTTGCTGTTTTGTAAATAAATACAAACCGTTTGCGTCATTTAATCTGACAACGATGGTTAGCTACAAAACTTTTACCCTTAATTTGCAAAACAAAAAATATGTCATTCATACTACTGAAAATATAGAGGACTCGAGCCTGCGACCGGGTATCAGATGGATATACTATGTAGTCGGGCAAAGGGTGGATGTCCTGAACTGTACAATCAAGGATACAATGTTTAGCAACTTGTGCTTGGAACAGAAACTTCAAGTGCACGCCAGTAGAACTACACTGTAGCATTCACAAACAGGAAAAAATATATTTAGATAAAGTACCCCTGAAAGATGAATAGCTGAAATACTCCAATCTGGTGAAATTTCTTGAAGCTGTATTGACCAGACAAATTGTCACACTTATTTATAAAGTAACAATAGCAAGCAACAACGGTATTGCCAAAGACATTTTGGAAAAAAAACTTGGCAACTACAACCAAAGGCGATAAAATGGTCATATGAGGGTCTTGCAAGACCTGTGGTTACTTAAGCATTCACATGGCGTGGAGTGGTGGCCGAAACTCAAAGAAAAGTTGGGACGGGCATGTAAAAAATTTATTGGCAAATATTGGTTTCTCGGAAATAGTCTTTCATGAATGTACCACTCTGATTATTTTTACATTATTTATAGCCCAGATTTCCTGATTACTGTGTGCATAGATTTTAGAATTATAAAGTTTGAGAATTTTAAGAACACTTAAATAAAGTAACAAATGATTAAAAAGAAAGCTTTGACAATTAGAGAATCAAGAATCCAATATTTTTGTTTCTTAGAGCTCGAGAACTTTCATACAAGATATCTAGCAGACCTCTTCGCATAATTTCAACTACAAAACCCCACCCATCACTTAAGACGTCATGCACGCGCGCCGAAGATCATACATCATCCTCAGGCGCTGTTCTCTATTCCCCCTTCTCTCCCTTCCTCTCCACCACCCGTGGTGCGCTTCCGGCGAACTAAACGGAAGTCCGAGTCGTTCTCGAGCGAAAAGGTAATTTGCGAATCATCGTTTTTCCGAGCGCACCGGTCGCTTTCGCGAAAACGTTGTATGGGGAGAGGGCGCGCCGCCGCCTACACGGATTGACGGCGGCACACAGCCATGATGGATGGTGGAATTATGTAAAATGCCCGACGGCGGCAGCGCTACTAACACAATAGAGACATTAAAACCGACATAATTACGTCACTGTAATCGTATTCCGATGATGGAGTGGTTGCGTGGCGGATGAGGGGAAAAATATGAAAGATCTAACAACGGAAGTGGAGGAAATCGGAGACGATATTAGTCTTGGATGGAAATTTTTAGTGAGAATTAATACTAAGATGCTGTGAATTTGAAAAATCTGCCACCTCATAGGCGCGGGCGGTACTATTCAGTATGATGTACAATAGTCATTTTATCGCTACTCCGATGTATTTCAGCTGCACGTGTTCTACGGTCGAGTAAGTCTGTTTATCTGATTCTTATCACCCAAACCGGTCAAATCTATTTTTGATTTTAACTTCCGCTGTGAGATATCGGTTATCTCTAAGGGCTACAGCAGGAGGAAATAACAATAAAATAATACTAATATGAAATAACTACAATCGAAAGTTTTGCATCGTTGAACTAGGAATTTTAAATAAAATAAATTTATCCCGACTATCGCCTATAGAATACGCTTCAGCTTAGTTATTAATGTCTGGTTTTAAAGTATTAGCAATTATTTCTACAGTGTGACCCATTTGAAAGCGGGAATAATATAATAATAATAAATTTTCTATACAAATTTAAAATCTAAAGGATTCTTTAAGTAATATTCGTTTTTGTTAATAATTTTTGGTAAGAAATTTCTATACCCCATAGGTTCGGCACATAGATTATGCACGATAATAATTAAAAATAATACTATAAAAAGATAAGTTATGTATATATTTGTATTTTTACCTGTAAATCAGCTATTTATTTTAAACTATATCGTAGAACCAATCTCATTTGCATCTGCTCAAATGCATGAAATAAACATGGAAAATCTCCTGATTAATTTCAGTGTAATTTGAACCCTCACGATTGAATATTTAAACTGCCTCAGTACTTTGGGAAAAGGACAACTGCATAATAGATTTTGTTGTCGTGCTCTATCCACTTTCAGTTTATTATTTGTTAAACGGTGGGTGGGTAATAGGGTTTCTGAACAGGTATAATTTGGAGTAGTCTCAACATACCTACTAATTGTGTGTGTGTGTGTGTGTGTGTGTGTGATGACGATGTGTCGGCGTGGTAGTTTAAAAAATATTACTTGAGATTTACAATGTGAAATGAGGTGAGCAACCCGAGAAGAAAGATTTTTATTGCATCAAGCGGGATGGCTCCAAATAAGGGTAGATTCGAGCTCTTGTGTCGTGACGAAAGACGACCTTTTCCCCCCAAGCGCTGGATGAGAAAAATTTCCACATTAAAAGGGCACAATTTCGACACGAACGCCTACGGTATATATCTCGCCCTCTATATCCTTTCATCTTCCACCCTTTACACGTCTCCCCTAACCTCCGCGCGCTTTTTTTTTGATGGCACCAGAAGCGGACGAGAAAAAATTCCGTTAACATAAACTTCTCTCCACCGGCGGGCGGCCTAGATCACGCGTTACTTGCTGAAATAAATTCGAAGCCCTCACGCAGGCAGACACGATGAAGAACGTCCGCAATTTCCACCCTCCTTCTGCTTATAATTCTTCTCCTGCGTTTTCGTCGTCGCCTCGGCGAAAGATGGGAAAAGGTCGTAGCGCAGAAACCGTCTACGTAGAATCGTGTCGCAAATTACAGTCACAGGCTGGATGCTGAGGGAATTTTCGTCGTCACGTGTTATGGCGAATTAGATTGCCCCAGTAGATTAGGATGGATGCAAAAAAAAGAGAATTACCGTCATCGTTTGGGGTGCTAAATATGTCGTGCGAGCGTGTAAATTGGTTTTGTTAGAAGGAAACTGCAGGGTTCGAAATTGTACCTTCATAAAAAATCTCATTTCTTGTTTGTTACAAATATGGTAGTTTTTCAATAGTCTCATTAATTGATGGACGACTACTACTAAAGATCAAATAACCCAAGTAGAAAAAATAAATAAATAAATAAATCTTTAAACAATTTTTGTCACTTAATAATTATACTAATTGTATGTTATAATTTAAAGTAATAAATAAATTTAGTTGAACACCAGTTAGTACTGAATTGTAATATCATAATTTGCTAAGGAGTTAAATTAATTACATTTCATTTTTACAAGCAGAAACACTAATCCATAGTCGTTTATATAATGCGAGTTCAAATATAGGTTACGTTTTCCTTATTTATGACAGATCCGTTTACTTTCTTATGTTCCAACACTGACTTAGTTCAAACCTTCATTACAAACACGCGGCATATACCTACACCCTGCTACTATCTATAGGAGCGGATTTGACAATCTTTTTGAATCTCTGTGTATATATAAATACAATACATATCTCATATGTCCGGCACTGTATATTTTAAATTTTGTATAAGGCGGAATCTTGTTCAATTTAAAATGTTGCTTCGGTCCCATACGATTCCGCATTGAGCAAGTTTCACTGTACCTTAAAATGGCCACAAAAAAGTGGTATCGACATGTCCAATATTTAAAATAAAACATATTTTTTTTTTAACCTGAAACAATATTTTATTTTGTATTGTTTGTTTGCTGTAAAAATCCTCGCATCTGAGTCAATAAAATATACGATAACAAAATCCATTTGTTTGCTGCTATTAAATCGGTATTTCTTTGTACCTGACGTCAAATTTACATCGACAAATTTTTTGTTAACGTATCTTTGAGTATATGGGAATGTTACAACTATAAAGCGGACAACTTTCCGTGCGCTTCGCAGGCGGAGATACGGAAGGTGCATTTCGGCTGCGAGTTATTCGAAATTTTCGACCCGTTTTAGGAGCGCACACAGTATGTTCGAAGTGCTGTATATATGTATATACGTTGTATGTTCTAAATACAATATCGCAGATACGTTGATTGGGAAGAAGACCATTATCACATGCAATGAATAAGCTTATTAACTTACGACGGCGCAAAAATTGAAGGTTTAGTTTGCGGTATATTTGCATTGGTTTTGCTAAAAACACATTGTGCGTGCGAAGTGCAAAGCACAGTAATAAAAAAACCGGAATAAACAAAAAACAGTTCTCATTTCAAGTATACGTCCCATGAGTTACTAAATAAAATTTAGTATAACATGCTAGTTGTTGATAGGGGAGCGAAAATATACTGATAAAAACACTAGTAGCATATTTCCATTGTCTGCAATTATAATCTTTATGATTAATATCAGCTGATTGTTGTAAGCACGTAAATCCGATAAAATATACCGTCATTATCCAACGCTTGCTAGCTTGAAATGCGATATCGTATTATCTATCCCATAAACAATGCAGGATTTAGTTTAGTGTACTTTCTTCCAACTACTTTGCCTATAGATTTCGTTAGTTGATTAGCAAAGTTTCTTTCCACCGCTGCGAATTCTTATCTTGCTATTGTTCCGAAGTAAACTAGGAATAAAGGAAATTAAATAATTCCAGATTGACGGCGCGATATCCAATATTGAACTCCACGCCTTGACGATGTGTTTGGCTTCCGTGCGATTCTAATCTATAGCTAAGCAGTTCACAGCTGTTTTAATTTATTTTCTAGCGGTTGTATTACTTTTGAACCGGAAACTTTCTTTTCTTTTGTTACAATATCTCATTATAACAACATAATTGATTTCAATAAAAATTGAAAAATAAAAAAAAATCTTCTGAATTTCGTTTTCAAAATGATTTTAAACAAGGCCGCACACGGTCAATATATTGATCAATGCAGGGTAATATTGATCAATACTTTGGCCGTGTATGGAATGGATTGACTTAGGTATTGAAGTTGATTTTCGATATTGATGTATGTATGTGTGATATTAGGGTGATAGTACACTGCGACCTGAAAGATCTATTGTGTCCTCTCTTCTCGCTGTATTTACAGCTGGCCGTCCAGTCTGATTCCTTTTAGAAAGTGCAGAATGTCCGAAGGCCCCAGATCAGGTGACTCTCCCTCTTCGATTTCACATGCTCCCAGGTGCAGCGCCCTTGAGTTGCACAGTGCAGTGCAGTTTGTGAGTATATGGATGGACGTTTCGTCCTGTTCCCCACAAAATCTACATTCGGCTTCCTTCGCTATTCCAAGCCTGCTTAGATGTCCGTTCAGTTTACAATGGCCTGTAAGGATCCCTGTCAATATCCGAATATTATTTTTACTCAGGTTGATGCATTCTGCAGATATCTTCTGGTTATAGGTTCCCAGAAGAGTTTTAGCTTGCATCATTCCTTGGAGATTCTCCCAGTATTTTGATTTTCTCTGCTCTACTTCATTTTTCAGTTTCTCCAGTGTTATGCTGTTACTTATCCCACAAAAAGTTTCTGGCCCTAGAAAAGGTGTTCCAGCCCCTCTCTTAGCGAGATTATCTGTTATTTCGTTTCCTTCCACTCCCGTGTGTCCCGGAATCCACAATAGGGTTACCTTGTTCTTTTTGCCTAGCTCGTTTAGTTTGTGTAGACACTCCCAAACCATTTTGGAGCTGATTATGTTTGACCTCAGCGCCCTAATGGCTGCTTCAGTATCAGATATTATGATAATCTCTTGGTTTTCATAACTTCTGTCAATATTGACCTGGGCTTCGATATTGATGATTTTTTTTTCTATTGATCAATTGAAACAATTCTCATCTTTCTCTTCCTCTTTTCCTACATATGCCATTAATCATGACGATCTAAAGGGGTGTATTCTAATAGTATGTAATATTTTGCTTATATCAATAATGCATCGACTAGTCCTTTTTAAAGCTGAACATAGGAAAATGCGAACATTATATATGTAATACATTTTTTATATCACTCTTTTATGAGGGAACAAATATCGACTTGATAGATATTGGCAATGCTGGCGGAAATTCACCGCGGAGAGGATATTTATGAGATTTTGACAGGAACTACACCTCTGAGGTCAGCCCAGGGATAGATCGAAGAACCCTCGAGCACGAACAGCAAAGATAAAGGGGCGAACAACCCTCTTCGCCCGAACATTGACGGATAACATCGCCGTAACGATCCTGACGAGACTAGCCAGCGCAGTTTTCCCAGGGAAATGTCGAGAAATATCGCCCCCAACATAAAAACCTTTCGATTTTCTCTAAATTCGAGAAACGGTCCATTTCCCTTAATACTCCGGCTACATTTTTAAACGTATTATATCCGTATCCGCTAGTGCTAAGCTAGAACAACCGTATCGAAAGCAAAAACTCCGCGTTTCGTGCACACCGCACTCATATATACATATATAAATTTATGATTTATACCGCGAGCAGTTTCTCGAAGCCCGAAGCAGTTTAATGCACGTGCCGTGAATAAACTTCGCTGGGAAGCGTGCTACAGCTGCAAGCAAAAAGCGCACCAGCCACCATTCCCATTTACTGGTGGCAACTCGAAGCCGATATACATGTATCTAGTAGCCGGATATGTATATACCAGGGTACATATTCACCGTGGCTCCTGGAGCGGGTGTAGAGGCTAGAAGGGAGGGGGAAAAGAGCTTTAGTCGCTCCGGAATTATGTACGCCGTGTTCATAATTCCCGTTAAAAGCGGACGCGCTTGAATTATAGGCTGGACGGGAACTGATAATTAAGCCATGTGCTATAGCAAGTGTTTGGAAAGGATGGGGTAGTAGACGGTGCTTCCAAATTCTGAACGCGAATCTGTCTGGATCGATAGTATATGCAACTTGGATAACCTATATGGCATCATTTAAACGCATATACAAGACGAAAGGGAACAATGTGATCGATCTGACATTGGTAATAGTAAATTTACATTCACATCGTTGTGTATGCACTTTGTAGAAAGCTCAATATAGACATTATGAGGCTTGAATCGTCACAACATATTAATGACACATGTCATATAATTAATGTTGAGAACCTGAAATTAGTGAAAAAGGGAATTAGACGCTTACGAAACCATGTACATGAAGCAGAACTCTAACGATTTATTGAATCGGAACTATGGCCCCTTGCATCATTCGGTGTTGATTGATTCGTTTGGGTAAACAAATTTCCATACTTCTCTGAGTTCTTGGTAATCAGAGATTAATTAATAATAAAATCGATTGTCCTGTTATCAAATACAATTTCATGTACCACGTATTGCTTGACCAATTTAGGTGTTTGATCTTATCCCATATACGGCATACGTTTGACTCCTGCGAGCTAAGTGGAAGACTGCTGATAAAGTTGTAAGGAGTCTTTTTATATTTGATAGGCAGAAGCTGCAATAGACCATCAGCCTATGATGAGCATTATTTACAACCTCTGTTAAAACGATTCGTCCTCGTAGTACCACCTGAGCAGTGGTTACACCCCTCTACTTATTCCAAGCGAGTGGATAATTCTTTAATTTCCACTGCACGGCCGTTATATGCTTTTCACTTCCACGTCATCCTTTGTACAACGTTAATAATTTAACAGGCGTCGGAGAGAAAGACATAAGATTTAATTTAAAAACCGTTTCGCGAGACGCAACAATTTAAAACGTTACATTCGGGTGGTCGCGGAGTAAGGATACAATGAGGAAAATCCGCAATGATAAACAATGATGAAATATGTCTGAGAGATAAGCCTGCAGGACGGTCATGATCAGTATGCAGCCGAGAGCTAGTGGGTCATTCGTTGAATACGGAATGCAAATTGGAACTTGTGAGGTGTCGCGTTGCTCGTGAAAAGTTTTTAATTAGGTAGACGTAGAGATGGATGCGTCCTTATGGATTACCGGCGCGACTGACTTTGCTGTGAAATGCTGGATATGTAAATAAAAATGGTGCAGGTATACCTAAGCGGGAAAAAAGGCTAAATTTAATTAAAAATTATAGATGTAGGTGTGATACTGAAAACTTGCAATCAACGTCTAAAGTCAAGAAGATAAAGATTGTATGACGGACAAATAGACAAGGGTTTGGGTGATCATACCGCCGTATTTTTACCGTGATTTTTTCGAAACTAGAAAACGCTCTATAAATTTTGCTCTTCCTAATTAAAGCTTTTTTACTATATAGCTAACTGCTTTTGGATTCGTCAGAGTACAGTCCAGTCTGGGAAAGGTTGCCCCTTTACATATTTTTTTTTGATTCCTGAAGGTGAAGGAGGAAAATATGTGTTTTTTATTGACTGAATTATTGTCTTTTCACAAAAAAGCAGGAATGAAGAGAAGCATCATTCAAAATGTTTCAAATAATCAAATTGATGTGCCTTAAATGCTGGGGGTGGGGGGGGGGGCGAATTGTTTACTAAATAATAAAAAAAAAAATTTTTTCTCAATATCGGAGAGCTAGAGTTTATTAAAAATATTTTAAAATAATTATTTTCGGCGACAGGTGAAGGAAGAAATATTAAAAATGTTTCAAATCAAGGAATTTTGATGTGTTTTTCGAACAGTGGAGGTGGAAAAAAAAAATTTCAGGAAAAAATTTTTTTTTATTCATTTATTAAATTAATATTTTATTCTCTTTTCTGTAGTGTTAAAAAAATATTTTAATTATTAAAAAGACGGCCCCTTTTCCTCCGATGCTAAAAACAAAACAATTTGATCATTTTTCTCTCTCTCATAGCGGGATTTAAATTAATTCAATCATTTAAGAAACATTTCTTGAATCTCTCCCCACCCGCTTTTAAGAAACATAATTTAATTTAATTTTGTGGTAAGGGATTTTTTCACCTTCCTTTGGGATTTTTGTTATAATTTAAGAATTTTAGACATTTTTAATGCTTATATTCTTGGTGGCTTTGTAAAAAAAAAAATTTCCGTTGATGTCAAGAAAAATCCCCCAAATCTTCCCACACTTGGTTTAAAAAAAAATATTTTATCATTCAAAATATTTTTAATGATAATTCTTCAAAAAGAATTTAATTATCATCCCTCTGCATAAAAAAAATATTTGAAACATTTTTAATCTCCTTCTCTTTCCAGCGTTCCAAAAAAAAAAAAATTACCCCACCCTAGTTTTAAAAAGAAATCTTTTAAAGCATTTTTAATCCATTTCCTCCTCCCAGTGTTGAGAGAGAGAGAAAATAAATTAATTTAAAAAAAGAATTATTTCCTCGCCTGCCTAGGGTACGTCTCCTAGTTCTGCATCTCTTACACATATGTTTATTGCTCCCCACTGCAACATTTGGTGTAATTATCATGTAAGAGTCGGCTCAACACCATGATAAGCTAGAGCGCTAACCATTTCATTGAAGTCCGCTTTACTAAGAGCTCCTTATAAATCAAAAAAATACATTCAGATATTTTTATGAGTTTAAAAGAGTCTCATTCATTAGCAGAGAATGGACCGACGACAGCTCCATTCGTAATGATTAATATAGGGTTAAAACGCATTATATGAATATGCCACTACAAAGCAGATAATTCTATCTATAGATGTTCCACTCGATAAATATCAATTATTGTCTCCGTACAGCTAGGTTTAAGTTTATCGTTTCGTTATGATTTACAGCTGATAGAGTCTGTCATCGCTCCATTCTCTGCTCATCAGTTCAACGGAACAAAACCCTTCGCTCTACACAGTGCAGACAAACAAGACAAACATTGCCTGCGGGATTTATAGGAAGCTAAAAGTTTAAAGTAAACGCCCCCGAGATCGTTCTTAACCGCCCTGACACCTCGCCGTTTGCACAATCGCGCGCCGCACAACCCTTTTATTGCACCATCCAACCCTTTTGGCCCCCACGTACCTACGTCTCTACCTTTATCGTCGCTTCCATTACATCCGAGCGACGACAAATTTCAGGCGAACGCCTCGTAAACGTCTCCATTTGAATATCTCACGCGAACACGAGACAAAGCGGTAAAAATTGAACTTTACCATCCGGGCGTAAACACCGTGGGGCGGTTTTTAATGTGTCTTTCGCGTTTTCGTGACGCGCTACCGTGCACCCAGACTGTGTGCGCTAGATAGCATCTATACCTACTCCGGACGCTCCGTCCTAGAGCGAAAGAGACCGATGCGACGTACGTACGAAGCCGTTAATATGCAAATCGAGTGTTTGGACGGTGGAAGGGGATGAACGCCGCCATCTTCTGTTTAAATTCCTCTTTTAATCGTGTCGGGTTAATGCTTTTTTTATCTGGGCATTTCATACGTTTCCATTATCCGAGGGATTCGGAGCTGAGCTTTCTGGATTATCTAGATTAAAATTCCGCACATCCACCCACGCCAATAGAATGATTCGATTCAATTTATCCGATGCGCGGATCGCAACTTCCTCTATGCAACCATCTATGGAGTATCCAAGGGAAGACTAGCGAAGGGACATCGACAACTGTCAAATCCAATTAATATCGAGGTTTATTAGATGTGTAATTAAACATGAACCTTCGATAAAGGCACGCAGACGTTCGGGTATAAAACAATCGTTACAAATCCTGTATTACTTCTCGTGCTGTGCAAAAATGTGATGTAACTGGCACAATGCTGCAGTAATTAATATAGCTAATCCAGTAATTGGGTTTTGGAACCTTTGGTGTAACAATAACTATCACACTGACAAAAGTCAATGCTAGGTTTTTCCACTATCACCAAACAACAAACAACAAACATTGTTGTTTGGTGATAGTGGAAAAACCTAGCATTGACTTTTGTCAGTGTGATAGTTAATATAGCTAATGTGTCTAACATGTTCTAAGGCTAAATCCGGCTAGCATGTTTAGTAAAATACATAATGCTCCTTTTCAAGACAAGGTTACAAAGGTTGGACGCTGCTTGAGAGACCCTCTCTCTGACCGAATTAAATTGATGAAGAAACAATGAGTTTAAATTTACGTTAAGCGTCAGGTATTATTTTAGGAGAAATACTAAACTCAGAGTAGTCAGTGACAGTTTCTTGTTTGCAGAGCGATAAATTAAAATGAGGTGTCTGATCTCGTAATGATTACATGTATTGATCGTCGTTAAAACTGTCAGAACAAAAAACGTCAGGTGTGAAGAATGAATGCGTGTAAAGCACTTATTCCACGTGCCTTATCGAAGGTTCTTGTTTACTTACACAGCTAAATAAAAAAAAACAAAGTAGGTTACAAATTACGCGGGTTAACTTACCGCTAATCGGTAAATCTATCCCCTAGAAACTCTCTGACTGAGTAATATGCTTTTCTGATGAGTAGAGCTTTTTGTCTAGATGCAAATAAATGTTGATTTGTGATATCTTTAAGGAACTGCGGTAAGTGATTGTAAAATATTATGCCTTTGTATACAGGATTTGATTCATATAGAGGAAATCGATGCTTGGGTATCTGGTTTGATATTCATGATTGTCTTTGTGGGTTTTATTATGGATGCTATGTTCTTTCACGTATATAGTACATTTTAAGATGTATATAGATGTAATTGTAAGCAGCTTTTGTTGCTTAAATGCGTCCCATACATAACATATTACGGATAATACGTTTTTGCAGTATAAAAAATTCTTTTGGCCTGTGTAGTACCACCCCAGCAAATGATGCCGCAGGTAGCGACCTGCGGCATCATTTGCATGCTTTACTAAGGAAGCTACCAAAATAAAAAAACTCGGCATATTTCAATGCTGGCTAACGTCCGCAATCTCTTCATTGCAAAACAACTTGAGGCGATTCGTGAAGCTATAGAAGTAATATGAATGTTCCAATTAAACACATGGTCTATATGCAGCCCCAATAACTTAGTTGCTTGATGTTGTTCAATAGATTTATCCTAATTAGTAAACTCTTAATCGTCATTTGATGGAGTTGGAGAGGAATGCAGTAGTTTGCACTTGGTATGATCAACCATTAAACCATTAGCTGATAACCAATCATTTATTGCGTTGACTTCAAATGAGCAAATTAGTATGCGCTTCGTGTTTATCTAAGTGACTGGTGATAAGAGTCACATCATCAGCATAAACTATGCAGGTGCTATTGCCAATTGCGCTTGAGATATCGTTAGTGCAAATAATATAATATAGAAGTGGGTCTACTATCGAACCCTGTGGTATTCCTTGATTAATAATTAGTTCATTAGAACGACTGTGATCGATCTGCACCAACTGCACTCTGTTGGAAGCCAATCCCTACAGGTACCTCTCAAGCCGATAGCCTCCAGCTTAGTACAAACTATCGTGTAATCCACCGTATCAAAAGCATTGGAAAGGTGCAAAAGTGTTCCCAGAACGGTATCTCCCTTATTCATCCTGGAGTAAATTTCATTTAATAAATCTACAAGCTGTCACGGTGGAATGCCCAGATCGAAAACCATGTTGGCGTGGGTTGATGACGTTATGCTTATTTTTTAGAGTGACAGTCCTAAAAATATTCCACAAATAATTTTTTTTTTTTTAATATAGTATCTTAGTTTTTCTTAAAACTCTGAAGGACGGGATTATTGTTGAATCGCTACAAAAATAATTTGCATGTCAACTTGAAGCCTTTCTAAGCCTTCGCGTGTCCCTATTCATTCGCAATTTCAACTGAGCAATACTGGAACGGCCCCCCTCTTTTGCTCGAAAACGTTTTGTGTCACCCTTAACGCGATTATTCCCCATTTCCGTCGTGAATTAAAAAAGCAATCCCGTCTCTTTAATGGACGTGTCCGTAATTTTGCTTTACGCTACCGCTGTTCTGACGAGATGGAATGAAACGGGGTACGTTTTACGTTTTTACGACATGGCGACCGCCCTGTCGGCGGTGGGCTGCCCTGCCTACGGTCGTAAAGGGATTAAAAATTGCGCGGGGCCCATTAAATTAGCAGGACGCGTTTTGTGCGATTGCGTACGCGGTTAGGAACAGGTCCAGCTGGGTGTGCTTTTTTTTTTTAATGCGTTATTTAAAGGGTCTTTGTTCTACCCTATATCGCCGTATTGCGAATGTGTTTGTGAGCGAATTAATTAATAAAGTTGTGATTTTTTTTGGAAATTAAATAATGGGACATATCGTTCTCTCCTTTTTTTGCATTAGTGTCAGTATGCTGTGAAGAAGTTAAATTTTGGAGATGCTTGATATGTAGAATGCTGGTGTACTGAAAGTACCAACAAAAATGCCAAATGAAATTTAAAATAAAAAATTAAATTAGCGAGCTCAAATGATAAGAATTTTTATAAGGCGCAAAAGAACAATTAAACTCAGGGTTACTATCATGAAAAGTAAAATGTGGGTGAAAGAAATCTGACTTTCTTTTATACTCAAAAAAAATTTTTAAAAGGTTTAATTAAAAATAAAAGAACAGTATTTTGAATGACATAAAAATTCAATAATTTTATTATTTAAAAAAAAAAAATTACAAACTTTGCAGAAAAAAAAACCTTGGGCAAAAAGGTCCTGGTCTAAATCAAAACTGCATTTGACTTTAAATTACAAAAGGACAATTCAAAATCTTTTTTCATTTCAATCCACGTGGTCTCAATATTAAAACAACTAAATTAAACGTGGAAAATTCAAGTAATTTATATAAATGAAAAATAAAAGCAAGCACAATGCTTTTATTCACCCAACCCGAGGTGATTAATAAATAATTACAAATCAGAAAAATTAACAACGATCAAAAAAGTTCACTCTTTAAACTTAAAATATCTTCCTGCACGTAAAAAATAATACCAGATCTTATATCTAAATTGTGTACACAAAAATACAATATCAATTATTATTAAATGAGTTCCGTGATGCACGAAATAAAATCAGAAACATGAATTCAAAACTTGAAATCAATAATCACAAAATGTCAGCAAAGAAATACAACTTTATATATGTACTTACATTCGTAACGATCAAGGAACTGAGCTCACAAGGTTAAACAACCGTATAAGCATAAAAATCTCCGATGCGTGCGATGCAACGCACACAGATCTGTCCGCAAACGGACGAACTCGCAAAAACAAAACAATATATACACAATACCAGTGAACGCAAAATGTACACCTGACTGAAATTAAAATAAACAACTGACCAATAAAATAAACAAATTAAACAGTTCAAAACATTAACTAAATCTTATTTGAAAATAAAACAATTTGAAATTTCTCGCAACATTGACAAACGCTTAACGGAATGAACAAAAAAAAACTGAATTTACAAAAACCCGGGGTGCCATACCACAGCAGTACGAATCAATATTACTGTGTTATTTACATCAATAATTTACTTTTACTTTCATATTTAAGAAATCATAATTTAGGCTGATTTAGTTTAGTTTACTTCTTTGATGTGGAGAAACTAGACAAACAATTGCAAGTAGGAGTTTCCGATATATATCCATCTTCCTTTGATTTCGGAATTTTTTAGGATGTGTCAGCAATATAGATTTATATATGATATATATGATTTTGATCATACCGCTATCTAGACTTGCTTGTTTTGTTCTTGCAAAAATAGCATTTAACCAACGTAAATTTTAATTAATATTCTGAAATAAAACCCTTAGAAATTATCAATTTATTTAATGTTTAATCTAAACAATAAAAATTGAAGGCTTAGTAATTTGCAAAATTAGTTGAGAATATCCACTTTTACTTTATCTATAATTTGATTGCCCCCATCCGCCAGTTTTGCCAACCTTATTGGCATATCTTCGTCGAAACGTTGTTTCGTAAAATTGCCTCTCTTCAGCGTCGCCGAATATAAGCAAATTTCTCCAGTACAAAGCCAAGAGATACATCCGGCTCCAAATCAGACACGGTGCGCAATATCCTCATAACCGTAAGAGATCAAAAACGTCGGGACGGAAACAAAAGAGAGCGACCCGCGCGTCTAGGAGAAAGGAAAACCAGCCGCCAGGCGAACATCTGACGATCGATAGGCAACAACAAACACGTTGGGATTATACGGACGCGTCTTCCACAGTCGTATACTAGCGACTAGCGACGGTGTTAATACAATAAAGAAATTCCGCCGGGCGAGGTATCCCCCGCCTTGGCTCAGGCAGACGGTCGGGATGTAAGCGGGGGACGCGAACGAAAGGCGAAACCGCCTCCTTCGTGGAGCGAGCGCTTGCATATTTCATTACTTTCCCTTTCTGGAGGGCCGTCCCCAGTCGTAAGGGACGCGTCAACTTCTGGCAGGCTTTCAAACTGCCGGTTAGGAGTTTGCGTGTGATGGCTTACGAGATGATACGATGCGGGTTTGATATCTGTCAATTGTCGGCGAAAATAACCTTTTATGTACCGAGAAATTTGTACGAGTAAAAATGGATACAATTTATATGCAATAAATTTGCCCATATCTTATGTTAAATTTAATTATTACTGTTCCTTGTTAAATATTGTATTTTTGCCTATGAGGGTAAAGAGGATTTATTATTTATTAGTTTATATTTTTGTTCCAGATATAATTACTGTTAACAACGTTGTTATATTTCAGGGGTGGCCAGACTTTATCATGCCAAAAGCCAAAAATCTTTAACTCAGAATTTTGAGAGCCGTAAAGAGATAAACGTCTTAATTATGTAGTATTTAAATTTCACGGTCTTTATTTTCATATATAAAATATTTTAAGAAACATATTGAGATATACAGATACAATAAATATAAGTACTTATAGAACTTTTTCTTATTCTTTACTGGTAGATGCAATTGGTGTATGTGTTTTTGTATTTTGGCTGCGAATCGTTGAAAATCTGGTTCATAAGTTGTTAGTGCCGTACGAATAAGCTGAGGCAAATGTTCATTTCTCAGCTGGGAACGCTGCTTCGATTTAATAAATTTCATTGTTGAGTAAATTGATTCGCAGCAATATGTTGTACCAAATATCGAAATCAATTTACATGCTGCATTCTTAAGAAGAGGATATTTTGATTCAGCAACCAATTTCCAAAATTCTATTGGGGATTGTAATGATTTATGGTACATCTTCAATTCCAGGTCCTCCTGGATTTCTATTAATTCCATCTCGCCAGCTGGTTTATCAGGGAGTAAATACTTGGGCAGTGTGAAATCGTCACTAATTATATCAATTTCAAATAGATTTACAAGAAACTTGATACAAGATTTAAAATTGTTTAAATCTGCAAATCTTAGTTTGAATTTTTCAATCAATTCCTGTAATTTGGTTTGATATCTTGAAGCTTTGTATCTTCGAGTTGTGAATTTTTACTTTTCATCCGAGAAAAGTGATTAAACGTTTTTGTCATCAAATCGTGTTCACGTAGTAGCATTTTTTTTTTGGAAACTGAAAATTGTTTGAGTAAGATCAATAATAGTTTTTTGTTTCCCCTGTAATTCTAAGTTAAGTGGTAGTAAGTGTTCCGTGATATCAGTCAAAAACATTATTATCTTGATTCCAGTGGTTATCTTCTAACTTTGGATAGTGTCTTTCCTTTTCTATAAGAAAATTAGTAATAGGGCCGATTAAGTTGACGAAGTGGCTTAATATATAATAGGTGGATAACCGTCTCACAAAAGAATAAAATGGTAAGTCATTGGGATGATCTTCGAGATCCAGTTCTTCAAGAAAGTTTTTAAATTGACGAGGATTTCTTGAGCTTGTTCGAATATAATTCACTATTTGTAAAACGATTGTCATTACATTTTCATACATAAACAATTTTGCTACCAAATTTTCGCGACGTTTCTTGATAATTATCTCTTTCTTTGTAATATTATTAAGTTAAACTAATCATTATTATAGTACTGATAGAAGGTACAAAAGTAACGAAGTGATATATGTTTCTTTTTTAATTTTCAGGTAAGTGTCTGCTGTACATTCCTACTTCACAAGACTTCAACCCAATTTCGAACCGTGCGACCGTACAATTGGTAAGAAATAAATGCAGCCAGTTTTAGTGATTGCAATTAGATACGTTTTTATTCCATTGTAACTCTTAGATTTTGATTTTTGTGTTTCGTTTTTATATTAAATAGAACTAATTAAGTGAAAATTCGTCATTTGAATACCATGACCTAACTATTTCTTCATTTATGCTCTGTGAGATTAGAAGTGTTACACTCAGAAGAAAGCTAGTTGTCTCAAGCGCCTATCTTGACGCTCTGTGGTACGCCTGTACCTTCGTCTGTGCACACGCTTTTTGCCGTAATTGCACTACAATTTCGCGATAGGACAAAGCAACATCTCGATAGAGGCAATAATTCTATCCCTATCAAAGTCCCTGACGTGGTGATAATTTTGACATCTTCAAACCCAAAGCATTCTGTTACGCTTAACACTAGTAGACGGATGGACAATAACTAAAAATATCGGTACTAGTCCGCTTTCTTCACAAAAAAGATAACATTTTCCTTGCAAAAAATTGGATTATAAATAAATAAAATTTCTTGCAAATCGTTTCATTCTTTGTGGGTTATCGTAACCTAAGAATAACTATACTACTTATGATACAAAAACTATGAAATTTTGTTAAAAACAAACCACGAAAGACACCCCAGACGGACAATATCGTGGCTGCAGCATTCATTTTGTATATCAACAACATTGAACCGCAGTTGTTGCTCTTCCTCAAGGCATTTAATTGATATTTCACCAATAATTGCAAGAATTTCGCAACTATTAAACTTATATTTATTAACATCATTGATATATCAGCTTCCGTTTTCTTAAACGCGTTTATTCGATCGTTTGATCTTGGCATAGCAAGAAAAACGAAATAAAAGGTCTCTCGAAGGTATATCGCTGAAAAATATTCGGACAGATTTACGAGTGCAGTTACGTGTCCGCCAGAACACGTATCCGAAATCGAATCGGCAATTGGAAATGCGTGGTACGTGACGTAGACCGCAAATTAAACCCATCTAAATATCTAAATACTTTGGCAACCGTTCAAGAGCTGTCAGAATTGAATATTGTTGCGCGAACCGTACAGTAAGTCGCAATAATCGACGATGTGTAACATACTTTATGTATACGTTCATCGACATCTTTTTATAGCCGTGTAGTTTAGTGGAGGACGGGCTGTGTGTTTGACGCGCCATTTTTCATGGGCGAGTTCAAAATTTTTTGTTTTCCTTTTGCAGCTGTATTGGAAATTACTGCGTCGTTGGAGATTTGTCTTGAAGGCTTTGTTCCTGGGATTGTTTAGTTGCTCCCGAGAGAATTTTATTTTTCATTCGTCTTTAGCCATAGGTTCCAGTTATAATAATTAGCATCTCTTAATGAAGATTTCTTCATCAAAATATTCTGCATTTGATGCTGATCAGAAAGAAAGATAATTAGAATAACTAAAAACTTTACATGTTAATCAACTTTTTGTAGTGTCAGTTATAGTCATGCCATTACCTCCATATTTAACAATTTTTAACTTATTTACACATTTTGACGTTATGACCCTGGAGATAACCTTTAAGTAGCCGAAAGATGTAGCTCATAATATTTAGTTGGTTTGAACTACAGTATGCGGCAAAATAAACAGTACTGAAATCACGAAACTTTTATTATTTATTATTTATGTATTTACTTTACATTATATAGCGATACTTTAACACTATATGATTGCAAGGGTTTGTTTTACATTTTAATAAACGTTTGAAGTAGGCCTATGATATACATATAGGTGACAGTGACAACGAAAAAAAAAAAAGTGCAAGGAAGTGAGTGCTGTCACGAGGTCGAGACGCGTGCAATTTCTGAAGAGAAGAAATATTTAGTGACGCCACCGGAGTGTGAGTTTCTTTGGAGGATAGTACAAGTAGGTACGTTTGAATTACTGACAATCACAGCTGGGTATCTAATTATCCATTATTGTATATATGAATTGTTGCATGTTATAGGCGCATCTTTTAGTTGAATGTGTGAGATGTGTGTTTCATCAAATATTGGTGTATTAATTTATTATTTAAGGCGGTGTGTATCAAACATTATACATTTGACGATCTGGCATGTGTTAGTAGGTTTTAATAATTATGTTGACGAGATGGCTTTTTGACACTCTTGTTTGACAAGTCATAACTATACAATTGTTTTTCATGAATATACCTACTTAACATATTGGCTGTGTACCATATTGTTCCATATATTAAAAGAATTAATTATTACATATATGGTGTAAACACGTTCAGATTGTATCCTGCTGGCGTTATTTTCCAAGACGGAACAGGTACTAGCGATGAGCAGTCGAGCAAGGCTCGTGGGTTCTGATTGGAGAAGTTGAGGCAGCCCAGCAGCCCACAATCGTAGAAGGACATATAGAAGGCACGCCGGTACTGTGCCGGAACCATCAAGTACGAGGCTGTGCCGACGTTTGGACGATGTGGAGCGCCGTCATCTTCCAGAGTTTATAAGCGTTTGAATTGTTTAAGCATTTTAATTACTGTATTTTAATTAATAGTAAAACTATTAACTAACTTGTTTTATTACAAAACTAATTAGGTACTCACATTAGCACAAATATTTCCTTCGCTCTATGCCAAATACGCGTCATAGTTAGTTGGGAAACATCAAATTTCCTTGCAGCTCGACCAATAACGCCGCATTTTACGTTGCTGTTGGTTTTGTGTTGTAAAAAGAACTGTAAAATTCCAGTAGGCTTTTCATACGTTAGTTTTAATACAATATCTTGTGATTGTTCGACAAATTGACATTTCTCAACACTGACGCATGCGTAACAGCTGAACTGTTTTTAAAAGTAGCCACCTAATACTTTCACAGAAACATCGCATGTAGATTATATTAAATGCATAGAAATTACCCAAACTTTCCTTAATCCATAAATTTTAGAGAAATGTATACCATAACTTGGGACAGAGGTAGTATGTAATATCAAACCGGCAGCTCCGCCAGAATTTTCCAGCTCATATTCCTCCACGTCATTCAACAGGACAATCTTTTAATCGATCTTGGCGCCGAAATATGTATAACAGAGCGTCGCCATTTAAAGAGGTGCCGTCACCGGCTTTACGGGCCTCCATCCCACCTCCGCGATATATCCCCTTTACTCCTTCCGTGTAAACAGATCAATACGTCCTCTACAAAGAGAGCCATATTCGACGTCGTACCTCGATATATTTCCGACTAAATGTTATTTATGACCGGTCGTGCCCCGACGTACGTAACGGTGTCCTGTCGTTGCTGGTCGTCGGACGGGTAAAAAGTGGCCTTCAGGTACGCGGGAGCGGCGGCGCAGATTTAAATGATTCATCGGGGCGATTAAACGGAACTATAAGTCTTGTCTGGCATCGGGTCCCGCGTATTCCAGTGCGCTCTACGGGTTATTTATTTTTACAACCCCTGCTCTCGCATATATCGGGATTTCGCTCTAACATATTTTCCATTATTTACGGAGCGTTTGGCTTGCGAGCATACGTTCAGATCTATGACGCCAGCGAAGGTTTGGCACCTCTACCTGGGAGGATATGCGACCTAAGTTTCATATATGTGCGGCCATACTTAAAAATTGCTCAGATCTCAATTTCGTTACTTCAATAAATTCCTGTTTAGGTATCCAACATTATAAAGAACTTAACCAAAGAGGATAAGCGATCGACAAAAGGATGCATATTGCTATTGTCTTGTCTGTCCTATTTTCAGAAGGTGTAATAAATGATATACACATATGTGGTTGCAGAATGTGCTGGACTGTATTGCTTTCTTGGATCTTTTCATCTGTGTGCTTTGAGTAGGAAGAATCCAAGGATAAAGTACCCATCTCGGAGAACATGATAACATAACCCCTCACTAGATGTGACAATCATTAGGTTTATTTGTCGAATTCTAGGGAAGTTTGTACTGTATATGTGGACTTGTATCAAGCAAGAATCGAAACCAATTGGGTTTGGTCTGAAGGTGTAAGTTAGTGCAGCGCTGATCAGTTGTTTTTCATGTATTATCATTAGGTTCCCTTTTCTATCATTCATATGGTTGCATATAATTAGATCTTGCACCGCGACCTATTGATCTATTATATAGTATATAATGGGTGATTTATTTAGAGGTACTTTTTTTTAAATAAAAAAAATGAATAAAAACAATTTTACTTTATAATCTTAGCTGGCTTATCCATGTACACTTTGGATTTTACATAGCCCCAAAGGAAAAAGTCAAGAGGTGTGATGTCACGTGATCTAGCCGGCCAATTCACTGGTCCAAAGCGTGAAATGGTCTGTTCGCCGAATTACTCTCGCAGTAAAGCCACGATTTCACGGGCTGTATGGCAAGTGGCGCCATCTTATTGGAACCAAATTTCGTGAAGACCACGGGCTTCAATTTCTGGCATCAAATAGTCTGTTATCATGGCGCGATAACGGTCACCATTCACAGTAACATTCCGGCCGGCCTCTGTTTTGAAGAAATATGGACCGATTATTCCACCGGCCCATAAACCACACCAAACAGTTGTTTTTCTCTGGATTTAATGGCAGCTCTTGAACCTCTTCGGGTTGTTCATCACCCCAAATACGGGCATTTTGTTTATTCACGAACCCATTAAGCCAAAAATGGGCCTCATCGGTGAACAAAATTTTTCTCGAAAACTTGGATCTTCTGCAAGCTTGTCAAGAACCTAACGACTAAAACGGAAACCATTCGGAAGGTCGGTCGGCTTCAGTTGTTGCACTAGTTGAATTTTGTATGCTTTTAATGAAAGATCCTTACGTAAAATACGCCAAGTTGTTGAATATGACAGGCGAAGCTGTTGAGAACGGCGACGAATCGACACTTCAAGATCTTCGCGCACACTCTCCGCTACCGCCCCTATATTTTCTTCACTACGTGCTGGATGTGGTCTATTCGGTCGAGCATTATCCAATAATGAAAACTGGAGCTCAAACTTATTGATGGTGGAGCGAATTGTGCGTCCGGTAGGCCGATTATGTGGACCATAAGTTGCTCTAAGCGCCCGATACACATTCCTCGTAGAACGCCCATTTTCGTAATAAAGTTGAACAATTTGTAGACGCTGTGCTGGGCTAAGTATTTCCATTATGAATTGCCAAACACTACTGAACAGGAATGTCACTTCAGTTGACACGACGCATGCGCAATCTGCAATTAAATCCCCATCACAAAAAGTACCTCAAAATGAATCACCCGTTATATCTAGGGTTTGCCCGCACTTATAGCTCCCCATCCAGTCTAAGAGCTTTAATAAACTGCAGTAGCTGTGATGGAGGTTTCAAAGAAGGTATTTCTCACTCGTCTATGACATTTTTGCCAAGATGGTCGCCAGGAGTTTCTGTCATAGCAGTGCAGTTAGATGTCAGGTGTTCCGTATTCTCATTTTCCTCCCCGCAAAACCTACAGTCGCTATTCTGTTTCAGACCTATTCTTTTGTCATGTGTTCCCCAAGGTTACATTGCCCTGTAAGAAAACCTGCTAGGATATTTAGTCTGTTTCTGCTTAGTTTTTGCATGGTCTTTGCTCTTTGAAATTTCCAAAGAATATCTTGGAATGTCTTAAACCAGGGAGATTCTCCCAGAGGTATGACCTCCAGGGCCGCGGTTGGGCATGTTCTCACAGCTCGTGCCAGCTTGCCAAGGGCATTCCTTGCTGTGACCTTTATGATCATCAGGAACCAGGTCATCACCCCGTACTCTTACCATGCTATGCACTATTATGTACAGCCATCGCAATATATTTGGGTTGCAGTCCCATGTTTTGCCTGCTAGGTTTCAGCATATTCTTGAGATCCTTGTTGCCTTATTCATTATCAATTCAATATGCTTGTTCCACAGAAGTTCTTAGTCTAAGGTAATTTGATTTCTGATTTGTCATTCGATCACTGTTGCATCCAGGTGGATGTCTTTCATGTTCTTTTAATTATTCAGTAAGTCTTCTTGGGACATGTTTCTGATAAATTATAAAAGAAGAGCATAAAAATTAAGTTTTTATCGGATTTAATGGATCTAATTTCTCTTAATTTATATTGAGCATATTGCAGAAAATGAAATGGTAATCATAAATATCATTACTCAAGTTTATTAAACATATTTTCCGAACAACCTGTATATATATCTATCATAAATTCTCCCTTACTTCCGCAGAAGAAACCCAACTCAGTTGGGGAGCACACTTCCGCCGCTCCTAAACCCTCCTTATCTCCCAACTAAACGAAAATAAAAATCCTCGCGTGTACCCGAAGAATAGCGGTCTCGAAGTGCCCACCTGCGGCCCTCTATTAAAGGAGACGTCCAGAGATAGAGTGACATCTGCGGCACTTCTGCGCTCGTTATTTGCGAATGGCCGACGCTGCACTTCAGCCTCGATTCGGTGGATAAATCCGGGTGGTGCAAGCGTTGCGCATTTTTTTATTTTTTGCAGATTTTTGTTGCTCTTTTTTTCGCGTGCTTCTGGTCGTCGCCTTTTTTCGCTGTACTTTTTTTTTTCTCTCGTACCGAATACGCTTGCGAACTGTCGGTGCGTGATGCTGATAAATTGTCGTTCCGGTTTCGCTCGAAAATCGATTTTCGATTGGGTAGATGCACTTGGGAATGGTGGGGGGGGGAGGTGGTGGGGGTAGTATGAGGGAGTTTTATAGGTGTGAACATGTTCTGTTTAATTGAATGTTTAAATAAGTGAAGATTTTGTTTTAATCGGAGTGGAAAATGTGTAGGTTCTTTAACGTATTTAGTTCCAATTGTCTCTGATGGTTTCATCGTGTTATTACGTTTTTTGATTTATTAATTAAATGCAATTCTATATTCGATAAACCTTTATGCAGAAATAATGACTGTACAAACGTAATTAAAAAATAAAACTACGTGACAGCAATTTTTTTCACTACATTCAGCCACACCATGGCGAAATAACTAGGAATCGATATCCAGTAATTGGAGAGTCCGATATATTCAAATGACAGTTGAAAGCCGTCAATTAGTTCCCCACCTTGACAAAAAAAATTTATTTACACACTCAAAGTCGAGCGCACACCCCAATTCACTAAACTCCGATCCCGTGCCCGTAAATTCTGCCCCCCGAAAAAAAAAAAAAAAACGGCGCCCGTACAAAGTGGATCAAAACATTCCGGTACGAAAAATTCAGAAAGCAAATTACCACGGTATAAGCGTCGCGAACGGTTGAAAAAATTAATTCGCGCCAGCGTGCATTGTAAAAAGGCACTGTGGGTGAAAAAATAACTGCGAACGAGCGGTCCGGCTGGGCCAGTAATTGCAGACAACCGCAATTAGTGTGGGGGCCCGGAGAGTAGAAGAGGACGTCCTTCACGTCGGTCGCGAGGCGCTGAAATCGTCCTTTTAATAATAGTTGGGAAGTGCGCAAACATACGGCGCCCCGCAGGGCGTAGAGACAGTTGAGAGTAGCGCTTGGATAAACGCGAAAAGAGCATTCTGCTTTTATTAGTTCTTTTTTTTTTGTCCAACGTCGTCAGATGAAATAGCCAAATATGGACATGTTTTTATTTCGACAGTATAGTGGGATAAGTTATAACACTTCTTAGCGTACGGCACCGCTATGAAGTGTTATGTCTGTGTCATTAAATTTTAATTAGTTTTCCTGGAGCTTTTATCAACGATAGCCGTTGGATGTTAAATACATTTATTTATTCCATTTTATTCTGTTATTTGTTCAAGAATCACTAATTTCTTAGACAGATACAAAATTTTGTCTCCTAGACAGTATGGGTTTCAGAAAAATAACTCGACTGAAATGGCCAGTATTTACTTTATACAATACGTATACGATAACCTTGACAAAGGCCAATATGTTGCTGGGTGTTTTTTTTTGACTTGGCAAGAGCTTTCGATAGTGTTGACCCTAGCTTCCTACAGGATAAATTATATCGGCTTGGTATACGAGAACATCTACAAGGCTGGATAACACCTTTTGTAACTGATCGCAAAATGAAGGTTGTATTACGGCAGGCCGAGTCGTTGTTAAAATCAGTAAGTCTCGGTGTACCGCAAGGGTCAGTTCTTGGTACCTTGCTGTTTTTACTATACATAAATGATTTGCCGCAGTTTATTGCAAATGCTCATGTAGTATTATTTGCTGATGATACCACGGTTGAGAATCTAGAGCACGAAATGTGTCGCATTACATGTGAGTTTGAGAGCTGGTGTAGTACAAATAGACTGATTCTAAACAAAGACAAAACCACATATATACATTTTCACCAGAGAAGGTATGCTGACTTGACGATACCGCTGTCAAAATCGGTAAAGTTTCTTGGTATCATAGTTGACAGCAACCTGAATTTTGTCGAACGTACATCACACGTGTGTAAACAGCTTAATCAAGCTTATTTTGCTCTTTTCCAGCTAAAATCAGTGCTAGATAGTGACTCCCTGCTGGATGTATATTACTCGCTGGTATACTCTGCCATTTCTTACAACATCTTGATGTAGGGACGAAGCACAGGTTACAGGCATGTACTTATTGCTCAGAAAAGAATCTTGCGCTTAATGTTCGGATTGGGGCCTCGTGTAGGCAGTTCTTACGTGCCTACAAGTTGTTAATGTTGCCAAGTATATACATATACAAGGCAGTGATACACGTAAAAAAAATAGTCACTTATATTTTAGGGACGAAAGGAACTACCAAACTAGACAATGTAATATTTGTGTATTACCCAGACACCTTACGGCTCTTTTCGAAAAGTCTCCAAAGTATAGCTTTACCAGATTATACAACAGCTTGCCTCTGCATATGAAAAATATTAATATCTTAAATGGATTCAAGCGAAATTGTAAAAAAAAATTTAATTGATAAGTGCTGCTACTCTTATGAGGAATTTTTATCATTGTAACATGATACTGACTATAATTAAATTTATTACATGCATTGAAGGTTTTCTGCTATTTTGCTACCCCTATTTTTATAAATACTTACACTTTAAATTTTAAATCATGCTCTTCGGAAAGAATAAACTTTATTAAGAATGACATTTACCTACTGTCATTATTAATTGACAGTAGGTAAATGTCACTCCTCAGTTCCAAGTAAGGATTTGTTTCGTCACCTGTATCAATATGTATTGTATAATGATTTGTTTCACATTTTGATATCAAATTCGCAACAATGTCGTGACGTCATAGCATCTTGCTTCACGCAGTACCTCGTTTATTATTGTAAATGAACCAATACCTATAATGTAGGTCTATGCGAATTGCCATATTCCTTTTTCTACAAATTGCTATTTAACAAAATGTATTATCCGAACAAAGTAGACAAGGTTTCTTTGTTTGAATATATAAAATTTTCAAAATTAGAAATCTGAAGTTAATTTCGAAGTAATACGAATACATAACAAAATACATTTTAAGGTTATGTTACATCTTTACACCAACATCGTAAATAGTAACCGAGTAATAATGCAAAGCCGCCTGGTATTACAATTTTAATGAATAATGTCGAAAGTTACCTCGGAATTATTTACACTTACTCAGCCTAGTTCATACACGCCACAATTGTGACGCGCTCATTATTCTATTGTGTGCCAGGGTGATGGGCGGCTTATTTACACAAAGCACGTAAAGTAGACATTAACAGAAACGTGATATTTTGTTAAAATTAGCCCGGACGAAAGTAAAATATACGCTATATTTATGAAACTAAGTCTATTTTTATTTATTTATTCCTTGGAGTGGTGTTATAATGTCGGAATGGAACATCCGAAATTAGAGTCTAAATTGCTCTAATGTCACTTTTGTTCTTCGATCGTATTTATGCGAGGGGTGATGAATGATAGACGCGCCCACATTTTATTATCAAAAATAACTTCTAGATTTCAGGACAATTTTAGTTCGTTTACGTATATCGTATATGGATATTAGTTCTTTTGGGGGCGACAAAAAAAGTTGGGTAAAACACGATAGAGAATTGGAATAAGAAAAAAAAAAACATCTGAGTGACTCAACGCAGTAGTAGGAGCCGAAAAAATGTATATATCACTAGATATAAGTCCACAAAACTTTTTTTAACCTGCAGATAAGTTTTGGTAAAATATTATGAGAAAAAGTTAGAAGAATAAATCAACTTTACAACGTGAATGCTACGGGAATGTTATTTCGGATTTTCCTGGAAAGAAAAAAAAATACGTACTAAAACGATTTATATGCTGTGTACTATTTATACAGCTTCGACTTATTTCCTGTGCTTTGCCACTTGATTTGATTTATTTTAAAGAATTCAAACACACCTAAAATTATTTCTATAATTTTGACGAAATTATTTCACACAAATTAAATAATTGAAAACTTTTTCTTTCTAATATATAAAGAAAATATGAATACCTAGATTATTGAATAAATAATAAGAAAAATTAAATTCCGATTTTTCATTTCTTTTTAATAAATTGAGTTGGGATATTTTCTCCGCAGGCCAGGATCGAAACAAGGTGATTGTAGGGCGAGCGAATAGAATTTAGACATAGATAACGGATTATATCGCAAATTTGTCTTAATCTGAGGTAAACAATTTTTTTTTATAACTCTCCGGAACATTTTAACAATACACGTCTATTTTATGTCACTTGTAGCATATTAGACAACAAGATGTACTCACAAGTAAAGGCACCCAAGTGTCCACCTCCGATTTTGATAAAATTCGGTAGGGACACAGGATACCGAAAAATATTTGACGCGTATTTTTTTTTTAGCGTCCCATTTCGGTTTTAGGGGGTGTAATGGGGGCTCAAAGTTACCGCCGAAAATACATATTTTGCAATATTTCGGAAACGAGAGGAGATATCGAGATCGGGTAAAGACGAGATTGTTCCTTGTTAGTAACTCTATATTTTAGGTTAAAACAGAACAGTGGCGCACCCGCGGGGTTATTAGGGGATTCAAAAAATATAATTTTTTCTCTCAACTGCCCTTGTATATTATGAACTTATTTAAACTAAATGAAGAATAAGAGTTAGGTGTTTCTGGATTTTTTTGTAAATGTCAGTTTTAGGGAAGATGTCAGTTTTATATACGTCTACCGTAGACTATTTTTCTTTAGATTCTAAGAATAAAATTTAAGGCCGCATTGTATTTAAACTAAAAATTGTTTGTTATTTTATAATAAAAAAAAGTAATAGAATATATACAAACCGTATGCCCTAAAATGTCGATTTATTTATTGACGTTTTATGTCTTGATGACGTCTTTGGCAAAAGAATGTATTTTTTTTGACAACATACTGCTGTGTATTGAATGTCAAATGAAATTTAAAAATGAAACATTAAATTAGCTAGCTCAAATGATAACAATTTTTTATAAGGCGCAAACGAACAATGAAACTCAGGGTTACTTTTATGAAAAGTAAAATGTGGGTGAAAGAAATCTGACTTTCTTTAATACTCAAAAAAAAAATTTTAAAAAGGTTAATCAAAAAATAAAAGAATAGTATTTTGAATGACATAAAAATTCAATAATTTTATTATTTAAAAAAAAAAAAAAAAAATTAATTACAAACTTTGCAGAAAAAAAAACCTTGGACAAAAAGGTCCCGGTATAAATCAAAACTGCATTTGACTTTATATTACAAAAGGACAATTCAGAAAACAAAAAGTTCAGGAAGATAATAATTTTTTTCTTCAATTCAATCCACGTGGTCTCAATATTAAAACAACTAAATTAAACGTGGAAAATTCAAGTAATTTATATAAATGAAAAATGAAAGCCAGCACAATGCTTTTATTCACCCAACCCGAGGTGATTAATAAATAATTACAAATCAGAAAACTTAACAACGAACAAAAAAAATAACTCTTTAAACTTAAAATATCTTCCTGCACGTAAAAATAATAACAGATCTTATATCTAAATTGTGTACACAAAAATACAATATCAATTATTATTAAATGAGTTCCGTGATGAACGAAATAAAATCAGAAACGTGAATTCAAAACTTGAAATCAATAATCACAAAATGTCAGCAATGAAATACAACTTTATATATCTACTTACACGCGTCTATCAGGGAACTGCACTCGCAAGGTTAAACAATCGTATAAGTATAAAAATCTCCGATGCGTTCGATGCAACGCACAAAGATCTGTGTATTTTGCGTTAAATATACTGAAAGTCTTGACAATATTAACAACTTTAATAAATAATCATTACAAGGGTACACCTGCATCTATACAAAATGGAGATGAAGAAGCACTCGCGCAAATAGTGTTTGACATCATTGTGAGTGGCTGTAGCGATGATGCTTACGACTCTGAATAAACTACCACCCTGGTTGTCGATTCACAACCCTTTCCTGGGCCACAAGTATTGGAAATTGAGGAAGGCGACAAAATAAATTATGACATCGAAGAAGAGATGTCCAGTGGTGAACTAGCGCAGGAACTTATATTTATTTTCCAATTCAGAAGGAGAAAATCTATAAGAAAAGTTGTCCCTCATATTATTTTTAACCAAATTTTTGTTCATATTTTTTATTTTTAAATTTATTTCTAAATTTTATATTAAATTTAGTATAGTGTTAGACGGCCTTTTTAGACACTGTAATTTGGCAGAATACACACAGTTGTTAGACATTTCTTTTCACACGATCCGCATGATTGACTTCTCAAGGAGTAATTGCTTGTCGATTCTCACCAATAAATGTGCCTCAACTTCGCCGAAGCAGAAGCGCAAAATAATCCCCGGCCCATTGAAATATTCACGCGACACGTTCCGGTTATAAAATCCAACAGAAATATTCACTTGAGCGGCCGTAGTAACCGTCTCTCACACAGTGGAAGAGGTCAGAATCAGAAGCCGTGAGCTGTTTATATTTCAATATTTCCGCTACACATGGCGCATCTTCTGCTCTCGCCGGAATTTTAATATCCTAGCGCTACGTATACTCGAGGGGGCGGATCCCCCCAAACTCTCCCGCTACCCCCTTCCCCAACCCGGTTGGGCGCTCGTCACGTACGTAAAAGGTACACATATATCCAGCCGCCTTCGCCAATTGAAAAGAAGTCTAGCGAGAGATATAAGAGCCAAATATTGACATCGTGAATAAAATTTGAATATGGTGCGGGCGTGTGTGGATTTGTTTCGCGCGTCTCTCGCCGGTGATGTCAGGAGGTCGCATTGGAAAGACGGAGAGGGGAGAGGGGTGTACAGGGGTTACGGGGAACGGAGGTGGTAATAGCTGTTGAAGTGACATCAAAAATCGTGATAAAATTGTAGCTAAATAAGTAAAAAAATCATGTGTAAATTGTTGTGGTTAACCCAATAGGAAGAAGTATTGAAGTCAGCTAGCATTAAAAATTGAATTAACTATCACACTGACAAAAGTCAATGCTAGGTTTTTCCACTATCACCAAACAACAATGCACAATCTCTCGACGCGCGTTTCGCTAACCAAGTTAGCATCATCAGGAGATGATTAACAACACGACTTTTGTCAGTGTGATTGTTATTGTTACACCAAAGGTTCCAAAACCCAATTACTGAAAAATTGAATTGTTCACAAAGAACAATTTCTTTTTAAGATATCAAGTAATTTTATTATGTAAAATAGGGCAGAAGCACCAATGAATGAACACCAACAGTAAATAAACAATTCCGAACCGATTTACAATTTATAAGAACTTTTTGTACTTGTTCCGTCACATGAAGGGTGCATCGTGGTCTACAACTAATATTGCATCGTTGTTTAAGCAACCATTTAGCGGAGATTCATATTTTGTACACAATCACGTGTTATTTGTACCCTTGTTTCAAGCGCAGTTGCTTGGCGAAGAAAATAGTAAAGAAACTGGCTTTTAAATATTTATGGTTGCCAATTGACCGTGTGTTCTCTTATATTTTACGTGGTTCGGTTATAGGTATAACTTCGAAACTTACAGCTTTAATGTGTAAAATACGAAATTCATTTACTGGTGTGAATGTTACACTCAATAAATGAATATTGTTGATTTAGTGGGATCTGATGCCTAGTTGCAGATATCAGTATATGAACGACTGCATGCGTAGCGTTTATTCACTAGATGAAATGAAACTAATAACAGTAATATCAATGTCTAATCGTATCTTCTCCTTTAATTTTTTTATTTTATTTCTTTTACGACAGAAACGAAATGCAAAAAGCAATATAAGCGGTTTCAATATTTTGAGATAGCGCTAAGTGATGCTTTAGAAGATATAAGAAGCAATAATTTAACATTTACTTCAGCAAGTAGGAAATATGGAATACCAAAAAGTATAATCTTTAACAAAATTAAAGGCAGGGTTTTCTTAGATCGTAAAATGGGTCCAAGCACTGATTTGACTATAGCTAAAGGAAGTGAGTTAGAAAAGTGGATACCATGTAAAGCAAAACTAGGATTTTTAAGTACGAAAGTCTGTTCAACAGAAACATAAAATCCGTTCGAAAACAATAGATGGGTCGAAATTGATTAAGTATTTGCAAAGACATCCGAACATAACCAAACAAAATAGTGAAATAACAAAGGCTCCAGTGACTGCTGCCCGAGCCTTTGATGGCGTTTTCCGTGACGGAAAAAGCCATTCGAAGTTGGTTTCATGAGTTAAATGAATGTTTGGTGAGTAAAAATCGTTCAGGCATTTTAAATGACCCCAATAAAATTTTAGGGGATATAACTTTTTTTTAATTTTTTAACTGTTTTCTTGTGAATAAAAATAAACATCTTAATACTTTCTGAACGTAGTTTTTTATTTTGCATTCAAAAGTGTTAAAAAAAATCTGGGCGTTCCATTTAAAAAAAAAAGTTGGACGTATTGCCGATTAAACCGGAAGTGAAAAAAAAAACTGTATTGCATAAAATGCATTTATATTAACTATACCCCCATACCAAATTTCAGAAATCATAATTTTCAAATAACAAAGTTATTCGACCATTCCGGGACTTTTTACTAACCCTGTATATCAATAGAATCAAGCAGAAATAGGTATCGAAAATTTACACTCAATAAAATCACTGTTCATTCACTGGTGCTTCTACCCTATATGCAATATTTTGTTTAATTAGCATTGTTTATTTCTCTTTTAATTATTAAAAATCCGGTAGAATAACGCTTCTGATGAGGCTATAAGTACTCATCACAGAATCTGATTATCATTTCCATACTTTGTCATTAGCGTTTATCCAGCTTAACATCTCGATTGTGCACCATGACGTCACCATACCACTTCTTTGGTCTTCCCGAATCGAACGAGGAGGAAATTTATATGCCTCGATGTTAATAACAAAAATCGCAGAATCAGATAATGTACAAAGGAATGCGTCAGCTCGCGTCTCTTCAATTTTCACCAGAAATATTAATAATAATGATGATTTTACTGACACCGAGCGAGCCTGACGCATTTCCTCCACCGTTATAATCGAAAATTACCCAGCTCTCTGGGTAAAAAATGGCTTCCTGTCGCTCTTATTTCGACCATTTCAGTCGGCGTAGCTTCGACGTAATGATGACATTACGGCAATTTCGTCGAGGTAATCGCGTGCTCGAGTGTATGGCGACGGAAGCGCCATCTGTCGATGTTAAATCGCTCCGGAGGATAGCGCTGTTCGGAGAAAATGAAAAAAAAAAAAAGGAAAATGCGCGCCGCGCCAATCCAAAAATCGCACGTGAAATACGAATTCGCTTGTGAGTACAAATTAATATACAACCTGTAATTCGTAATCGATCTCATCCTCATCCGGCGGTAAATTCAATTTTATGAAATGAAATTTTAAGTGTCTATCTTATCGAAATAAAATCACCCATGTATAATTTTATACAATACTTTTAAATTTAAGTATCTATAAGATCACCTTTAAATTACAACTTGTATATTTTTAAACAATCATTATTTCTTCGGTCCTCAGACGTTGATGGCGGAACTTTATCAATCGTAATTAATTATTTGAGCGATGGTTAACACGAAAGGAGAATGTCAGTGACAAATTGGGTGTTGATTATCCCGTGGTTTTCGTGTTTCGTGCGATGCACGCAAAGGTTAGCATGAAAACGTAATGAACTTTTCCACACTGTGTTCTAATGCCTAATCATCTTTCATTTTCGTGCGACGACATTGGGGAGGACGTTAGTTGCATTTAGAGGGCGCTGTCTTTCCAAACAGTGGATAAATTTCCAGTAAATCAGCAAAGTGTAGAATTAAAATTTGCGCTTGATACTTTTGATTAACTTATAACTACATGAAATTAAAAAAAAAATTAAGAAATTCTGTTGTTACAGAAGGTTCATAAAAAAAAAATTGATAATATAACCACTACCCATAGTTCTCATCGAAAAACTTTACATGGTAAAGAGTACCATCTCTGTTTTACCTGGGTTCATAGAGACGCCGCTTTCCCTCCACTAATTTTCGATAGATTTTACATTACAGAGCATATACCCTCGAATTAATACGGTGATATCGTTCGCATCTGCAATTGTGTAGTAGCCAGGCACATTGAATATACGGACAAGGTCATCTACCACGAGATTCCATACAAATGGTGACAAAAAGCCTCCTTGAGGACAGCCTCGATCCACAAATCCGTTGACTTTGACATCTCTCACATTTATTTCTACTGTTCTCTGCTCTAACATATGGCACAGCCATCCTACGAGAATCAATCAGGGCATTAATAATACTGTTGAGGGACGCTTTATCAAAAGCTCCTTCTATATATAAGAAAACACCCAGGATAGACATTTTGTTGTCTAATGATCTTTCTATCCGCCGTACCACTGAGTGGAGGGCAGACTCGGTAGATCTCACCAGGATGCATGCATGTTGATTTGTGTAAAGTAAATACGTCGGTAAATCTTCTCGAAGATAGCGGTCACACAGCCGTTCCAGTGTTGTCAGCAGAAAACTGGTCAAGTTTACTGGCCGAAAAGATTTGGCTAGGATATAATCAAACCGTCCTGGCTTTGGTATAAAGGCTACTTTTGTTTCTCTCCATACCTCATGTACGTATTTCCAAGCGATGCACCCCATGAATAAAATGACCAACAACCCGAGCAGGGCCATGCCCACACTGCCCCTCTGAAGCAGAGCAGGGAACACAACATTCGGACCCGGTGATTTGATCGATTGAAAACTTGTAATTGCCCAGCAGATTCGGAATTCTTGTACTACCTTTTCCGCCACAACCCAGTCTTCTTCTGTAGGAGGTGAACTGTTTAGGATCTTGCCATGCCAGTGTGCGGCAAACCACACTGCCTGGAAAATGGGTGGTCATGAGTATCTCGGATGTTTCCAGGAAGGACGATGAAAGTGTTCCGTCCTCCCGTTTTAACAGTTCTAGTTACTGACTAGTATCTTTACTTAATACTATTTTTAAACGAGCAGCTGTTGTGACAGCTTCGATGGTGTCACAGTAGTAGTTCTTCTTTCAAATTTAAAATATTTTGATTAGTATGTCTAAAAACAGCAGAAAGAAATCCGCGCCATCTACTGGCCAGAGAATCTCACTAAAAGTTGTCAAAACATTGTCCTTACTGTGTACACTTATAATCGTAAAACAAATCGCTAGTCTTGATATCTCAGTTTTTAATGCCTTTGTTCTGTAGAGGAGTATATATCTAAATTGGAACGCAAACAAGCCAAAACAGAATAGTTTTAGAAGAATTAGGAGAATCTCTCATACAAAACCATTTAAGATGAAGAGAAATGGCGAAATACTGTGTACAAAGATTTCAAAACATTGTGCCAATAAATGTGTCATAAACAATCGCTGTAAAATGCAGCCGTTGTATATTTTGTTTTTCAACTAAAGACACTGAAGCAAATATAGTTTGTCCGAAAACATAAATAAGGTTTTTATAACAATATTTTATTATTACCCGCATTATTTAAGTTTTTAAGAATAATTTGTTATTATTGTATTGAATAAACAAGTAATACATATAACTCAAGCAATTTTTTTAGTTTATTTTGAATTTTTTGGGCGTATTAACTCCAACGAATGCAAGTTTATAGTAAATCATATTGCGACCTTCTCATGGACGCAATGTCGAGTTCATTCACTGGTATGATAAATTAGTCCATTGAGGACTTATAAAACCAAAACAGCTCATTTCACCAATCAAAAATCAGAAGATATATGAATACCCAACGCTGCAATTTTTTTTTTTTTTATGTTTTTGCGTAGTCCCCAAAACTGCCATTAATTGCTCTTATTCCCAGTCATATTTCTCAGTTTCAAATCGATTGTTACAGCACCAAAAATAGTTCTAATTGCGTAACACTTCCTTGTAAATTATAGAACAGTATCGAGGCTATATCTATTTTTGGGGTCGAGTCTCCCTTCACTCCTTTCGTCTTATCGACTGGAAGGGGTAATGTGGGGTTGTGGAAAGTATTACTGTTAAAATATTGAAAGTATCGCCCTCTTAAGCGACTGCGATCCCCACGCAAACCTCGAGTCTTCTACGAATACATCTGCGTGTGATATATCGATCTCAAACCATTGCCGCTCTTTTTTTATCCCAGGGCTTTTATCCTTGGAGCCGCAAAGTGAACCTGTCAGGTGTGCGGTATCCTTCGGAGATCGTAAATATGCCCAGACGTCCTATAATCATATTATGCCTCGAGTCCTGGACGCTGGCCAAGTTGGGAATCCAGGCGTAAGTTTGTTGTAAGGGTGGAAGATATTCTAACAAATCTTCACACAAATTCTTGTTGTTTTGAAAGGGGAATTTGCTGCTTCTTTAAATGCGATGACACAAGTTATAGGTACACGAAAAACAAAGGAGTGAAAATCCGAAGGTTGGTAAATCTGTAATTTTTGATTTGGTTCTTTATTCTAGATTATGTTTGATACTTTATTAGAATTTTGGCTTGATTCACGTAACTTCAGTTAATTATATACATATGTAAAAATATTAAACATTGTTTGGTCTTCTTCAATTACTTAACTGTTGCATTTGTTGAAGAGGTTTCCTTCATCTTCAGCAGCCACCAACATCATCAGCAAACATGATTAAACCATTTGGATTGACACACTTCGGCAGATCGTTTATAAAGACCAAGAATAACACCGGTCCAAGAACAGACTCTTGTGGGACTCCATGCTTGACAGCTTATCGATTAGATGTTGTAGCGTTTACCTCGACACTTAAACCCCTGCCACTTAAATACGAACCAATCCGCTGAAGAAGGATTCCTCGGGTTCCTATATATTGGAGTTTGTCCATTAAAAAATCGTGACTCTAAAGTCAACTCGAAGAATCGTAAACAATCAATCGATTTATATAGCACATGCGTGAAGCTGTAGATAGCCTTAGTAGTCCAATAACCAGGACAAAAACCATGCGTTGCCACACAATGCGCCATTTATATTAAAAAAAAAACCCAGTAACGATGCAAATCACTATTCTTTCCAACATCTTAGAAAAACTGCTCAACAAAGATATCGGCCTAAATTGTTAAACAGATTTTTCTGTTTCTTAATCAAAAATACTAATGATTCCTTTAAGACAGATGGAAATGTATAGATATTTATAGACAGATTGAATAAATACTTCAGCGGCTTTATTGTGAATGCTAAAGACATATTCAGTAATACAAACGGACTAGCAGGTAGCGTTCATTCTTTCCTATGCTTGACCACAGATTTTGTGTATCAGTTCTATATCAGTGAAAAGTAAATGGGCCCAGTTTTGTTCTTGCTAGTTGACTTGTGCTTGCTCCAATTCTAATATCCGTGCACCATTACCACGAAATAGCGCAGAATTCTTATGGGAGAGTCCATCTTCATGTAATCTGGTTCTTATAGTTCGATGACTGAAGTTTACCGGATTGACATTTTGGTGTACAATTTTTCCCTAAGTGGCCTTAAGATTTGGGATTGTGATGAATTTGCATTGAAAGAAGGTTATTATGGTATTTGATTGTCTGGAGGGCCCAGGATCTTTTTATTTTAGTTCACCAGTTTCTTCATAATGCTACCACAAGCGTCAAATTGTAGTTTCTGTCGAATTTAGAGTTTTCGTCACATCTTGAATAGTCATACCACCTTGTATCATGCCAAAGTTTTTAATTGTGTTTCACGACTAAGATGCGTCTTTCCATTTCTATCAATTAATTCGAAAATAATGGCGCTTCATTATTAATCAAATTAATGCAAAGCGTATTGAGAGCATAAACAACAATTCGACGCAAATGTCATCTGTTTATCTACATAAAGATAAACATGACTACCTTAATTCTAAACTAGTCCCATATTAGTGCAAATAGTGATAATTTTAAGGAGCTACATCGGCTTTAAATTGAAACAGAATTTTTAGAAAATACAAGTATACGCACTCAGAAATATTACCTATCATAATTTCTACGTATGTATTTTTACAATGAAGAGTGGACACCCCATTTTTTTTTTTAGATAGAGCCGAGAACTACAATTAATGTAATTATCACATCTAACGCTTACATTTTGCTCTCACCAGATGGCACTTTTTCAACGTCACATCTCGTAATATAAACGTCAACTCGACCTACTTCCGCTAGATGGTCCTGTCATCGCGATATGAGTTTTTGTCGGGATTAACTCCTCACAGATGGCGTTGAGTACGTTTGTATTATCCTGATGAATGTTGATGAATGAAGAGGTTTTACTATTGCACGAACAAGTCGGATCCTCATTATGTTAAGTTGAAAATATTTGCTACATTACAGTGTTTTTAATTATATTATGATTAACATTGATTACAAATTAATTTTGGGACATTCCACACTCAGTTAGAGATTGTTCTGTATGTACTACCTATGTATGTATGTATAAATGGCGGTTGTAATGAACACAGGATATTATTGTGTCCACTGCTGGCATGGTACCGTAATTACAATGTGATTTATGCCAATGATGGCTACATTAGTCACAATTAACGTAGAGTTGTCTGGTGTCCGCGCTAGCGCGCGCTGATAAGGGGTGGGGGGTGATTCCGTTTTGGAAGAGGGATTTGTAATATGAAGTCCATTCGTTATATCTGGCATTGTTATAACTTTATGTGGCGTATGACAGTTTCTGGAAAGCTGTAAAAGATAGCCAGTGCAACAATGTTTCGTTTAATATGCGTGAATTTTAGATAAAATTGGTAATATAAACGATATTAGGTAGGTAATATTCCACGGGCGTCTACAGTGGTGATACATAACCTATTTTTCGATTTTTTCACGAAGTTGTTTAGTTGTATTTAATCTACAAATAAATATTTGCGGTGAACAAATCGCTGGAACACATTATAAGGCAGCAAAACACAAGAAAAAAGGAAGGAATAAGAACCTTAAACTCTTTGGAAATAAAAACTAACAGAGGATAAAACTAAAACTGTTTAGAAATTAATTTTATTTAAAGTAGTAGATTAAAATGCCAGAGTCAGATTTGAACTCTGGACCTCACGACTAGTCGCCAAGTGTGCAAGCCACTCAATATATATCTGCCGTCAAAAGTCAATATTGGAAAAAAATTATTCTCTTATCACCGAGGAACATTTTTCATACAATTTCTGTGGAGTTGGTTTTTCTTTCAGCTGTTCGTGTTAAATATGCGTGCTGATTTTATTCTTAGTTTTCTTCTTGTCATGTTACCACCCTCAATTGGGATAGGGGTGAATGACATCCTAGGAGCCAAACATTCTACACCAGCCACTTGTCGACAGAAAGAACATTATTTTTCTAGCTTTGCGTATAGAACTAATAAAGTTATTTGTGAAAGATTTTCCAATTGAAGAAAACTGCTTTAAGTCTATTTAACGATGCTAAGATTCGATAGTTCGTAAAAGATGAACATTTCTTCGAGGCAATGTCGAAACTACAAAAAGATGTGTAGTTGATATTCAAAAGCCTTGTAAATAACTTTCTTGGGATTGTACGTGCTCGGGTTTACATTGAATTGCCCAGGCACTTGATTGCTACATGAACGTCAAGGTGGGCATTTTATGCATAGTGATCTTGCAGATTTCAGCGAAAAATTTCAGTGCAGTTTGTGAAAAGCAGGGTGAGAGATTTTACTAACTAATATTTAAGATGAAATGGAGGCACGGTGTCAGGGTAGATGACATGATCATATGATGACTGGCTTTTGTTTGGAGCATCAGGCGAAATTATCCAGAGATTTAATAGGCCAGGAGTTATTAGCGAACATTTTTACCTTAGGGAATAATACCTCGAGAAAATTAAAAAATATGGTGTCTTTTCCTTAAAAGAATGTTTTAATGGAATATTTAAAAAACCGTTTTATGGATGAACTGTAATTTTTATAAAGCTTTTCTCAAATTTTTACCATGGCGTCATATAAGGAACCAAATCAGCTCTCAGATTGAAAAAGTTGCTTTTTTGCTGTTTCCGAAAATGTATGTTTTTTTTTTTTTGCAAAATTGGGTTTTCAAAATCAGCTACACAATTTTACACAATTTTGTTAAAAAAATATGGAATTTTCCACTAAATTTTTATCCCGAAATTTGTACCTTAAAAATCAATATTTCTATTGGTTTCTAGATTAAAATGCTTTTTGAATTTTTGATCCCGATCCAATGTACTCGCAGATACAAAACTGCTATCTTATCTTTAAAGACATCCAGTGGTTTTTCCAGTTTGTATTGTCTTAGTGTGTTTATAACATCGTCTATCGTTCCGAAATTATATTTAATGGTTGTACAAACCACATCAGCAAGCTCAACTGAGCGTATAAACCGACTAAACCCACGGTCCATTAAAATTTTGATGGCGCTGTACCCGAACGCAGCAACAGTAATGACGAATAGCGCATTGTTAGATTTTCCGGTTCTAATTTGCCGCTGGTGTTTTGGAGTTAAACCACTTATTTAGAAACAAAAATGTAATGTAATTCGAAGTTTTAGGTCAAAAATTTCTACAATCTTGTCCTGCACGTCTTGATATTTATTTATTTATTTATTTATTTATTTCACTACACTACATAGAACATACAACATACAATGTACAAAATAATATCACAAAGAAGGTGAGTTTGCATACTAAGATCCTAAGTAATCGTGAATTGAATAACATGATATATTTGTAAGATATCTTCTGACATCCTTTCGAAAAGTTATAAAATTTGTAGTAGTCTTAATGTCCTCAGGTAGCTTATTATATAACTTACATCCCAGATAAGTGAGGTTTTTCTGGTAAAGTGTAGTCTTATGACGAGGAGGTAATAAGTAATTGCAGTTTCTCACATTATAAGTACTAGCAGTATATGTAGAAAATTCAGATATATGTTTAAACACAAAACACAAGACTTCGTATATATAGGTGTCATAAAAGGTCAGCAGACCCTGATTTTTGAATGTTTCTTTACACGATTCATGATGTGGTAAATTGTACATGATCCTAACTGCCCGTTTTTGCAATAAGAATATACGGTCAGCATTCGCTCCTGAACCCCAGTGTATGATGCCAAAAGCCATCTTCGAGTAAAAATTTGAAAAGTAAAAAGTTTTTACTGTAGATAAAGAGCACGATTTTTTTAAGTTATTAAGAGCATAACATATTTTCGATAATTCTTTAGAAAGGTATTCCATATGACAGTTCTATTTCAAATTTTCATCGAGAAAGACACCAAGTAATCTAGCAGATTCCGTGAATTTAATATATTCACGGTTAAGAGTAAAATTACTAATATCATATTTAAACCGATTACGAAAAAGTATACACTGGGTTTTATCTAAATTTATACATAGTTGATTAAAAGATATCCATTGATTTAACTTAGTATAGCTTACATTTGCAATGTGTATTAGATCTTCAAAATTGTTACTTCTGAACGCGATAGTAATATCATCAGCAAACAGAGTAATATTACTCATATGGGTAATATGCAGTGGCAAATCATTTATATATATCAGGAACATTGTAGGTCCTAGAATGGACCCTTGGGGAACACCACTTCTAAGCACAGACACTTTAGATTCATAATTGTTCATAATTACTCTTTGTTTACAAACATTGTTGGAAAGAATATTACATTTGTGCGAAACTATACAAAAAACAAAAGTTTAATCACAACTTTGAAGTATTATTTGTGAAAACAACACAAAATTCTGCAGCGAGGTTACTGCTGTGCTAATACTATAACTATAACTGTGCTAATTACTGCCGCAATATTTTCTCAGTAGTACATTCTTCCAAGTTTGAAGAGTTTTTCCTTGTGGAGTCATTTTTTGGTTTTGGGTGCCAAAAAACAAGGGTATCGGTACAAGGTTACCTTTATGTTGTGTTGTAAATAATATAAGACTCTCAAAATAAAAAGGAAAGTTTGCGTTGAAAACCTTCCATAAAAAGAAAAAAAAAAACTTTTTATTTTTATTTTAACGATTTGACGCATTCAATAATTACCTACCGATTACAAATGATTACAAACAGGTTTTCGGCACCAACCGTAATTAAACACAAAATCAATTAAACAGCATAAACAAAATTCGCAGCGTAAAATCGCACGGTTAATAGATGCATTTATATCTGAAAACAATCTAATTTACCTCGTATGTACGTACGCGCAGTAAAATGACAATTCGCTATATCGGATTTATCCCGACCTCCTGGCCGCGCCTATGGAATACAAACACGTGTTCCGAAACCTAAACAAATATTCCCCCGTTTCGGGGGATAAGAAATCACGACCGAGCAGTAAATCATACCGGTTTACGTAAACATCTATGCACGTTCCTAATAGGATTAACATAACCCGCATGCAGTGCCTCTGTATAGCGGGCGAACGGGCAATAAGCACATCGAGATACAAGCAGTGCGTGACATGAAACAGAAACAATCGCGCTGTATGAAAGCGGAACTGGAAATTCGTGTTTAATTTTGAAGGCGAAGTTTTTTTCGACCGCAGGTTATTTCGGTGTAGTTTAGTGCGTTGTTGCAGTTGCGAGAATATGAGAGGAAATATATAAGTTGATTTTCTGGAATCGAAAAGAGAAATAATGTGTTGACTCTTGGCTATGTATCGGCCGTAATAAATAATAACACTGGGCAACAAATTTTCGAAAAGTTCATGCTTCCAAGCTGAAAATAGTCATTTCTTAATGAATTCAATGTGCTGAACACGAAAATGACTAAGAAAAAGCTGAATTGGCTACGGGTTTTCTGTAATATGTACGCATATTTCAGAAAAAGTGTACTTATGTCAATATTATAATACATGGTAAGAAAACATTTACGCATATTTCAGAAAAAGTGTACTTATGTCAATATTATAATACATGGTAAGAAAACATTAGTCTGCTTCTGGCTTTCGACTTCTTTTGGCCTGCCGTTTGTAGTGGACTTGTGGAGCATCTCTACTGATTGTCCAACAATAGTCAGCTAGCATTGACGTAGACCATTTGCCTTGGTACCGTTGCTCCATGGTGGCAATGTCCTGATGAAAGCGTTCGCCG
Source organism: Cetonia aurata (assembly GCA_949128085.1). NCBI lineage: Eukaryota > Metazoa > Arthropoda > Insecta > Coleoptera > Scarabaeidae > Cetonia > Cetonia aurata. The sequence continues at coordinate 38,462,006 of OX421886.1, read as the reverse complement.
TGCTCATCGCTGACCCGCCCGCAGTTATCAGGAAAGAAATCTAAGCGGGAATCAAGAAAGTGGATCTTTAAGGACATAATGCAGCCGAATTCATGAAACAAAGCCACCATATCCTCAACCAGACGCAAAATTTCGTAATTTCTCACTAAATTGCATTACATTATGCAATAGCATCTATACAATGGACAAAACGTCAATATCTCTGGAACGTGAGCCAATCAACTTTTTTCAATGTGATATTCGTGTTCAGCACGTTGAATTCATTCAGGATTGGGTACTTTCACCTAAGAAGCAATTTCACTGTTGACCAGTGTAATTAAAGGAAGGCAGTAACTGGTTATTCAATTCATCCTGTATGTCTCACATGTTGCATAATTTCTGGCGTGAAGTCAATTTCAACTTTTAGAAGGATGCATCTAAAACTATGGGTACTTCTTCCGGTTGTAAATATAAATATAATTTCAGTAATTGTAAATAAGTTTATAATAATAATAATTTTTAATGCCCAACAGGACGAACCCAATTACAGGACGTTATACAATATTCTAAAAACACAAAATAACCCTCAGAAACTAGTTGACACTAAATATACGTAAACAAATGTACAACCAACTTAAAACAAGGTATTCACAAAAATAATATTCAACAAAATATGTATGCTACCACATATAAATACAATTATTTCAAATTAGATTAATATGTCACTAACTAGTCTATTAGCATTCCTGCACATTGTGTAGATTGGAGAGCGCTGCAGCATATTAATCCTCGCAACAGGCAACTGAAAAGTGACATCGTATCGTGAAGAACTCCTTGGAACGTGAAACATCACTCTCGACAGAAGATATGGGCAATCCACCTTGTTATTTATAAGCTTCCGTAAAAAGTTGGCGCACTGAAAGTTTCTCCTATCAGACAGCGAATCCATGTTATGGCATAGTAGCAAATCTGATTGGCTGATTCCTCTAGCTGGATAAACACCGTCAATCTTGATTGATAAGAACTTCGATGTATTCTGTCAAGCATTACTTGGTGAGATGCATAGAATGGCTGCATGCAATAACTGCATATTCCATCTTGCTGACTACAAACGCATAATATAAGACTTTAAAAAGTTCAATATTTGTAAAATGTGTAGCCGCCCGCATAATGAAACCCAAGGCTCTGCAACTAGCTGCACAAACATTCTCTAGTTGAGGTCTAAAAAACAGCTTGTGATCAAATAGGACACCAAAATCCCTAAAAGTTGTCACTCGCTCAATATAAGTACCATCTATAGTATAACAACACGGGATACAACATTTCTAACGGGTATATGTGATGTAGCGACATTTGCTAATATTGATTTCCAGTTCGTAGGTCCGACACCACTCCGCCATCAAGTCAAGGTTTTGTTGCAACAGCTGCACATCATCTGCTTTGATAATTTCAAGGTATATCTTTAGATCGTCGGCATATGCCAGAACAGGATAAGTGATACTGTCAATCAGATCATTAATATAGTTAAACAAGAGTGGTCGAAGGTTTGACCCTTGGGGATAACCCGATGTAGCTATGTTCCTATCTGAAAAAATTTGCAGTGTTAATGATATCTATAAATACGAAAATATACTTACTGTTCGACAATAGACCTTAGATTTGGATCATCCTCATGCAACGTGAAGACAAAAAGTTGGGTGTTATCGTGCAATAAATACGGTGACCGAACGCTGAGAAATCTGCTGCCGCGTGTGTTAAATGTTATGCCACCCGAGTTAAACGGTATAAACTCCTACAATGTCATTAAAACAGAATTAAAAAAATGGTTAATACAACTACCATCGGGCACCATACAGAAATTACTCACCTGTGCGGTGCCGGTGCGATCGCTTTTTCTTTTGCCAGGTCGATGAACTGCCTGGATATGTCTTGAATTTATTTGCGTGAAAAAGGTTTTGCCGATGTTTTCTTCTAAGTAAGGTATTCGCCCGCATTATGTAACTATCACCGCGATGTTTTCTTGTGCGCGTTTAGTCTGCGTTCGCAACTTATAAATATATAATGTATGTATATAGAGAAACATTGTTTTTGTTAAATTTTAATTGCCACGGAATACGTTCGGCACTGATAAGCGATGTCTCGCTTAGTGCCAAGTTAATCATGTATTTGTTTTGGGTCTTGTAGTTAGTATTTCATTGTTTATTTGTTGCCTTTTGAAACTAGAAATTTAATGTTTAAAATTATTGTCAGTACGGGAAAATATGACAACGTGCCACAATATTTATTTCATATATCCTCAAAATATACATATAAACTAATTTAATAAATTAATAGCTGTTTACATTACAGTGCGGTAGGTGTCATTTACAGCGCAAAAGAGTTTGAGCGCTGTAAATCACCTAACACACGACATTTCGAATAAATTTTTTACCACCTCATTTTTTATCAGCTTTAAATCGTCGCTTCTACACAAACGAAAAAAAAAAGGATGACAGATGACATTTAAAATTTCATCAATTCAGGAAAAAGAAACAAAATCTTCCTTACTGCATCCATAAACTGCACTTCGCAGTAAAATATCGTCAGTTAGTGATGAAACACTGCTTTTAGCATTCCTACCACTTGCGCTGAGGTCACACAGCTAGAAGCAGGGGGTGGGGGGTATGGTTGTCTGGGATTTGCTCGCGTCGTAAAACGAAAACGATATTCGTGCTTTAACAGGACATAAAATTTCTAATTTAGCGGAGTGCGCCAGCGTATGGACGGTCCAAGGTGACGCGCAGGCTTATACGTCTCCATTAAAATGCGCGCATCGCTACGCCGATAGGGAAGGGGGATGAGGAGGAAAGGTGTATAGAAAGAGCTACAGAATGAAAGAGCATTGGGTTAATTAATTTTGGAAGAGGAAGTCGCGATTATTTTAATCTCTAGGGAGGTTATACGGACGAACTGTTCGGATACTTTTGTACGTTCCTGTACGGTTTCATGTAATATGCAGTAAAAAGTGCTTTGATGATGGAAACTAGTTAGGACGTCTCCTTTGGTAATCTGGGGAAAAATCTAGGGAGTGTGCAAAAACATACATATTTGAATTTCAAATGAATTGAGAAAAAATAAGATGGTGACGGAATTTGGTGTAGTTGGATCTGAAAAAACTAGTTTATGAATATTCGTGCATGTTTTATTTAAGGTGTTTCGTAACATTCAAAGTAACACTTCTCCACATCCATTTGAGCTTTAATATCATCTCAAATCTTGACGCTTGGTAGTTTAAAATCATCTTTCCACGAACAACTGAATTCCTACTCTTTCATCCCTTGAAAGACGACTTAATCTTAATCAGCGCAATTTATTCGATATCCACCACCAACAACTTCTACGAGAGCGAAACGGGGAAAAATTCCACCCCACTCCCCCTCCGACACGGCTGCCAACTGCGTAGACTCCTCGTGTAGGGAAATTAATGATCAAACTTGGAATATCCGAATTTCGCTCCAGAACCGAGTCGTAGAATTCGTTACAAAACTCTTTATAACTGAACAAGGCCCCGGGTATTAGGAGTAAATATACGAAAGGGTGGAGGGAGGAAAAGTTTAGTGGGGTGAATTTCTTATATGGGTATTGCGGTGTGCCGTGGTATCGAGGAAGCTAGGGAATTTGGGAATTCGACAAAAGTGAACTCGGATACAACTTGGTTTTGGGGAATTTCCTGTTCGACATGCCTTCTTTCAATATTAATAAGCTAAGAAGGGGAACGGGGTGCGGGGTAAGTTTCTGATGTGGTTAGTTATAATCTGAGAGGGATAATGCTAATGGAAAATTGTAATGTTTCTCCTAGAGTAATATAATAATCCTGCCATTCAACAATTTTATCGTATGCCACCCCCTATCTTAAAACAGGGTTGACGTAAAGTATATAACCAAGCAAATATCTTTAAAACGGAAACAATGTGTGCAGATTTCTTCTCCTCTGCTTCTCTTTATGTTTTCTCCATCGAGTTTTAGATGGCGCTGTAATTTGACCACCTGGCCTCGCACAGATCAGACTAAGGTCTCTTCTGCCGATTTCCCCTATACCTAACATGGTATTTTGCGTATCCTCTCCGTAACGGTGAATTTATTTTCATTTCATGGGAAAAGATACCCGCTAATGCGGCTATAATCGTCCAGAATGTGAATCTGAGTGATTTTGGTAAGCTAAAATTGACTGCACCAGTTTTCTATGCAGCCGACGGTACATATAAGAACTAGACAATGTATCTTATCTCTCCACTATTTAAAGATAATAATGTTAAAACCGGTATGGACAAATTCGGAAAAACAAAGTCCATTATAATCTACAAAAATGTACAGGCTGTTGTGGTTTAAATAAAAAAAAGTGGAGGGTACTTTCAATTGAACCGGAGGTACAGTAACAACAACAAAATCGACCTCAGATGTATCATATTTTGTTAAACTTACCTGCAAAGTTTCATCAATATCATTGTTTCCGTTTTCAAGATACTTGCCTGGTTCCATAGTTTGTCCCAACACTGTTTATACCAACCCTAAGAATGCATGCTATGCCTACGATTCAGGAAAAAAAAATTGGCAAGATCCATCAGATACACAGAAATGAACGGGTTATAGCAATCATGGGCGCGACGGTCTCTTCCAAACTTGATGAACACAAACACTTCACAGCTTCAAACGATTCTAGACACTAGCATTAAAAGCTGCCCCCATGCGCCGCATAACCTTTGACGTTTATAACTTCATATACCCACCCCACTTCCGAGAGATCCACTTGCTTATTCCAAGGACGTACGGGGGCCTCGAAGTTGCCGGGACACGTCCCGAGGTAGGCTTTCATTTCGAAACTTTAAGCGACTTCGCGGGCCAGCTCACGTGCTCGGTCTGGCAGTATCTTAACTTTCATCGCCCGCCGCGCGACAGATGGCCAAGTTCCTAATTCGGTTTTCGGTGGCTTCGGTTGGAGTTGGAGCCAAGTTGGCGGGTCTCCCTATATTTAAGGCGTTTCTTTACGTAAAAATTTGACAGAAAAAAGGCGAAATGAGAATTCTTCTCATCGGATCGTGAAAGGAATTCGAAAAGGCGTAAGATTCGATGGGGATGATAACAAGGAGCGATAATGAATTATCAGCGACTATTGTCAGAGCAAAGTCTAGAAAGATATTATCCTTTCCTGCGTCGAAGATGCTCTTAATGAAATGGCAATCATATTTCAAATTGACATCAACAGCTGCATGAATAGCTCCATGGAGGAAAACTTACATAGGTGACAGTGATTTCCAGATAAATTCTACACGATTTTTTCAAAGCTCATTTGTGAAAAGCTAAATAATTATAATTTTTCTAATTATTCCAGATACAATCTAGTGGTATAATATAACGTCTAGATCGTGCATCCTGGTCTTCACAAAATTGTTCCTTTGATAAGACTTTAGTAAGGTTTTGCACATTCTCTTATCTTTATTTGACTCTTTAAGATCGAAACATTATAAAGCATAGCTGCCACCAAAGATCATACCACCAATATGTAATCTTAATGATCATTGATTTGGTGTTATGCCATTCGCAGTCACAATGAATATCTAGCATTAAGAATAAGTGAGCCGGTTTCAAAGTTGATAGGTCTAACTAAGATCATTCATTTCCAATACCCACCCAACAGGGGAAACAAAATAATCCACCAGACATGGAATTAAATCCTCTACGATGCAAGGAAAAATTAACAAAGCAACAGACATTAACACGCGACCATGCATCCAACACCGCACATATAGGTTAGGAATATCAAGTTTCCATAATGGATTTTTCGAACTCGAACGAAAATAGAGTCTTTTGTAAACGACCCTCTGTCTATCTGGCTCCGGTGCCGGAGAGTGTATATTGGAAAAACGGAAAATCGATGCCGGTCTCTGTAATTGCGACACAACACTTTACCGTGTTGAATGTGCCGAGTGTTGGGGTTCAAAGGGAGAGGCCCAATGCGCGTATCGAATCACTTGTCGACGGAAGCTGGAGCACCGTGTTTTTCCCCTCTCAAGGGCCCGAAGGCACGTAACGTGTATTACCAGCGTTGCACGGTGTTTTCAGATGAAAAACAAACGCTCCAAATGGGTTTTATTAGACGAAAGAGGAAGTACGACGTTGCAGAACGGCGTGTAAAACGAGCTGTTGCGGTGGTAATGGAATAAATTGAAAAGGTATTGTATGGGGAGCTCGGAGTAGATTGTGTAATTGTATTTTCATAATTTTTGTTGTCTATGAATCATTCGTGGATATGTAAAAGAATACATTGGACCCCCCATTTTTAAACTCTCGGATGCTCACCAATCTGTCCCCCCATGCATTCCCCCTACCACTTCCGCGTACACTAAATAAAACGCGTGGATCGCGAATCAGTTACACAACATGTCCCATAAATTTCCCCCCTCCCCACCACTCATCCCTAAACGGCCTCCCCCCACCCCGATGTTCCGATCCATCTTGTCGAGGTCTGCTCTCGAACGGTAATAAATTCGGTCGGTAGATGGCGCTGTGAGCGCGTGTGTGGAATACGTGTCTTATTAAATTAACCATCGGCAAGTCCGTACAGTACCGACTAGTATCTGTGTACCGAAATGGGGGATGCCCCGTGGAGGAACGAGAGAGAGACAGCGAGTAGAGTGACGTCCAATACTGGCGTTGTTAATATCGCGGTTTCGACTGGTTAAGTGCGTGATAAATCCGGCCTGTCGGTCGCAAACGCGCTGCTGGCGAGCGGTCCTGAGGGCTGGGAGGTAGGGGGGGGGGGATAAAGGGGGGAATGTTGTGTGTTCGACTGGTGCTTTGACATGTGCTCGACGCGGCTGACGTGAAGGAAGGGTGAGCGGAGGTGGATGTGAAAATGGGGTTCGAATGCGAAGATAAGCTGGTTTGATGACGTGGAAGTGAATATTTCTGGGCACTGCTGAAGAGATGGCTCTAGCTGTCAGTTCAGTTCTGTTAAAAAGAAAAGAACAACATACAGTCTGAGATGTGTCAGGTTTAGAACAAGATGGCATGTAAACATGGATTTATTTTGATGACGTGGCACTAAATATCTCTACGTGTTATTAAAAAGTTGGAATAAGACAGCATGATTGTGATGCGATGCTTAATACATAAGTTCAATAAATTTGTTTTAATGTCTCAAGATCACCTTCTTCAGATTTCTAAAATCAAAAGTAATGGACTAGGTATCTAAACCTGGGAAGGAACTGACCACCACAACGATGTGCTTAGATACTAATGCACCTCCCTCAGTCAAATTCCCACATGTAACAAGGCAGTTACCCTTACCCTCCTTAGTTAAGCTTAACAAAATTAAAAAAAGGTTTGCGACAGAAATACCTCAGTATCGTGTTCGGTGGTCTGAGGAGGAATGACGTGTACCGCCTTCGAAGAATAACTGTGTTTTCTCAAGGAAACTACGTTCGATTGTTTTACCAACCGCACAACAATGAGATGCCCGAAAGAATGCCCTAGTTACTACATAATAATAGGGGAGTAAATGGACAATTGAAAGTCACTCAAACGCAATTCTAAAATGATTTTTGTATTTCATCATTATACCCGAACATTTTTCTTTACTCTAGGCGCCTTAGTACCGATTGCTTTATTAGTATATATAATTTTGCGTCGCGCAAGTCTCAAGGGTAACTGAATCGCTTTTTCCATCATCTTGGTAGACTGGAGAAACCTGTTTTTCGTCGGCAATCCATAATAATTATTACAGAAAGCGCTGACTGAATAAGCTCGGATATAACTAAGGAGATTAACTGCGGTGGGTTGGAGTGGCAACACAGGCGGCAACTTCCCGAATAATGTTGTTCTGGGGTAATTAATTTTTGGTGCCGTGTCTGCGGAATAATTCACCAGCCCTGTTTCCCCTCCACTTTCTCCTGAGATGATCGTTGCGATGTATCTCGACAAATCTTACCTGTCAAGAATTGCATATGATTGATTATACATTAACAGTTGGTAGTTAATCTAATTTCTTTCTCCTAACGCTTGTATTATACTAGAGTGGAATTATAACCTCAAAGATGAAAGATTAAGTAATAATAGGTAACGGGACAAGGAGAGACTAGTCCCCACTATACGAGACTAATCTTCACAAACTGCTTCATAAAATATTAAAAAATTACAAGAAGTAACATTAGTGTTTACAAGATTGGCAATCGTTACATTTTGATCATTGACCATACATACCAATTTTTGAACTTTTTGGAGTGAACTTGATAATTTCGATTAAGTGTTAACCCCTTTTTAAAACTGTAACTTCAGGCCTTCAAAGTTGTAAATAATATTTGCTTTAGGTTAAAATTCATGAATAACAATTTTTAAGTTTCTGTCAAAATAAATACCCTCTTGCTCCGGATTTCAACTTGCCCCACTCTACCTTGCGTTGTTTTATAGGCCTGTCAAGATGTGACAGATTAAAGGTTCTCTCATAGCGAAAATGCCGTAAAATATCCCCATTTCAATTGAATTGAAGATAAACGTCCAACCTATTTCACCGTAGCAATTAAAACGAAGCGAGAACTATCAATTTCGACCAATTACCAAGTACCGTCGACTTACATCTCGCGTACTGGAATTCTAAATTAAAATTTTAACCACGGCCCGCGCCACCTTAATCATTTCGGCGAGATATACGTCGAGTCACGTTTAACGTTCCCGCAGACGGCGGTGTGGGGTGTCCGTGAAGATACCCCCTTGCGAGATCCCACTAGAACCCACGACCCCAACTGTGCAATTAACGGTCGCAATAAATTATTTCACCAACCGTCGCCGTTACCTCCAGTGCGGACATCTATTTCTCATTCGAACATCTAATATTTCCGTGGAACAATTCTCGCAGGCCCGCGTTGAGACCCTTCTACCCCATTTATTGGGGACACCCATTTTGCGCTCGGGGATCTGGTAAATCATGTGCTTGGTTGGTAGTCTTCGCTACCGCGTATGGGTGGAGGCAGATTAAATTAATCCATTTTGAAGTTTGAAAGACGATGATGTAACCGGCAAAAATGGTTTATGGGCAATATTGCAGCAGTCACGATTCAATAAACTCAAAATCTGGGTTTTTACGTGTCTTTCCAATGTATATTGAGTAACACCAAGCATACTTCGAATTTCATAAATATTCCCTTGCATTAGTAATTTTTAAAATTTATGTAGCCTTTTATGAAATAAAGAATATATATAAATACTGCGAAACTGCTTTAACACTAATAAATATCTAGGAACAGGCGGAAAGTAGCTTGAATCCTGAATGTGTCAACAAATCTCACTTATTGTCAGTAATGTTGGTTCACTCTCACCATCGCGACCGCGTGGGGGAAACCGCAAGTATATATAAATCGTGCGCTTAGCACGAGTAGACAGAGTAGAAGAGCCCCTCGCAGTCTGCTCTGATTGTTGTGTCGGCAAAGCTTCTGAGACACGTCGAGCTCCTTATTTCCGGTCTGATTGTAGCGCTGGCAAAGCGCACTGGCGTAACACAGACATTTTTCCCGTCCGCTCTGACTGTTGTGTCGGCAAAGCTTCTGATACACGCCCAGCCTCTTATTCCCAGTCCGATTGTGGCGCTGGCAAAGCTCACTGGCGTAACACAAAAAATTTTCCCGTCCGCTCTGACCGTTGTGTCGGCAAAGCTTCTGATACACATAGAGCTTCTTATTTCCGATCTTTTGAGGAATATATCAAATGGTGTAAGAACAGCAGAAGGTGAATGGAGAAGACACACAAACAAAGAGATATTAGCTTCGTAGAAGAAAGCAAAAATAACGCGAAAAGAGCAAGCACAAAGGACGATGTGATTAGATCATTTTACTCGAATGTCGGAGCAAAGACTTGTTTAAAAAAATTTATATGCGTGAGAAAGTGTGAGAAGGAGAAGAGAAAGACTAAAGAGAAAGCGGCTTGAGAAAGTGGAAGCAGGAAGATACGGCAAAGAACCGGAAAAGGTAGAAACAAATAGTCAAGAAAATGGAAACCAAAGGCCTTCAAGGCCTGTAGCCCTAAAATATATCATATACTTGAATTGTTTATCAATCTTTCTCATATATATTTTAATTTTGAGTTCTGGACCAAATTTTAATTCTTGAGCTACATAATACTTTTTGTCTTTTTTTCTGTGCTATCAGAAATCAGTGAGGAGTTTGGTGCCATCTGTATGCGTATAACGAATTCCATGGAACTAACTGCTATAGTTTGTGAAATCTTGCAATTTCTTGAAGCTTGTGTGCATTGTGTTGCACATGTTTCTAGTACAAGGATTTGCTTCTATGCCAAATTTTAGTTATTGTTCGGTAAGTGCTTTAAGATATCAGATTGGATGAAGACTCAATAATCGGTAATTTTTTCCCATGTTTCTCTTAATCTATTACCAGGAAAAAATCCGGTCTTGTTGGAGAAAAAATAGTTTATAAATAATAGTAACTTTAGAAGCCTTTTTTGTGCCGATGATGAAGTGCATTGATGCATTGATGTGTTTAAAATATCAACACTTAAAAGCATGTCTACATGTGTTTGTTCGGTATTGCTAAGAGAAATTAAACTTATAAACTATCAAAATCTATTCAGGCTGCGAAACGTTATTCTTATAGATCTACTGAAATAATAGAAAAACCATAACCCAATTATAACAATTCCTTCCGTCTTGCAAGTTTCTTTGCCCGTCTCAAACCAGTACGATCTAAATGCACAAAATCTAATTCACCCAACTCGGACAAAGGCAACCCCCGAAAGTGGTTCAAATTCCCGGTGCCAGCTCGGCAGTTTTTACTTCCAGTCAGCGACAACCATCGAGTTCCGGACGATAGTTTCTAGAACACGGGCAGACTTGGACCGCTAGCGATAGTAACGTAAAGTTTGCAGTCATCCGCAAAATCTAGGAAAAGAGCGGAGGCTCAAGCAAGATATCCAGGCTACACGGTCTACCCTGGCGTCCTCTATTCAAATGTAATTGAAGTTGTCTCGATTCTCTCGTGGGAGAAAGAAACGCGACGATAACTTAGGATGGCGTGGGTGGCGGTCTATAGAGTAGGACGGAGGGATGACTCAGTCAGACGTGTGGAGTCCTCTACAGAAAACTTTCCGCTCGAATAGTCGAGAATTCGGTGTGTTTTCCCGGCTTCTTCCATCTCCGTCGTTGAATTTGTAGTTTATTTTATTCTGTTAGGTTGGTAAGGCGAGTTTAACATAATTTCCGCCGGTATCTAGATGTAAACAAAGGCGGGTACGAGGAAAATTGGACAAAGACGTGATTAGACGGGATGTGTATTGTGTTTGTAGCCGGATAAAAAGACAAAGGAAGTCGTATGTCTCCTTGCCGATTTCCAATTTTACCGACAGAGAGCACAAAAACTTTAAATCCCGGTAGTGACTGGTTTTTAAGCTGTTGTGCGGATTATATAAAACTTATAACAATGAAAGTAGTGACGATATAGTTGCCTCTACATACATAAAGAGGGCATACACTTGTATTTATGGTTGATGAGCACGTGCTGTATTTAATTGATTTGACAGCCATTGCAACTTTGTTTTGTAAATTTTTATCAACCCAATCTTCTCGTTATAAAACAAAAAGTTAATACTTTCGATTTATTACGTTAAATTAGATCTTTTAGCACTGAGATGACTTGATTTACAGTTTTCAAATTTACTACACTGCTGCACTGCAAGCAGATTCCATTTTATAATTTATTTCATTATATTGTGACATAAATAAATTTTCGCTATAACAAATTGCACTTGGATCCTTGGCGTATAATTTTCTTTAGAATTTATTTTGCCGAATATATTTGTAGCCTGGTTCACTTAGGGCTGCAAATTGTACGAAAATAATTAGCAACTTTCAAGTGACGACAACTATTCGATATTATTTTGAAATGAAACCTTTAATATACCTTTTCACACGGCAAACTGTGATAATAATTTCCACTACCATTCATTGACGAAAAGACGAAATATTAAAAGAGAAAATAACTCCTGGATTATTAAAAAATTGCTAATATTTCGCGTTGGCTAACACTGAGAGTAACTAGCATATTAAATAAATACCTAACTGCTGAAGTAAATAATGTTACTTTAGTAACTAAAATTTATATTCGTCTAATAAAAAATTTTTATTAGAAGAATTGCTAAAAAGAAACATCCAAAGATTTAAAATTAAATATTCTGATCAAAAACCGAAAAGTTTGTTTTTAGTGTTAGAATATTTCCGTTAGATGTAATCTCAAAGGAATTTTAATCCTTAAAAACGATTCGGTTTTTTTGCGAACCCATATCACCTGCATAAAACAACAACTACGTCACTTGAATTTTATTGGGTAGGACATGTTTGTAGACAGAAAATATTAGTTTGTAACCAAATATACATGGTACAAAACTCTTCCACGAGGGTGACTATCAATTCAATCAAATCTTTGGCTATACTTTCCGTGTTTGTCCTTGAATTATAATTAGAATTTATGTTACCTACGGTTTTGCATTGTAACCGAGGAAGAGGCATATAAAAACAACTCGAGCGGTCGAAAAAGAAATGCTCGTTTCTAAGTATTAGAACTAAATTAACACAAACTTGAGTGAATCCAAGTTAAAATCTTCTCTACACGCACCGCCATTTTCACCCCCAGAAAAAGCATACAAAAGAAAATATCGCACTCTAACAATAACAAAGGCACAAAGGAAGATAATACAAGGCGAAATTCACAATTTCCATTTACAGAAATTTAGCGTTTAATAGGAAGTTGCGCCGCCGTCAGATGTCGCTGCTATCGGGAGGGGCACACCTCCCGGCAGACGGGACTGTTTAGTATTCCTTTGAGGCGACAGATTATGGGGTACAACGTAGCTCCGGGAACACTTTATTAATGGGGGCGCTTCTACACCCGGCGACTACATTCTAGATTGATAAAATGGAAATTCCCGTTCGCTCGCTCGAAAACGCGAGGGAGGGGGAGGGGGGGGGGGTTATCTCCCCAAACGTGAAATTCGTCGGCTATTTTTAATTTTATACATATTTAGAAGTAAATCGTTAGATGAATTGCTGACAGGGTCGTTGGAGCACAAAGATGGCCACCAAGATCGCCTGATCTAACCCCATTAGATTACTTCATGTTTGGCGATTTACAAAATAGGATCTCTATAGAAACCGCATGCATACCATAGAAGAACTGAGAGATGCCATTATCAGTGCAGTACAGAGTATAACTGCACAACAACTAATCAATGTCTTCGAAAGCATGAAACGAAGAGTTGACACTTGCATTAATGCTCATGGTGGACATTTTGAACACGCTCTTTAAACAATTTTTAAGTTTTGTCACTTAATAATTATACTATGTATGTTATAATTTAAAGTAATAAATAAATTTAGTTGAACACCAGTTAGTAGTGAATTGTAATATCATAATTTCCTAAGGAGTTAAATTAATTACATTTCATTTTTACAAGCAGAAACACCAATCCATAGTCGTTTATATAATGCGAGTTCAAATATAGGTTACGTTTTCCTTATTTATGACAGATCCGTTTACTTTCTTATGTTCCCACACTGACTTAGTTCAAACCTTCATTACAAACACGCGGCATATACCTACACCCTGCTACTATCTGTAGGAGCGGATTTGACAATCTTTTTGAATCTCTGTGTATATGACTTGTGTATTCTCACCAGAGATAACCTATATTCTGGCCATAGAAAATTATTCTGACTCTTGGCTAAACAAAATCTGTCAAACATAAGAACTGTCAGAGAACATAGACAAAGAAGTGTATCTTCCATCCCCCTTCATTGGCGGAAATTTGTGCCACTGCTTCTATAGGAGACCCGCAATATAGTAGTATTACATATATGGTTCTATAGATAGAATCATCCACTCATCTTTTTATCAAACCTAATAAATTTTAACAATTCTGTATAATCTCCTATAGTCAGCAAACCTGGAATTTTCTGCACCTAAGTACATTTTCATCAACCTCTCTTATTAAAAAAAAAAGAAAATATCATCCCTCGAATTTCAAACGTAAACATATATTATAATGGAGATCCCAACCGTACGATCGATGATTGTGGCAGACCTGATTTCTGTCTCGATTCATAATAGACGATGGGCCAGATGAAATGGGTTGATAGCGCCTCGAATCTGTAACGTCGCAATTGTGTGCTGCGATGCTGTCTTTCAGTAGAAGACGTATATAGGCGTAACGTTGCCGTTGTGTTCAGACGTCATCAGAACACTGGAACACAGGAAATACAGCAGAGAGAAAATAGAACTCATGCGTGAATTCGAATTCCTTCGCGATAGCCCACTCCGCCTCGCTCTTCCCCCCATTTCCTCCTCGCTTTGGCGAGCAATATAACGTCGACAAATATGTAGACTTCCCAGAGTCGATGAATGTAATGGTGATGATGATATATGTGACGTGGGTACGTCACAAATTGTGTTTCGCCGTTTTTTGGGGGAGGATAATATTATGCCGACAGACTAAGATGTGAGGGAGGCGACTCCCCACGTCTGTAAATATGTTTTGATTGATTGCCCTGCCGTTATGCCGACTCCAATTCCTTTCGCCGAATTAAGACAATAGATTTTTTTTTCGTGCTGGCGTTGGTGTGTCTTACCGTATCCGTTCTGGGAATTTTTTGCAGCGTTGATGAATGTGTTTTCCTATTGCCCCGGTGGTTCTGGGTGGGAATATTCGATTTGGGACGTTAGTTTAATTTCTGAGTGATAAATCATGATAAAAGAAAATTATAGTTCCGCTGATGGTTTTAGGACGTTCTCTTGATGGATTGAAAAATTATTGAAATGGGTTTATTTAGTGCTGTACTATTAATTCTCGTTTGGGATAAGTTAGAAGATGTGAATTATGTATCTTTGAATAAAAAACATCAATGAAAGAATGTTTTAAACAATGACGGGGCTCATGGTCTATTATGAGAATTACCATACCAGCAAAGGCAATGAAAAGGAAATAACATTAGAGACAGACTCAAGCTTCCCCCCACTTCACACAGCGTCAGTTCGAGTGTCACTTTTTATCCAAACATGGTGATAAATCTGTGGCGTATCCCGAGCATAATCTTTTGTTTGCAGCGAACATTCAGTTTATCCTGGTTGTATCCATTATACATCCGATATGTACAGGTTATGTCAATGACATGTAGGATTTAAATCATACAGAATATAATCGTTCGCGTAACGAGAAAATCCCTGATATGCTCAGAGCATGTTCATGAGAGGACATGCGCATTTGATACAACCAGGATGCACCTGAGCTGTGCGCGAGATTATTTCCAGGAAGGAAGCTATTATTTTTCTAATCAATATCCAGCGAACAAAAAATTATCTGCATTACACTGATCAACTTCAAAACGATTTAAAAATACTTTGTTCTCGAACAATGAGTAATAATGACAGCCTCTGAGGGCTCCATTACAATAAATAAAATAGAAAAATTATGATATAAATTCATAGGTTAGAGAACACGATGTCGTTTTGACCTACGACTTGATTTTTCACCTGACGGTTTTACCCAGGGTGGGTACGATTTAAAACCTGACAAATTTTTGCGATGACTTGATTTTGTTGGTCAATTCACTGACTTGACGATTTTGACGGGTTTAGTCGTTCACTTGACGTAGACATAATACCGTTTCATTTCAAATAACCAGCGCTACGTTTCCCAGCACATTCAACTACTGTTACTTTTTGGGGAGGACAACAAGGGGAGCAAAAATTTCGCGCCACGTAGACACAACGACGTTGCTCGGCATATTTTATTTACTGCGGCATCGTACGCTAGGCGCTAGTTTATTTGTTCCGGTTCCGTCGCCGCGAAATAGCCGAATAAGGCCCAAAGTTTTATTAAATATGGCCTGACGCGCGATGAGGAAGCCGGGGAACGAGTTGGGTGG
Source organism: Cetonia aurata (assembly GCA_949128085.1). Lineage (NCBI taxonomy): Eukaryota > Metazoa > Arthropoda > Insecta > Coleoptera > Scarabaeidae > Cetonia > Cetonia aurata. The sequence goes on along the minus strand of OX421886.1, from coordinate 38,446,072 downwards.
GGAAACGGAACTCCCCGAGGGCGCTTCGCCGTAACGCTTTACGAAGATAAAGTAGCCATAGTTGTGTTATTATTTATGAAATCGCGTCGGTTGGTTGGTGCGGCGTGTTTTTCCGACGGATAAAGGGGATTTAGGTGGAGTGGGGGGAATATATATGTTCAAGTTGATTTCTATGTGTTGTAATAGACGAAAATTTATCAGAAAATATGGTATATTGCATACACATTGAGGAAAAAATATTGTATCTCGCTAGATTTTAACCTAGAACGCTTGACAATAAAATACTGTTTTTCCATGTTTTTTTTTTCTTTTCCCGGAGCAAATGTAAAAAAATAATATAATGACATAATCCTCTACTCTACGCAATTAAACCAACCCAACAATATGTTTTCAAAGAGAAGTTACCCCACCGCAACTTAAATAGTCACGTGCCACTTCGAGCAGGAACGTAATTTGTTCCAATATGCTCGTTTAGGTGTCGTCAGAGATGCTGAGGTATCATTACAATAACGTGGCTCGATTGGGGTTGAATTAAACCCGCCACCCGGTTTAAAGTTTTCAAACTGACGGCGGAACTTTAAAGATGAGAGTGGATGATGGGATAACTTCGAGTGGGGAATTTAGAGACGTGGTGACAGACGCCAAGTTCGTGAAACTGGGTAAATTGTATGTTTTAATTGTGGAATTAGCATAATGGATAAATGGGGTAGATTAGACGAATGTAAAGCAATGCACGGTAGCTTATTTGTTGGGGGGAATATTTTGGGGAAAATCATAATTGGGTTAAAAGTGTCTTTAGTGCTTTTAGTTTACTAGTACAACAAAGAATTATAATTGTGTATCTTTCCTTAATCTATTTTGTCACACCACCCCATTTTTTTTGAGTTTTGAGTCACCCTCGCAGAATATCATACCTTCCTAGATATATAATTTTAATTTATGTCGCAATCTAATTTAGACACTCTATTAATGTCATCTCCAAAATAATATTGAGTTCCAAGCTTCTGAATATGTATCTTAATTGTGTCAGTGTTCGCCGGTAATGTTTTTAATTCTGCTGCGTACTTAGAAGATATGATGTGATAGAGAAAAAATGGTTTTACCAATGAATTCAGCACCACAAAGTTAAGTAAATCCACCCATTTATAAACTAAATGAAAAAAAAAGTTTGCATCTGTTGACTAGTGCTATTATCTCACACCAACCCAATTTTCTGGGTTTTGAGTCACCTTCAAAGAATCCCATTTTGTCTGGATTTTGGTTCAACTCTTTCAACTTGTATTGTTGTTCTAAGAAAACAATTTTTTCTTTTGTCCGTTCTAAGTATACTTCTTAATTGTTGTGATGGTTCGGATGTGTAACACAACGCAATAAAATTAGACATACCCATTGTTATTTTATGGTTTTAAAGATGGTAAAATTCTCGTTATTATAATGACTGTAATTGATAGATTAAACTATAGAATATATTAAATTTATAACTTGGATCTAACAAAAGTGTTTTGTTATCGAAAATTACAAAAAGATTTTAATAAAATTAAATAGTTTTGGTGTTCGATAAATTATTATTTTTATGCAATATAAGCTATTTTGAATCCATAAATTTTAACCACCGAAGCAGCGACTATATAAAGGATGGAAACTTCCCTAATAAAACAGTCACAGGGTGCTGTCGACTTTATTCACTTTGCAAGTGATAAATTCTGCTGGTGCGCACATGCTACCCATTCAAAATTCATAAAACTGTGTCTCGGTTCGAAGAATCGCATGCCGCCTCTTATTCTATTCGTCGTCGTAGGCGATGAATATTTGAAAGGGGGGATGTCCCCTCCACCCGCTATAAGTAATTTCCCCTCGGTGCGGATTAAGGGCACCGCAAGCGTCGGGACACCTAGAAGCTGTCGGCCGCAAAACCACAGATTAATAGTGCTATCCCCCCTCCCCGCTTCAGCGCCCTCTAGACAAACTACTAACCGAATTTTGAGAACGCAAGCAAGTGGAGACAATCCCCATAAATTCAACACAGACGCGCCCCGACACGAAACAGAAAGTAGGCGACCCGGCACGCTTAACGATAGCGGCTAACTGCGACAAGCGACGGGAACAAGTTTTCAGGATATTTAAACCGGCAATTAGAGAAACAAACGGACGTAGTTTCTCCGGCGGGGGGGTCGAGGGTGGAGAGGGGGAATGAACACGCGTGACGTAGGTCTGATTAATAATATCGGATGCCCAGGTGCCCCGCCATTCCTAAATTGGGAATGAGAATTACGAGAAATGAATTTCCTCTTTAACTACGCCGCACAGTGGTCAATATACCTAGCAAATCCGGACATCGGCTCTAATTTTCTTTTTAAGAGTTGAAAATTTAAAAAAAATTTTTTTTTTTAAATTTAAGTTTTTAATTATTACTTTTTCAGGTTGTTTCTTTTAAACTATTAAAGTTTCAGTTTTAAAGTTTTTGAAATGACGTCGATTCGTCATGGATAAGCATAATAAAAAATATTTTTTACTGTGGAAATTATATATTTCACATGTTTACATTATTTTACAGTAAATGGTAGAAGTACTACAGACATAAGAAAAGTAACAGTTAAACATTTAAAAGTTATCATCGGACGAAATGTTCTCCAACTCCGTTTCAACATTTTCAGGGTTGACGATTAAAAGCGTTTTAAGCTCCGCATCTATTTCTCTGGGTAGATGTAATTTTGCCCCAACCCTTTTGGAACTAAGAAATGGATCGGAGCTTACTATCAATCTATGAAAAAGATCATAATTAACTTTGGGAGCTTATTTTTCGAGTATGATGTTCCCTGTAGCGCCGAATGTCCCGATTTCTAGTTTCTTGGGCTTCTTCAGATAGTTCACCAATTGGCACCACAGCCTCTTGGATTACGGCTGTTCCGTGCAGTAAAATTTTGTGCACTGAAATTGGCATGTAGTACCACCCATATAAAGATACATACTTTTCTGAAGTCTTAAAACAGTAAGTTTCAAACTTATTTACATCAATGTCATATCCACTGTTAATGGCTCTTAAAATAATGGAAAATCTCTTAATAAGATCCTCATCAATACCTGTAATTTCTGCAGACAAAGTGGGATTGCCGAAAAAGCGTCTGGCTGTGTTTCCGTCATTCGTATTTCCTGCGGATTGCTTAGGAACATCCACAAGGAGACCCATGCGATCCCGAAATAGCTGTTGGATATATTTTTTTCGTCTCTTTCATTTCTTTCTTTACTTTCCACACTTTCACTTCCAATCTATAGGAAATGTGCAGTAAACATTCGAAAAACCTAATGTATGCATGAAGGACAGACAAACCGAATTTAAGTGTGTCCTTCTGTACTTTCCTTGTCCGTAGTTCGTCAATGTCATTCATTTCCGATATTGTCGCCCTGCACATGAAACACCTCATAGCACTTGTGGTCTCAGTGATTGCATTGCAAACCTTGCCATCCACCATTGTCAATAACAAAGTAAAGGATATTTTTCCATGTTCAGTTTGACAAGGCCTTAAATTATTAATCTGGTTGTTCATGTCCTGTTCTAACTGTCTACTAACTTCATCGGTTTCCTTTATCCATAGTAGTTTCACTGGTCTACAGAACAGTTTAGAGGATGGTCTTGGGTTTTTCCAGAGAAGTTCATTATTTTTCTTGACAAGCCGGAGCGGCACAAGCGACATTACAAGAAGGTTTCCCTCAGCTTGGAGTTCTGAAGAGGAAGTAAAATCTGATGTTTGTTTAAATTTTGAGTAGCCGGAACTTCCATCAAAGCCCCACTTGCAAATTAATTTTAAAGATTGGGAATCGTCACTGGCAGAGTAAATGCATTTCACTAAGCTCTCGCAAGTTTTGTCCAATAAACTTTGCAGTGGGACTTCACAGTTAGATTCTGTGATGGTTATGCCATCTGGGTAGAAATCCCTTTTTGCCTCTAAAACCTTATAATAGGGTGGATATAAATCATGTCCACAACTATCAGCCGATTGTTTTAGTCTTGTGTATTGTTCCCGGGTTAAATTTAGCTCTAAAATTAAAGCTAACGCTTCTTCTGGAGTATATTTCCGTTGTTCTGGATCGGAAGTGGTCCATTTCTGAAATATGCGTTTAGCACGTGTTGGGGTTGTTGTCGTAGCTTCGGTCAACAATTTCGCAGCAGCCTGGTCACCCTCGTCGCGTAATTTCATTGACGTTGCAAAACTTAGTTCAGCTGCCGATGTTTCTTCCCTTAACTGTTCGGTTTTTCGACGTTTATGTCTCTCAGAATACTGCTTGAAATCCTTAGTCGATTGAGTACCCGAGGGCCCTGGAGTAGGCTCCGTATTGGACGAAGTTGGTGTTAAGCGATTCTTTAATAGCTCAGGAAATACAATTTCCTCTCTTAGCCAATCGTCATATCGAGCCAAGAAAACTTCGTTCTTGCTGAAAACCTTCTGCCATCGTTTAAGGTACGGCGAGAAAAAACTTTCCCTTGTAAAAGTTATTAATACTTCCGTGGCATGTTCATCTCCATTAGTGGCGAAGTGTTCTTTAAGGTACTCCAACACGTGTTTTTTTCGGTCAGTAATAGTTTTTCTAGGATATTCCAACATTTTGTTGTGCAAATCTAACCGAGTTATCGGTGAAAAATCCATTGTTGCTTGAACAATAACGAAAAACACACTAACAAAAATTTACGAAGAAAAACTTAACAACAACTGATAACACAACTGTAACAACACTAAATACAACAGAATAATTAACAATAAGCTCTCAGAATATCACTCAGGAGACGTTACTTGGTACGTGACCAAAATGCGAATGGAATTTATAAGTGCACTCTCTCCTTATATTTCGTCTGTAATCACTTTCTGAGGGTTTCCGAGAGATTAGTTGATTTTATGGCATAGTTAAGCCTTTGAATATTAAGAATAAATTTAATCTCGAGTGTCCTGATGTGTCCTTAATAACGTAAAACTTGCTTATTTACAAAATTCCAAGAAAAATGCAACGATAAATATATTAGGTCGGAATAATTTACGGCTTATCGGATTTCGAAGTATATTTAGGGTAAATTGTAAAGAAAGAAATGTACTACCTGCTGGTAAAACCATTTCAACTAATTGCTTTAGGTGAGCTAGACAAGGCCTATTAAACATCGCACTAATTTCTCCTTAAATACCAACTCATGTAAAATATGGAATTTTGCACTAGTTCGCGGACCATAACTTATTACCGGTTTACTGAAAACTGCCACAATTTTCAGGGAAGTAGGCGAACAGGTAGATAAATATAATATAATCGTTTCAGCATAATTCAAAAAAAGTCAAATTTTGTGCAAATGTCCGGAATACGCTCACAAATTGACCACTGTGCGCCGCCTTGTTTCACTTCATCCTTTTGCCCACATTATTCTCTGTGTTTTAGGATCGAAATACGCGGTTAACGACTCACACATCGTTAATTACAACTTAGGTTGATTACCTTTAGGTAGTTTTGCGTTTTCGGTTTGAAAGATGGGGGTACAGATCAGCCATGGAAGTGTTTAAATTACATATGTTATAGCTATACAGGGTTAGTAAAAAGTGCCGGAACGGTCGAATAACTTTGTTATTTGAAAATTATGATTTCTGAAATTTGGTATGGGGGTATAGTTAATATAAATGCATTTTATGCAATACAGTTAATATTTTTTCCACTTCCGGTTTAATCGGCAATACGTCCAACTTTTTTTTTTAAATGGAACGCCCAGGTTTTTTTAACACTTTTGAATGCAAAATAAAAAACTACGTTCAGGAAGTATTTAGATGTTTATTTTTATTCACAAGAAAACAGTTAAAAAATTAAAAAAGTGTCCTAGTACAGAAAAATCAAGGTACCTTTGAAAAAAGTTGTTGTTTAGTGTTTGCATTCTTTTTGCCGTCACATTTGACAATTTTAAAAGCGTCTTAACTTTTGCATCGCTATAAATTTACTTATTTTAAACATTGACACATTTGAAAATGGCAGAAAAACTTACTGAATCAGAACGAATTGAGACATTAATGATGCGTGGGTACGGTGATCGTCAACGTTCTTTTGAAGAGGTTCGTATTTTGTTTAATACTGTTTATCCGGATCGTCACATTAGTAAAAGTACGGTATGCCGAACAATTCGAAAGTTTGAAGTCTTTCGTCAGGTGAAGGATTTACCAAGAAGGGGACGTCCATTAACAGCAACAGATGAAGAAACTAGTTTGAATGTGTTACTTACAGTGGAAGAAAATCATCACGTGTCCACAACAGAATTAGGTCAAATTTATGAGATCTCTCAAAAATCTGCTCATACGATTCTTAAATCAGCAAGAATGAAAGCCTATAAAATGTATCCCGTCCATGAGTTAACTGAAGATGATCCAGATCGTAGACTACAATTTTGCGAAACAATGACGGAATTGATCGAGCAGCAGCCTAATGTTTTAGATCACATTATTTTTTCAGATGAGGCAACGTTTTGTCTCAACGGCACTGTGAACAGACATAATTGTCGCTACTGGTCAATTGAAAATCCGCATTGGATTGAAAAAGTCCATACACAGCGTCCTCAAAAGGTGAATGTCTGGGCTGGTCTTGTTGGAAACAACATCATAGGACCATTTTTTATAAGAGGAAATTTAACTGGCAACGTCTACTTAAATTTATTGCGAAATGAGGTTGTTCCAGCACTTGCGGCCTTCTTTCCAAATGCAAACATAGGTGATCATCCGAATGCACATTTTTGGTTTCAACAAGATGGAGCTCCCCCCCATTTTGCCCATAATGTCCGCGATTATTTGAATGAAATTTTTCCGGGACGTTGGATCGGACGTAGAGGAGCAATTGAATGGCCAGCACGTTCGCCAGATCTCTCGCCATTAGAGTTTTTCTTTTGGGGTCACATGAAATGTCAAGTGTACAAAAATCGTCCCCATAATCTTGAACAATTGGAAGAGAGAATATTTCAAGAAGCCAATCGCATCACTCCAGGACAAATACAAAATTCAATAAGAAATTTTACTGACCGTTTACATTTTTGTCAAATTGTAAATGGAGAGCATTTTGAACAATTATTGTAATCGCAACCTGAATAGACAGGTATCTTGATTTTTCTGTATTAGGACACTTTTTTAATTTTTTAACTGTTTTCTTGTGAATAAAAATAAACATCTTAATACTTCCTGAACGTTGTTTTTTATTTTGCATTCAAAAGTGTTAAAAAACTCTGGGCGTTCCATTTAAAAAAAAAATTGGACGTATTGCCGATTAAACCGGAAGTGAAAAAAATATTAACTGTATTGCATAAAATGCATTTATATTAACTATACCCCCATACCAAATTTCAGAAATCATAATTTTCAAATAACAAAGTTATTCGACCGTTCCGGGACTTTTTACTAACCCTGTATATGAATATACGAAATATGTACGTTTCCTATGAGCCAACAGTACTTGTTTTGTATCGGAACTTGCAAGTTATTACTACAACACAGTCGGCATTCAACAACAAGCGTTGTGTGTGTAAAATTATCATTATGGAATACACCCTGTATATGCTAAATTCCACTTCTATGCCATAAATACCTCGAATACATATATATACATATATGTATTTATATTGCGAAAATTTAGAGAGGTTTCTCTGTAAATCAACCATTCTGTTTGTTCATTTGTACGTCAAATATGTCTAAATATACGGTGCAACTTGCAACAAACCGTATATTTATTGTTAATTTACATCCTATTGTCCCGCTAGTAAAAATATTATATGACAAGAGTAATAAAATTTGATTTATATCGAGGGAAAATTAAACAAGTTAAACTGGAGCTTCCACCAAATTGGAAAATTGAATCAATATAGGCTTCATTTAATGTTAGCCGCGTTGGATAGAAAATTGTTAATGAGGTATGTTTATTTAACACCCTAATTTCTGTTGAAATCCGATTTCGTTATTATAAATTAAATTACATTATGCCCTTCTGAAATTAAATATAAAATTAGTTGCAGCCACAAATCAAACGTTAATGCATTTAGTGACTAAATAAGTAAGTACTTACATGTGACATATTTATCCTGGCTTTTAGTTTCTGATATATAAAAAAATTGAATGCTTTTTCTAATTTTTATCTGTGTATACCCACGGACTGCATTAAAGGGTTGGGAAAGAAGTAGAGGTTAGAAAAGTATTCGGTGGCCGTTCGGCGCTTAGTATCTACACCCACGGACACCCAAAATGTCCAGTCTAAGTCACAGTGTGAGCCCAACGTTCCATGCACCCGAGTTGCACGCGGCGTTTAGACTACGCATTAGAGCCGACATTTGTGACTGTACATACATACATAAATAAAAATCAGATATTTATTTTAAATTTAAAAACAAGAACTGTTTCATTACCGCTGGAAAAATAATGGTATGATGGCGTAAGGAGACCTTTACGGCGCAAATTCAAATTGTGCACATCCCTACGGAAACATAATAATAATAATTATAGAGATAATAGGGTATTCTGGTCACAATTATCGTATGGAAAAAGCATAGGGCATGAAGTTTCTGTCTGCTAGCCATATTTAACCAGCTCAGTTCTTTAAGCTTGTGACTAATGTGATCCTATTTTCTGATACCAAATATATCAGACGCAAGCACGAATTTTGAAATCTCTGGAGGCGGAACCTGTCGATCGAATCCAACGCAAAACCGAAAACGACATCGCAAATACTTGCGTGATTCAGCACCAGCGAGTTGGCCAACAACGTTCTAAATTGCTTACCGAAAACTTGCCTTTGCTGGTATATCAACTGCAATGCACCGATGATGGCAAACAGAAATATGTCTTTTAAATCGCAGGTCTATTTAGGAGGAAGGATTTATATATCTGAATATCGTCAGCGTAAAAGTGTGAGTTGCAGTTGCACAGACTTATCTCAGACGTATAAACAGTGTACAACAGCGGTCCTAAAATGGACCCCTGCGGGACTCCACACACGACAGGCAAAAACGTGCGCACCGCCTGAAATCTACCATGCAGTTTTGCTAAATCCAACATAATGCAACATAGACAACAACATGTTAGATACAAAGTTAATGTTATCAAATGCTTTAGAAAAATCGAGCGAAACCAAAGCTACCCTCATCCAGCGGCAAGAAAACATCGTCAGTTACGCGCGATATGGCTGTTGCACAACTGTGAGCGTTTTGTTTTTGTAATTTGGCTTATTTTGACAGTTAGAAATGAGGTTGGATATTTTTCGAAACGAAGTTTCAATTCAACAGATTCATTCTCCTTACAATTTGCATACTTAATATGTATTTTAACGTACCCTTAAAAAAAAAACGCGATAAGGTCAACGCTAATTTTAAAATTACATAAATTTGGCTATACTATTTACGTAAACCTAACGCAGTTCGGACATAAATCATCAGTTAACGTTCGAATTATTTAACAACACAGTCGCTTTCTTCCACACCGAGCGGCACCACCTACCCCCACCCACAGTGGCGTCCGTCGAGAGGGTGCACCGCCGTTCGCCACAGCCACTTAATAATCGACTTGCAACGGACCATAATTAATTAAGAACCATTAGCTAATGGGCGAGCGCACGGGTGCCCGACGTGTCCGCAGCGACGCGGCGGCCGGTAAGTACGCGACACCGTCTCCAGGGGGCGCTCGCGACGTCCTCAAATATTTATCGTGCCTTGCGCGAGCGAATTAAAATCGATTTATTCCAAGAGCGTAGGTCCGATACCGTGCCGGCGGTTTCTGCTGTATACTTATGGGTGACGTGATAATCCAATCGGCCGCCTAGCACCTGTTGTTTTTCGCTCGCTTTATCTGGCTGAACGTTGCCGGCGGTGCGATGCCAAAACGTTGGAGAGCGAGAGAATTATTCGAGTTGGTGTGGGGAGATCGGGAATATGGTGTACGGCGAGTGAGGATACATGTTACAGGTAATTCGAGCTGTAGGATATAACAAACGAGTTTCGTTCTTAAGTTTTAGACGCCGAAAATGATCTATTCGTGCTTGTATTGTATTGTAAGAGAGTTATATTGGATATACAACATGGTCGCGAAGCCAGCACTAACTATGCTGCCTTGATGTGGTGGACAAAGACATACCACGAAGGTGTTGTTCAAAAGTTGAGGAAGGTGCAAAGACTTGGCACATATGGAAGCACTTTTAGACTCGCCACCTTCGCACCTAGTACTACGAGTGGAGGATGGCTGCATACAAGCCGCAGAATGCAACGACCATAAAGACAGTTAAAACAAGACACATGTCAATAAGGCTAAATATGAGAGGGAACATCCTGGAGATGCCGGCACGACATTGGTATAAGAGTCTATATGCGGTTTCAATACTAGTTTGGCAGAAAAGAGCTATAACCATACTAGACACCAAAGGGCATCATCTGAACTGGTATAACCACAGATCTAAGACTAAGCTAAGCTGCCTACACTCTCGAAATGAGTGTTACAGTTACGCATTTGAAATATATGGTTCTCTGTTTCAGACAGAGGTTGCAATACGTCAAAAGAATTAATGAGAAATTGCTGCACAGCATGTCTGAGAGTCAAGCTACACTAAAGGTTTCACATTAATTAAAAACCAATCCATAGTTACTATACGAATAACTCATTAGTTTAAATGTAAAGTGCAATATTATAAAATGTAATTAAACTTTTCCGAATACTGTAAACGATTATCCTTTACTGGTAAGCACAATCGCGAACCCTTATAATCCGATTAGTACGAATTGAGGTCATTTTAAAATATCCTGACGGCGATCAAGTAATTACCCGCTCGTAAAATAAATTATTTTGGGTTAATAGATTAAGATTGGTATTAAGGATAAACTACCTAATCGATTTCATCAAGCCGAAAACGATTGGTTTAGCTAGTGATGAGTTGCTTCGACGATCTTGTAGAACTGTGACCCGAACAGTGTAAGTCTGATCTGAGTACAGATAAATTGAGAACAATAAAAAGGAAACAGCTCGGCATCATCACAGGTGTGATGACCAAACATGCTTTGGCCAAGAAACACCTGTGTAAAATTAGTGTTAGTTTAACCTAAAGCCATTGAGGGGCTCGTTATAGACCGCGATTTCCACTTTTTGTTCCATCTTGGATCCTTTATGGTTGCTCAATAGTTGGTTTTATATTTAAGCAAACATGAGCAGCATTGATTTCATAAATCAGGGAAATTTTAAAGAATTATTAAGTCTGTGGTAGTCTTAAAAATGAAAAAGCAAAATTTAAGAGGTGGCCTGCCTTGAATATTTAAACTGGTATTTTAAATTGCTTAGTAAGTAAATTCTAAATTACTAAGAAATTATAACAGATAGACATAGAAAACCTTAATTCAATCTTAAAGACTGTTAAAATTAAAACCTAAATAAGACAATAAATACAGGCTGTTCTGATTCAGAAACACAATTATAACCGACGAAAATTCGCTCTAAAAATTGTTGGAAATGTTGTCCCTAAAATTAATGTCAATACGTATAATAAAAAAAGGACACTGCTTGGGCAATTTGATGTACGTTCGTATTTCTTTTTGTTTTCAGTAAAATTGACAAAGAACTACAACCTCCCCCTCCCCCTCACCTCTTTTACACTCGCGTTTTAAACATGGAGTCCTCTTCTTTTTGTTGTAAAACTTCTTTCTTCTGTCTGCCTGTCGGTTTTTTCGTTTGTTTGATTACTGACTGCTTTTGTCTGTTCCAGGGACTGACCCCAGCGCCATCTCGCTGGCGAGTGGTCGTGTCCCGACAACAGCAATACCCCCACCAAACAACCACAACAACAACAACAACGAAAACAACAACAGCAATCCTATCGACACAGCGTCATCGTCTGAATCCTCCTTGTACTTCGCCCTAGCGTGTGTTGTGGTACTACTGCTGATGGTCGTGTGGTGTGCGTCGGCCGCGTTTACACGATGACGGCGATCGTGCCCCAATGTAACTCCGTCCGCCAGGCCGTCCCGAAACTGCGATACTCACTTCATTCGTGTGGTCTCGTGTCGTTTGTTTTTACTCACTATTTTTAAATGTGTTTTTCCTTTGTTTTGTTTTACCGATGTGTTTTGTTGTTTTCTGTTTGTCCCTTTGTCGTTTCTCTATATTTAATCCTATTTACTTTCGGTGTTACTGTTATTGCTGTTATTATCCGCCGCATCTGGCTTTGACAGTTTCTTGTTTTACATATTATATATGTACGTGGTATTGTGTGTATATTACCTTTATATACTTACGGAAAAAACAACGCTGTCAGTTATTTGAGTGAGAGCGAAGATTAGGCGCTATACCCCTTCGAAACGATTCCTAAAACCGAAGCTACTCCAGTGAATCATTTCTTTAAAATCTGATGGAATGACCGCCGTCACGATACTTTAAAATGACATCAATTCGTACTAATCCGATTATAAGGGTTATAAGGGCTATAAAATACTTACAATATCTGTCTATTGGGGGGTATTCCGGAAAATTGTGCTGTTTTAAATCATTAAATATTAATAATATAATCAATATAATTAAACCTTAATTAAAAACCAATCCATAGTTACTATACGAATAACTCATTAGTTTAAATGTAAAGTGCAATATTATAAAATGTAATTAAACTTTTCGGAATACCCCCCATTAGACAAATACTGTAAATGATTATCCTTCACAGGTAAGCACAATCGCGAACCCTTATAATCCGATTAGTACGAATTAGGTCATTTTAGAATATCCTGACGGCGATCAAGCAATTACCCGCTCCCAAAATAAAATATTTTGGGTTAATAGATTAAGATTGGTATTAAGGATAAACTACCTAATCGATTTTGATTCATAGTGTTGCAGCTGTGGTCTGTAATTCTTTTAAGTATTGAAAAATGCTTCTTTACTGAAGCTGAAATCACTGGTATAGTGACCACAATGCTTATAAGTTTACTCAATTCCGGCATGCATTCATATAAATCGTTTTTATTGATTTTAAATGTATAAATCGTGACATACTCGGAACATTTGAGAATGATGGTACAATACAGATAATTCATTGTTTATTTGAATTTCATCAAAGCAAACGTAATGTTGTAAAATTAGGTAAAAAGTTGACAAAATAAAAAAAAATCAATAGAATAAATAAAAATTTTGAAAAAATAATTTCTCATTTTTGTCTATCTTATAAACAAACAAAGAAAATTAATAGGAAATCCGATAAACGTATTTTTCTGGGGTTTTTATTGGGTGGAGGGGGCTATAGCCTCTAATCTTTGCTCTCACTCCAACTAATGGGCTTATTTTTTCTGTTGGTGCACCTACCTATGTACCGCTGTAATATACTCCACTATTATTTTTTTAATACGTTTTATATAATAGTGCTGCTGTTTTCACCAGTTGTTGTTGTTGTTGTTATTGTTGTTGTTTAATTGGTGTTGTTGGTTTTTATGTGATTTGTTGTTGTCGTTCTAGCTGTTGTTGTTGTTGGTTGGTTGTTGTTGTTGTTCTAGGTGTTTTTGTTTACTGAGCATTTTTGACGCTTCTTTCATAGAACGTAACGTTTGGCGTTGACAGCTCGTGTCGTCTGACAGATGGAAATGTTTTTATTTCTGTTTCAAATATTAAGCGTGCATAATTAGGTACTTGTAGAGAAAATACAAAAACAGAAAACCAACATTTATTATTTCAAGATATTTGCTATACTTCGATTGAGATCCAGAATTCATAAACATGTACCATCCTTTCAAGATATTAAAAAAAGAAAATTTGTAAGGTAAAAATCTGAAATCCACTTTGAATGCACAGATCTGGATTTAGGACAATTAAGCCTGAGAGATAAAATTAAAAAGAAAATTACAACCAATTTCCTAAGTTATTTTTTTTTATGTTGTTGCGAAATTTGAATTCCGGTTTTGTACAATTCTTCTATTTTAGTATTTCTTTAAAGCAAAAAGCTATTATAAACACAAATTCTCTGAGGTGACTCGGTTTTATGAAGTAAAATATAAAAGCCTAATCATAGATCGTGAATCTATTTTCCTTAATGCGGACCTGAAAAAGCAAGATACAAAAAGGGAGAAATTTATGCTACTAAACAATTTCGATTCGAGATTAATTAATTATTTTTATGTTTAAAATATATTATACAGCTAGTAAAGTAAAAATTTCTAAAATTTGATTTACCTCATTATAATTAAAAAAAAATCATTGTGTGTTCCCCACTTTAAAATTTTACGACAACCCCTACCGCCATTTCAACACAACCATATATGTATATATATCACCCCCACCATTATGACATTTCAACACCCTTCACATTTTTTCCAAGACCGCTAACTCCGAAACTTATGTAAACGCTTCACTAGTTAAGCAACACATTTTATCAGCCGAGACAAGGGCCGTTCTTTTAGACCAGCGGCGGTTGGATCACGTATTCGATTAGAGACCGAAGGTCCCGGTCTAGAGGTCCCGCACGTCGTTAGATTCCGAAGTCTACGTTGTTCGCCTCCTTCGACACGTCCCAACGGAGTTGTCGTCACCGAGGCCGGACCTGTGTCAATAGCAACGCCGTGGAATTGTTTTAAGGAGCGAATGTCCGACTTAATTCCGTCCGATTGTGGGTCGGGTCCGTTTGAAATTGGTTTTGTTTTGGTTTCAAGAAACGAGAGGGCGGTCGAATAGCATAAAAGAGAACTTGCCTTAAATTTTACAGGATCGTATTTATTATTACTTTGTAAATTTCGCCATTATTAATAGAGAAATTAATAGAAAGGATATTATTATAGCAATATTAAAAGGAAAATGCATTTTTAAAATATTTTACCTAAGCTTGCCCTGTGCTGATTTCATAGGCTACTCTTTCAATCTAGTTCTTTTTAAAACTTATAAATTTTTCCATTTTTACATTACAAAAGCCATTCACACTAACAATTTAAGTTTATTTTCGTTTTTATCTTAAAATATAAACATTGCACAGGTCCGGATTAAGGACAAGCAGGCTTAAATCTTACATAATCACTTTAAAACTGTACAAAATCGCTTTGGCGTCACTCCAACGATCCCCGCACATCTCTGGACCAATTAACTACCACCCCCACCCGCTCCGTTTATAAAATTTATTTTGATTCCGGCCTCGCGGACAACGATTAATAGCTCGATGGGATTTTTACGATTATAGAAGTCGATAAAAATATAAACAAATGTATGCGCGTTAAATTTTTACGACTTGAAGTTATTACCGGAGAGTGTATAAGGGGAGGGGGTATATTTTACGAGTTCGGATCGTTAAACGCCAATCTAAATCGAAAGATCTGCCATGGAAATAGCCGTAACGGTTTATGATACCCTTCGATAGGGTCGAACGATTACATTTCGATTTTTTTTTTGAAGGGAAAATGTCTTAATTCTGTTTAAAATTGGGGCATAGGTCGGAAATGAATCCCCTTCTATATTGTGATATAATTATGTCACAGGTCGCAGAAACAAAACAAATAATTAATTTTTAAAATTAAATACAAACATTTACCTAAGAAACTACAAATATATTGGTAATTTTAAAATCAGAATAAATGTCAAGATTCAAAAATTTACGAACACAACCAAGAAGAATTGTAAATCATTTTATTAAAGCATTTTTGTTTTTCGTTACATCCAGATAACTAATTTAAAAGATTTCAAGTATTTAAAATTTAATTTAAAAATATATCTGTCAAATTGCTGACATCTAGCGAGAAAACAGTAAAGTTAACTCTTATCATTTAATATAGAAAACTGTAAGCTGAATTGTCAAAGAAATATTGTATTAATTGATTATTAAAACTTATTATGTAAAATTAATGCAAAAAGGAATGATAATTGGACGAAATGGACAATTCAATTGTGTTATGCTACAATGGAAGATTCTCCGAAGGACCTGTATGGCGTCGGTTTAATTGACCCAGTTTGAAACGCAATCCAACCGCATAAGATTATTTGGAATATACGTCCTAGTAACCTATGGGAAAGAAAAGCAGTTTTTTTCGAAAAATTTGAAAAGAGAAAAAATAGGGCGGGTAGATAGACGCGTTGAAAATTTGAGTTATTAAAAGTTAAGATAAGTGATACAAGTCAATCATTACACATAACTCACCCGAAAGTGATAAATAAGATTTTCTGCGGTCTGGCTGATCTGCCGAGATGGTGCGTTGCAGGTGGAGCGCGAGCTTTCTACTTTCTGCCGAGTTGGGGCGGTAAGTGGACATCGAACGACAAATCCCCAGATCGATTCTTATTCCAAGGAGGATTTCTTAATATCCAGTAAAGCAGATAACATTGCCGAGAGTCCGATCAAGCCACAATTCAAATCTGGACATCGTGAAACTGCTAATTCCTATAGAGAAGAAGTTCTATCAGGATATCAGTCTTGTACCAGAATTTTATTCATTTCGAAACTATTCAAGCTCACAGTTACGATTAAAGACGTGAAAAACTAACAGCGAGTAGTGCTTATATAATTTTGAAAAGGTATTTTACCTTGAGGAATGTAGGAATATCATTGTTCTTGATGTAGAGATTATGGGGTAATTTTTTTCATGTTCAAATTTATGTATTAAACCTTGCTGATTTCACCAGTTAAGAACATTCAGTGTTTTTTTTTTATACATTAAAACTTAGAAGTTTAAAACGGACAATTAACTTAATTTGACATAGTTTTATACAGAGCTCGAATTTAATAATTATAGGATTTCCTTGTTCAAAGAGTTGCTTTTACTGTTTTTTTTTTCCGTTGAATTACGATTTACAAATGTGTTTATGTATTACTTCTGAAAATTTCTTATTTTATTTAATTTACCTGATTATATTTGTGGTTTCCTTGAAAATATTCATCGCTTTATGATAAATCTCACCGATTTTTCGGTAATCACCAGATTTAGCGACAACAATTAATTATTTTTAATTTAATTCTTATTTTAACGTAAAAAGTTTCCAAATAAGGCAAATAAGTTGGATTTAAAATAGTATTTGAAGGTACCGCAAACTTGTATCGCCCAGAGAATAGATTTTTTTTTAATCAACAATTTTAGTTCTATTTCTTCGGAATTTCAAAACGTTTTATTATTAATTTACGATATGTATGAACAGAAGAAGTCCTGACAGTTCCCTTAACCTAACATGCAAATCAGCGCGTGTGTACATCCCCTCAGGCCGTATATATGTTGACAGATACCCGGAGGCGAGGCCGGAATATGAAACAATCGCTCCAGCATCCTCCGTAGCCGCCTCTCCGCCACCCACCACCCTCCACCCACATATTCCCTAATCAATAACTAAAGCGGAGGGCAATTTCTCGTCGATGTGAACAGAAAATTGTTTTCTACGTGCCTGCTCCGTCTCTGTCGTACGCGTGAGCGCCGTCAGTCGGGGCGGCCGACCGCGCGTTCATCCCATATATATATATATATCGTATAAACATATATATGAACGTCAATTTCGGATGGTTGATTCCGTTACCGCTAGATGTGGTGTTACATAGGTGTAGAAACGTTGCCGTTGCGACGTTTCGTGTTTCATGGCGCATTTATTATATGGTCTTTTGTATGTTTCGTATATGCGATGTTGTAAGATGTAGGCGGATGCATGACGTTAGAATTATAAATATTTCACATGACATTGACAGTTGCCTTTTCTCATTTTTATTTCAGGTGAGTACAAATCGACTGTCACGCTACCTATTAGGTGGTAAGTAAATTACAATGGAATTAAATTTAATGATTCGATGGTTACGATGTGTAATATGCAATATAAATTCAATTCAAAGCTTGCTCCAAGTTAATACGACCTTGTAAGTTTATATACATAATGAATATCATTTCTCTCTACAATATAAACTTTTATACTGATCACTTAAAATGTTAACATATCTAAGACCTTTTCTATATTACCAAAGTTAAGTACTACTTTTTGGATGCATTTGCTAAAAAATATTACAACTATTTACTTGCTAATCGCCAATTGACACAAGCCAGCTCTGTTATTGCAACTTGCAAGTTCCGACACGAACGTACATGTAACAAGTTAAGTACTGTTGGCTCATAAAAAACGTACCTATCTTTTTCGGGGCTTGTTCAAATCAAGCTGATGATTTAGAAAAGCAAAACAATTACGTTATGTTGAAGTCTCGTAAAGATTTGAGCATTTATGATCTCTTAAATCAACATGATATATATACAGACATAATCCCTGCAAAGTCAACGGTTATACCACGCATATGCGTCTCCCGCGCATTCTTCTTACTGCAGTAGGTATTCCCCTACTTTCAGTCATTCGTCATAGCCACTTATAGCTCACTATATATATTGTATAAATTAGAATATCCTCTGTAACAACGCTAAAAGCTCTCATAAGAATGCCCACTTCGATTCCCTAATACAATTATATCCAGCACCATGTGTAGTGGCACCGTACAATACGAGGGTTCGGACAGTTCCTCCATTCTTTCTCCTTTCGTATTTATAAATATTTCATGAGAATCGCGAAATCGGGTAAAAAGAGCCCCTGCAGGGATTACGACCGCCTGTTAAATATTTAAATTTTCAGTATACATTAATACACATTACAAGCGGAAAGAGATTTTGCTTCTACTCTTTGCTTTTTTTTGCCTGTAGTAATTCAGTTAGGAGCGAGAGTGTCCCATTCTTTTTTAATTACATTCTTCGTAGCTTTACGCTACCGCTGTTTCGGACAAAGGAGCATCTGCATAATTCAAATTACAGTATTAAAAATCACGTTAGGCGAATGTTTTATATCGTATATCACCATTCGAAATTTTAAAATTCTCTCTACGGCGAATATCCTGACCATTTTTTTCCCAATTGGCCGCTCTTAAGAATACATGCCGAACTCATAAATACAGGATATACCGTCGTCATCGGCTGGAACGCCTTTTGAGGAAGCGTGACTTGAATCTGGGCGAATACTTGCGACTTTCCTCGCCGTGCCCTATCTAACCTAGAGGTATGCAACGGGACCTTAACTCCTAGCGCTGTGACTGGTTTGAACGTTCACCGGTAGCCCCCAATGCGCTAATATTTCACCGTAATGTTACAAGTGCCTCCGTTCGCGCGCATACAATTTAACAGCCCTTTTACCATTCATTATAGTTTTATCGGGCTACTTACGCCCGAGGTCGTACCTTGAATATTTTAAGTCGGTTTTCGAGGCGAATCGTTCTTATACGAAAGCGAGGACTTCATCTATTATTCAGCAATATAACGCTAAGGAATTCCTAAAAAAAAAAGAACTTAAAACGAGGGGTAGACTAATAAAGCATAGTTAAACACAAAAGAATTGATGAATTTTCAAAGGAAGAACAAGAAATAACTTAGTTTTGTCTTCTTGAGCATGTGTAAGGCTTCGACGATTATACAAGATGATTTTAAAGCAGGTGTGGATACAAAAATATTGAAATTATGAAGTATTTCGTTTGTTTGCTATAAGGTTATCGATGACCTTAAACGTCGAAGCACACCGTTGCATTTCACGTAAAATAGCACCACAAACACAATACACATTTATTATCCAACAGGCGCAAAGCCCAATTACAGGATAATACAAAAAAAAAATGAGTATACACAACAATAAGAAAATAAATTAGTATGCCATCAGGAAAAAAAAACTACTCACACTACACACCACTCATGTACTACTACCACATCCAATATCAAAGAAAAATAGAAAGGCATAAAACGAGGGGTAGACTAATATAGCATAGTTAAACACAAAAGAATTGATAAAGTTTCAAAGGAAGAACAAGAAATAACTTAGTTTTGTCTTCTTCAGCATGTGTAAGGCTTCGACTATTATACAAGATGATTTTAAAGCAGGTGTGGATACAAAAATATTGAAATCATGAAGTATTTCGTTTATTTGCTATAAGGTTATCGATGACCTTAAACGTCGAAGCACACCGTTGCATTTCACGTAAAATAGCACCACAAACACAATACACATTTATTATCCAACAGGCGCGAAGCCCAATTACAGGATAATACAAAAAAAATGAGTATACACAACAATAAGAAAATAAATTAGTATGCCATCAGGGAAAAAAAAACTACTCACACTACACAGCACTCATGTACTACTACCACATCCAATATCAAAGATAAATAGAAAGGCATAATCATGTCGCGAATTTATCCTAGGTACCAGGAAATTCAGTCGTTCCAAGATGAAATGGCAATCGATGAAATTTTTTAGTAATTGCTTAAGGCCAGCATATTGTGCCTGTGTAATAATTAATCCTGAGGTGTACCTCCTTCACGTTACCTTCCATCCATTTTGAAGGAAAGGATTTTCAGAAATTTGCGATGGATCCTGTCTAAACTTAGGAAATCACATGCCTATAAAGGGTTCCAAACTAATCCCGCATATTCCAGGTTGCTTAATACATATGCGAAATATAATGATTTCAATAATGAAGTATCTTTAAAATATCTAGAGACACGCATAATGAAATCAAGAGATTTGATAGCTTGAGAACGTATATGACTAATATGCGATTTGAAAGAAAACGTGGTATCAAAGATTACACCAAGATCCTTAAATTCAAATTTACGAGACAAAATGCTATCCCTGATTTGGTAAGAACAAACGTTAGGTGAGGATGAACGAGTAAAGGTTAGCGCACAGCATTTATCGACGTTTAGCTTCAGTTTGAAAGCATCACACCAACCAGAAACAGCATTTAAAGCACGTTGAAGCTTGCTCACATCATCGATACAAGAAATTTCAGAAAATATCTTAATATCATCAGCATATGCAGGAATGGGGAGATCAATTTGGAGAAGTAGATCATTGATATACAGCACAAACAGTAATGGGCCTAGATTCGACCCTTGCGGCACGCCGGAGGTAAGAATGAAATCTTTGGAGTTGTATCCATTGTACGAGGGAGTATAAATTATTACAAAATGGATTTCCCATTTATTTACGCAGCAAATTAATATTTCATAATATAAATGTCAGTGGAGTTGCTATGACCGTACCACACCATAGAAGCAGTCATTTATAATGATTCGGAATTTGAAAAAAAAAGAACAGGTGACACTTACTAGTTTAAGTTACAGGTCAGATTTATGCAGGGCACCTCACATTAACAATTAGTCAAGTTGATATATTTTTTTAAGTTGTAAGATTACTTAACTGCAAGTAATATAATATAGTTATATGTTTCCTAAGGACAAGATATTTGAAATTTGGAAGGAGGTTTAGATATATTTTCCTATAAAAAATACATTTATAGTCATGAATTATTTAATTTGCTTAAGTAGCAAAGTATATGATTGATGCCAGTAGGTTAATAATATACTTAGCATCCTAACAATAAGAAAAAATCAATTTTCTTGCTACTTTCTAACCAAACAGATGGATCTTTAAATCGTTAGAATCCATTAAGACCACACTGAATTCAATCTCGCAAACACACATCCTATAAGATTTCCTCTGTTGGTATAATGGGGGTTACCCCGTCTCATTCCTAGTTCGGACAACTAGACTTGGCTACCTTCTACCCTTAATCAAACTGGATTGGTACCGTTTCACGACAATAACCGTCCCATTTAAATACCAGCGGTGTAATTGTACGAAGCGGCGGTTCCTGGAATGGCTCCAAAACGCGGTATTTTTAACTCTCCCCCTCCGGTTCTGGAGCCCGGAGTAGTGGCATACAGTAATCCTGGCTAATCCCACCGAGCGGTAACTATTTGCGGTTTTCTATTAAGAGCGGTTAATATGTAGGCGCCCGCGTCACGTTAAACCGTAGGAAAATATAAAGGTGAAATAAATTTGCACCGCGGTTTAGATGTAAAGAAAGTGCTCCTACGAATATCGCTTTTGTAAATATCACATATGTCGTATGTACACAGCTCAACCTGTTAGACTTAGGGCCGGTCTTTCAATCTCCTAATAAAGTTCCTAATAAAAGTTATTAGCCGAATAACAGAAATAACTGTTTTTCCACCAACTAATAAAAATTATGTAGCTAATAAGCCGATTTATTCTCCTAAAATGTTATTAGGTGGTTGAAGTGGCCAATAAGTACTATTAGAACCTTAATAAGCTCATCGAAAGTATCTAAATGTCGCCAACATAACAAAAAAAAAAAGTTTGAAATTGTTTGAGATTATTTGTAAAGGAGGAACATGGATATTTTTGAAGATTTCGAGGAGTTTGTGGAAAATGATTTGGCCAAGCTTGTTGAAGTAGTTAATCGTAAGAGACAGTATAGTATTAGAGAGCCTCATATAAATTATTTAAATATTTGGAACGATGAAGAGTTTGTTAAGAGATTTAGATTGTCAAAACGCAGTGTTCAGTGGTTACTAGAAAGAATTAAAAATAGATTAAAATATACCACAGAAAGGTTACTAGTAAATATGTCAATTTTAATAGATTGCTAACATCTTTCCTTACAGAAATCATGCTCTGTCACCACTAGAGCAACTATTAATAGCGCTAAGATTTTATGCTAGCGGAAGCTTTTATATATCTATTGGTGATTTTGGTGGAGTACACAAATCAACAACCTGCAAAGTTATTCGTCGTGTTACAAATGCACTTATTGATTTACGTCAAGATGTTATTCAGTTTCCGGAAACCGAAGAAAAGAAATTACAAACAGTTGTTAGTTTTGGAGAGATAGCAAGATTCCCTCGCGTAATAGGTGCAATAGATTGCACGCATATTAGATTGCAATCACCCGGTGGCGCAAATGCTGAACATTTTCGGAAATTCTTGGGTTATTTGCTCCCAAGCTGCATTTTTTTCTTTCCAGTTTACTGCATCTGTCTGCTTATTTTCAATTACGCATATGTGGCGTATGGAAACATCCACAAGTATGCGAGTTTCTAACTCACTAAAGTTTGTAGCCCGATCTCTCTTCTTTTCTGTTCCTACCGACATATCTAACACTTGGTTCAATCTACAAGTAAAATAGCTATCCTAGTTTTCATGAAAAATTATAACACATTTTCAACTTACCTTTTAAAATACAATGTAAGATATTTATTAATGACAGATAAATGTTCTTTTATAACTGAGAAATCAACCAGACGCAACACAAAATGGCCGCGTTCAATACACGTAGCAAGCGGTTTGGGACCTGTTGACAATTCGCCTCAACAGATTAACGCTGCATGAATAACATATTAGGAAGCGATCGCCATTTTAGGTAGCGGATATAAAAACTGATATCCTTTTGATATGTATCAAAGAAATACCCTTCCGTTTCTATTCATATTTGTATAGCGCTGTCATTTATTGCTTGTTGTAAAATCCTATTGGATATTACTAACATAAACTAGGGTTATGAAAATGCCGAATAACTATTCACCTAATAAATAGTCGTTGAGAAACGGTCTGTTTTTATTTACCTAATATATCTTCCTTATAACTTATTAGCTAAATTGTTATTAGACACATTTATTAGGACATTGAAATACCAGGCCGACAGCTATTATTTATAGGGTTTATTGTTAATTTATTGTTAAGATTATTTATTTTCAATATTGTTTATTGTTAACATTGTTCATTGTTAATATTGTTTATTATCAATATTGTTTATTGTTAATATTGTTTATTGTCAAAATTGTTTATTATTAATATTGTCTATTATCAATATTGTTTATTGTCAACATTGTTCATTGTTAATATTGTTTATTGTTAATATTGTTTATTGTCAATATTGTTTATTGTTAATATTGTCTATTGTCAATATTGTTTATTGTTAACATTGTTCATTGTTAATATTGTTTATTATCAATATTGTTTATTGTCAAAACTGTTTATTGTTAATATTGTCTATTATCAATATTGTTTATTGTTAATATTGTTTATTGTCAAAATTGTTTATTCTCAATATTGTTTATTGTTAATATTGTCTATTGTCAATATTGTTTATTGTTAACATTGTTCATTGTTAATATTGTTTATTTTCAATATTGTTTATTGTTAATATTGGTTATTGTCAAAATTGTTTATTGTTAATATTGTCTATTATCAATATTGTTTATTGTTAATATTGTTCATTATCAATATTGTTTATTGTTAATATTGTTTATTATCGAAATTGTTTATTGTCAATATTGTTTATTGTTAATGTTATTTGTTGTTAATATTATTTATTGTCTATACACTGTGCTTTGATAATCTAAACCTCTTGATAAATCACGATGAACTATTTTAATTAGATTGACCAAACCCCTTTCAACCAAAATTCTCGAAATCTTCAAACATGTCTGGTTCATAAATAATTTCAAACTTGAAAACATAACCTTCTTTGTTGTTTTAACAACTTTCAGAGATTTTCGATGCGCTATTAAGCGTCTAATAATTTTTATTGGCTACTTCAAGCACTCAATAAGATATTAGGAGAATAAACCAATTTATTACCTACATAATTTTTATTAGTTGATGGAAAGACAGTTATTTCAAGTTCAGCTAATAACTTTTATTAGGAACTTTATTAGAAGTTTGAAATACGTGTCCTTAACGTAAAAATACTCGTTGAAAGACGGTCTGTTCTTATTCACCTAATAACTTATTAGCTGAATTGTTATTAGATACATTTATTAGGAGATTGAAAGACCGGCCCTTAAAAAACTTTATTCGTTCTAATACAGCCAATATCTAACTTCAATTTCGACTTATGATCGTCTATATTGCTCGATGATATCTTGGCTCCCGTACAAAGAAATCGAGCTAACGGGATCGCACTCGAACCTAAAGTATAAGCTGTAATTCCGTGCCAACTCCAGAGCACAGGTTTCGTAATGGATCTATTATATAGATGGCGCTGAAGTCGATATATTTGTAAACCATTACAGACAGAGTAACTGGCCGATGGTGCAAAAATCGTGCCAAGCACACGTAAGATGCAATAAGCGGTCTATCATTTCTTGATTGGGACGGATTTTTTTTTTTGTTCGTCGTCGCAGATATGAAAGGTCAGAATGGAGAGACGGCTCGGCACTGACCTTAAACGTTGTCCCCTAAGGAAGATCAACTTCAATTTATTTCTATATTTCTCACTTGTTTAATTAACGAATAATTGCATGCATAACATCTATTCAATGAATGTCCTGTGATTGCGTTTCTCACGAAATCTTGCTTAAAAAATTAAGAATTCATAAATTTTCATTTACTTTCATGGATTTGATTAGGTCGTATCTTCTAAATGGAATACAGAATATATCGATTTTATCCTAGTTACTTTACAAACCAAGCTTTGAATTTATCGTGTTCGCATTCGTCGATTGACTTTTCTAATAATTGTGATTCACTGACGTTGGATAGAACAATAAATTTATTTTATGAGTCACCAGATCTAAAATCCTTAATTTTTTTGTTTCTTTCGTAACAGGACTAATTGACTGCATTGGTGGTGTAGAACAAATTCACTAACAAACACTTAAAGAATAATATATAGAAACTAATGAAACTTACTAATTTGGCAGTTACATCAGACGAAACAAAAAGCAAAAGCAGAAGACTAGAACCTCGCCTTATTATACGATTCATTGTCTACTTCACTTGTGCACATCTGCAATTCAAATATCCGCCTAATAAAACCTATAAAACGCTAGCGACACCTCGCGAGACAAAACTTAATTAGAACAGCGAGACCTCGCGTGTCAGGGCTATCCTTGATAATTCCACTAGCACAGGCCGATAGTTTATTGCGATAATTGTGAAATATTGGATTATTCTTCACGTCCTAGCCCGCTAGCAGCTTTTAATTCAATTTGTAGGTGACATCCTGGTATAATTTATAAGGCTATAGTGTGAGCGGTTCTTGTTCTAGGGCGAACATATTCAAGTGACCTTTTTCGTCTGTAATATCTGTGAGTGGGTTGCGATATTAATTTCCCCTCTGTTTGATATGATAGTGTTAATGGGTACTGGTATGGTATACCGACCAAAGGCAATTAAATTTAGATTAGAAAATTATTAAAGATAGCACGTTATAGACGGAAGTTAATTGTATTAAATTGTAGTAAAAATACTTAGAGATTACACGAGATGTTTGTTAAAAAGAAATATCTAATAAGAAATGCATGAACATTGAACAGTTGCAGTGGTTTGTAAGGCTTAATACGCAACTTTAAAAGCTCCACAAAAGAGCATTAACAGAAATTTATCAAATAGGGTTATCAGCCAGGTTCGGTGGCCCGTACTGATGATAAATAAAAACCAAACTCATGGGGAAAAAACTAAAGGCAGATTTGTACATGTACCTGCATACATGAAAAATGTTTAAACCTAGGAAAAGACAAACAACAAAGCTGCAAATGCGTAGAAATATATTTCGAATATCAGACCAACATCCACTATCAGTGCGATACTGAATTATGCACTCGCATCATATCAATGAGGTGTTCCCGTACGGTCTACCGAGCTCTGGTTATCGGATTATAAGAATTGGAATAATAATTAAATAGAAAAGAAATGTATGATACAAATGAATCTTAAGTAATTTAACTGGTGTTTCTGAATCCTCCTCTTTATATTTCCTTGTGGTAATTGCTAACTATGTAGGGGAATAATTGTTAGTGATACTCAACTGTCTTTCGATGAAATTCAAAGGCAGATATCGCTCAGCAAAAGAACATGGAATTTAGAATTGAATAAGGTAAAAAAGTAAGTTATTTAATAGGAAGGATTCTATTAAGCGAACATATATATTATGATACATCCAGTCATACAAATTCAAATAACCACAAATGAAATCAAAAAAATTAAAATGGGCAGTTTACAAACAAATGAAGCTATTATATAATATCATGACAAAAATTTAAAGAAAAAAATGAAAAAAGTGCATGTCGATAAACAGCGGGTGACTCATGAGTATCACAGTCAACCTATAGGACTGATCGGTAGACGTTTGTAAATCTCAGTCGGCCTAATGGACTGACACGGCGAATATATCCTCTTTATGTAATTTGTAGTCGGACTATTGAACTGACACGGCACAGGTATCGTTCCTCTGTAGATCATAGTCAGCTTACAAAACTGACACAGCGTTGACTTTATCTTCTGATAATCGTAATTAGCCGTTGAAACTGAATAAATGATTGTAATTTACAAGTAATTGAACGTAATTATACAAAATTTAATTGCAATTTATCGTAACTACTTGTGTAATTGAGTCAATAAATTAATATTAATATCAATATCTTTCCATTTAAACTCGCTATGGAAATTTATTGCGCTAACTTACTGACATGCCACTAATCATCGACGAAATCACTCAATAAAAATTTAGTTTTTCAACCGTAAATTCCACAATTCCCGTTATATTATTGCCCTCATCCATACTAAACCGCCATTAATCTTCACTAAAAATCCAAACCCGCACGAAATATCTAACAATATATCATAAATAAACTACCTCAGACGATATAAGTCAAACGAACGATCGATTTGCGGACTCGATTACGTCTCCTTCCGCAGAAATAAACCGAAATAAATTTAAATTTCTCGATTCAGACGACACGGTGAGTCCGGAGTAAGTGGCCCATCCTCGGAATTGATGCCTTCCGCGAACGGACGACTCCACAGCTGCACAGGAACGGATTAAAAGGGCGGAATGCAAGTTTGTCCATTCGAAAACCATATATATCCCCGCGGATTGCGATTTTATGTCGCCGACTCGGATATGGGAACAGTTCAAACTGCATCGGAATCGTATTTTAGGTTATATTGCTTCGCAAAGTCGTCAGTCTAGATGTGTTTTCGTCCGGATGCGAATGGCACTTAATAAACGATCTTGGGTAGTGAAATCCCTAGTATTTTTTTTTTCTTTGGATCCACACATTGGTTGCAACCAATATATTGTGTTTGCACAGATTTCTTAAGATTAAAAGTCGGCGTGTTAGAGAAAAACATTAAATCATAAAAAAATATTGAAGTGATTATGGAGCAACAGTAATGATAGGTAGAGATTTACTACAGAGATTTTTAAAGTAGGAGACAATATAGACGGACACGGAAATGCGTCAATCACATCAGCACTGACAACCAAACAACGCGGAGTAATTCAAACAAAGAAGAGATTTAGACAGTGGCGGCTCGTGACGTTTTGTTCAAGGGAGGCTACTGTAGCCTAAGTAACCCTTCTCAGTCAATAAATTATATTTTTATAGTTATTACTGTAGCATTGTAAGCTTAGAATAAAAATTGCAAAAAAAAAATAGATTAAAATAAAATATACATTATTGTCTAGCAAGAACCACGTAGAGGAGAGTGAAATCTTGCCTGGATAGGAAACTGGATGAGGTGATAGGTAAAAAGGTAATAAAAATGTAAAATTAAACTCTTGATAAACGTAATAATAAACCAAAAATAAACTCTAAAAACACAATTAAATTAGAAAAGAAAATTGTAGATTCTTTGTTTATATTACAAGCTTTACTCAAAACTAAATTTGAGCATGGCAATGTACAAAAAGAGCTTGAGGTGCAATGGTTTTTTTTTTTAATTTTTAAACCATTTAAATGCCCTGCCTTAACAAATGCACCATCATATGTTTGAGCAACTAATTTTATTTTTAAATCATATTTTTCGATGTTATTTGATAAAAGGTTAAATAAATCTTCAGCTGTTTGACCGGATGATACGTCAAAAAACTCGAAAAATCTTTTAATAACTTCACCGTTCTTGAGATAACGTAATATGATTGATAATTGAGACTTGCAGTAAATATCTGTAGGTTCATCTACTTGCCAAGAAAAAAACGGAGCTTCTTTAATTTCTGTATCTATTTCTTGTTTTAATACAAAAGAAATAGAGTCTATTAAATGATTTTGTATAGATTTAGATGTACCCGAAAAAATATTACTACTAACAAATTTATTAAAACTAGGTTCATATTTACTAAAGAGGTCAAGTAATTCTTTATAATTTCCACGATTAAAAGAATCTGAAGTCTCATTGTGTCCCCCAAAAGCTAAATCTTGTGATGCTAAAAATATTGTTACATCTATTAATTTTCTTAAATTTTACCTTTATTATTATAGGCAATAATTGCATCTTTCCGCGCGCTGTCTAGGGCAGTAGCAATATTTTGTTTTCCAAATAATTTAAATTTGCACAACGATGAAATGTGTTCTTTAGACTTAGAATGCCGTTCAATAGCGCGCGGTAGATTTTTTAAATCTGTATAACCTAATTTCGACCACGTTTCGGTTTGGTTACAAAAAATTAGACATGACCAACAAAATAATCTTTCCCATTCAATTGAACCAGTTAACCAACCACATTTAGTGTACCATAATGAACTAAAACCACGATTTTGCCGGTTGCCGTCGTTCGATACTACAGATAAATTATGCCGTGGTTTCTCAATGTTTTGTACGATGCGTAATTTCGTCTCTATGTTTAAACAACTAAAAGAATTTCTTACCAACCGGTGGACAATATCTTGGCAAATTCTAATTTCGTTCATTTTATCCATTTTGTGTGCGTAACCTAACAAAACTCACCCAACGCTTCTTAAGTTATTAGTACTGGGAGCTGGGAGTCGCATGGGCAGTTGCGTAGCAACGTTTTACGACCGATAACGAAACATGCCGATCGGGTAGGATCTCACCGCGGCGGCAAGCCTCCAACCATACCTATTCGCAGTATAAAGTGCACGTGCACTTACGGAGACACATTGCGTTCAGCCATGGCATTAATCATCGGTGCGGAGCCAAATCTGTGGCTAGCCTTCTCGCTTGCTATTATAGTGCGTACAGTAAAATTTCGCGCATTATTGGAAATTTGTTTGCATTTTTAAATTAAGTAACGAATAAATATACTATTGATTATACATTTTTTTTGCAAAATTGCTTTATTTTAGTATATAACCGATGCTTAAACATTATTTTAATACATAATCAACGCTACTTATTTTATTAAAAATAATAGGGGAGGCTTAGCCTCCGTAGCCTCCCCTGACCAGCCGCCACTAGATTTAGATGAATACAAATTCAAATAATGTTCGAACAAACAAACTAAACTTTCCTCTCAGACGACAATGAAATTACTAATAATCTAAAAATGAGTAGCAAAAGAAAAAAATAATTTAGACGAACACGTGACAAAAAAACAATATTCGATGTCAATAACACATAATCAACATAACTACAACAATAATCCAGTTCCGTTCTCATTTGCACCCAACTCTATAGCTGACTTCGAACATTTCGACAGAACTTTATTTCTACCTTAGGGAAAAACACGATTTGTACATACGCGGATGTGTTAAAGGGACGCCTTTTCATGGAATTGGCGTCCGAAATTTTACGACGCCTACGACCCTTTATTAACTCGTAAGGGAGGGTTTTGACCGGAAATTTACGGGGAGACGTCGCGAGACTTCGGACTGCTCGTAAAACTGGTGCGGCCGTAAACGGAAATATGAAAGAAAATATTCGCCTTGCGCGCGTATTAGCTCTTCTAGTACGTATTTAGTTGTATATTTAAGGTTTGGTAAGTATTTAATTTTGTTCTGCTATAATCTGTCGGAATTTTTAATAAGAAAAATAAATGAAAAAAAAATTAACTGCAAATTTGTGAAAAATATGATTCAATACACGGATATAATAGAAGAAAACAAACATGCTGGTAGTTTCTATTGAATAGGTAGAAGAAATAAAAAATTTACTACAAAAAAATAAGTTAGTAGAAAGCAGTTGATTCATTGGAAATATTTGGGGGAAAGATAGAAGACGATAACAAAGCTAATCAAAAGTTCTGATACAAGGTGTTGAAGAATGTAAGAAAGTTATGGAAGGATGGAAAAAATACTGTTGAAATTTACTGAATGAAGAACTAGCAAGGCCTAAAATCAGAGGACTACGTTTGTCAAATGTGCTCCATTGAAATTTATGCGTTTGTGTAGTTTGTGCAGAAAAAAATGATGATTCCATTTACCGAAATCGCGCACCAAACTGTTACTTTTCCAGAATATAGAGGCGTTTTGATAAAGTAAATGAGGGTTTGAAATTTTGTTTATTAACAAAACGTGATCTCTCGTCCACAAGTTGTTCACTTGGACGTCATTTTCTTTGAGCCTCCTGCGCATATCCTCAAAAAAATGGATTTGTTGTTCATTATCACCCAGGTGGAGAGATTGAACCGTGTGAATTTTGTACGGATGAGAATGTAAATCTTGGTGGAGAATCCTTATAACAGATCTGTCACTTATTGGTAGGTGTATAGCATGACGTACGGCCAATCGGCGTGGAATCTTATGGGTTTCCACCCCTTTTTTTTTGGTCGCCGATGTACTTTCTTCGAGATTGGTAATCCACATTCTAATCATAGTATCCGATGGGACAGAGTGGTTGCGCGGTATTTCGAAATGGTGTCAAAAAACGCGACGCGTTTCAATAACTGCGACACCGTGTTGTTTACCCATCCGACGGTTCATTGTCAACTAAACGGTAGGCTCTTCTGATGGTGGAAGGCCAACGACATTTGCCCACTACCAACTTACAAGCTCTAAAGTTCACTTCAAATCACCTTGTTTCATTGCTGGACCCTGTATAATTTATTTTATAAATTATATGAAAATCCAAGAGGTATTTATTATTACTCACAGCATTAATAAGTTAAGATATATTTACCATTATAAATCTTCCATTCTCCCCTTCAACGATTAAACCGGAAATGAATTAATTAAAATAACCTCACTCGCTTAAAGATCGTCATTCAAGAGGTAAAATCTACGACAATCGATAAAACGGAGCTGAAGGAGACACTTATGCATGCCTAACTTCTAATTTTAGTCTCCCATCCTTTGTATACAAGCACGGACGCCACTGACGTCATCCAGTGAAACCCGTTCAACACAGAAACCTCAAAAACGACCCACTTTTCCGAGCGATCTAATCAAATCTTTATCGCGAATGTTAAGCTCCCAGTTTGAAAACGACTTCACTGTAATTTTCCACCGAGGCATCCACCTTGTGTTGTTGCTATTGGGTCGCGGTGAGGCGCCTTTATGGGGCGTAAAGGGGGTCTCGGTTCGGTCGCTTCTAAAAAGCACCATCCGCTTCACGTGTTAATTACCATAAGCTTTCGTGTAAGTCACAATAAAAACCGTGTAAGAACGATCACTGCCGAGTTGGGGGTTGCCGCCACCCTTTTGGCGAGGGGGTGCGAGGTCGTAATGGCGTCGTAAGCCGTTCGCGTCGTTAACGCCGCGATGGATCCCGGCAGTCTAGAAACAATAACAGTTATCCCCCGTGCGGGAGCGAACGGTACTAAATTTTTATTAGCTCCAGTACTCGGCGGCCATTTTGTATTGGAAAACACATGGGATACACTTCGCCGTCTGGAGGTAATGACGTCTGATATGTAAGCAGGAAAAGTTCCTCTTGGGGGGTATATCATGGAAATATGTAGATTGCAGTGAAACTTAGATAGGGGTGCCGTAGGGACGTCTTCTTAGACACGTACTTTAGTTTTATCAATACTAAAAACGTTATTACTATCTCGATGTTCTCCTGTGTGTATCTTCACCAGATATTAACAACAGTACAACCTCTGGGAAAACAGGAAATGAAACGAAAACATATAAAATTTTGTGCTCGTCTCTTTCCTTTTAATAACATAACCTCGACGGACGAATTCCGAACGTAATTCTCGCGTCGGCACTGCCCCTCGCGCTATCTTCGTGAACAATAGAACGACGCCGGCGTCAGGAAACGGCAATAAAAACCACCACCTTACGAGCCCCCGTTTCCGTACACAATAAGAGCGGGGCACGCAATCTCGACGTCGCCCTGGCGTTCTGAAGAAATTTTTCGACCTTTAAATCACTCGAGCCCGCGCCGAAGGTGGCGGATAAGATAGGGACGTAAAGTTGGGGTGGGGGAAGGCGGTCGTTACGCCGAGAGATTAAGTGCTTGTTTATGTATTTTAAACGCCATCTAGCGGATGTTAAATAAGCCGGAAGGGAATCGAGACACTCGAATTTGTACTGTGTTCCTCGCTAGAAGACAGTGCCACTGGTTAATGGGGGTGTTATTTATTTTTTCACGGTGTAAAATTGCGCCCTGTGGGGGAGGGTTAGGGTTTATGGGAGTTCGTCTATTGTCGCTCTTGGGTGTAAACTGAAACAAACCAAGTTGTTGAAGTGCAATTATTCTAATGATGAAGGGTCTTTATTGACTTGACATCTACTTATCGTTCCAATTATTAATAGCAACAAAATCATCTCTCATCATCAGTGTTTCAAATTCACAACTGAAACATACAAAATCTGAAACCAGTATGGGTATACACCAGTACCATTTTGTCACACTAAAGATCTTGTACTTGACTGTTTGATACATGAATTAAAAGACCTTTTGAATTAGTGGTCACCAGATCTATCTTCCCTATTCAAATCTTAAGGGTAGGGGCTACTGTGCCCGCAGCATTGATGTTTAATGATTAGTCAAAATATTATAGAAAGAAAAAGAAATTGTCTGTTCTTCTACGAAATCAAATACCGTCTCTTACTTTCATACTTCATTATGAATTGACGCAACATCCGTACAAATTTGGCATATCAGATCTCCTTTTTAATCTCAAAATTTCAACTTCAGATTGCTCTCTTCTATTGGTATTCCTTATCCTCCGTTTTCATTTAACTAATTTGCAAAACGGAAATAAACTCAATCTCTCATCCCACCGCTTTAGAAAACCTCTCCTCCTCCGAAGACCAAAGAGAATGAGGGATGCGGTTATGTCCATTAGTTATGTATTACGAGCTCCGTAGTAGTTTCTGCATTCGTCAGCGATAAAAAGAGCGCCATACATCAGCAGTTTCCCAAGAACGTCGCGCGGTGTTGGAAGATAAAGAAAAAATTATTATGTAGGCTACAGAATCGCGTTTCACGTACATTCACAGCGTCGCTTGCTCAGTAGCGTCGTCACGCCTAAGCCCCAAATAGGACTTCATTAGTCTGTCTTGCACGTAGGGTTTTCGCCGCGCGCCCGGCCCGTCGTGTCTTCATAATCCCACGGTGAATAATAACTAGGATCCGAAAGAGGGCGTCCGCGCCGGCTAGGGTGATGACATGGGGGACGGCGCCGCTTGATGTCGTCGCGGAATGAATGGATGGAGGTGAACGTTTCCGGCACGAACGGAGGAAGAACTGACGCGTCGTGTTGAATTTTTAGGTTATGTGATTAGCGGAGGGCGGAAAAATGGATGCGGGTTCAAGGAGTGATACCTTTTTTTCTTTGTACGGTGGAAGCAGGTAGATAACTTGCTATCTGAAATATATTTCATCAATTCTTCCAAAGGACAACAGAGACAGGAATGAGTTATGTCGACGTACGCAGACTGAAAATTAGTTCACATTATTTGACATTTCTCAAATGTCGAAATTGACATTTAAGAAAATGGATTTTATCCGATTCAACAACACTTTAAAAGTGGATATTATTTCGACTAACTACTTACTGGTATCGTATCATTTTCAATTAATGCCTGTAACCATGAATTTTAGGGCATATGTATGTCTTCCGATGAATTTTCGACGTAGGAATTTTAATTCTGTCGTATCGCTGGAAACGATTTCTTTTTGGTAGTTGCCGGGGTATTTTCGTCTAGGAAATATTGAGTTTGTTGAAAACAAATGGGAGAGACCTTCTTTTTCGGTTTTCCTGAGAGTTGTTGCTTTTCGAAATCTTTATCCAGAAATTATTTTATTTATCACTATAGAATTTATAAAAAGTGCTGTAATTAGTTACTAGGATGAGAGTGTTACATGTTTTGTGCTAAGAAAATGGGTATCCAGTTATTTCAAGATTTGGGGTGGCCTTTCATCTAATCCTGGGGTTTTGAAGAACAACATTCGACGCAGTTTTGGCTGAGGTCTTGGTACACTTCTTGGGAGCTGAAATGATCTTTTTGAACACGGAATTATTATCTGGAGTATACTAGGGCAGTTTTTACAGAGCAAACGATATCCTCCCATATCCCGAGCGTTACTGAATAATATATATCCTTTTCGTTGAGGGTATACTCAAAACCGTAGGGGATTTACTGTTCATTGCCATCTATCTTTTGAGATCTGGCTTATCTGGGAAGTATTGAAAGCATAACAGACTACAAGTATATATAGTAAATATATTTCAACTAATTGTATTTTCAACTGTTTTTTAGACTGGTGGGAGCTGGTTTAATAACTACAACGAACGATATTAATGAGAAACGGTTGTGAGTTTATTTAATGTCAAAGATAAGGGAGCTTGTCATTTTCTACTGAATGTTTTATGACCATCCATGATAACTAGCACGGAAAAAATATGTTTGCAACACTAATAAACCATCAATTATACCTCTAGATAAAAGTGGCAACCTCCACCATAATTAACATGCTCGTCCCGTTATTATACCTCACCCTAACACGCCGCTTTATACCCCCAGCCCGTTTCCCCATCACTGCACTCTCAAACAACGTAATTTATTGTAATTTTATTTATCAACGATCCCAACGAGATAACGGTTAAGCTCTTGCACGACGTCTGTAATGTATTGCGTCGCCTAATCTAGAATCGGCCGTGTCCCCTCACTACCCCCGCACCTCTCCGACCCCGTAGAACTGTCCCCGTACGGAGTTTCGCGCGCTCCAAGGACCCTTTAAGTGGATTAAAAGGTTACTCAACTGTTTCGTGTTCGGGGGCGAGTTCCCAATGGGACGCCGCCGGCTTTGAATCCAGCTCCTGCTACTCTCTTCTATAGGTAGAGGGTTGGGGGTTGGCAGGCGACCCATCGACCCCCGTTGGTAGCGTTTGAGATGGGGGGAAGTGGAAAGGAAAAAGGAAAAGGTGAATGAAGACTATAGGAGAGATTTGGGCAGAGATAGGAGAGGGTTATCCTATGGGCTTCGCTTAACTCTGTCCAAAAGGTTACTTGTTCCATTCGATTATCGGGGGATGAAAGCTAAGAAGAAGCTACCGAATAAGAACTGACGAACGTAAAATCGTATTTGGTGATCGAGAAAAGTAAATCTATCATTATCCGTCATTGGTAGGTTGAGATCAACTTTGGAGATTAAGGATCTTGATATGGTATTTAATTCTAGCCTCACTTTCAAATCGTATGTGGCATATACAGGGCATTTTAAATAACTCTTTACCTGCAGTGATTTATACAAAATTCCTAAATCTGTCAATTGTCATATCAACGGGGACAACTTTTAATGATGGGTCTGACGATCTAATATTATCCCTGGGGGCGCAGCAGCCCCCACCCTTAAAATTTGAATAGGAAAGATAATACTCCAATCATTCGAAAGGCCTTTTAATTCTCTATACAGCAACATGCATCAAAAAGCCATTTTTTTAACAGTAAAGAAAAAGCGGGTAAGTTGCAACCTGTGTAATAAAACACGATCAGAATAAAATGGCTTTAAATGTTCTCCCTATGTGCTCTTCTAACATTTCGCAATTTTTTTGTGGTAACCAAGGTAACTTATACTTATTTTTGTTACATTCACTTTCGTTTTTCTCTACTACTTTCATTCGAATCGTATTTTATTACACAGATTGGAAATTATGGACTTTTTGATTCCTGATTAAAAAAAAAATTAATTTCTGGTACATGTTGCCGTAAAGAGAATTAAGACCTTTTGAATGAGTGGTCCCATGACTCATCTTCTCTATTCTCTAAGTTTAAGGGTGGGGGTTACTACGCCCCCATGAATGATTTTATAGTGTCAGAGCCGGTCATTAAAACTTATCCTCTTTGATATGACACGTTTCGGAATTTTATATAAATCACTGCAGGACAAAAAGTTATTTGAGCTGGCTCGTTTCATTTGAAATGCATGACAAAGGTTTGGATAATACATATCTACAATCCTCCGACAAAAAGGCTGGAATTTGGTCTGGTGAAACAGTTAATTTATTTTTCAGTGTGGCATTAGCACTGCAGGTAGCCGCTTTAGAAAATGATATAACACTGAAGGTCATGTTGTTAGAATTGGCACCATTAGAGGCGTCGAACAAAGATGTCTGACAAACACTGCTGGAATGACCGACAAACAATCACTCTAGTCTAGGTTCAATATAGCGCATATTATCCTTGTGTATGATGCTTGTAAGTTTCCAAAAAAATGTATTTGTATCATTTATGTAGTTTTGAATTACGTTACATATTAATAATGACAATCAATTGTGATAAAATGGTAGTAGAAGAGAAGTCTAGAACGCCCTCTACGTGCAGCTAAATTATATTACGTCCTAAGCAATTGCGCTGGTGGATATCATCATTACCATTATTGGCCTTATCTCTAAGCGTAAATAATTAATACAATTCAATTTAGATTGTACTCTGGATTCAATCCCTAAAGCGACAGACACAAATGGGCTATAAACTACATAGTATATATAGTTGAAGTAAAAATTTAGGTTAATTGGATTTGAATAACTTTACGTATAATTTTGTTTATATAGTGTGCAGAACAGAGAACTAGATTAGGATAAATTAACATAAAAAAAACAGATAGTGAGGATATCGCAACGAATAAAATATATGTGGGGGGGGGGGGGATTTAAACGCTTGTTAAAAAAATACTTACATCATATAGGTACAGGTAGCAATACAGTGAAATAATTTTATCTCTTTTCATCACAGTTTATGCCGTAATACAATCCCCCCAAGGCAAATATATAATAAGGACTCACGATCAGATAGCTTCCTCTATTAAAATTTATGACTAGGGCCAACTCGAACAACTCCCATTGTCTCGTCGCGATCGCAACTTTCCGATCTCCTCTGGCGATAGGAGAAGTTGAAGCTCACCCCGTCTCCCAACTGATTCCCCCCAAAATCCCCCGCATCCGAACGCCACTAGAGAAAAAGTAATCACGTTTCCTTTTAATCCCTTCAAAAACAAGAAGGGAAAAAACAATAAAAGTTCTTAGGAAGCGAAAGAGTGCTCGTGTTCCAACTACTAGCTCCTTCCCCTCCGACTCCCCATCCGGATCTACCCGTCGTAAGTTGCTAGCGCCTCTTCGACGTCGGATATTGACGTCAGCGTAGTCAAAAATGCAAACTCAATTAACGCAATTAAGGGTGCGACCGACGGTCGATTTTCGGGGGAGGGGGGGGGGATGGTTATTGGGATGAGGAGGACGCCCTCCGAAGCGCCGCTCGTCATAAAATGGTGAGCGATGGCCATCGTAAAGTCGAATTGGATCGCGTGCAAGAGCTTCGACGCCGAGCGTCCTAGGGGTGAGAGGGTGGGTGGGTGCCCCCCATCGCGGGTGCGAGTGGAAATTAGGGGAGCAGGTCACGAGATTATCGTCGGGGGACAAAAATTGATACACTATACTGACGTGTGAGTGGACGAAGGCGAGTGTGTCGCTAATGGGGAATTCATTTTAGGGCAGTCGGTTTTATTTTATCGTGTTCGACACGTCCCCAAATGGAAAACGCAGCAAATAGGATGGAAATCCCCGATAGCCTCAAGATTATCTCAATAAATCCAACCCCCTAATCCCGATAATTACCAACTTCGCAGCTCCAACTCGATACTACCCATCAATTCTGCTCCACTTAGCTTTTTTCTTCCCTCATCAGAGTTGAGTTCCTGGGGAGGCAGTCCGGGATTGCTATAATTAAAATTATAATCGATGCTTCCCCGTCCCACCCCCCAGTAAAGAAAGGAAAGTCGTTAAAAACGAGGATGCAGTTGTTCTCAACTTAGACGGAGGAAACTTTTCGCCGGCTCAACGCAAAAAAGGGGGACTGCAAGAGTTGTGGGAGGGCACCTAAAACCCCCACTTAGCGGGAAGGGGTTGAGTGGACGGAGACGATTTAATTAATATTCAATTGGGGTTCGGGAAACTTTTAATTAAATGTATCCCGAGCGGCGATGACGGATCTGGCGACTTATAAATCGAGATAAGAGCCGCTGGAGACAATAATAAAAGGAAAAAAGAAAAAAAAACGGAGTTCGGAACAAGAAAGTAGTCGGCCAAGGGTAATCGATAATCTGATTACGGTTGCCGAGTCCGGTCCGGTGGCGGTTATTCCGGCAAATCCGGGGATCTAAAATACAAGTTGCCAGCCTCTCGAAGCAAAAAAATAACGCTGTTAGATATGCCACGTCGACAATTGCGAAATTGGAATTGGAATTTGAAGACGCCTTGTATATGATATTTCCATAAACAATTATTTATACAATTATAGTATATTTTTCAACGAGCGTACAATGAGGCTTATTATTCACGAGGGTGAAAATTCCAACACGGGTCATTAAGCGAGTGTTGGAATCACCCGAGGAAGGAGTAAGGAATTACTGTCACTCGTCAAGTGAATTGACAAGAACAATGAACATATTATTTCATAGGTGTGGAGAAACATTATTTTTGACATCTGTCAAATACGGTTAAATAGAAATAATGAAACTGTATTGCATACAAACTTTAAAAATAGTGAATGTACTATAGCAATTCCGATTCTATTTACACGCGTATCTACAGAATGTTTGCTTTATCATTGAGAGCTGTCTTAAAATGGACGAAATAGCTCGTTTTTTCTGGCAATAAGAAACAATTTTATGTCTTGTTGTAAGAAAAGGTATTAGGCCATTAAAAAAAGCCTCACAAGACTATAATCTAAACTGTTTTCTGGATATTCTCAGGACCTTTCTTTATGAAGAATTATATAAAGTTATAGGTCATAATAGGTCAACTTAAGAATATCACCTGAAAGTGTGTGTACCTAAAGGGTGTCGATATTTTAACGTACAATATTCATAAGTTCGTTACCAAGTGATTTTTTGAAAAACTTACAAGGAGCGATCTCGAACATAGAAAATCAACAATTTACAACCCTTTGAGAAGATATTGATGTAGTACATGCCTATATCTATATGAAGGTGGTTTTTTATTCAGGGAAAATCGTCTTAACCAGAATGAATCCTCTATCATGCATTGTTATCAGTCATGGATCTGGGAAGGACAGGAAAGTTGTCAAAGAGGAACCGCTATCCGAAAACGAACTAATGAGGTGAAGGACCGTCATCTTAGCTTAATGGCTTTAAGATTCCGATTCTCCAGTACCAGGTCAATTGCTAATCAATGGTTAGGGAATGAAGGTCGCCATTTGGCCTATGTCGGACAGTTTATCGCCGATTCAAGGTGTTTGGGATTGCATTTCTATCGATTATATCTTGTTTTACAACGCTGGCAGTAACAACGGTTTGAGTGGTGGAGGTTCCAGATTGCACTGGAATCTCGAGTGTCGTAGAGTATTGGAATCCCATGTCGTTCCATATCTTTAGCAGCTCAAAGACAGCAGGATAATCGATATTGAGTTGACTGTGGAGGTACACGCAATCCTGTGAAGCTTCGACAGTGAATCATCAACAAACAACTTTGAACAGCTTAACTGTACGCACAGATCATTTATGTAAACTAAAAAGAAGGGTGGTCTTAAATTACCTCCTTGGGGAATTTGGTATGAAATGCTTCCAAGCCGAGGTGCGTCATAAAATGTATTTTATCAAGAAGATAAGAATCACAAACAAGTAAAGATGGTTCTTAGTAGATCGTTGAGCACAGAAACCATGTTGATCGGTGGAAATCCAGGTAGATACATTTTTTAAGAGCTTTGGCAAAATTATTTAATAGCGCTGTATAACAGTAGTCATAAAACTGCTCCCAGCTTTCCGTTCTTGAAAACAGGAATGAATGTGGCAGTGTTATAAACAGAAGGAGATATGGAGATTTTAACAGCAATGTTAATGCAAATACATATGTATATGAGCGCATTTTCTTATTGGAAAAAAAGCTGAAGGAGTTCTCCAGCGTGAGTTTCCATTTGATTGGGACAACATACCTCAAGGGGCCATCGACTACCTACTGACCTACTGGAATCAATGCTGCGAAGAGTGAAACCAATAGGAGTTGCCCAATACATTACTAAGCAATACAAAATTGTATTTTGTTGATCTTTTGTTCATTCTGGCTGAAATTTTAATAAATTATTACCTTTAATAATATTGAAGTAGATATTATCTACTGTATGTCAGAAAATTACCTACCACTGTCACTATTTTACTTAACTCAACGGTCATTACATTGTGGAGTTTTCTATTAAAAGAAAGCATTTTATTTCCATTTTTTATATTATTGTAGACATTTATCAATATTGGTGTTTTCACTTGTTGCGAGAGGAATAATTTTCTTTTTAATATTATATTGTATTTATCGTAAATATACGTAACTTTATCCTATAGTTAAAATGTCATTATGTTAAAATAGGTTCAGGTAATATTCAACAGTGCCTTTCAATCGCCGAAAGATACGACAAAACCTGACGATTCAAATCCCAGAGAAAAAAAGTATCGCTTAAAAAAACCACCATAGAAGCTTCAGCATTGATTCCTGCTAACTCGTAAATCATGACGCATTAATATCGTTCCGTTACACCTATAAACACGATATGTATACAACGCGAAACATGGGTGTGCCCCGGCATAGCGGATGAGAGTTTTTTTTTTTGTGTACCTAAACGGGACGTGTTCGAAATTTAGCTGCAACACGATTCGCGCCCGCCGACTAGCTGTTTTCGGTCGTGTTTCACCGTACGGATAACTTTTTTACCCGTCATAGTCCGTTGTATGGCTGATGCCGACGTGTTTTCTGCTTTTTAACTTCGGTAATCTGGCGATTGGGACTGATGATTGATGGTTGGGGTTTTCGGGTGTTTTATATTCCGGTAATTTTTGAAAGGGACTCGGATGTAGATTGTAATTGAGATTGACGGTGTTGTTAGTACGTTACCTCATTTTATTTAAACAGTGGGAAGTTAATTTTGTTTTGAACAAGATGCTATAAAAAAAAAGTTTGATTTTTATCAGAACATGCCCCATCCTAGAGGCTAATGCGTTTGATGCTCTATTGTTCAGTTTTTTTCGATCGTGGCAACATCAGTGTTCAGTAACGGCGAATCATCTTTTTCGGTGATAATACTTATTACCAAAAATTTAAATATTAATTATTTAGAAAACGACACATATGTTTTTATCGTTTTCATCTGGATAGAGTGTAGTACAACCAGGTATACTCTCATTTTGCAATCACTGCAAATACAATAGCCGAAGTTAAATTGCCATTGATGAAGAACAGACCGATAATATGACTTCCTAGAATGCCAACCCAAACATTAATCTTTTAGGGATACTGCGTAAAATCAAAAACCAGGAAGGATTTTTCGATGAGCAGTATCTGCAGGTGTGTCTGTTTACTACACCAGCAATGCAAAAAGTAGCTTCGTCTGTGAAAAAAATGTTATTGACAAAACATTGTGATTGTTATTGCAAATATTTGACATTTCTTCACAAAATTGTAATCTCCTGTCAAAATCATCTTCTGTTAACTTGTGTACAAGTTGAACTTTATAAGGTAGGTACCTATATACTTTTCACTTTTTAAAATTGCCACCACCGATGAAATATTGTGAAATGTTGAGATTATTAGCTGATTGATTTGTTGATAAATGGGGATCTTCAGATACAGCTACTAAAACATCCAGCTTTTATCGTCGCTTTTCGCTGTAATAGTTCTACCACTCCTTGGCAAATCTTTAACACTACTCGTCTGTTCAAAGCAGTTTAAAGTTTTACCAACTACGGATTTAGAAATTGGATTCCTATTTGGATGCGTATTATTAAGTAGGTAACTTACAAAGGTCTATCTCCATAACCATAAGTATTTAAATTCGTTTCATGTTCACTTAAATAAGCGATTGCTAATATTAACAGTAAGAAATTGCACAGTTGAAATACTTATGTAAAAAATTGCCAAAAAAATTTGTCTAATATCTGTGACGTCAAGTTTTTGTGTACCTGCAATGTATCTAATATAAAATAAGTAAGTACAAAAACTGTTGTTTTACTTTGCAAAAACGTTGCAAAAAACCAAAATAAATTGTAAACACAGGAATATTATCTATCGATTGGTAGAGCAAAATGTACAAGTTCCTATATAAAAAAAAATACGGCGAAAGGCGTAACTTAAAAACAAATGAAGAAGGAAAAAATTCAAGTATTTTGAAATGTAGATTAAAATTTGGTAATTATAATAGTTAAAGAATTTTTGTCCTATCACAATTAGTTCTACAGATAATTGCATGTGGGCCTTCAAACTTCAAAAGAATCATAAAATTTGGGTCAAATTTGATCGGAAAAGTCCAATATTATCTGCTCCAGAAGCGAAAACATTTTTTCTATGAAGTATACGCATATAGTTTAGATTTGAAGTACGATTTCACGCACTTTAAAAAATTAAAATTTTCTCTCAAAAATCAAAGGGGTGCCCCTTCAAAATTAGTCAAATTTCGCAATCTCTCAAAATCGTTTAAAACATATCATCTCCAACGTAGTTTGATCTGCTAATTACGATGGTTAAAGAATTTTTGCCCAATCACAATTAGTTCTGCAGATGTATGCATGTGGGTCTTCAATCTTTAAAAGAATCATTAAACTTTGGGTCAAATTTGATCGGAAAAGTCCAATATTATCCTTTCCGGAAGCGAAAACAATTTTTCTATGAAATATACGCATGTAACTTCCATTTGAAGTACGATATCACGCACTTTGAAAAATTGAAATTTTCTCTTAAAAATCAAAGGGGTGCCCCTTCAAAATTTGTCAAATTTTGCAATCTCTTAAAAAAACGTATCATTTCCTACGTAGTTCGACCTGGTAGTTA
Source organism: Cetonia aurata (assembly GCA_949128085.1). Lineage (NCBI taxonomy): Eukaryota > Metazoa > Arthropoda > Insecta > Coleoptera > Scarabaeidae > Cetonia > Cetonia aurata. The sequence continues at coordinate 38,402,330 of OX421886.1, read as the reverse complement.
CGATAGTTAAAGAATTTTTGCCCTATCACAATTAGTTCTGCAGATAATTGTATGTGGGTTCTCAATCTTCAAAAAGATCATTAAAATTTGGGTCAAATTTGATCGGAAGTCCAATATTATCTTTTCCAGAAACGAAACAAACTTTCATATTGAACAAAATTTCCTAAAATGAATATTAACAACAATAAATCGCCGTCTCCATACTTTTAACTAATCCTGTATAAGCTGCACCGCCACGTGACCATCTTGAGGCCCTTGTTGTTTGTAATTCATTTATTCGAGCGTTGAAAATATACTCTTCCAAGATTAATTCCGTATTTCCTCCGCTGTATTAAGGCAGGAGGGCCTATTTTACGCAAATAGAGAAAAGAGGACAACCACAGAAAGAGAGTAGCGGAGAACATAAATCAAAGCAATTTTTCCCTTAATTACTCGTTATCCGACGGTTTCCACTTCATTGTGCCGTTCTTGAGAGACGAGTAGGCCGACGGTCGTTAAGCGACCCTCCGCCTTCCACCACTTATCCTTTATTTTCCTACTGCATTCCTCAATCCACGCCTCTTCGTCCTTATCCTGTTAAAACTTTTACATAGTTGCTTTATTCTCTATTTGTCGCGTCGTGATGTGTGCTTTCTGTGGCTGGTTGTCATTATTTGCAATTCTTTCGTTTTTTTTTTGTAGGTACTGGTACTTTATCGCTTCAATGGTAATTTTTGAATCTTATGTAAATTAATAAGTTAACTTATAAGTTTAATACATAAATCTGTGTATATATTCACATATTTCCCGCAACAAATCGCGTTGGTGCCTCCCCATATCTTGGTACCCTTGCGGGGTGCTGTAAATCCATTTTGAATCCCCAACGGGACTCCAGGAAAGTTTGCCAACTGCTTTTCGTAGAGAATGTTCGTTGTGTACGACCTTTTTTTTCTTGTGCGATTTGATAGGTTGTGGGGAGAATTGCAAGGAAAAGTAGGTCGGTGCCAACTTTCTTTTTCAACATAACAGAATCGAGTTTGAATTTATTTGTGTATTTCTTATTCTATTTTGATCCCTAAGACAAAGAATTTTTACAAGTTGTACGATTTCTATTTTACAATCGTGATAAATAAAACATACTAAAGACAAAGAGCAACTATTATACAGGGTGTCTCATCGAACTGGCTAATTAGAATTTTTCGAAGTTTTAGTTGGAATTTGATTTTGAAACTTGTAGGGTAGTCACGGCCGACAATATATTTTCAGTTTCATAGCCCATCCAGTATACAGGGTGTTGATATCAACTATCTTATTTTAAATGGGATGGTGCGATTTTTATGCTTCCAGTGTATTTCTCGGATCATTTATGATCAGTTTGTGTTAATGTTTTCTATCCGAAAATCTAATAGTTTTTGAGTTATTTTCAATTTTGTCAAAATTTTGACATTTGCACCCTTTTCTATAAAATTAAATATTTCATACGGTATTAGACATTAAGATATCATACTGATGTGTACGCAAGGCATTAATTGCGATACTAGTAATGACAAAATCCTATACGATGTGTTCAGAATTTCATGATCAATATGGCTATCTTTAAACTAAAAAACCTTTTTTTTTCTTCAAATAATTTTATTTTATCACAGAAATGAATGCAGCGTAAATATTTTCTTCATCGATCGGTATTCTTTTTGCCAGGGGATATGCTTAATGCACCTCAATCGCTTAGGACTATCACGACTTAGGAGTGAGGGACTCTCTGCGCACAAAACCTCTCGAAATGCTAATGGCGATATAACATCAGATACTGCCGGTAGCCTTATAAATCCTTAGGACTACTCCTCTGTTATAATAATATGATATAATATTTATTGGCATTCTCTATAAATCAGCATAACAAGTAACAGATAAAAGTAGAAAATACATAGAAGCAAAGTGGTGTCAAAAATGCCTGTTATAATCGGTTTTGTCTTGCTATTTCATAGACCTCTTTTCTCGAGATTATATCTCTTATCATACCGTGCAACACTTTGCATTCGAATGGCGACTCTAGCATGGTGGGTAACAAGGTCTCTGGTGTCACATCACAGCACAGCGTCATCTGGTATTCCTCTCTTGCCTTCTTCCACTTAGAACACTCAAACAACGTGTGCTCTGCTGTATCAGTTATTCCACAGTAAATACATTCATGGATGCTATCCTTATTTATTCGTTTCGCGAACGCGCGGAAGGATCCATGGCTCGTGAGTGTCTGTGTTAAATAGTAATCGACCAATGGCTGACTGTTCTATAGGAGGAAGACATCCGCAAGAGCATGTTTCGTCGCGTTCTTTCCAGTATACGTTTGTACTTTTGTATATGAATCGCCTTTTCCCATATCGGAGTAGTGTATATAAGCAGTTTATGGACTGCGCCGCACAGAACCGCCCGTTTGCCACTGCTAGGTCCTTTGATATTCGCCATGATTCTGGTTAACCTAGCCACCCTTACATCGGCTCTACCAATGACATTCTTCACGTGAGGTCCGAACGATATCCAAGTATTTTACAGTTTTTGCATTGCATCGATCGGTATTAGGGGTAGTTTTTGAAATATTAACACTTATTTTATAAAACTGCCAGGAATATGTCAAAACTCTAGTTTCAAGCAAGTAAAAGTGATTTTTTCATTGAGAACACTCTGTATATCATGTTTCAAAATGATGCATCAGCTCTTCTTGCATTCATTTGTAGTACTTGTGGTATTTATTGTGATTAGCTACTCTATTATTAATAAAATTCATTTAATGGTACAGCTTAGACAGGGTTGGGCTGATTTTTATCAAATGATTTAGATCACTTGATTTTTAAAATTAAAATCATGATTTAATTGAAACAAATTTTTTTGAGCTTTTGTAAAAATTCAAATTGACTGCTTGAGAAGAAATAACAGCGAAATCCAGTAATCAACCGCTATTTTCGCCATTCCCAAAAGGGGCCCATGTGATCTGTAGGCAGTGACTGCGAAGTTAAAGGATTTCAAAGAGCAAACAACAGAAAGCAAATTATACAGATAAAATCAATCAATTCTTCAGGTCTTCTATTAGAACGCTGTCAAGCATTGTCCTGGTTGCGAATAGCCCGACATCTATCGTCCAGTTTCGTAACTGTTCCTTACAAAACTCCATATCGTAATCAAGATATCGAAACTTCCTCTCGGAAAATACTGCGAATCCAGGTCGAATATCAACTTTCCATCTGTACAAAGGACCTGATATCCTGCGCGAAGCCCTGGTGTCTAGCTCCCTCTATCTTTGCGTCACTATAAAATTAAATCCAAATTCCCGGGGATGCTCCAATATCGTCTTGGAATACACGCCGTCTCCGATCTCGGGAGAAATTCAGCCCGACTTACGTGGCATATAAGCCGCCAGCGATGCCTGCACGGAAGTGATATGACGCCTGCACGGGAAGGCGTATAGTCGGGGAATAAGACGGACCGGGTGGAGGTAGCGGAGACAGGGGGTGGGGGTAAGGATAGCGCGGCGGGTGAGCGTGAAATTACCGCATGCATACACATAATAAGCTCCCAGACGGTCGCACGCCGCGAGAGCAGAATGAGAATGCGGAATATCTACTTATATGCATGGAGCGGTGAGGTGGCAGTGGTGCATACCTATGAAAATATGAAAAAAAAAAAGGTTTGGATCCCATGGCCATTTTCTTTATCTGCGGAATTGCAGCATAAATTAGGTGGTAATTCCAACTGTTTCTAAGCTTTATTGCTTTTTAAAAAAAATGTTGGTGGAAGTTACAGTGACAAGTGTCGTTAGTGAAGATATTCTGGGACTGCAAATTTGTTTGTGGCGATTAATCGCATTCAAACTTTGCCTGTACCTAAAGCATATTCTTGAAAGGGTCTGTTAAAGACTAGCTGAGCGAATCTTCAACCAATACCTTCAATTTAAACCTACGGAGCTGCACTTTTCCTGAACTCTGAAAAATAAGCTGAATAGCGCCAATCTTCAAAGATGGTGAAAGATATAATATATCTCACTACTTGTTAGGCATCTGTGCCAAACACTTTGAAAAAAAAAATGTATGCATACGCAAAACCTCAAATTTCGCCACCGCAACATGGGTTTATGGTTGTGGTCACCAAATTTGGAAGCCGGTGTTTAGACAGCAGGCTAGAAGTTGACATGATTCACATAGATTTTGCTTCGAGCAGAATATCTCGATCTCTAAATTACCTGCGTTACGATTTTAAATTCAATATTTTCCTACCTGCAGAACAGATCCGGGTATAGTTGCTGAGATGGTTATATGAAAGCTGCATACAACGATTTCCTCTCAGATGCTTTCATAACCACCACAGGAATTCCACATGGGTGAAATCTATCACACTTCGAAAAATTAGGCCTATTTCTACACCCAGAATTCATTCCTGCAAACGAAGCCGAGGAGGACATTTGAATAATGTATTATTCAAAACATAATGTCATAAGTGGTACTATAAAATAAAGAAAAATTTTGCTTTTGTCTCAAATATTTTGTATTTTATTTAATCATCATTAAAAACATATCATTCCTATTTATAGGAAAATCCTATATAATGTCTATAAATACAACTATCCTTGATTAACACCAATGTAAATCCACACTTACAATTAGTGTAAACGATACTTTTGATCACGATCTAACACCCTGGCTTCCATTCGTCTTCCTTCTACTATTTGAGAGGAAATTATTATCTAAGATGGCACGATAACGCAAACCAGGCACTCTTGGTCTTAATAATGAACCGACTCCTCGGTATCACGCTCAACTCTACCCCATTGTCGGAGAACAAAGGACTCTTTTGAACTTCTTAAGGTTCTCGCCCTTCATCGAGTGAGTGCCCGAAATTTCCAGTTACAAGCTCGAGTTTCGACTTTATCTCGCACCACGTTGCTCCTCATCCCTTCCCGAACACTTCGCGCGCGCCCTATGCCCCCTCCTCCTTTAGCAGTTATTATCGTTCGAATTTCCCGGTCGGGTTCGCTCCGGTGCGCCCACGAAGAGCTGGTAGGTGTTCGCCGGCAGACAAAAGGTCTCTGCCGTAAGATATATTTGGGATTTTAATTTCGCGTTTGGATCGTTGGGAATTTGTTGTGTTTAAGGACGAAATGAAATATTCCCAACTTCAAATATAAAGGAAATTTGCTTGTGTGATATGGAGGATAAAGAATTAGTTGCGAAAATGGTGCATCGCCATGAGAATTTTGGTGGATGCGCCGTACAGGTTAAATTTTGGATACGTAAAGGTGTATTAGTCTTTAACCTTCTAAGTTGTTCATATTCTAATATTCCCATTTCATTAAAACGCTCAAATATTGTTGCTTCTTTATTACTAATTTATTACCAATTCTGACGAAAATTTAAAATAGCAGAAATATCGATGCAATTAATTTTGAGTTACCTATTTCTCTTTCTGATAACTGACGCATGCTCTTGTGTTGAAACAACATTATCTTTGCCATGACGGTGCAGAGACTAGTCTGGCACGAGCCGGCCAAACAGGTGGCCATTTAATTAAAACGGTGACTTATATTACGGGCAGGTTCGTACGATGGCCAAGTAGGAATTAGCGGAATGCAATTTGTGCTGTCCTCTTCTGGCGTTTGGTTGCAATTCTTTCTAATTTATGTCAACTGCGAGTAAGAAAAATGAAGATTAATCACAGATCTGGAAATTTTATTTGAATTTTACGACTGTTTGATGTCGAATTTAAGGTGGAGGTTATAAATACGGATTCTAGTCTAGATTTTTCATAAAATGCAGTCTATAACGTCCATAATTTTAAACTTAGTATCGTAGTAATTCTACCATGTCAAGATGCATCACGAACTCACAGATTTTTGTGATCTTTCGGCTACTTTTCACGGTCAAATCCTTTTATATCCAAAAAATTCTGACATTGATTGAACATAACATCCTCCATCGTAATATCATTATATTCCGCTTCAGAACTTGGTGGGATAATCCTTCTTTGTCGTTAAATTTTAGAAGGTGTTTTGTCCAAATGCAAACAGCAGAAAATACAATTTTAGGTTCATTGGACGATCGAAACTTTCAAAAATTTTCAGCATCTTCATCTTCAATTTTTAAATAACTCGGGAATTCAGCATTTACCAGCAAATCTCTGACGGTGCTTTATGTGAAATTCGTGCTTGGAATTCAGTTTGTTTAAGGCGTTTCCAACAAATTTTATTTTTTGTCACTTCAACCAACCAACCAAGACATCTAAAATTTAAAAAGCAAATTTTGCTAGTACAGATCCTCACTCCAGATTGTGTAATAAAATAAGAAGAATCGCCTATCCACATTCTGTGTGCGAGGCTCTGAACCTAAAAAGACAGGCAATTTTTGGGAAGTTAAAAATCAACCCAGAGGATTTTTTTGATCCATCACCCAGAGACCTTGTACAGACTAGTGTGTAGGGCATCCGGAAATTAAATTGGTTGGAATAATTTACGGGGCAAAGAAAATAGAAGACACAATGCAAAAAAGGAAAAGGCTACAGTATTTTCAAGGATTTCATATCAAACGGCTTCCACAGAAAATACTCTTATAGCGCATATTCACTTAAATTATTTTTTTTTATTATTTTGCTTAACCCTATTTCTCCGATAATGATGATTCAAAGCAAGAAGTTCTGCCAAGAATTGCATTCGAAAATAACAATGCAACAACAATAATGCAATAAAAGTGATGTCTATAGGTAAAACACATACTATGTGTGCTCTAAAAGATAATCTTCGGTAACTTATCTTTTAATAACACAATGACCTCCCAAACCTCCCAACAACCATCAAATACCACGGACATCAGATTGTTAGCATCCACCTCACTGAATCCATAGTTGAATTTCAACTACAGGCAAAACAGGACAAAACAAAAAAAAATACCCCCAGTGCATTCGCATTACTTCGTTTTGTACCTCTGTCCTGGCCAGCAGAGCGGATCTGCTTTTTTTTAATTGGTCTGACCGGGAGAAACGTCACGGGTTTTACCGGTAAAAAGCGATTGGTACAGCCGTGGAATTAACATCGGTTTCAAAAGGAACGAATTGAAAAAAAAAAAAACAGAAAAAAAAAAGAACTCGGGCGAAACGAATTTTCCCCAAATGAACGGTCGAGATACGAAGCGTTTCCTCTCAGTTCAGGAAGGGTGGGGGAAGTGAAAAGGGGAGGGATGTATAGGAAAGCATCTGTGTAGACCGGTACCAAATAAATATCAAGTTTTTTTTTGCGCTCTCGATAGATAGCGAACGGTATTTCGGTTGTGAGTGTGTGTTTTTTTTTTGTTTCTCGTTCGTTTGTCTTTTTGTGCTACTCTTTTTGTTTCGCTAGTCGAAACCCGAAGCTGGGGTATTTTATTTTTGCAGTAAATTCTCAATTTCGATTGTTTTTTGTTTGTTTTAAGCGTAGATAAAGAGTAAAGAGTGTCCCACCGAAGACTGGTATTTTTTGTTATATTAGAAAGAAATCCTTTCTATAAAAACTTTATAGAATCCAATGCTGCATAACCTAAAAATATTTTTCACTATAAAGAGTATTCCCGACCATATGTCTATCTTTAATAACAACGTTTTTATTTACTCTTTTGTAGAAAGGAAGTTTTTAGGTTAGGGCAACATAGTTTGTAGTGAGAGTAATGTCCATTTCCAAAAAGGCATATCTGAACCCTCTTCTAGTTCCTTTCGTCGAATTAATTGTTAAAGGGTCATATCAAAGAAGTAATTCTTCCAGATAGGCCCCTTAACATACATCAATATACCAAGCAGGCAAATCCACGGATCTTGTCTGAAATCGGTCTAATTATATACAACATTTGCTTAACTGTAGTTTAAAGTAACTTGTTTTTTTTTTTTTTTTAAATAGAACTCTATATTTTTGCTTATACTAAATTAACCCTCGACCATAACAATAATGTTCAAAGTAGCTTTTTTGTTTTCACATCAAATATCCGAGGGAATGGACGAAAAAATCTTAAGGTTGTGGTCCTGAGGCATTCGAGTCGAAATCACTAGCTGAAATTTGTTTCAAGGTTAAAATGATTAGGACATAGAACTACTAACCGGTCATTTCAGCCCAAATATACTCAGATTCTAACAGTATGGAGATATCGTTCCAACTACCAGTTTTCCAAAAATTTGATTACAAAGTTAAATTGATTGTATACGTGGTAGTGTTTTTAAATGGTTAGAATCTTTCCTACCTATCGGTATGGGCGTCCCTCAAGGAAGAATTTTGGGACCAACTTTGTTTTCAATTTTTGTTAATATTATCATAATTTTTTTGTTGGAGTACGACTTGAAACTAATGCAATTATGTCTTACAATAATATATTAGATAGCCAAAACAGTGTTAATTCTTTGTTAAGGGCTATAAATACATGGTTTTCAAACAAAAAACTTGACAAAAAGATCAATTTCATGGTTTGTTTTTAGGAGGCCATTAAAGCTTTTCCTGTGAATCGCTGTATATAATTTGAATCGAATTGTACACCCAGTTTTTTTTAAATATTTGCAATTTACAACATTAAATAATGCTGATAAGATTTTTTTATCATGCTATTGTGGAGTGCGGGTTAAGCGGAAATGGGCAAAGTATACTCACAAGTATTTCAGACAAGAAATGTAATTTACCACTATATACATATATTATGAACTATCTCAATAGAAGGGGGGGGGGGGGTTAAATATAACATAAAATACGTTAGAAATAACACATTTAAATGTATCTTACTACCTCTTATTCATCTTTAAGCGTACATATATAACTTATATGGTAATAATTTATAGTCAAGCCAAAATTGAATATATCCAGAACATTTGCCAACTTGTTAAAATCTACTTGGCAAGGCACACGACCTCAAGTCTTACACACTGAATTTAACAAGTGTGAAAACCAGAGAATTAACTCAGTATACCATACCAACACTTCACAGTCCCTACACCATCACTTCCCCCACCCTATACGTCCCCTATTCGCATTACTGCGCCGTCGGAGAGACGTCTGAAAGTATTCTCCAAGTACCGCAGCGCCGAGTCTCCCATTTTAAAAGTTCTCAATTCCGTCCACTTCTTTCTCCTCCCATAAACTAAGTTGAAATAATGTTTACCCTGGTGTATGTACTTCTTCTAACGTATAACTTCTTGTGTATCTAAGAGTTGCACGGGTCCGTTAGGAATCGTGGCGCACTATCGCCAAGGTACTCGTTTGTTTCGTCGTAAGTTTAGCGTCGAAGGTCGTCGCTCCCCCGAGACGGGGAGGTCTGGTGTCGAGGGGTTTTTAAAAGGAACTCTTGGAATGTAAAAATTTAATTGGCGACACTCCTGTTTTTACGACTTAGATAAGTTGGAGTGGGTACGCTTTTTATGATGCTAGTTAGTGCTGGAGGTGGACGAAAATGATATGCTTGAAGTTTTTCGCTGTTATATGAAATGTTGTTAAAGATAAAGGTTCCAGGTTTGGACCTCGTAGGATTCCCGATGTAATAGGTTATTTTTATTTTAACTAAAAGCAAAATATTGAAGGTAACTATAATGAATTTATATACAGGGTATTTCAATTGATTCTTTACCTGTTGTTATTTATATAAAAATCCGAAAATTGTCAATTGTCATATCAAGGGGACAACCTCTAAGCTAATATTTTTGAGAGTATTGTAAATTTACACATTGATAGCTATCTAACACTCTTTTTACAATTATATGTATTTTATTTCATTTCTTTTCAGGTAAGTTGCAGCAGAAATGATCAACCAACACCTAATTTTCCAACACGTAAGTCAGCAATTTTTAAGCATTCGATTACATATACTACAATAACCAAGACGAACTGTAAATCGCAATTTCTGATGAAACTTTGTCGGGCTATAAACATGAGGGACTGCTACTCAAAGGTATTCTCCGTTGCGGCGAAAGTTCAACTTTAAGGGGTGCAAATCTGGCCTTGAAATTCGGGCCAAATTTCGTTTATCCAAAATAACTTTTAAACGGTAAAAGATAGAAAAAAAGTTTGAATATCGGACTTACCCTTTCGAGTGGTGTAGCTATTTACATACAGGGTGATACAATAAGCACGGAACGACATATGTTTTACTTATTTGATGGAATTCCAGAAAATAGTTGTAATCACTCTATTTGTCATTAAATAGTGTATATAGAGGTGATTTAGATAATTATTCTTATTCTAATGAGATACTTTATACAGGCTGTTTAAAATCTTACGAAACAGGTAGAACAGTTTAATATTATGCATGCAAGTGCAATTTTACAGTATGAAATGATTAAATAAATGCTTCCTGCTATTAACTGTAATTTTTAATATGAGGAAATTTTGTACAAAATTTTACCTCGTGTCGGATTTGAACCAGGCATCTCTAGCAGGAAGCATTTATTTAACGATTTCATACTGTAAAATTGCACTTGCATGCATATATACGCCGTACTGCCGGCTTCACATAAGATCTGTATTTGAGACATTTTCAAATCGAATTATAACCAGTGCCTCGCTAGCTCAATTGGTAAGAGCCTCGTCCGGCAAACGAGAGATGCCTGGTTCAAATCCGACACTAGGTAAAATTTTGTACAAAATTTCCTCATATTAAAAATTACAGTTAATAAGCAGGAAGCATTTATTTAAAGTTTAATATTAGTTTGCAATGAAATATACATAGTACGAAAATCTTCAATAAGAATCAATTTATCAACGGTATTACCTAACCTGCAAAAAGAAACCGCCTCGTCTTTTATGACGATTCCATTGATTTCCCTCCAAATACACGCTAATCCACCTCCTGCAACTTTACAAAGGGTTAAAACCGATCCGAAGAAGAAAATTTCAATATTCTGCTGACGTCTACCAATCCGCTAGTTAATTTTAATGATCTCTTTCTTGTGGGCGAACCGCCATCGTTATCGTTCGACTCGCTACGTGAATCACCGACCCGAAATGGGGGGGGAATAATTTACACGGGCATCCAACAGCCCGAAATTTCGGCTTCCCCCTACTTTAGCGGAAAGAATAACAAGGCGCAGTCGTCTTCGCAGATAAACCCCGACGCGACAGAAACCGACGGCGGATCCCGGCGTAAAGGGGGGACGCCTCGTTCCGTCTCGTCGCACGAGTTTCTTAATTGCGAGCGACAACATAACCTAATTCCGGCTTTAATTCCTCCTGTTTGCGCGTCTCGGACTTCGCGTAGACGGGGATGGGGAGGGGGGGGGGGGATATCCCGTCCCCTACTTCGACAGTACGATTCGGAGACGACATTACCGGCACATCCGCGACTGACTGCTGCTCAGCCGGTCGTCAACGTCTTAATGACGTCCCCCGAAACTTAAACGCACCGACCCTAATGTCTTTTCCCCCTTTCGCCCCGAAAGCGTACGCGCTCCAACGGACGGTGCCGGGGAATAATCAGGAGGTCGCGCGATCGGCCTAGCGGAAGTTCAAAGTCGCGGGTTATTTCGAGCGAAACACCTTCTCGCTCGCGTTTCGGTGGAGAATGTCGCCATAGAACCGTTTGTTCTTCGACGTTTCGCGTCTTTATTTCTCGTCTTAGGTATTTCGCGAGGCGTTTATTGCCTGTCATTCAACCGAACCATTCATCCAATATAAGCGGAATGCCACGTAGGCGAAATTGGTTCCGGTCCCCTTCACTTTGCCGGGGGGGGGTATGCGGGGGAGCTTTGGATCTCTGGAATGGAATTTTTGCCACGTTCGCGGAGAGTGGCCGTCTTTGTTCGATTAGTGGGAGATGAAAGAGCGGAAAAGCGGAATTTACGAAGGAACTGTATCCCCGATTTGTCGGGGGAAGTGGGGGGGGGGGGGGGACGGGGGAGATGCTTTGAGGTATACGAGGTGTAACGCAATAGAATAACATACACTGTGCTCTAGTTACATGTCATGTTAAATTAAGCTCAAACACGAAATAAATATCTATACGATGAAACATTTTTTATGTAGTGGACATTTTGGTGTAACGTATAGAAATTTTGCCCGTCAAATCTAAAAAATAGTGTTGATAACACGACAAAGTTTCATCCGACACCGTTTCAAATTTTTGCACAATTTTACGAAAATAAATGTTGAGGAAAGTAATTTGATACTCCACGTGTATAATATTAACACTGTTGTATCATTCTGTATACGCGACATCTTATGACCCGCCATTTTTCCGTGTTTGCTGGCATTTCTTATTGAAACTTTAGAGTAAGAGTACAGGTGAGAGTTTTTTTTAGCATCATCTTATCATTATTGTAATTATTTTCAATTTAGAGAATGCGGTTATAGTATTTTAAAACACGTGTCACAATTACGTTTGAGAGATTCAAAGTACGAGCATTACAAGTCATTGTGACACACGCTTTTTACAGTATTTTTTCTAATTTGCACATTAATCGCCTATATTACGTTCTGGCAAGAGTCCCGCTAGTGCGCTAATATCTCGTTGCAGCACAGCGTGTGGTAATATTCATATCAGCACTGCGTCGTCTTTTGTTTTAGCTTTATTACAACATCCAATTAGAAAAAAATACTATGCAAAAGCACAATGAAACGGGCCCTGATCTCCGAGGCTACGCTAAAGGAGTTTAAATTAATCGGTAAACACTATTACCCCCATAAAATTTGTATTTCTTGTCCGATTTTGACCAACCTTTTTTTAAATTTTAGTGCGTGAAAATGTACTTCTGGACAAAGTTTCACATTTTATTTTTTATAGAAAACCAAGGCATACTATATGTATAGTTGTGCAGGGATGAAAATGCTAGGAATCGTATTATGCATATTTTTTTACAAAAGATATTAGTACGCCACTGGATTAAGCGCCACCTGTAGTGGGTATGTAGTACCAAGTTTCATAAAAAAAATATTGCATATTATTAATTCTGTGAGAAAATTAAGAACCTTAAACAAAATTATAGGAATTCTAAAAGGTACAGGTTTGGAACCTAAGCGGTTACCAGTGTGAAGTCTGGAGTGTTTAAATATTGTTCTAATCTAAACACTCTTGCCACTTTTGTTTAATAAAAGTTGTGTTCAACTTGTTTTTCTCTTTCCAGGTTGATTTACCTTTCTGTTTTCTCTATGATTTTGCATGTAAGGGTGCGTTTATTTGAAAATTTTGTGTATAGTACGACAACTTCTGACTGGTCAGCTACTGCCGACTTCCTACGTCAAATTGACGTCACCAGGATTCACTCCGGATTTCGAAAATCCGAATGTACCCTAATATGACCAACCAAACCTTGCATCCAATTAATTCCAGCTGTCAGTACCAAAGTTAATTAGTTAGTTTCTCTTGCAATTTTTGCGAATCTATCGCTGAATGACCTTTGCATACTCTTTCATGTAAAGATACAATTCCGTTATAAAATATACGAAGTATTCCGTGATATTTACCACCAAAATTGTACGTTTTACTGCACCACAAACGTTAAATTATGTCATTACTCTCCCCCAAAGCACATCGCGTAAAATAACCTTCGGAGCTGCCTTTCGCATACTCGAAAGTGCGCCCCGCCAAAGTACACACAGACATGAACTGAGGCCGTAACCGACCCCTTTCGGGTTTCTCGCGTGCTCTATCCAAATTAACCGGTCGACAATTTTCGTATCCGCGCCTTGATGTAAAACACTTCGTTCGGTCAATATTTACTCGCGCGCGACGACCAGCAAACATTAACTCGGACCTGGCAAAGAGAGCGTGACCGGCCGGTCTCGATTTTCCGCCTTAATTTTGACAGGCACGCCCTCTAACATTCGTCGATACAGTCAATTTTGGAAGCGCACTTTTAACCAGGAAAATGAGGTGGAGAGGTGATTATTTGAGAGCAAGTTAAATGATGGATGGAAGGGATAGTGACAAGCAGAAGAAAATGTACGCTTCCGCACTGATTATTCCTGATATTTTAGACATTACACACTATATTTCTTTCTCTCTAATTCGTTAAAAATAAAGTACTATCATTATTAGTATCCGTAATGTTTGTAAGTATACAAGAGAAAACTAGAATTGGCAATACTATAAGTTTATTGATATTCATTGAGTTCATGATTTCTATTTATTCGTAAACACTTCCTTACTGTAATAAGATACTCTGTATATTATTATGGAGTTGTACTGTATGTTGAAAATCAGTGCAAGGTTACATCACACACTAAACACCCATTTCTAATAATCATGGATATATTTAGCTAGCGTTAGGTGGTACAATCCATATAAGAAAGTCAATTTTTATGTAAATTTAGTTCATAGCGTTTTGCACTATCGTCAGGTAACATATTTTACATCAATCCAACAAATATTATTCATCTGTTAATACTTTCATATACTATAATGAAAATCAAATAACTCAAAATAGTCCCCGTGAGTTAGAATTACTTGATACCATAAGAAGTCTGATCGATACAAATGTTTGCAAAACAATTTTTGCAGTGGAAACTATAGAAGGATTAAATTTGAAGATTTAGATCGTCTTAAGCATTGTGAAATAGCAATTGAAATAGTCAGTGTCCTACTATTTAGAAGATGCTGAAGACGAGCACTAGGAGGCATTTACTTCGACCGATGATAATATTACTCCAGATTACAAAAAGGAGAGTTATCGAGTTTTTGACCGGTTCAAAATCAGGGTGACGATCTATAAAGAAAAACGAATACTAATAATGATAGCACTTTATTTTTCACGAATGAAAATTGTCATAATCAAATCTTTAGATTTTAAACAATCTGTGGAGGGGGGAATTTTCATCAATACTAAAATAGAAACATTGGCAGTCCCCTCTTCAATCCTTTTTCAATAATACAAACAAGTAAATTAGCTACATTCAACCTGAATTCTGACATATCCATCCCTCCCCCCCTACCCCCTGTCCAGGCCAGAGCAGACGAATATACGAAAAACAAAAACGGCAGAAAAAACAATAATCCGACGCCACACGTCGGCACGCAACGGCGTCTCTACGCGAGATGATGGCATCGATTAGCGTTCGCGACGGGCGTCGGTAATATTGTTTATAGTACGCAAAAACGACGCCTACCGGACTGCCAATCCGGCGCTCATACCGTCACTGTTGCACGGCGCTATTTGGCGAGGTGGGCGTGGTCCGATTGCGTGCGCCGCGTATCGATCTGATGTCAAAAGGCGGCTCGTGGCGCCACCTGTCGGCCGAAGATGTAAACCTAGAGCGTTTGGTGCATCGCCGGATCGCTAGATGGCAGACTAGGGTCTATAATGTGGAATTAAATTGGTTTGTGAATGTAGTGCTGGATTTTTAGAAGTAAATTTTATTTTTTCGAGAATGTTTAAGTAAATTCGCATGAATATTTTATTAAAAAATTAATCGAATGGGAGGATACGTGTTTAAACTCCATCTTCAAAACGTAAATAAAACACAAAAACGTTAAGGAGTAAAAATACATTGAAATAGTCCACAACAATATTGTTTCACCACACAGTGGTTTCATCAGGTGGATGAAATTAAAGTTAATGTGGTGAAACAATATTGTTGTGGACTATTTCAATATATTTTTACTCCTTAACGTTTTTGTGTTTTATTTACGTTTTGAATATTTTATTGTTTAATAAATAAATAAAAAAAAATGGGATGTTGTGTTCCTAAGATCTCCAATATAAATAGAACGAAAAAACATATTTCTTAGTAGTAGTTTTTAACTTACTAGGTTGCAAGTCTTTTTGGAAAGAATATGCATGAGGATTATAAGTTAAGTAGTGGCAACAAAGTTATAAATAAATTAATTGAATTTCGGATTTTATTTACGACATCATTTTCGGGGCATAATTTCTTATCGACATTCTTTTGAATGGCAGATGTGGAAGGTAGATAACATACGTTCATTAAATTATTTTTTCTATACATTTAGTCTTTTAGGCAGCAAATAAATTGTTTTCACTTGGAGAAAGTATAGATTGTTCAAGGTATTTTTGACAGTAATCAGGGACTTTGATTCGAATTATTGGGCTACTACTCGAATAGATCAAACACAACATGTCTATTGTGGTCTTCACTGGTCCTTTTCTACCTGACCTACTTAATGTCGAAATGTATTTTACAAGGGGAGGTCGTCAGATGTTAACCCCAGTTTTGATCCTGGCTTTGTCAGTTGATAGCAGTCTGTGTAAATTGAATGTATTTTTGCACCTTTATTATCATTCTAATATTTTATTTAAAACGATTAAAACAAAAAAAAATAAGAAAGAAAGCAACGACTGACTCCATCTGAACTGAACTGAACTGAACAATGCTTTTATTGATCCAAAACGTAATTACAAAACTTGTAATGAAAAATGTTTGCATTAATTAGATTTTCCCACGCGCAAGTGCGTGCACAACCTAAAACTAAATAATTGAAGTAATGTATACAGTATTTCACACTATGTACAACAAATAACAGTAACAAATAATAAATAAATAATAACAAGGAGAATTGTACATAGAGATTTGATTTTGAATAACTTGGTGGGGAAAAAACCGACTCCATCAAACCATGGCCCTTCCGCATACTAACACCGGGCTTTACCACTACGCACCTTGAAGCTTGTAAACTTATCTCGTATTCAAGTGTACTTAAGCGAGACTATCAAGCATTGTATCTGGCAACCTCCCCTTGTTAGTAAAATCGAAAAACTATATATTGAAATACAATTTTCTTCATTTCATTTATTCGAATCTCACACGAAATCCCCGTATTGGAACAACGAATTCAACGCCATCCAAGCCATTTCTAGAGCCACCCCACCCCATTCTTATACGCTCCATCCCTCCAAATTCGACGGCTATAAATCTACGCGGTTTTGGACCGGACAAAGGGTCTGTCCTAGTAAGCGGATTTCTGACGAATTAGATGTGAGTGCTTCCTCCTTCGGAGGCGAGCTTTGTCCTTGTATGGTCGTGTAACGGAATGAGGGGATTGCTAGGCGTTTTTGGGTATCCGTCATCGACAGATTAATGGAGATTAAGTCCGTTTCTACGAGCTCTGGCCCTTTTTGGGGTAAGGATTTCCTGTCTCACGCCTAACGTTGGCCATTCCTGTATGCGTGTATTAAATACGTCTAACGTAAGCGTGGCTGTGGGAAAGTTTGCAACCAAGACAGTTGGTAGGTATTAGAATATTTCTGATGCTTTTATGCCTTTAATATGCGATCTAACATGGCTTTGCTCGCGCAGAACCTACTAAAGAAAAAAAAACCTACTCCATACTAACCTGTCCTCCTGTCTGTTTACATCCATCTAAATTTGACACACAGCAACACACAACACAGCAGACAGCACATTTGCTAACAGCGACGATCAATACCAAGACTGATCTTGATTGTATATTCGATAAAACATGAAGCTGTGCGTTTTAATACTTTTATATATATTTGCTTTTATGAGATTAATACAGTGGTGATACAGTTGATTGGAGATAATAAATAAATAAAATGTTCGTGAAATTCGAAATATACAGTGTGGCATATCACAACTCTACATGTTAGGCAGAAAAACATATAATTTCCTGTTTCAGATGTGTTGGTATATTATAACACAGGTTGGGGAGTGAAATTTTGGATTTTATGTTTTCCCTATTACTTTGGAGTTGTTTTAAAAATAGCAAAGATTTTAGTAGGAACTCAATACACTCACTTCACATTTTAGGCACAGGAACATATATTTACTTACTTCAGTTTGTGTAGGTAAATATTAACACAGGCTGGGGAGAGAAATTTTAGATTTTATGTTTTCCCTATTACCTACCTTGGGGTTGTTGTTTTAAGTGCCGTCTGATCTCCAACAGCGACCCACCTTGATATCTCGAGATTACGTCAACAGAATTAATTGGATTAGCTCTAATCCGAGCTGGGGGCTTCATTTCGAGCGATCGCACGGGAAGGATTGGATTTCACCGGAAATATTATGCTAGAATTCGGTTAATTTTGTCCGTATTATTATATGTACAGCATATTTGATTCGGTTAATGACTTTATCGCGAGTTCACAAATTAGTACCTCCTTTCGAAATCCAATTTCGGTTTTGTTCAATCTTAAATCATCTTAAAAATAATAATATAACTTTATTGTCCGACAGATTATCAATAAACAAATAAAGGACAAGAATACAGATATATTGTGCAGCAAAAAATATAATACCTGACAAAAACAAACCAAAAAAAAAAAAAAAACAAGTGTATGTTAACTTACTTACACGTCATAACTAGTAACGGAGAATGAAATGCAGAGTTAATTGTTACGGTTGGTATATAAAATGTGGAACCTTGTCGCGCAGAAGTTCTTGGAATCAAGAATTTTAGCTGTGATAACAGGTAAGCACTGTCGATGTTATTGTGTAGAAGATTGTATAAAAATGTTATGCTAATAATTTTTCGTCTCATTTCTAGAGATTCAAAGTTGAATGTTTGAAGCAGCACATCGCAATCAAACCCCCGAGGAGGGTAAATGCCCTCACATCGGTAAAACAAGTATTTGAGGAATTTTCGCTGAATTTTTTCTATTAATATGGTATGGTTTTTATAAAATGGATTCCAAACTAAGCTCGGATATTCTAGCTTACTTCTTACGTAGTGCTGTGTACTGAAGGTATCAACAAAAATGCAAAATGAAATGAAAATGAAAACTTAAATTAGCTAGCTCACAGGATAAAAACTTAAAAGGGCGCAAAAGAACAATTAAACTCAGGGTTACTCTCACAATTAAACTTATCATGAAAAGTAAAACGTATGTGAAAGAAATCCGACTTTCTTTAATACTCCAAAAATTTAAAAGGATTAATCAAAAATAAAAGAACAGTAATATGAATGACGTAAATAATCAAAAATTATTTAAAAGAAAAAAATGTTAATTACAACTTTGCAGAAAAAAAAACTTTGGATAAAAGATCCTGGTCGAAATAAAAACTGCATTTGACTCTAAATTAAAAAAAAAGGACAATGCTAAATCCTTTATCAAAGCAAAAGATAACAAATAGTTCAGGAAGATAATCTTTTTTTTTTCAATTCAATCCACGAGGTCTCAATATTTAAACAACTAAATTAAACGTGGACAAATCAAGTAATTTACATAAATGAAAACTAAAAAACAAGCACATGCGCCTATTCACCCAACCCGAGGTGATTAATTATTAAATAGGAAACAGTACACTAGAAAACGGAAAATTTAAATTCTAAAACATTAATATATCTTCCTGCACGAAAAATAATAAAAGATCTTACATCTAAATTGTGTACACAAGAATATAACATCAATTATTATAAAATGAGTTCCGTGATGGACGAAATAAAATCAAAATGGCAGCAATCAAATACAATTTTACATATACTTACAAGGTCGTGTCTATAACGGAACTGCACTTACAAGGTTAAACAATCGTATATATATAAAATTCTACAGCTGCGTGCGCTGCAACGCACAAAGATCTGTCCGCCGACGGACGAAATCGCAAAACATAACAACATATACAATACAAGTGAACGCAAAATGTACAACTGAATGAAATTAATATAAACAAGTGAACAATTAAATAAATAAATAAAACAATTTGAAATTTCTCATTGACAAAGGCTTATTGGAATGAACAAGAAAAAGAAACTGAATTTAGGAAAACCGGGGTGCCAGACCACAGCAGTAGGTATAAAATAAAGCTATGGCGGTACCGGTTTGAAACATTGGCGAGTTACGTATTACAAAGCCAAGCGTTTTCAGGGCTGACGATATTATATAAATCGTGTGAGGTGCAAAGCTGAGAGAAGGATAAAAATGCACTCCCAGGTCTTTAACAGCAGAACTGCGAGCAATTGGGCAATCATCCAAAACATAATTGCACTTATTTGGATTCCTCTTCCTAGTGTACGACATTACAGTACATTTCGAGATATTCAACTGGAGTTTGTTGCAGGTACACCATTGAGCAATTTTGTTAATTTGTTCTTGCAGATGGTGGCAGTCGTCCATAGTAACAATTTCTTAAAATATTTTTACAATCAATACGTTCAAGGAGGTCATTAATAAAGACAATAAAGAGCGGGGGACCTAAGTTCGATCCTTGAGGTACTCCAGATGTTGCTGTATAACATTTCGACGAAAATCCCAAAATAATAGTTACACATTCAACACACCAGAAGCATTAAATTTTTAAAATGTTATTTCCTAGATTGTTTCAATATTAAATGATCCCCACTCACCGGATACCAAATTGAAAAACGAGACTACGGCCATTAATTCGCACCCTCTACACCTTACACGAAGTCAACCTAACCGAGAGCGTTAGGTTACTTACCCCCATTAATTCCCGTAGACTAACTTCGACTCACTCCTTCCCCCCACCTCTGTTCCCTCCCCTAAAGCGTATAGATCTTCCTCAGACAATTACTTTCGCAGGGTGGAAGGGCAAGATTTGCTGCGGTCTCTTGATTAATCCGCAGGAGCACCGTAGGCCAGAACTTCGAGTCATTACACCTGTATAAGGGTGTCACTAACTCCTGGACGCGGTTGTAAATCCCCGGGCGCATTCGGGGGGATGCTGATAGCTTTTCGAAGCCGCTTGTCTTCCACCCGGTTGATTTATTTCGGTTAATCTGTGGAAACTAAACGTATGTACGTACGTGCTATTTTACATTTACCAAATCTAGTGGGGAATGGAAGGGGGAGGGGGGGGGAAGGGATTTTAGTTTAATTCTATGAGAACGTGTCGGGAGATTTAATGAAAATTTGGGTTGAAGTAACGTGAGAACCTGTTTCAATTTCTGTTAATGGTGAAGGATAATTGGGAATATTACACGGCTGATTGAGCGAAAAATAGATCTCGTAGATACTCAACTAGAAAACTTACTACAATAATCTGTACTACTTCTGTAGAAGCAAAATCGGTTTTAGATTACTTTCTAAAGCCCAAATTAGTAGAGCATATGTAATCTGTGAATTAATATAAGCAAAGTAAATATTTTTTTCATTTTGAACAACACATAAAGGGATTTTTTCAATTTTGAAATAACAACAGTCATATGCATATCCCATTTTAATTCATTATCTAAAGTAATACCTTTACAGCTCAAAACTGAAACTAATCCAACGGTACCAATGTCAATTCGTAATTGCTCGTCGGTATCAAAGAAAACTATTTTTGATTTTTCGACGCTAATTTATTGTTGTTAAACCAGCCGACCAAAATTTGACGAACATCAGAGCAATTACTGAGAACCTCACGCATGTTGGTGCCAGTAACCACCACATTAGTGTCGTCGGCATATAATGTAACAGATCCAGGAATATTTATAGGTAAGTCATTTATGAAGATAACGAACAACAGTGGACCCAAAATAGAGCCCTGCGGAACTCCCGAAACTACATCGAGCAGACCAGTAGTAAAACGATGGATGCACCCAAAACAACCAACGTTTCCCACAGCTAAACTACACTAAAAAGATGGAAAAGTTTGATATTTTATTCGAGATGTAGAAACCTTGTTTCGTTTGATTATTATTATTTTTCATTCGTTTTAAATTTGTAATTTGTTTAATCCAACACAAAAAAATGTTTATACCGTATGCAACGAAAATTTTACAACCAGACAACAAACAATCAAATTACATGCCCCAAAATTTCAATCCGTTGCCGCTTTGACATTTATTTTTAAAGGCTTAAAATTAAAATCACCAAATTTTTCGGCACGTTGAATTCGAGCCTTTCATTCGGCTGTTGATTTGAGGGTAGAATAGGGATATGTCCACCCGCTTGCGAATATAGAATTGCACGGTAGTATTATGTGACAATACAAACTTCCCCCCCCCCCACTCTGTCGCTTCTACCCACCCCCAACTCTAGCTTCCCCTCCAATAAATAGCAGCGTACTAGTCGCCTAGTGTGAAAGGAATTTTTTCGTTCATCGATCTCGCACAATGCGAAAATACTAATTAATACATGAGCGAGAGCGTCATACACAATACAACACGAGCAATAGGGCTAATATCCGTACATTTCGCAATGTTAAAAATTCACGAAACTAGCCGGGCCTATTGAATATCCCTTCGACGCATATTTTTCCAGATAAATAAATTATTTTTCAATTTATTTCGGGTAGGCCGAATCGAAATTCCAAAAGAATAAAAGTATGAAGTATATTGTTATACATATATACACACCTCGATGTGGGATTTTTCATTTACAATGTGATTTCAATAGAGACGTAGAGGGTTATGAATATAATTTATTTGTAGGCAATTTAAATCAATATTAATAATATTTCTATTAGTATTTATTATGCAATGTATGTACCTACATGCAGGCCACTTCAATTGGAACGGAGTCACCTCAAAGAACTTTACCTGCAGTGATTTATAAAATGCCCTGTTTAAGGAAACTATGGAATACGTAAGAACTAGACGCGAAACCAGAAAAAATGTTTGAAACACTCAATCGCGTAAGACAAGGTTGTATTCTCAGTCGGCTTCTGTCAACTTGGATGAGGTAATAAAATAGACTAAAAAACAATATAACGTTGAATACCGGAACCTAAATAAAAAAAAATTTGCAAAATCATCTATGCAGACGATATAGATATAGAACTAGAATCAAACAGAAGAATAAATACCAACAACAAAGATCATACAATAAAACTTAGAGAAGCAAAGTTAGATGTAAATTTAAAAGTTTGAGTGCACAAGTCTGGAAATAAGTAATAGTAGCTGATGGTATACTTTTTAACAACATAAACATTAAATTTCTAGACAAAAGGAAATACCCACTCAAACAAAGATCCAAATATTTATGTATGTATGTATGTGTGATATTAGGGTGATAGTACACTGCGACCTAAAAGATCTATTGTGTCCCCTCTTCTCGCTGTATTTACAGCTGGCCGTCCAGTCCGATTCCTTTTAAGAAGTACAGAATGTCCGAAGGCCCCAGATTAGGTAACTCTCCCTCTTCGATTTCACAGGCTCCCAGGTGCAGCGCCCTTGAGTTGCACAGTGCAACACAGTTTGTGAGTAGATGGATGGACGTTTCGTCCTGTTCGCCACAAAATCTACATTCGGCTTCCTTCGCTATTCCAAGCCTGCTTAGATGTCCGTTCAGTTTACAATGGCCTGTAAGAAATATTTAAGAAAGTGGCCACCCTGGTACTTACATACAGTTCGGAGACATGGACCTTGACAAAAACCCAAAGAAACAGGTACATTTCTATGCTTAAATAAGATCAGCGAGACAAAAAATCACAGCTAAGCCAAGACTGAACAAAATAAGAAATACTACATACTGAGAAAGCTTAAATAGCATATCCCTGCAGAACGCCGTAGAAGAGGATCAGCTGAGATGGCTGGATCACGTTAAATTGTCAGAAAAAAAAACAGGTTTATCTATCCCAAGTCGTTTACAACAATTGAGTAGAAACCCGCTGATCAAGAACAATGCCAAACTTTTGCTTATTTGGTGTAGGAAAAGCAGGTAATCCTGGCTTCTTATAGAAAAATTTATTTATAGCGACGAAGCTCACTTGCTTTTCTGTGGGTTCGCCAAAATTCTACAAAGTTGCCGCATCTGGGGTTCAAAAAATTCGACAGGTTTCAGTTTTTTGAGAATGATGATGGTGCTGCGATTACAATCAGTGGCTTATGATGGAGAAAAATGACTTATAATGGATAATGTACCCATAGATAATTTTTATATTCAGCAAGATGGCGCTACTAACCACACAAGCTGTGATGCACTTGCAGTCATTGGTAGGATTTACGGCCTTATTGGGCTGAATGGGCTATAGCTCAGGGCTGCAAAATTATAGGGTTATATTTACTTAAAAATAAAGACAGTGGTGGATATTACTTTATATTTGAAAGACCTTTGACAGTGAAAAGATGTGTTCTGTTTGTAGTTATATTTTACATTTTGCTGTGACTTTTTCTGTTGCAAAGAACTGACAGCACTGGTGATTTATTTCGCCAAACGCGAACATAAATTAGTCTTCCACGTCGTGCGATTTAACTCCACCAGATCTTTTTCTTCTGGCCTGCGTAAAGTTGAAGTTTACCTTAATGCTTCCAAACAATTCCAGCCCTTAAAGCCAATATTCTTGCTGTTAATCGCCAAATAAAACCACAGTTGTGTGGAAATATCATGCAAAACTTCCTCAAAAGAATGAATTTGTAGACATATTCGAAGTGGGCGTCCACTATTTAAATTTAAATCGATCGGGCATTGATCAAGTCGTACTAAATTCTCTCCCAATACATAATTCCATTGTTTACAGTTAGCCCCAACGGCCGAATAGCGATAGGAATTCACGCGTTATAATCACCGGTACACGTGTCCTTAGCACGTTCAAATTCTCCCAACGGATTCCATGCTAATGCCGGCGAACATTAAGTAAACATTCGCTATTCGCCGACTTCCCCCATTCTCCTCCATCGTTGCCACACTTCCGAGATCAATCTAGTCACACCACGGTCAACTGAATCTCCCCCCTCCTCCCCCACTTCTACAACTTCAACTCCCCCCACCCCATCCGATTCCGAATCTTAATTAATACAAATGAAGGGGCACGTTTGCGGGCGGCGTATAACTGTCTGCCGTTGCGTTTGTCACCGTACGACTGCTGACGCAATTACAAAGATTAGCGTTCGATTGTTTGCAGTGGCGCCCTCTGGCGGATTGTATCATAAATTTCTAGCGACTCATTACGTCGTCGAAGACCGCTCCAGAGGGGGTATTGGAGGTACGAAGCGTTGGGAGGAGGGGGTGGAAAAGCAATTTATGTTCGCTTTACGGACAGGTATTTCACTTGAGAGCGTCTGGGAATTGAGGGAGCGTCTAATGTCGATAATATTGAAAATTTCGAGTGGGGTAATGGAAGGTAAATGTATTGTTAATCTTCGAGACTTGAACTTGATACTTTTTTTTTCATTTTAATTTAGTTAATTAGTATTGCAAACATAAACTGTGGGAATAAAATATAAGCATAATCGATATTTCTGCCAATTGCTTTAGAGTGAATCATCCATACATATCATCTGCTTTTGACATTTCTATAATCTTAGCCAAGGTCTTCTCCATAAGAAAAATAAAATGGATTCATTGCACAAAGTATCATTTCAATTTATAAAATTAATAAAACTGATTATTTTGCGTCTTATTACGTCATACACAGCAATATTTATGCGCTACAAATGATATTACTTTATTAACGTTGATTTATAATATTATTTCACAATGCAAATATCGCAACACGAAAAGTTTTTCCCTGTGTGTATAATCCTATTGATAAAATTTTTGTATAATCTCTCTTTTTATTATTGGGTCTTTTTTTGCGGAGAGCGTTCCTCCGATAACAGACTCATTTCCCCCTGTTACATTACTAATTCTATTTTTGCAACAATATTGCAATTCAAAAATTCGCCAAAAGCTGGAGTTATTACTTGCGAAAGCGTCTATTCAATCAGCATAACAGCTGACACGTAATGAAGCAACTTTCTGCTTTGCTATTTGTACTGATGACTTTGATATGCTAATATTTGGGATTTGCGGGCCTTATTTATTGCTACGTCTATGTTGTTTACCTGGCCCGCAGATCGCTACTGCTAATATGGGAATGAACGTCTGGTTACGTTCAATAATAATGTTAATGTAAGCTTTCCGCAGGGCAGCACAGAACCGGATTACAGAAAATGCAATTGGAATCACCGTTTCAATCGAATTTTCAAAAATAAATTTTGTAAACTAAAGAATTTTAAAACAAATCTTTGTTATTATAGATTATAGAAGCAAGAACTTACGCAGAATTAAAATAATTTCATAAATATTGCATTCGAATTCATAATTACAATTCTAAATGTGACGAACAAATTAAACAATTTATTTTAGGTATATAACAGTGAAACCATATTTAGCTTGCAGAAAGGAAACTTAATAGTATTTTCAACTCAGAAAAAAAGCTGTATAGCAAAACAATTTTATTTTTTGCGATAATATTTTGCAAAAAATATAATATTTTAATTTCACATTCTGCAGCCTTTGAAACATACTAGGAAAATAATTCTTAAAGCCGGATCTGTTAGATTTGAGATCATATCCCAATGTTGATAATTGACAAACAAGTTTGTCGTTCTGCTGCACGCTGTAATGGCATTAACGCTGGGAAAATGCATGCCACAACGGGTACCTACATTGAAAATTGTTACACAAATTGGTAATGCGTTGGCATATTACTGAAATCCACCTAGGGCATTTAATATTCCATACTGAACTAAGGTTTCGTGTTGATAAAGCCTTGGTGGTGATAATGTATATAAATTTTTAGGGTAGAATTATCATGGATAAAAAAATTCCTATTAAATTATAAAGTAAGTTTTCAGGTGAATTTTTCAAAGCAGTTTGTGCCAGGACTATTGTGATAATAAAATCTCTCTGTATATTTCCACAATGACCTTCTTACCTTCATCCAGAAGAAGCCCTCGATTTACATTGATTTCCGGGACAACCCAACCGCTACTTTTTTCTTTCTTTAGTCTGGTATTTACTATATTACCCAACTCCGGACTTTTATTGCAATCGTTATTATAACATTGCTTCTGACGAGGTATTCTACCGCCTAGTACCGACAGGCATTAAGACCGCAGCGCACATGTTGCCAATGGCCAATTCGGAAAACCCCAAATGGACACGCGTAACCGAAATACAACGTAGACTAGAATTATTGACCAGCAGCGTGCTGTACGGAATATGGGATCCAATTGGCTCTCGAGGCATCCTTACGCAATCTTCGCATCCTCTTTATTAACCTTTCTGGAAAAGGATCGTCCGACCTGCGATCCGTTGAAAGGAAAATCGGGGGGAAAGTGTAATTAAAAGGGGATAGGGGATACGTCCGCTCCATTGCGGAGGGTGGGTGGCTTCTTTCAGCTTTGAATGAAACCCTGGGAGATAGATGTTAATATGCCTTGAGGGGCCGCTTTGTGTTAGTAGCATTGTTCGGTGTGATAGGGTATAGAGCGACTGGGAGGGGGTTGTATTGATGAGGATGAAGTCTTTAGGGGATGATGGTTTTTGAACTACTTGACAATGAGGTGAGGATAAGATTGGATGGTTCCAATCGAGATGCGGCATTGCAGTCTGTTAGATTATACTTTTGGCTTAAACAGAATTAAGCCGCTTAAAATATTAAAGGATAGTAATCTAATGGTTTTGGAGCTGCAGTAAATATTATCTAAGACAACCAAAGAATTTTTGGCTTATCACAACTAGTTCTGCAGATACTTGCATGTGGGTCTTCAATCTCTAAAAAAATCATTAAAATTTGGGTCAAATTTGGTCGTAAAAATCCAATACTATCTTTTCGAGAAGCGAAAATAATTTTTCTATGAAATATACGCATATAGCTTCCATTTGAAGTACGATTTTACGCACTTTGAAAAATTGAAATTTTCTCTCAAAAATCAGTACGATTTTACGCACTTTGAAAAATTGAAATTTTCTCTCAAAAATCAAAGGGGTGGCCCCCTTCAAAATTTGTCAAATTTTGCAATCTCTTAAAATCGTTTAAAACATATCATTTCCTACGTACTTTGACTTGGTAATTACGATAGTTAAAGAATTTTTGCCCAATCACAATTAGTTCTGCAGATATTTGCATGTGGATCTTCCATCTTTAAAAGAACCATTAAAATCTGGGCCAAATTTGATCGTAAAAGTCCAATATTATCTTTCCTAGAAGCGAAAATAATTTTTCTATGAAATATACAGTTTTTAAAAATTTTATATTTATTGGAAGTTATCAATTTTTTAGTAAGGAAAATACCAAAATAATTAAAACAAATTGTTTAGAAGATTGTATTGATGAGGATGATAGATCAAGTTGGCAAGGCACAGTGGATCGAAGTTGGTTAAAAATTTGACATAGCGTAAAAAAGCCAATCTTCCAGAATCATAATGAAATGTGTATAAGTGTATAGTAAAATAAGCATTAGATATGGACATCAGAGCACAAATAAGTAGATTGACGGAATATCGAACTGAAGCAACTCTGAAGGTACATATGTTCGGAGATGTTACGCTAAGAGTGTATTTCGACCGTCATCTTCAACTACTAAAATCTTCGGAATTAGAAACAATACGAAACTGCAATTTCCTCAGAGTATACACTAACTATGTATAATTCAACCTGCAAAGTATTAGCAAATCATATTTGTAACCAACTATACAATTACCATTTCTTGAAGATGGTGTTCTATGACTTTAAATTTTAACTTCTCTTAGCTTTTTAAAAAAATGCTTAAATCTGCCCAAAAAAAGGAAAACTGTTTTGTCATCTAGGATCCTTCTGGTACTTGCTCCAGCGATTTCAGGTGCTACTTCGCGCAACTTTTTGAAAAAAGACGTTTTGTTTATCGCATTACCGTTTCTAGCATTCTCATAAATGCATGTTAATTAATATTTCTATCAAACATCTGTTAAGTTATGCCATTTCAGTGACGAAACATTCGATGTATGTTTCATAATCTCTTACTTCTCGGACTAAAAAGGGTATAAACCAATTAGCATAATTATGAATATCGGTATATTATACCTACATTATGTGATGGAATATGCTACTTCTTTAATATTCGCTGCACTTATTGCATCATCGTTGCTGTGTTATAATATAAAGTTAGAATTGTGAAATATGCTATGTTAGCATATAATAATCGATTAATAGAACATAAACAAAATGGGGTATCTTTCTTTATATACTTGGTATGTTTGACGTCTTCTGATGCTCAATGGGTATTTTTCTTTTTAGTTTCACTCTTAAATATTTGATTGACGTCCTGCTAAAATCTAGTTCTAGTTGTGTTGTTGCTAAACCCATAATAACAAAATTTTAAAACCAATTAAAATATTCCCTGCGTAATAAGTTAACTTTCCCATCTAGATTCTAAATTTTAACGTTCGAAACACGACGAATCCCTCAAACAAATACCCACACTCAATAAGGGAACTAATTTAGAAATGCCCTTTTCATCCTCTGTCTATGTCTCCCACTCCTCGTTCCACGACCCCTCGTCGACCCTCTTCGACTGCCCGCACTATACAAATAAAGCTCATCCGACGAGTATCGCACTAGCAGAGGGGCTTTTCATTAACTATTTACACGCCGGAGTCTGCGGTCTTGGTTCGGAAACGAAACCGTCGGACATGTTTATGGAAGAGAATCGTACCGTTTCTGGCGAAAGAAAGGAACCGCAACTGGGATTGCGTTACGACCGAGACGTGGTCGCTTTATTCCCACCGCCGGACCGCACACTCCGTCTAAATCGCCAGCACGAAGGGCAGAAGGTTTTCTACCTGCCCTCGTCGCGATAGTAGCCTTTTTAATCCTATTAACGGCAGTGGAATTATTTAATGGCGTCTTTTAGGTGTGGTAGTTCACCATGACGCGCATAGGTGGCGCTGATGATACTCACAGACTAAAATCACTAAACTAGGTATAGATAAAATCGCATCTATACATTCTATATCTAAACGATTCCATTCTTTTATGGCAATAGTTTAGTTTCAACGTACACAAAGAATAGAAAAAATACAATACTGATTATAAAAAACAATATTTTTACATACTAATGCGATTAATTACCTCTATGATACAAATATAATAACAATCTGTTTAATACCAGCAAACCAGAAATGTTTATTGATTTCCTTAAACCGTGCCTATATAATGGAAAATATCATGGCATAATTAGTATAGCTACTAAATTATGTTGTAATACAAAAATTATCATAAAGATGGCGCTACCTCTTCTTTCCCAACCTTTGTGATGTTTATTCGATGTAAATTGTGTCTTATAGTCATATTCACTTGGTAAGAGGCACTATGATTGCCACTATCACTAACGGCCAACATAATCTCTGCAATCACAGTCAATGTGGGTGCAATTTGCAAACCAGTCACATTCTTAACGCGCGTGATAATATATGAATATATATTATTATTATTAAATAAATATATATTATTATTAGTTCATATGAATATATCCCATCTCTAATATATTCCAGGTTAATACACAGGGAGAAAAATGTAGGAAATTTTACTACAATTGTCAGCATTTATACTACACATTGTAGTACATATAGGGACAAGTACAATTTGCAGCAATGTTTACCATCAAATTGTAGCACTAAGTTTGTAGTATTAATTCTTACAATTTGGTAGATATCACAGTAAGGTACTAGTAAAAATATATACTGACATTGTGAAATAATTACAGAATGTGTGCTAAGTTTTCCTACAATAGAGTATCAATTTTTGCTACTTCCGAAAATATACGAATTTTAACAAAATTGTGTTACTATTTCAAACAAAATTGATCCTACAAACAGCGGTGAACTTTTCCTACAATGGCTAGTATTAAATGATAAACGTGTACGTTAGAGCCCACTTGTTTGTATTACTTATTTCGTTAGTACTGAGGCATGTAAGTTTTTACTACAAGGATTTCTCTCAGTGTAACTTCTAATAACACCTGCTTTCTAAAATCAAATCAAAATGAGCAAAAATAAAAATAACGACCAACGTAAATTAAAGCTCCCACGAGCCATCACATATATAATCCTCCATTTTTAACCAACATCAATAAAATTCTCTTTAATCCTCTCAACAACCATTTCGTCTGTCGAGACCACCCGCACTTACTGTCACGATTCGCAGGCAAGCGGACAAAGAGAAGCAATACGCTCAGGAAAGAACCAAATAAATACCATACATCGCCTTGAAATACAATGCCAAAGGAAGGTATCCTTCCCTTATTCGCAAGGGAGCCAGTACAGCGAGTACCTGCCCCACACTCCCATGAAATCCTACAGGTTATACTACTACCATTCATAAAAGCGGACGCTCTCACGTTGGGCCGTGCCCGTTCGAGGAAAACATCACCGGATATGATAATTTGCGGGATTGGGTGGCCTAATAACCAATGACCAGACGTCGGGCGGATCTTAAAACCAACTCCGTTGGTTCGCGGCACCTGACCTACTTTCATATTGACCTGTTGGCGCTAGATAAGGCGGAGTCGACCGTACGCTAGAGCGGTTAAGGACGTGGCGGTTTTAATAGGGACGCTTATATTCGCAGTATGGGCCGGTCTGGACCAATTGAAAGAGGTGCCACGTCAGCAGAAGTGACGGAGACGTATAAAGACCGGTTTTTGACATGTATTAAATTATGTTATTTCCACTGGAAGCGGCGAAATATGATGTAAGAGAGATGAATATGAACTTGTTTCTTTCTCCAGTTAAGTAATCTAAGAAAATATTAGCGTCACGTCAGTTAATAAATAAATTTCGTTGCTTTTACCTGTTTTCTGAGTCAAAAGATGAGAAAATCTTTACAATAATAAATTTAAAAGGAAAATACTGGAAATATTTGGCAACTTTCCTTTTACAACTATTAATTCATTAACTTATAAAGACTTTTCAAAACGTATGGAAGAATCTAACAACAGCTGAATTTAATTTATTGGATTAAACCACCAAGATATTTCAAATAACTTTTTTAATCTTTCGAGACAGTAATTCCTTATCATTTCTGAGTATGATGAGGGTTAATTTAATGCATATTTCTTTACGTTTTAACCTTTAATTTTTATTTAAGGTGTTATTCTAATCTGGGAAATTTTTAATTTAACATTTCTTTGCATTGAATAGCATAGTTTACCATTCAACATCATATTTAATAGGTAGGTACTACTAAAGAAATAATAATCTTTAGATTTCTTTCATAAATAAAACACCCCAAATTGTCAGACATGGATTTGAATGAATTTGGAATATTTATAGTAATGATTAAATGTGTAAGCAATAGCTTAGATACTTACATACCAGAGGTAGGCATTATTTAAATTGATTATTTAAATACAAAATTATCTAGATATCCAATAGTGCTCTGTGAAATTATTAAATAAATGCTTTTCTGTCAATCATTGTAATTAATTTGAGGCAATTTTAATATTAAAAATTTTACTTCGTGTAGGATTTGAACCCGACATCTCTCGGTCACTGGACGGACGCTCTGCTAGTCGAGCTAATGAGGTGTTCGGGTCCCTCAAAATTTGAATTGTCTTAAATACAGGTGCACAGATGCAGACAACTTAAAAATTACACTTGTACTATGTTTTGTTAATGTTTTATTTTATTTTATTCATATTTATATAGCTATAAAAATACATCGGATTTAGGGATATGGGTTTTACCTACTATATGTAGACACAATGATGAAAGATTTTTATTATATGCTATAGTATTCTGCCTAGCCATAATTATATTGTAAATAAGTACTAGAATTTCCAAATTGTGTGAAGTGCAAAAGAATTAGAATAGACTCAATTGTAATTCGTGCAAATTTTTTAATGTAACAATAAAAACGTTTCAACGTTCAGAGTGGTCTTCACCAGTTCACTAATTTTATTTAAAGAATTCTTTTGTATACAAAATGATAATGGAAATAACTACCTGAATTTATCGAAGTAATTTTTAAAGTGGCCGATAGTCAAGCGGCTTGCACGCTTGGCTATCAACCACGGGGTGACTGGTTCTCAAATCTCACCTAGTCAATTGCAAAAACCGTTCTTCTCCGGTGTCGTAATCATGATTGGGAGGAAGATAAGCGGAAGATAAGAAGACAAGCATCAATTGCTTAGGCTTTATTCACAAAAAAAAATATATATATCATTATTACTACATGGATGGTCTTACAATAAAATTTATGCAGCTGTGTACGTCGCATATTGTGAACTACTTAAGCCATATAATCAATTCTTGCTTAACGAGTGAATGTTTTCCTCAGTGCTGGAAACAGTCCGTGGTTGTCCCCATTCCCAAAAAGTCGACTGCTACTCACTAAGGAGACTTGAGACCGATAAGTATACTTCCCGTCTTGTCGAAGGTTTTTGAGAAGGTGGTAGAGCTTCAGTTACAGGAATATCTTTTAGTACATGACATTCTGCCTCATACCCAATCTGGATTTAGAAAACAGTACAGTTGTAACACTGCCTTGATGTGCGTCGTGGATGACATAATTAAGGCAATTGATAAGGGTCATCTTACTCTACTATGTCTGCTCGACTTCTCGAAGGCCTTCGACACTATCAATCATGACTTGATGTCGGTAATATTATCCTATATTGGCTTGGGGCCCACTGCTGTTACCTTGCTTCATAACTACCTTATTGGAAGAACTCGTGTTGATAATTATTCCACAACGTAAACATTCGTTTTAAGGGAACACTAACAGGAGGAGTTAGTGTTCCCTTAAAACGACACCACTCTGCACAGTTCAAAAAATGTTTTACTTACCGCGTAACCTCTACATATAATTCTATTCCCGTGGATATAAAAAATGAATGCTCCTTAAATACATTTAAAAAGAAATTACGTCAGCACTTATTTACTAAACAGATGGGTTCATAGCTTGCGTGGCCTGTACTTCTTTTGTGATTTTGCCGCTTACCTCTGCATTTAGCTCTGTTCGGTACAGACATATTCAAAATTGTAGAACTCTGTATTATCGGCTGCGTGTTAACTCTTTACACAGTTGGCAACAGTTTGTTTTATTGTTCGTTCGTTCGTTTCAATATATAGAATAAGTTGCAGCAGTTTTCAGTCATTTTCATTTGCATTTTAATACAGTCCATTACCAGTGTAGAATAAATATGAGTACAACAACGTACCAGTGTTTATTTTAAACAACATACACAACAAGCTCTATTTACATTATTTTCTACGTTTAATTTAGTTTCAGGTTATTTGTTGTATACATGTTAATTATCTATGGGTTGAGTGGAAGAACAGATGCTGCTATTTGTAGCAGTAACTGAACTCCGCCGCCATTTTTCCTACTCTTTGTTAATATTGTATGATGTTATGTAATTACTTTTGTGAGTACGGAAAATAAAGGCATATTATTATTATTATTATAATTTAAAATTGACAAGTATTCATCATTATTAACAGAAAAATTGTTTGTTAAATGATATTACGTCACATACTCAACATTAATGCTTGAAACAATAATTGGAGATCGATGATCGAAATGAATAGAGAAATCGCCCTTAGAAGAACATAATTTCAAACATGTGTTTCTTTTTTTTTTTAATTCCATCTAAATATCTGTTTACTTACTTTTAAGGTATTCTGTACATATTCGGAAAAATGTTGGGTTTATGCAATACCGAATTCTTTAAAATTACTTACCTAAATTAAATTATATAACATTGGATTGTATAAAACTTCCAATATATTTTCTCCCAATACTAGAAACACATCTGTTTCTGTATTCGATGGGGCACCCTCTATAGGCAGAATATATTATTGATTTCATACATTTTACTGCACGACAAATTCGACAGAAACCCAATTTGACACGCCCAATTTACAGAACTATTAACATATCCAATTTAATCCAAATCACTACACAATACGTGAACGCAAACTGACAGTACGTGGACCCGAATCTGCGATAGACATTCGCAACACTTATTCATCATATATCGCAGAACGATAACAATTAACGATTCGAAATTAAATTGCACCTGCCGCGAATAACATTCGCACCATCTGTCGGCGTATATCAGCACTAATATCGCAACATGAACTATTGTGGGTTGGTATACCTGGACGTAAGTGCATTTGATTCGCGAATTATAGAAATCCATTAACTCCCTAAAAGCATTTAACTGCCATGTCTGGTTTGATTAAGATGTAAATTTGGTCGCTCAACAAGCGAAGCTACATGGTAGCGAGATTTGAAGGATGACCTGGATTCATTTGGGAAGCGGTTGGCAAGTTTAAATTTTCAGCTTCAGTATTATTTGTAATGTAAACGTTACTTTTTGTTTATATATTTTTAATACTGTAAGAAACCAACATCTGAAAATATGACTATATCAGGTAAGAGTTACTTTAAAATCGTGAAGAATGGGAATATATCAAATCTAACTTTTAGATTCTCGCCGTTTATCCATTACACTAGTAATCTCCGGACCGTTCACCCACCAATTAAATAGTTGATTGATGACGGATTACGACCCAACTCAGCGGACCGGCTAAACCGCACCACCCTCCATTAACCCTCGTACACACCGGTGGTTTGGGATCGTCATATTCCTTTTTCTGAATTCCTGCCTCTCACTTAATAAATTAATAAATAAAAAGACTCTCGCAGTCGTTGATTTGATAACGGATTACGGCCCACCCCAGAAGACCCGCTAAACCCCTCCCACTTGTAAAAAGACTCGCAGTCGTTGGTTTGATCCCCATTACGACCCACTTCAGCAGACCCCCTATACCGCACCACTCTCCGCTAACTCCAGTCTACAGCTGTGATTAATTTGGGATCGTCGATACACCCTGTATATTAATTTTTCTTAAATAAAAATTACACACACTGTATGCATTGTAATAGTTAAACGTGAAATTGCCACCTGTATATTCATTTTTCTTAATTAGAAATTGCACATACTGTATTACCATTTCTTCGATTCCCTTATTATGCTGCTTATTTCATATCCAATTCATCGCCGTTCAAGGTTTCGATGTTTTGATGTTCGGTGCACGACTACCTAAACACCGGCGATATTACATAATCTGAACTTTCTCACCGGCGCGCGGAGACCGGCCTTGGGCATTGTCGGTCCCGTTCAGCTAAATCAATGAAAATGGCAATTTTTGAAAAGGTTTACGCGTTTTTTTTTCGCTTCTAACGGCGATAGGCGATTTCCGCGTTAAGTTCCGACCGACGCGTTACGCCCCTCAAAATTCCTTCCCCTTTTAACAGAGCCCACCTTTTAGAGCCTTCCGATTGCGAAGTTTTTCGGGAGGTGTTTGCACTACTAAATATCGTACTCCTTTTCGGCACCCTTTAGTGTTATTGGTTTTCCTTCATAAGCAAAATCGTTCAACATTCAGAGACATGATTTTGATTTGACCGATTGTTTAAGTTTCTGCGTCTGTTGCGTTTTTTTTTTTTACTATGTCGCTGTTTGTATATTACTAACCATGCCACCTCTAACATGTACGCAGAATAATGTACGTGTCTTTATTACAGGCTGATGGGGATTGCAATTAGTATTAAAGAAAATCTCCCCTTTCTAGCTTCCACCCAAATGCTGGGATACACCCCTCCTCCTTCCCCTTTGGGGTATATAGGGAATCCGTCTAAACTATTTCGAAATTAAATATTTGCCGACATTCTTCGATACGTTGTTGCTGCGTTGCCGCTTCCCCCCACTATTCCCTCCCGAATCTTCCCCATCCGCCGGTCGCATCGCTCGTGTGCCTCTACGTTCGATGCCTTGGGATACAATTTTCCTTATAATTTTGTTTACTTATTTTCCAACTTCGCCATTAAATCTCTCCCGTCGTCGTACGGCTGTTGCGTACTCTTCCCCCTCCCCCCACACCCACCTAACCCTCCCTCGAGCATCCAAACAAGTTCGCAGACCGACCGATGTCTGTCGGAGAAACTGCTGTTTATATTTCATCTCCTGGAACTGGATGGGCTCTCCAAATAAAGCGGAGAGGAGGGTGTATAATTTATTCAGAGGGGTATTTTTTCCGCTGTTAATATATTTATAATTCCCCGGGGCGTTCCGACGACAGATCTTCTCGTGGTGTGGCGATGCCTTTGAGCGCGATCCCCGGGAAAGAATTCCGAGAAATAAATAACGCAAATAGGGTACCTTGGCGTTTACGTTAACTTTAAGACCTGGGGAGATGATCGTTCGTAAATGGGAATGTTTTCTTGAAAATTTAAATACCTCAAGGCCAAAGAG
The DNA here is from genome assembly GCA_949128085.1 of Cetonia aurata. NCBI lineage: Eukaryota > Metazoa > Arthropoda > Insecta > Coleoptera > Scarabaeidae > Cetonia > Cetonia aurata. The sequence continues at coordinate 38,365,509 of OX421886.1, read as the reverse complement.
AAATGGTTTCGGCATATACAACTCATGCTTTTCATATGACCGTCTTCAAATTTTTCTTCTTAACTCCGAATAATTTAATTTTGAGCAGAACTTCTGGAAGCATATACTTGCAAATTTACTATTTTGCTCTGAATTTAATTTTCTCCCTAAAACAATGCTTGAATCTGTCCAATATATAGACGATAAAAAAATTGACTCATTTTCATTTGCATGAAATAACCATAGCAAAGTTAGGATTTTAGGTTTTCATTCATTAAAACATGTTAAGTTTGTAAATTTTGTAATGATGCTACAATGTGAAAACCAATGAAGATCGATCGACAAATCATGGTTTTCTTTTTAATATTTTTATGAGTACAATACACAATCAGAGATTACTGCGACCCTCATCACAACACCCTGTATATAATATTCCAATAAATCTCCTCACATTTAGCCCCCCAAAGTATTAGGCACCTAATAAAACCTTTCTCTAATTATACCGCATGCAGCTTCTGAATGACAGAGTTTCAACCTCATCCGCCAAAAAGAGACAGGAAATCAAAGAGAAGTTTGATGGGCTAACTTCGAGCTACGGCTCTCTCCCTCCACGTTAAGAGGGCAAACAATGTGTGCTGACCGCCTGACCTAAACCCGCGCATGTTGTTGCGGAAGTAATCACCGTGAGTGGAGTAAGAGTTCGCGGTTTGCGACCGGACGGAAACCACGACAAAGAAACCCAAACCGAAGAGGGGGTGGGTTTGGCCCCGTCCGATATCCCCCCCCTCGTCAGGCAACTAGGGGAGACTTTACAAAGAACAGGGGTGCGGAGAAGGCGTCGTGCAACCCGCTGGAAAGGCGAGGGTTGTTTGTAAGTTCGTTTTTTCTTTCTCGATGGGGATGGGTCGAATCTGGTCTGGGACCACTTCAATTCGCGTAGGAATCGTTATAATTAAAGACCCGGGGTAGTAAATAAGCAATTAGCATGGGAGAGGGGATTTTTTTTAATGAGTATTCAACACCAGTCTCCTCGTCCGATATTAAAAAGTAATTACCTCAAAGGAGGGAAAGTTTCTCGCGCCCTTTGTGAACTCCTTAAAGAATTCCGCGTCTCGTATTGCCCCCCTCCCGTCCCCTCATTACAGTCGGGGAAATGATGATGCGAAATTGGAGCGGGCTCGAACGGCAGGCGCCTTTACAACAAATAAAAAATTAATATCCTCTCGGATGGAGTGGGCCGAGATTTTATTAAAAAGGACGTCTCTGATAAATCGCCGCCTTTGGGGGGAAAACAAAAAAAAATTATCGAAGAAATGCTCCGACGCGACGAATTAAAAATTTAAAATCCGGCAAACGTTTACCTCCTCAGCACCGAAGGCGTCTTCCCGTTACTCCTCGGTCTCCCCCGTTCATCTCCCCAATTCATGCGAAAGTAATTATTAGAATAAAATTACCCGAAGGTCAAAATTAGTAGCAGGTGCTCTTTGATGTTGTAAAGACGACCGTCGTACTGTTCTTCTTGCGATCTGAACTCGACGGAGCGCAACAACATCAAAAGGAAAATTTATCTTCCCCCCTCCGCTACGTTTCGGTCATGTGTAGTTAACCTCTCTTAAACGTGAGGAGGGGCATTCCGGGAGAGCGGATCACACCCAGTCTTTCAACTATGAAGAAAATTATTGACTGCAAAGAACTTTATAATGAACTTTGCTTATAATTAAAGGTGCAAGCAAGAATGTTTCTTTAATAAAAGTTGGGGGGGGGGGGGGGGAGGGGGAGTATAATATTTAGTTTAGAAGAAGAAGTTAATGTCAGATTTTCAAAGCATGTTCTTGTGTGGAGGTGATTTGTTAATATAGTCCACACATCATCTAAAATGCTTCAAAATAATCTCACCCCAAAACACTAGCAGCAGAATCAATGGCGTGAAATTGAATAATAACTTAATAGGCGTTTCTCTTAACTAGGAAAGAAACGAGCCACCTCAAATAACTCTAAATCACAGCAGGTAAAGAGTTGTTCGAGGTGGCTTGTTTAACGCCCTGTATAAATGTGGACTTAACTCAGCCATAAGGAATAAAAACAAAGAGACGATAAGAAAATTCCAAATTTGTTAAAAAATAGGGTTTTGATAGTGATGGTCTATTCTGAAAAAATTTTAACCCTAAAAACTTTTCAAACTGATTTTTTTTTGAGCTGCCTACATTAGCACTAAGAATTCCGCATATAATTTCTCCCACTTTACTATAGCTATAAATACAGTAAAACGAGACGGATATTCTAACAAGAACCAAGGTTGATCATTCCATTCCTCTTTTTCCATTCCGCTCCCTCATATTATAGTGAGCAGCGTATGCCTGAAATATTCTGGCGAGTGTTTTACCTCAGCTCTCAGCCCTTAGTAGCGCTACTTCATTACGCTTCTCGCCTCAACTTGACGCTAAAGTTACTCGAAACTGAAAACCCGCACGCATATTTCTCCCTCCCATTCGCACCCTGCCACCCCACTCCACAAATTAAGTCATATTTTCCGCTCGTATAAATTTCAGGCCCTAGGACACACTGGAACGCAGCGCAGGTAGGTAAGATGCGGGTGGTATCGTTTTTTGGCAAAAATGTCTGCTCCTCTTCCCCCCTCCCCCGCCATCCCAGCGTATTCGCGTGCAAGCTCTCGCTGAACGCAGGTATATCCGATCGATGGCCTGAACGCGCGCTTCGCGAAAACAAAGAAGCGTCGTCGCTACTAACAACCGAATCTCGGCTAATGAGGTCGCCTACTGCACGGCGACGGTAAATCGTCCTCGTCGCGACGACCTATTCCCTCTACCCCACACCACCTCCCTCCTCAGCGCGGAACCCCTGGAACCCTCTCAAGTTGGTATTGTTTTACATCGGGATACTTAGTCGCTAAATATGCCGTGAAGATAGATTGATGCCGCTCCTTAATTGGTGAAACGTACGCGAAGTACTTCTCCGCCGAGGAAGACTTAGTCTATGGAGGCCCTCGAGGCAGTTCAGATTCGATTATAATCAGCGTAAAAGTAGTCGTAAGCGCTCGTAAACGGGACTGAGTGCCGCTCGTTTTATGCCTAAGATGGCGTAATAAGTTGATATTGGATTCTGAGATTAGCGCGAGGCGTGCATCCGGACTCAATCAGGAATTTTTAGATATAAATATATCTCATATTTAGATATAGGTCAAGAGTAAAATATGCTTGGTTTTGTTTTAAGAATTATTATTATTCGCCCAGCTGATAGTCTAGTGGCTTGCACACTTGATTATGAGTCGTGAGGTCCAGAGTTCAAATCTTACTCTGATCAATTACGATAATCCCAATTATTAGGAGGGAAATTTTGCTCTGCGAGGGTGCCTGACAAGTATTTTAAATGCTTAGGTTTTATACACTCTCTTAAAAAAGTGGTGGGGGGGCAGGAAGGTAACGATAACGGTCAATTTAAAAATTGATTACGTATATTAACGTTAACGCTGAAGCGATTTTACGGCAGTAAAAAATAGATATTTATTTTCATTTAACTATCCCCACAAGTGCTGTAAGTAACGCGGTTTGCCGTTTCGAAGCAACATTTTCCTCAATAACTAGCAAAAGCAAACTTATTCCGCATAGCAATGCAAGTGATTTAGAAATTCAAATATGTGCTTTGGCATTGCGTGGTATCGGTGAGCAGCTTGAATTAGTACTACTTTACCACATAGACACAAAAATTTGAAATTGTAATAAATTGGATTTTTTATGATTATATTTCCTAGTTTGATTGCCAACCGACACCGCATCGATAAATTGATCACAGTACAGCTACCATTCCGTTAGTGTTCTTATTATTTCACTTGTGGAAAGAACTGCACTGCATACATTTTCTGCTGGCGGAAACACCGCCCTCACGCGCGTCTTACGTCACCAGCTCAAAGTTAAGTTAAAAATTGAATTTCGTAGTTTGTAAAAGTGTTCTCACCTAAAGGCGCATAAATGCAACTCGAGGCTGATCTGGAGCTGTAAAAACATTCTAAATACATTGGGGACGGCTAATAACCTAGGTATCCCTTGAGGAAGCAGACACTCTTGTAACCTTCGAATCTGCCATTGGCATACCAACTACGGTAGCTAAACAACAAATCAATGTATGGGTACATCAGAAAGTGCGCCAACATTGAAACAATTGTCCTGATATGGTGCATGCGAAAAAGTGTATTTCGCTTAATCATGTCAGGAACTACTATAATTTGACCGTATAAATGTCAAAGCAATTGTTTCTGCCTTTCCAGGTCATTGCAAACACAAAAAGCACTTACACAGAATGCCGGCTGTGTTTGGAGGACGAAGAGAGAGGTGAGCATATCTTCTGCCACTGGTATAACACCTCTGGGAGGGTTGGCCTCTTCCTAAGAGACCTGAAAACGACCTCTTTCACAAATACTCTGAGCTACCTTAAGGATCTGGACTTATTGAATGAACGTTAAAGATAACATCCGCTCTACAACAGGCCAGATCTTTTTCTCAATACTCAATGATGTTTTATTGAGATTCATGACGTTTCTCCATATTTATTTTGGCGTGTCTCACTCCATTGAGCACGCACTCTTACTATAGCACATCTGCATATGCTGAAAATGCGTATATTGTACTGGCGAATTAGCAAGCCAAAATATAACCTTATTTTAGCCTAGATTTTAACTAATTGAATATCTTGTTTAATAAAATTGATTTCTACAAATTATCCCGGCAAAATGTAAATACCATTATTACACAGTTATGACTCTAAACATTTATTTCCTTAATATTATGAATCCTTCATTCTAGTAAGTTTCACTACATGAATCTCTTAGCAGAGAAAAATATTTGAAGCAGGGTTTTAAGGAATTACCACCTATTAATACAATATCCATTAAATTCCGCAGAAATGGGAAATCAATACTGTCTCGTATTTCTGGTTTACGACGGTTCAATTTTTAACAAATCGCCACCTGCAAAAGAGGGAGCACTAGCTTTTACTATCCGGCAAATCCATTACAGACCAATTATGAAAAGCTCTTTCCTCAGTGCCCTTTTACGCTTTAACAATAACTCTCTAACAACCAACGTGATACCACGCTTAGAGATATATGTATGGCAGGCGGCGGCAGCGCCTTTTGGTGCCCGGGCAATTTCTCACCTAGACAAATATAAATGTCCTCTAGGAAATGGAACGGTTGCACCCTGAGCGAAATTGTTTCTATTATGCCAGCGCTCCTAGCCGGTATACTAAATTTAATGTCGCTACCGACCCTCAGAAACCATTTACTTAATTCGCAACGGAGTTTTGCCTAAATTGAAAAAAATAACATTGTACACATATATTTTTTCTACTACTTCCGTTGGGAATTCGGGAAGTTTTCGCTTGCGTATATATTTAGGCTTCGCTGGAATGGAATACAATGACTGTGTTACCAACTTTATTTTTCAACGTTAAACCTCTCCCATTACGCTCGCTTAAACAAACAAATCAGACACCACAGCGGGGTTGGTGATGTAAAAGCAATGCTAATAGGATTTGCGTGGGGTCAGTGTGCAAAAAACAGGTGCTGTAGAATTAAATTTTCCCTCAACTCTGAGGGCGATGATGTGATGATTTCGGCCACAATATCCTATTACTGCATACTTTGCTCGCTATAACTTTTTGCACGGTGAAAGGATTTTGACTCGCCACTCCTGCCCAGAAACTCCAAACAATAGAATGTTAAAAACCGCCATTTTTCTGACTGCAACTGGAACGAAAGAATATATTCATTCTAATTCAAGTTAACATTTGATCAAAATAATTAAATCGAACACATCGCATAACACTGTATATTGCTAGAAGAAACAATAACAACAAAAAGAACATTGTGTACAAGTTGAGAATTTAACAAAGTGTTAAACTTTGTATTCTTTCTTAAATTTCTGCTTCTTATCTAGACAAATGACTGAAATAAGATATACACCCGACTCTCAAATAATATGAAGTTGCATAGGAGTTATCAACAAAAAAGATCTTAAAGATTTTTGGTAACATGTCAGTTATGGGTGAAATAAATTAGTTCGGAAGTAAAGATATTAAATAACAATGCGCCCAACTTGTGGTACCTTTTGAAGTATAAGGAATTACATATTATAAAATAAAGCAAATCTAGATTGAAGCTCCTTTAAGATGTAACCATCGATTTACTGGTAGAAAACTTTTGAAAAATACAAATGTAATTCGTAAAATTAATCGAATGGGAGGATACGTGTTAAACTCCATCTTCAAAACGTAAAAAAAACACAAGAATGTTAAGGAGTAAAAAATATATTGAAATAGTAGTCCACTACAATATTTTCATCCACTTGATGAAGCCACTGTGTGGTGAAACAATATTGTAGTGGACTACTATTTCAATATATTTTTTACTCCTTAACATTCTTGTGTTTTTTTACGTAATGTAATTTGTCATTGGCTTCACGACCGAATTAAATTGATTATTAAATAGCAATGGGTTCAAGTACAACCCTTGCGATACTCTTCAAGTTAATCGGTTTTTCTTTTTTAAGTGTCACTATTAAAATAAACGTGAATTACTACTAAACCTAGAAGATTCTAGTTTATTTAGAATATGATTATGCAAAACTTTCGGAAAATCTCTGCAAAAACAACTTACTTGGCTTCTTTTGTCAAAACTATTGGGGATAATATAAATAAAGTGAGTTGAATTACTGTAACATTTATTTATTTGAGCAATTGTGATCGTAACTTAATAGGATATAAATGCTACTTCTAGTAAAATTGGTCGAAATATTTATTCCAAATTAAGCCAAAAAAGGAAAGTGGGACAAAACTTTGTTCGCCTCTACGTTCGCTTTTGACAAAAGCCTGTTTCCTGGCAAACTCAGAATATTATATTTTTACCCGCTCATATATTTCCATGAGCTTATACTGACGTCACAGTCAATCAGCCACTATTTTGCTGTCTTCCACAGGATCTATATGCAATTTTAAGAATGCCTTTCACTTTGTCGAATTCTCGATATACAAATCCAAGCAATTCTCAGAGGATCGTCAACTTTCACACGGGTATTGACTTCAGAAATTGCATTTCCTCTCTCCTAGTTACGCTGTTTGGGGGTTCCGAGATTGCCGCTGAATGTCGAGGAATGGATCGCTGTCGGATATACGAGAGAGTGTCGCTATCTGTCTGGTGATGTGTCACTTTGTACGAATATAGTGGCGATGCACTTGTTTTTTATTTGTTTTAGAAATGCTGATGTTCAAATATATTTAAATTTTCCTTTAACGGTTTGGTATTATATAGACAAAAAATGTTTATAGACGATATGATTTTTTTCTTGTGTAATAACAGCGTAATATCCGCCCAAAATTATATGTTAGCCCGAGCAAAGCAAAGATTAAGGTGTTTACATGTTGCATGTACAGATAATAGATAATACAACAACGAGGTTTGTATTTACAGAAGTAAATAACACTCCGCACAAATATAGCTGCATTAGCGCGTATCTTTCCCAAAAGAGAAAATTAATTTTCAAAGTGAAAGAGCGAACCGCTAATCTGAACGTTCTCTCTCAAAGTCACGGTCAGAAGAGAGCGAAATTTTAAATAACACTCTGCACAAATATAGCTGCATTAGCGGGTATCTTTACCAAAAGAGAAAAGTAATTTTCAAAGTGAAAGAGCGAAATGCTAATTGAACGTTCTCTCACAAAATCACGGCCAGAAGAGAGCAAAATTGTGCCGTTTAAGTGACAAAGAATCGCACCGAACAGCTGAAGTAGTTTTAAGTAGCAGCTTCTATATCCAATCTATTAATATTCACATTGGTTAAGGGAGATTCACATTTGCGTATACAAAACTCGGAATCATAAACAAAAAAACACCAAACAGAGACACACGCTTAATACGACCAAAGCAAGCCTCATATTTAATGCACTACTCCACTAGTTCCACTGCTACCGTTTTATTTGAAGCGTTGGGAATGCACAGAAACGTGTGCAAATAACGTCTGTATGCACTTGTTGTCATTTACTAGCGCCCGAATAAATGATTCAATCCGCCAACGTGTACCAAAAACAAATCTCCCGTTTCTAATACCCGCCGTATTCTGTTTTCGATCGCTACTGTTTCGACAAAGCCAAAATACGACTCGAAGGATCGCCTCGCATATAACTCTGATTCCCCACATATTTTACCCCGCACTTTTTTCTGTTTTTTTTTTGTTTTCTTTTTTGTTTTCTATACCAGAGCATCGTCGCAGCAACGGGCCAAGTGAGATATAAGGGCGTAATAAAATTTAACGGTTCTCGGATCGACGACCGTTGCTTGTATTTTAGTATCGTCGTTAGATGGCGAGGTAGCAGATGCCCGGATACAAAGTGTTAACGTCGTGGATACCGATCGAATATCGGGAAATATAAATATACGGGAAATAATTCGTCTGGTGTGATTTAGGGGTGGCGTTTTCTAGGGGTTGAGAAGATAACTCGTTAGATTTGGGTGTTTGGATCCTTTTGAAAACGTTTGGACACGTAACCAAAAGGAATTTATTCGAGCTGAGCATGGCAAAATCGATGCCTTCTCGGTTGTTGTTTTGAAGACTAGAAGTATCATCCTCGTTTGCTGATAAAATTTTAAACAGTTCTTTAGACTTCTTCGCATAAATTTTGAAAAACTGTTTTTCACGTGCGACAATATATGACCGAACAATCTAATTCTCAATCAATTTGAAAGTCCTGCCATTTACACTCTTTTTGGCCAAATGAGGTTTTGCTGATCTAATGATTTTCCTTTTTCAATGATTTTCGATTTTGCCCTAGTTATTTTACTCATATATTAGTATAGCGCAAAACACCTGGCCCCCTCCAGAAAAATTCCCTCGCCCTCATCCTATAACAACACTGTAGTTATATCATCATGACATTAGGCGTATAAAACATCGATTAGAATATAGATATACACCTAAAACTTTATACTCTCACAGGTTTCCATGGCTACCATCACATTCATAATGATCCATCGTTCAATCAAAACAACCAACGGACGGTGAATGTCCCCCTTTGTACCTCCATCCCTCCAGCAAACGGTCAACTTTAAACCGGCTTCCCAGTTGAACGTTGCACCCAAACCAACGCCGATATATACGTTCGGGAAGTCTATCGGGCGAGCTTGGACGACGAAAGCCCATAAACAAGTCCTACCTGTCCGAAGTCAACCGCGCTTTGCTCCATTTAAGTTTGGGGAAAAGTTAGATTGGCGTCGGCGAACCTGTAAACTGCCCGCCGGGATCTACGCCCGCTTAGGGATGCATCCATAGTATTCCAACGCGCTAGCGATACATCAAGTTATTATTCTTTCATGAAGAAACTAATATAGAAGGAGTGGGGGTGGAATTTGTTGCGGGGTGAGGGGAATATACGATAGTATCGCTTTGATAAGGTTCCGAAGTTTCTGATTAGTTTTTGGAGGAAGATAATTTGATGAGGTGAAGTTGTAATAAACAGCGGGATGATTTGGGAAGGGGAGGATACGTTATAAGTTAGAGTTCTGTTGTTTTGCGTGTCTTACTGGATCGAAAATATGTGAGCGATTATTTGCAATTCCCAATTCTAACAATCATCTCTTAAAGTTGAAGATATAATTTTCCCCGCATAGGCGAGCAGGTATCTCCCAAGTTTGAAACAAATTCTGAGAGGACTATTAGTAACGAGATGCAAGATCAAAGCGCTCTACGCGTATCGAATAACTCGCCCCTAATAGCGAATTTCGCCGTACATACGCCATCTCCACCCCTGCTAAACTGAGGGGGGAATCCCACCCCCACCCCATCGCACCCATCGCGGATCCCGAACGGAAGAGCGATTCGCATTAAAAACCGCCCGAAGATTCCGAACTATGCGATCAACGCCTCCTAAGAAATACTTTACGAAGGGGCCATCCCCATCGGATGGGGTGCATAGGGCGGCCAACGCGCGCGCATTACTTAGTTTGAATTGGAAATTCCCCTCCACATACTTGCATGTAATAAACTGAGAAATTTCCATGTAATTAACTTCCCAGTTTTCCAGCGCTAGGAGAAGACGCCGCCGCTGTTTCCCCCCTAGCCTCCCTCCCCGGTGAAAAGGGGGAAGCGCATAAATATTTTCGCTAAAAAGGGTGACGGGAGCGTCGTCGGGAATGCGGCACGGCGCAAGGTATCGCGTGGAAAAGCGCGGTGGTTTGAGGTGAGTGCGGCAACTGCGTTCTCGAAACTTGGGGGGATTCCCATAGCAATAATGAAGGGGTTAAGAGGGGGTAGGTTTGTATCCGGCGAGAAATGCTCATAAGCTGTACTTTTACATTTTACAACGTTGATTCTCTCGAATTATATCGGCTAATATACAGTGCGTTCACGATGAAACGAACAAATTGAAATTTTTGCGAATAATTTACTACAAATCTTGGGCAAGTGGTTTTCAGAGAATAAATTGTCTTTTTAGTTTAGAAAAAACAAAGCACATGATTTTTCATGCCCGACAAAGAAATATGTCACCGTTAAATTTAGAAATAAATGGCCTTAATTTAATTTACTGGGACTCAATCAAACTTTTTGGAATCCACTTTGTTCTGGAAGGATCACTGTGAGGGTTTAGCAAAGAAAATACATACGATCTACGATCACAAATAGCTGAGAAATGTCTGTTGTCCTTGCTACATTCACAAGAATAGGCATAACATCGTAACTAATGCAGATATTCATAGTTACTAGTTTCTAGGACATTTTCCAACACTGCTTGAGGAATTAGACAGATGCCGTTACATATCCGCTCTATTAAATCGTTTAAATTATTCAGCTCTATTGAAATACACCTTGGATTTTAAATATCCCCACAAGGAAAAGTCTAAAGGGGTTATATCAGAGCACCTAAGCGCAAATCTTTTTTATTATTCGCAAATGTCACTAAATCATCCGCATTGGACCTTGGACCGATTTTTTATTTATAGTTCCAATACTTTTTGTTTCTTTTATTATGTTATCCAACGCTGTTTTAAATAAATTTGCTGATAAGACATTCCCTTGGCTAATATAGCTAATTCAAAAACTCAATTTACTCTGAGATTTTTTTTTCTTTTCGTTTTAGTCTCTGTTAGAACCTTTTATTGCTTCCCTTCGTTTGCCTGGACATTCAAAAGCAAAGCATATTTCATCATCAAAGGCAAAAAATTCCAATCTTTCCTCAAAATTTCCGATCGCCGAGTACTATCGAAGAGTACCCTCCTTCCCCCACCTCTTTGTGGAAATTCCTGCCATGCAAAATCAACGACGTGGCCCGTGGTAGAAGTTTCATTTCGAGAGAGGAATTCGATCCCTCCTTTCTGTTCTGCTTTCCCACCGTTTCTTCTGTATTATATGTAAGTTTCCGCGATGCATGCTTTAAATACCTATCGGGTAACTTTGATGGGGTGGCTTAAGGGACTTTAAGTCGATACGCTGTAGCGTCGGCTGTAGTGGAAGTTTGACGGGACGATACTAGGCGGAAAATCGCGCCGCAATACCCGGTTAGATAGTTTTATCTATGCGCGCATACATAGGTAAAGCGAAAGAGTTTCGTCGGCGTTCTATTGTATGTAACTTGGTAACCGTTGGCAGGGAAAAAGGAAAAAAGGCAGAAGTGGTTCGCCGGAAGTGGACTCGCGCGAAGTAGCGAAATGACCGACTCACTTCAGAAAAGTTGAATCCGATAGTAAATTTACGATGAGTTAAGTTACAGAGATTTATTTTCACCATTTCGTGGTTAATATCTCGAAAACTATCAGGATTCGAGTGTTTCTTTATTGAGACTTTCTTCTTGAATTTTCTTGACGAACATGGTCAAAACATTTTTTCCCGTAATAATATGACACCCTGTTGATATATACAGCAAGTTTCATAAATGATGAATGAAATTTCAGGAGATGATTATTGGTGCTTTTAGGAGTAAAAAATTCCTCTATAATTTTTTGATTGCACTTATAGTTTTTATTAAAATCCCGATTGAAGTTTTTTTTTTAAGTGAATTTGGAGGTGTAGATAATGTCTTCTGTTGTATTGGACAAATGCGTCGTTATATGAATGATATTTTTTGTATTGTCTCTGGTTTAATTAGCGTCGAAGTTGTATTAGTGCGAGCTTTTTGTGTGAATCTATTTCCCGTGTATTAAAGTAGATTACCTACCGGGCGCTCCGAGTATCTACGTGAGTTTTTTTTTCTCGCGCGTGTGCCCGTCCTGAGGATCTCGCGTAATCCCACGTAGGTAGTTCAATTGAATCAAAAAGCCAATTACGGAAAATCCCCGTTTCCTAACTCGATCCGCCCCCGACTGCGCCGGTAGCATACTTCCACTTCGGATGCGAAAAAGTAGGAACCCCCTCTTCCCCCCACAACAGCGGCGTCGGTATTAGAAACGTAGGGGAATTATTTTACGCGGCAGCGCTACCGCAACTAATTCCCCGATATATCGGCATCGACGCCCGCCCGTTATTTGAAGCGTGTCGCTGGCGGCGCGATCGGGATTAGGGCCTGTAATGGCTGTCGCGGCATGTATTCGCGCAGCCCTGCGGCACTTTCGCCTCACCAAGCGCTATATACCGTGTAAATACCTGTTTAATAAGAGCTCGCACGTACCGAATCACACTTTGTCAACACGCAATCGAGACAGGAGGGAGGGGGCGTACAGTTTAGGAGAATCGATCGATAATACAAGGGAAAATAAGGAATATCTCTATGCCCCACAGTGGGCCCGAGACGGAAGAAACCTCAAAATTTGGATTTAAAATATTCAAAAGATATTAACCTTACGTTGTAGTTGAGAAGTTTCAGAATAAGGGCAAATAAGTCATTTTGAGAAAAAAAAAAAAATTCTTGCCGAGCAATAAGTATTCTTATTTGAGTGTTCTTGGAAGATATGACATTAACGATTTTCGTCCATAACTAGGTTTTGACGAAAACACCCTCAAACGCATTAAAACTTTTCTAAGAAGCACAATGTCAGAAGATTCACTGAACGCATTGGCGGTTCTATCAATAGAAAACAAGTTCATCCAGTCTATCTCGGATTTTGACAACAAAGTCATAGACGTCTTTTACAGCATGAGAAATAGGAGAATGGATTTTATGTACAAAAAAAAAAGTTTTTATTTTGTGCTCACCCTCTTTTATAACTCACGAGCCGCCACTAGGTTTTACTGTACTAGTAAAAAGAAAACAGCAAGGGCAACAACATTGCCCTTGCTGTTTTCTAGCCACCTCAGGCCATTTTCTATGAAAATTCGGTAAAACTTCACTGAAAAAATGTTTGTGTAAAATTACCATGGTGATCGTTGGTTGTTACTTGACGCTTTGAACAATCACGTAAATTCACATACAAAATGTAAATTGACAATGCGATGTATAAATACATTTTGTATGTAAAATGAGATACTTACTGAATGTATGTTTACATTTTAACGAAATTCTACATATGAAAATTACAACTATGTAGTGTATAAGCACTTTTTGTATGTAAAATACTAGTCAAGATTACGATAGAAAACTGTAAATTTACATTAATGCAAAATCTATGTATTTTTGCATTTACAAAAATGGATTTATGGTGTTACAGTAATAATCTGGTAAGATTACAGTACCAGCTATGCAAAGCAGCTGTAACTTTCCACGTATTTTTATCAGTGTTGGGATTTTTTTGGATATTTTGGACGAAACTCAGAGAAAGCTTGATTTACGACCCCTTGTATATAAGAACTTTTTTATTCAGCAGAAAATTTCCTATAAGAATCCGTTGTTAGTGCTAGTTTTTCCCAAAAACCGTATTTCGGCCCCAGCGTGGGCGCTAGGTACGTCTTGCCAATTTTTACACGTCAGCTATCTCGTGCGGTGATCGGAATCGGACGTTACGTCACTCTCGCTTACTATCCCCCAACTCCAAGTATATACATACACACACACGCACAGGTTGGTTTCGGTCGTATTTTCCGGCCCGTCACCTTTCTTATACCCAGGGAACGAAGGTGTCAGTTCGCGTTCGCCTCCACCTAAACACCCATTCTCCGTTCCTCCCCCCTTTACGTCTCCCCTTGTCTCCTAACGTAAGACAAATTCGGTGTCTGTTCCCCGCTATCTCGTTACTGCGAAAGCAAGTTTGAACTCCGCCGAATTATCAGAACTCTTCTTCTTTCGCCCACATCCTCCCACCCCAACTCGTAGAACTGTGTAGGTACCGCGCTTTCGAGTATTATTAACGGCTTTGCCGTGCGCGCACTCATACGCGCGTAATTTTCGGGCCATCCGTCATCCTTTTCGGCCCTCGCTTACGGGCGGAATTCTGCATCCCCCTGGCGCGCGCGCGCGCGCCCGAATTTAATCATGGGAGAAGCGAGAAGTCGGCTCACAACCTAATTAGATGTTGAACGTTCGGAATAAATTTCGTATTTTCGAGAGACGGTACAGCGGCAACGGATGATTTGCGGTCCGCCTACGTTTCGGGCGAAGACAGTGGAGTAATTGCGGGGGCTTTTTTGACTGCGAGACGCTACCGAAAGGCTAAAAGATGATCGCGGCATTTGCTATAAATCAAGTGGAATGCTTCGCCCGGGAGCGAGCGAGTAATTTCTTGCGCTGCTGAAGGCAACTAACGCCTAACGTCTGCTATATTTGCGATATAGAAAAGAAAGTGTAAGGAGTTGAGGGGAAGGGAGGGGGGAATTATTGTGGGAAAATAAGTCAGGAATTACGGCAATTAGTTAATTTATAATTTGGTCACTACATGCTGCGATAGAATCTCATTACGAGCTTGAGGATTAATTACTTTTGTGTTATGAAAATTAGCACATCAGAGCTTATTTCCACCTTCAGAAGAACTGACGGTGATATTTTAAAAAAAATAGTAAAATACATTTAGAAAGACACAATAAATAACAAAATATTAAGGGGAAAACTAATTTACAATTAAATACTTAAAAAAGAGAAATTAAATCATAATTGATTTATAAATTTGTCAAATGCCTGCCATTTATACGAAAAAACGTCAAGCACATACATTACGAATAAAAAGAGTTTGAAAAAATGTCAAAACCGAACGAAAATATTCGTTTAGTGCGCATATGACGACATGTGTAGTCGCCGTCACGATATTTTAATAGAGAAATGCTTTAATAAATTCAACAGTGCAACATACATGCTTCGGTGTAACATAGAACCATACACTGTAGAAGAATGTTTAAATTATACTTTATAATAATTGCTAATAGTATTCAATGGGCTAACATATGTGCGCTATTTCTGTTTAAATGTACAACAGCCAATGTATAGTCACCGTCACGATATTTTAAAATGACCTCAATTCGTACTAATCGGATTGTAAGGGTTCGCTATTGTATTTACCTATGAAGGATAATCGTTCACAGTATTTGTCTATTGGGCCGAAAAATTTAATCACATTTTATAATATTGCACTTTACATTTAAACGAATGAGTTATTCGTGTAGTAACTATGGATTAGGTTTAATTAATGTTAAAATATGTATCGGGGGGGCTGAAAATGAATCTTCAAGAAAGTAGGCAATATTTGCAACACTTAACAATGCTGTGAATCCCTCGACAATCGTTCTGGACACGAAACGCAACCCCCGCGCTTTCACCCCTACCAACTCATAAAATTGTTCCGCCACCTCTCCGCAACTACCGATTCCGGTCACGGAAGTCGCATCACATTCGGTCGGGGAGCAGGCGACATTCATCTGTTGCTGGGGATACGCATCAAAGCGGCCGACCTAGCTAGTAGCGCCGCCCACTCGGTCGTACATACTACATTTCTCTTTCCCTCACTGTGCGTTGTTATTGAAATTAGCCGTAATGAACTATTTAGTGTAGCAGCGGTGCTATTTCGAAGAGGTATGCTGAGGTGGGGGATATCGATTCCAGGAACCGACCGCTCACTAATGATGAATTTTTTAAAGTGACGGTAGTAGCAAAATGCACCGCCCCATCTCGACTAGTTATTTCCGTGATTGACTGTAGAGACGGGAATCGTACGCCTGTTGCGCCCTCCGTTCCAGCGTGAGGCTTTGATGTTCGCTTTATTCAGTAGGTTTTTATTCAGTGGGAAGAGGAGTTGAGATAATTCTTATTAACATAAATATAATAGTAATTATTTAGGATGCAAGTGTAAAAAGTAATTCCTTATAGCACGAAGGACTAGTCGTGCAGTGCAATAAAGAGACTTTTTATACGTATATTACAACGTTCGTATCTACAACAAAAACCAAGGAGACGAGACATTTACCATCCATGATAATTTTTATAATGTTATGTAAAAGTATATGGATCTCGTCTATCCGATCTGATAATAAATGCTGTAATATCTTCGCTAAAACAATGAGTTTGAGATCGTATAACTCTCATACATTAGTATTAATAGTGCGAAAGCATATATACGCTTTGAGCGTAAAATTACAAATGTCGACGAGTGACACTGACATGCATGTCTGCCAATAACGACATTTGTATAAATATTTCTGCTTTCTATCAGCAGTTTTTTAATTTTTACGATCAAAATCTTGTAAACTAATGATATAATAGTTTTTGTCCGGTGCAAATTAGTAAAAATAAATAAATATGAGTATAGGGCTGGGGGGTAGACATCCAGCACTAAAAGAGGCACCAATACGTGATTTACACCCCACCGGGATTATTATTTAGATATAGCTACATATCGGCGGAACAGATACACAACCGGACCGCGTCCGAATTAATAACTCGATGAGGGGATGTCCCCCCTTCCATTCCGAGCGAACGGTCATACATTACACGAAGTCCGATTTAAATTAAACGCGCCGGAGATAATTTGCAGCGCAATTAATTATAATTGCGCCCGGAACACCGACCCATCCGTACGCAACGACCCCCACCCACCCTCTCCACATCCGAATCCCCAAAAATCTCCTCACCCCCTCCCCGAAATGCCCGCGCTGTCGTTACCGCCCGAAAGTTTCTAATTCGCTCGACCGGATAATTTTTAATTACAGCCTTTCGCAATTAGAAGAATTTAAAACTTTCAAGGGGGTTATCGGCGACGCTGTGAACCATGGAGGAGGAGGGGGGATAGATAAAAGGACCCGGTAATCCCGCGAGCGGTGGGGAAGATGGGGAAAGAGGAATTCCAAGTCGGGGAGACAAAGAACGGCACCAAATCTCAACCGACAATCTTTTTTTCTCGTTTTTTTCTTATGTCGATCGCAAGTCGACTTTTCAGAGTGCCCGGGGGGAAGAGGGAGATTCCCGTCGGAGTTGTCGCGACCGCTATTTTGCCTTGCAGATGCGCGCGCTAGCGACGTTAAATGGAAATTATTTTAGCCTCCCGTCCGCTATGAATTTTAATAACCAGTCTGGGCCCCACGCTGTCTCCCGGCTTTCCCCCCAATTCGGCGGTTTATAGATGGCGCTCGGATAGACCGGCGATGATTGAGCGCCACTGTTGGCGCACTGATTACGCGTAGGAGGACGTAATAATGGTGACGCGAGCGTGTTTCGCTACTAATTAAAGCTGGCGTTGCTTTGGTGACTTTTAGTTTTGTGGGGAATACGGCGGGAGGTGATTATTGTAAGTAACGACAGTCGTTTTTAGACTATTTGGGGGAAATAGTCGCCCGAAGCGTTTATCAAAAATATGATCTCAAAGGAGTCAAAGCTGTCTGCTTTATAACTAGATGTTTTTCAGTAATAAAGGAGGCTGTATGATACCATTCGGAGAGATTATGCTGAAAGGGGTCTATTTGGAAGCTGCATTAATAAATGTTTGAATGAGAGTATACGGTTTGTGTTAGATGTATATGCAAGATACCTATTCACAATTTTTCAAAAATATGATTTAATAATAATGATAGGTGGTAAGTAGCATTTGCAAGATCTACTGGGTGTTCCCAAAATCCAGATTAGAGGTGATTTCCAATGAAACCAAACCCAACCTCTGCACAACTCGTAACTAAATGGTTGGTCAACCCTTGGCTAAATATTAACAAAAACCTATTCAACCTAACATTCGGAGATACCATGTCAAAAGGATGGGGAGGGCTAAGGCACTGCAAAAGCTACTACATTAGCAAGAGGAGACAACATCTCTCGAAATGACATGGGTCCATCACAATGGATCGCTTCGATCAAAGGCTTCCAAGCCTCAACTCCACCACAATACAATACAAATCCCAAGATTTTACCATATTACACCAAGTTCTAAATTAAATTTCCACTCCGGACAACTCTACTTTGCCTCAACAAAATCGATTCTCTTAACTCATTTACCTGCGGAGCTCTCCCGATGTCATTTCGCGAACTCTAAAGCGCGGTCGTTACACAGAAACGAAAACACATTCAAGCGCCTAGATAATTAATATTTACATCCACCGAGGGTGGAGACACTACAGTATACAACAGGATGTCGTGTACTGTGCTGTTGAGGGTTATCACGGTCTATGATTGAGTGTAAGTGTTGCAATCGGGTTGCTTCCTTAACTTCTCTTTTACCGTAGTTCTCGCGAGCGAACGCTAGGGGGAGCGTCGCCGTTGGTGGCTCATAATTCCTCGTTATAAAAATAACGGCGGCCTCTTTCCGTCATAAAGATTCCCTCCACATAACGGTACTAATGCCGGGGTCTTTGTTCGACGATGGTATAAAAAAGTTGAAAGGTTCGGAGCTGCATGAAAATTAGAATGGTTTTGGAGGTTTATAGCTGATCAAATTTTATTTGGTAATTGATCGAATTTGTAACGATATTGGGGCTTTGGTAGTTGCTCCCGAAGACTTTATCTTTTACAAAAGTAATATTGTAGTGATTATCAAATGAACAAATTCAAATTGCTATTTATTCCCAATTCAGAATAATAAAAATATTTCTATCTAATCTCCTATTACATCGTTACAACACAGTAAATGTCTAAAATATTCTAAGAATTTAGATTTTCAGATAGGAAAAAAAGTTTGTATAAATTATTTTAGGAAGATGATTGGTCCACAACGCAAAATTATCGACATTGGTGATAGATAGAAAAAAATATAGAAATTGTTGTAGGGACATGATTGGTCTAGAAAGCAAAATTATCAGCTTTAGTACAGAGTGATTCGTAAACTAAGTGCGATCTTGAAATTCGTTTAATATTGGGGATATTATAAAGATCGTACTTAGCTTACGAAACACTCTGTACCAAAGCTGATAATTTTGCGTTCTAGACCAATCACGTCCTACAACAATTTCTATATTTTTTTCTATCTGTCACCGTTTACGAGTTATAGAGAAATTCCCTACCAGTGAAACACCCTGTATATTTCATATCCCTCATGGGAATTTCACCCCAGCACAATTGTTCCCACGGAAACGCTCGCATTTGTTTACTTAAACAAGCAAGCAATCTCTATTTGGATATCCGTCGGGGTGTACCAGGAACAACTCAAATGACGAAACCAGATGTTAAAATGTAGAAAATGCATTGGGGGATATCCCTCTCTTTCCGTGGAGAGTACACAACGAATCCAGTTCACGATGATACGTTCGTATGCCCCACCAGATGGCGTGCATGGACAAATACAGCAAATACGTAATGTTTTTGTTAGTCCAGCGAAGTTTACGGAACAAAGATCGTTTGGGGAACACGGATGGTGCGCTTCAAAGTCTTTTTCGTCAAATTATCTTGCACAGAAGTATTTTCTGGGGATTTTTTTGTAAATAACCTTTCTAAGTGGAAAGTTAAAAATTGGAGGGAAATACTGACATGACCGAGTATTACAAAGGAATCTTTTAAACGGCGCTCGTTTCATGGAACGGTGAACGCTGCGCTGCTCTTAACGAGTCCCGGACTTCGCGTAAGTAGAGTACAAGGCGGAATATTATACTGGAAAGAACGAATATATCCCCCCAAAACGTAAGAGGCAACCGAGATTTTTCCAATTGGAGACATATCGACTATATCTAGACGAGTCAGCATCGACTCCCGGGAATACAGTTGTCCTGGACGTCGACGTAACTGCTGCGTGCGAACTTGTGGGGGAAAAACTGGGATGGCGGCTCGGAAATTCGACAATAAGCTCCTTACGAACGGGGTCGCAGATCTTCGCAATTTTCCGGCGAAAGACAAAGAACTCCGGGAGCTTTTTACTTTGTTGGGTCTCGCTAAGTAGGTACGCTCTTAGCTCGTGAATTTTTCAAGAAGGAGTTTTTTTTTATGCGAAGACGTATTAGACGAAAGTCTTTAAGGCCGTCGTAATGGGCTAACATACAGTGAAAGCCTGGATGATGTGGTCATTTAATTTTAAATGTCAGCCGAATTACACAGGTCAATACAATTTTTGCTAAATTAAAACTGTTGATACTTTGATACCTTACCTGATGGAAACTCTCAAAGCAGTTTTGTTTCATCAGGCTACATTTTTTTCAGAAATCGCTGTTATAGAAAATAACGGTTTTACAAAAAAAAAAAGATCTACAAAATGAAAAATCGAATTACTCGAAAGGAAAAAATCTGGAGATTATGCAGACCATTCAATGAATCCTCTACGACAAATCCATCGATTTGAGAATGTTACCTTTGAAAGAATTCTAACATTAAGGAATAGTGAGAGGGTGATCATGTTGGAGCCAAATATTTTCAGTTATTCCTCCATCTTCAACAACCTGATTACGGAAAAAATCTAAATAATTCTGCCCTGTTAGCCTAGCTTCTATATACCCTCAATACTTCTCTGTAAATATTACTATAAAATATTTAAACCGTAGCAGAATGTAACCTTAGATGCATCTATTTAGTCCAAGGTGTAATTACAAATTACACTTCAGTATCATTGACACAATCAAAACTCTTCAAGTCAGTAGAATGAGGAAAGAATTTCATTAACTGGTGGCAAGTGCCAATCAGGGTCACCTTACATCGAGCAACCGATTCTTGCGCAATAGAATAACACGATAACATCTCCCCAAAGCAAGCGCTGAACGTAACGTTGGAACGAATGATAACACATAGAAGACTGCCAAAATGATGTCTGCTCATCCGATACGATTTTCCTCTTCATACAATTGCGTTCCTTTCAAATTTCCCGATACTCGACCTCGACTCCTCTGCCCCCCCAACATCTTAGAAGCGGCTTCCTTTCAAGCACTAGACTTCCAGCCCTGGGCGAAACGCTATCAATACGCACGCACTTCATATAGCGCTAATTAATTTCGAATCGAACGGATATCGAGGCTTCCCCCCTCTAGGCACGGTTCCAGAGGGGACTGGAGGAGGGTCTGAAATACCTCGAGGAGGAATGGGCGATCTTTGCCTTTATAAAATTAAAAGGATGCGTATCGGTGCGCTCTTAACGAGGGAGGGCAATATAAATAACTCCCACCCCCTCCTCGCGTCTCCCGACGTGACGGTGGGATGGGGAGGGTTATTTTTTAACGTTTGTAAAATAAATTTTAATAGGTTTAAATCCGACGTTCCGAGCGCCCGAGGGTTCAAGTACGTGTTCTGAACGTCTTGAATCGACCGGATCGGGTTTCGGTTTTATTATTTCTTTTACTTGGGGGGAAAATCCGCCAGGACTTGAGGGCGTCTTTAATGATGTTTATTGACTTATCCGGTTATTAAAAGCAATTCAATTCTTGAAAGGTCTTTGATAAATTCCACCTCGCCCTATTGAGAGAGTCAGGGACATATCAAGCGGAACTAAAAAGAGCAATATAATAATAATAATAATTCATGCCTTTACATCCCCCAACGGCTTTCGCCAATTACAGGGGGCATCGGCCGGCCATGAGTTATTATTACGCCTGCGCCCGTGGAGCGACTTAAGGTGTTTGTCTCTCAGCATTTGCCTAGGAGTGACGAAAACCACGAAAACTTCACTCTGAGAGCAGGCCCTGGGATTCGAACCCCGGACCCCGTGACTGATAGCCAAGTGCGCAAGTCACTGGACCATCAGCCACATATAATATCTATAAGAAATAAAATCTGAAGAAAGAACCCACATAAATAATAATATAAATAAATTGGTCAAATTATTCGAAGACAGAAGACTATTTATTCTATGACAAACAAAAGAAGTCTACAACAACTGCCATTGTTGTACTTGCTGATACGAGGGTGCCCAATGTCTGAAATGAAGGAGGTCGCCTAGAACTGATATGTGTCGCGATCTATCAAGGGTCTTCGACTGTGTTGACCATCAAATTTTACTGGATAAACTATATAGTTTAATTTTAAAAAGTAGTTTTTAAAGTTCAGCGGTGACAAGTTATTATGGCAATGATTGGATATATTAGCAAAATCATCCTGCAAAGCCAGGCAATCTGCCTCAGAATTAATTTTTTTTATAAATTTTATAATCGTCAGCAAATATAAAAACATTAAGAGTTTATTATTATTTATTATGGCACCCGGGTTTTTGTAAATTCAGTTTTTTTTTGTTCATTCCGATAAGCTTTTGTCAATGCTGCGAGAAATTTCAAATTGTTTTTTTTTATATAAGATTTAGTTAATGTTTTGGATTGTTTAATTTGTTTATTTTATTGTTCAGTTGTTTATATTAATTTCAGTCAGGTGTACATTTTGCGTTCACTGGTATTGTATATATGTATATTGTTTTGTTTTGCGAGTTCGTCCGTTTGCGGACAGATCTGTGTGCGTTGCATCGCACGCATCTGAGATTTTTATACTTATACGATTGTTTAACCTTGTGAGTTCAGTTCCTTGATCGATACGAAAGTAAGTAGATATATAAAATTGTGCTGACATTTTGTGATTATTGATTTCAAGTTTTGAATTCACGTTTCTGATTTTATTTCGTTCATCACGGAACTCATTTAATAATAATTGATACTGTATTTTTGTGTGCACAATTTAGATATAAGATCTGTTATTATTTTCACGTGCAGGAAGATATTTTAAGTTTAAAGAGTTAATTTTTTTTGTTCGTTGTTAATTTTTCTGATTTGTAATTATTTATTAATCACCTCGGGTTGGGTGAATAAAAGCATTGTGCTTGCTTTTATTTTTCATTTATATAAATTACTTGAATTTTCCACGTTTAATTTAGTTGTTTTAATATTGAGACCACGTGGATTGATTTGAAAAAAAAAATTATTATCTTCCTGAACTTTTTTGTTTTCTATTGCTTTGAAAAAGGATTCTGAATTGTCCTTTTGTAATATAACGTCAAATGCGGTTTTGATTTAGACCAGGACCTTTTTGTCCAAGGTTTTTTTTTCTGCAAAGTTTGTAATTAATTTTTTTTCTTTTTTTTTTTAAATTATTGAATTTTTATGTCATTCAAAATACTGTTCTTTTATTTTTGATTTAACCTTTTAAAATTTTTTTTTTTGAGTATAAAAGAAAGTCAGATATCTTTCACCCGCATTTTACTTTTCATGATAGTAACCCTGAGTTTAATTATTCTTTTGCGCCTTTTAAAAATTGTTATCATTAGAGCTAGTTAATTTAAATTTTCATAATTAAATTTCATTTTATTTTTTTGTTGGTACATACAGTACACAGCGGTATGTAACAATATCATTTATAAATATCATGAAGGGTAATGGTCTTAAGTTACTTCCTTGAGGAATACCAGATATTACCTGAAACGGGATCGGAATAAGCTATTGCGTAGGTATGATGCTAAGAAATTCACCAACTTGTTTGACAACCCAAACGTATGATGCTTGTTTAAGGGAATATCACAATTACTCCGATGGAAGGGCTTTGCAAAATATGCCAAGATGCATTCGAATTGGTAAATAACAGCCTGGATGGTTCCCATGTTAGGCTAAGGAAGGCCGGAAATACCTTGCAAATCTTCTAGAAATACCTGTTTTTTCCCTCCGCCGCTTCTTGTATGATTCCACGAACGTCTATTCAGTTAATTAACTCCAGTCAGGCGTTCAATATAATTACGATTAAGTGAAAATCATAGCGTTTCCATCCTAATTGGTCTTCGTCTCCTACGAACTCGAAAACCCACCCACCGAGCAGTAACGCCATCCTTAAGAGCTGTTACTTTAATTTACGATTGTCTCATCCTTATTTATAGTCACGTGTCACACACGTAACGATGCGAAGAATCGTCCTTACGGAGGCTCCTTTTTCTCCTCCTTCCCCAGCTAGTGAATGTCGTTAAGGGTCGGATTTAAGTAATAGAATCTCGAGTTTATTGCGTGAGCAATTACGTTCGACTAAAGTGGGCGATGTATATCCGGGCATGTATGAGCCCGGGAGCGCTCATGTTAACGTTTATTGTCTGAGTTGTCTTTGCCGGTACGTAATGTACGAAATGCAGTCGTTACGAGCGGGGGGATAAACGTTCCGTGTCTCTCTTACTAGATGATGCCATTAAGCAAGGAGTTAGATTCTCGTGGGATATTTGAATTATTACGATAACTGTGTGATTAGTACGAGAAACAGAGCGTAATTAGGTGATTCTGCATTAGAGCTGTCTGTTACAAGGATCTGCTATGGCGATGCTCAAGAATTGGTAGTCCTTAGTTGGAATTGTGTCGATTAAGTTTTAAATCAGACCAAAGACGAGCAAAAGAAATATTCCTCATTATTTATTACTAGCAAGAATTAAAGGCCAGTGTGTCAATCTAGGAAAATCTGGCCATACTTATTGTTGACACCCTTACTTTTAAGAAAGTTCTTTGACGAAGGGGATTTCCAAATAAATTATAGCTCCAAACGATTTCAAAGCATCTTTTCTAGGAGTATCTAAAAAAACGAGGGTAGCTGAAGAAGCTGGATCCAAGGAAAACGTTTTTTAAGGTACCAGAAAGTAAGAAGAGGGAAAGGATACTAAGTCGTTGAAATAGTCATCTTTCATGCAACAGTGTAATAGTCTCGTGCGTCGTGTGGCATGTGGCACCATCCTGTTGGAAGAATACATTTGCCAGTTGTGGCAACAAATAATCCCTTAATAAGTCAGTATACCGCTCCCCATTCACAGTAATTTGATTACCTGCATAATCTAGAAAAAGCGAACTGTCCAATTATCCCCTGGGATTACAGAGCGCACCACACAGTGACCAGCTTCTTGAGAATGGACTGGCACTTCGTGAGTGCTGTTCAGTGCAGTTTCGTTTATTTACGAAGCCATTTAACTAAAAATGCGCCACATCAGAGAAGATGATCGTTGAGTGAAGAAATTGTAAATAGACGCAACCATATACAGTTTACCGGATCCGAGATGTAGATGGCGCGTCAAGTCTTATGTGATTCTTTTGGCACTCGATGCGCCATCTACATCTCGGATCCTACAAATTGTGTATGATTGCGTCTCTTTACTATTCCTTCACTCCAACTTCCTTAATGCAAGCATTCTGTTTTAATCAAGTGCAGTTTTGGTGCAAATTTACAAATATACTGTAAGGGCTTCCTGCAAATCTGACAAAGCCTTATCAGTTTTAAAGCCTATACTATAAAAAATTGAAAGCAAGTTAAAATATTGAATTTACATTTTTTCGCCCATCATAGCTATTGTCAACTCCATCCTTGCTATTTAACGTTGTATCTTCCGTTTTTCCCCCGCTACACGAACGTTTCATCATAATACACTTGTCAGACAAGCAAATACCTTTCAACACAGGCAGGTGTGTCGTCTATTACACGCCCTCGTACAATACCAGAGAACTCCTCTTGTTTCAATTACATTTTGGAGAGACGACGATCCGAATTCGAACACCTGCATCTAATTCGGACGGTCGAGCACTTGCCTCTCAACCCATATAGTCTGACGGTTATTAACGCTGTCATGGCACGTTACACACGCAAACGTGTTACCGTTACAAACGCAGGTACATATCTATGTATATATACGCAGTTAGATACATTGTTCCACGTTACCTACCCTAGCAATGATAAAACGATTACTGGCAATAATTCGCACGCCGTCCGGGGTTTTGTCCGATGTCCACATCTCCGTGTCTAATTCCGTTAATATCGTGTTTAATGGGAACGGTTCAGGACGGGGTATTAGTCGCTTTGTAGCAGTACGGATCTAATGCCCGTCCGTTCAGGTACCTGGCCGACGACTGGACGCACCTGCGATGGTATTAAATTCTTTTGGCACCGGATTTGCGTATATGTAGCTGTACGTGTAAGCGGATAAGGGTTAAAGTATTCACTCGAGCGATTATTTCGTTTAGAGCCTTAGAATTTGACGTGTTACGTTAGAGTATCTGTGGTTCAGTTTTGTGCATATTGTTTATTTTTAACCATCCAGTTGCCAAATAAGTTACAAAATAGAAGTCTTAATTTAAATGCGTTATAAACAGTATTTTAGTAAAGAATCTTAATAATTTGTCGCATTTCTGTAAGATTTTAATACAGTTGCAATACTTTTTTCAGTGCGTAAAAAACGTCTCAGAAACGTAAACATGCATAAAAATTTAATAGATCTAGGATAAGTATCTATAAAAACTGTTGTAAAATAATAAAAACAAATACCTAAAGATTTAAATTAACTGACACATAATGCAAAAAACACGAAAGTAATGGTAAATCATAGAGATGTTTACTCCCTTTGAGCATAGCTGTTGAAATTTCGATTTTTCACGATTTTCGGTAAGGGACCGACAATGCCCGAGGCCGATTCCCGCGCGCCGGCGAGAAGGGTCCGATTATGTAATATTACCGGCGATCAGCAGGTAGTCGTGCATCGAACATCAAAACAACGAAACCTTGAACGACGACCAATTTAGTGTGAAATAAGTCCAAAGGGGATCGAAGAAATGGTAAAACATTAACATTATAATTAATGTAATAACCATTATTCGGAAGACGTCGGTTACCAGGTATGTAAATTATTATTGACGGATATCTAAAGCATATAAGAATTTTGTGTTTTCTTCGATTGTTTTAGTGTTACAACGGTAAATAATGATGATACAGCATGTGTAATTTCTAATTAAGAAAAATGAATATACAGGGAATTAACGGAGAGTGGTGCAGTATAGGGGGTCCGCTGAGGTGGGTCGTAATGGGGCTCAAACCAATGACTGCTTAAGTGGGAGGGGTTTAGCGGGTCTTCTGAAGAGGGTCGTAATCCGTTATCAAATCAAAGACTGCGAGAGTTTTCTTACAAGTGAGAGGCAGGAATTAAAAAAAGGAATATACAAGGTGTACCGACGATCCCAAACCACAGGTGTGTACGTGGGTTAGTGGAGGGTGGTGCGGTTTAGCCGGTCCGCTGCTTTGGGACGTAGGGATTAAAGATTAAAAATTGTGTTTCCTTACACACTAACTATCCTCCCATCTTCACATTAGCACCCCCGTTACGCATGTGATTCCCAGAGCATATTAGTTGCACCCGATTAATCGAAGACGATAGTGCATACGCGAAAAGTTTTCAACCTCCTATACGAGCGGGGGAGGGATGAGGACAAAGAAAAACGTCATTACTCCATTCAATTCCCCTATAGGGACTCTTTCCCCCCATTCCACGGACGAGTAATGCAAACGGCGCGCCTCCGCAATATTTGTTTCATGTCCCGAAAAGATAACGCGCGCTTCTTGGTACACGTCCGCCATCATGGGGGATCGGGGAGCCAGATGCGAGGGGGGAAGACAAGCGAGCGGAACCGAGCACGGAAAGGAGCACACGTGATTATAGCCGGCGCGGAAGTTAAGCTCTAGTTGGTGAAGTTTTATCGGATAAAGTTAAATGAGGTGGCAGTGGCGGAAGCGAAATGCTAGAGTTATCCCACCAATGCTCCTCCGCCTCCCTCTATTAGACACGTCAGAGAGGATTCGCTCTGACCGGAACGATGGTATCGTTAAATTCTTTCCACGTTAGAAGGAAGTACGTCCTTGAAGGACTACGAAGAGAAACATTGTTGCCCAATATCTACATAAAATTTCATTTAATTTTAGTAATCTACACAATTTATTGTGTCGAATGGACATTTTAATGGATCAACAATTCTATGAGGACATGTCGTATATAACAACGCTATTAAAATCAATCAATCAATCATTATTGCCTGTGCATATGTCGCGCAGTTACAATGTATCGGCATAATAGTCTATAGGATACGAGACAGTTGTAACATGTATTCACGACCGGCCCTAATTATACTGCAATACCTACCCACAATTGACCATGTGACGTACGGTCCAGGCGATATTGCGCGGCCAATTTACGACAATTGAAAATGCTAATGCCCAAAACAATGTAGGGTTTGGTTTATCGGAAAAAAATTACAGGACAGGTTGATCTTTTTTCGTGTAGATATGTGTTCAAAATTGATAATCAAAATGGGTCAGCACGGATTTATTATTCAATATTTTATACAATGGGAAAAGTATGTTTAATTTTAAGAACACATTTGCTGTATTAAACTATTAAGCCTATTCTAGGCAGGGATTCACAAAAAAAAAGTTCAGGGGGGCGGGTGGTCGTGTGTGGTGTGCCGCAGGGCTCGGTGCTGGGACCAACGTTGTTTTTCAAATTTATTAATGACCTGGCGCATGTGGCCCGGCGATCACACACGGTTCTCTTCGCCGACGATACGTCTCTTACGTGGCACGCTTCGAATCATCACGCCTTAGAAAAAATGATGAACGCCGACATTTCCAGGATTTGTGAGTGGTTTAATGCTAACGAAATTGCCCTTAACACTAGCAAAACCAAATTTTTACTATATAAACAACAAACTAGCCTTAATATTGTTATTAACGACAGTCTTCTATCCACTTCTACTGATGTTAGATTTTTGGGTGTAACTGTGGACACCGGCTTGAGGTGGTCCGAGCATGTTCAACTGTTGTCGAAGGGTTTGTCATCAGCCTGCTATGCTCTAAGAATTATTCGGCAAAATCTTGGTGAGCATACTGCGAGAAGGGTTTACTCTGCACTATTTGAGTCTCGCATGAGGTATTGTGTTTCGTGTTGGGGTTTCACCACTACAACGAATTTATTTGAAATCTTTAAATTACAAGAGAGAGCTGTGCGGGTGGTTAGCGGAGTGGACAACGGAGTCCACTGTCGTCCCTTGTTTCTTTCCCAAAATATTTTAACTTTATACTCATTAATTATCTATGAGTCAGTGAGTATGGTGTATAAATATAGAAGCAGGTATACTTGTCGAACGGACATTCTTACAACACCCGTAACTGCAATAGTATTAATCTGCCGAAAACTGACTCATCTTTCTGTAGAAATTCTCTGTACTTCATGGGCTTCTCCTTTTTAACAAAAACTGCCTTCATCTGTATTAAGTTCTCCTAATTTAACCATATTTCGACGCAAATTGAAGGCAATTAGTAATATTGCCACCAGGTCTACCCGGTTCACTCGCCAACCCCACCCAATACGGACCCCAAGCCAATACCACCCAATACGGACCCCAAGCCAATACCACGCAATACGGACCCCAAGCCAATACCACCCAATACGGACCCCAAGCCAATCCCACCCAATACGGACCCCAAGTCTATCCCACCCAATACGGACCCCAAGTCTATCCCACCCAATACGGACCCCAAGTCTATCCCACCCAATACGGACCCCAAGTCTATCCCACCCAACAACCTTTTTATTCTTTTGACGAATTTATTAATTTTAAATTTTGACCTGTCTCCTCGTTGTGAACGTGTTTATTGACTCCTTTTTATGTATTGTATTTAGTATTGTGTTTGTTTATTGTATCTTTATCTGTCAGACAACATTTATTTGTTTATTGGCATTATTAAATTTATAAAATCTATCTATAAATCTAATCTTATTCAATGAGATCTCCGTCAAGTTTTAGGCTCGATTCGCACTGTGATGCCGTTCACGGATTAATCTCGCTACGGTCAAAAATTCTTAAACAAGAAAGAATCAAAGAATTCACACTATCGGATCGGAACTAGAGCGATACGATAGTGAGAATTCTCTGAGTTTTTAAGAAACTAATACTGTAGACAATTTTACAATTTCATATAAATCGTACGGTAAAAGCCATTGATTGGTAATTGGTAGACTTCACCGTTGTAAGCAGTGTTATAAAAATTCCTGGTTAAGGTTCGGAGTAATAAAATTACTGTATATCCCATTGGATACTTCTCAACTATCAATAATAGAGATCGCTTATAACAGATTTTCTATTTTATTGAGATAACTTCCGTGACATGAAGTTTATACACTATTGTAGACGGAAATATCCTCTTAGGAACACCTAAATTTCTCTCTAAAATCCGTGCCGATAAATCAACAGAAATCTTAAGGATTAACACCCCCACCCTCTATTTTAAAAGAGCTATAGATCAACGGCTTACGGATGCTTGCTTATATATTATAGCTCCTTGCCAACACCACGATACCTGCTAGCTCCCGATAATAATAAAACCATAATTGGAATTTATGCCCAATAAAAAATTATTTATTCTGACGTTTTCGGAATTAAAGCGCCACCCCGCTTCGCGAGCGGCAAAAAAAAACTTCCGCGGTACCGAATCGATAAATATCAATTTGAACTTTACGGCTTTAAAATCTGAAACCTTCCTTGGAATTTACGATCTGCGGGACGGCTCTTCCACCCTTCAGCAAGCACAATTACTATTATCCGGTGCGAAAAGATGGACTCGAGTGGGACCCGGGTGTGCTATAAATTCCTCTTAGATTCTTTTTAAAGAAATTAAGAATTTGCGATCGACAGTAACTGGCAAGTTCGTAAACTACTGCTGACAAGACAAGTTAGGAACAACTTGGAACGTCTAGGAAATTGACCCAGTCGCCGGTATTGAAGTTAACCCCCTGTAGTGCAGGAGTAAGTCGGTTGCCCGGGGCACATCAAAAGACTCATTAAACCGTTTTAATTTCCTCGATGTTTATATGCGATGAGCGCAGATGCAAGTGATATTTAAAATAAGCAAGATGACGAAGTTTCTAGGGGATGAAATTGGATAAGTTCGAGTCGTATTGCGTTCTATGGAGGAGGGGGTGACCCTTTTTGATGTTCTATGAGAATTTTAATAAAGAAAAGGTAGGAAGTTTTAAGTTTGATTAACTGTCTCTCCAGATATTGAGAGAATTTGAAGAAGTGATGACCTGGCTATGTTAAACTACCTTGTATCTCTAATGACATATATTTCAGCAATTCATTGTACTTAAATGGTCTTCTTATAACATGTCATAGCAAAATATAACTATTTGTTTGAACGAAAATGTGGCCCGATAGTAAGACTATTCAATGTAACAAAAACTATTCCCAACTATTAAAACACTTAATTAATCTAGCCAAAAACTTGACCTATAAAAGGACACTCACTGAGTCTTCCGATAATGCAAAAACATCCTGGGAAATTATAACATCTGAAAGTACCCTCAATGTCCAAATCCAAAACTAATGAATATGAAAGAATGCAAAAACATCCTGGAAAATTATAGCATCTAAAAGTACCTTCAATGTCCAAATCCGAAATATCCTAATGAATAACACGCGAAAATTGCTTGAAACCTCTAACGCGATTTGTAATACTTTTAATGGTTACTTAGTTAATATGCCTTGCATTTTGTGGAAGACCTTGTGAAAGTAGACATTTTATTAAGTGCTGCAGAAGATTAAATATCAGGTTCATGCGAAATAGCTCGGGATAATTAGAGCATTAGGCATACAATTCTTTTAAAGCGTTTCCATCAACAAACACTTCATTCTTATAAGGTGATGCTTCTACAGGAATTAACCGAAGACGATCCAGTACCTACGTAGAATACAGTTCTGCGAAGAATTAATGAATAAACTGAACGGAAATGAGGAAACCCTTGATTCTGTCTGTTTTTTTGATGAATTTCATGGTGAACGAAGCAGTGAATCGTCGAAACTGTGGGTACTGGTCAGCAAAGAATCCTAAGACACATCTGCAATTAATTTGTCTATCTATCTATTATATAAACATCAAGAAATCACCTGTTACCATCAATTAACCTACTCGACTCGCAACTAACACCCCCTCAAGGTCATCATTCATTCCAAATAACGGCCTACAATAAATCCCCCTTGGCATCCCCAAGACAAACGGAGGCACACATCGCAACGCGCCCCCTGTAAACTGCCGCAAATCTTCACCCTACATCCACACTCTGCCCCCCTTTTCCGAGAGAGGAGGAAGGATGCGAAATAAATGGCCCCGGCTGCCCTTATCCGAAATCAGCGCCGAATATGCGAACACCCGCTCTAGTCCGTGCGAAAGTCCCCGCCAGACAGATTTACGCAAAGACGGCGAACGTGTGATAACGCCCGTTCTCACGCTGCGTTTCCCCCGCGTCTCGTGTATCCCCCCCAAAACCCCCTTTTATCTGCTATACACGGTTTGTTTGTATAGTTTTCTTATGTGTCTACGCGTACTTCCATACCGTACTCTGCGCTGGAGACGTTGAACGGTGCTCAAGAATGGTGGGGAGAATATCTGGGCGTTTGGGGAGGGGGATCTCTATATAGTCTCAACACTAATAATATTATATATTTTTTGAAAAAAGTGTGCAAAGGTTAATTAAAACAAAACATTTAAAAGACAAAAAGAAAGGCTTATAAGGACCCTCAACAGAAAAAAAATATTAGTCAACACACAAAAGTAAAAGCAACATGCTCAAAAGAATTTACCGAGAATAACAGATAGACCATGCAAACAGGTGATTTATCTCTCTTCTCTTAGATGTCGCTGCAAGGCCTGTAGTATCCGCTAAGTAATGCTCCTGCAAGCTGTACAGGATATCAGACAAATAGTTAAATAATAAAGATTTTAAGAGGATCTTTAAATAAAATATTACGACCCTAACTCTTATAGTTTTCGTAATAATTGCGTTTTTCACAGCGGAATGAGTATGTATAAGATATAATGTAAGTAGCACTGATGAGCCTTGGTAAGGCGAAACGCGTCTGCTAATAATGACTGTTACTTATCAAATTTTATTTCATTCACTTAGCGTTAATTATAGACGTACAACGAATTTAGTGAGATTTCCATCGCTGATTCTTATACATACCTTTTCGCTGGGGTATTTTAATTTAAACGAACCACTTCAAACAATTCTTTGCCTCATGTGATTTATATAAAATTTCAAAACCTGTCAAATTGCCATATCAAGCAAAACAAATTTGTTCTTGTATATAGCTTGATTTTGGAATACTACTTTGGGAGTTTATTTTAATTTTTTGAGTTTTTGTTCATTGTTTACAAATAAAGAGAAACCCATATTCGTCCAGTTTCTTCTAATCCAATTATTCCGGTTTGTTTTAACTAAGGAATGTTTTGTTTTAAAATGCTTTATTGTGTAAAGTTTCTAAATTGTAAAAGGAAAAAAAATTCTTCCTAACCTCATAGACACGAGCAATTGGTGATACAGTGAGGACAAATAGGCGGCAGAATAAAATAATCTTTGTTTGTCAACAATGATCTAAAATATCTAAAAAAAAATTCATTAATTCTAGCGCTACAAACAGATAATGAAAATATTAAAAAAAAATTGAATCTGCCTCACGACTCTTTTAAACAACATTTCCTCATCGGTGTGGTTGCGAGTGCCCTATCTACGCCACTGAATATAACCTAACAATTTTAAATATTAAATGTGACATATGCCACAACGCCCCTGTGTCCAGAGACCAACACTATTGTCCGCAACAATTAGCAGCGTATCTCACCACAGTTACAACTTCGTTTAAGTACAGGATGAACAGTAGCGGCCCCAGTACTGATCCCTGCGGAACCCCAAACGCAACCTCCCTATGTCCAGAAACCACGCCGTCGAATTTCGTTTGTTGTGTTCTTCCTGTCAGATTATCCATGTTTATCTACGTAATATTGCGTACTTTTCGTCAGTTTTATCCACTTTACGCTGCGCAACAACAACTACGAATAAAGTAAATGTGTTTTTTTTTTATGGAATATAAAACATTACTAACATAAGTGATGTAAATAACGGATGCATAGCAAGGTCAGCAGTTTGTCCGTACACTCGCTTTGTTGCGATTCTGCATTCAATGTTTCTACCCAAGTGGACCCCTTAATAATTTAATATTCACTAAAAAAAAAATTAAGATCTAATTAGGGTCACATTGCACCGCGATCTATTGTGCCCAAAAAAATTGTAAGTCGAAGAACCTATATCAAAGAAGTTGAACTTGTCAATTTAGTTTCAACACTTTCCATTGTTATTGATCTGAAAAGTAACTACTAGTATTTTTGCGCCTAATTTACGATATAATAATCTCTATATCCTTCATAAAATAATTTAATCCCCTATGAGAAAAATTAATAGTTGAATTATTAAATCCAAGTTGCCCTTTATGGAACAGAGTTAGTTAAAGAAAGGCCCTCCATACTGTTTGGAACATGCAGATACTTCAATATAAGTTTTATACTGGTTTCACTGCGACTATTTCCCCAACTGCACACAAAGTGAAATTTCCTCGCTATTCTGTGCGCCAAACAAACGCACTTCAACGGATGCCATCCTTGTCTTTCCACATTGTCTCTCCAAACACTTTGTGCCGTCCTGGTACGATCGGATCGAAACAAATTCCCGGAAAGCGAGGACAAAATCATCGGAGAGCACGACTCGACAGGAAAAATCATATTTCCCGATGTTCACATCATATACATACCGCCAACGTCCATTATTGCATGGTCCGGCTTCGGTTCTGGTTGGGATTTCAGTCTTCATTAGTAAACATGCAAGCTCTCCGCTGTTCTGCGGCAGAGAGCCCGAGGGTTCGGTATTATATTCGTCGAGTTTTCCGGAAAGCGCAAGGGAAACCCAAAGGCGCTACGCGTGGTTTTGTCCGGTAACAAGAGAAACGAAATGTGGAGAGCATTGGGTGGATATCTGACGGGGTGAAGACGAAGGGAGCGGGCAATTACAATTTTAGAATCTTCAGCAATTACGGGCTGGTGGTTTATGGTCGGTAGGGTAAGGACCGCTTCTGATAGTATTAAAATTATATCTAAACTGGACTTGAAATAGCCACATGTTGAGGGCGCAATCCCTCTATCGTTGCTTGGGGATATTTGTCTTTAAGCTCACGAGTTTTAGCCGCTAGAAATCAAGGTATAAAAATATCGATCGCCGCGCCGTTAGGAACGGGAAAATACGTAACTAATTACATAATAACTCAACTAATCACGTAACCTCTCAGAGCAACATTTCCTTCGTGATGAACATTTTTAACGTAGGATATTTACAACACTGCATTAGTAATAATCACATCATAGAAAGTGTGTTTTTTACAGCTTTATCTAGTTGCAAGGTCACAGAAATATCTTATTGCTCTTTCTTGTAGGATGAAGATTCTCTTGGATGCAGTTGTCATTAAGCATACCTTAATTTATTGGTCAATTCCTTCGAGTTTGATGCGTGTACTGGCGGTGAGGCGTCACCCGCCTACAGGCATTCCCGGGCTTTACTAAAATTAGACGAGAGATCGTTGACATAGAAGATAAATAACACAGGACCCAATATTGACCCTTGCGGAACCCCCGGGGGTAATGCTCATAAGCTCGGATAAACTGTTGCTCCATTCAGTTAATTGTTTTTTATGAGTGAGATATGATTTTAAATACTTCTTAATATTCCAGCTTATGGATTAGTATGCGAGTCACACGTGTTCGATAAGTCCAGTAAATTAAGTCTCACATGCTTGCCCTCATCGAACGCCTTATATATTATTAGAAAACTCAAAACAAAACACGCGCGTACACCGTAATAATCTTTAATTAACAGAAATTACATTAACAATAAAATGAATTATCAACCGATCGACGCTAGGCGTAAGGAACGATTGTCGTGCAGTTCACCCTCGACAGGCAGGTAAAAAGTGGCGAATCATGCATTGTGCAATGCTTTGTTCCTAACAATATCTTGTAATAAATAAACCACTAGGAGTAGAGTGCCATTTTCTCTGTCCACGTGGTTCAATTCTGAAGAACCCATTGTGTTCTGCATAATGATTCGCCCAAATACTTTTGGCATTTTTTTTTTTTTGGCTTTCATGGGCAGCTTTAACCCCGTAAGGCAACTCGGCCTTAAGACCTATTGTGCTCCCATGATGTCTTAACCCTCTCGACCAGGTTGTACTCGAACAAACAGGTCCGCAAGTTGGTCGAGAGTTAATTTGCTTATACTAGGTTCGTCCAAACGAGCGACCCCTAGACAGCTCCGTCTCTCCCTGTCCACTGCCGGGCAGTCGGCAAGGAGGTGCACGGGAGTTTCTTCTGCTCTCCCACAGTTTCTACACAGGGGAGAGTCCACTCGCCCCATACTTTTGGCATTGCTGGTAGATGACTTATCGGTCTATAATTCGAGTAGTAGTTCACATCACCTTTCTTGTATATAGGCAAATCTTTTGCAATTTGGAGTAAACCAGGAAACA
This sequence comes from Cetonia aurata, assembly GCA_949128085.1. Lineage (NCBI taxonomy): Eukaryota > Metazoa > Arthropoda > Insecta > Coleoptera > Scarabaeidae > Cetonia > Cetonia aurata. The sequence continues at coordinate 38,329,127 of OX421886.1, read as the reverse complement.
CTCCTTCTTCAATACTGTTGTTCAATAAAATCTTTATATATTTCCTTCAATAAATTTGTCAAGATGTTATATATGTAAGTCGGTGGAATGCTTGACCTTCAGATTCTTTAAAGTGTGCCCAATTTCATTGGGAGTGATTGGTTTAAGATAAAATGATTGCGTGCTATTTATTTCATGTTCTTATAGTAAAATTTTAGATTATCATTATTATAAATACCTGCGACAATCTCTTCACCAACTGTACGAAAGTATTTAATTATGGTTTACGTCGAAAGAGAAATCTTTTGCGGATTATCAGTTCTAGGTGCTTTAATTTCTCTGTTTATGACATTCCAGACAGCTTTTTCTTTGTTGCTAGATTTTGTCGTTCCTTTCTCTATATTCGGCAATGCTCCATAAATATTTCGCTTTTAGATTACGATACATATGATAATATTAAGAAAAAACAAGTAGTATATCGGTCGTTCGGAATTAATGAAGGAATTAAACCTAGATTTGTGGTCGAGATGTGGGGTTGTCCACGTGTTTTATCTTATGACTAGTGCAATGATTAAGTTCAGTATAAAATTGCTTGCTGTCTCGTTTCAACTCATTATACGATACTAAGAAGAAGCTTTACGAAATAAAAGCGAAATATTGGATTCATATAAAGAAGAGTTACATTTTTTCTCCTGGTCGTCTAACCACTATCGGTTTTTTTTTGGAACTTCTTCATATAACATTCATTATCGTCTGTTACCTTGACAATAGTTACTAATACATCTAATTTATTTCCAATTTCCCTAACTATTTCGTTCATAACAGCTTTTCTTTGCGTATTTTCTCTTACTTATGCCTTTTTTTCAGGAAAACTTCGCTGGTTAGTTTTGTTAAATCACTTCTTTCAACGGCATTTTATTTTGTTATTGTACGTTATTACTTCTTAATACTAGGGACTAGAGTAGGGACTCGCATTAATATAATTCAGTTTCTCATATGTTAAAAAGTGCTCGGTAAAGCAGACTATGTTAAAGTAGCTGCATATCCATAAACAAAGTAAACATTTTGGAATCAGAAAGTTGCAAAACCCGTCAGCATCGTCAACCCTGGCACCTCCTCCTCCCGCACCCGGCGATCCGATCCAGCGCTTCGCGCGACACGTAAAATTGTTTTTACGACGTATAATCCCCGATATTACTGCGTTCGACGCTCCGTAGAAACCGTATAGCCATAAAACTTGGCGCACATGAAATCTCGACGTCAACTGCCGTGCGCGCGCTAGAGCTTACAAAGACGAATGCCGTCCGACCGTTAACCAGGTCGAACAGGGTGGCGCTTGCAGTCGTAAAATCGCGTTGACCGAAAAAAAGAGGATTTCCGATAAACAATGAGCTCTAACTCGTACTCGGACGGTATATGACCGGTTTTTTTTCCGCATATTTTAGGATCGTAGCATCCTTTTATGGGCTCATAGCGAGTGAACCAACGATAGTGCTTGAAACATAAGAGAATTTATGATTTAGGTGAATTCGTTTAAATACACCCTGTATATATGTACATACAGGACGTTATTACAATATACTATAGGAAGCAAAAGAGGAGTTACGACTTAAAAAGTGCGATAAGTGACATTTGACGTATTTGCTACCGTATTGAAATATGCGACAAAATTTAAACTCTTAATTTTCTTTACGCTACTGACACGTATTTTAAGGAATTTCATCCAGCGACTCTGCTAATTTCGTTTCTACCTTCCTAAAATAGATACGGCGAACTTCTAAACCTCCTGAAGTGCCCATATCGTTACGTAAACTCCCTCCTTAGTAAAATACACAAAAGACGAACCCTGTCGAGTAAACAAAGCTATAAAGTGGGGTGGGTGGACGTCTCCAACTTTCCCTCCCCACGAAATTCGAATGGTAGTAAACGACAAAACTTTAAAGGAAATAGGTAGCAAGAACGTTACGTGCACATAATCTGTTTATGCAAACCGTGTGTCCCTCCTCCTGCCATGATAGATGGCAAGATTTAGATATTTATTCCATTTGAGGTGTAAGAATGTTTAATTTAAATTTATATTTTATATATACTCCATAAATATACATGAGAGGTATTACATCCAGATGGAATCATTTCCTCAACTTGATTTCTTGGCAATATGGTAGTTTTACATTAACCATGAAACGATAACATTTGCAAGAAATTTTATTAACACGTAATTCAAAAAAAAATAATAATATGTTTGGCGACCCTGTAGCTGAGTACACTCCTGTACACCTCTAGGCATCGACAGAATGATATAGTAGATGTCTGCTTGTGGCACCTCGTTCCAAACAAGTTGAACTTCGTCGATTAACTGTGCTAGAGTCTGTGGAGGATGGTGCAAAGTGGACAGTCCCCTCCTTAACATATCCCACATATGTTCGATGGGATTTAAGTCCGGTAAACCATGGCAAAACATCTTGGAAAAGGTCCATAGTTCGAGGAGCAATATATGGACGTGCATTGTCTTGCTGAAAAAGAACGTGTGGACGGTCATCTAGATGAGGCAGTAAAGTAGTTTGTAGGACATTATCAACATCACGCGTAACTGTCATACTGTTTTCAATGAAGACAAGCGGTGATCGGCCACCATGGGCAAAAGTCCCCCAAACCATGACACCAACAGTCTTGTATACATGCCTCTCAATAGGAAACTCAAAGTGACGTCGCTCTGCGCAACGGCGTGTTACACTTCTACGGCCATCGTGCGTACTTAGACAAAATCGCGATTCGTCGCTGAAGACGACATTATGACATTCTACCTCCTAATCCTGCCGTTCTCTGCACCAGACGTTGACGACAGACGTCCGCAGTCAAAGGAAGCACTAATCGTGGACGGCATTATAACAGGTCCACCTTCTCCAAACGATTGGTCAGCAATTTGACGGGTAGTGGCAAAACGGTCGCGTAGAGCTAGTTGTCTACAATTAACACGGCGGCCAATTTCGCGAAAGGACAAACCAACATCTCGATAGGCAACAATTCTACCCCTGTCAAAGTCGCTAACATGGTGATAATTTTGACGGCTTCGAACTCAATAACTATAAATATCAGTACTAATCCGTTCTCATAGACCAGCATCTTTACAAAAAAGATCTTTCGCACCAAATTGGATTACATGTAAATAAAATTTCTTGCAAATGATGTAAGACTAACACGTTGTCATAAAATAAAGTTGAAGAAATTAATCGTTCTGGGTGTAACACTTTTAATTGACGGAGTATATATAAAATTTAAGGTTGTACCAGTATATTTGTACGTTCAAAATTATTTATTTTTATTTTCGCTATTGAAGTATATACTCCAAATTGATAATACCTATGAAATATTAAACTCCGACTATTATGTTCCAAACAGCAAGCAATCTTTTTTACTGCGAACCCAGCAGGTATTCGTATGACGTGTCGAATACAGGAGCTATAACGAACACCCGGGTCACTTGCATTCCGGCGTACACAGGATCCACATGTCATTTTCGACGCGTTAGCCGGAATGCACAAAGGACCATTCAATCGAAACTATGCCTGGCGCACGCCTTTGTCAAGAGCATTTACACACTAAAGTGCTATAAGTTTCATAATCATTCCACATCGTCGTGTGTAGTAGCTCTGACATATTGGAAAGGGCTTTGTGAAGGATTTCGGAATTTGCTGGTTTCCTGCTTTCTAAATTTCCCCCAATTTCCAACTATACCAATATTTTGGAGCATATAGTTGAAAATGTTACACCTCCAGCGAATTGTGGAGAATGAATTGTCTTTCGGGCACGGACGAACAAAAGCTGTTGTAAGGAGAGGGGTGGGGGAAATAAAGGGCGATGGAAATTTTAGCTCTCCAGTCACCGATATGCGCAAAGCGCCCACACATCTGTTGCACCGTGTAAGTAATGGCTTTATAAAATTTTATCCTTCTGTGGGGAACTACGCTACCACTACGGCACTATGGATGTTATTAGGAATTGGGGAGCTTCTGCCAGTAATTCAGTCCGAATCCTACATCATGAGCTTTAGTTACGGTCGTCTCTCGCATTAGAGACTCGCTTTATTAAAGCTAAATTGAAAGCACTTGGACAACTTCCGAAAATGCCGGCAGTTTTAGAAGACGCGTACCTAATGAAATTGCTGTAGAAAATCTGCGGGAATATTTTATTAGAAAATGCATTGGTAATGATTCGATATCATGCAATTTAATCAATTTGTTGCAGGACATAAACCCGGGTTGAAGGGGTTTTGGTGGTGTAGCCAGGCAGGGGGGGGGGGGCACAGGTAGACAGTGCGAGCATATGTTTCTAATTAATGGAAATTAATAATATAGAAAATTAAATATGTACATACACATGTGGCTGGGTAGTTTCTATTATTGTTGGTATTCGCTTTGTTTTCCTGCACAGGCAAACAGGTTTCGCATTCGCCTTTTTTTCATTCGATTGAAATCGGCTATGGACCGATATATTGGATCTAGTATGACCGCAAATCACGGGCTGTATATATGTATATGCCTAAATGGAATATCTGAATTAATATTCTCTGTATATTTGTATTTAGTTTGAATAGGGGCGCGCTATACTTCAGCCCGGGTTACTAACTAATAATGCCGGCTAATTAAATTGCAATGACACGATCGGATATTTTGGTGAGAGTTACATATGTTATACATATTAAATTTCCAATTCATTAATTTCGTAAATAGGGAAAAAAAATGAAGGTGATTATAATGTCCAGTTAGTTTGTTTATTTATATTTTTGTTTAAGTATATTTTTCCTCTGACTGTTTAATTATCTATCCGAATTTATTTCTAACACGAAAAAGTTTTAGAAGTAGACATCGGGAATGCTAATTATCCCTTATAGGGAATAATTAGAGAATTATACAGCGTCTGTCAAAAAGTATGCAAATCATTCATCAGTTTGTATTGAAATTTTTAAGAAGTTCAAATGTCATCCCTTTAAAATTACGCTTTTACACGAATTGTGTTTCTACTAGCGTAAGTCTTTATAGTGGTGTACCACAGGGATCCATTCTCGGCCCAATTTTATTTTGCTTATATACGAGTCAACTATCTACTCGCGTTTCTTGCTCTAATGTCCAGATGTACGACACTCAAATTTATAAGAGTTTTTATGCCAGAGTTATTGATGAGGGTGTGGATTTTATTAATAATGACCTAAAACAGATTTCTGACTTCGCATCGAAGCATATGCTTAAAATCCTGCTAAATCTGTTATGCCTTACTATTCGGTGCTCCCATCGAATTGTGGACAGCAGTAGGTCTGCTGTTACATTAAAGATTGTTGACTCTAACTTTGTTGCTGTCAAATTCTGCTAGGAACCTGAGAATGGTTATGGATAACACCTTTCGTTTTAAAACGCACATCTCTGGTGTTCTTCTTAAGGGGCTTTTGGTTGTGCGGGCAAAAACCGGCATGTGTGAGGCCTTCGTACTTTCTCCTTTTCATTTTACTTCGCAGATATATACTTGCTATATACCTACGATTTTAATCCGTCAATATTTTTTTGGCCACAACCTTTTTAGTAATGATTAAGGATGTGATTCTTTTAAAGGCTTATTTTTCCTTGCAACACCGTTAAAACTTTATTACATTCATTATTGATTTTGATCATGGCCGAAAGAAAATTATTACACCAAACGAAAGCTCACAAACTTAAAGAAATATAAAATAGGTTTCATTCACCCTGCATTTATCCAACATCTTGCATACATCAAATTGTTTCCTATCCACAAATTTCATTCTATTATTATTGATGGATCTTCCACATCATGAATTCCATTTAGATTGAAGTCAAATTTGTATATACATATCAGACAAGTATCTGTGTCATTACAATTTCATCAAACAAGTATCCATGCAAATCTCTTATAGACTAAGCTGCCTTCTTAATATCGAACAGGAAGTTAAGGCTACTGCTGCAGCCTCTTATCCTCCTTTTGGTCGTTCCAACACTTGAAATCTCCCACAATTCTACAATCCAATATCTTTCTGTCCGATCGACTGGTCATATCAATGCTACAGTAATCTATGAGCATCGCTGATGAATAGCACCACCTGTCGGAATTCTAAAAAAAAACAGGTCGACTAGAATAAAGCTTTAACAATTCCAATCTCGTAAAATCCCCGTGCATCTCCAACCTTTTAGCGTAATCAAATATTATCTCACGATACTAGCTGTGTGCGATTACTTCACTGCTCGTAGTTAAACAGAGTGACGTACACCTAATTTTCCGCTGTACGGACTTATCAATTTATCAGTCTGGCAAACTTCTTCAGCGTTCGCCGTCGACAATGTATTGCGCCAGGACGCAACACCCGATACAAATAGTGGGAGCGTCTCGGCGCATTTGTATTCGTTGCCCAGCTATAGCGTCCGATTCGTCTTTCGAACATCAAGTGTTTACGCTCAGAATCCGCACGGAGGGATCTGACTAGCGGTGGTCGGCCGATCTTCCGTTATACGGGTCATCGAGTTTAAGCTACGAGAATGCCCGCTAGATGTCGTCATCTGGCGGAAGAATAGCCCGAGCTGGTGGCCTGACTGGGGTGGATCGGATGAATGTAATTGAAAGGCTAGCGGGCAAGCGGATGGAGAAGGAAACGCTCGGAGGGAGAAGGGAGAGGACAATTGTTCCACATGAATATTGAAATGGAATTCATATTCTGTACAAATATTGTATTGCTGTATATGTAGGGAAAATTATATTTATTTTACGAGATATGAGTTGTCATGTTTGATCTTTCACGTATGCCAGGAGTGCCAAATTACTCAGGAATGATGGTGTAGGTTTTAGACGAGCGTTGGGAACTATAAATCGAGAGTTATTGTTGAAGAAACTGTGAAATGTGATAAAATAATTACAACCGCACATGAGAGCAACAGAGAAACAAATCGTTATACACAGGGAATCGAACTATGTTGTAACGAACTACGGTGTACCACAAGAGACAATCTTAGGACCATTACTATTTAATTTGTACTTTGATGATATGAATAAGAAAATTAACAAATCTGAAATAATTAAATATGTGCACTCACGGACACCTAAAATGTCCGGTCTAATGCATAGTCTAAACGCAGCGAGCTGTTCGGGTGCGTTCGGAAGTTTATCAGCACCCGCGCCTTCCCCTTGCCTTGCTACTATTCCGTTCTTCTGTGCATTACCCATATTTATGTATTATATTTGCTTCGTAGCAGTTTAGAAAGATATGCGGGTGAAGTTCATTACGCTATTTCGCAGACAACTTTAGCACAATTTATACTTTTTCCTTGTTTTAATATAACAAAAATCCCAAAAGAAAGGTGAAAAATCCCTTACCACAAAATTATAAAGTGCGAATTTTAATGTTGAGTTTGTGATCGCAAATTTCAACGACGTTTCTATGAAAACGACACCAGTCTTCGTGTTCGTAATTATTTAGGTTTTTGGTTAAACGTAAATGCAAATTACATAAATCAAGTTCTAACCTACTTCGTTTACTGTACTGATATTTAATTTCCGAATTCAGCCATTTGGTTTTCGCGTGAAAAATTACTTGGTTACTACTTTTACAATTCGATGATACATCAACTTTTATGAATTTAGGAAAAACTTTACTTCGTTTGCACCGTTTCAAGAAATTAATATCAGCTTTCAACAATAAAATTATACTCCTTAGACTGTGGAACCTGTTGTACTCCGTAGACCGGGAAGTCATGATATCCTGTGATGGGTGGAGACTGTGGCTTGAAAACTGCGCTTACACTGTGGCTTAGACCGGACATTTTGGGTGTCCCTGAGTATACGTTAGCGTAACGTAGATGGTATGGTAAACATTGTTAATGAAGAATTATCTCTACTGTGTAAACACTTATGTTCTAACAGCGATATGTTAAATAATGATAATTATTAAATAAGACAATGATCGTCGTTTCAAAACGGCAAATCTAAAGATAAATCAAATAAAAAACGACGAATTCTGAGATTATTAGTTATGCCGAGCGTATCAAAACCTATTATTTTTAGTCATAAACATTTTATAATCGCTTCCCTGCGTAAAGATTTCACTCTGATGTTTATGACAAAACATTTAGCAAGTTCCTACTCTGCAACAACTACACGATCGAGCACGTATGATCACGAACCCTGGAACAACGTCCTACATTGCAGTCACGCGTAAAATTTCCGTTACAGATACTCTAACAAACCGGTTATAATGAATTTCTGCTCTAATTGGGAGGGCTCGCTATACTCGAACGAAGCGCGTTGACAAGGTAACGAAGCTCAGCTCCGGGTAGTTGGTTACGTATATTGTATGCCCCCGCGACATCATCGTCTGGGAGATCGAGGCCTCTCCCCCGACGTTTCCCGGTAGTCGTGTGTCGCCTTCCGCTAATAACCGACCGACTACGGCGTATTTGCGCCGGGAATAATACAATAAAAGCAACACCTACCGGTAGAGGACGATACCGGTACCTTTTCCGGTAATAAAATGCATGCGACGAGATTCGCTACGGTGTTAAAAGTCAACGAATCGTTAAACAGAGCAAATAAGACGTCCTTTCACGGCGTGGCGAGGCGAGTCAGAGCGAGATGGAAGCCCGCGGCGGGATAGAGAAGTTCATTTCGTTAAAAGGACGCATACCGGAGTCTATATAGTAGACTCGCTGGCAGCTTGTCTACCGCCATACGGCGTGCATATTTCCCGTTGTCTGCCGGAGTTAATATGGAAGGTTAAATTTACGCTTGATAAACACAACGGTCTTCTCTATATGCGTGTGAGTTGTAACCTGTCGCTCTTGAAAGGTATGACGGCAATTCTGAGAGTTGGCTCTCCTTATTTCCGCTATCAGGAATGGTAAGACTATTTCATCATAGAAAATCATCCATCTAAAAATAGCGTTTTGTGCGTGGATTAAAACTCCTATCGATACTTATCGAGGATTTCTTGTCTCTGTTCAAGAAATTATTATTTATAGAGCAACTTACTTCGGTTTCTTTTGATACTGGAAAAATGTTCCTACCCAAACCACTGACTGTGACTACAATATCTGGTTTTATATCGTATCTTTTAGATTCAATCAGGAGACGTATGATGATGCAATCAGGTCGCGCCAAAGATGTTGGTTCAAGATACTTAAGAATGAAAGACCTACTGCATTTTTCAAAGGAGCGTTCTCCAACATCCTGTAGCCGCATTAATACTTGTATTCTATGACATGATTAAAAATTACTCAGTTGAGAAACAACACTCTGACGGGCCAAATAAGTAGTGACGAGGGCCTATAATTTCAACTGTTTCTTTATATTTATATTTATTTTCTGATCACTAAAGACATGATTTCTGTTCCACGACGCAATATTTCGTATGTCTCTATATTTCTTACTTCGCTGTGTATTCCAACTCTAGTCTCGTTCTCGGTTTTTGATCCGTCAGTAAACCAGATTAATCCACCCAGTTTGTCTCTGTAGTTAGATTGATTCCAGTTTATTCGATATGTAATTTCCACCTCGAAACTTAAATAGTTAATAACAGTAAATATTATTGTGATGCAATCCTGCTTATCTGCGACTTTTCTACGGTATTTCTTACAATCTAAGATACCCTTTTTTCGCCTCCTTCATTATCACAAATGGAGAAATGGGAAGTCTACACACTAAAAAATATTTGCAATTCCTACGGAAAATTCCAGTAATGTATAGGATAAATTTACCAAAAATTAGAAAATATACCTAAAGTTTTCTAGTAAATTTCCCAATTTCTGGTAATTTTACCTTATACGTTACTGGAATTTTCCGTAGAAATTGCATATATTTTTTAGTGTGTAGGAGGCATTCCACTGCTGCCATAGGATTGGTCCTTATTGATGGCGTGATCCCCAACCATATAAACTTCTGTAATTGTTTGCTCCTACATCTTCGTCCAGCATACCAGAGATGCTTGGGTCTGGCACCTATGATGAATGTCCAATACAGCATATTTGATCTTAGCCCCCATGTTTTTCCAGAAGTATTGTCTCCGCCCTGGTTTTAATCCTTCGAAGTTGTTGATTCCAAGTCAAGAATGCCCCCTAAATATTTCATTCCTCGGATAGCTGTACTTCTTCAATTCCTTCGCTTTGGCGGTTTTAGACCACCTTCTCCTGAATGCTATTTTGATGGTTTCAGAAGGACTCCTCGGTCAATTTTTGTACCACGTATAGAGCGTTCTGCATTTTGTCCTGCGCTATGATGTTGAATTTACCTTTGGTCAGAATGACAATATGATCTGTGTGTCCTTCATTGTCCAATTTTATTAGTAGCTCCTCCACGACCAGGTTCAAGAGCAGAGGGGACAACACTCTTTCACTTTTCGACCCGAGCCATCAGTATTTCCTCCATGATGGTCGTGTAAACCGATCTACAAACAACATAATTTTCTATAAGCAACGATATTACTTGATACGTTATAAATTTGATAAATCCTCATACAGAAATTTTATTCTTTCATTTATGGAAACGAATATATGTACATGACCGAATCGATTTTACCTTCAGGCGTCCGTATCGAAAACTTTGATATCCTTGTATTTACAATCAACAAATATAAATGTACGAACGCATACGAAGGTAATGTTTCCCCAAACAATTTTCTCGAGTATATACCGGCAAAATCGAAACAAAAGGCTACGGTATTGCAGTATATATATATATATATATATGTCTACATGTGTACTGGAAAACACGTCTATAGTCACCGCTTTAACAAGGTGAGTTATTTCGATGAAATCACAGGCGATGTTTGTCATTTCTTTGAACAACATAACATCGCTCGCCTACTCTCCCCCGACCCCCGAGTTCACCCCTCTGCGTCACCTCCCTTCACAACAGCGCTTCCATCACCCACCTGTGAAGCCAGCGTTTCCAATACCCGTTTCTAAGGTTACTGTAACCAGAGCAGCGGCAGGCGAAGAACTACACCTCCGACGCTGGGCGTCCAACGCAACGTAGCGACGGTCACCGATGCGTCCACCTCGCGCTAGAGCGAGGGGGCATCCCGAACGACAAAAAGATACCCAGGTGCGACGATTTTCAAGGTCGCCGTGCGTCCGCCGCGTCGTCGACGTTACCACGGCGTCGAGGCGCGGGCGGGCGTCGTCGCCATGGCGACGCGTACAAGCCGATCGCCGCGCGCAAACTTGTCGCCGCCCTCGTGCGTCCTGACGTCACCGGCGGCCAACTCCACCCCCGGTCCGGCTCTGGATCGCCTGTTGCTAGTCCGCCAGCTCTTCGCACGCCGTTCTCGCGGGCGCCACGCTAAACGCACAGCTAACGGTCGATCGCGTGCACATAGAACGTTCGTTCCATCATCATCATCTCCGATAACACGACGCGCGACCAAATAGTTGGTGATCAGCGCTTTTAAATTCGCAAAATACAAGTTGCAGGTATCCTACAGACTGCGCCACTCTCTTCTCCGCTTTGATAAGAGTAAAAATTAGAGGGACTGTCGGGTGTTAGGGCTTATTGAGGTGACGCACGTCGAACTGCGACTCGAACAGCTGATATCTAACGCCTTCTTGGCATCTATGTGCTTGGGACACTCAGGTATTGTTGGTTGCCTTCTTATTTGCTGCTTTAATAAAAATGAACAATTACCTTCGCAAAAACAAGCGAATTCTTCTACTGAGTAAATTAGCATCCTCCTCGCATCTAAGTCTTTGGGCATACGCATATACAGTTACGTATTTGTTTGTTTTTATATTAAAAAAAAAGAATATATTTAACCACTACATTGCCTGCAAATCAATTCTTTGTGTAAAAAGAAAATTCACCACTCTAAAAATAAGTTATGTTTTCTGCATGTAAATACCTGTTGATTGCGTCTACAGAATTCGATACTACAAATTATTTACCTGCTTCCAGAAACTGATGACTGTTCATCAGTTTATCTTCTGCTTGCTAGGATAACTTTTAATTATAGAATTCATTTTCGTAAGCTTAAAATTGACTCAACTGTACCAGTCAGGGGTGTAATGTGCAATTGTCATTGATCTATTTACTTTGTCTTCAATTAACTGTCGTAATGGAATAGGATATTCGAAAATTGCTTCTTCAAAATCTCCAGCAGAGAACTGTTATTGTCCAATCAAACCTATTATCAGGTAATTTATGATCTAAAAGTAGTAATTGGAAAATATTGCCTGTACAAGTTCATTCAGTCACTCAGTCGTAATGAACGATAAATTATCACAGAATTTACGTATTCACAAAAATATACTACAAAATTAAAATTAACTATGAAAATTATTCAGCCTCAGATTAGCAAACCCCGTTTTCATAACGAAATTAGGAAAAATATGTTTACACGTTTTTAACAATCAATATATCAACAAATTGACAATGTCATGAAATATGAAATACACTTAAATAAAAAAATTTACTTTAAAACGAAAACTTATAAATATGTGTTGTAAAAAAGTCTTCTATGCGATTCTTATAAAACTTTGATAGGATCAATTAAAAAGCGTCATTAGCATCAATAGCATAACGCAAATCCATGCAGAAATTCAAACTTATCTGGTAGTATCTATATTTTCAGCTTTATTTCGTTAATTAATATTAATTTTAGATATTTAAAATTATAAATTGTGCAGAAACTTCACCAAGATTTGTAGTCATCAAACACTTTATTCTTATTCCATACATATCTCGAGCAAAAGTGTTTTTTTGCATAGTAATTTTTGCACTATTGAAATTGTGGAATATTATAGTGAAAATAAAATATTTGAAGCTTGCCAATCTTTTTGCATGTAATTGAGAAGAATTAACATAATGAGTATTTTTTCTCTTTCTAGAAATAAACAAGAAATCTATTATACAATGTTCAATTCTTCTATATTTCTTTTAGATGCTGTATTGATTTAATTTAGGTTAATTCAACTTTATTTTTAATTAGGGGCAGATAAGGCTCAGGTAATTTGTAATAACTTGTAAATATCTTAGATAATACTCATAAAACAAATCTTCCGCGTAATCATCATTCAAATCTTGCAAAACCAGTTATCAAGTTGACCAGACCGAGATTTGAAACCGCAATCTCTAATTGGCTCCCCAAATAAGGTCTTAGTCAATTAATTCTATTATAGGGTTTATAAGTACAATCATAATTGACGGAGATGCTAACTTAAAAAATAATAGTTTTTCAGATTTATTTATTATTTATTCCAATATTTGTAATGTAGAAAGATCATGAAATATATAAAATACACCATTGGTTAAGCTTGCTATTTCCTGCCAGCACTAGTTTTAAACATCTTACATCAGCAAAATCATTTACATTCCAAAATTCTTTAATTCCGATGCACCAAAAATTTCTTGCTCCATGATGCACGAAAATTCCCTCAACTTCAATGCCAAATCACTCTCAAAGACATCTATTTAACAGACGCGTCTTATTAATTAAATCACACAGAATCTAATTCCATCTTACAACCACTGTATCAGCTGATTAAAATCTCCCAAAATAAAATACTCATCACATTTTATTCTGGGAGTGTCCTTTCTTTGGGCAGCTCTTTATATCGCTTCAGGCGAAGGTGGTACTTGTCCTTTGACCGGTCCTTCTAAAGGACAAAATGAACAGAATGGCGTCCCAGCTCCATCCTTTCTTACGTCGATAAAGCAGATATAGTACACTAAATGGAAGGAGGTAGGAGCGATGGAATTGAAAAGGGCAGACGAGTCCCTCCGTTCCCTAAGAATGTCAGCCGGTTCCCTTTTCAAAGGAGGAAGGACTTCTTCTCATTAACTAGACGAGTCGTTATATTTATTTAATGATGTAATTCAACTTGTGCATGGATAGGTAGCTTTAGTACTTTGTGAAGTAATAGGAGTCGTTGATAGTAATATATATATTTGTAAGAGCAAATCTTTTATCCTCTGCATGATTTTTTCCATGCATAAATTTGGAAGACAATTTTATCGGGAATCTGAAATTTTAGCTTTTATAACTTCCTTTGATAACCAAAATTCAAGGTAAAGAAGATGTTTGAGATAAACATCTAAACTGAATTAGTTTTTGCTGTTGGTAAAACAATAAAATGGATAATTAATAATTATTTGTTCTCCATTTTAAACCCAACAATTTCGCACTTCACCAATTTACTTAACTACAATTTTTTCAGCATTTTTGATCAAGGAATATATTCATTGAAAATGATGATTTTTGACAAGAAAAAAATTTGACAGGTTTTCATAAATCTCAGTAAATTATGCCATGATTTTTTCTCCGTCATTTTGATTTTAAAACTGCATAAATAAATAATGTTTTAAATTTAATATTTAGCATTTATTGTTTGCCCAGTTTAGATTAGATATTAATGACTTAATTTTACAAAAGTTTTAATGTATTAAGTGTTTCATAAATATTTCATATAAAAAAAGGCAAGACCTTTTATCTATTTCAATCGTATCACATTCGAAATATTATCTATTTAGGTATATAGTTTAAATCCAAATTCAAATTGCACGGCAAAATTTGTTAAAGCTTGCTAAAAAAATCTTTTTCACAATTATTCACATTGTAAGTACTGTACTTTCATCCTTCGATTGAAATTAATACATTCCTGAAAAATTGTACATTGATGTGTATGTCATATCTATATTTATATTTATCTTCACGTCTTTTGATTTCAGGTAAGTCCAAAAATCCGTATACACCATAGATCTTCAAATTTTCGATTGCTTACATGACGTCATATGACGGTAAGTAAGATGAACCTCAAAGAATTTACTTTGATTAAATGATGCTAAAAAAAAATGTGCTGTTTGGAATAAATATGTTGGCAACCAGCATTATTTCTGTGATTGTCTAAATGAATTCATGTCAAGGCCAAAGTGTGGTGGCCCATATTTTTTTTTTCTTTTCAAACGACATCTCTTACCACTATGCAACTTTTTGATGTTCTATGTAAAGCGTTTTCTATTGAGAAGTTTCATTTTAAGTTTCGCAGCATTCTTGATTCGTTGAATAGCGAATCTAGAATCTTTGAAATATATATAAATTTTGGCGAAACAGATTTCATAGTGTTCACCTTCTCGCAAACCCATTGTGTAAAGGTAATCGCAAAATTTGAGTAAAATGACTAAGTTGGTGATATAAAATGACCAACCTTTAAGTCACCCCAAAATATTGCCGCTGTAGCTGAAAGTATCGTAGAAAATCCAGGTTTGTTTATACCAAGACTTCACAGCAATTGAGGATATTATAAATCAGAATTTATCGAATTCTAAGATCTTAGCCTATATGCTTATAAAGTGCAGCTGACATAGGAATATGTTTATTGGGTGCTGGAAATGCAGATAGGTAATAGAAAAATCATTTTTAGCGACGAAGCCCACTTTCAACTCACTGGGTTCGTTAATAGACAAAACTGTAGCATCTGGGGTTCAGAAAATCCAAATCGAGAAACCTCTTCATCCCCAACTAGTCACTGTTTGGTGGGGTTTTTGAATCGGCGAAGTCATCGAAGCTTATTTCTTTGAGAACGATGATGGTGCTGATGAAAATCGGAAATAAAGAATTTGCCTTTAATAATAATAATAATAAATGCTCTGCAAAATCTGCACTCGCTGACAGCGATTAGCAAGATAATCCTTCATCAAGGCCAGCGATAAGGAATCAAAGCCAATGTACTCTAATATAAGTGTCGAGTTGTTCATGGTTCACGGTGTCGAAAGCCTTGCTGAAGTCTAACAGGATGAGTGCAGACATTAAATCATCATCTGCAGCGGACACCAAGTCATCAGTAATTGCAGCTAAGGCAATTGTACAGCTAAAACGCTGACGAAAACCGGATTGATTATCAGGCAAAATGTTGTCTTGGTTTAGATAATCATTTGTCTGTTCTTCTAGGACCATTTCTAAAACTTTAGATAACGTTTGCTGCCAATACCCTCCCTATAAACATGGACTACAAACTTACACCGTCTACCCACATATTTGAGCGCTTGAGTAGGGGTATTAATGGTACAATGGAGGCTCTTTAGCCTCCAGCAACTGACAAAATATTTTAAGTGGAATCTATTGTTTCCACTAATATTGTGTTAGTTCTACACTATATTACTATTTAATATTAAAGATGGCGACACTATTTTACCTTCCAAAGTTCATAATTTGAAAGTTTAGTATACGTAAATGCATGAGGCTACACAACTTTGATAGTAGAGGTGTACATAATATATATGGTACAAAAGAGCGATTATCGCAGTCTAATGATTTTCTGAAGGTATACAAGGCGAGCACATTAATAATATCCCCGTCGCGTCTGTGATAAACGATGCACCCGTGCGCAGCACATAACCTCCAATGCACAGAACCGAAAGTAGAAAGAAAATCCAGCTTAAATCGTGCATGACGGATCTCCCAGGTCTGATTTATGGGGAGGGACTGCACCGTTTTTGCCACCTTTTTCGCCCCCCCCCCCTTTTCAACGGCGCGGTAAAACCTCCGCTAAAACAGTTGAAATTAATTGCGCTCGCCAACCCGGTGTGTATCGGGTTAACTTAGGCGGAAATAAAATATGACAAATGAACGAACCAGCCGTAGTTCTTCTCCGCGCAGCCTCCCCTCCCCGACGTTCCCCCCAAAACGAGCGGACAGGAAGCAGGTGTACGTGTAGGTGTGCCAGTGTGCAGTTGTTTCCAGTCTGGCTTCCAGGAAAACGTAATTAAAATGTCTAACCGACAGCTACAGCGAGCCGTAGCGCGAAGGTAAAGCCACGACAAATTTATTGGGATGCTAGGATTCTCTTTGTACGTACAATGGAAGTTTAGTAGTGTGGAGGGAGGGAAGAGGGGGAAAGGGTAGATTTACGGAGGGGAAAAGGTGGGTTAAAATTTCGTTTTTGAACGCCGTCTTGATTTATTGGAAAGTTTAATTGAATTTATTTCCGAATCGGATACAAACAAAGGGAGGTATATAGCGGATACTTCTGACTTGTTCGGCGAAAACAGTTTTGAAGTATGCGTGTGGCGTGGCAGAGTGTGGATAATTTTGTGAGGTTAACGAGGGTCGATCCGGATTTTAAGCCCTGTCGGAGCCAATGAGTTGTAACTAGTTGGTGGTGTGAGGAAAAATTGGAATTCCTTTTTAGGGTTTAATTAAGTTTTAAACATGTTTATCCCCAAAAAGAAAAAAAAATAGCATATTCTTCAACGAGCGTATAATGAGGATTATTTTCACCGCAATTTTTCTTTTATTTATTAAATTTATGTTTCTCATAACATAATAAATAAAATTATTAATTTTTAACCCCGGCGAGGGGAGGTGTGGTGATTTTATTTTAAATGCAGTAGGGTGTCGTGAAAATAAATTTAATTATTTTCTCTTAAAAACATGCCTCTCCTACTCTGTGGTGTTACAAAAAATTGGTCTAATCATTAATCATATTTTTAAATCCTTTTCCCCTCCATGAGATGTTACAAAAAACATAAATTTAAGACACAAGATGAATTACCCCCTTCCTCCCTTCTCCTTGCTAAAACACAAAAATTTTATTATTTAAAAAAATTTAATACTTCCTTTCCCAGACGTGTTATAAAAAAAATTAATAAATAAAAATAAAATCCATCCCTCTTCTTCTGGGGATTAAAAAACAATAATTTTATTATTTAAAGCACTTTTAATACTTCCTTTCCCCGAGGTGTTATAAAAAAGAATATAAATTTAATAAATGAAAAAAAATCATTGACCCCCCCCCCCCCTGCTTCCGTTGTGAAAAATAGTAATTTTATTATTTACAATATTTTTGCTACTTCCTGTACCAAAGGCATTATAAAAATCCTCAATTTTTTTGAATAAAAAAAAATTATCCCTTCTCTCCCACCTCCGGGTTGAAAAAAAATAATTTTCCTATTTACAACATTTTTAATGTTTTCTTTCCCTGAGGTATTATAAAAACCATAAATTCAATAAATACAACAAAATCACCTTTATCCCCTCCCTTTGCAAAAAAAAGAAACATTATACGAGCTTTGTCATGTGATGCAACAAGTCATCCAGTAGTACTGATGAGCCTTAGTACGGCAAAACGCGTCTCTTTATCAAATTTTATTAAAAAAAAACATTTTTAGTATTTTAGTGCTTCTTTCTCCCGATGTGTTATAAAAAAACATAAATTTAATAGATAAAACAAAATCACCCCACCCCACCCTCTGTTAAAAGAGAAGCATTATACGACCTTCGTCGATGAGCCTTGCTACGGCGAAACGCTTTTGTTTATTAAATTTTATTTAAAAACAAAAACATTTTATGTTTAAAACTAGTAACGACAATCTGTAGGGGTGACTTTTGATATTCTCTAATGTTATTTTATATCTTACAATGCATCGGCTTCTCCTTTTTAAAACTGAACATCGCAAAATATTAACGATGTATATTCAGAGTTAAGAAAAACTCGCAGCATGTAGAAAACCATGTCTTCTTCAACATTATACTTATAAGCACAATTGCTTAATGTTTTCTTCAAGAGGTGCTGTATCTACCAATACCGTTGCAAAATTGATTTGTGCTTGCATACCACAATCTCATCTTTAATAGCCATTCAAATGGCTTTTCTTTTCCAAAGCATTGCTTAACTATGTCTCAACTCACTTCTCTATACTGAGTATCATATTGAGAAGCGAATGCAAATGCAAAAATTGAGGTTAGGAAATTTCATTGTAAAAAATTTCATTGACACAAAACGTCAAATCTGTAGGTGGTTATTTTGACAGTCCTGACAACATAATCTGTTTGATGGTGAAATAAAAATACAATATCTCGATAAAGAAAAGGATGCATTGGTACAAATTCAAAACCTTGAAACTAGAATAACATTACATACTCGTATTTTCTCGATGTATGGAACAAGTTCTAGTAAAATAATCTAAAAATAATATTGCATGTAGGTATACTACAAACTCGTACAGATGTTATTAAAATTGTTTTCCAATTGCACATTATATATTCCGATTCGAATCGGTATAAAAAAAGAGGATTCGTTTTTTAATTCATTCCCATTCTACACGGTATGTTTTTGTTTATTCCGATCGTTTGAATTTTTATGCAAACATCCAACCACTGGGGCAGTTGAAAAAAAAAACAATCAGCACCGTCACATGCCCAGATGTGCACACAACGCTTCTCTATCTCTCTCTCTATCACCCATCCACGTAATATTTAAAACAACAACTAAATCCAATCGAAAATCGATTACCTCGTAATCACTTTACCATTACCGTTAACCAATTAATGCGACGCTGCAAGTCAGTTGCAGCTTGTTGCTGAACAAGGTAACAGGTTACTGTAACTGTAATTATTTAGTTTTAATTTCCCAATTTAATTGTAGTTAGTTAGTTGGCAGTTCGCCGGTAAATATGTATTATATATATAACGTTTTAACATAAGCATAACGCGGTAGTAACACGAGTTGTGCAAAAACACTTGTTTTGGGATGTGTTTTTGTTAGAATGTTTTGGATTCCATATTCATATTTATTCTTTTTTTTGTTTGTGGTCGAGTTTATGTTTATTTTAGCAGGGGAATCGTTTTTCATTTTATATTTTAGTAGGTTTTATATGGACTTTATACATATATAGTATTTACAAAACTGATAGTATTTATTTTAATTTGATTAATATTTAAAAAATCTAGATTGAAATCGTAAATGGTAAATACTAAAATTTTATTTCAATGTCCGATTTATAGAACTATTTTTCTTATTATCAGCTAATATATATATATGCTTCTTCAATCATTTCGTAATATACTTTTGTTCCAAAAAAATTTGCTATGACATTTATTCAACAAATCGGAGAACACTTGGTTTTTCGGATATCAATTTAGGATTCATAATATGCTTAAACAATATGTTAGAGTATGTTTTGGCGCCGAGAAGGGCTTTCTACATTGTGGGATGACTTTATTATAGCATGTTACCTTATCGAAATGTAATGTTTGTGTTATTTTCAAAAGGTGTTAATGGATATACACGTATATTGTTGCAGAAATGTGCTGGAACGTATTGCTTTCTTAAATTTTATCGTTTGTGTGCTCTGAATAGGAAATCCAGGAAGGAATCCAAGCATAAAATTTCCGTATCAGAAGATATGTCAACATAATCCTTTATTGGATGCTACAATCATCTACTGTGCAGAACATATTCAGTTTAAGAAAAGTAGAAGTTTATACCAGTGGCGGCTCGTCAGGGGAGGCTACGGAGGCTAAGCCTCCCCTATTATTTTAAATAAAATAAGTAGCGTTTATTATGTATTAAAATAATGTTTAAGCATCGGTTATATACTAAAATACAGCAATTTTGCAAAACAATATATAATCAATAGTATATTTATTCATTACTTAATTTAAAAATGCAAACACATTTCCAATAATGCGCGAAATTTTACTGTACGCACTATAATAGCAAGCGAGGAGGCTAGGCACAGATTTGGCTCCGCACCGATGATTAATGCCATGGCTGAAAGTAATGTGTCTCCGTAAGTGCACGTGCACTTTATACGGCGAATACGTTTGGTTGGAGGCTTGCCGCCGCAGTGAGATCCTACCCGATCGGCATGTTGCGTTATCGGTCGTAAAACGTTGCTACGCAACTGCCCATGCGACTCCCAGCTCCCAGTACTAATAATTTAAGAAGCGTTGGGTGAGTTTTGTTAGGTTACGCACACAAAATCGATAATATGAACGAAATTAGAATTTGCCAAGATATTGTCCACTGGTTGGTAAGAAATTCTTTTAGTTGTTTAAACATAGAGACAAAATTGCACATCGTACAAAACATTGAGAAACCACGGCCTAATTTATCTGTAGTATCTAACGACGGCAACCGGCAAAATCGTGGTTTTAGTTCATTATGGTACACTAAATGTGGTTGGTTAATTGGTTCAATTGAACGGGAAAGACTATTTTGTTGGCCATGTCTACTTTTTTGTAACCAAACCGAAACGTGGTCGAAATTAGGTTATACAGATTTTAAAAATCTACCGCGCGCTAGTGAACGGCATTCTAAGTCTAAAGAACACATTTCATCGTTGTGCAAATTTAAATTATTTGGAAAACAAAATATTGCTACTGCTGCAGACAGCGCGCGCAAAGATGCAATTATTGCCTATAATAATGAAGTTAGAGAAAACCGCAAAAATTTAAGAAAATTAATAGACGTAACAATATTTTTAGCATCGCAAGATTTAGCTTTTCGGAGACACCATGGGACTTCAGATTCTTTTAATCGTGGAAATTATAAAGAATTACTCGAACTCTTTAGTAAATATGAACCTAGTTTTAATAAATTTGTTAGTAGTAATATTTTTTCGGGTACATCTAAATCTATACAAAATGATTTAATAGATTGTATTTCTTTTGTATCAAAACAAGAAATAGATACAGAAATTAAAGAAGCTCCGTTTTTCTCTTAGCAAGTAGATGAAACACAGATATTTACTGTAAGTCTCAATTATCAATCATATTACGTTATGTCAAGAGCGGTGAAGTTATTGAAAGATTTTTTGAGATTTTTGACGTATCATCCGGTCGAACAGCTGAAGATTTATTTAACCTTTTATCAAATAACAGCGAAAAATATGCTTTAAAAAAAATTATTCGCTCAAACATATGATGGTGATGGTGCATCTGTTATGGCAGGGCATTTAGAAGAATCTACAATTTTCTTTTCTAATTTAATTGTTATTGTTTTTAGAGTTTATTTTTGGTTTATCATTACGTTTATCAAGAGTCTAATTTTACGTTTTTATTACCTTCTTACCCATCACCTCATCCACGCAAGATTGAGAGTGCTCCCCTACGTGGTTCTTACTAGACAATAATTTATATTTTATTTTAATCTATTTTTTTTTTCAATTTTTATTCTACACTTACAATGCTGCAATAATAACTATAAAAATATAATTTATTGACTGAGAAGGGTTACCTAGGCTACAGTAGCCTCCCTTTAACAAAACGTCACGAGCCGCAACTGGTTTATACTGTATAAAGCAATGGCCAAACGTAACTAAGTTAATGCAACTCTGATCAGCTGTTTTTCACATGTGTAACGGCAACAAAATGTGAATAGCACAAATTGTAATACAAGAAACTTTATTTTATGGGTTCTCAGCACATATGGTAAACACTGGAATCGGAGATATTGAAATATGACAATTATGGATTCTCTATATCTTTTTCGCCATTCGCAATTCATCTCAGCACAATAATACAACAGCTCTAAGTGCACCAGTTTCGTCGCATTTATTATTATGAACTTTAAAAGCAGTAAATTGTTTCGGAACAAATTTTCACCGAGACTAAAAACCATTTACATCTCACTAAGACCCCCTAATTCACTCGAAAACATCTTCAAGTCTATCCAGGGTGTTTTCGACCAACTTCTGACTGCGGAGAAATCTTTCGCCGACACTTTAAAAATTAAATTTCCAAAGTAACCGCCCGCGCGCCACCTTCCGGTCGTTGTTTTATTCATAAACCACTACAGAGGCGCTTTACGCGCCCCCTCGCACACGGAACTCTCCGGCTAGCCTTGGCCGTTGTTGTAGTCACTTAACACAGATTTACCCGGTCAGTAATGAAACTCTGCGGGTTTCAGTTTGGGCGACGGACGCCGGTATTTACATCGGGAGCAGGTGGCGCCCCCTATACGCCGTGTCAGGAGAGACAACGGCGCAGTTAGTATACGTACGCACTCCCATCAGTGCCACCTCTAAACCTTTCTCGCTAATTATTATGACGTGAATTGCGTTAAAACTGCGAGCGTCGTTTCATCAATTATGTTTCTGGCAGTCGCGGACCAAACCCTAAACTCTTAAGGGCTACCCCACCCTCTCCCCCCTCCGCTTAAACCGTCGAGACTGACGACTGTCAATTATGGGGACCGAGTTTCCAAAGGTGGAGAAGCGAGGGGGAAACTTAAACTGAAAATATAAAGTTTGTGCCTCGGATAATGCGAGCTTTTTTCTGATTTCAACTTAGCTGGTGATAGTAAAGTTTGCTCGCGCGAATTAATCTTCATTTAGGGACCTGTTGAAGGAACTACCCTCATATTTAATAACTTTAATGCAGGCGGTTGCCCATTTAGTTGGGATTAAATTAATTTCGATTCTAAAATTGCTATTATCTTCGAGAGATTTGTTGCAAATATCTTAGAAAAAATTATTTGCATAAGCACAGCAGCTCTTCATAAATCAGAACATGATAAAACACAATAAATTCGAACCGCCTCCAATTACTTTATGAAGATGTTTTTGATTAATTTCTTATTTCGCTATATTAAAGATAGATCTGAGTAAATGCTAAAATTCAACTAACATGCCAAAAGGTGCAGAATCAGCTGCTTAAAGCATAAGCCGCTGTTCTTCCTCCACCACCATTAATAACGTTAACCCAGTAAATAAAAAATCGTAAAGAAAAGGTAACAATAATTCAAGTTAAGCGCAAAAAGCATAAAGAGAAAAGTAATGGAAAGTTATAAAGGAAAACGAAAATATATTTACTTGTTAAAGAAAGCACTCCTTTTCAACTGATGGGACAGAGAAAACGGACTCAAAAAACGCATACCTAGTGGAATTTTCTTACAAAGTCTAACCATATTACAACTAAACGATCTTTTAAAAATTTCAAGGTGGTGAACTGGAGGACTTAGCGAGCCTTTGTATCTCACATTGATATTACACATCTGCTCCAAACAAAATTTTACCGAACAAGTAACTTGGTTTCTTAAAATAAATAATTTTATAGGAAAAGGTGATAACAGAAAATTCAGCTCTGGCAAAGATATTTAACCAACCACCCCAATCGAGTGTATGAAAGATTCGGTAAAATTTACGTATCCCATAAATAAATCTAAGACACGAATTTTGCAAACGCTGTACTCTAGTCCTGTTAAATCTGCATCTTACGCAAACCGATATCCAAACAGTCTTTACTACCATAAAAAAAAAACCTTCTAACTATTGTAACCTAATCTGATTAAATGTGAAACGCATTGTTTAAAACGAAGTTTGGTGTCAAGGAAAAGGCTCAAGTTACGCACACAATCAGATACGATGAAAACTTCATCTTTGATTTTAATTTCAATATCCTTCAAAATCGAGTCTTGGGTTTTTTCACGGCCAAAAACCAAACAGGAAGTTTTTTTTATTATTTATTCTGAGACAATGTTTTTCAGACATGTTTACAAGTGACTGAATGTCACTATTTATGTATGAGATGGCTTCACACATGTCTCCAGGATTGAAGGCATAATTTAGTTGTGTCATCAGCATATAGGTGATAATTACAATATTGCAGACACTTAATGATGTTTATTACTTACTTTAAAACATAATTAAAAAAAATATCTCTGGATGGGCCAGAATTGGAACCAAAGGATATCATTGGGCAAAAGGAAATTGAAGCATAATTATTTTATCTTGAAGATCATTTTTTGGTCAACAATCAACATATAAGACCGTGCAACCTCACTTATTGGGTTTCCTTTATTCGGATGGTTTTGCAATGCTCTTGGAATTTTAAATGTAGCATTCTCAACCGTAACTATAGGTTCTTTATCAAGTTATAGTTAAGTCCATAAAGCCATTTTCGTTTGGCATTCTTCATAAATCTGAAGCAAAGTAATTGGTGGTGACCTACGTTCTAGATCGTTTGTTCTAAAACTATAAAGGCTTTGTATTTAGGGTGAAAATTATTAATTATAAATTTTAATATGAACAACGTTGAAGATAATTCCGTTTTAAAGCAAATTTATCCCTTTTTACACGGTTTCAGAAAGGCATTCCGAACATGTGACAGATTTCCGCGCAATTATTCCCCGCACCATTAAACAATAAAGTACGAAATTTGCGTTATTTACGCTCAGATACGTCCCTGAACAAAGCGACCAGATTATGGCGGTTCCACAAGCTAGGAAACCTCCTTTCTTTTTATATCCCATCTTTCTTTTTATGCGGGTTCCACCGCCTGCCAAATTGCGTATCGAGAATCATCGCGATTGGTTCGTCAATATTAGCATATTCCGATTCCCATATCTCGGCCGGCCCGATCTCCCACCCCCCGGCTCGTCCCTCTAGAAGCCGCGCAACGTAAGGAGGGGGGAATGATGCGGTCGTAAGGCGTTTACGCGAAGCGCGAACATGATGACGGCTGCTGGTTAGTGGTGACGTCTTTGATTTTATCGTTCGTTGCGCCAGAACGCCCTTGATTACCCCGAGGATGGTGGAATACATCTCCGAATAAATATATAAATCTAGGTACGGATGCGCCACAAAGAAAAGTCGCCGATGTGGAAATCTTCGAATTTCTGTATCGTTCCGAGGGAAGTTATCGGGTAGAAAAGGCGGTTTTTATTAAACCGGATTTGCCCCGGGGGCTTCTATCCGGAATTCTGTGGAGTGCGAGGAATTGAAAAGAACTGGAGATCATCCGTCGAACATCGTCAACTTAATTATCGATTCTGATCATGTTAGAAGCTATGAGAATATGGCAAAGGAAACGGCAATTATATGTCTACAAACTTTAAACGAAATATTGGTTGTATAAGATTGGTTTGAAATCGATGTATAAACTGAAACAAAAATATATGAATTTTCATTTGACTCATATATTCATCTCAGTATATGAATTGTTATTTCATCATAATGACAGGTGATGATACCTTCAGTATAAATGTGAAGATGACACCATGGAAAACGCATGACATATGCTTGGTGTGTCAAACACTATTAATATGACGGTTTCCCCATAATTTTAAGTCCAAATACTGCAATATCTTACAGAACAGGTTAAGATGAAGCATTGCCTATTCATATCTGGAATAATATAGCTTTATAAAAGCGAGGAAATGTTTGAAATCGATTCAGTAGTTTAGAGTTTATTTCGTGCAAACAAATTGGCAAATACTCACATTTTCTCTCACAAAAAGCCATTATGAAGTTTTGTTCTTAATTTTTGTTTCCTTCGTTTTGATGACACCCTAATATTCCCGCACACTATGGCATTATATTTCAAATATAAAAATATGAACAGGTTAGAAATGAACGAATAATAGATCGTGTTGGTTATTAGGGCTTGTGGAATTTAAAATACAATTTCCAATAACGCAGTTTTATTAACACGATCTTACTACTAAAAACATCGATGAATAACTAACTAAAAACTAACACTGTTAGGTAAACCGTACGGGCAGGTATATTGAAGAGCGCGTGAGTCATAAGCTCGAACAAAGAAGATGCACTATCCTACGATGAGATCATCATCCATAGGGTTCCAAACAAAGAAGTTGATTTGTTTTTTTTTTGTGTTACTATTTCCAATAGATCGAATAACATAAATGCTATTTTGTAGCTTTGCTCAAAATGAATACAAGCTAAAGGAAATCATATATTTATTTATTTATAAGTTTATTTACAAGTTTGGGCCAGCAAAGCTACAACTTACTGGCCCAAACCTGTTTTGCCTGTCAATTGCCTTACTCAAAATGTCAGATAAAATATTATAAGTTGAGCATACTATGGCGCACACAATTGTGTCGTTGCAAAATTCGTTATAGTCTTTAAGATAAACTCCAACTGCCCTAAATGAATCTTTTCTGTATCCCCTCAATGCAGAGCTGTTGGTAGATATAATGTGAGTGCCAGAATATTCATGCATGTTCTAACCTATAGCGCACATCATTATTCGAAACCAACAAAATAGCACATGAAATTATAATAAAACCAAATTTTTTGGGGTCTGGAGAGCAGAGTGCGTCTCTGCTCTCCAGACCCCAAAAAATTTGGTTTTATTTGACACTACAGGCTGCGTGCCTATAGTGCCAAATAGCACCAAGTCCAGAATGGTGGACATTCTGAGTATTACTTGAGATTTTGATTCATGCATAGAGAAGTCAGTCTTTTATATTGCGCGATTTTAACATCATCCAAGATATTAAAATTTAGGAGTTTCTAACACAATCGGTCTCATCGATTTTCCGGGTTTATGAATTTTAGGCAAGCAATACATTTTTGGAACCGTCGGATTTAAAACACAAATTTAAACTTTAGACTCGCGCTGATTAAGTTAGGGCAACTTTTGATAGCCTCTTTTGTTTCTCTTATCATTGCTGGTATGGGATTCCTCTTCAAAGTCTTGTAAGGTCCCGAAGTGAAAAGGGTGAAATAATCTGGCTTGTCCAAAATGACTATCTTATCTCCTATCTGGTCATCAACAACAACAAATGAACCAGCTTATCATAGCATCATGTCTGTACGAATATTACTCCCTTCACAAGTGTCGCTTTCTGGAATATACCTGTATTAAATATATCAAGAAAAGATCCAAGAGAAAAAGGAAAATCTGACGCTAAGGTAAACACCCAAAGACACTTTCCTCTCATAAAAAACCACCTTCCTCGAAATGCTCCGTCTCCCCGCCGGATCCCCACAGATCCCCTTATTAAATTCACAGGAGCATTATAACAATAGACCCGTTTCAATCGTAATTCCGGATCGGGGGGATGCCGGGATGGCTACGGTGCGCTCGAAACCACTCCGAAGATCTCATGAATTAATCATCTGCAGATGTGTTTCGGTTTACCGGGCTAAGGGGACGCGCGGGGACGGTTTTGGGGGAACGAAAGTGTGTCTGTGGCTCTTCACGACACTCCTCTATATATGCCGAGCGATAGATATATCTATATATATATACTGAAGGGAGAATAGATAGAAACCTTCACTCACCCCCTACCATTTCGTTGGGGAAAGTATAAAAGCGGTGAATGGCGAACCTTTCAACGGTGCCACAGAGTGAGGTCCCATAACTCAGTCAGTCGTCTCCGGTTTTCTATGGGTACATACATACATACGTAGTATTTGGGCGAACGGTAGCGGCTTTTCGCTTTAGTGCTGCGTTGGCTGTGACGAAATTACGTCCTCGGCGTGGAACTGACCGATGCGTGCAAGGCTTTCCCGCTGAGAGGTTTCCCCGGGAAATAATTTTTAGCGAAGAGGGGATTATGTAGATGGACGGACGTGATGCTAGACTCGAAAAGGCTTCGCCTGACTGTACTACTGAAAGGGACGACGACATTCACAACAGCATATGTATAGCACCAACTGAGGATTGACGGACACATAACTTACTGACGTGGCATCGCAGATACGAGACGAATTAATATTGTGACAATATTAGTGTATAGAAACTATACTACTTATAAACACTCCAAAACCAGAATAAAAGAAAAAACACATAGGAACCAGATCCTAGAATTCTTTATCTTGAAATAAGGAAAGCAACAGGACAGTAAAACTCAGAATCTCCAAGAAAACGGGTCACACACACGAAACAAAGGGCAAGACAGACATACATCCAAGCGAGACGATGAAGCACACGGTGTGCAGGGTAATGATAGCGGCCCTCTGTTTTTCCTTTCCCTATATAGATCATTTGTCTTTTGTTTCGCCCCATGGGGTTGCCGGTTTTCAATCAATGTTGTCGTGCGCGCGTTCTGTTGCTTTCCGCATCGCTATTCTTACCTCCTTTTTTTCAACGAATGTAAACTCCGTCCTTGTCTACCACTTTCTATTGTTTCTTATTGCTCTTCGTATGGGAGGCTTAATGCTCCGTTTCTTTTCGGCCGACTGTACGGCGGTGGTACTTAGTATTAATTGTGGTCCGACTGACATCTATCGTTTCGCGTTGGTTTTCGGCTGAAATTTCCCCTGGGAGTCAAGCTGTAGGTATTTGTGTGTGAGAAAGTGGATGGCGGACGTTCCACTGGCACTAATCTCTTAAATCCTTATTAAAATAAGTTATTCTATGCGAGCTAATTTCCCTGAATTCAATACTCGATAGGTATGCTAAATTCAGCACGACGTACGTACACTAAATCTCCATCCTGTACACCCCGCAACATCCTATATATAACCTCCAACCGTCATCCCCATCATCGGATTCCCCAAACTCAGATTACTTACCGCCCGCTCCCCTCGACAACCCTGCCCTGTTATACCATCGCATTGTGCCCGCTCCTTCATCCTCTAGTACCACACCACATACATATTTATAGGTGGCTATGCATCAATAGAGCCATCTCAGGCAAGCCGTAATTTCTCTCCTAGTATCCGCAAACAAGTTTGCCATCCAGTCGGAGCCCCAGAACGGTGTTTATAAATCAAAATGGATTCCGAGGAATCGACATGGCCACCCTTCCTTCCGAGAAATTTGCGCGGTCGTCGACATCTCCGTGGGGTGGAGGGGTGCACGGGGTGGAGGGGTGCACGGAGGGGAGGGGGCGCGATGGGTATGCTATGAATCTGGTTTATTACCTGCGCTCAGGTTGTTTACCGCGTTCGCCAACGGTAGGGTGAGAAAAAATAAGCTGAAATATACTCGTAACCCAAATAAAGATACAGATGCATGTAAATGTAAGAGATAATATACCAAGTGAACGTACGCGAGCTAGTTAAAGTTGAAAATAAAGAGCGGAGGAATGGCTAGATTAATGTGCTTTTCGGCTCCCACATTCGAAAGTAAAATTATACTACGCTCATTCGATTAGCGAAAATGTTATATCACCCGGCACATTAATAAATTTTATTTGCCTCGCGGTCTGTAAAGTAATAGTAAAACCCAGAGCCACTTTTAAATTTTCTGGAGTACCCCTCAATAGACAGATACTGTAAATGTTTTATAACCCTTATAAACCGATTTGTAGAAATTCAGATCATTTTAAAGTATCGTGACGGCGGGTATAATATTTAAGTTTTGCAGCAAGTTTGAACAGGCACATATGTGGAATGTATTAAATCTGACAGAAATATTGTTGTTAAATCATTAATATCACCAAGCTTTCATAACGTTGTGGTGTACTACCCAACTGAACAACAGTATAGTCGCCGTCAGGATATTTTAAAATGATCTCAATTTCTACTAATCGGATTATAAGGCCCACAAGGGTTATAAAACATTTACAGTATCTGTCTGTTGGGGAGGCGGGGGGGTATTCCGGAAAATATATTATTAATATTTAATTTGAATGATTATATTATTCATATTTATTTATTTGAAACAGCACCTGTAGCCCCTTTTAAATTTTTCAGAATACCCCCAACAGACAAATACCGTAAAAGTTTAATAACCCTCGTAACCCTTATAATCCGATTAGCAAGAATTGAGATCATTTTAAAATATCGTGACGGCGACTATACTGTTGTTCAGTTGGGTAGTACACCATAACGTTATGAAAACTAGATGAGATTATTGATGTAACAAAAAATATGTTTGTCACATTTGATACATTCCACATATGTACCTGTTCAAACTTGTTCGTCAGTAATGTGAAGTATCTTTGTTTCCATAAAAAGTAGGTAGATAAATTAGTTACTAATTATTCTTGGCGTTGTCACTAGATACCTGATACAGAATTAACTGCGGTTTAAAAAAAACTTGTTGTTATTAGATAGGCGAGTCTGTTAAAGCGATGTCGAATTACATTTTAATTGGTAATATATATGGTAATTAACCGGGTCTGCATTATAGATGTTATTACTCTGTTGTCCGCATAGTCGATTAAATCTCTATGTGACCGTTAAAACCGCACGAACTCAATCATTTTTGCCACGTGACGTGATGTATGTCATTACGTCGGGATATATCTGGATATTGATCGGCACAAAATCTATATTCCCCCATTGGCACATATAATAGTCGACGCGAAAATAATACATGTTATTTTTTGTGCCACCATCCTAGATTCGATCATAGAGGAGGTTCTTGCTGCTATCATATTTCAACGATACTCCTCTGATAAGAAGCTGTATCGCAACGACTTCCACGGAGGTCGACCGACGCCAGATGGCAGGTTCGAACCCTTTTTTACACCCCACGCGGCGATAACCTAAAATTGATAACTCCTCATCTCACAAGATGGCGCCACCGAAACGGTGCCGCGCGCCTCCACCGCAACTCTCCACAGATTCGCTTTTTTCCGAGCGATTAAAGTTAAGGTGCTTTAAAATCCCGTTATCTAAAATATTATAAAAGCCACGCGATTCCTTCCTTTTCGTAGGTGACAAGCTAGAGGGCGCAGCGACCGTGGCGGCGGCAAACGTCACTTTACGATGTCATCTCCGCTTTCTTTTTTTATTATTTGCGGGAAAGACTGCGATCGTAAAATGTTATAACAATAAAAAAAATCTTCCCTAGATTGCCTCCTGGTTTATTTTCATCATTAAATAAGTTTTAAACTGCCTGGGCGGACGTAAAATAGATGGTGCGGGATCCCCTCCTAGTTCGGTTTACGCCTCCGGTTGCTTCTGGGTTGTAAAATTATTATTATTGAAAAGACTGTCCACCGTTCCCGCGGCAGGCTTCGCGTTAGGCATTCGTTCAATCATCAAAGCGCCATAAGATGGAACGAATTTGCAATTAAATTCTCTGTCACAACGATGGCGGATGTTATTATGTTGATGGCTTCGTTCTGATTCCGTGCCCTTTTACGTTTATTTATTTTTGTTTCGGATATTGTTATTGGGGACCGTATACCTTACGGGTACAAATTTTACGGCGGCAATATTCATTTATTGCTGCTGATTTTATGGGTGAAGCTTGGATGACTTTAGGGTTCCCTGTTAAGGGGGAGATATACGTCTAGTATTATCGATTGGGCTTAAATTAAATCGACATTAATTTGAATTCAACGTAAAGATAAAGTACTTGAATATATATGAAAATATTTATTCCTCATTTAGTGTTCATAACTAGATATTCGGGCCCGTTTAATCAGTCGTTTGATGACCGCTTACGCCCCAACTCAGCAGAAAGCAGAAAGTCCCAGCTCCACCTAGAACGCACCACTTCGGCAGGTCATTAACAAACAACAAAAATAGCACCGGGTCCAAAACACTACCTTGAGGTACGCCCAGTGAAACATCATATCTAGGTGACGGAACATCATTAATTTTAGTCTTAAAATTACGGTTGCTTAAGTATGATGTGTTTGGTTATGTGATAATCCAACAAGTTCAATAGGGAATGGTATAGGTTTTTTTAAGCTACATTGCATTACCAGTATCTTATATAAATGCATGCAATAGTATCATACGAGTTAAAATATTTATGTTCCACCATCAGTAATCAAATTTTCTCTCCTTTTATCTTCACTAAATTGGAGAAGGCAGAAATGACCCAACCCTAACTACGACGATTTATCTTATTAAGAAAAAAAACCTATCTAGACACACATTAATGCCCTTGAAACTTTTTTCCTCATCCCCCACCCCCCTCCTCACAACAAAAGAAGTGAATTCGCTCCACGTCGTCTAAATCGTTTCTGTCTTCTCGTAGTATCTCTTTTCAGATCGACTACAACTCACCTCCGCTTCCCTCAGCGAAGCGGTATCACGCACGCACGAATTCCAACCCTTAATTGAGTTAAAGGGAGTTTATCTTTTATGAAAGTATGGCCGATGGTCTCACCAACCGGCTCTCAATATTTGATGTGTAAAGTTCCGGCGACCGGATGTTTCAAAGGAATTCGAACTTTTCGCATTACTCTGCTGGTCGATGTCTCTCCCTGACTTCACCCCTCCCCCTCTACACATCTTCTCACGTCTTCCGTTGCCGCGCGCAATTCTGCGATGTTGTAACTCACGACGATGTTAGTCTCTGGACTTGGTATGGTATACTGGTGCTACATTTTTAATATAGAAAGTTTGGTAGGTGTTGCGAGAGAGGATGAGTGAAGAATAGCTACTGCATTCGTGGCTGGAATGTTATTTGAAGACGGCGTTGGCGTCGGAACTTTAATTCGGGAGAAATTACCGTGGAGGTTGAGTGACGTGGTGATGATAGTCATTGTCACATCTCCACATCTCAGTTAGTGTCTTAGGAAAGTTCTCATCGGTTTTGCGGAGTCGATGTGTTGTTGTTCGAAGTAAATACGTTGCTGCTGTTAGTATCGAGAAAAGGAGGGTAATATGTTTCTACAGATTGTTTTTTTCTCTTTTTCTATAGGTTGCAGCCGTCACACTTCAACATCTTATATTTAATTTCTTATTTAGATTTTAGAATAAACAAGATCCAAAAAGATGTTAACTTTTTGAAATGAAATTAAAAGAAAAGACTAGCAAATTAATCCCGAACAAAATTTTTATTTAAAATATACAAAATAAAAAATTGTTTTCAAAATTAGATTGTCTAAATGTGCCCCATTTCTGATCTGACACTCCTAAAGCCCATCCCTAAATTTTGCCATAACCCGACGTCAGGTCTCTCCTCTACCAAAGATTAATTTTCCCGGAAAAAGCGCCTAAACGTCAGACAAAGAGATATTGGAAGTGCAGCAAGTGGCTCCCTCCTGTTGAAACCAACTCAGTCTATCCTTCAAATTCTTGAACAGCAATAGTGAAAAAGCTTTCCAATGACGTCGACATAACGGCGAGAATTCATTGTTATGGCGCAACCTTAGTCATCTAAAGAAAAACAACGGGTCGACCATTTGTCATAGAAGGTGTCCTCTAATTTCGTCTTCTCAATCTTTGAGAGCGACTCCTTTATGTTGCTATTCGCTGTTAGGTTTTCTATGCCCGGCACTAGATACCTTGTTCTCGCTAGATCCTCGCAATGGCATAGAAAATGAACTGGGATTTCATCCTTCTCTTGATAGAATCTGCAGATACATATGCTTATTTAGTCTATAATGACTAGTCTTTAGCATAGCCTGTCATTGTCTTGGTGATTTTTGCCATCATCCCTTGGACTTATCCTGTATCCATTTGCCTTTTTAATTTCCGATTTGGTTTTGTCGAAGGAAGGGTCAACTCCAACGAATAACCTTGACGAACCTCGTCTGACCAAATTATCCGGACGGGCCGGAAATGCGTTTATTTAACGTTGAACCAATTGTCCCAAACTTTTCTACCTATTGCTTAATCAACGGAAGGCTTGGTCATTGTCTAGAATTATGCAAATTGAACTTCTGTTGAAAGCTATTGCGCACAATAATGGCGAAATTGTTGTAGCAGTAATACTCGCGCACATGAAACGGTCGCTTCTGTCCCGGACATCGCTGTATTGTAATTAAATTTTCCTGAGCCGGAATGTCATTTCTGACATAACAAGATTTTCTAAACATGCTAATAAATTTTCTACAGCGGAACCAAATATTAACAATTCTTAGGACCACACTGTATATTTAATTATATATACTACTACTAAATGCATATCGGTTTTAGTTGAAAACTATTTAATTTAATATGATTCCCTCTGTATTTTTTCGTCCTTTTTGCTATAGGCGATTCCAAATATGTAATATTGCAATTTCATTAATCTCACATCTCCAGTATCGCTGCAAGAAGACCTCCAATATCTATTCCGCCTTATCATCTGAGTAATTTGTAATTTGTATAAGATCTAACTTGATACCTCTCTGCAGCTTTCGCCAAGTAAAACCTTTCAACATTTCGCTTACTTAGTAAAATTAAACTACATAAGGGAAGCGACCCATAACTAGCGCCCTATCATGCCTCCTTTTTTTTATTTTCGCTATGTTACATTCCAGATTAGGAGCTTTACAGGCGGGCGTTCCTATCGCAAACGCTGCGTAATTAAGTTCGAATCTCAGGCGGACGCGTTCACAGAGAAAATATATATTAAATCTTCCCCGCCCACCTCAGTTCTACCTTTTCATCATAATCTGTCTCTCGCTGCCTCGACGTCTTTCAGCCGCTCACCCCTAGAATGTATTTAATAATAATCCGCCTATGTCTTTCCCTTCTGAGACCTTTCTAAGTTGCTCACCCTATCCTTGTTCTTCCGATAGTCTGGAGGAAAAATCCGAAGATCCTCTCTTCACAGAGAGGTAATGAAATTCCATGCGCAGTATCTAATTTGTACTCAAAGAGGGCTTAAAAGGACTCCTCGAAGACTATAAACGGTTTTAGTTATCTGTTCTTCTCATCAACTATATAATTCCCTTGTGGGGACGCTCCAGGAAAGTATAGGGACACGAAATACGATTGTGCTTTAACTTCGTATTTTATCTGCTCAAAGATCTGAATCAACATTTGGAAAATCCCACAGATTCTTTTTAACGCTCTTCCGCTGGAATGGAGTGTTGTTTAAACACGACTCTGCTATGTAAATATACCTCAGAAATCATCCGATACCCCGGGGAACCACCTCTAGCCCCATTCGTCCAAAAACTAACTCACTTACCGGTACGTTCCGGAGCGCTGTCGTTCATTAAGACCATTTGTTCGCGGTTCCGATACGGCGACAGGCGTCTGGTTCGTCTGGAGCCCGGGGGCAAGAAGAAGAGGGGGTTGTTCGTGACGTAATCACACCCCTATTCAAGTTGAACTTTGAAGAGGTGAAGAGAACACGTTGCAAGTTTTAATACTAGATGCACTGGCAGTGTAGGTGATTGAGGTTTATGTGTAAAATGTTTGGTAGAATGGGACTGTATTACTCACCTCCATATTTACTAGGTTTATACCTCTGGAAGATAACTTCGCCATACATTTAAAATTACTATATTTTAAATGTATGGCGAAGTTATCTTATTATAAAATTTCATCTGTGCATTATAATTTATAAGTAGGTATAGATGTATATCTTAGAAGCGTTCTGTGAGAGTCATATTGCCTAATCTGCTTAATCTAAGTGGCAACATTTGTATATTTTAAAAAATTTGACTATTAGATAAAAAGCACTAACATTTATACTAGTTTTAAGTTAACTTGAAAATGTAATCTTATGTATCATCCTGTATTTTTTTTGTAAATCCAGAGATTAATTTCTAAATCTGTTCCGTATCGAATATAGGTGTTCGCACCTTTTTTCAAATGTTTGTGCATGTGTAATATATATGATATTCCCCTCAAGTTAGTTAGTAACTATAACATTATCCGGGGCATCTCATTGTAGCAAAGATAACTCCTTTGAAAAGACAGTTATTTTCAATCAAGATATTGGTCATTTGATAACTCTTCCTCCTACCGCCAAACGGCGGAGACGTGTTCTGTCAATCAAAATCTATTAACGATTTTGGAATTTCAAAATTCCAAGTAATTCCAACGACATATTCTAGAAAATATTTTATTTTCACTGCATTTTAAATTCATCTATATAAAACCTACTTTCCGAGTTACCAAAGGAACTTGTTTTGAAGAAAAAAAAAAGTTTTTTCCATGTTGGGTCCTGTTTCCTGAAATCTTGGGATGATCCTGACCTGAAAATAGATTATAATAGGTATTTATTCCTACCTTTTTAACTTTTTAACCTACTAACACTCGATTTCTATAGGAATCTATATGTGCACGCTTATCGCATCCTGGAGACGTTCGTCAGACCCATCTCTTAATGGGATCGATTACTTGTAATTTTGATTTTATAATCAAATCGTTCGACTCTAAAGCGCTTAATTAAGTATGAATCGCAATAAATCTCCCCACCTCTTAACACCACAACCGCTGCAGATGAACTCCCTAAAAACACGTCTACGTCCTCAATAATAAGCCATAGATTCATGTTCAAAACACATGTACATCCTCGTATATAGAGATGGACGCATACAAAGTTACACAGTAGCGGCAACACCACCATTACATCGCTCTCGGTACGCCCATCAACATTTTAGGTATTACCGGCACGACAAACACCAATTTATTGCGACATGGAAAACTCGAGTTCAAAATTAACCGGACATGAAACGAAATATGCGCTTTGAATAGCCGCGCTAATTACAGTTAGTATTCCACGTTTCCCGAATCAGTTTTAGATCTGTCGGCGTCCCCCTAACTCGCGCGACCTGCCGCCCGTCCCCTCGAACCCGCCGAAACCGCCGCCACGCGTCCCACATCAATCCTCCCCCCGGTCGGGTTTCGGGAGGGGAAAAGGGGAGGCGGGGGAATACCGGCTCTACGCAGTTCATTCCATTTCCATTTCGCCGTACGATTTTCCTCCTCGATCCATCGGGTCGCATGAACGGATGGTGCCCTCCCCATTCCTATTTCCCCCCCAATTCGACCGCCTGGTTATCCCTGTACTACACTTCGGCGTAGGTTAATTATATCATGTTTCGGGCGATGTTTAAACGTAAAACTCGAAATGATGCGGATTTACAGATGGGGAGCACGAACAGGGGGGGAAAGAACGAGTTGTTTGTTTTTTACTCCGCCGTTGAAGGTGGGAGTTTCGACGTTACCGATACTTTAATCTGGCTGATGATGTATGATTTGGTCGCCGGTGTGTTTGCTCGGCATGCTGTGGGGGGAGGTAACTTTTTTTGAGATTTTAGGAAGAAATTTGTATTTGCTTTAATGAAATCTGGACTATATACGGCTTTTAAAAGCGTTCTTAATCAAATTTTGTCCGGAATTAGGTGATTTTAGATTTTATGGAGGTGTTTGTTTTGGTTGCTTAAGTTGCTATAATTATTTCTTATTGTATATTGCTACACATATATAGATCTTTCAACAACAATAAAAAAGTTATTATTATTAACTAATAAATCAAAATTTAATATGGCCGTCTCCACCCGGTTAAACTCCCTTCCTCCATCTACACCACATTAATATTCTAAAAACCACTAACAGTAAAAACAGTATTTCTCGTTGTAAACTCTCGCGTTAAACCGTACGAATCTAAGGTTATACGACTCAGTGGCGGATATTTACCGGATTCGCAGTAAAAACGTATGCATTCCCCCATTTTACGATTATTGCCTACATAAGAGCTCCAAAATCCCTCCTGGTTCTCCAACTATGGGCCTCTAGCGAGTCGCCGGCGTACCAAAGCAAAGGCGGCGCGTAAAAAGGTCACAATATATCCGCCTACGAACGGCTCCTTATAAAATAATCAGCTCAGATCGTGCGTGGGGAGGTAGGGGGGCGGTATTTTCCTAAACGATTATTGACCGCTTACTTTGTAGTAGCCAATTCTGGAGTAGGAACCCAATTTATTCGAGCGTACCGCTGCTTCGCGAAAATAGAGGGTAGCCGATCTTCCACACGAATGAATCGCCGGACGTACGAGTCCCCCATGATCCCTCTGACTCCCTCCTTTTTTCACGATCCCACTGTTCCCGGAAACAAAAGCGTGATATGTATATTTTAGGAGGAGAAACTTAGAAAAAAAAAGATTCTGTGTGTGATATGCAATCCGTCGGTATTTCGGAGGGGGAGAGGGGTGGGGGTCGTAGACGCGTCTCGGATGACGGCGACGGCGTCGCATCGGTCTCGGCTTTATTCAATTTAGATGCAAATCAGACACCTCGAGCGTCGCGCACATCCACCACGTCTTTTTGGCATCCCGGACATTGACATATTCCCAAGGGGAGGAGTGGGAACGAATCGTACGTACCGACGAACGTAAATATGAGTCCCCGCGCGATATCCCCCCGAAGCCGGCTGAAGAGTTGACGTCTCACGCGAATGTGACGTGGCGGCATCGCTGAAATGACGTATTGACTCCTCATACTATCCTGGTGACTGCGCCAGCTTCGAATTTGTCGTTGAATAGGCGGTAAAAATTGTTTTGAGATGTTTCTAGAGTGTGTACTACACGTACTACACGTTTCTAAAAATAGAATTTAATTTTATAAATAGTACCTTCAGTGCACTTCAAAGGTGTTATTCTACTTCGCAGATACAATGGACACTTTGTGTAATAAAATATCATGAGGTTGGCAGTGCAGCTTGTGTTTTGATTAGAGATAACCTATACTTTATTTTGACACGTCTATTGTCATTTGTTTGACATTTCTACGTCGATGACGCGACCATGTTCGAGCATATCTCTTTAAACTCTACGGTAACATGGAAGATAATTTTATTCCATAAGTGGTTAACACAATGAATGTATACTATTGGTTCTTGGCAATGTAATAATCACCGAATAATACGAAATAGTTGAAAAAACGTTTAACTTTGATTTATTCCACATGTATAACTGTACAACTTCCAACAGAAAAATTAAATTGGACTGTTCGACAATCTTTCTCTTTTCCTCTTTGTGTGTCAGTTTCCTTCCCCCACCCTCGTCTCTCGTTGCGCTCCCACGCCGCTTTATATACGCTCTTTTCGCTTTAATTTTCCGCGAAGCACTTCTGGGAGAAATTACAATTTCCGCTCTGACGGGAAGTTCAAATGGAAAACTCATCGCAAAGAGGAGGACCATCGTAATAGAGTTATATTTTCTGTCCGATTTTTTCCGGTCTCTATTTTTTTCATCTTCTCTCTCCCTTTTACTGACTGCGTGGTTGCTGTCGTTCTTTTTCGATTTTTTTTTTTCATGGTCGAAGTAACTTTTGCGCGACGGCTAAAAATATATCGCCAGAGGGCGCTGAGGGTATCCTTTATATGTCGTCCGGCATCGGTACAGGAGGAATTTCTCCTAAATGTTTTCGAATCAGTGCTCGCGCTGGGTGCGTCTGGAGGCATTCAGGAGCGGTCCTTTTTTGCATAATAAAATCGACGAGGCGAACAATGTAGACGTTTCTTGGCGACGCCGTTGGATACGGGCGAGGGAAAAATGCACGGGAAGGAAGGGAAGTTACTTTTGTATCTGGGAATTTTTAAAATGGAATTGGACTTGCTGTCCAAATATGGCGAAATAAAAGTGCCTTGGGAATTGTAACTAATGATAATATATTTTTCGATACCAAATCATGCAGAGTAACAACTTAAATACCTCTTATATTAACATTGGTTAGCGGTGGAGAAGGTGTGAAGATACTGCAGTTACTAAGATATTTTACCTTTCTTCACTGCTCACAATCAAAATTGTCGGTGTGAGGTACAAACCTAAAATAAAAATCTTAGAATCAATTATTACAAGACTGTAAGAAAAACCAACGGTCCTAAATTGGAATCCTGCGGCACCCTAGATGTAGAAGTAAAATCTTTAAAACTAAATAATATGTAGGGTGATAATATACTAATATTTGCATGAATTAAAATAAACCAAACGAAGTAGGAGGAAACCTTCACACTGACATTGTGCGATTTTACGGAGCACTCAAACCTCGTTGAAAATGGATAACATCCATTTTTAGAATCAATGACCTCGAAACGGTTAAAATCAATGATAGATGCTAAAAAAAATAGCAGCGAGCACAGATGAAGATCCTGCAGCACCCCAGATATCAAGTGAAACTTGATCGAGGTCAATCGAGATCAAGTCCCATCAATATCACGAACAAGAAAGCCTGATAAACGTATGATCACCATCAACCTACTGGGATGAATCAAACGAAAGCAGTGGAACAACCGTACAGCATTTACCTACACTGAATTTCTATGCCATTTTGCATAGAAATCGGTCTTCTAAATTCTGCTTGAGAATTGATTAAAATCCGTTTTAGAATAGATGGCTACAAGATCGTAGAGGAATCATCGATATATGCTAGTAAACAAAGCGTAGCGGTTTCAGATTGGGATCTTGTTAGCTTGTGTCTCCTAGGGAGCGCACATGTAACTGAACTGCTCTGGTGCAAACAACCGCTTTATAGTTTATGTCGGC
This sequence comes from Cetonia aurata, assembly GCA_949128085.1. Taxonomy (NCBI): domain Eukaryota; kingdom Metazoa; phylum Arthropoda; class Insecta; order Coleoptera; family Scarabaeidae; genus Cetonia; species Cetonia aurata. Next base: position 38,288,569 of record OX421886.1, on the reverse strand, counting down.
AATTTATGAAAATATTTAGTTATATTAATTCTTGCATTTCTACTCTAAATTAGATATTTTGTCAAAGGATACCTGCTCTTATCGAAGGTTCGAATCTAATTTTCAAATGATAGTACTATTTCGTAAGCATCGATCTTCCAAAATTATCACGTGCAAAATATTGATATTTTAAAAATATCCCTTAGAAATATTATGTATACTACAGTACAATGACATTAAGTTAAAGAAAATATAGATTTTTTTTGTACAGCTTCTATCAAAAAGAACGTCCGGAAAAAGCGACATCGTTCCCCCTCCCATCCAATTCCTCCCACTGAAAAACCGGGATCTTGCTCCGACGATGTCGCGAATTCCTGTAAACAAAGACGTAATAATTGTAAGACGGAAGCTAACAAATCGTAACGCCGTGGTAGTACTCGCAATAAACATAATTCCACTGCCGTTCCGCTTTTCCCCAACATACAATTCCCCCCTCTAGCAGCATCTCCCACAGGTCCCCGGGAAACGCGAACCGGGCAACGCCAGCGAAAATAACGTAATTTTTAATAATGTCTTGTTTAAGTGGGACGAAATGCGAAACGTGGAGAAACCGACTGCGCGTAAAAGCGCGCGTTCTCCTTCCCTCCTCTGTCACTCTCCCTTTATCGCCCCCCCCTCCCTAGAAACGGAACGCAGGAACAATAAAATAAACGCGCTGGGGACGCGAATGTGAAATTCCGAATAATCATGAGTTACATTTCGAGGGGTGCAAGACGACCCTCCGTTCCTAGTCGCGGCGCAGTTAGTGTCACGGCGAATTTGCAACAAAGAAAATGTCCCACGTCTCGCGCGTCCCCCCAAAACTGGCACAAGACGGACTGACTGCGATGATACAAAGGGGAAAATATAAAATTTCATTTCATTACGGCATCAGGGAAGGCCGTAGTACAGGAGTGTAGGTAACTGAAACCTTGGGGAGCAAAAGGATCCTTCCTGTAGGGAGGTAGGGGGGACAGACCCTTTGCGGCCGCATGACGTCCCGAATTTTGCATTAAATTTCGCTCGGATAGACATTTAGGGCGGTCGACTCTTAGGTGTATCGAAGCTATATATGTGCAACATTACACATAGGTGCCTGTCCTCCCCCTCTCCCCCCATTTTTAACTCCCACAACATACACCCCACGTATACGGACTTGGAGTGTGGCTATCGACAACACTATCAAGCCGTGTATTCACGGCGTTTCTATGGCGACCGGAAACCTGTGTTCGACACCGTGTCTCTGACAAAGGTCAAATGTATCCCTCAGATCAGGGGTGTCCAACTTGCAAGGCCTCAAGGGCCAAAACTAAAACCTTTGATGTGGTTGCGGGCCATATAATAATTTTTTTGAAGTAATAACAAAATAACGTGAGGTATAAAAATAATTACGCGGGCCACAACTAATAGCATCGCGGGCCGGATGCGGCCCGCGGGCCGCCAGTTGGACAACCCTGCCTCAGATCATCTAGATAGGAATCCCCTTCTTTCGTCCAGGGGATTATTATAAACATAATCTTGTGACCCAGAACTGTTTCATAGAAGTTTGTTCTTATTTTAGCTTATACTGCGGTGAACTATTCTAAACGTTTTTTTAAACTTAGGGATCTTGTAAAGGATAAAGGTAGATAATCACTTTAAATCACAAAAAAATCAACAATGATGGAAAGTAAAACACCACGTAACTAAATAAGTACAGTACCTACATGTATTTGCACCTGAGGCCCGAAGAAATATGTAGAACTGTTATAACTCGCAGGTGATGTGTCTTCTTGGAACCACATTGTTCTGTAGACCAAATTGAGACGTCGCGATGGTGATCACTAGTAACTATTGCAATATTGCCTCTAGCACAATGGGCCCGGTAAGGGTGGCCTAAGTATACGTGGTTACCACCTTCCCCGACCTAAAATCCAGAATCCAATTGCCTCTAGCATCCTCAAAGAAATATGGCCCAATAATGCCGTCGGCCCAAATGATGCACTATACGAGATTGTACTGGTCTATGGTGCATTTGCAATTGCGAATTTTTGCACCAATACCGACTATTTGGTTTATTAACAATGCCTAGCCAAGTCGTGCTTCCTCGCTCATAATGATTTTTATATATCGAGCTGAAAAACTCGCCACCATTCATGATCATTTTCCTGCAGTTGTTGTGTCAATTAAGTTTTATACTGGTAAAAATGCAAACGTAATTATTTAAGAAATCCTGCTTTGTCTTTGTCCACTCTAACTGATACTTTTTTATATCTTGAACCATGCAATCTTGACGTAGACAAACTAGATATCTTTCTTTCTTCGAAACATCCGTTTTCAAATCCATCCTTTGCCGCGTCTAGTGCAATGGACCAGGGAGTCCCCAAAGTTTTCCTTCTACATCATCGGAAAGTTTGCATAACTTGAGGCACCTAGGTCATTACCGCGGCGCTGCAATTAACGAACGCGCTTCGAATGTAAACTAGCCGTCAGCTCTTGCCTTTGAGAATACCCATCGCAATTAGAACATAAAAGATAATACTGGCGCTGAAGTGGATGGACGGACGAGGCAGAAGGGGGGTGAAGCAGCGCGAGGGCTTAAAGTAGAAGGGGAGGAAAAAAAGCACAACAACCCTGAAATAATAATAAAAGGCGCTTAGATTAATGAGGAGCCCTTTGTTAAGCGACGAGTATCAACCCAGATGATTTAACACTGGTTCGAGACTGCTCTTTTATTTCTGTCTCAACGATACGGTGTTCCTTGTCTTTCGCGTCGGCCGGTGTCGGATTTTTTTCTTCCTCTTTTTTTCCGCTGTCTGTTCGCGCGCCGCTTTCTCCTTTTGTTTCGCGAGGACGCTTTTAAGCTTTTCGTAGTGCGCTCGGCGTCTATCATCTCATATGGGCAATTTGCGCTTATTGTTCCGGTACTTGTATTAGCGGTGCATTGAGGCATCGCGCAAACGAGATTCTAAAGAATGCCGAGGAGGATTTATAGTCACCATTAGCGCTGCAAACGGACATTATTATGATTATCAAGGGGAAATGCTACAGTAAACGGAAATATGGAGCAAAACATTTACAATTTTAAGTCTAAATATATGATTAAGAATCAAAGTTACTACGATTACTCTATTATAAATGAGGTGGATGTTTATATTCTGATCTTGTAAAAGTATTTCGAACGCGATGACTGGGAAATTGCCAGACAGATCTGTACAAGACAGCGCATGGGGTGGGCGATAAACACCTTCTACCCATTTAAATCACCAGGAGCAAATGGGATTTTCGCCATGCTCCTGCAGAAGTAATACAACACCTTGTTAATATAACAAGGAGTAGTCTGGTGCTAGGATACATACCCAAAAACTGGAGAAGGGAAAGTCACTTTCATGTGGGACTATCCCCAAATCCTACAGACCCATTAGTCTGACATCTTTTGTATTAAAAGCAATGGAAAAACTACTGGACAATTATATCAGATTGGAGGTTATGGAAATAGCTCCACTTCACAAGAGTTAGCATGCATACAGCGCAAGCAGATCGGCAGAGACTGCCCTGCATGAGCTAATCAGGGTCATTCAGAAAACTCTGGATGAAGGAGAAATGGCTATCTGTGTCTTCCTAGATATTTCGGGTACGTTTGATAATATCTCGCATGAGGTTATCAGACTAGCACTGGGAATAATGGGAGCCAGTAAAACAGTAACTCGTGCTCCACACGAGGATAACTGAGACAATACTAGACGGACACCTATGAAAATCAGAACCCCTTGTAGAATACCTCAAAGTAGTGTATGCTCGCCTTTGATGTGGAGCCTGGTAGTAGATGAACTGCTTAACAAGCCGACAGCCTTCGGCGTACATTGGATACACCAACGACATTGTTATAATAGCAAAAGATTTGAGCGAATTCTCTGTTACCTGATGCAAGAAAGTCCTAAAATCACTAGTGAATGGTGTCGATCAGTAGGATTGAGCATCAACTCAGCGAAAACCACGATTGTATCTTTCATTAGGAAGAAGAATAATTCTAACATGAAAGACATCCGCCTGGATGCAACAGTGATTGAATGTAAATCAGAAGTCAAATATCTAGGAATAACCTTAGACGAGAGCAACCGAAGCATACTGCGATGACTGTACATCTATGGTACATCTATGGTAATCTACGGGTCGATAACCTGGTTCCAGAAGGCCACACAAGTCACAACAAGGAATACCCTTGACAAGCTGCAACGGTTAGCATACGTATGCATTACCGAAGCTATGAGAACATGCTCAACCGCGACGCTGGAGGTCATCCTAGACCTCACACCCCTACACACAATTCACAGGTTTAAAAGACGGGTTTATTTACCCCAGAGAATTCTCTAAATATAGATGTTTACAACTTCTCCACATTAAAGGATTTTGTATTATATGCATTAATTTATGTATACTCCAAATCCTAGACGGGCAAATGGTGAGGCCGTCCAGTGAAACAGGTCGTTACCCGCCTCTAACATATAACTCCCGATATTACATCTCCGGACAAAAAAGAGGATCCGCCGTACAAAAAGAAATACGCGTCTATAAAAACCCTCGATATATAAAACGTTGTTAAAAGCCCCTATCATATAAATTATATTGCAGGAATCGAAGTGGAAATGTACGATTACCAGCGCACGGGTAATATGATTTACGCTACAATAACTCTAAACGTGCAAAGCTTGCAAATACGCTTTTAGGAATAAACCTGTACTAGAACGTGTTGGAAACTTTTGAGCTCTAGATATAAATTGGAATGGAAAAAAATTAGACCCTGGTAGAAGACTAGACTCTCTTCCAATCAGAATAAAAGTTTTGGTAATTGAGTGAGGATCACTGAGATTGTTACCTGATAAACTATAAATACAATATGGCTATTAATTTACAGTACTGAAAAGTGGTTAAACCTCTAACAATTGACATAAACATTGACGTTTTGTTTTGGTTAGATGTACTGATATGTTTGAAAGTTCGAAAACAATGTTATCTACTAGAGTAAAAGTCCTTTTCGTTGAGCACTATTTTCGCTCATACCTTTTAGGTGGGCAAAATGGGGTGCAAGCATTAAATTCCTCCACGATCAATTTTTGGAAGATTTCAATAAACAGGCACCAAAGTAAATGCTACTGTACTGAACATTATAACCAAATTAGAAGAACTGGAAGTGCGCTACACCAAGGAAAAAATAAAGCTGGACGAATAAAAACTGTGGATACCAATCAAATTATGGAACCACGTCGTAGTCAAAGAAATCTGCTGCAAAATTGATTATGGACAGGAGGACTTTTCAAAAGATATTGAAACGACTTAATGCCCATTCATACGTCATTCAGACGACCCAACAATTGGAAATGAATGATTATGCTGCAAGACTTGAATACTGTACCAAAATCCTTGCTCTGTAATAGGATAATCCCAGTTTCATCAGTAATATCTGGTACAGTAACGAATGTCATTTTCATTTGTCGGATCATGTAAATAGACCTGGCAATAGATTTTTAGGTTTCCAACGACCAGAAGAGGTGCAAGAAATACCGGTTGCATAGTAATAAAGTGGCCTTTTGGGTGTGCAGTTTCTGACGAGGAATAATTGGGTTCTACTTCATTGAGGAGAATGGACTCGTCCAGTAACTGTTAATCAACATATTCAATCAAGTTTTCACACCGTTTATAGGTTTTGAAAATCAAGATACCTTTCGATAGCCAGTTTTTCCAGCAAAATGGAGCCACGTACCACACAGCACATGCTATAAGAACCTTTTGTGCGGCAGACGTTTGGAAACAATATAATTTTACGTTTCTTTTCTCTCACTCTCCGGACTTAACATCATTGGATGACTACGTTTGGGGTATGCTGAAACTGTGTGTTTTTTCAAGAAAATCCTCTGTCTACAATACAACAGTTAAAAGAGAAAATTACAGAAATGATACTACATCAAATCCTACTGAAGTCTTCATTCCAGCATCTTTCCTGATTAACATCCGATACTTCAGATTCCCCGGTTTCCCATGTACGCATAATCCCCCCATTTTGCAAAAAAAAAATCATCTAAGAAGTTTGGAACGACTCGCAAAATTCTCCCTAACTCCGTACTGAAGTGTTCATCCCTCCATCTTACTCCAGCTATCCCCGACACTTGAAATTTAGCAGTATCCCCGTTTCCCCATGTACATACGCATAATCCCCCCCCCCCCATTTTACAAAAATCACCTAGGAAGCATCGAACGAATCGCAAAATACCCCCTAACCTCAATGCGATATTCACCCCCTCCCCACCACCTTATTCCACCTACGTCCGATACTTGAGATTTAATTTAAATCTAATTTGGGGGGCGCGCGCGCTCGTCATTCGGGGAGCAATTAGTCCGTAGCCGAACGTGAGAGACAGGCCGAAGGGAAGCGGCCATATTATATCAAAGGGAAGTCTGGATTGTTGCGGTTTCAATTAAAATCCAGTTAGTGAAAAGCGTACAGTCGGCCGATGTTGGCGGAAGGTAGAAGTTGGGGGGGGGGGGGGAGATAAAGCGAGAGGAACGTATAGTGGAAACACGGTGAGAGAGTGGAGCAAACAGATCCACTGTTGGTTTGTCGATCGCCCGGTCATATTTATTTACTCTACAACAACCCGTAGCAACTATAACCGATGTTGTGGCGGCGGTGGTGGTGTGCGGAGACGGGGTGGAGGGGGGTGGAACGCCATCGTCGTTGTTATTGTTAATTTGCAATTCGTGTTATTATTGGTCGGCCGCTTACCGTTCGGTAAATACCCGTCAATATTGTACGGTACGTAGCGTTGGTTAATAATCTAGATTTTAAAGCGCATTTTCGCTATAACGTCTCCAAACAGCGACCAAACTATATTCCCCCCAGCTGGGGGGGCTGTTTATTTGCGTTGCCGAACACGCCGAATCAATTTAAGCAATATTAGAGGATATACCCGCTGGCTAACTGAATGGAGTTCAGAATATTGGATCTGATATTGCTACAAGGAAAGAGTACCTAACCAGATACTATGTACAAAGGGACCGAACATAATTTCGTAGGGTGTATGTTCGATTATTAACTCCCCTTTTAGTACTCAACCCTGCAGTATTAATTTAATGGGTCCTGGATTGCTTGTTCTAGATTATGCTGATCGTATTCATTATTACAGTATAATATTGAATAATATATTGTATGTGCAGAAAAAATATAGATGGTAGATTAAAATCGATACACCTGACTGATCGGATATGACGTCACATGTTGCACTGTCAAGTATGTCATTATTATTTATCGAGTGCAAATACTTGTATATTGTGTTTTGTTTATTAAAGCAATGGTAATCCTAGTAATACGTCAGTTACGTGAAGTTACAAAAAAAATCTTTAATTGTTCTTACAACAGACAAACAAAGTTTTATACGACTCACTTAACATGCATTTTCAAAAAACCATAAATTTGTATTGTGTGTTGGTAACCAAATTATGTTATTTGCCTCAACTTAAATAATCTTGATAATAAATAACCCGTGATGGTATTTTTTAGTAAAATAAAGAACCACCCTCACAAGAACAATGATGTTTAACTGTGCCAAAAAGAATAAAATACTGCAACATATTATGGAGACTTTTAAATAGCCAATTGAAGTTTGTAACAAAGAGAAGTGGTGCTAAGATTGTAACAAAGCTCAACTCCTGGTGAGTAAACGATGTTATTTGCTTTAATTTGAGCAATTTGGGAATAAATATCTCCTGAGGGTGGTTCTCTAAAATTAAGAACCATCATCAAGATACCAATAATGTTTAAATGTGTAAAAAACAAACAAAAGATCGCAACCTATATGCAGACTTTTAAATATCCAATAAAAGCTTGTAATAAACAAGGGTAATCCTAATCTTGGTGATACATCAGACGAAGTAGCACAACTTAACTCCTGGCAACTAATTTGAGTAATCTGAGAATAATAGAGTTCTATAATGTTAAGAACCATCTTTAAGATATCAATAATGTTGAAATGTGTTACTAAATATTAAAAAATTGCAATATATGTAGAGAATTTTAAATAGCCAAGAACAGAGGCGGTCCTAAGATTGATCTTGGTGGTACACCAGACGAAATGGCAAAACTTATTTTCTGCTCAGAAAAAGATGTTATTATTTGCTTTAATTTAAGTAATCTAAGAATAAAGGATCCCTGAGGGTGGTTCTATAAAATCATCAAGATACCAATAACGCTTAAATGTGTCAAAAAAAAAAACAAAAACATACTGAGAATCTTAAATAGGCAATGAAGATTTATAATAGAGGTGGTCTTAAGATTCACATTGTTGGTGATAGACCAGACGAAGTAGCTTCCAATAGAACGCTTTGTTATCGCAGAGAAAATAAGTATTTAAATGAAATACGTAATTGAGAAATTAGGCAACACTGTGGGGGAGCAAAATTACTTTCTATTTGTTAAATTTGCGATATAATCTGTTGCACTAATAGTCAGCATAAAACATTTATGAAAAAAAAAAAACACCTGTTGAATCAGCACAAAAAATGCACCTCAATCATTAGGAAGTAGGTCAAGGCGTGTTATTTGTTAAACGAGGTTGGCAAAAAATGCCATGGTGGTATTATAGATTTTGTTTGGATCTAATTTTCTGTCGCTTAAAGGGGATCACAGCGACATGGTTTATCGACCGCATTCTCCACAACCGTTTTATGCCCCCCACACTCCACCCTCTCACTTTTCTACCTACGACGCAATATCTCGGAAGAATTACGCTTCGGGGGAGCTCAGGTTTTACACAAGCCGAGCCGGAAAAACCTAATAAACTGCGCGGAGTAACGAAACACGAGCGCGCGCCAAGTAAATTCGCCCGGATTAATGAACTTTCCCCTCCGGTAAGACGATGTAGCACGCACTCGGATGTCCGCCTCCTCTGAACCACCCCCCACCCGGGACTCCTCAATGGAGCGCTAAGGGAAAAGAAAACAAAAAAGAAACGCTCACTATGCCGCTTTTACCTTACTCTAACGTGACGTGAACGAGCCTGCGGTAGCGGAAAAGTTATTAACCGACCGCGGTTTTCCTCCCCCGCGTCGGAGTTTGAAGGCGGGGAGGGTTAATTCCCGAAAGTTCTACGTGGAAATGCGCTTCCGAAATCGTAATCGGCGTTCGAGAAAACAAATCCGAACTCGGGGGAGATGGGACGTTGACGCGCTGCGTTTGGGGGGATCGCGCAGGGTGACAGGGGGGAGGTGGGTTATATTTTCCGGTCCTTTTAATTTTTTATCCGTTGCCGTGTTTTAAAAATTCGGTTGACCTGAATATCGATTCTTCGTTTATAAAGAGCGCGTTGCGTATCGTAGATGGAGAGTGGAGGATTTTGCAAATGGGGGCCCCCATTTTGATTTTATTTTTAGTCCTTGTGTTCCTGTTACATATCGATGGATAGGCTTCTACCTATTTTGTTTTAATAATATGATTTATAAATTAAAAGAAACGTGATCTAATTTTTCTCAACTGTAAAACAAAGTACAACAGAATAAAGCTTTGAAAAAAATTTCCTTGAAATTATAATATTGAGAACTTGCATGAAAGTTGAAAAAAATTGACTCTAAAGTTAAGATACAAATAAAGATTCCAACACTCGCCTAACGGCTTTCGTTAAGAGTTTTCACCCTCGTGGATAATAAGCCTCATTATACGCTCGTTGAAGAATATACCATTCTCCAAGATGTTCCACCATAGTAAATTGGATAAAAAAAATTATACCAGAAACCTGGGGTGCAAGCACATATTCGACGCAAATTTCATAGGTGTCCTGATGACCCTCTTTCTAGAATTTTAAAGAAAACATTTGAATTCCTTTTAGAACTTACTGAAAGGGGCAACCTCCATTGTTTTGTAAATATATTTATTACAAAGAAATTATGCAATGCATGTATAATGAGGTCGTAAATGCCCCCACCCCTCATAACTTTTGGAAGAAATGAGAAACGAAGACAAGGTGAAAATTTTTGAATGAAAAGTAAGTTCATTTGGAATATATTTTCATTATTTTTACGACAAAGCAAACAGTTTTATGACTTCTTAAATGGTTAGTAACTTACCCAAAATTATGATTGGTAAACGTTACTTTTCACATAACCCTCGTGTTTACTGTATGCCTTTATGTTTCTTAGGAAAAGTATTATTATAAAATTGCGAAATATGCCACATTACAACAACTAGCATATGTTCTAAGCAATGACTCTCCGCTTTACTTGTTTGTCAATCTGTTTGTCAATTGTGTGTTGCAATTTTCTGCATAACATACCCTAAAAATGAATACGAGGGTTATCTCAAAAGTAAAAAAAAAACAGTTTCTTTTTTAAAGATAGCTATATTGGGCATGAATTTCTGAACAGCCTGTATAGGATTTTATGGGTACTAGTGCCGCGATTAATAAAATAATTTAATTGCGTCTGCTCCAGTACGGTATCTTAATATCTAATACCTTATGAAATATTTAAGTTAATTGAAAACTAATCAAATGTCAAAATTTTGATAAAATTGCAAATATCTCAAAAACTATTAGGTTTACGCATAGGGATCATTAATACAAACTGACCACAAATGGTCCGAAAAATACACTGGAGTCATAAAAATAGCACCATTCCATTTAAAATAAGAAAGTTGATATAAAAATCCTGTATACCGGATGGACTATAAAACGGAAAATATTTTCCTCAAGCAGTTCATTATCGGCCATGACTACCCTACAAGTTTCAAAATCAAATCGAAAAATTCTAATCAGCAATTTCGGTGGAACACCTGTATATTCCACAGAAATTAGTTCTTTCAGAAGTATTTTGCAAACTGCTTATTTTAGTACATATATCTTTTGGTGTTTATTTTATTTCTCCAAACACCAGTTTTGGTATCAACTAATTTATGTAAATATATTGTAATACAAAAATGATGACTCTTTTAAAATAAATATAAAAACGTTTGTTCTTTGTTCTGAGTTTAAATTTCATGGGTGTGATATGCTTTCATATCACAATATTTTAATTAAATTTTACTTTATAAATAGAAGGAGAAAATTTGATGGGTTTAAATACAAAGCGAAAATCTTAATGGGTAATGGGATTAAAAGCCCGGCAAAAGTAAGAGAGAAAGTCATCTTAAATGCCCTACCTTTATCATTAAACTCTTACGCGAAATAAACAAGACAGTGTTTGCCACTACAACATCGGAAACTAACAACGGAGGATGAATCCGTATTTCCGAAACAGGGGTGCCTCGTTCCCTCGGGAGCCGTGCATGGTAGCAACGGAAACGGCGAGTTCCTTCGCAAAACGGTAAAATCGCAAATTTTATAGCGCGGGGGCCCGATAGACGCTACCAGCTCAACCCCCTCTTACCTCCCGATCCCCTATAACGCCACCCAGATTACGGGGCTACGTCACCCGCGTCTGAACTGGGGCTAAAACTTACCTCGCTACGTTGTTTACTCTGCGATTTAGCTGCACAACTTTTCCAGTTATCCGGGACGCTTTCGTGCTGTTTACTTTGGGTTACTCGAATGAATGGCCGAAGTAAAATCTGTGAAAAGCGTGTGTGTCTGAATGTGTTCGTCGATAAGACTGTGACCGCGCTGTATTTATAGGTTTGTGCAATTTTCTAGGAGTAGTAGAGGAGGCATTATTTTCCCGGCAAACACGATGGTGCCGCGAGGTTGCAATTTAGGACCGTATTCACGTAATGTTTCTTTGTTAGTTTTTGCATATGTTCTACAGTTGGATGAAGGATAAGTGCAAGGTAAATAAAAATAAATAAGGTGAAGCCTCTGGTTATTCTGTTTAATACAATTATAAAAACTTCTACCTTCCCTAATGCATGGACTCAATGCATCTCAACAGCTTTAGATAATCGTAAGCAGGTCGATGTTATCTATACCGACTTCACCAAAGCGTTTGACTCGATCGACCATAGAATGCTGCTAGCTAAACTGGATAGTATTGGTTTTGGACCGATGTTGCTTAAATTGATGGACTCATATTTAGTAAATAGAGGAGCTTACGTTTTCTATAATGGTTACTCTTCTTATGCGTTCTTACTGACATCTGGAGTGCCACAAGGATCGCATCTTGGCCCTTTATTGTTTAATATTTATATTAATGATTAGTTGAATAGCCTAAACTGTCAGGTACTAGCGTATGCAGATGATCTGAAAATTTTTAGTAAAATTGAGAATATCACTGATTGCATAAACCTCCAAACCAGCTTACTACTTATTGACAGTTGGTGTTCATTGAATAACATATCCTTGAAAGTGGGGAAATGTTCTGCTATTTCATATACAAGATGCTTGAACCCTTTCATCCATCAATATACAGTTGCATCGGAATTTGTTACTAGAAGTCATTGTGTGCGGGATTTGGGAGTGCTATTTGATGCTCGATTGACCTTTTCGGACCACATAACAACCACGTGCTCAGGAGCTTCAAAGACATAAGGTTTTGTGATAAGGTCGTGCCACCGTTTTAATAATCTCCAGGCTATTAAATCTGTTTACTTTTCTTTGGTTCAAAGCAAGTTGTAGTATGCATCGATTATATGGTATCCCTATTATACACATCAGTTGTTGGCAATTGAAAGAATACAGAAACGCTTTTTAAAGTACCTGTCATTTAGACTAAATGGGACTTACCCCGGCCATGGTAGTGATTATAATGCTTTGTTGACACAACATGACTTTCACAGTTTATCTGAAAGGCGTGACAGATACAGTGGTAGATTCATGTTCAATTTAATTGCAGGTGTAGTTGATTCAGCATCTCTGTTAGCTTGTGTAGATTTTAATGTGCCCGCGCGTAACACCCGTTCCACAGATTACTTGCGTCTTCCTACTGCCAGAACCAACGTGTTAGTTAGGTCTCCGGTATTTCATATGATGAAAAACTTTAACAGATTTTATGATTAATATTATTTTACAATTGCTTTGACTTTATTTTGTATCTTTCTTTATTTTTAAGCTGAATGCGCCAATTTAGTTTAGTTTATTAGGTTACAGCTATTTTGTTTATTATTATTGCTTGGGGTTGTACACTTCACCTTTTCTGTCTTTTAATTTTTTTTATGTTTTATGTATTATTTTGTTATCAGTTTGGGGAGCAAACATTTTCTATGTTGTGCAACGTAAATTGTCTAGATTACTGTGCTTCTGGTTTTTTCTCTATGTTGCTTAAGAACTGCTTTTTTCATCATTATTATTTAAAAATCCGCGACTTTGAACTCCCGCCCTACAACCTACAAGCAGCAGACAATTCAATCTCCGACAATTTAAGCTAAGTACTCTAAGAAGTTATCCCTCAAATCCTCTCCTTAAGAGCGAGCTAGGCGCGCGAGCGAGCGTTCTCGAAGACTTATAAACTCCCTGACGTGCGGGCTTTTATTCTCGATTCCTTTTGAGATGCCGTTTCGATTGTTAAGCAGGCGAGGCCGAGAACGTCTCCGAATAACACAACGCGACACAACGCAAACCGTTCCGCTTTGTTTGGTGAGTGCGCGCACCTTTGTCGCGACCTTCGCGCCCTCTGCGTGTACAGCTACGTTATTGTAATGAGGCGGGAAGCGCTGGGAAAGAGGCGGCGAGGGTGGCGCCCTCCCCCGATGCTAAACTACGCGAAACATAAAACACCTGCAATAACATTTAAAGGGGTGCTCGATGGTGTTGGGATAAAAGGTTTCTCTTTTCGACGGCTCGCAGAAGAGGCCTAGTTCTTTTGTTCTCCACTTCTCTGCTTTCTTTCTTCCACGGTTCAGGTCGTCGGTGTGTTTGTGTGCCTTCTTCCTTCCCTTTTAGATTACATACCGCACGCGATGTATGTTGACGACCGCTTCTGGGGAAAGAAAAGAAAAACATTGGATGCCGGATTGGAGTTTATTTCGGTGAAAATTTGCGCGGCGACCTCCTTGCGTTTGCCCCACATTAATAATGCATGGGTTTACTACCGTCTGTGAAGGGAGAACCGAATGAAGGCAACGATTCTAAATATAAGAAGAATTTGGTTTTCGTGTTAGTTAAAAATTATTTGGAAGCGTAAGGATCTTTATGTTCTAGTATTAGTTATATGTCAGGCAATTCATGATGCGTAATTCTTGATGATGGGTTAGAGAAATATGAGTTTTAAACAATAAGTACAAAAACAGGACTAACACAGGGACAGTGTATTCTTAAGGCGCAATTCCATTGAGGCAACATTTATAGGATTTTTAGCACCTCAGCATTTTTTACTTTTAGCATTATGTACATGTGATTAAATTAAATCTGGGCGAGAAATCGCCATCTGTTCTTTCACCCAACCAATGATCGCAAAATGGGCTCAAAGCAAACCCAATTTCACACAAAAATACAAAATTGCAACATATTTGTAATTCATGCTTGACATGACCTCAACATATGGAAAATCTGCTTTTTAAATGTTGGTAACGTTAAACACTTGACTTGTCGAAAAAAGTTTGATTTCATGTGATCTGAGAACAATCCCCGTTCTCCATAATAATCGTATATTCCCTCACCGAAATAATATCTATGAGACTGACTGATGAATCAGTAGTTGGCAGGACTTGTGCAATCAAATTACCATTTTTTACAAACATACCTGTATATACATCTAATCAAACCGGTAAAATTTCGTGTTCGATGAGGAGAAGTAGGCATGGTACCAGATGCTTCCAACCTACGCGCTCTCTTAAAGTAATTCGCATTGCGAAATCTGCGCAATTCATCTAATAACAGACTTCTCGTCTCCACATCTCATCTGCCAGCCTCTACTCCCTCCACCCCTCCGACGAATCGCGGTAATAAATTCAAAATCGCGTCGTTGAACGTTAGTCTCGATTCTCAAGACCGGCGGCACTGTTTCGTACCCCATTAGGCGCCCTCCCCCCCAGCCCGGGCTCCCCATGCTCGTAAAACAAGAAACGTGAATCGAATTACGTAGGTGCGCCCAGATAGATGGGGAGGAGGGGAGAGGGGAGGGGGAGGGTGGGGGGGGGGTTACTGACTCGGAAAAAAAAACGGGGACATTTTTCGACGAATAGACGCACCGCTTTGGCGATAAACGCTAGCATAGATATTACTCGGCTGGAGTAGGGAAGCGCTTCCCCCCCTTCATACGGAGAGTCTTTTGTCGTCCCGCGATCGTAAAATCGCGCTAGATCGCGAGGGAGCCGTTCCGAGGCCATAAACGAGGCAATTTGCGCGATTCTTTTTACGCGGTAGGGAGCGCTAATTAGTTGATGTCATGATTGCGCGTTTGTAAATAGTGGCTAGGGTTTGATTCGATATGTATTAGACTAATATAATTACTATTGGTGTTCAATCTCTTGCTTATATAGTAAACAGATCATTTGAGACAGGAAAGTTCCCATCTAATTTAAAAATAGCCTCATATCATACCGGTACTAAGAGACACGATCGAACTAATATAGAAAATTATAGACCAGTATCGGTCCTCAGTCTAAAACCAAGCCATTGATTTCCTTGGAAAGCTTAACATATTGCACCGCAACCAGCACGGCTTTACAAAACAAAAGCCAACAGAAAGAGCAATTTATCAATGTCTCAATTGTATCTATGATAGCTTGGATTCAAACGAGTACGTAGTTGGTTAATCTTTTCGACCAAACGCGTGCTTTTGACTGCGCGGATGAGGAGATTTTATCGCGGAATTGGGATTTAGATGACTCTCATTGGATTGGTTGTTGTCTTTCTAGCAATATCGGTTAGAAAACGAACGGTCGTCGAAATACAGGCGTACTCAAGGATCTGTCCTGGGACCACTGCTTTTTCTATTACTAATTAATGATTTACCAAAACATATAACTTGTGGATTTCCTATTTTGTTTGCTGATGATGTGTCGGTGATTTTGAAGTCTGGAACACTACAGCATATTACTTTTAAAATTGAAAAACTGGTGTAGTTGGAATCGGCTAGTCTTAAATAACCAAAAATCAAAAATTATTAATTTTCATAAACGTAAACCGATTTTAAACCTTCCCATAAATTTCAATGATGATGTAACTGTACTTGATGTGATACTTGGCAAAAACTTGAATTGCGATCATAGTTTGGAAAGTGTCTGTGGTAAATGAAATAAAGCCTACTACGCAGTATTCCAACTAAGAAATATCTTAGAACTGCAATATTTAGTAGAGGTTTACTACTCGCTAGTGCATTCTGCGTTATCCTACAATGTTATTGTTTGGGGTGCCGGGATCGATTGGAATAGAGTCTTTATCTTGCAAAAGCAGATTATACGATTGCTCCTTGGCCTTCATTGCAACGAGCGATTGTAAAAAACAGGGCCAACAATTGTGAAACCGATTAATCCACGCCCCACTTTGAATGCATGCAGATTGTGTTATGCCCAGTACCGGTAATTTTTTGTGTCGAAGATACATAAATGTGAGAAATTTGCTTGATCACTCCACAAAATGACCCATTTACATATTATTAACAAAAAATAGTGTAAGTAAATGTTTGTATATTGTAAATTATTTAATCTCTGTTTTAATTTTAATTTTCAAGACGTTTCAACAGATACGCAACATCCACTGTTGCCAAATATACACACATAAAAAAATCATTAATTTACATTCAATTGACTAGAATTTTAATTAAATCGCTGAGATAGAGATATTGATTTGATGATAAGCAATTAACGAAGATTTTTTTTATACTACCGTAACTGCGATTTCCACAGCGTTGCCATTTTCCACATTTTTTCATCAGTCTCACTAACATATGCAGACATGCATCTTTTATATATACCTTTTCGTTTAGATCGTAAAAAACAAGTTTTAATCAATTCGCTTTGATCTCATTTCAAAAGCGACGCGACGTTGCCAAATACATCCGCTATAAAGGAGCATTTACACTCAAACGACTTTCACTTCTTTCCTCCACACCTACATATAACTTTTTTTTTTATAGTCGCACCTTCGGAACCCGAAATTAAAATTAACTTCACATATTCGCTTGACATTTTAACGCTAAAACCTTTTATCTCTCGCGCTACAGCGTTGCCAAGCGCACGCAGTTACGCGTGAGTGCTCTCCTTTTCCATTATTCAAGGCGCTCTTCGACGCTCCACGTTGTCAATCCCATGGTGTGACGGTTTCCGTAGAAAACAACAACGAAAACGGATGGGGATGTATTAATAAGTATTTTGTTCGAATTAAGCACGACAGCGTAGCTCAGTAGAACTAGAAATCTCGTTGGGAGGGTGTGTGTTTAATAAATCAGTTGCAAATTGTTTAATCGATTTGAAAAAAGAAAAATAGTTGCATCGATGGATAGTGTAGAGATCTATCTACGGAGGATTACAATTATATTCCTTTCATGGAAAGAAAATCGATTGATATTTTAATTGTATAATTTAGAATGCAAGAGCACGCAGCTTGTATCACGGTCGAGTGTTATTTATGCGTCCTGCTACCCTGCTTGAATTTCCGATACCCATTTATTACTCGACACGCTCTAGTCATGTATAAACAGCACCCCCTGTTACGGCGGTACGTTTTAAAGCATTAATGAACTGATGGGGCTCAAAATAATTTTTTTTTAAGTACTCTAATTTTTAAGACGACCAACTTTATTTCAATTATATAAAAACATTCGATAGATCTTTCTAGACTTAGCAACCTGACCAGCGATCATTTCTTGAGCTTCACCTTTGAAGTATTTACGAATCCAATAAGGATCCACCCTCGAAACTAATTATTGCGTATATAACTCGCTAGCAACCACTTCGCCTACAACTTTACAGGTTATAACGCCGCTAGCCTCGAAATTAACCTATAAATTTTCTGACTGCGAAGTACGGTAAAGGTAGCTCGGACGGGGGAACTCCGCTTACATGGCGAACGCGATCGTAATCCTCCTTTAAAACCCAGTCGTAATTATTGAAACTTCGCCGTTCGGTTATCGATAGCAGATAATAGGTATTAGAAAGTCCTGAGGGTACACCGCTGATATACCATTACAAGTAGATAGTGTAGGATTCGGGAGCGGTATTATAATTACTTAACTGGAGACGTTAGCTGTAACCCGGTAGCGCCGCGTACGGGACAGGTATTAAAGGGAAGTTCGGAAGTAATAATGTACCTAATTTTTAGATTTAAACTTTCCTAACTCCGTTGTTATAATGAATTTGATGAAATGATACATAGATAATCTTCATCATTTAACATCAGCGATACTGCGTTGAAATTCCTGCACATGTTTCGCAAACACCCTATATATAATATACAGGCTGTTTCGCATTTTATGCGAGAAATTTTAACTGTTAAATCTATACTCCAAACCCGAGTGATCTACAAAAAATCATATTGATATCACCTAAAATAGCGAAGATATTCGATATTTTAAAGCTAATAAAACTACTTTTTTTTTTGTTTCAGGTGAGTACCGACCGCTATATTATCAACGACGCAGATATTTATCGCATCAGAACGGGTAAGATATTTGTTTAAATAGAAATAGCGGCCGCCTAGACTTAAACTTCACTATACCTCAAATCCCATCCTGGTATTTTCTTTAAGATAAAACCTCGGAAACGTGAAACGATCGCCAGGCAATAACTACCTCCCAACTCCGCTATCTATTTCACAAACGGGGAGCAATACAGGTATCTACTTTTGAAACGACAGGGGATAGAGAAAGGAATTGTACTGATTCCGTCCTGATTGTATCGTCGGCTAAAACATCTTTTAGAAGCGGCAATCTTTTTAAAACCGTATAGTCGAAGGCAAGGCCAAGAGTACATTGTATAGGGTAGAGAGTGGGGGTAAATCGTTTTCCGATATAGCGAATATTTCGACATTTGTTCGTGTCTCTGTTTTCGGGAAAGAGATTAAGATAGATCTCCTCGGGTTGCTTGAAGTAATTTTATCATTCTGGGTTTTCGCATAAAAATCGTAAGGGAGTTAGATGCGAGTGGGGTTATGTGGTATTAAGATGAGGTTTAAAGTGATTGTTTTACTTTTTTAACAGCGATATATGAAAGTCTTTAGAATGAAAAGAATTCTTTGAAACAAGAGCAGACGATAGAAGTTGTTATTTAATGATAAAGTAGGTAGGTTTGCTTAAGGTAAAACAAGAGAGGAAACAAACTGTATATAGATAACTAGTTTATAATTATTATGTGGTTGTTGATCTGTTCATGTATTTTTGCTAATTTTACATACCGAGTGTTCTATTTAAAAAAAAATTGAGTTTTACAACTTTAAAATATCTTTAATGTATATCTAATTTTTAGACAGCCTGTATAACATAAATAGAAAATTTTAGTACATTTCAGTGAAACAATGTTAGTGTGTGGTGGCTTTAAAATGCTGGACCACTAGCACATAAAGTAAGTGACAAATAATAAATTATGTATCACGGTGTAAATGTAAACATTATCAAAAAAATCGTTATATCTTCTATACCTATGTATAATAACAACTTTCCTTTATTGACAATACATAGATTCCCTCTAATATAGAGATCTTTGTAAGTACATACAGGAATTCTAGCATCCATACAAGTTTATATACATTTCATAATATATAATTTAAATCAGTAGGTAACTATTTCCTGTGATAACCAAGAACTAGTTTACAGTCCAACATCGGAACTAACTAACCATTAGGAAAGTGCTCATTATAACTTTCTCTAATTGATAAAGTTTAGTGAAGCGAACTTTATTGTACGGAATCATTCCTTTGTGTTGCGTTACAGTCGTCGAGTGTTGCAGCGTTCCTATTGAGATTATCTTGTCCATTATCAATGTACATGCGTGTCATCCTATGTTCTATGGCCAGATTGAAAAACTATATCATATATCATACATTAGAATACTATAACCGTTATGACTATAATAGTATTTAATGCACATTTAAATCAAGTATTATACACGAACTGATTCCAACGCATATAAATGCCTTTTGATTACAGTAAGAAAGTTGTTGATTTATCTATAAAACAGCTGTTTTCTAACACTAACAGTATTTTATTGCAAGATTTCACCAATGTATATATATATATATATAATCAAAAACTCTGTATACCCGAAGGTGTAGTTCACCAATGTAACAAGTTAAATATAACTATACAAACCATTCTTCAAACTTTGAACACAACACTTACCAATTCCCTGCATTTCTAACCTCAATCAATTACACCATAATTGCTAATCATGTGATAACCTATCGGCGCTTGCCCGGCTTGCGTATAGATGGCGCTGAACTACGTTAACTGACGTATGTATTTATCTGGCTGAAAGCGGCTTTGTATCGCTATTACGGCCGGTGCTAGTGCGTGAACGGACTTTAATTGAAAACATGCACTATAGTTTATTATCTCTGAAGCTGTTGTTGCGTAACAACGCTCTCTAGGATTTAGGAAGCTGGGGGAAACTGTAATTATTGCCACATCATATTACAAGATTAATAAATATACAGGATGCGGCGTCTAAACAGTAGGTTCGCGAAATATTGGGAATTATTGATAGCTGATATGATAGACAATAAAATAATGCGAGAACGGGCAATATGTGGCACAACATCTAACCCAACATTTTTACTCTATCCAACAGATGTACAAGAGGTTATAAATACCATAAAAAGCCTCAATAGCACAAATGCTGTAGGTGTGGATGAAATACCTGTGACGCTCTTAAAGCATTGTGCAGAGGAATTGGCAGTACCTCTCACAGAGCTGCTTAATACATCTTTTCAGTATGGCACATTTCCTAATAGATTAAAATACGCTATAATTAGACCAATATACAAAAAGGGAGAAAAGACAGATTTTAACAGTTATAGACCGATAGCTTGTATATAATATCTCCAAGGTTTTTGAAAAAATTATACGATTTTTTGATTTTAAGAAAAAAAGTCATTCTTTATAAAAGAACTTGCTCATGTTGAAATTTCCAAAAAATATGCAATAGTTTAGGTTTGATATACAGTAAGTCTGAAAAAGTTGGCAGCAATTAATTTTCAAAAAAAAAATATTCTTCATGAAAAGGTGTGCTTCATATGTAAATCAATCATCAAGAATCGAATTTGTAAAATATTTGGTGGTACCCGAGGAAAATGGTTCCGGTATGAGCGGAAGTAGTTCAGTGTTGCCAACACTTTTATTTGAAAGATCAATCCCCCAAACACAAATTTTCATTGTTCAACTAGCAATAATTCCCAATATACCGCTAACCGACGGGTTCGACGCCGCACCCTGTATACTGAAGGTGATGTTATACGGTCAAAACGTGCATTTCCCGAAGCGTATAAAAAAGCGGAAAACAATTTTCCCCCCCAAATCCGCGAGCTTCACGGGATAAACTGGCGTTTACTAAACAATAAAAAACAAACGAAAAGCGCGCGGAAAGTAGCGCCCTCTTTTCCTCAAACTAAATGTAGGCGGCTCTTTTTTTCTAACCCGTGGTAGTGCTATACGGCAACATGCCGCTACGGACCTGCTGTTTATGCAAATCCAGCTCTTGTTTACGGCGCGATGGGGTGAGGCTAACACCTCGTATCCTAGGATGAAAGCTTCGGGAGAAAGTAAAGGGATGTATAGAGGGAATTGGGGGGAAGGGAGGAGGGGGGGGGGGGGTGTTGCACGCACACACTGAGGTCGTTATCGAAAGATCGCGCTAGCTTCAAGAGCTTCGTCGCGAGTTCTCGTGGGAAATTCTCTTAGTGGATTGGAATGGAGGGAAATTGGTTGGGGGGATAAATAGGGGATTGTAAGTTTTAAGTGATATATTGTGGGGATAAATCGAATCTAGTTCGACTTAATAACAAACATAAATATGTTATTTATACTTCCAATGACCGTTCCAAGTTGTATAACGATGGTAATGAATCTATTTTAATCTGCTGATATAAATGATGCTTCTGTGGCTGCATTTGCCAGAAAGCAAATCTAGGATTTTGTTGCTGTAACGTCTTTTTTTATAAATTTACGTGTATAAAAAAATGTTTGTAATAAACAAACTTATATAGTATTTTAATTTACTCAACTGAGATTATTTGTTGAAGAACTTTTTTTCTCCACATTATCCCTCGAACTTAGCTAATGACAATAAAAATTTATAATTTTTTATTGATAAAAACTTAGAAATACTTAACAATAACAGAACAATCACAGTATATTTTCATTGAATATTAACAAGTATTATTAGGAGGGTAAGACGTATAATTTAGTGGGGATTTTCAACTATCGTGCCATCTGCAAACCGAGATCTGATTTATAGGTATATTTATTAAAAAATATTACAGATGGCTCTGGGAGGTATTATATGTTGTAGAGTGGTTGCTTAGACTTGCAAGGTCTCTTTTTTTCAGTGCAACGGCAACACGCTCTTTAGAAAGCTTAAATCTTCTAATGTATCGGAAATTTAAATTTATAGTGATCAACTTTCTGATGTTTAGGTACCCCACAAATATCATTTAAAAAATTTTAGAATTTTAAGTCAATGTATGCATAAAATTATAATAAGAAATATTATTATAATTAACGGTTATTTAGCCGGAAAAAGATGAGGAAGTGCAATTACACTTTATTTATGAAGTACACGAAATAAACAGTTACCTATAGATAACCCCCAGAGCGACTACACAGTCTACCGGGAGACGATCTCATACCAGCCCCAATATCACAAAGGTCCCCGAATGATATATACTAGCGGTCGCGTGACCACAACCAATCTCCTGCGCGGTACTCACGTAGGCTTCCTGTCATCGTTGCACTGAGGCTCGCATCTGACACCCGGCCGCTAGCTGTTTGCACGTTCTCAATATACACAGACGACCAGTAACTAGATCTAGCCGTTTGGCAGCCTGCGGAGAACTCCATAATTAATATCCAATGCGTATTGTCGCCAGCGGTCCGCAGTTATCGCGTTGACTTCCTTCCGGGCGACGCGACTGCATTTCCCCCAATGGACCTGACCGCGGTCGACGCCATATTGATTGGGTGAGAGATTGCCTGGATCGGGCGATTTGATGAATTCCTAGATTGCACGATTCGTTGTTCGACCAAGACGGTTTGGAAAAGAATTATTTGAAATAAATTGTAGAGAGGAGTACGTGACCGCACAACGTTGAGGTCAAAAATGCCAATGAAAAACTTAAATCACTGTTGTATCGAGCTTTCGTAGTTTTTATTACTTCTTCATCAGGATTACAATTAATTCAAAAAAATTAACTTACGTAAGACTAGATTGTTAACAATCCAAAACATTAGAATCGTGAGGTTTCCATTATATGAGATGCGATCGAAGATTTTTTCCATCTTTTTACCAATAATGGTTGCCCTGCAAAGATGGTCAACCGCATCTTAAATATACCTCACGATCAATTCATTCAATGACCAACAATTATATTTAGTAGAAGTAACTGCTAAAAGTTATTTGTAAACTTGTAGTAACCAGTATACAATTCGAAAGCAGTTAAACTCTAGCAGTTCTACAACTGACACTTTTGGTTTGTATTTTTTTTTTGACACCGCCCAACGTAATCCCAACTAAACAAAAATCTAAGCCCACACATACATGTGTCCCATAAAGATACCCATTATACTACAACTGCCACGCTAAGTTAAGAAATATTGCAATAGCAGCTAGTCCAGCTCCGCCACTAAACTGCACATGTTATTGCGACACTACGGAGGCTATCTGGGATCGCCCCGTAATCCGAGAGCTCTCCCCAAGTCCCCAAATTTCCCTCCAACTTCCTTTCATCTAACTTGCCCTACTCTACACCTATGTCATTCCCCCCCTCTCTGTCTTCCATCTTCTTCATTACGTATCTGAGGGACTATTGTGAGGTGGCATGTTATGTGGATTATAGTTATTCACTCCATGCTAAATTGCTATAGCAGCGACTAAGTAATTTTAATGACGACGCTAGTTCATATAAATGCCTGCTAAACAATGCCTAAGCAAAAACTGGGTCGATTGTTTCAGTGTATCTGCGTTACGAATTATGTCTAATTGTGTCGTGTCTGACAGCTTATTAAGTGAATTGATTCCAGTAAAACAAGCGAGAGATACGAACGTATCTGCTGAGATCGATTTCGTGCATAACAAAGACAAAAAAAAATGATTTGCTCCCAGCAACCGGGAAATGAAAAACACGAAATTGACTCTCCCAGTATTCGTCTTGCCATCGAGGAAATCTTACGAATTCCCTTCTCGTATCGACGGCTTATCCCCAGGGACGTTGTAGGGGTAGCCGTAGCGTACCCTTCTATGCAAATCGCGCCTTGTCCGACAGGGAAAAATTGCAAACTGCTTTATGGCTTCTACGGGACTAAGGCTGGGCAGCGCATCTTATCCGACTGTCCGCGGATTTTTCACTCTAGTCTTCGGTATCTTTGGTAGACGTGCTGGGACGAAGGGGTATTACGGTAAAAATACCGCTTACTTTATTATCTTACGTGACGTGTGGATGCTGACAAAAGTGAATTATGTGTTCCTGTCTTCAAATTGAGATGTTTGCCCATGAGATGGTGTAATTCGTTAAGGTGTAGCATGCCGTTTTATGGAAAAATCCATTCTAGTATTAATTTCAATCATTTCAAATTCCTTTTATTCAATCAATTTTCCCATACTTCGGTAGTGTTACTGCCACATTATATTTTGTTCGATTAAGTTTTTTGCATTTATTCTTGTTTACTACGCAGATTATTGTCTTCACAGACGGTACATCCATTCACTCCGTGAATTTGATGCCGGCAAAGCTACTGGCACGACACAGCACCAACTTCTCCCTTAGAAACTACTCACGCATTTTTGACCTGACCCGGTATATGTGCCCTCGGCGCCGGCAAAGCCCTCTGGCACGACACTGCACCAATGTTGCGGTGCATCCGAATGGCGCAAGTTCGCTTCCCGGCCAAGACGGTTTGATTTTAAATTTTAAATTGTGGATGATATAAATCAAAGCATGCCTTCTTGGCTGTGTTTAGGGTGGAACGCTTCTGGGTTAGAGCGTGTATTTTACCATCCAACTCTTCATTACCTCTTCGTAATCCACTGGCAAGCACTGATCAACTCAACGCTTTAGAATCACTTTTAGCTGCAACTAAACCGTCATGATTCCATCGACGTTTGCATTCGTACGGTACACAAGATGGCTCCCAACTCCAAGTCCTTTCCAACTATGTGTCACGTACGCCTTCAAAGTGGCAGAATAATCGATTCTACGTCGTAACATCGAAGGCCGTAGCTCGTGGAACTAACTTAAACGTATGTGCTCGTTGCAGTACGAAAGTTTCGAGTTAAAACTAACTTTCAGTACCCGCGTCACGTTTGTAGCGCCACAATAACTGCTGTAGCGAGGGCGTCTTCCTTGTTGTGTGCGACATGGGGTTGTTACATGCTTAAATGAGGTGATGTTATTGTCGGGAAATACGTTTGATTCCACGATAATAATTCCTGCAACGATATTTTAAACTTTATTTTTAATTATTCCATGCCGATCGCTAAAAGCAAATATTGGACGAATGTATTGCAACGCTCTTCCGCCGTTATTAACGATAATCCTCAGCTAACGAAACTTCTCTCGCCCGCTCCCAGGGGGCGCTACGAACTGAAAAAAAAAACTCGGAAATCGCTGCAACCATCCCTACATCTCCCAATCTCCCCCTGCATTGTGGGCTTTCCGAAATTGGAATAAATCCGGACGGGGAGGCCGCATACGGCGTACGAATAGGTTGTTTCTTCAGCAAACACATACAGGAAACGCAAACAGCGCCGCCGGCCGAAAATAACAAACTAATTGGTGGCCGTCGATGCCTACATACTTAGTCTGCTTGTTATGACAACAAACGGATTTAATACTGGGCCCCAGGGCCTCCAACGGTAATGCTGATTAGTCGACAACCGACGGTTAAAACGGCAGTTCGTAGTAGTGACGCTAGGGGCGCTGGTAGCTCCAATACTCCAAGGGATTACTAGAGGAGGATTAAACAATTGCAGCGGGATGGGGGTGAAGATAGATATTTGAATAATTTTTTATTGAGAACAAAATAGATAAACTTAAAACACATAATAATCTTTATAATCCTACTAACTGCGCCAATATCAAAATGGTTTTAAATCACTCATATATTAGCTGTGTTATTGATTCCACACTATTTTCAATAAAAATTAGTTAATATCTAATAGATAGAACCAAGAACAATAATTATTGACAATAAAGGCATTCAAAATTGTAGTACTAATGACAATGCACACTTTGAAACAGCTTACCACAAACTTCAATACAGCTGACGCACATTTCAACGTGGTAAAGTGTTTTGAAGTATATAGGACAATTATTGAAATTGAATTCGTTAAACTTGTATTTTAATTCTGACTTTTTCACCAAATACATTCACCAGATCCCTTCATCTGATTTGAGAAGGAATTCTAAGTGGCATTGTAGTCTGGGAACAAGCGATTCTGTTTACCGTAAACAAGAGCTGGTGAATGTTACAATTCTGAAACTGATAATAATATTTAAAAAAGAAATAACTGTGTGCAGTGTTGACAAAGCTACATCTTGGGAAAGAAATCATTGTTTTTTGCGCCCAATGTGGGGCATAGATATAATATAAACAATTTTAGGTACACTTAATGATCGTAGTTTAAAACGAAACTTGTTTAACAACGCTCGGATCTGTGTGTATCTTCGCTTTGATGAGCTATAAGTACAGATTTTTTTTTTAATTTGAAAGGTAGAAATAATCGGTAGCAAATTTGATAAAAGCCTATTTCAGGCATAACTTTGTTCCACACCCAAGCAATATTTAAATATTAACCATGAAAGGCGTCCCCATTTTTAATATTTTCCACCAATTCTGCACCTCTCTGCTCTCCTACCCCATCTCATACTCTATCCTTCACTTGTTTCCTCGCCTGACTACTCCGAAGAGACCCAGCAGCCAGCGGGAAAACGCTTTTAACTTTGTTTCGCGAACCTCTTTGACGACCGCTAAAGTTGAAATGGGATTACGAAGACGTCGCTGCAAGGGCGACTGACTTTAATCAAAAGGCGAAATTGTAATACACTTAAACGGTCGGGAGTTCGTCCGTTATTGAAATCCCATCCCGCCTCTGGAAGCTGGCAACGGTGGGGGGAGTGAAAGACGGAGAGATCGCTACTGTTTTCTGGGTGGGGAATCTTTTTTTTTTTAACGACATTAGTGAGATTTAGGAAAAGACGACGAAATGTTGAATATTTTAAAGGTGGCGTGTTATCATGTGACCCTCGTATACTCTATAAAATAAAAAAAAATACTTATAATTCGACCCTTACTTCTAAATGAATTATTTACATCCTCCTTAGCTAATACGTTAAAGAACACTTTAAAAGCCTCAGTGTTTCCTTGTTTAGACGATTTTTTTTATAGTGAGGTAGAATTTGTAGAAGTTCTTAATTAAAAAAATGTAATATTTCAAAAACTATCAGAAATGGATATACGAAACCTTAATAGCGTAATAAAAAACACCACCAATTAATTAACCGCCAATGTACAGTACAATTTTTTTGTATTGGCGGATGCACGATAGCAAGGGGACGTGCTCAATGGAATGAGACACACCCTAAGAAATATCGAGAAATGTTGTTTTTCCCATATTTTTTAAAATCTATTGGAAGAATGTAGATTTTCGTTAGTGCGATGTATTTATAATCACATCCTTCAATCGTGTACCAAATTTCACTAAATTATGTGCTATCATTCGTGAGATATTGCTAGGTTTTAGTAACATCACCATTCAATGATTTCACATTTCTGATGTTGACTTCAGTGTAGTATCTTAGTGTCTATTATCTTATGAAATATTTATTTGCAAATATCAAAATTTTGACAAAATTGCAAATATCAAGAGAATATTTGGGTTTACGGATAGCGAATATTAATAAAAATAACCGAAGAAACACACTAGATTCATAAAAATTGCAAAACACCATCTAAAATAAAGAAGTTGCTATTAACACTCCGTATATCAGATGGGCTGTAATGCTAAAAATATTCTCTTTCAATAAATCGTACTTGGCCGTGACCACTCTGCAAGTTGCGAAATCAAATTTCAACTGGAACATCGGAAAGTTCTAATGACCCGGGCCTATATATCATTATACACTTTGACGATGTTCCTTAGAAGTGGCAAACAATAAATAAAATTAAACAAAAAGAAGAATTAAGAGCCATAGAGGGGTTGCGCTAGCACGCGATAACAAGGAAACTTCTAAATAAACCATTAGGTGCTAAATTTGACGGAAAGCCCCAACATCCGTTCTACTCTCATCACCATTTCAACAAAGGAGGAGAAAAAACTAAGGGAAAAATGTTTCTCTCCATCTTTATTGTGCGAACGCATGTCTTCAACTTCCTGCCCGTGAAGCGAAGTTGTCAAGTCGCATGTAAGACTGCCTCGCAGATTTCCTTTGTCGCAATGAGGGTGGCCAAAAGAGTGGGGAAGGGGGTGCAAGGAAGCAGGGGAACAGGGTAACATAAAATGACAGATCCCATTATTTCGGTGAAAAAACAACGACAGCCAAAGTAGAAAACCCTGTACCGCCATGGCAAGGAAGCGAGTTTAGGAAAGAAAAGAACCTGACCCGGTAAAAATTCGACGATCCACGAGGGCGGCTATTTATTACGCTGAGTGTGCGCGCGTTATGACGGGCCACGTAAGGACCCGGCGCTGGTGGCGACCTCCATTATGAGGGAAATTAAATTTTCAAGACGGGAAAATCCGCTTTCGCACCTCGGCCTGTTTATTTTGGTCGTGTTAGGGGTTGGAACGGATATTTGGGGATTGTTAAAGTTGTATTAGAACGTGACTAAGCCTAGTGGTTTGCAGGATTTTTCGTTGTTGCGCAAAATGTCACGAGTAAGTAATACATTAATTAGAGCAACAACAGCTGTTTTCTATATACGGCCATAAAAAGAAGTCACATGGTGTCGAATCAGATAAACGTGCAAATTTCTATATTTCGACTAACGATTTCATCCACAAAAATTACCTCAGCAAGTTTAATGTTTCAACTGTACAATGGGGAGTAATCCCATCTTATTGAAAGTAACAATTCTAGCTTGAAATACCATCCAGTTGTTCAATATATGGTTCTGAGATTAATTTTATATATCATTTAAAATCAAAAAAGAACCATATTAACCACCATATTTTTCGTTATCTTAAAAAAATATTGGCCCAATTATTCGTCCATGACCAAAGGGCAACACATCTATTTTTTTCAGTTGAATTATTTTGTGTGGATTTACATATGTAGCTCCAAATTCTCACGTTTTGGGAATAAACAAAAACCTGATAAGTGAAACCTTGCTTCATCAGTCCAAATCATTATTTGTAATAATCCCATATTATTGACAATGTTATTAACTATCGACGGTACAAAATTCAAGATGGCATCAAGTGGCACGGTAAGAATAGAGTTTTCCTTGCTAAATAAAACTAAGAAAAACTCACTTTTATGACTCGAATTTCGGTATAAATTTAATTAAATTCAAAGCTAGCTAGAAAGAGTTGCAACTGTGCGAAAATTCGATCTTTTGTTAATATAATGCGCCTCGTAAAACGAACCGTCGTAAAACGAGCACTTATGATAGTAACAATTTATAATTAGTAAAAGTATATTGAAATAGAATATCGTTTTTTGCAATCCTCCAATCAGATTAAATATACTTACCAGCAGAAGATAAATTTAAAAAAAGGGCTCATAGGATCCTTTCGTATACACCCTGAAAAAAGGCAAACGCAACCTACAATGTTTATATGTATATATTATACAATGTTGAACCCTCGATGCCCAGAAAAACGGAAAAAAGGAACCCACCCTGCCACTAATTGGCAATTAATGGCCCAGTTTACGAGCCCAGCGCATAGATCTCTCCTTTTATTACTCCCCTACACTGTAGGGTTAATAGGTCATATGTCCAACCGGAGGAGGTCTTTAGCAAGATTTATAGCGGCCCGCGCAGTAACAGTACAATCTTGAATGCGTCGTAAACGGAAGACTGAGGACTAAAGGCGACCAGTGAAGATTAGGTATATAGTGTTAAATTCAAAATGACAATAACCTAGTAGCTGGAGCTTAAACCCCATAGCTTCCGTGTAGCCCATGTAGAGAGAAGTCTGTCGTATCGTGGTGAAAGGCGTGCGGAACATTTTGTTTACTGTAGTTGGGATAGTCGGTTTGTACATAATGTGCAGGTAGAAACGTGAAAGCCAGGTAGTACTGGTCATCCAAAGCTTATACATGAAAGTTACTGCGTCTCCAGAAGTTGTTTGTCATTGCCAGGGTTGAAATTTAATTCCTGCAAAGCGTATTACATCACTACTAATACAGCGAAAGCTTTAATACAGGTATTGTCATATTGTGAAGCTCTAGATTCGGAAGCTTAAATTATAAAACACTTTATCCACAACCCAGACACTTCAATAATAAAATCCATAATCACCCTTTGCACCAAGGAAGAAATGTTCGAGGAAATGAAACGCATGGCGTAAGCAAATAAAGATCCGCCCCTCTGCACGTGTGTACCTAACCTAATTGGACAGCGTCCAGTATTGGAAATTCGCGATCGATGTAACTGCTTTGTTTGTCCGTCTCGGTGCCAGATGATTATTGGGTCCTTTTCAGCTGGCGAAATCAATTAAGCTTACGGGAACAGCGTTGGCGTCCGTATGTTGCCGATAAATTGTTACCGCTGCACCGACTTGCAGTTTGGAACGTTCGGAAAGTTCGGATACCCCAGTTTTAGCGATGGGGGGAAAATAGAATTTACGTAAACCGGTATTTATGTAGTGCTGAAGGTATGTTTAGAATAAAAGAACTGCAACTGCTGCGCTAGACAAATCTAGTTAGTACGATTCTTTCAATAAATTGTATTCCCCCCAATTACTGCATGAAAAAAATTAAGTCTTCCATAGTTACTTCCATCCTCAGACATAATCACAACAATAATGAGTTAATCCATGATTTAGGGGTGAAGAACATAGTATTGAATTCATTCCAATATCGAGCAACGGTTCAAACCAATAGAGCATCAATAATCCTAGGAACGGATTTTCCAGCAAACCTGGAGGTGTTACCAGAGTTAAATAAAGTTCCTATTTCCCCCCCAACTTGACCTCCCCCCCACCGACGAGGACCACATATCGACCTCGTACTGAAAAGTTCGATTGGTTTCGATATTTTCCCCCCGGAGAACTTTTTATATTTATTTGTTTACCGATCCAAACTCCTGAAGCACTTTTCCTGGATAGGGGGGAAAATAAAAGAAAAACTTGTAATTAATTCTACTGTTTTGAATGCTGACAAATCGTTTTTATTTGTAAGTATGCACGTATATATTTATTTCAATCTGATCTGTAGGCCTCCGTGTTGAAAACCTATTGATTAATCACCCAGAACATAGAGCAAAAACAGAGAGGTAGGCTCTGTTTTTTACATTAGACGTCTAGCAACAGGTGCTCATAATGTATTAGTCGCGTGATCGCAGTTAAATTCGTACTATGGGTGGTGAGTGAATGTCATTTATTGCTGGTTTCAATTACTATTAAAGACACAATTCATTTTATATGGGGGAGACTATTTTTAGAAAGTTGAAAATGTTAATTCATGTACTCACAATGGTGATATATTAGGTAAATGTATTTATACAAAGGTCAAGTGTGTTATGTGTAACATTTCACGAGAAATAATGCTTGTCCTATACAAGGTTGTTGTGACAGGATATTATACTTTCACATATCTATCACCATCGGGCAGTTTATTTTAGTTATGTGTAAATTATAACCTAATAGTAATAATAAAACTCAATGAGCGTGATGCAGAGGCGCATAACTCTAAAATGTGTTCGGAAAACTGAAGTCCCTAATCGAATATGTCACCCAGATCCTCTCCTTACGTTAACTCAATGGGGTAATAAAAGATCAGCGTATTTTTGGACGTATTGTAGGTCATAACTGCATACTTGTTAGTGCTGATCTTAATCTTGTTCTTCCGGCACCAGTCGTCAATACTACATAAATCTTGCTGTAGATCTTTACAGTTAGAATTTGAGAAAACTTTTCCAAAGACTTTCAAGTCGTCAGCATAGGCAAGCACATGGCTTTTCAGTGCTACCAGAAGGTGATTGATATAGATGTTAAATAACAAAGGGCGAAGGTTGGACCCCTGCGGGACACCTGATGATGCTAGGATGCTATTAAATCCGTCGTATTTAAGATAAATCTCATTGAGCTCATTTTGAATAAGCTAAGGTACCGAATGCTTTGGCAAAGCTTATGAATTGTGTAATTTCTACCAAGTTCGTCATTGTCGACCTACCACTTATAAAACCGTGCTGTTGCGTGGAAATCAAATATACGGCTGTGGATCCTGTTGTACCTTAGAACAACCGCATAAAATTGCAAACGACCAATAGTTTAAGATCTGTTTCCTTTTTTAAATATTGGTGGTATCTTACTGATCTTCCAGAAATCTGGGAATTTTGAGGTTCGAATCGCTAGATTAAAAATAGTACGTAGTGGATGGCAAAGTATTGGAGCACAGTCCCTGATCAAGAAATTCGGAAATTCTCATCAGGGCCGGATGTAAAATCTGCTTTAAGGCGCTTGTCAGTCGGTAAAGATGTGGACGTAGAAAAAGGAGTTCGTGGTTGATAAACATCGACTCAGCAAAGGACTATCATTCTAGCATCTGTTAGCTCAGTGTCACCGAAGCGCAGGCAACCAGGAATTCTAGATTTTCCAGATTTCTGACCGACATAAAACACCTTGGGATCATATCAGCCAATTCTCACCAAATTAATGTTTTTCTGTTTCTCGATTCTTTTGATTTCCGTTCTATTTCTTACGATTACAGCGCCATCTGTGGCGAATCCAAAAATAAATTCGGACAAATAGGACGTAAAAGTTTTGATTCGGCAAATTTTTCTGTACGATGCATATTTTTCGAAATATTACAAAATTCCAGGTTAAATGATTCATCCGGTATGATATCGTTCGTGAGATATTGCCACAGTTCGGCCATATCAGTTTTTCTCATATTTCTCAAAATATTTGGAATACCTCTTACACGCACTCCATTTAAATTCTAATTTCCCCCACATTATATTAACTTTAAATGGTCAGAGGGACCAACTCCCCACTCCAGGAAAGCGAACGGCATCCATTATCTCGAACTACTATCGATATTATTAAAACAAGCTGGGACAATCCCGGTGGGTGGAAATGTTACGGGGGATGCACAGAAACATTGTCCGGATCGAGGAGACAAGAGGGGGGGGGAGGGGGGCTACGTAAAATTTGTATCGGATTTCTCGTAAACAATAAATTAATGGACATTAAGGCACTAATCCATCAAGATACATGAACCTTTGATATATAATGCGATATCGCATCATCCCCCGCCCCCATCACCAGCTAAACCGGGATGCCTCGTCGTCACCGCGACAGCAAACAGACAATAGAGCGGTCGTTGCCGGACACACGGCAACAGCGCGACATAACCCCCACCCCACCGACCCTGCGGGCTGGCTTTCCAATTTGTGTCCATCAATCGGGACCAATCTCTGCGAGTGGATTACACCGGCGACCGTCGACGGGTGAGATTTGCATAGGCGCGAGTCTGACTCCCCCGGGGACAGAGGAAAGGGGTCGCAGTCGTATTGGATTGGGGCGAATCCGGATTCTGGTTACGACATTTCTAGCGGAGAAGGGGGACAAGGTGAGAAGGGAATTATCGAGGAGGATTGGAGCGACGAGTATTAGGTAACAGTTTCGTTCTGTGAATCGACCAAGCTCCAAATTCAATTCATATAGCACAATTATATCAAAGGAAATATCCTTAAACAAGAATTTCAACTCTCATCACATCCATTACATCCTTCTGGACATATTCGCTGCTTACCCTATCCACTTCCCACTACATATACAAACCGCCGGCTTCCCCAAAGCAGGCAGACATAAATTTATGGGTACATTCATCCCCGCCGAAGTTCTCTCATTAAAAAGTTCAGGACCAGACTGCATACTATCTCCGCTCGGCGTGCGAACATACATATATCAAAACCGTCGATGGTCTAGCTGGCATAATGTAGTTCTTAATCCCCACTAGCGCATCGCCAGTTTCGGGTAGTTGTTGTTCTACGTAGGGATGAGAGCTATACCTTCATGCTTTGCAAGGACCAAGTATATGATATGTATATTGTATGCATATGAACCCCTAGAAGATATAAGGAGGTCTAAGTAGATACGCCTTGGAATTACATAAATCATCGCTTGCTTGAACTTCTCGAGATATACACTGGGGGACGTTGGAAGGATGGTAAATGGTGTTGCTCCACCCTCCCCAACACGAAAATGGAGATATGATTTTAGGAGATGTGCCAGAGAAGTTGACGGCTATGAAATTACCTATAGAGGCAAAAATATGCTATTTTATGATGATTGTATTCAGTATTATTACTAATGGGATACACGTAGACATGTAAACCACATTACCCGAACTAAGGAAAATGTCAGCCCTTGTCTTCTGCTAATATCTGCTAATAAATTATTTGGAGAGTTGTAGTGGATCTCCCTCTGAGATGTCAACATACAACTATACATTTGAAATCTTTAATAATAAAGAAGACTGATTTCGCAATCAATCAGAAAAACTTCTACAGAAGCCTACGTGAAACATCTAACGGAAGAGAAGAAAGAGATAATGCAGAAGCATAGAGGGGAGAAGACTTTGTGCGATTCTGGTCTGATATTGGAGCAACCGAGTTAACCATCAAACAACAAAATAGTATCATCGAAGAAAAACGTAATATGAAGAACTTAAAAACTATGCCGGAGTAGAAAATAACTTTGAAAGAATTGCGAAAAACCATGAACTGGAAAACACCAAGGCCAGATAAAATCCATAATCTGTGGATAAAGAATATCACCTCTACTCACTTTTAGCAAAAACCGTGCGCACAATCCGCGCAGCTCCATCGAAATATTCCATCTCCCACGACGACTTGGAGGTGGAGGTATTCCAAGTGCCGCTACAACCAACTATCGGCAAATTCAGAACTTGCAGGTGTCCTTCCTGCAGAAAGTAAACACCAGCGAGCTCCACAAAGCTGTGGTATAGGCGAACAGGAACGCGGAATCTCTACGACCGGCAAACACCGACTTTGATCCCTCTGCAAGAATAACCACTGCTGAAGAATTAAAAACGCGGTGGAAGAATAAGGCTTGCTATGGCAAGTATATAAGGCCCATCGAAAATAATGAAATAGAAGCATCGCAAGCTTGGTTAATAACTGGCAACGTGTTTCCAGAGACGAAGTAATGGCTGCCAAAATATACCGCAGAAATATACTCGAAGAACAAATGCCTGACGTCAAATGCCAAATGCAACTTTGCCAAGACTATTACGGAAAAGGTTAATAAATACTTATCACTCGCTGACGAGATCAAAGACATGTGGGGTTTGTAAAAGGTTATAGTAGTACCCATGTTAATTAGGTTGCAACAACCTAAACAGCTAAGAAAGAGTCTTGAGCAGCTGCAAATGGAAAATCATCAAAAATCAAATGTTGGACATCTGCACCATAATTCGCCGAACGCTGAATATTCAGCGACGAACAGCTTAGAGGGCCTTGTTGTCTTTAGACCGATGTGTCAGCTGAAAAACCAGACGAAAATCTGTGAAAATGAAAATAATAATAATAAAGATGTTCACTCGGATTGTCAAGTTATCAAGAGAAAATAATCAAGATGTCATATGAAAAAAAAGCAATAGAGAAAACAAAAGAGGCTCCCCATTCCTTTTCCCCCTCGACAAGTACAGGAAATTAGATTTCACACCGTCGAAAGCGAAAGAAACAGAAGACATTATCTTGCTTAAAAACCTCGGTGGATGGGGGGGAGGGGGTACATGCCACCCACCTACGCCTCTTACCACCATTGAAAAAGTGCCTAACAAGCTGAACAAACATCGGAAACATTTTTAATGCATCTCTCCGGCAGGGGGCGCTCACTCATCCCCCCACAAACAAAGCCCCGGCGTGGCGGCAAAAAGAGGGGACATAATGAAACGATGTGCAAGATATCCGCTCCATTCCCGTCTTCCATTCTCCGCTGGAAAAGAATGGGAGGATATGTAGTGGGGAAGTAGGACGGGGTCGACAATTTCATTTAAAGAAAACATAAAAACACTCTTTACCTCCTGGGCGGATGTCGTCGTCCTTGTTCCTTCGACCTTTTTTCCTTCGCTCGCTTCCGGTCACCTCGGAGCTCATCTCAACTCGGATTTCATTAATACTACCGTAATAGCGGGCCCTCAAGCCCGCTCCGGGGAACTCGTAGCGGTGATAGAATTGGGGGGGGGGGGGGGAGGGAGGGGTAAATGGGAGTCGATTGTATCGAAATAAATCCCATACGCACCTCGCTGATCGAAAAAGGGGGATAGTTCTTTTAAAACGATATGTGTGTTTAGGGGGGAAATGCAGTTACACTGCTGATAAACCACTTAGAGCTGATTTTATTTTGATAAATGGGGTTTGATTATTAAAAATTGTCTCCCCAAAATTACTTAGACCCATTAACCAAATGAACGACAAGTGTTGCTTGTGTGAACTTAAAACAACGAAAAATCTGTATTTCTCTCAAACATTTTGGGGGAAATGTACCTCTCATTTTCGCCCCAAAATATTTTGAAAAAATGGAGAGACGCGTCTAATAAAAGTCTACTTACTTATATTATTACCTTCACTTCATAAACTCATCTACAGAAACACGGTATACAGCACAGTCCCATTTCCCCCAGCTTTTGGGGGGATGGGCGCCCTATATTTTATTTATTCACCGCCCAAACAGGTCGGTGTAATTGATTTTGCCGCACGCCTATTACGTTATCCGTACGGTTTTATCAATAAAACCCGGACAGTAACGACGTAATTGTCCCATTAATCAGTAGGGCCACACAACGAATATTTATCGACCTATCCTGGCTTAATACGTGGATGTCATGATGTGATCCAGAGAGGTTACCAATAGGTTTGCAATACAGTGAACTAGCCTTTTCCCACTCCTCCATCTTTTCGTAAGGGGGTGTGGGGCGACTCGACCAGACACGACTAGAATACCAACACCCGACTTACTTCATATTTTTGACGAAGTTATTCCGGTTTGGAATCAGAACGAATAAGGAAGGCAAAAAATCGCGCGTATATACCAACAAGCTAGACAAGGACGAAACGAAAGAAAGAAAGTATTACGATTACCGGGGTGG